>JAHKQU010000012.1:21706732-23001348 GCA_020383195.1 Neomicropteryx cornuta
TAGAATCATGTAATAGAATGTTCAGACCACATTATAATTATTATAAAATAATAATACGATCTTTTTATTAATTGAGAAAGTAAAAACTCTTCTCTCCTTCCCCATTCTTAAGACGTGCCCTGCTGAAACACCGGTCAAGGTTAAAAACTTTATCTGTATAAAATTAAAAGGTAATTTTCATTGACAGACTGTCAAATAGATCGCTGTAGATTTCCGCAGGGCGATGAACTAAAAAGCCCTCAGATCGTTAATTTTCTGGCCGTGGAAAAATAGCAACGGTCAGCTTTCTGTTGATCCACCTGGGCGGGTGGGAGTGTGAAAATAAACCATTAATCGCCGCCCTAAAATCCCTTCCCGCCCCATCCCCCCGCCCCCCGACAGCCGGCTCAGTGACGACGAACCCAGATGCGGTTATTGTTTGGAGGGTAGTTGGTGTGGTCTGTTGCCTGGCCGCTGTTTCGGTTATCCTCTTCTTTTTAACCGCCCGCGCTGTTTCATGTTTTTTTAATAAGTTAAGTGTGTATTTTGTGAATCCCAAGGAAGCAGAAGTGCTTAAACTGTAATAACAAAGCAAAATGTTCCACGTAAGGGAAAGCTCAAGGACATGTCAACGCCGTTTGTTACTCAGCTAACAGGCAAAGATAGCTTTATAGATACGTTCCACGCGTAAATCATGTTTAAAGTCGCCGGGCCAATTAGCTGGATTTTTTATTGGGAATGGTCTTGGGCAGGGTGTATATTTTTATGTTGAATATAGTATATTAAATATACTATATTTAAATATATCAATTTTATATATTTAAAACGTTTGTTTATTTATTTAAAATGCATTTAATGTGTATTTGACGGTTAGACACTTGCATTCATTTGTGTATATCGTTAGTATATGTGTGTGTGTGAGTGTATATTTGTGCTTAAAATTAATTTTTATAATTTTTCACGGGGTTTTGCACAGGTCTTTTATACTCACACTGTTGCACTTGATAAATAACCTTTCTTTGAACTGGTAAATCTCACCGAGTTAGAAATGTAACAGAACTTATAAAATCAGCCAACATGACTGGTACCCAGGTACTCGAATTTATATATTTAGAAATTATATTTTATTTTAGTTTAGGTAAACCTAACCTGATTTTGTTCAATAAAAACTTAGAATTTGAATTTAACTTTACGTTTTTTGTTTGTCGATCTAAACGGACGGCAAGTAATGGAGTAGATATATATAATAAACTATATGTAAAAAAGATGTTTTTCAAATTAAACTTTTATTTAAATTTAATAAAACGAAAAAAATAAATATTACATAGATTTAATTTATTGATTTAGGTAATTTATTTGGGTTCGTTAGGTTAGACTCAGTTTACTAGTCAGTCAGTTTACTAGTAGTCAGTTTTAGTTTGTTCATTTAAACACAAGTTTGTTTTTAAAAACAAACAAGAGACCAAAGCATCCTTTTTTAGTCTTTCAATTGAGGTAATACTCTTATAATTTGCGAGTCCAATAATAATTTGTCCAGTGACTAATGTACGAGTATGTTTATATTATATTGTAACTTAACGTTAAATTAAATACAAATGTCACTTTACCCGCCATTCAACCCTAAAAAAAAACTTTCCTAAAACTCGTATTTCCTCGAGGTTCACCAACCGCATCGGTTCGTATAAAGATGTCCAATTTTCCCCCTCGCTGGAGTCATTAAACGCTAACATTGGATTTTTTCTACAAGGCGAACCCCTACCATCGCCGCTAATGACCCCTCTACACATATTCGATACGTAATAATGAATTGCCAGCATTAATCACATCCAGCGAGGGTTATTTTTAAGGTAGGGTTGACCTTGCAGTGGGGGTAGGGTTCAAGACACCCTTCACTAATTACCATCCGAACCTCCCACCCCTCCCGGTGTCCTCTTTCATGGTTCAACATCTCCACCGCTCTCCAAAGTGAAATCACAGATTACCCAATAGCTTGTGAAACTGTTCATATTTTCACCAAGAGTCCAATTCTTCAATTCTGTTGATTGTTTTAGCTAGGTACATATGAAACAAACAAAAACTTTTTAGTTTAACTTATTATACGATAACTTATTAGGCGAATAATTTCATATTTAATATTTTTTTCCGTGCAATTTAAATCGGAACACACCTATACATAAGTAAAATTGATTTCATATATTAGAAAAAAAGCAACTAATTGATTGTTATTCTACCTTGGAATCATTTTTTTTTATATTTATAAATCTTATTACAAGATCTGCCTAGTTAAGTAGTTTTGTATGCAATACTGAAATATTTAAGCTAGATATTAAATTGATACAATTAAAAGGAAAATAATTGATGTTTGATACTAAAATAGTTATTAAAAATATCGAAAATTATAAAGCTAGCTTAAGGTAAAGTCCCGTATGCGCGGGAATTTTTTAGGTTTACGAATAAAAGGCGACGTATCAAGGCATACTGAGTGCATTTCCATATTTTACGCAGCAACGTGATGCTGTCGGTGGTTTAGTATCTTTGTACCTACTTACTCTTCGAATCATTGTAATACAGTCACCAATAAAGAAGTTTATATTCGAATTGCGAGTTTAAATTGACTGCGTAGCGAGCTTTATCTTAACCTGAGGATCGAGTTTATAGGCTTGTGTCTACAAATCGCTGTGTCATCGTAGATCGTGTGGCAGTACGAAGGGCTCTTTGTGTATCTGTCGTCTTCACGATGGTCTTCACAGGTCGAGTGACCAAAGAGTCAGAAGAACTATTTGGTCACATCGAGCAGGATCCGGTATCAACGGTTGAAAGCCGTAACAGGCGGGTATTACTGGAGCACTGCGGGGGACACTTTTCCTGAGTATAACCATGCTCAATGCTCCATCCCCGTACTCATTCTCCTAAATCAGCCATGTGGTAGTTATGATTTCGCTTCTACTCGGGGTCAACCACCCCCAGGGCCACCTTTTACAGCAAGAAGATAATATGTCTGGTCCCTAACAATAGCGTCTGCCGGATGCCCAGACACTATTCAAGTAGCGAACTAATTTTTAGTCATACTTCTAAAAGTGAACAATGCACTTCATAGCAATGACGCTTATATACAGCGCAATTGATATACTACTTAGTCTGACAAAAATGAATAGCAATGAAATAAAGAACATGTGTGGATACCGGGACTCACGGCTAAGGTCTATGCAATAAATCCAATAAAAATATTGAAAATTTAAATGAAATGAAAATATAAGATTAATTTAATATATTGCAATACCAGCATCCAGTTCCAGTGGTCTCTCGCACGCATCGTCTCGCATCGTGTACGCTCGTGACGTCGCAAGCGTCACTGTTACCAAATCTGAATAAAATGCGCACAAATTCAGGATTAACTTTTTAAGGAATAACAGGATTAGCCCCTATTTACTGAATTTGTGATTTACCTGATCTTTACCTGTGTCGTGGGAAATATGAGGTAACTCACATTCAGGAAATTGATTTAGCGAAATATAAAGTTGGCAGCCCCAGACGGACGATATAGTTTTAGGTTTTAACATTATTTTTCAAATACGACGCATAAGGCGGCGCGCCAAACAAAAACGTCTAGGCACGGATTAGGATACGCGACCGGACCGTAATAAAGATGCAGGGGGCTGTAAAACCCTTGTACCGTCATATAACGAGCCGGGAAGTTTGCCTTTAAAGACGCCGCGAAGGTCTAAAAGATTCTTAACGGTAAAATTGCAAAATATTTATTTAATATTTTTAATAGTATAAGAAAACTATAGTTTTTTGGTGCCAAAATTGACTGAATGTGAGAAATGATCACTACCTACATATGTATAAATGTTTTTTGTCTAGCTTGTAAGATTGTAAAACTTTATAATGATAATATTTGTTGTTAATACGTAACATTAATATAGGTAAGATATTTAAATCTTCAGCCAAAACAATATCATTTAAGAGACATTAAAGGAATACGCGTTTGCAATAGACTAATGAGCTAAAAATACGCGTTCGGAAACGCGACGGAGTTAAACGAGAACCTAATTACAGATCATTAGCGCGCCGCGAAATAATCTATATTTGATATTTAATTCAAAGGAATAAGTCACTGGATTTAGGTTTGTAGGTCATAGAAACAAAATAGAATTTAGTAATGGTTAAGGCTAAAAACGGATTGTTTATTTTTATATTATAATTACAAAACCGTTTTTATCAAATAAAGAAAACATGTAAATATATCTTGTAGATTAAGGGAATATATTTGTTTTAGCATAATATTAGCAACAATAAGTCACGGTTAAAATGTATTATAAAAATTACGTGATTTAAAATATTTCAAAAACGTCTGTAGATACGGGAGAGAGACAGTCACCCGTCGAGGGACGGGGGGGGGGGGGTTTCACTAATGCTTAAAAGAGGCGCTCGTACCTACGGGCGAGTTAGTGTTGTTTAGTTTTTTTAGCAGACGTGACTGAGCACCGTTTCGCTGTCAGTTTTTTATAACGTCAATCGATAGCCGTCGCGAATATTAAACTTAGTTTAAAATTTTTAGAAGTTGGTGTAACTCTATTAATTACGTACCATCCAACCAGAGGTTTTGGATACCACGAGAGCTAAATGTTAATCACGCAACGAGATAAAATCGAGCTAAATCAACGAGGTCACAAATTACCAAAAACAAATGTACTTCAGCGTTCGAGACTCGTTTAGTGAACGATTGAGAAGTTAGGCTGAAATCTACATATCGGTGAGTGAATTGAAGACAATCTGACATTTATTTTATAAAATAAATAGTCACAAATTGTCACTATTTCGGAGAACTGTAATATAAACTGTCAATGTTTGTTCGCATTAATTTAATTAGTACTGAACTTTATTCTGTGTTTTAAATTGTGATTCAGACAATATCCTTTTGCTTATTCAACGGATTTACGACCCGTTGAATATACTGTTTTGAATAAATAGTGTGATAACTTTCAATTCTGTTTTTATTGACTTTTAATCATTTTGAACTTTTTGAAATCGTTGCATTATAAATCAGGCTAGCTTGATTTGAGGAGACTGACTCTTGGAAAGCTCGGATCTACAGTCCACCTTGAGAACGTGGCATCAGAAGCCACCCAGCTGTGTCCCGACTGAAGAGGACTGGTCTTCGGATCCGCTGGAAGCGGATCGGCCGGGACATAGCATCTTTGTTGGTCCTTTCGAGCGCAGATTGGACGAGCCCCGAGTTTTCTTTGACAAGATGTCAAAAGGTCAAGCGAGCCAAAAGGATATGGCAGATCAGGCAACTCCAGGAGAGAGGAAGAGCGAGCGCCTGAGGCAAAGACTGTCAGGCAATACAAGTCGCGGTTCAGGAAGAACCATCAGCGCAGGACGCCGACAGGACAGAGCCGAGGAACAAGCGCCGTACACAACGGAGCGTCTGAGCATGACGGCACAGGATCCCCAGGAAGCCGAACAGGTCAGCACGGAAGCAGGCCCATCCAGGCTCCAGGAGAGGCTGCAGGCAGCGGCCCAGGAACTCCCTGCATCACGGGCATCATCCGTTGCAAGCCGCAGGTCCAGGACGTCGGCCGCCTCGAGAAGCAGCGTCACCAGGCAACTGCTGGCAGCGGACCTTAAGGCGGCAGAAGAGAGTGCCAGGCTGCAGGCAGAAAATTCTAGGCTACAAGCAGAGGCCGCTGCAGAAAACTCCAGGCTGCAGGCGGCTGCAGAAAACTCCAGGCTGCAGGCACAGGCCGCTGCAGAAGCCACCCAGATACAAATGGATCTGGTGGCAAAGAGGCTGGAGATCAAGAAGAAGATGATCGAGGCCGAGGAAGAAGATGACGATGAGGGCAGCATCGCGGACTCATCAGCATCGTCTAGGTATTGTCGCGAATGGGCCGCGACGAAAATACCGGAAATCGACACAAGGGCGGACGATTTGAAACAGTCGTTTCGAAATCTCCGCATTGGCGCGACACAAGAGGGGCGGCCGGGCGAGAGCGAGACAACGCGCTACCGACAACGGTCGCCGATAAAAACTGAAAAAGTGTGTGTGTCAGTGCCTAATACAAGTGATTCATATCGAAATAACATGTTAGTGTCGGCGCGTGCAAAACTTTTACGTGACTTGCCGAAGTTTACCGGAAACACTAATGAGTTTCCAATATTCATTAGTTTATTCAATCAAGGGAACGAGATGTGCGGCTACTCCAATGCGGATAATTTAATCCGTTTGGCTGCCTCACTCAGCGGGCCAGCGAGGGAGGCTGTGAGGTCGCTGCTAGTCGAACCGGAGAACGTTCCTGCCATCATGAAGGTGCTTTATCGACGCTTCGGCAGACCAGATGCTCGCATAGATGAACTGATGACAGAGGCTCGCAGTGTTCCGAATATTGGGGTAAGTGACTCACTTTCACAATTAGTTAATTTTGGCACCATTGTTTGCAACATTGTACACTCACTTAAAAGTATGGGACATGACGGATATTTAATTAATCCGCCATTGTTGAAAGAATTAATTTTAAAATTACCTCAATATTTAAGGCTTCAGTGGTACAAAGAATTCAAAGGCGAACATCCCACACTTACAGATTTCGGGGAATGGCTAGAGTCATTACTGGACGCGGCCGCAAAAGAGGAAACTAACTCAGGTAGCTCAAAGCCCGCGGTCAAAGAACGCAGCGAGTTAAAAACGCGCACGATTAAAAAATTAGAGCCGACGCGTAGGCATATTTTTAATACCTACGAAAAATCGTTAGAAGTTAAAAAATGTCTGTACTGTAAAAAAACAAATCATGATTTAAATGTTTGTAGGAATTTTGCGGCTCTAAGCCTAAATAATAAACGCGATTGGGTCAGGGAAGAGAATTTATGTTTTATTTGTTTAAAATTAGGGCACACCGCACTTCAATGTAAAAGAAAAGTGTCGTGCGGAATTAACGGGTGCAAAAGTAAACACCATAAGTTACTTCATCCGATAACGCGTTCGGAACCCAGCCAAGCGGCCTCTCCAGAGGGGTCAACCGCCGTCGAGACAGGTCACGTGACGCACACACGTCATGAGAGCGGAAGCATTGGACTCCGAGTTGTGAATGTGAAGGTCACGGGCGAGGCTGGGTCCAGGGATATACTCGCGTTATTGGATGAGGCATCGACTCTGACTCTAATCGACGAAAAAATAGCAAATGAAATCGGCGCAAAGGGCGTTACATCGACATTAAAAATAGTAGGTATTAACGGTATGAAATCACAGAACTCGTGTACTAGGTCGGTAGATATAAAAATTCAAGCCGAAAACAGTTCCGTAATTTATAATTTAAAACATGTAAAAACAATGAAAAATCTAAATTTACCTTATCATAATTTAGATATCGATAAATTACGAGAAAAATATCCGTTTATATCTAGGTTACCTATTAAGTCGGTTCACGGAAAAATAAAAATGCTTATCGGACAAGACCAGTATGGCCTCATCTTGCCCCGGGAAGTGCATGGTAATTGGCGTCAGGGCCCTGTGGTTACGAAAGCGTTAATTGGGTGGTCGTTAAATGGTAATTTCGGCGTCGGCGCTAATAGCGGTCACGTGTTACACCTACGACTCGACGAGCGCGACGCGCAATTACAAAACGATTTAAAGGGCTATTTTCAAATAGAAGAAATGAGCGGCCCTAAACGACCATATCAATTTAATTTAAATCAACGCGCAAATAAAATCCTAAAGGAGACAACACGCAATATAGGTCACCGTTATGAAACCGGTTTATTATGGAAATCGGACGAAATAAACCTTCCATATAACCGTGCTATGGCCTTAAAACATTTAGAAAACGTAGAAAGGCGTCTGTTACGAGACAAAGTTTTATCGGAAGCGTATAGCAATACGATAAAAGATTTTCTGGCAAAAGGCTATGCCCGAAAATTATCAAATAACGAAGTAGCGTCCGTGACAACTAAAACCTGGTACTTGTCTCATTTCATGGTCACTAACGTAAATAAACCTGGAAAATTCAGACTTGTATTCGATGGGGCCGCGAGATCAGGGGGCACTTCGTTAAATGATAATCTTTTAAGCGGTCCAGACCTATTAAAACCCCTTATGGGTATATTATGTCGGTTCCGACAAGGAACTATTGCAATTTCAGCTGACTTGAAAGAAATGTTTTTGCAAGTCCGCATGCGGCCAGAAGACCAACAGGCTCAAAGATTCCTCTGGCGTGACATGCGGATCGAAGAGCCAGCTCAGGAATATGCAATGCAAGTAGTTTTATTCGGATCTACTTGTTCGCCGTGCTCGGCGCAATACGTAAAAAACGTAAACGCCGAGGCACATAGGTCGGCTTATCCAGACGCAGCGCGGGCCATTCTCGACTCTCATTATATGGACGACTACCTGGATAGCGTAGATGACCTACAAACGGCGAAAAAATTAGTACGAGATGTCACCTACGTACACAAACAGGGCGGATTCGAAATTCGCAACTGGTCGACAAATAGTCCGCAAGCCATAGAGTCGGTGAGCCCGGAAGATCGCTCACAAAAAAGTGTGCGATGGACTACACATGGCACTGATAGCAGCGAAAGAATCCTAGGATTGATTTGGCACCCCACAACAGACGAATTAGCCTTCGACACTAATTTTAGTAAATTACCTCCTGGACTAGTGAATGGGGACATTATACCTACAAAACGGCAGGCGTTAAGTTTATTAATGTCAGTTTTCGACCCGTTAGGTATTTTGGGCCCACTTACTATAAAGGGAAAAATACTAATGCAAGAAATGTGGTTATTAAAAACGGGATGGGATGATCTCGTTAGCGAAGGAGTGGGGCGCAAATGGGACGAATGGCTCGAGGATTTAAAAAAAGTTCAAGAGCTCAGGATACCCCGTAGCTATCAGTGCCACGGCCAGGTAAAATCCGGAGTGCAATTGCATATTTTCGGAGATGCAAGCCAACAGGGGATTGCCGCAGTTGCGTTCGCACGTTTTTTAGACGCAAACCGTAAAATACGAGTGTCATTTTTGGCTGGCAAGACTAAAGTTAGTCCGCTAAAAATAATGTCTATGCCAAGAAAAGAATTGCAGGCAGCGCTTTTAGCCAGTCGTTTGGCGGCTACACTGAAATCTGAACACACCTGGAAGTTCGAAAATACTGTCTTATGGACGGATTCGAAAAGAGTTTTACACTGGATTCGGAACGACCCGAGACAGTATCAAACGTTCGTAGCGCATCGATTAGGTGAGATCGACGAACTAACCGCAGGTGACAGCTGGCGCTGGATTCAGTCCGCCGATAACGCCGCCGACGAGGCAACGCGAGACGGAACGCCATACAAAAATGACACGTCGTCAAAATGGCTGCATGGGCCCGCCTTCTTATACGAAGACGAGAAAAAATGGCCGCCCGAAAAAATAGGAATTGCACTTCAAGAGGATGTGAATTATCACGATGAAGTGATAAAACACGCTTTCGTCACTCACGCATCGGAGCCCGAAAAACCGTTAATAGACGCGTCAAAATATTCAAAATGGACGCGCCTAATTCGCGGGACGGCGTGGGTACTTAGGCCCGAATTCAGAGACGTTTTGCTCCCCTTAAGGGTGCCCTCAAGTGTGCCCTCAAGTGTGCCATCAAGCGTTAGAACTAGCGGTAGTCACTATTCGCACTTTTGGAGTTAATATTCCACTCACGAAATGAGTAACTCACGAAATGAGCGAACGAACGAAGCAGACGGCCGGCGACGTGAAGTTTGTCTGACGTTTCTGTAGAGCAAACGTCAGCTGACAGTGACACGCGATTTATTTTGTTTTCTATTTTCGTTGTGTTGAATTTAAAATGAGTCCTAAAAAAATTACCTACACAGTAGAAGAAAGACAGTTAAGAAAAGAACTAATGTTAAATAAATACAAAGAATTCCTGTCACTGTCAGCTGATGCTTGCTCTACAAAAATGTCAGACAAACTTCACGTCGCCGGCCGTCTGCTGGCTAGCTAGCTTCGTTCGTTCGCTCATTTCGTGAGTCGCACGCTGATTGGCCGAAAATGTTTATTTCTGCTAAGTGTTGCTAATCTCGGATCGTCACTCAGCGGCCCTTAAAATGAACTTTGAATACCAATATAATCGTAAAAACGAAAGTGACGACTCTGAATTTGGCATATTATTTCTATTCAAATTTATTAAAAAACAGTAGCTCTAAAAAATAATATAATAAGAATAATAATATAAATTCCAAAAGTGCGAATAGTGACTACCCTAGATCTAACTTGCGAAGTATACACTTGAGGGCACACTTAAGGGCACCCTTAAGGGGAGCAAAACGTCTCTGAATTCGGGCCTTAGAGCGGTCGATATCTTTCGAAAAAGGGGGGAGCGGGGGGCGCTATCCGCGAAAGAAATCGATAACTCGGAAAAGTACTGGTTACGACAAGCGCAAAACGAAATCTTCGCTGAGGAGCTAAAAGATATAAGCGCAAATCGGCCGATAAAAAAGTCGAGTAAAATACGTCATCTAAATGCATTTTTAGATGACGAAAAAATACTGCGTGTAGGCGGCCGCATAAGTGCAGTGCAAGGTGTCGCATTGCAATTCATTAAGCCGGCCATATTGGATGCAAGTCACCCCTATACAAAGCTATTAATAAGACATGAACATGAGTCGAGTTCTCATCAAGGTCGCGAGTTCGTATTAAACGAATTAAGACAGCGTTTTTATATTTTAAAAGCCAGAGGCGCCATTCGGAGAGCAGCTCGAGAATGTCAACATTGCCAGAATCAACAGGCAAAGCCGATACCTCCCCGTATGGCCGAATTACCGGCCGTACGACTCCAACATCACGAGCGGCCCTTTTCCGCAGTCGGGATCGATTATTTCGGACCCCTTGAAGTAACGGTCAACCGACACAGGGAAAAGCGCTGGGGAGTTATGTTCTCCTGTTTACGGACTCGAGCCGTGCATATCGAAATAGCGCACTCACTAAGCACGGACGCGGCAATTATGGCAATAAAACGCATGTCGGCGAGGCGCGGCGTACCTAAGGTATTTTATTCCGACAATGGCACAAATTTGCACGGAGCAAATAACGAATTAAAAAGGGCCATTGCCGAAATAAATGAGGACAAATTAAAAGAAAAATTTTCAATTAAAAAAATTGAGTGGTTTTTTTTACCAGCAGCCGCTTCGCACATGGCCGGGGCGTGGGAACGAATGATCCAATCAATAAAAAGGGCTTTGTACGCCATATTGAAAGAGAGGGCACCTCGAGACGAGGTATTAATCACGTTGATGGCGGAAGCTGAACAAACAGTAAACAGTCGGCCATTGTTCCACGTGTCACTTGACCATAAGGACGACGAGAGCCTTACACCTAACCACTTCCTGATAGGAAGCTCATCAGGAAAAGCGGCCATAGGGGAAATTGACGCTACTGATTTGTTCGGAAAAAAGCAATGGCGCATAGCGCAAACATTAGCCGACCATTTTTGGCGACGCTGGATACGTGAATATCTGCCCACTCTTATACATCGAGAAAAATGGCAAGAACCCGCGAAACCTATCCAAGTAGGGGACGTGGTGTTTATAGTTGACGAAAGACTTCCGCGAAACGCTTGGCTGCGCGGCATAGTAGTGCAAACACACCCCGGCACAGACGGACAAACCCGGGCGGTAACCGTCAAAAGCCACGGGAAACATTACAAACGACCGGCAGTCAAAGTGGCAGTGTTGCGAGTCCACGACCATCAAAGTCTGAAAGAGTAACGTTTCAGAGAGGGCGGAATGTCGTGGGAAATATGAGGTAACTCACATTCAGGAAATTGATTTAGCGAAATATAAAGTTGGCAGCCCCAGACGGACGATATAGTTTTAGGTTTTAACATTATTTTTCAAATACGACGCATAAGGCGGCGCGCCAAACAAAAACGTCTAGGCACGGATTAGGATACGCGACCGGACCGTAATAAAGATGCAGGGGGCTGTAAAACCCTTGTACCGTCATATAACGAGCCGGGAAGTTTGCCTTTAAAGACGCCGCGAAGGTCTAAAAGATTCTTAACGGTAAAATTGCAAAATATTTATTTAATATTTTTAATAGTATAAGAAAACTATAGTTTTTTGGTGCCAAAATTGACTGAATGTGAGAAATGATCACTACCTACATATGTATAAATGTTTTTTGTCTAGCTTGTAAGATTGTAAAACTTTATAATGATAATATTTGTTGTTAATACGTAACATTAATATAGGTAAGATATTTAAATCTTCAGCCAAAACAATATCATTTAAGAGACATTAAAGGATTACGCGTTTGCAATAGACTAATGAGTTAAAAATACGCGTTCGGAAACGCGACGGAGTTA
This sequence comes from Neomicropteryx cornuta, assembly GCA_020383195.1. Classification (NCBI taxonomy): domain Eukaryota; kingdom Metazoa; phylum Arthropoda; class Insecta; order Lepidoptera; family Micropterigidae; genus Neomicropteryx; species Neomicropteryx cornuta. Next base: position 21,719,065 of record JAHKQU010000012.1, read on the forward strand.
AACGAGAACCTAATTACAGATCATTAGCGCGCCGCGAAATAATCTATATTTGATATTTAATTCAAAGGAATAAGTCACTGGATTTAGGTTTGTAGGTCATAGAAACAAAATAGAATTTAGTAATGGTTAAGGCTAAAAACGGATTGTTTATTTTTATATTATAATTACAAAACCGTTTTTATCAAATAAAGAAAACATGTAAATATATCTTGTAGATTAAGGGAATATATTTGTTTTAGCATAATATTAGCAACAATAAGTCACGGTTAAAATGTATTATAAAAATTACGTGATTTAAAATATTTCAAAAACGTCTGTAGATACGGGAGAGAGACAGTCACCCGTCGAGGGACGGGGGGGGGGGGTTTCACTAATGCTTAAAAGAGGCGCTCGTACCTACGGGCGAGTTAGTGTTGTTTAGTTTTTTTAGCAGACGTGACTGAGCACCGTTTCGCTGTCAGTTTTTTATAACGTCAATCGATAGCCGTCGCGAATATTAAACTTAGTTTAAAATTTTTAGAAGTTGGTGTAACTCTATTAATTACGTACCATCCAACCAGAGGTTTTGGATACCACGAGAGCTAAATGTTAATCACGCAACGAGATAAAATCGAGCTAAATCAACGAGGTCACAAATTACCAAAAACAAATGTACTTCAGCGTTCGAGACTCGTTTAGTGAACGATTGAGAAGTTAGGCTGAAATCTACATATCGGTGAGTGAATTGAAGACAATCTGACATTTATTTTATAAAATAAATAGTCACAAATTGTCACTATTTCGGAGAACTGTAATATAAACTGTCAATGTTTGTTCGCATTAATTTAATTAGTACTGAACTTTATTCTGTGTTTTAAATTGTGATTCAGACAATATCCTTTTGCTTATTCAACGGATTTACGACCCGTTGAATATACTGTTTTGAATAAATAGTGTGATAACTTTCAATTCTGTTTTTATTGACTTTTAATCATTTTGAACTTTTTGAAATCGTTGCATTATAAATCAGGCTAGCTTGATTTGAGGAGACTGACTCTTGGAAAGCTCGGATCTACAGTCCACCTTGAGAACGTGGCATCAGAAGCCACCCAGCTGTGTCCCGACTGAAGAGGACTGGTCTTCGGATCCGCTGGAAGCGGATCGGCCGGGACAACCTGTATTTCTGATTAATTTATTCAAAACCTTCAAGTACTAGTCGTATACTATTTTATAAAAATAAACAATATTCACCTTTTACCTCAGCAAACATATGATAATCTAACCGCAATTACAAGATGTCTGAATCTATTTCTGAGGCGTACGTGCATAGAACGTTATATTTTGTAATCTAATTTAGGTGTGAAGCACCCCTTAACACGTGAATGACTTGGTGGTCAGGTGTCCTCAAACGGGGGTTCGATATCGCCTCGTCTGTCCCTCGAGTGCCTTTAATCATGATTGACATGTATTATTGTTTTGGGGTTCCTGCCTCTGTCATGCCCTTAAAATGGATTCAGCCGTTTAGACATTTTAATCAATTTATCCGTGACACGTGCCATTTTAAATATTTACATTAAAATCGATGTTTAAAATCGACAAAAGTGACATTGGTGTTAAAACCATATTTCACCATCACAATAACACATGTTTATTTTATTTATTTATTTAAAAGAGAAATCAACAGTTTTATAAATTTACATGTTCAACAAAACATTTATTTTTTATTTTTGTTTATTCAACAAATTTACATTTATTTTATTGTATGTACCAGCCGAGCCCAAGGCTTATTTACTGGAAACCAGGTGTGTAAAATACAGATAATAATAATTGTGGAATATGTTCAAATTATTTTGTTCTGTATTTTACACGTCCTCTACAATATAAATATACACATACATTGATATAATTTTTATCGCTTAGTATTAAATTACAAACAAAAAATAAGTATAATTATAATAACATTTTAAAACAATAATTAACGCGCTAAGTCTACAGCTAAGGCGTTTATTCAACTTCATATTTAATTTTTTTAGATTTAATATTATTTTTTATTAAAGATCTTGGCAAATTATTAAACAAGCATGGTATAATGAATTGCAACGCTCGTTTACCGTAAACATTTTAAAATGAAGGTATAAACATGGATATAAGCAATGAATAGTTACCAATTTATAAAACTAATATAGATTTCTACGTTAAAATTATATAGTTACAATTTTCGCAATAAAAATAATGCTAATATTTTTAAATATATTCCAAAAACCAAAACCAAAAAAAAGTTATTTAGTTTCTTACAATTTAGCGCATGTTGCTTGAAAGCGTATCTTGAAAAAGCTAAGCAATTCAGGACCGTCTAATCTGTGCGTGAACATAGTATTTATAAAACACAAATCAATTAATGCACTCCTGATACTTAAATATTCACAATTATAAAACTTAAGCATTGAATCGTAGCCACTGAATTTAAATCTTTTGAATAATTTATAAGTAATTGATTTTAGTAGCAGTTTTTGAATTCTTTAAATTTGATTATTGGCACAGATAACTAAGTATGTCTTCTTTACGAACGTCGCTTGGTCACACTATAAATATCGATTAGGATTTTCACAAAGCGCCTAGGTGGATTACAAAAGATCGGCGGAGATTCCCAGTAGAATTAAGTGTTTCAACTAAACGCCAGGACGAGCAGACAAGCTGTTTGCAACAATAAATTTAAAATAAAACAAATAAAAGAGGTTTTTAAATCGTAATATAAATTGTTTTTGGCAGGTCGAAAAATAAATTCTATCGTCTTTTTTATTTTATTTTGCACCTCTTAAAAATACGCGATCCCCAGACCTCTGGACTATGATTCGTAAGCTTCGCCCACAAGACTGCCACAAACCCCAAATGCGAGCCCCGCTACCTCGAATACGAGTATTTCCCTTCCTTTCGCTCCCCTCTTATTCACCTGTGTCTATTATATCCCTCTCTTTCATCCCTCCCTCCCCTGCCCGCCATAGCTTCCTCCGGATGCACTGCGTATCGGGTAATTAAATTTAGGTCTCAACATACCCGCCATACCCTGGGTCTGGTCTCCTTGCCACGTGGCAGCGGGGTGGAAATTCGCCATTATTACCTATATTTTTATACTTTATTCACATTCGATTTTGAAGCTATTAACACTAAAAAACACTGAAATTCCTACTCTTATAAATTCGGTTAACGTTTATATTTTTTTTTACTATTTTTCATATGACAGCCACAACACACTAGATAGGGTGTTCGAAGACCATTCCTTAAGACTTAAAGTGTTGTTTTTACACTATACATGTTCCCTATTATGTTGTGTAAAATTCATCCCCAAATTTATTAATTTAGTCCAAGCGCTGGTGTCAATTTGGTTCGCGCGCTGCCTCGGCCCATAGCACAGTTATTTAAATGCATCTTAGTTGACACATGACAAAAGAGATTTAATATTACCAAGTAAATTTTTTTTTCTCGAAACAATGACGGATTTTGATATGTTGTCTTAACAAATCATGTTTGAAATCGCAGGGCCAATAAGCTGGATTTTTTATCGGGAATGGTCTTGGATGCACATTATTTTTAGGGAACGAATCTAATTGCAATACGCTTATTCAGCTAAACTTGGTTAAACGCGGAAAGACGCACGAAGTTGATGTACTATTCGGCTGAAGTCGGTCGCCCAGCTATCACGTTGATTTTTCAGGTAAGATTTTTAGGTTTTTAGATCTGTCAGGTAGATTTTCTTGCATAAATAATTAGGCATGCCGAACATTGTTTTATGTAGATGACAAATCTGTAACGTTGTCTTCTCATATAAATAGGCGTAAGGTAAATGCCAATATGGGGTGACAAATTTAATCAAATTTACAAAAGTTTTAATTCTAATGTGCAAGTTTAGACACACATATACATTTATGAAATATTGATCCACTATTGCATTGTCGCTTTAACTTGTAAAAAATAAAGGACTTGATCGCAAGAAGTATAGAAATCTATAATGTATTTGTTGAATTTGTAGTTAAAACCGACACGACACAACATTGTCACGACGTTGTCAACGATGACAACGGCTGCTGGCGCGTTAACGCGATAAACATATAAACGAGGTTACGTTATACGCGATTTCAAAATAGCCTAATACTTAAACGGCTGCGTGATTTGTAGCTGAACTCGTCACTGTGCTTCATTATCATGGTATCACTTGCAACGAATTTTCGTGTCACTGGCCGGATGGGTAAAAAATAATAGGGCCACTGTCAAAATACGGTGTCCATCTGTGTAACTTCTGGAATGCGCAATCCAGGAAAACGCGATTCTGTAGCTGTGAATCAACTCGATTTCGTCACAGCTTCAGTAACGCGGCTATTCGTTGCACTAGAATAACAGAGTGATTTAAACGGTGTTATAACGCGCACGTCCGCTAATCTCTGCCGCAAAACGCTGAAGCTGCAGAAACATTGTTTGCGCGGGACAAAGCGCTCGCGTCGCGCGAAAGCCTCCATTTCTGTTTATCATTTAGCACATTAAACGAGACAAGAGCTGTTTTATATTCAATTTGGGCCTTTTTTGTTACCCTATACCCCCTACCCCCCCTACCCCCCTGCCTCTGCGGACGCGGCCATCTTTTTGCGGACAGACCGGAAGCGTGTTTGCCGCCAAAATTTGAATACATTTGCATTCGCGCCGGGCGATGTTGCCGCGAGTCTCCCGCGCGGCCGAAGTTTGCCCCGTTTGCTGGCAACGCCGCCCGTGACCTCACATAAAAGCGCGGGCTTTGCAGTGACACTTTTGTCTATGGACGGATGGGTTTTTACCTGAATTTATTACATCATAAATTAAAAAGTTACTTGAGAAGAGACTGTCGATAGCTGCAGTCCTGCTTGTGTTAGTTAATAAATAAATAAACAAAAAAAATGAAAAACATATATAAACATTCTTTTGCATATTTCTATTTGCACTCATAGATGAGTTTATATTAATTCTAACTGGCCTAGATTATATTAAATTATATTAATTCTAATACATAAAACATTTCATCACCTGTGCTGTCATATTTTTGAAATTTGAATATGGTATTAAGCGCTCTATCAAAGTGCCAATGTTTCATTCTTTAGTATGTACTAACTTAGTATGTAGGAACATAATATAAATAATAATCATTTACTTTAATAAAAGTAAAAAAAAATAAAATAACTAAAACTGCTGTGTTGGTCATAAAGTGAGTAGTAGTCTTTTATGATAGGCCAGGGCATATAGGTACTTTTATAATTTATTGGTTTTAAGTTTGAAATTTTGTCATATTAATTTTTTACTTTGTATATCTCAGGTATTTAATAAAAATAATAATTTATTTTATGTATAATGTTAAAAACGTCTGTTTTCCAGTAACCTAAGTAGACACTGCCCTCATTGCGCTTTGTATATTAAATACAATAAGGTTAGTGTAACCCCATTACGAAAACTCATTTACTTATAAACTCACATTTACGAATGTTTGTATAGGTAGGTGGTTAATATGTTTGACCCCCTAAAAGAGGACAGCAGCCATTTTAAATACAACTTGTATTGTTTTAGGCTATTTCATAATATTTTAGGAATATTTACAGATTATTTCAAAATTGTATTTATTTTCAAATACACCGGGCAATCCGCAGGTAGGTATGTTGATGTGTCCTCTAAACGTGTTCGGTCGGGTCGGGGGCGGGCCGAGGGCGGCGGCGGGGGCGGGATGGTGCGAGCGGCCAAGGGCGGTAAACTCTCGCTGTTATTTGCATCGATCCGACCATGCGACTCCTGAAAGTGAATCCTTTTGTGTGTACGCATACCCGCGTTTATACGTGTGTTTATGAGTACTCTCGTTATGCCATTGTATTCGGTTTTGAAACCCTTCACGGCACGTTGCACTTGAAAAGCCATTTTCATATTTCAGTCGCGCTCGCATTCTATTTTCAAAGCTTTTGTGTTGTGTTTAGACACAATAATATGCCATCCATGAATGACATCTACTTGAACATTCTTCAATTTAATAATACATCAATCACGAGCCAAAAATGATGGAACTAGGTAGCTATAACCAACCTTTTCTTTAACAAAAATATTTATTACAATATATATATAATAAAATTCTATTCGAAACAGATATTTTTTAGAATTACGTGGGCGCACCGCACCTCACAAAACTTTTCCTGAGCGGCTGAATGAATCTAATGCGACACGGTGTTCGGGTAAATTCGGCGACGCGCATTCGTAAGTCGATGCGCGGCGTCGTTCGTCGTTGCATTTTTTATTATTTAAATAAAGTTGCGTGCAGTAACATTGTTGATTGTAGATGCTAGTATCCCCCACACTGAAATATAATATGACTAATATTATCAACTTACTTTTATATTAATTTATTCAACATTATTTAAATTTATTACATTAACTTTTTTCTAATAGAAAATAGTTTTACGCATATATTTTAACGGTTAAGAGAGAATTAATCGGAAGAATTAAAATAAAGCGCGAAAGTTCGCACAGAGATTTTACTATAGTTTATACTGGAATGACGTTTCTGCGGTTTTTTATTATTATTTATTATTAATTACAATATTTAGGAAGACTTAGAAATCAAACAAACCTAACAACCAGTACACAATAACCAGTAATAATAATACAACCAAAAAATTATAGTTACAATAAACTATTTGTTAGTAAACAATAAAAAAAACGGATCCAGCAAAACATCGAAGTACCTATGTTAAAAAAGAAGTAACAATTAAAAAGTAAAAGTTTGAGATGCAAGTGAAACGAAAAATACGGTATTATTTATATTTAAGGAAAAACTGGTTACCTGATGAGCGATGAGTACTTTTTTAAGGTACTGTAGGTTCAGTCTGGGGATGACATCAAAGGTGACCCCTTTTCCTTATCGGTGGCGCCGTGAAGCCGTTAGCGAAGGTATCCGTAACTGCCCATTTGTCGGGTATCTACGTACTTGAGGACCCGATAAACATCTTCCATTGCGTTCACAGTTAGGAAAACAACTACATATTTTGCTAAGGTAAGTTTTGCAAATGAAGTTTCGCCTTAGATAGATGGCCAATGAGAAGTGGGACCAAAGTGAGACGAGATTAATCGAGTCCAGCTGCCCTAAAACCGAGTTCATCCATTTACCAACATTCGTCCTGTAGCTGACTGAAAATTTATTTTCGCCTATTGTGGTCTTCCTCATCAACCCGCAGCGAGAAATTTGTTAAGCAAATAAGTGTAAGCAAATCGTAAAGTTGTACATTATAAAAATACTGATTATTTTTAAATAGTTTTCGGTTAAATTTACGATAATTCTTACTATGGCATCAAGAGATGTCGATGTAGTTAAAAAATATTTAAGCAAAAACATTTTGCTATGATTACAAAACAATATGGCGTAGTGGGTGAACAGCTGACGAAATAAAATGACGTTACTTGTTACCATTTTATTTTGCTGTGATTCAAATCAAAATGGCGGTGTGACTGAACAGCTGATCGGGAAATTTACAGTTAACTATTTTGTTTATATCAGGTTGAAATAATCATTTAATCCAACCATATTTTGTAGAAATAAATAAATATTTATTTCCATCATTTGTAACTAGTGCTTATGATAAATCATATATGAAGTGTGTACAAACTTACAAGAGACAGCGCTATCTGGATAAAAAGTGATAGAGAATATAAGAATCGACGCCGAATTATTAGGAATTCGTGAATAAAATGTTTGCATCTTGTAACCTTTCGAACTGCTATAAATATTGCTAAAAAAAATCGCTTTGACCAAGGTACACAGTTACTTTGGGCCCTACTTAAGTATACCAAAATGTGGTTGTGCCAGAGTGGTGATGGTGCGTTATAAGTGGTACGTGTGCGGATTCAAAACCGCGACCTTTGGTTCAATAGTCAAACGCATTAACTACTAGACTACCCCGATCTCTCATCCCATACACGCCACATCTCATACTTATTTGGTTTTCTCTTCGTTGCGATATTAAACTTTGCGCCGCGGTCCATTAAAATTTGCCCAACCACGTTGAGCGCTTGAGATCTCGCCGGAATGGTTCTAAATCACGTTCCGCGGTCGCAATGGAACTTCCGGTCAGAGATTACAGCCACCGGAGCACTCAAAATGCGAATTTCCGCGTTCGATTTCATCTCCCTGAATAACTTTGGCCCCGTGCCGGATGCAGCGAGATCTTACCAGCCGCATGATATTTTCAAAATATTTATTTAATTAATTCAAAATCAAACATCTCTTTATTAATTTTGAAATACAGAGGAAATATTATACAATACAATATAATTAACATCAAATAGTATCGATGGTTACTCAACTAGGCTCTAATCTGTTCTAGAGTGACCATCGTTTTGTTCCAGTAAATCGTATGAAATAATGCGTTCTAGATTAAATCTAAAGAGAATCAAACAACTGATTCTATTCAATAATGCCATTAAAATTATTTTACTATTGCAATTAATTCTTCACTGTGTATAATACCAAAACTTATTCACCGTGTCAGATCTTTTTATTAATAACTACTTTATGAATTGAGTTACAGTTCACTACCGATACATGAGCGCAAAATTCCTTGAATAATTTACCAGAGAGAAAATAAAAACTTTCTTGTCCAAAGGCAGTTTTCATTTTATTCCACCTCGGCTCATTCCCATGACGTGCCCAGATGGAGCACTGGTCAAGGTCAAGGAGCACTATATCTTTATCCTTCCCTAAAACATTTTTATTAGATAGTTCAATATAGCACTATCACATATTATATACACTGTGTTCTAAGACACAACAAACAAATAACAACATTTGGTTTATTGGCCCTGCGATTTGTTTTTACCTTATATCAAACATGATTTGTTTTAACCTCATATCAAAATTCATCATGGTTTCCGAGTAAAAAAATTGTAAACTTTACGTGATAATATGAAATCGTTGTGATAATATGAAAGTTCGGTCACTAGCGGGGCCGCGCCGCGCCAGTTCATTGTCATTTATCGACCTTGGCAGAGCGCCTGCGAGTAAAAGGGGAATTTACGGGAACAATATGAAGAAATTTGGACATGAATGATTTTCGCATTTTTTTATACAATTTCTTACACGTAATAGGGCACTTAAACACCCCTTTAAGTCTTAGGGAACGGTCTTGGAACATCCTGTATGAACAAACGCCACATGCGAATATTTGCTTGGCTTGGCTGAAAGTGTCGACAATTCTGTGTATTAAGTATTAAGTATTGTGTATTAAGTCTAAAACTCCGAAGAGAGTGTGTGTATGTGAGTTTAAGGGTGCATTAGCGCGTATTTTTATATTGTAGGAACGCAAGTGCGAAGAGTGCAAATAGCATGCATAAATGAAGGTGTGTGTGTGGGTTTGAAAAAAAAAACATCATTGTGGATGTTATATAAATCCTAACTTTATAACTTTTAACACTACAATGGCAATTTATGTTTTAATGATTCTGTAAGTTTCTTTTTTTTTAAATTACTTTTTATAAATTTAAATTTATAATAACAATAACACGGTACTTGTAGCCAATTACATTAATTCACTGATTCGGTTGAGTTCAGTAAAGTTCGCCTAAAACTGATGTCAAAAAAATAGAATAGTTTTGAACATAGAAATATGCCCCTAAAAGGCTAAAATATGAGTTTGTCAAAACGTATTTTACTCATCATCAATCAAATGATGCCTTTATGGTATTCAGCAAAGTGAACATTATTTGCACTAACAACGACGCCTTGTAAAAAAATATATTAATTGAAAAACTAACAAAACTTTACACCTTCCTCAGTCGCCTGGTGTCGTCTCTGGTCAGTCTACCTCGTCATATATTTGACGCGTCTGAAATGAACCAGGATTTATAAGTACCATAGATATCTCTTCCCCGAATTGAATCAACCTGCTTATCCGCTCGATGATTGGTTTTATTCCGCTCGGCGGCTTTTTATTAAATGCCTTTCCTGCGGCGTTCGCTCGCGGAAAAATGATTTCCCCTGATTTAACACAATGATAATTTCATGATGTTACTTTTAACCGAATCATTCTTTCGTTCAGCGTGGAAAATCTTCAGATACAACTTGTATCTATCTATAACGTTATACCGATCGGTACGTTTCGGAGCAAATTTTGTGAGAAGGTAATCACAATATTTTATAAAAAATTGTAACAAACGATTTAATATTCTTGCGTATCGGGTAACATATGGCCAACAAGTATAATTTCCAGATTAACCTATTATTGTATAATTATTATACATTTAAGAAGTCATGAAATGAGTGCGTGGAAAAAAGCGTAAGATAAGTGAGTGTGATGAAGTGTGAAAGTTTATTTATGAAACACATAGATAAATATACCCACACGAATGTGTTTATATGGGATTTCCATTGGATAGTGGAACATAAGGTGGTAGAGAGGCCATTTGCAACAAAAATAGTTTAAATCGATGTTTGATCGATTCTTGATATTTTTTTAAAATATTTCTCGGTGATGATTCGTTGTGTTGTTACTTAAAACAGTAATCCACCAACCGTCCACGATATCGTTACCAGTATAATGATGTAATCTGTGATTAGGCGGTCAACATCTCGATCATTGATCGCTGGAAGAGCTAATCGTCCGCACTAACCTATAAACAAAGTTATTTCGCCTAGCTTCGAAGTGTGATTTTCCTCAGCCATCTATTCTATATTAATTGGATGCGAAGTTTGTCATCTCAGTAGTTTAATCCTTTTCCCTTGTCCGTCCGCTTAATTAGAGCGTCAACCTGGCGTCGGATTCAATGCCCACCCCGCCCTGGCCGCCTTTCAGTCCGTTTTAGGGCGGGGCGTCGATTGATAGATGTCCCTTTTAAAGTAAGCATTCCAATCAAGGGTGTTCGTATACTATTTATAAACATTATTACAAAACAATGTCTTATTTAAAATCTCAACTATATATAGTTAGGTATGTCATTTTCGACAGTAGTTTATGCAGTGTATATAAAAAATAAATTTACATGTGTATGAGGGTTTTTCTCAATAAAGTATTTATTCATAAACGACACATGTTACATTAAATGTGTCTTGGCTGCCAAAAACTCAACCTTATGGCAAGTCTTACAAAATTGCGTACAAAATTTAACCTACAATATTTAACCTACAACCTACAACCGTCTTACATTTATTATACACAATTTATTAGAAATAAAATCAAAGGTGAAGCGAACGCTATTCTATATGCGCATCTAAAGTAAAATAAATAATGATTATCTAAATAAGTTATATTTAATTGAAAATTGACAACAATAATATAATACCTACCCCAAATAATTACACTGTACTTATTTTCAGGTAAAGGCTGAAAATAAAGTATATTTACAGTGCTTTTTCTTAGGTAGGAGAGCTATAGCTACTATTTTTGTCTTCTTTGGAGTCTGAATATAATTGTAAAGCGGTAATTTTAAAAAAAAAATATAGGACACACAGCTAATAAAATGTTAAACTATCCGTCTCGCTCATATTCATTTAATTACAATTAGACAGCTAACAAAATGTCATTAAGCTTATCCTAGCAAAATCAAATATTAGCCTACGCTCGAATCAATTACATCTAAATTATTTAACTTTTAGGCAAATGGTTTGAATTTATTATGAAATGAAAAGTTTAAAAAAATATAAAGCAAACAGAATTAAGACACTACAATGAACATGTTTTATAAAAAGTTTTACCTTTATAAAACTGCATTTTTTTTTACTTTCATTTACTATTGATTTTGATTTAAATAAAATACATGCACTGTGTAAAGGCGTAGTTTGTTAAAAATAACAAAATTGACATCCTGTAAAAATCATGTAACGTTAAATATTCCTAATCAACCCCACTAAAAAGTCACCCATGTTTGTAAAGACTTAAAATATAATTAAAATATCTAATTACAATAAAATACATGTAAATAATAGTAATTAAATTTTATTATAACTTATAAAACGGACTAACTTTTGGTATAATGTAGATATGCAACTAAAAGATTAGTTTAAAAAAATCATTACGTTGTGCAATTTTGATGTAGTTTTATAAATAAGTTTTTATCCGATGCAATACTAATTTTTTCACATAGAATTTTTCCGATGTCACTCGTTCAACGTCGTTAATCTCCCGTCGGGGTTGGTTCGATCGCCTAGAGGGTTTAAACGTCGGCGCAGCGGAGGAAATCTCCCAGTCTAGACGACATTAATATCACAGTCTTCGTCGTTTTTCGCTTGGACTGTGACTTGTGTCGATGCCGATTCCCTTCTGGTTTTTCCGCTCGATTCACAATTATTTTTCTACTTTCAAAAAGTTTTTGCATTGTAGAGTGCTGCGAGTGATATTGTTGTATTTTTCTGACATTTTTTCTTCTCTCCTGTATTATTGTATTATTTTGATGAGTAAACATGTATAGCGGGTCTGTTAGTATACCGTTTAACTTAATTGCGCAGAGCTTTTGAAATAAAATAAAATCGATACGCAAATTAAATATCGTAAACGCCTTTTTTTTCTAAATTTTAAAGATTTACATAGTTATTCAGCAAGGTTTGGTGTACTTGACCTAAATCGTGGCGGGTTTCTCTCAAAAAATCCGAACTATTTTATGCCGGGCTGATTCAAAATTTATTTTTATTTATTCTTTATTGAAAAATCCAACAGTATTCATTTTTATCATTACAAAAAAAACTTATTACTAGTATACAAAACCAATTATGGATTTCGGACATTTTACAATATTAACATTAGCATAAAAAAAATTGTGATAGTGTTCTTAAAATATACATAGATTATGAATATTATATACGTCGTATACAGTAGAATTTTTTGATGTGTTATGTGTAATTTGTGAGTGATGTTTGTGGTAATTGTGAGTGTGTGTGATTTGTATGTATATGTTCAAATAAAGTAATAAATTAAGTATGGTTTTAGTATGTATAAAAATAATTTATGGTGAAGGTAATATAAATGTAATATGTATGTATATTCTATATGTAATTGAAAATGAAAAAATGAAAAAGTTTGCAAATTAAACATTAATTTATCTACACACACATATACTCACAAACAACTACACACCCTTACTCACACTTTCATACCGTACACATCACATATACCCTTTTAAAATATAGTTAAGCTCAACAAAGTTTTAAAGATTTTTGTACATAGGTGTAAGCTTTAATTGGCCTTATTATTAACTCTGAAAAAATGTATATCACAATATATATCATATTTTTGTTATCCACAATATACAGACATTATAATTAAATCGCTCTAAGAAAAACACATAAATTATAATAATTTATAGATTGACGGCAATTTGCGTACGGTTTTCTGGATTTTTTTTATTAAACTTAAAACATATATTTGATATCTTGTACATTTCAAATTTCAAAAAATTAGTGTACATACTACAATTTTCGAACTCGAGTATTGATCTATTGCTACTAAAATATATACTAAAAAAATGTAAGTTTTATGAAGTCGCTTAAAATTATTTTAAGTTCACCATGGTTATTCATTCGCTGAATTATAAATATAACTTTTAATCTAATCTCATAAATTATGGTACTAAAAATAGTCTTATCAATAGGACATTTTTTTTAAATATCTTGTCTCAAAAATCTGAAAAAATACAGGGATGTTACTTAAACTCTGTGTTAACCGAATTATTATCATAATTTACATTATATAGAAATGTAGTTATTATTAAAAATGCTTTTCATAAACACTACATAAAATAAATAAAAAATTGATAAAATATACAGCGGTGTGACCGGGTAATTTTGTACAATCACCGAAGAATAACGTCTCAAAAAAAATAAATAAAAAAACTTGAAAATGGTTGAAATTCAAACAAACTTTGACGCTGAAACTTTTTTGTTGCAAGTGACCCTTTCTACTTCCTCCTTAGTTTTATCCACTATTTACTGTATATAAAATCTAAGAGCTAAAGACGCTTGGCTACACTGCCTGTAAGCCTGGGTTGCTAACTCTGGTCAAAACCTTAAGTGAACGGCTACGATACTGTAAAAACTTTGTGGTATTTGACAACACCTAATTTATATCTAAACTCATATTCAAATAATTCATTAAACACATTTTTTATACCTTTTGCATATAAAAACGATGTCGGCCTGAGCTCAGATTATAATATTTTCGTATAGCCAGCAACACCCAATTAAGAAATGAAACATTTTAATTTGCGCCGTATTGCGGTCTAATTCTTTTTGTATTTACTTGTATAAAAACATGTGATTTTTTCAGAATATAATAATATAATAGGATACTTATGTATAAGAGAATCTGCTCTTGTTAGTGTTAGGATACTTGATATATGTGTGAGAGAATGTAAACGTGTGTGTTTTTGAGCGTCCTATATATTATGCATAGTGTAATAAACTCTTTAATCGTATCGTGTAAATAACCAATATCGCATAGTCCGCATACTTGCGCGCCGCGTACTTCTCGTAGCGTCTGTGAGTGCCTTAAGTACGTCTGTTCAGGTGCAGTATTTCACATCCCGGCGGGGAGGGGTAGGGGTTACAGGGGGCGACGCGTGTGCGAGGGGTTGAAAAAACAATGGGCTCCGGCGAACCCAGTCCTTTTGTTTCTAACCCCTACTCGTCCCTTCCATGCCCCTGAACTTCGAACCCCAAGCGATAGTTTCATAAAAAATATTTTCCAAAAGTCGAATTACCTATCTCTAAATGGTCAATATGTGAAAACATTTGTATATTTCTAATAATATAGAGTGAGTAATCGAGGAGTTTATTTTCTAATCGCGACAATACCACTTTTTTAATTTTTTACAGAAAACCACTAAAACCTTTGTTTCGTTATTAAGTATGTATGTGAATTTGCAATTTGTGGTATTATTTACTAAGGAAATCATTTAAAATACTCGTACATAGCTAAAATTTGAAAATGTCATGTTGGTTCCTGACAATATAATTTTTAAAATTTGTAAATGTCACGATCTGAGACATTGATCGTAGCATAATCTACGTAAATGTTTTAAAGTGTAAATATGTAGAATGAAACAATAATAATTATTTGACCGCTAAGGATTTTAAATTTAATAATCGATAAAATTCAATATTTTTAATTAGCAACAAAAAAAGGTAAAATGTTAAAACTGGAAATGCTCAGTTCATTTTGAAACTTTGAGAAACACAGACAGTGGATCTTATTTCTTACGTCTACCAGTTTCGGATGTATGTAAAGCACTTATTTAAATAAAAGCATAGATTTGTTTTTATATAAATAAATAAATAGACAATACGGACAATCTTAAATCGAATCCTTGTCAATTTTATCTATCCCAGAATAACAAAAGCAGGTCATTTTCCCTTTAAATACAGAATAACAGCCTCACAAAGGGTGTTTATCTTCCAGGATCTCGAAAATAAATTATAAGCTTCACCCGAAAATCTTAACTTTCCAACTTCCAACAATAAAGGTACAGGGTCGATGGTAGAAGGGCGGAGGCGGGGGTTTGAAACCCCAATTCAAATCAGTTTTCATTAGGAATTTTAATTAAATTTTATGGTGGATTGCATCTGCGATATTTCCCGCCCTTTCCGACGCGATGTTGCCGAATGTCGTGCACCTTTGCAGCACCGCGATTTATGAGGAATCCACAGATCTCTTTTGTTTTGCCCATATCTATACATAAAAAGATGTGTTAGCACCATGTCGGCAAAACCTATATCGATAGAAGTATATATTAAACTATCACTGATGATTAATTAAGTTCTATGTAATAATACTTTTAGTCGAGGGATTTCTACATTGCTAACTAATTTAATAATTTTATAATCATTTTTTTAATGTAAATAATGGAGTAACTGTGCATTATTTCTTATTGTTTATTTTTGTTCAGGAGGCTTCCTGATTCAGCAATATTGATATACTAATGAGCAAGTTGTTTGTATTTATTGGAACGTCTGACCCAGCATGCGGAATGTGATTTAATAGCCACACAGAAAAAAATAATTTAGAAAAACGTTTGGTTGTTTAAAAATTTGGACCTGCAGCAGGAAATTTGCTAATCGAACGTAAGTTAAATCATTTTAGGTTTATCATATTTCCTGCCGTGGCAGCAAGAGGTGTAGTTAAAAAATATTCCAGCAAAAACATTTTACTATGAATAAAAAACAATATGGCGTCATTATCTGGATATTTGGTAGCAGCAACCACATAATATTTTGTTGCTTTTACTTCTTACCAATTTAAGTTTAACAATAATCTATGTCTAACTCCGTTGCTGTCACTATATGAACCATACTTTATGGTTGCCAATACCATATTCTTGCTGGCATTACCATATATTTTTTTAGTGCAATATTAAAAAAAGGCAAAATGCAGTCACACGCTTCCATACCTATGAGATATGCTCCCCTACAGAATTTTTGATAATATTTCGTTATCACTATTAAAATGCGGTAATAATTATAATTTTAAAACTCTACGGAAATACTATGACACGTCCCTATTACTTACCGTATTGTTTTCTTTTTTATGTATTCTCTAATTAATAGGTTATATTTTAATATCTCAAATCGTTCCATACTCTAGCTAGATATTTTTCAATTAAACTACTTCTATAATCATTTTATGAGTATTTAATTTTATTTTTTATTAAGGAAATGTATAATTATTCACCCTAAAAAGAGTAAAGACTGTCACATTTTCATAAACAATAAACTTTTTTGAGGGCCATTTTTAATATTTAGGTAAATATAAGTTTCTTTGCGCTATACAAATCGCCCTTGTGAAAACGCGACACCGGTAGATTCCCCCGCAAGCGAATTATCGCGATTACATATGCAAGCAAGCGAGACGTATGATACGCGAGGAGTGTACTCGACGTAAAGTGGCGTACTTGGGTGTGGTGCGTTTTTTTACCCTCAGTTGCCATGCTTATAACACATACCAGCACATTATTCATACGATATATGTGCAATTAAGTATATATGAACATCGCAATATTTTTAAATATACAACCGTAAGAACTTACAGACGCTACAAAACTTAATAATGTTATGTAGGTACTCTATATCCCAACTTTTTAAAATGTTCAATTGTAAAAAATAAGAGTATTGACATTCTGGACATCTGGAACAATTAGTATTATCGCAGGAACTATCCAAAATGTCAATCGAACGACCGTTCATCTTCAAAATCTACACGAATTACTAACTCAATATAAAAAATAATGAAAGCAATTAAGCAACTTTCTAACAGACCCGTACAGCATTGTTACTCTCATACTCGCAGCAGATAATTTAAGATATCGATGTATTTAGACAGCGGCCATCCCTACTTTCCGCAGGGGTGGCACGCACGCACGCCCCCGGCACGAACGACGAACAAATTCCTTGCAAAAATGCGTCCCTCAAGGTTTCAAAGCCGGCGGCGTCGCGACAGTCGATAACACGAGTATTGGGTGGCCTGTTTCGGGAATAAATAATATGTCAGCAAAATGCCGGAAAGAATAATCATTAGGAGTAAAAATAGATAATATACGTAATATAGTTGTAAAAATAAATACATTGATAGTTATTACACTGATATGGTATTACAATAGAAAAACTAATATAATATGAACTATAATAAGTAATTTTATATATTTTCTTTATGTTTAGTTTTTTGTATATTTAGTATATAAATTATACTTAATATAATTATTAGAATTTTATATTTAATAAATTTATATATTTATTGTATGTATGATGTGCATTTATGATATTTATTTTCTGATCCTTCTTATTAGTAACGTCTCGCGTACGTTATAATTATATTATTTTTCTGCAACCTCTTAGAACGTTCTTAGAACAGGTTTTTTTAAACCAAGTTAGAGTGGTAATGTTAGCGACAATAAATGACTAGTTACTTCATTTGTCTTTAAGTTAATATTTTTTTTCTGTGTTATTCTTAGGTGAGACTTCTTATTGTATTGTAATAAATAAATAAATAAATAAATTTTGAAATATTTTAGAAGCAAGAGATAATAATTATTAATAATTCAATACAAAAAAATTGAATCATTGCATACAAAAAAATAATTAGAAGATAAAAAATAAAATAGTTCGTCAGTATAAAATTAATTTAAATTAAAGGATATACCTACTAGATTAGGAAAGAAGGTATATCTTAATCTAAGAATTATGTTCTAAGAATAAGGGCATGTATAAGAACTATGAGTGGGAAAGTTTTGCAGGTGACAAACAGATGTTTAACTCTTTTTTATGCTTGTATAATCTATAAGTAATCATAAATCCATGATATTAAATATAAATGATTTGTTAAAATTTTATAAGCTGCGAACCTATCTCTCCCTTTCAAACTCTATGGTCTATTCTATCTATACCGAGGCCACCCAACTCTCCCTAGAATAATTTAATCCCATACATTTGTTTGAACACCTATATATATCGGAGCCAAGCGTACTAAATGCCAAGAATGAGATAGACTCATAATTTAAGTGCTTCGTTCTCTTTCCGCCACACTGTTTGGGATTAGCGCACTTATGCGGATTTACTCTAAGGCTGCGTCACTATTTTATTGACTAATTTAATTCAGACCGGTATGGCAACGCGAAAGGCTAACAGAAATAGGGTTGGCGCTTGACTATTTTATAATAATCATGTCTTTACCCAATCATGGAAACACAAATGTGTGCACATATTTCATTGACTTTGAGGTTGTAGTAATGAGCAGTGATGCTATCCATTCTGATATCCTGAAATTTTATTTATTTATTTATCCATCAAGAAGGAGTTACTTACAATAAATACTATACAATTCATGAAATTATTCATTACCTTAGTTTGTTTCCTACTTAACTCAAAAGGATATATTAGTTTGTAGACAGAGGCGTAGAAGTAAACTTATTAAAAATGAAAAAAAACTATGAATCCATTTTTCGTTTGAATATTATTTAATTTTATATAATCAAGAAGCTAGTAAAACAGAGCCGCCATATTATCGAAAAGTTATCCTTATCTCCTGCATTTATTTACGTAAACTTTTAATACAATTAGCACGAGTACAAAGGAGTTTCTCGAAACGATTTAAAGCCCGCAGCGCGATAGGACAGTTACAGTTAAACGCGCGAGTTGCTGCCATCGTAAATACGCCCAATCGTATCGTTTCTTTTTCCGGAGTACTTTTGAAAGTTTCCTCTTGCTCAACTTAATAAGAAGCCAACGTGCCGGAGGTGCATGCTGCATCTCAAGCTCAATATTTTCCCTTCTTGTTTTGTTTGAGATGAAATGCGCTAGTTTTAAATTAGCTTGTCTTCGAGATTTGGTGTGAGTTGAGGGGATAAGTTTCTTGGCAACGAAACTGCAGTTTAATTCTTCGAATTGACTCTCATTTTTAGCAATCTGAATCGTACACCATTATTTTAGATTGCTTCATAATTTCATTTATTCGTAAATGCGTAATAATAAAAGAAAATGCTAATAATTGAATGGCTGAATTAAAAAAAAAACAGAATTATCCCTCACAACTAATGTCCGGATTGAAAAATCTTTGGTCTCCATGTTGCTTAAGCATATATTAATTTTAACAATGGTCTTCTCAATACCCTCTTTCATTCTGTAGAATTTGCTCCAGTTTGGAAGGCTCTCGAATTTTTAGCCACGTAGCTCGAAGATGCGACTACGACCTGGAAAGGCTTGCAGTGATGATGGATGTAGGAATATGGTGGATTACGGTTGACGGATCAGGTTAAATGATAACTATGATGGATCCGTTACGGATTGCTCAATGCCGTGAAAGATGGAGGAAGGTTGTGAGGACATCAAGTTGCATGGAAGATCACAATCCTCATTTTAAAAATGCAAATAATAACCGTGCATTCATACAATACCATTTAATTTTTTAACATAATACCATTTGATGCGTTAAAAACTCATATACATTTAAAAATTAACTCAGCCGCACCAAAACAAGTAACTCTCTCACAATTTACAACTCGCTACGTTTCGTTGCCAATGCCTGCATTTTATTATTCAGACTTCTAATAAAAAAACTACTTGAAATATCTGTAAATCTCTTAGTGCTCTCAAATCGGACTCCACGTCTTTCCTACTTTAAAATTTTAATTTATATGCCGTTAAAATTAAAGGATAATGTATGTGCATCGAGATTCTGTAATCGACCGCTTGCTTCTATAATTTGTTTTAATCCGAAATTTAGATTTCATCCTTACCAAAGCTAATAAACATCTAAATTTAGGTTTGCCTAATATTCGACCTTTCAATGGAAGTTATCTATTATTAATATATTTTGTCGATGCATCATTATGTGTATATTATTTGGTTTTCATACGAAATAACTGCCGTTGAAACTTTTTTAATTTATTCGACACTGTTTTTATTTTATTGTCTTGAATTTAATTCTAAAGATATATAATACATTTTGAAAACATTTATTATTTTACTAAATGGTTTTTCTGACAAATCTTGCAATCCTAAAGTGATTAAACATTAACGTTACTGATGCCACCAACGTGGTTGCCATACCAGTGCTCTTAAATTCCTTCATAAGCGCGCTTCTTTGATTATTTTTTTATTTTATTTAAGAAACAGTATATCCGTGGTTATGTCAATTGTTTTATTTTTGTTTATTTTAGGTCCTAACCGTTATGTGTCCCAAATATACAAAAAAATGTCATTGCGTATAGTGCTACAGGGACCTATAAGTGCAAAAACTTCCAAAAAGCTATTTTAATGAATTGTTCTTTTTTGTTTCAGGTAAGTGGTCATGTTTAACATTATAAACATACATCAATATCCATGTGAAATAATTATTCATCCGTAAGTATTTTTTTGATTGATGAAACCAACATATAAATCTGTGGCTTGGTAAAAGAAGTGCCTATGTCATTTTTTTCATTGTTGAGTATTATGATGCAATATACTTAAAAATCCCCAAATTTTAAAACCCAAATTTAAATTTGATTTTTTTTTGTGTTTTTTAAATCTTTAAATTAGGAATAGGAATTTTGACATGGGTACTTGTACTGAAAATTTGGGGATTTTTAAGTATATTGCATCATAATACTCAACAATGAAAAAAATGACATAGGCACTTCCTTGACCAAGCCACAGAAATATAGATGGACACATATACGAGTATTATGTAATAATTATATATGGGTGCAGTACAGCGTTTTGTTACATCTTTAGCCGCATGAAAATGCACTTTTTATCAATTTAAGACTTAAACTCAATTAAAAGTTCGTTCCAGGACTATTTTCAACTTTTCTAGTTATTATTAATATCAGCATCTTTCGATAATCGCCACCGAAGTGATAGGTCGTGAAGTCGAGGCAATCTTAGATTTGACACGTTTGATCAGTTTGTTACAACGTGACTAGTCCTAAGTGAAAGGTTATCACCCATTACAAATATATTATAAAACATCTTTATAAACCAACGATATTTTTTAATAGGCCAACCTATCGCAAACCACACAGTAAATCGTGCTGCACGCTTATAAAACGACAAACAGGTGTCGCAAATAAATTCGTTTTGCGCGCCGTTGATAGACTCTAAATAAATAAACCTAAAAAAACGTTCGCGTCAGTGCTGTTGACCGTTGAGGAGTTCCTTCGTCTGGAGCCATTTCTGGGTGTAGAATCAGGTCATACTTACCATAAAAATGCATTGTCATCGGGACTGACTCAACATGTCAAATTTCAACCCCGTAGAATAAGAGAAAATGGTTCTAATTCAACTTGCAAGATTTGAACTAAATTAACTAGCAAACATTGAAAGTTAAATTAAAGCTTGTATAAATATGCTAAAATAGTATAATATAATAACTTTTTGCATAATAAAATCATGTATTAAAAAGTAAGAAAGATGGAATTACGTTTCTCGGGTAAATAATTTGTTTCGTTTCATTAATCGATCATTTATTTCCGGATTGTGTCTTTTTAATGATCGTTGTTGTAAACCAATCAGTAAGCAGGTACCCTCTCCGAGGTGTACTTATTCCAGAATTTATTCTTAAGGAGAAAAATACGCCTTTCGTGGATACTGAAACCGAAACGAAGACGCGAAGCGGGCGAGTTGCGGCCCGCGTCCGCGGGGAAAACTCGTAGGGCGGAAAAGTTTGGGCGGGAAAAAAATACGACGCCAACGAAGTGCTTCGGTGATGAATGACCCTCGGCCACATGAGACGGAGCTGGAAAAGCCCTTCGCTGACCCTGGAATTAAGAGCGTTTTCTTGTTGAAAATTAATGGCCCCGCAGACGCACAATGATAAAACTAATTATTACGTTTAGCTTCGGTTTTCCGCTGTGCAATAAAGTTATTTAATTTTCGTAGTTTGTTTTTTTTTTTAATACAGTTTTTATTTAATATCCCCATATAAGCTCACTTAATTCATAATTAAAACCAATTGGAACCAATAGGAATATACATACATTAATTACTATTACATTTCTAACCTTCGGCAGGCGGTTGTAATCAGGGGATATACATCTGACTTTATTGTTATTCCTTTTGGCGTCCCTCAAGGGACTCACCATGGCTCTATTCTGTTTAATATTTATATCAACGATATTGGAATATGTTTTCATTACTACCTCGCTACGCTGACGACTTAAAAATTCTATAGATAGTATCCAGTACAGAAGATTGTCGACAGATTCAGGAAGACCTTGATCGCTTAACGGATTATTGTATAGCAAACAAGCTTTAAAATCGATTTTACCAGAAAAAACGACTTGAAGTTTCACTTACACTATTACTTATGAAATTTTAAGCTGGATCGTAAAACCATATAATTTATGAAACACGAAAGAAATATTTAACATTGTAGTCTTATTTTTTATTTATTTTGTTTAAGCAAGCAATTTCAAATATTGTTATTTTTGAAATGGAAACATAAATATTACGATGTGTGTTTCTTCAAAATAAAATATCTGGCATACTAATCAGGTATCGAATATCGTCCACCTCAGGACGGTTGTATAATCACTAAATGCAAATTTAAAACACTTGAGGGATTATGTAACATGTGCTTAAGTTACCCTATACTCCAAAATATTTACGCATATTATTTATTCCATATAAAACTAAAATTGCGTTTAATTTTTCGTAATCAAATATATGTATATAATTGTATAATTGAGTGGTAAAGTTATTTGACTTATGTTTGATGATTGGTTTTTAATAGCGGCAAATCGCCTGAAAAGATAAATGACACAATCTTTGAGAATATTGGAAAATTTTGAACCTTTTTTAATTTTTTTATAAAGTGCTGGATAGCATAATATTTCTAAAGGTTCTAAAGAGATCCTGTATTCAAAAGCTTAACTCTGATTAAAAATGATATTAATAATGACAAATTTTGAAAAACAATCCACTTCACGAAATGTTATTTAATCAGGTCTATTGGGATATCTTTAATTTTTTTTTTAATATTTCTAAATGTTCTAATATAAGTAAATAATAACATAGTAAGCATGATAGTGTAGAGCCAGCCAGCGCCGTCTACGTATAGTCTAGATACATAGTCTGCAGACTACGCTTAACGGGTGCATAGCGTAGGCTGCTAGTTGTCGTAGCAAACTTTGCAGACACTGCGGCGCGCCTTCGCCTGAATTCGTTAGTATTCGCCGCGTGTTATTTGCGGGCCGTTTCACGCTATTTAAATCTGAACTTGAAACTACGTTTGTGCGGGTGAGTTGTTGGCTTAGTAATTCTAGAGCTTAGCTTATGCTTGTGTTTGATAAATAATAAATCATTTATTTTAAATCAAAAACGTTATATGTACAAGGCAACGATGTCACTGCCCAGACTAAGGTAGGCTTTATTTATTTACTTGAATTACAAACAGCGTCAAAAAATACAGATAGAAACACACAATAATACTATTACTAAGTAAATATATAGTAATAAGGTATATATGAACCAAGGAAAATAAATGAAATGAAAACCTATTATACAATAATATTAAAACTAAATTGCAAGTATTAATGAAGTACACGTATTCGTGTGTGTAATAAAGTGTGTGATGTGTTTAAACCAGCGTGCTAACTCTCTCGTTAACAGACTTCACGAAAATATCACGAAAAATGTCAATTTCACCAAAATTACAATTGTACCTACGAGTATTTAGAATTCTGCATTCTACATATCTTTAAGGATAGAGGTGTTATTTATTTATAAAAAAATCATATACAGAATATTTTTGTATTTAAGGGGTTGATCCATAACGACTACTAAAACGATCTCACGAAAAAAAAATCATACTAAAATAATTATTTTATTAAAAAACTTTGTTTTTCTTCGGAGTATTTCTCGAGCCGCGCGCTCGAGCTGTCGTCGCCCGACTTCGCGCCGTGCGTTCAACTGCGTTCTCAAACATTAAAACGATTTCTATTAAATTTTGAATTCGTTTGTCGTGCATTTTTCCAATATTTTTTGCTGATTAATGTTTGACTGTTGATCACTCCCCGAAAGGACATCGTTTATTATGGAAATTTTGATAAAGGCCTAGTATTTTTTATTACTAAAATACTATATGAAATCACATAACAAATATTAAACATACTAAATCACACATAGCTTAAGTATAATACCCAGTTTTATACAACATACATTGACACAATCTAATACAATTGACACTTTGGATCAAAAGTAGGCACTCACACCGCAATCACTGTTGGTATGCAATCATACGGTACATATTACCGCGTTTTTAACGTTTTTAAATATAAAATATTTTGGGTTATTTTTCATGTGATAAGCTTAAAAAGTTGTTTCGCACGCATACCTAATATGTAGTATCGAAAATACTATATAAACCGAAAATTACATTTTAGCAGCGCTACATATTTGGACCGTGGCTGGCAGCGTCGTTTTGGCTGGCAATGTGTGATCGCTGCCAGGCGCATCTGATTGGTCGACATCTGCGCAGGCGCGAATTGGAACGGCGATTCGCCAGCGACGCAGGCAATCAGTCGGCTTGCAAGCCACCGCGCACATTTTGCGCCGACGACTTTTCTGTACCTGATTTATATTTTATTCATTGATATTTCCTATTCTTCCGTTGTTTTACATTTGTTATTAGTTTTTTAAGTTCAATAATTTGTTGGAATATTCCCAACTTAGGCTATGGTGCCGGAGGATTACAAACGTTCATCAAAATTGCATTTCAATCATCCTATCACCTGGAGTTGGAACCCTTGTTTCCTACTGGACCAACATCGTCCTGGCCCCATACATTATATATATTTTTTATTGATTTACAAATTTTCTTGCTAGCAAGATTTTACAATAACGTAGGAATTATTATGTTCAAAAGTGTATTTTAAATTTGAATAAAAATTTACCAATCTAGAAATAAATTCAACAATAAACATCGCGTATGTGACATTGTATTTAATTTGAAAATTTTCCCTTAACCGTAAATTATTGAACTATATATATTCTAGCATATATACAACATGCATGTAGCATGCATGCATGTATTGCATTCAAATCGCAATTTCGTGCGGTTTGTTTTATAAATCCAATCTTGCATATAACCAACCGCTTTCGCTCTGTGGACTTTTCGAAATGACCGACGGTTTGTTTTGTGGGACGAAACGTGCATTTCCTCCCGTTTTCCATGTCAGATGAGAAATATCCCCACCTGTCCTTTCCTGTCCGCAATTTCGCAGGCTCCAGGTCCTGCGCAATGATCGCTCGGTGCATTCAGTTGTGTTGCCGGAGACTTTGGACATCTGCCTCGAAAACCCCGTTGAACACGAGCATTCGTCGACGCCCAAGACTGCTTTGCTTGTGTTTACTTTTTTTTTTAGTTCAGGTGCTTTCTCATTAGGTATCTTAAATTGAAAAATAACCTCCCCGTAAGAAAAAGAAGAGAAGGGTGCAATACAGAAGGCGGTAATAGTGATTAGTGGTCATGCAACACTCAACAGAAATTTTATACAATACATGTAATAAAAAATAATAATAATAAATAATAAAAAAAAAATAATTAAAAAAGAACACGAAATACACCAATTTAGGATTTAATTATTTATATATATAGAAACAAAAAAAACCGATTTAATACAAAACTAAACTAGGAATTTCGTCCGTGGTTGTATGCATTGGTATAGTATTTTAAGGCATCGTTGCGGAACTTTTCCCGCGTTATTAAAAAATGGTCAATTTGGGAGAAGTTAATATTAAATTAATCACAAATTCAGTAAATAAGAAGGCGAATGGGGGTTTTACTATTAGCCGCGAGTTAAAATTAACTAAAACAAATACTGAAATGTTATTAAAAAATTAGGATGAATTAATTGAAAGAATGTTATGGTACCATTGTACCTATGTGTTTTTTTTTTTATCTATTAAGACCTAATGTGTTATAGACTTAATAATGCCCTGCCCCAGCTCCCAATTAAAATAAATTATTATATTTTAAATATGCGAAGAAAGAAAAAACAGATTTTGCTATTGTAATATTAATCCTGTTACCTCTCCCCTATACAGTGACACTTAATTATATCAACTTGTTATTAAAAAAAAATATATGTTCTCGAAAATAATACAAATTACTTTAAATTATATAGCTATTATATAAAAAATGTGTGTTTAATAGTATAAATCTATTTTAATAAAAACTGGTTCACAACGGGTTTTTGTCTAGGAAGAGGTGTTCCACCGCAAAACCCTTCACCTGACTCAAGTGAAGTGCCCCCTCCACTATCCCTACCCCTTCTCCACCCACCTTCCACCCACCCATTAGAGTCAAGACGCTCGTGGGCTCTTAGGGCTGTGCATAATGAGAATTTTTCATTATTTTAATTTTTCAAAAAACACCTTTTCACATCCCTGGCGCTCATCTGTATCTTATTGCCCAAATTTATTCTGCCAGTATCGTAGAACAGTAAAACTAAATGTTTTGTGATTTTGGCAATCTGTTGAATTCAGGATGACTTCTTCTAATTCTAGTGAATAGTGTTTAAACACCATTTTAATACCTTCGTTATTTTATTTATCTATTCATAACGGCACAATAAAAAAGTCACAACAATATATGCAATATTTCACAATAAAAAATATATATATCAACGTCCAGGAAAATTTATAGATATACTTTAGATTTTTTTAATCTATACTTTCACAGTCGCTTTTATATCACTTTTTTTATAAAATATACCTTTAATTGTTTAATTTAATTTCTACTGTTAACTTATTTATTATTTCGAAATGAAAAATGTTGTACCAATAAAAAAAATTAATAACAATGGGACAGATTAGAATAATAAAACAACGTGTTACCCATAAAATAAAGAGTAACTGCAATTTCCACCGTAATCGGTAGATTAACAATTTTAGAAAATAATCCCATAATTCTGACCTTATTACGGGACTAAACAGGATACTTTTTTTAAAAACCATTGAAATTTTACATTTAACTTCCCACGAAGAAAACGCGGAGTAAATAAATTAAAAGAGTAAGCATGTGAAGTTACGCAGACAAACTCTTCTTTAGTTAGACAAAGAAATTCCTCCTACTATATTGACTGTGCAAGCAATCCCATAGGGATTTCGTCGGATGGCAAATAAGCTCAGGTGCAGGCGATTCTCTCCCCTCCGCAGGCGGTGAACGATTGCACAATATTTGATTCTGTAATGAAAGTTTTCTGTAAGCAATTTCCTTCCGCATTATTCTTCTGTCATGCTTCTTAGACTGATCTTCTTTGCTCCTGTTCTAGCTCATATATTTTCCATAGAACATTCTATTATTGTCCTCGTGATTTTATTCTCAGATATTAGCTTCAAATATTTTTAATACGCTGCATTAAATAATTAAGGCTAGCGTGGGTGAAAATTCATCCATACTTTATATGTCCTTTTACAGGTCGGCGTTTTTTTCACCCACGATATCGTTTATGACTTAATTGTAATTGTAGAGATATGACGGCTTGGATATTTTTTACACTCTATACCTTTATACTTTTATACTTAAACCTACTCATAGTTAACTTTATAAATTCGTTTTTATTGTGGAAATCGGTTGGATGTGTGTGCCGTTAAGATTTCGTAAAGAAAATCTTCTATTTTGTTTAATAACCAACTGATATGTCAGAATGTTTTTTCCATGAACAGTTTTTTGTGCGCATTGTCCCGTGTAACATCAAAATAAAACCACTTTGTTTTGACAAATAAGGGACATTTTTTTATAAAGATTTATTTATAGAATGAGATATGAAGATAGGCATCCACCGTGAACTTAGATATAACTTAAATTCTGACCTTGAAGCAATTCAGCGGTTAGCAAGCAGACATGTGTGTAGGTGCTTTCGCAGATTTGACAGTCCGACGAAATTTTTATCTAACCTTAAATGGAGCCTTTAAGTTTCAGGCGTAAAATATGTCGTCTTTTTAACTTATTTAAGGCCTACTTGAAGCTCCCAGTATGGTCCTCCATTAGTGAGCAACTTCAAAAACCCTTCTATATTGTACGAAAGGACCATTCTCATAAAACAAAGGAAATTTTGAGGAGAAAGAATGTCGAATTTCATTCTTTTCTTCCGCGTACTATCAGAGAGTGGAATAGTCTCAACTGCAGCGTCTCCAAACCATTCGCTAAGAAAAAGGATAAAAAAAAATGGCTTTAACATAACTTCGTTGCACCGCCAGCCAATCAACTATACCACCGGAGGAATAGGTACCTCCAAAGTATGTGTAATTTTAAATAAATAAATAATAAATACTTCTAAATGACTAAATTCTTCGTTTATCGATGCATAAATGTGGCAACACCATAAACCCCGGAAAGTCCTGCATTTGGAATTCTAGTCTGTGCGGTGTTGTTGCTGCACAGCCGTTGATGAATTATTCATGAGCAGTTACGTGCTGCCAGGCAGTATGGAGTAAGTCTTTAAGTGTGTTGCATGTGTTGCGTTTTATATGCAACGTTTAATTATTATAGTTTAAAAAAATATAGCCGTGTAAACTTCTCTCCTTTTCGTTAAACCGGATATAACGTTTCAAAGTGGAGAATATTTCAATTTGATTTTCGTCCAGAAATATGTCTAAATTTGTTTGTGCTAGGAGTCAGGAGAGATAAGGTAATATATTTTAGTGCAAAAAAATTAACCCCCACGTAATTTAACACCGAGCGGAAACTAAAGGTAATCGGGCTTGAAAACAAAGCGGTTCACAGTTGTATCGTATACCTATTTATTACCCTGATTATTACACTAGTAAGTCATTTATTCCTCCAAAAGTGTGAGAAGAAACTGCCAAGTATTCAACTCTTCAAATGCCTTCACAAAGCGAGAAACTTCAAAGCCAAAGACGCTAATTGTCCTATTAGCGTCACTTTAAACTGAACTGTTATGTCCTTGTATGGAGCGCACTCTTTATTACTATTTCGCGCGGAAGCCTTTCTCGGTGAATACTGAGTGGTAACGGCGTTCTCCGTTTAAAAGTACTTGCTTTTCACCTTTTCCTCAAACTCTAGGAGTAAATTAAGTAGTGCTTGAGTAGACTGGTATGTTCAATTAGCCCTTAGATGAATTCCCACAAAAATAGGATCACTGCGTGCGCTTAATAAGGGTTTAAAGTTCCTTTTAAAAAAATATATGGTTCTCGGTTACTAATTTAATTATTTAAAAAATACACCTCTGACTCAGCTCTCCTAGTTAGATGCACTTTTTATAAATAAACCTTGCTACATTTTTATTTTGAGCTGCAGCACGATATTCTATAAGAATTCTGTTCTTTTTAAGGAACAATTTATTATATACTATATTAAAATGGCGGTACCTGTAGTCGACTAAGTTGTCGATAAATGTATTTTTATGCAACTGTCTACATATACAAATAAAAATAAAATAATATTCATAGCATTATAATATCAATAAAGTGCTTCGACAGGTAGTTATATTTTGGTTATATACAATTTTACATTGAAACTTTAATCGAAATAATGGTTTTTTTCTATGAAAAAATGATATACGTAAACATTTTGTGGTGAAACGTAAGCATACGGGGGTAAGCATTTTGAGTTATCATATATCACTTAAATTCGCATTTTGTAAATTATAAAATATAGACGTGTTCACATCGAAAAATCTTCTTAGGGGGTATTAACTCTTACTAATGCACCCCAATTTTTCCACAATGTGCATTGGCATTGGCAAAATGACGGTGACTCCCTTGTTACTCTCGATAATCCCACGTCAATATTTCAAATCGTATTAATCGGGGAAGTGTGCGCTGAATGCGCCGAGAGAACGCGAATAAATCATGTCCTTAATGGCCCCTGTAACTGATTAACGATAAACGATAAAGGTTATATTGGTTTGCTATTGAGGGCGTATTAAACGCTGCAAAGAGACAAGGCCCTATAGTTCGGGACGCCCGCGCATCGAGACTATTTCATATGGCGGTACACTCGGCGAAGTAAACATATCCGCGGATTGATACAACGTTGACCGTTTTGACAATTTCCGTTTTGACTTGAAAAATACATAGTCTTACGAAAATCAAAACTAGGAACTGAATTAATTATATAGATGCTGCGGTTCGCCGGCGGTGATTTTATCTTTACGGAAACGATTACCATCGGTACCATATTTAGAGAACGCACGCACGAAACCTTCAACTCTGCTATGCGCCGATAAGTCATACCAATTGTAAGTTTCACCGGTTACTTTATTTGCATATTTTGCATATTGTAACTTATACCTAATGCCGACTTGTACAATGTTATAAAATAACCCTCATTAACAGTTATCATAAAATAATTTAAATAAAGTATTTTTAAAATCATAAAAAAACTTTTTCCTATGACATATCATACTTTTGTAAATTTAAGTGTTAAGCATTACTTAAGCTTTTTGTTAGTAGAAACCTATTTTTAGTTTTACATCGTTTTGTTATCGATCGATCAAAGGTTTTTTTTTTGTTGTATGTACTGTGTAAAATTGTTGGTTTCTCCAATAAAGATAAATAAATAAATAAATTACATATCGAAAAGAAAAATAATTTTAAAATGACTACTAACAAAGCCGGAATGTTCACTCACTATGTTTACCGGATAAAACGACACAATAAAGCAAAAAAAATACATTTAAAATTAATAAGCGTAATTAAGCATAATTAAGCGTAGTAAGCGTAACAGTATGTGAAACATATACTCCCGTGAAAATAAAAGAGTGGAGTGTGCAATGTGTTTGAATTGTGACGGCGAATAGAGGATAGTGTGAAAGCGGAAATGTGTCTTAGAAAGAGATAAACAGTGCTTATGTAATGCAATTGCAGTTGCCTATGTTGTGTACAATCGTTTTATAAAAACCAATACAACAACCAGAAGTAAAAATGAAAGAAAAAAAAGACTATGCACACATCTATTAACCTATCCCAAAAAAAGAGGCAATCCACACTTTGGGTTGATATATTGTTATGGTAGATATTTTAACGCTAACGTATGCCAATCTATGAAAAAAAAATGTTCAAGAAGTATTTAATAATATATTTTCTTTGGGAAAACATCTACGCAGTAAATATTTTACACGCGGCAAACGCATCATCAGCCGACCTATAAGGGGGACATAAATTGCATTCATTTAGCGTCGCTCCATAAAATCTTTTATACTTGGGGTACCTTTTCGCATTAGCTCCTCACTGGCCTCGGCGACATTAGCCCTCATTTTTCATTCTCATTATACCTACCCAGAGATGACTATCACAAAATATGCACTATCAAGAGGTATCATCAAGTTCATTGGACTACAACCCTGACACCGTCTTGATCTCAAATAACTGAGCAGATCTCAAATAACTGAGATCATTTTCGAAACTTTTTTTAAGTTTTTTAGCACTCGATCTTGTGAATTTCTGGCGTTTTAGCCGAATCATTTAAATTTTGTCTGTATGGTAATTGTAGTGTTACCGAACTACCGAACACTACAATAATCTTCTTTTAAGACTAAGAAAAATACAATAATAAAGAGAAAAAAATCTAGTATAGACTTACTATAATATAATATAATATAATATATTATTATATCTTGCACGATTTTTTATTTTGTCATTTTATAATATACTTACTGTGCATTTATATTATTTTATTTATTTAACAAAACAACATAAAAATATTTATATTTTATGTATACTATATTTACACTAATTATCGACGAAAATAAAGAAATAAATAAATAAATAGAATATACGTAAATTAGAAAAAAAACCGTTTAACAAAATTCGAGCAGGTATCACACAAGAACAGACCTTGTCTGGTGGGGTGATATAGTCCACATCAGCAGCTGTATTTGTTTTGCTGTATACGAGATAGCTTAAAAATATGGTTGACTATTTTCTTGTATAGTCAATTCTTCTAGATTAACCGTTGGGCGGGCAGTTTCAACGACAATAATCTTTATATCTGCCCAACCAATGAATAGCCATCGTTTATTTTTCGGACAATTTACAAACTTTACAATTTACAAACAATGTAGGATTACATATCTTATAATTAAAACAAAACAATACGAATTATACAATAAGTAGCTTAACTTTTTCCCTCATCCTAAAATTTGTGCGATGATTATCAGCTAGCGGGGAAACCAGAATTGCGAAGAAGCAATTTTCCCTAAAAGGGATGAGGAACGGAAAAAACGTTTTGTTTTTCCGGACGATGTAGGGAGCCGCACCTACGCAGACAGCAGGCTCATCTGGTGGAGCACCCGGCCCTACTGTCCATGTTGTAAACCAGCTCTTTACGAACACTTTAAAAGCCGCGAAATTAGAGGGAGTTGGTGTAACAGTAACAGTTCACTCTTGTATAGTCAATAAGTAATATATAACTGTTTTATGATATTTCACACGTATATTTTGTCTATAAAGAAAAAAGAAATCGGTGAAAAGATGCAGCGCCAACTATATCCTAAAAAAGAAAGGAAATGACCATAAGGTGCTGAAGTTATAGTGATTGTAGGGGTATAGAGCGCGCACACTTGTTTACGATGGCTGCGATAGGGAGAGTAATAATGCTTGCAAAATGGCTAAGAGAGAGGGGAGGAATCTTCATCGATGCGGGGGACATACTTCATCGATGCGGTTCATACTTCCGTGTGCGCGCGAGGATCCGAAGGTTGGCCACGTCTCAATCTTTTTTTAATAAAATTGGCTGTTGAATTTTCATTATTAGAACAATGAAAAATATGCATATTCACTAGTCCTCAAACTGTTGGATAATGCCGCAAGCCCGAAGGCAGGCCTCGAAGTCCTTTCTTATTAGTCTAATGCGATAAGCAAGTCTCAAGAACGCAATTTGTCGTTAATATTATATTACTTTTAAGACGTTTCGTGTCGCCTCGCTTCCATTAGAAAATTGGCGCTCCGCGGTGCGATACGATATTTTTACCGAGGACGATTGGTCTATTTCCGCTGCCAGAACGCTATACATTCTTTAGAGTGCTTTTCGTAACAGTAAGAAATCATTTTGAAATAGCTTGAACCCTAAGGCTACTTTTTTTTTTAAAAAATCTGCCCCAAAGAAGAGGAGAGAAACAGGGGATAGAAGGTTGCATGTGAACTATTTAGGTAACATGCTAGAAAGGTGTTTTTAGGCATTTTGAAAAGCTGTCGGAATTTATAGGATAACGCTAATTTAAAGCCAGTATTTTAAAAACCGATAATATTCAAGCGCCCTAAATTCACTGCGCATGCCTTTTTTTAACGGTGCAATACAATTGGTCATTCTAACGCGTTTTTATAAACCCAATAATTACTATGAAAACGAATAAACTAATGTACAGTCAAAGGCAATTGGAGCTTTACTCCGAGCATTTAAAGTTGAACTGAACTGCTTAAAAAAGAGGTGGTACGTGTGTGTGTGTTATATATACCACTGC
Organism: Neomicropteryx cornuta; assembly: GCA_020383195.1. NCBI lineage: Eukaryota > Metazoa > Arthropoda > Insecta > Lepidoptera > Micropterigidae > Neomicropteryx > Neomicropteryx cornuta. The sequence goes on from JAHKQU010000012.1 coordinate 21,752,977, forward strand.
TTTTGTATCTCCGTATGAGCGTATATGAGGTTAATATTTGACTATAAACATACGTATAGACTCGCCTTTTAAGATAAATCTTCATTTGCCGTCGACCGTACGCAAGTGTGCCACACTCGCCCCAAAAGGATTGAAAGTATATCGTGCCTAAAAAACCTTCAGCCTTCAGTCGGCCCCGAGATGTAAAGTTGCCAACAAAGAAGTCCATCAGACACTTGCGACGCTTTCTCGTGCCACTACAGTCTACTCCAAAGACCCACTGACTGGAAGTGCCACCCTCCCCGCCCGACCGCCCGCCCGCCCCTCATCAGCGCCGAGCCGCCCAAGAAAAAAAGGCGTTAACAAACCCGCGACAGACGGTCATTCAACCCCTGCATGTGACAGGACACACACACATTGTTGCTTTTGTTGCGATTTATGTGCCATGAAATTCTTTCAGGATCGTATAACATTATGTTGTTACGTTAACAGTTTTATTTTATCATTAGCTTTAAAACGTTTTCCACCCAATATATACAAACAATAAAAATTAAAATAGTTTATCCTACGTGTACCTACTACGTAATTCGTTCGGAATTTATGCATCTTATTCATAATTCGACAGCAATTTATAACAATTTTCCCAGGTATAATTTGGGTGTTTGGAGATTTCGATCGCTTCGCGTACAGTTCGTGGGAAATGGCGTTTGTCCATCGCCAATGTCTTGGTTTTATCGAAGAATTAGTGTCTCCCGCTACCATTTCTGAGACAATCATGTGCGACGGTGTTTTGTACGGAACTCGGTCGCGAGGCTTTCAACCTCACACCGAGAAATCAAACAATGCATCAGTTCCAGTTTTTAGATCACATCGGACGAATGTGTCGAACTTTTCTTTATGGACGACTGTGATCTCCGAAACTTCGGAATTAAATAGTTGTGTAACCTTAATCAGTTATTATTTATTGTTACTTAATTTTATCGACAATACAGTAATCAATTTGAGTTATCTAACGGAGGTTAGGTTATCGATTCATTTCTCTAAATTAGTACGGTAATTACAAAAGGAACAGTAATTCCTGTTACTAACAGTAACAGTAAGTGTTCAGTATCACTTTATACAAAGTCCTTAACAACTAAATTTAGTTTTTAATAGCTAATACACGTAGTAGATAATGCACGTTTTGTACTTTGTACTAATCACACAATGATCGTAGGGGGTATGTCCCTGCATTTTATTTAGTGCGTTTTATGTTTTCATTTTGGTGTATTTCATTACAATGCTAGGCTATAGCGAATATTAGGTACATTATGGAAATCTAAACTAATACTTTAAGAAATCCATTATTGCGAGGAATTCGTACATAGGAGCCAATAGCCCGATGAACAGAGAATATCTGTTATTACTTCTGTAATAATCGATATTAATTATTTATTTAATTTAATTAAAAACCTAGAAAAACTAATTTTTGAGTTTAACTTCATTTTAACTTTTGGGGCTTAATGTACACACCACTAGTCATGCTTGATAGTACTACTCGTAATGTAACGTATCTTGAATTTAGGTACTCGATGACAAGGAGAGTAGATGTCGGCATTTCGCTCTTCAGTACGGAAAAACAATGTGAGATGTGAAATGCAATACGCAGCGAGAAAAGCGAACAATAGCTCTTTTCTCATTTTATTTTTCTTACCAAAAGATAGTATAACGGCGGAGTGTGTCACCGGGGCGAAGAAAGCTAAGCAACATGATAAGGCTTCCTTAGGGATGTCCTGAATGTGGAGCAAAGGTATTGAATTTCTCACCTCACCATTTCACATGTATTCGTTACAGCGGAATGCTTTTGATCAAACATTTGAGCCATTTTACTTCCCGTCTTGGGTCCAATGCAGGTTCCTTACCTCTTTTATTTTTTTACACGATGTGAATAAACTTTAGGTTATAATAATCGCAAAAAAATATTCTGTCAATAATATCTTTTTTGCTTGTCCAATATTATTTGCAACAACGTTTCATGTTTTGATTGAGTGCCATTTTTAAAATAAATTTTAGTTTTTATTTATATTTTATAGTAGTATGTGCAATATTAATCAACTAAAATGTGTAATTCTCTCAATATTAAATAAAATTCCGTTAGAAGTAGGAAGTTAAAGACAAATCAATAATAAAAATAGCACTGAAAAAATGTATTCAGCAAATACATATTTAATAAAGTACCATTTAATTCATTTTATAATATAAAAAAATGCGAACATAGTCAATAGATAATATTCTATGTAGTACTTATAATCTTTTTTTTATATATATATATCATTATTTTATTTTATTCCATAAAAAGAAACCGTCAGAAAAAACTGCATAAATATTAACTGTACCTAAATCGAGTACCTTATATGTGTCATAATAATGGTCAATGTGGTTAACTAGTTTGAAACACAAACAAAATTGAATGGAAACCATTTAAAAGACCATTGTTAAAATTAATAATATTTTACAGAATCTTTAGCTAATTCAGCTTTGGATGGCTGTAATTTAGGAGGCCTACTTATGGCACTATAAAATTAATCAATTGTTTCAAAATATATTCCTAATCTTTTGCGTTGGATCCCGGTCTATTTATGAACATTACTACGAACTCTCGGCGCATGGTCCCCCTATTTTTCAGCTTGAATGGGGTTCCAGGCTTTGCTGAGCTGAATATCAATAATAGCCTATGCTGGCTCGAACGAAAGTACTTATATTTCCGAATCCGTTATGCTAAGACCTACTTTTCGTTTGTAGAACTACGCGACGAATCGGCAGGGGACATTGTATTGCAGTTACAATTGCAAATAATCCTAATTATTTTACAACAATATATTTACAAACAATAAATAAATACTTATTTACAAAAGCTTTTAATTGTGAGAATGTATTTAAGTTTATAAATTTTATGATATACATGAAATAATGATAATTGAATAATTAACTGTTTATGTATTCTTTAATGAATTATTTATTATTGTAATACCCGCCTAACGTACTGTCTAAGAATAATTGTTAACATATTGTTATTTCCGTATTTTGTTAGAGTGCAATTTAAATATAAATAGATTTATTAATCTAATAATACATGCATAAAAAATATTCTTTGAAATTAAATTAATGAATAAAATCCGCATTAGATTAAATTGTATTATATTCGAGTATATATATATGTATTTAAGATTTTTCCTTTGTTGTTTTACTGAAGGAATAAATAAATTATTTCGTGTCGATCCAAAATCATTAAAAATAGCGAAAACGTCATTTTATTTTTATAATCTCAGACAATTTTACTCGTAATCTCAATCGCTTTGATCGGCAATCGGTCTATATAAAATAAATATGTGAGTTGGCATTTCGAATATCCGCCCTCAATGGAACATCGTACCGCAGATCTTCGATGAGAACATATTCATGGAAAATATTACAGTACGTTCCACATTTTATGCTGAAGCTGCAGCGTTCTTGTTTTTGCGTATCTACACATATATACATTTCAGGAATGAAGCGTTTCGGCGAAACAAAGGCGGCTGCAAAAATAAGCTGTAACACAACAGGTTCCTGAAAAACCAGTACATAAAAGATGGACAAGCGAGAACGGCTTAAAAATCAGGACCAATAATGTAGGTACCGCATAAATTAAAAAATCGCCCCGGCACGATTTAGTAACCTCTAAAATGGTCATTAGATAAAACGAAGATGTCTACACTAGTTCAACAGCAATCTAAGCTAAGTTGACTTTTAATTTATTTATTTATAACATTGTGTACAGTTTATGTATTCAAAATTCATTAGTATTACAAACACATTTCATACGATATTTCAATGATAACTTACGGCATAACAAGTTGGGTAAGTGCCTCAAAAACATTTCTTCGCTCACATCTACCTAAAATGGAGTCCTACCGTGAAAGTCCTACCGTCAAATCGTTAGACGGATTTGTTTGGCTTCTGGAGATGCGCCTGGGAAACAATATAAGGGCTACTTGAAAAAGAAGTAACTCTTTTTAGCAAGATACAGCTAGACACACTTCCATTAGATGTCTGCCGCCTTTGAGCGCAGGCTGCTGCAGCGCGTCTCCATAGGCTCTCGTCGGAAGTATCAGCCCCTCGGCCATATTCCATACGAAAAGGCAAGGTTCCATGCACTCCGCTTTGCCTTTTGAAGTTTTGAGTGAAACCGCGAAGTATCCGCCCCAATCGAGATGCCGGATAAGGCTGCTTTTTGATTTTTGCCTGTTGTTGGTAAGCATACTCTGTGCCTGTCCCTCACCAAGCCAAGTATCTTTCCGAGTGCCACTCCTCCTTTGTTCAGGCTCTTTGCCGCCTAGCCTTTTGGTTCTATACCCATATACAATATTCATTGCAATTCTCCGGTTTTTTCGTCATGTCTTTTAAACGCTTATATTATTTATGTACTAATTTATAAGTTTGCAAATTAAAAACCTAAAAGTCGAAATCATGGGGCATAAAATATTAAAACACCAGAATTTAAACCTCTGATTCCTCCTCTGACACTGTTGAATCTTATAAAATTTCACCTTTATATTTTTTTGTAAAATTGCTTCCTACGCTTATTTTTAAGGTGCTGCTAAGGGGTAACGTTGCAAAATCCACAAAAACATTTTTTGTTACACATAAAAAATATGTTTTTTTGTTTCACTGACTCTCTAAGTCTAAAAATAAATCTGTCATTTGCGATCAGAAGTCAGGCCAATGTGAAAAAAACTTCTTCACTCCGTTGTACCATTGATTTAAAGACCTGTAATATAATCACGTACCAATAATATTCCTTGTAGAAAGTGCAGGAAACTTTCATTATACCATTAAAACCATATCCATTCATTGGTTACACTATGTTGCGGGTAAATATGAACAAAAATCAAATGTAAACTTTTCGTGAACGTGTGTAAAATTAAGTAAATTTCAATTTAAAATAAATGTCTTGATATTATAAATAACTCTGAAAAATGTAAGTAATTTTTATATTTCAGTTTTTGTTTTAATTTTCTTAAATATTAGACGATGTTTAATAATTGTATTATTATTTAAGTATTAATGTAGGAATCTGTGTATAGATTTATGAAGTATTAACTTTTTTTCTCTCTTCGTATGTTAAAATTAATTTATTATGTAAGTCGGTAGATTTTTTTTTAAATTAAATAAATATTAATGTACAAAATATTCTAGCAGTAGCGTCAAAGCCTTTCATCTAATATACATAATTTTTAGTTCTCACGCCGGAGATTTCTCTTGAAGTCTCTCTATATTCATTATTTAACCGTCTTAAAGGCGCCTAAGATGATCCCGTCTGCAACGGTCTAAGGCCCGATACGGCGGCACTGCCCAGAGCGTGGGTCGAAGATTACGGTCATCATTAACTATAATTAACCGTAGATTATCCGCTTCCAAACTGTACTTAAATAATAATTGCGACGATTAACTTAACCATACCGACAAATATATTCCGTCAATAACGTACTTATGAAAAATAGTTGACTTTATTTTTTGCTAGAACTGATTTATTAATTTATTTCATTTTTTACTTTTATTTCATTTCAGAAACATTAAATTTGTCCTGACAAAAGCACGGCTTTGGCATTCAGAAATTTTAACCGAATATGTGCCTTCTATGTCAGCTGTTGTTTCCTAAAATAAATAAATAAACATACATGCTAATAACTAGTCTCACTACAAAATAACCTAATAATTGGGACCATAACACGTGGGACCATAATTCGAGCAATTTTTTGTGAAAGCTCAATTTAAGTTTTTAAATGAGACGGCATTGTATTCAACAGTCGTGACAAAATTATTTTATTTTGTCATCCTCTGGAGACATATTTTTTTAAGCGTTCGGATTTTAACGACTAATTTATCAATTTGACGCGTTTCATATTTACGAGTAAAAAAGATTTATTTCTTTCGTCTTTTAAATATAAAATTAAAAAAAATGGTAATTGAACGGCTGATAAACATTTAGCACATTAAGATTTTGGGTTAGTTTTATTTTAAATATTTTAATGTTTTTCGGTACCAGCAACTTTAAAATTCTATATAAATAACTTTTTTATAGATTCAAAAATTTACAAAAAAACGCACATATGCTTGTAGGCCATACCGGACCATTCCGTCAATTAAAATTTCGTAATTAGTAATAAATGTGTACAATTTATAGTGCTTTTTAAGTGGTTAAATATTGTAATATTAATCTCAATTTATCGCAAATGGTGAGTATATGAGTCCTCCAACTGAATTAAGTGTCAATAGATATCTGATACAAAAGTAAGACTCGGATAATTGGCACTAGAAACTGATTCAATATGTCGCAGTTGCATGCGAACGAGAGTTATTGGCACCGGTACGTCCGTGCCAGGGACAGAGACCGCCATCTACTTCATTCCATTCCAGATATTTTTTTCTCAGATTGTTTTTTATTCAGTTTGTATTATTTTATTTATTTTTAGGTACTATTACTTACGGACCTCCTTTGGAATGGTAAAACCCATCGTCTAACACTATTCCTCAGTAATCTGTAAACAATCTAAAGATACGATACATTATAAAAAAACAAGCACATTTAGTTTAGTTGAGTTGAAGCTAAGTCATAACAATATTTTTCATTAAAAAAATAATAGTATGTAAATAAGTATAGGTATGTTAGATAGGTTATGCATGCGTTGTTGGTCTGTTTGCATGCATACATCGTAGATACGTTCTCTAATTTTTAATATTACTTTTTTTTTAACAATAATATTTAATATAGACTATTGAAACTACAGATAAAAACAAGCGCCATCTTGGGTAATTTTCGTAACTTGACGGCATAATTTCATTATGGTGCAATGCATAGTCGAGCATTTTAATCTTCGCAGCGGGATCTCATGAAATCTCAACTCTTTCAATATTCAATTAGACCGCGTCTCAGGCGAGCCGCCTATTCTCCTTTGTTTAGAGTGATTTGTTTCTCTGCAGACTTCGTCTGTTCCGAGCTCAGAAGATAAATAACGCAAAACGTCGCGCCGCAAAGAATCCCTTTTGTTCTTATACGAATGTTCCGCGATAAGGCTGCATAGTTAAATCCTACACGCGACATTATACAACGCTTAGGTGGAAAACATAGTGTTAAAGATTCGTATCTCTATGATATTAATTTATTACAATTCATGAAATTTAATAATGGTTAAGGTGTTTGACCATTAACCCAGAGGTCGTGAGTTCGAATCCGCACTCAGTCCTACTATTTTTAACGCTTCGTTACCAACATCTTCCCTGACTCTAGCACGAGCACATTAGGCCAAAAATAATTCCTAAGTCATAGCAATTTAAAATAAAAATATAGGTATATTTCAATGATATCGGCTAAAATGTGGAACCGATTTTGATGAAATTTGGGATAAAGGTAGCTTGAGCTCTGATAAAGGACATGGGCGCTTTAAAAAAAAAAACAACTCTAGGAGGGTGCGTGTTACTACTGTAAAGAAAAGCTCGCAAAACCGACTGTACCGTAGGTAAATAAATGGCTTCTGAACAAAGGTCATATGACAATTTGTTGTTGTTGATTAGCTATATTTTTTTTACATCGATAATAACATTGAGTATAGTAGATTTTATATCACGTTCTACCTTAGAACATTGAAGTTGATACATTATTTTTACTTTTCTTGAATATAACAAATGTATAATTTTGTATTTTAGTGTGGTATGCAACTCGGCGACACGGGGTGCTGAACGTCGCTTCTCCTCCCCCCCCCCCCCACCCCCCCTAATTTCTCAGTTATAAATAGTGCTGAGAATTTCTCAAAATCTTCATAAAACTAATCTGAAAAACTAGTCACATACTATTTAGGCAATTTTACTTAAACGTATTATTACGTTACTCATTGATTTTCCCAAAATTTGAGGAAGGCTTATTGCGCATAAAATTACCTAAAAAAAGTTTCCTAAAAAAAAAACCTTGTGTATAAGTGTACCTTATTTCAGGGAGCGCGCTATGAAACGTAAATGAGGATAAATCATTTTTATTTTCACCCTGAATTTTCAATATTTTTTATTTTGATCTTCATCACTCCACTATGTCATATTTCCTCATTTGTCTGTCTAATTTCCGCTTCATTTGCGAGGCAAACATGTTAGTGAACATGACGTCCCGATAACAATTCCAGCATATTGGCCCTGCGTTTTCAAACATGATTAGTAAAGACGCGTATCAAAATACAACATATTTTCCGGGAAAAAAATGTAACCTTTACGTGATAATAATGAATTTGATGTAATACGTACATCAGCAGATCGTCCGCCGATATTGATCACGCATCGTTCAAGGCTACGAATATCGATGGCGAGTCGCAACGCAGTGCTTTAATAAAAATAAAGGAATAAGGCAACATGAACACCCCTTAAGTCTTTTCCGATTGTCTCGAGACACATTGTATACAAATCCCACTCGATCGTCGTATGAACAGATGTACTTGAGAATGCATTCAGAACGGATGCAATTTTTTTATACAGTATATATATTTATGTTGTTATTTTGAACTGTGGCTTACCGATGACGACGTCATCCATCTCCCTCTCTCGGTGTCCTGCGATGTAGTGTGAACGTGAAGAAAAATCGTTCCTACTCGGAGACGAGACATAATAAGACTGTAAAATCTGCAATTTGTCATATACTTTTTTTTTTCAAGTACGAAAATGAAACACGTTTTTTTTTACCAAGGTCACATACAACTATTAGGCCCTACTTAACTAAGCTAAATGAGATTGTGCTAGTGTCATGGAAGATGGAGTTTGCGAATTCGAACTCGCGGACGCTTGTTCAACAGCCAAACGCGTTTACAAATAATTTGCCGCATCTCTATATTTGCCTATTTTATGTTGCCTTGGTAACTTGAAAACATGGTAACAATAATCGTTCAGCAACATGTGTTAACTACATCAACAGCAACAAAGGTGTAGAAGTTTCGGAAATATTTTGGTTTTTGCCTCTCGTAAACATTCTTTTTGAAGTGAAACTTCTTTAGTGTACCTAAACACAATTTTTCCTAGGCAATGAATGAATCTAATCCGACATGCTCTTCGGTTAAACTCGTGAGGACGCACGGAGGTGATTATATAAATAGGCGCGCGGAAAAATTGTTGAATGAAGTGATAATTTTGACATATATATTAATACAATATTACTTATGTAGTTGATGAAAAATTTAATCAGTGTTCAGCATTTAGTATATTTATTTATTTATTTTCTTATGGGAAAACACACAGTTATAACAATAACATTAAAACAATTAAGAATTAAACAGATAACCGATTATGAATTTCCTACATATTCACAAACATAATATGTTTCAAATATGTTGTATAATATGTTGATGTTTCAAACTAAATTGTTGCAAATTTTGTTCAAAAAAACAATTTCGCATTTGTATATGAAAAACAGAGTGCAATGGCTGCGTCTAATCATACGCTTTATGATGACAGTATATCGTATACGCGACTAAAAAAGATAAGTAAAAAGGTGTAAATCATGTGTAAAATAATAGTACAATAATTATAAAATTAACGAAACAATAACATCACATATAACTTGATAAAAATTAATTAAGATCATCGAAACTACATTTTTTTTTCGAATAAAAATTGTTTTTAATCATTATTAAGGCTGTGTTTTTTAATTATTTTTTTATATTATTGGGGAATTAATCTACCACCCTATGAACACTTATATTTTTAAACGAGTTTTACGAGCTTTAAATTTGTTGAATATAATTGTTTTGGTAATGAATTTTGTTATGTGTAAAATCAACACCATTCTTTAAGAAAAAAACACAAAATGGTTACGCAAACGAAGTACCATATTTATTTATTTAAAGAACAAAATATTGAAATACATAACACGTTAACAATTAATCATAGACACTAAAGTAAAAAAAAAAACCCTTACAAATTTCCATATAAAAACACCACATGCATACTAAAGATAAAACACATTATACTAAATAGAAACAATATAAATTATATGTTATATAATACATACGCTACAAATATGGATATTATATGATTACATATAAATATAAATATACTCGGATATATACTATATGAGAATTCCCAAGTTCCAAAAGTGTAATTGGCAAGACTCACCTGGACCCAGGCCCTCTTTTGAAGTATATAATTTTTTTGAATATATGCTGCAGAACTCCACAAGAGAACTCCATATTTAAGGTGGCACTCCACAAGTGCATAATAGACAGATATCACAGATGACCTGAAACAAACGTAGCACTGTATTTTTATTAGGAAAGCTTTTAATTTATTTGATGCAGCTGCGCGTTGGCAACGCCAGTTTGCGATGCTCCCTTACGATATGGCCGCCGGCGGATAAGCGCAAATCCGTGGCGTGTTTATGCTTGCTATTTTCCTTTTCTCTGGTTTCTTGGGCACATGTATTCTTCTTTCTTTTTAATTATTGGTCTTAATCTTATTCTTAATATAAATCCTAATCTTTTTAATTCATCGCCGTCTGGGTGGAATACTATTATTAGGCCGCCTGCATACACAACCGACTGCATTCAGAGCCCAGTAGAGATTTGTTCATACCAGGATGATCACTGCAAAAATCCAATATATCACGGAAAAGAGTAGGCCGGGACCACGATAATTAGTGCAAATTGGCATATCGGGCATATAAAACATATTCTTATTACAAATAACTGCATATCGTACCGTGCATAGTATTTATTTCTAATGCTCTAACGTTTCTCTAATTTCTAGGTCAACGCCTAGAAATAGAACCTAGAAATTCTGAGAGATTTCCAAAATGTATAAAAAAACCTTCTTAGCATGATAAAAAAACCCGTTTAATCTGCCATCCCTTTATTTGTGATCAAAATTTGAAAGATAAAAATAGTTACTCTGCGTGGTCTTTAGAAGATAGACATATGCTAATGTGGAGTTTTCTGTAGAATTTTTTAAAACCTACAATTCTGTAGTATATAAATTTGATGTATCTCTAATGGTTTAGTCAGCGTAAGTCTAAACCGTTAGAGATGCATACGCTGACTAAACCCCTAAACACCCTAAAAGCGTATTTTATAATTTTATCACAAAACGTCGTTTTTTCCCACTATTTTTAAATTTAATGTGAATAAATAATAAATAATTATTTATACACAACATAATTTCGGTGAAATTTTCAAAATTATTGTAAAAACCGCATCTCAATCGCTTGTGTAGTGCGGGTAGCGACTTTATTTTATACTATTTATATATATATATATATAGATAATTGAAATCATTACTAGTTTTAAAATATATTAAATCGATTATACACGGACATGTTCGTTCTGTACGCAGCCTAAGGTTGCGTCTATTGCCGCCAGGTCGGTGTTGCCACCTCATTTGCCATAAATCTTTCATGGTCACACATATGGGCTTCTTCGTTCTCGGTTCATTGACGTTACGCTTTTGTCCTTTTTAAACTATCTCTGGGAAATTACATTTCTCGTTTTAAAATTACAGTGCATAGAAACTTGTAGTACCATCGAACTATAGCCGAACTACAAGAACTATAATATCACATTTGGAATTGAGTTCTTAATTATTTTTACTTAATTTAGTAATTTGATTTCAATTGAATACTTCGACTACCAGACCGTAGGTCAAAATATCTGTGTTTCCTCTTCTGCATAGACGCTTAAATTTAAACTCTTAATGTGAAATTCGTAACGTAAGTTATGATAATATTTAGTGTAAAATGTATAAATAAATATAATATTCATTATTAATATTAAACACTCGTAAGTTTATTTTGTTATTTTTCAATTATTTATTATATCACTAATAATATGTAGGTTACACACACTAAACACACACGCGCACACATACCAAAACCCACGCGCGCGCGCAAACATGTCCCTGCCACAAATGGCACCGCACATTATTTAAGTTTGATTTATTAATTTGTTGTTGTCAACCATTTTCATGTTTGGTACATTTTTTTGGCCATCTAAATGCAGTGTTAGAGAATTGTATTCCTGTACCGCTGTTTTGTACTTTCGAAATAAATAAAGTTACATACACCGTGTCCCGAAACCCATTCCTGATTTAAAAAATCCAGATTATTTGTAAAAACAATATATCAAATTTCATCGGGGTTTCAAAAAAAAAATGCTCTACGTGAATAGTAATTTATATACAGTATATATTAATATAGTAATAATACAGAATGAACGCTTTTAGTGTTCATTTTGAGTCGTGAATTCACCCACTTTAAATTGTTATGCAGCAACCTGCATACCTTCTAATTTAATATTTAATGTTTAGTATTGTTATTTTTGTTTACTGTAAGCTATGGAATCATAAGAATAATATTTTGGAAACATAAGAAACATAAAGTATGAAAGTAACTCGATTAATTACAAAAGTACAGGATTGTAAAAACAGATTGCTGGCATCTCTGAGTTTTTTTCCGTGAAACCACTTCTCCCCCTCCCCCTCCCCCCCCCGCTTATGCCCTCGGTGCGATTACGTCGAGTGGATGATTACGGGTATTATATATAGTACGCCGTGAACTGCTTTGTTTCCTTGAACCGAGGTTTGAACCGCACTCGACTAACGGCGCGAACTGGTTCACACGTGCCCCGATCGATTTCAATTCAAAGTGACCACCTCGCGCAATCCCACTAAGGGTAACGATACACAGACCTATCTATTTTTTTAATTAATTGCTATCTAGGTCATATACAATTATTGTGGGCCCTACCCAACTAGGCCAAAATATGTGCCCAGACCTAGGGTCAGGGAAGATGGTGGTAATGAAGCGTTAAAATGGTATGACCGTGTGCGGATTCGACCCCGCGAATTTTTGGGTCAATAGTCTAACGCCTTAACCACTAGACTACCACGATCTCAGAGGACGCTTCGGCTGATAAATTGTGACTAAATATTATTTGTAAATTACGCTTTGTAACAAAGACCTAAACGTTTAGGATTAGTGTTAATAATATGGTTAAAATTTATTTATTTTATTTTTTTTGGCAAAATTATAGGCCTAACTATATTTAGTAGATAATATTTTTTACAGCACCTTTTTCAAAAATAAAAAACCTATAAAAAAAGAGTAGAAAAAGAGAAATGAGTATAAAATAAAATAAGCAGTACCCAGAAATGATATGTAGTTATGGAGAGAGAGGAGAGGAAAGAACAAAAAATATAAGTTTTTATTTATTTTTGTACAGATTGGAACAATGTGGGTAAAACTTTCCCTTTAACATTGGGTTACAAAATATTACTAAAAGTGCCGAGTAAAGTATTTATTTTTAAAGTATTTATCATAAGAAACGTAAAGTAAGTATGAAAGTGGCGCGATTAATTACAATAGTACAGGATTGTTAAAACAGATTGCTGGCATCTCTGAATTTTTTTCCGTGCAACCACTTCTCCCCCAAATTATTGTTTAATATATTTTTTTCAAACTATTAAACTTTTTTTTAACTTTGATAGTTTGTCCTTAATTCAAAAGGTTGACACCTCATTATATCTAAATATTTCAAAAATAACCTTAATATACAAATGTAGTGTAAATAATATATTATAAGATAGCGTAAGTTTGCATAACTAATAATTATTTTTCTTCCATAAAAATGACAAGTTGTACGACCATGTCCACAACCTAACTAATGTCTATACATGAGGTACTTTCATCTATTAATCTAAGAGAAAGGTCACAACGATTTATTATGGCATGGCGCGGTCTCAGGGCTGGCAAACATTTTGATTTTGTAGCTTACATTCTAATAGTTTGATTTCTTATGTAGTATTTATTGTATCGAATAACGGAAGTGAGATAATTGAAGGCATCTAAAACACACCGTATCTAACTTCACTATAAATCATGTCTCTGCGCCGACTTCAACAATTTGGTGTATCAGTTTTTTTATTATTTACTGACAATAAAAACATATTTTAATATTGCTTACTCTTTTTGAAATCGGCCTTATTATGTTATTTTTTTTTAAGTTTTTTAATTTACTTATTTCGTTTACGAAATCATAAATCAGAAGTGTAATCATAGCACCTGTTGATCTGATCTCTTTTTTTAGGATTTAACATATGTTATGTTATGTTGTTTTATTTATTTTCTTCCTTATCAAATTAATGTTTTAAAATTAGTGTAATAAACACTAATTTTATTTGGTGCTAGGTTTAAACACCTTACTAAATTTAAACATCTGGTCTATTGTATACTGTTAATTTATAATTACAGTCTATTACGCTATTAAATACACTTATATTGGCATTATAAATTATAAGAGTAGGTACGTTATAAATAATTTATGATACAAATGGCGAATATACCAACAAAGCAATTGCACTCGGCCTCGCATATTTTTTTGCATATTTGTTTGGCAGTGATTTTTTCGGACGTCTTGTGCAAGAGTAGTGAACATTTATAATTTGTGATCACGTACTCATGTAGTATATGAATTATATAAAAGTTTACGAAAATCAAATGAGTAACTACTATACGAGTTCATTAAGCTGATATGTACAGAATCCCTATGCGTTTAAATATTCATACTAAATTATTATTAATAATAAAGCTTGTAATCATTCGTTTATTTTTCGCACTGATAAATTCAAATAAATTGTTCAGCATCCCTGAAGTACCGTTGTAACGTGGGAGGCGCTAAATTAGGCGATATTTTCAAACATGTCCAGAAACCAGCGAAGTTTCGATTGTCCCCTTTTACGGAAACGTGATTTTTACGAGTTGGTATTGTTTTATTGCATTTCCAGATAAAAAATCATTTCAAAATTATGGGAAAAGTTATTCGGGCTGTAAAATTATAGATCTCACATTCGTTATTCCACATGTGATCGAATACAACTGTGAACTGTGCCTAGAAAAATATTAGTGTTCCCTTATATAGTAACAAGACGTGCGCGTTATAATGCGACAGCGTTTAAATCACCCTATTATTCTAGCGCAACGAATAGCAGCGTTACTGAAGTTGGCTCATAGCCTTCATTCACAGCCATAGCTAGAGAGTCGCGTTCAACGAAGTCGCTTCGCTTACTTAATATTGCCCATCATCACCTGCCGTAACTATTTTAACAGTCGCCCTATTATTTTTTACCCTGTCCACCTAGACTCCAGATTCACGACACGGTAATCTCGTTGCAAGCGACACCATAATAATCAAGCGCGGTGGCCAGTTCAGCACAAAAGCGGACGCCTTGTCTCCCGGGTCTTCGCGTAATCTGGACCTGGTTTGCACCGCAAGTGTCTCGCAGCTCAGACGTCGTCGGCAAATGCTATTAAGCTGGTCCGCGCAATGTAAAACCTGGTTTCTTTGGAACTGTTTCAGAAACCTAGATGCGATTGACACCTCGAAGCGCGTAATTTTAGCAGTGTACAATAAATAACTTCCGTTCGTCAGCTGTAAGCATTTAAGTAATAGTTTTAAGAAAGTAAACAATGTTAATATAATACCAACATACTAAAATTGGTTTATTTATTTATTTTTTCCTATGGGAAAACACACAGTTATATCAATAGTACATTATAAAAATTAAGAATTTACAAACATATTATTATACAGTAGGTATGCTATCAAACTAAATTGTTGCAAATGTTTTCAAACAATCAAATTATTTAAAAACAGATGCGTGATTTGTATGTAGTAATTGTATTAAATAATGTGAACACAATGTATTTTTATTATGTTCATAAAAAAAATTATGTACTGAATAATCCATGGCAAACCAACTGAATCTCATCGGCATTCGTAATACCTGGATGAGACAGTGGTAAACAAATGAATTATTATTGCTAACGTGAAACGTTATTAATCTTCTAAAACCATTTTAAAATATTTGCTTAAGGCGCCAACAGTCCCTAAAACGTGTTTTGTAACGTATTTTGGTGCATTTTGTTGAAGTTATTCCCAACAAATGGCTAAAACTAAAAATACCACAATATTCTACATATATTAATTTAGTCCTTTGCTTAAAAAAAACGAAATACACCTTATTATAGTAATGAAAATAAATAAATAAGAATGTGTTGTTTTTTCTGTATTTTCTTTTAAATTTAAATCTCAAGGACAAATGCGTACCGGGGCGCCTTAAAATGCAAATTGAAATTGCATTTTGCCCACCTTGTCATGGTAATATTGGCTTTTCAATTAGTTAAGTCTAGCAGAATATTCTTACGGTAAAATTATTACTACGCTTGAAGGGTAAAAGCAAAGTTTAAGTATAAAATTTGCATCATTAAAGTTGCCGCGCCGCGATCGCTAACACGATAAACATCTTCGTTTAATTGTTCGTCAACTCGGTGTCTAACTTTAAAACTAGTTACATAATCTTGATAACTGTACGGCGGTTATGTACACTAGTTAATATTTACGTCCCAGCGATCACTTACCGGGTTTGAAACTCAACGGTTTGTAACTATATAATTTAGTAATACACCATGTTTTACGAGTACCGTGTTTAGTTTTTTTGAACACTATTACACCATCGAAGGTGGAAAGATGGCACACAAGTGCTATGTTTCCACCTTCGTTTAAAAAGGTTTCAGACTAAAATGTTATAATTAATTAAAAACATTAAGTTTATTTGTTGACGGCAAAATGTGATCCGACAATTCTGTAGTATCACATTAAGAAATTCATACTGAATTGGGCGATTAACATTGCTTTGAATGTGAATGTGTTATATACTTTTTTAGATAAAGTCTGTGAGTTAGGGCTATGATTTAAGATTTAGGTTATTTGTTTAGTGAAAAAAGAAGGGTGTGTGTTTGTGTGCGTGACAATGCGTAAAAACTATGGTCGATATAATAAAAATATAGTACAAATAAAGACCTATCGTTTAATTTGAAATGCGCCCCTCAATATTTTACTGTTTATCCGTCTGTGCGCATGTTTCAATTCAACAACTATAAAAATAGTAATAATAAAATAAAATTGCTTTGCTCCCCATCTCTAGGCGTTTCGGGGTGTAGTTGGTCCATTTGCCGTAGTTTTAAAATTTACAAGGGCGTTAGCTCATTAATTTTTAGAAAAGAGAAATTTTTCGATTGTTATTTTTTTAGCAATCGCCGTCCCCGCTTGAGTCTTATCTGCGTTTGGAAGCCTAGCTGTGAAATCATTCTCATATTTTTTTTAGTGCGACGGTTCATAATATACTTCCGTGTTATTAGTCTAATAACTCGAGCTAATAAAGCGAGCGAGATGGAGCGTCTGTTTCCGTCTCCGTTTCGGCGTAGACACGTCTTCCCTCTTAAATCTGAGTAGGCTTTCCGCTGTAATTGCAACAGCGGGTAATTAGGCTGCGTTCCCTCTGAGGTCCTCCGTGCACGCCGCCGGGGTCATTGCTCTCCGAGATAGCTTTCCTCGTATTACTTCTTTCTCAACCCTACATAACAATAGCATGAAATGCTATTATAACTTTTAGCATATTTTAAACCGTCCTTTAATGTTACCAAATCGGTATGTTTCAAATAAAAGTATAATGAGTATTTTTTAATGTTTTCAAGTCAATAACTATTTTATGATTCTGTTTCGTACTTTTTTGTAGTATTTTGACCTGATATTTTTTTAGGAATAATTCAATTTGTCCCAAAAATAGAGATATTGTATGTGTACTCGTATATGTTTGCCCGGATAAGTGTTAGTGAAAAATAAACTCATATAATCATATATATATATATACTTATATAATCGATTTATAAATGGAACTGAAAAATGAATGCAATTTGTTTAAAAGGTTTATATTATTTAATTCGACGGGTTCAGGTGGATCTTTTACATTTTGTGTATTTTTTTTTATTTCAATAATTTAATAAAAATATGTATCAAGTGATTGTACTGAAAAATGTAACCCCGCAGCGCACGCAAGGGTTGAGCGGGGTCGTTATGGTCGAACGGTCATCTTCGCGCCTGAGGGTGGGTTCCAGGGCCGGATTTCCTTGCCCATAAAACGGACTATTTGCTCGGCGCGGTAAGATAAAATGGGAGCACTATTATATTACGAGCCCTTTCTCCGTTTCAAATATATGAGCTTACCTATGAAGCTTTGTTTACCAGCCACAAACCGGTAACTAAATTTGTATATTTCCTTTGGCTCTGACCGTTTGCTACAGATTCTATGCTCAGAAGCCGTCTTCGCTGGGAGTTTCATATACAAACGCAGTCCCCAATTTGCACCTTTGTTGATAAAATTTGACTTTAAATCATTAATTATTGCGAAAGATTTGTCAAAATCTACGTTTGTTCGGCAATAGATTATTTTATAAATACTTGAGTAATTTATTTATTTATTTTAAAGTGGTACTCAACAAAATATAGAAACAATATAAATCATATGTTATATAACACATACTGATTATAAAATATAATAATTAACAAACGTTTGAATAGTTTTTTTTTTTACATAAATTGTGGCATCTTGGCCAATTGTCCGAATTTCGTTGTGAGGAGAGTTTAAAGAATGTTACGTATTGCTTACGCACGGAAATAAATAATAAAATTGCGTCAGTAAAATATTGCAATTCTGCCCTCGTGATTCATCATAGGCGGCGCCTTTTCAGGCGTCGCGACGCCGCACGTCTGCGTCGTTATCTGGAGAACGAGTTTTACAGTGCCGTCGCGTTCCTCCGGCGGCCGCTGAAAACCTCGGATCGCGTGACCCACTACGCTTTTTTCGTACGAAATACGAAAAAAAGATACAAAAATACATATTACAGAAACAGTAAACTGGAAAACATTCACAGTTGCAGTGAAAGATTTCACAATAAGTCGTCATTAGACACAAAACTGGAAGCGCATTAATAATGGGCCGGATTGGAGTAAATATAAAACGTATTAACTATTATAGCACAAAAATCCTCGCTTCAGCGAAAATACCCAAAGGTTATAGCAGACAGGTAAGGCGTGTCTTTAACGTGCATAATGAGCCAATAAAAAACGCATCTACGCGATTCATCTTTAAGAAGTTAAGGAAACTTATTATACTAGGCAGCCGCAGTCGCAAACATAAATATTTCTTTTTCTAAAAACCGAATAAAAAGCGCGCGAAAAATTTAATATGGGATGTCCCATAGAGGAAATATTTTCAAACGTAAGTTTTTTATTATTTCGAACTTTTTTATTTATTATTTTTTTGTATTTTTAATCTAGATTCGATTAAAATTCTAAAATTGTGAAATTGTGAAATTATTTTCAGTTGAAATGAAAGTTTCCCGAAGACGGTCCTACGAGTTTCCAGGGGAGAAAAAAATTATAGGTACACATTTGCGAATTTCAATTATTCATTTTGGCGCCAACGCGCCGCGACGCGCCTCCGTCAAAGTGCGTGCCGGCTGTCAAAAATATGCCGACGCGCGGCGAATCGTCGAATAATGAAACATGGTTTTGGCAATATAGGGGCGGGAGGGAAGGGGGGGGGGGGGACTGGGGTAGAATACAAATACGTTAATATTAAAAATGGCGAAATTACAATTTCCGCCCTTCATTGCCGCGTCGAATTTTCCCTTGCACAATTTCTTGTGAATATCTTCTTGTATTTGTCCGATTAAAATCTCGAAATTATTCATTTTATTTTTATTTTCAAATTCAACATTTTTATTGTGCAAAATAAGGTATTGGCAAAATTTCAATGGTAAATTTTACAGTTGATACGAAAATGAAATACAAATATCCATATTAGTTAGTTATAATAATGTTTAGCGATGAAACGAATACTATACTAATAAGCAAACGTGACCGTAGCCACTCGATTTGCAAACTGTTTAAATGCTATAACTTTCTATTATAATTAGAGTTACCTGTAAGAAGGCTTATTTTAATGCAATAGTCTGAGTGTATAAGAGCCATGTAAAAATATAATTAAATATTTACACAAATAAACGCTTTCGTTTTTATTCATGTTTTTCTTTGTGATGTTATTAACCCAATTTATAAGCAAAATGTTGACAAAAAAATATTTTAGCCATAATATGCAATTGAAATATATGTTGTAAATGTAAACCTTATTAGTAATGCCAACGACATATTATTATTTGAGACTGCAGGAGGCATGCCTTCCTTTTTATTTTGAAAATGTTTTTTGTTCGTGAAAGTTTTATTTTGTCAACCCTTCTTTAAATTTGAGCAGGATTTATATTGAACAAACTTTCTCTAAAATAATCAATGAAAGTGGTTTTACGAGAAAAAACGTCTGAACGGCAACATTTTATCATTTCCAAACGATTGCGCTTCATTGCAGTATATCTCTAGCACTATTTAATCAGAAATATTACTAGTATTTATTTTTCGGTAATTTTATTAGAACATTCTCTGTCTTTTTTTATATATATTTATTATAAAAATTACGTGCTAATACGTATAATAATGTTTTTTTCATACCCTCATCTTCTTTACAAAATGCAAAAATATCTTAAAATAAATATTGATATTGTTAATTATAAGTAATGAGAATAAGAATGAGTCATAACTAAATTTGTATCAATCATTTCAAACTTTAACATTTTTTTTTCATTGAGTGCTAATAGGTAAATAATTGGTTTCTTACCGCACTAGATAATATCCGTGTTGCGGTAAAAACTACAATAAATTGTAGGTAGATCATTCAAGACTTTTGACGCCAGGATTACATGATATTTTACATATCATTGCCCATATTTACAGTCTGAAATTAAAAGTACCATCTCGTCAAACTTTTACCATTTACGCTAAAAATTCCATTTTATGCAGAGCAATGAGCACGGACCTGCAATATTAGTTTTATAGACGTAGATATACTCGTATTTTACTTAACAGACAAATAATTTATAAATTGCATTCGAACACCATTTCCTCCCATACACTTAGTTTAAACACTCTCAGAAACACATACACCCATACTACGCGCTACTAAACGTACTTTCTTTTGTATGTATTTAGTATTTAGACTTAAGATTTTATATCCATTATGTTCATTTTGCGTGAGAGAAGCGTGAGAGAAGCGTGAATATCTGTGAGATAATTGAGTGCGAATGAAATGTGACAGAAATGTGTAGGTAGGAGAGTGGATTGGAAAGTTGATATGTTAGGATGAGTGACAAGCGCACATCGCAAAGTAATATAGGTATTTAATGATTACAGAAAGAAAAGGTCGCATATAGTTCTAAACAATATCGCAGACAGCCTTAATAAATTGCTTACGGCAAAGATGGAATAAATCAATGGTTTGGATCTTTTTATTATAAGTGGCCTGAATTCTACTATTTAAGTAAGTGAAACAGTGTGGAGTGCGTGCGAGACGAGGGTGGGGGTGCACACGAAAAGAGATTTCACCCAGTAAGAATGAAGAATCAACTTTTGATATTCAAAGAAGTCATATCACTGATTGTCCGCCTGTTTTCATATCACACCATTTTATATGTGATATAATAATTATGTGATATAATAATTATGTATAATATTTATTATGTGTTCATAATAATTAATGGTCTATAATAATCTATTTTCTCTTTCCAGGGGCGTAGACGACGTTCAGCGGTCGCTGGAGCTCCTCGACAAGGTGCTGAGCGAGTTCGACGAGGGCGACCCGGCGTCACTGCCTCCGCTGCCCTCGCTGCTGGTCGCGGCGCCGTCGGGCGCCGCAGGCACCGGCGCCGGCGCCACGCAGGCGCCGGAGACTCCCGCGGACTCGTCCGCGCCGGCCAGCTCCACGCCGGACGACGACAGCCCCTCGCTGGGCGGCCACCAGAGTGAGGACGATGGCTACATGAGCATGAACGGGAGAAGGTAGTCTTCGCATTGCATATTGGAGGGGACCTACCCTCAATTCGTTTGCCGCAAGTTTCATACTAACGGCAGGCTCAATCGTTAATCGTAGCTTCATGGTTGCATAGAAAACTACTAGGGTTAACTGCTGCTTAGATTAACTGATTAACCGCTGATTAAATTAATCATATTTCTTCCTATTTTATCGAGAGATGTAGTAAAAAATATTTTAGCAAAAACATTTTGCTATGATAACAAAACAATATGGCCTCGTGGGTGATCAAATAAAACGACGTTATCTGAAAATTTGGTAGCAGCAACCATAATATTTTGTTGTTTTTGCTTGTTACTATTTTATTCTACCGTGATTCAAATCAAAATGGCGGTGTATAAAATCGTGAATTTAATTTTATTGTAGCAATAGCTAGATAGGTATGTTAAAGGCAATTAAAAATAATGGTACTAAAAATAATGGGTGACAACCAAGTAAGTTAACAATATTCGATGTGTAACTCCAACAAAAAATATTTTTGTAACTATATCAACCATACTTTACGGTCGCCAATTCCATATTTTTACTGCGATTAGTAATAAAATAAAACATTTCTTGAACAGTCTTAAATAATATGAAGCAAGAGTGAATATAGTTATTGGCGGCTAAAACAAATTAGCCCATCCAATTCTTAATTCTTATTCGTTTTTTTTTTTTCAATTTAATTTTTTTCGATTTTTAGGTTCGATTTTCGTTTGAAACCATCTACAGTAAATGACGTTTTTGCTAATTATTTTGCTGTTTAATAATATAAGACTAATTAATACTTTACCCTCCTTAATACCCCTCTAATACCCATTGGTTATTATTTACAGTTAAAGTCGATGTATCGCGCATTTTTCTAAAAGTAATTAATGAAATTGTGGAGATCGACGTTTGAGGGTTATTTACGATGACTGTCCTGCACAGTTGCACCCCAATGAGCCCACGAGTATGTTCAAAAATTTTACGCTGTGAAGGAGCTTGTATAACAAGCTTGGAAGAAAAGATGGCCCTGCGCTGCAGGAGGTCAAATAAGGTCACATTACACAAATTGTTAACAAACTATTCGTTGAAAACACACAAAGAACCCCACCCGTGTAAATTACTAACAATAACGAAGATATATGTATCGTATTTTAGATTTTCCCATAATGCTATTTTAGCTTTCGAACGTTCGAATGCATTTATTGAGTTCTCTCTAAAGGCCTGCAATTTCAACGTTTTTATGGTTTGTAAATATTTTCAATACCGGTACGTTTTTATTGTCCGTCCATCGTAAACTGGGAATTTATGTTAGGCCGCCATTTTTAAAATACCCTGTGTAGGAGGTTTCGAGAGTTCTCGCTGCATTATTTTATTGCACATTTAGCGGGATCGCAAAACTGACATGGTTTCTAAAAAAAACTTTTGTTATAAAATTATTACCTCTCCTTTCTAAATCCTATCTGTTGCGTTGATAAAACTCGGTGAAAAATAAGACTGTCTGATTTCCAGGGTTGAGAGTTTTTTAATCTAGCATTCTAAACGCGTTCAATCTTTCTTTGCATATTTGAAAATTTGCTAAATTAGTGTGGCTCGAGACATTCACCAGATTAACTTAAAGTCCCGGAAGATCGATTCGCGTCAACGGAAGATAAACGACTGGTTATAATAGGAATGGATTTTACGGCGCAGTCTAAGCGCACATTTGTCTAATGTCTGGTTGGCGGGTGTACATAGTCCCTCTGAGATGCGTAATCCAGCACTTCTCCTATCCGTGAAGTTTTACGATCACGTTCATCGGTTACAAATAAGTAGCATTATTGCGAAGTTGAAGGCAATTGCTTATTTTTCAGTTTTTTAAACTACCACCGACCCATTGAAACTCAATTGAATTATTGCTGTGTGTCGCCGGCTACAAGTTGTGGTGAGTCGCTGGCGTAAACGTCTGTTTGGCCAAGAATAG
This sequence comes from Neomicropteryx cornuta, assembly GCA_020383195.1. NCBI lineage: Eukaryota > Metazoa > Arthropoda > Insecta > Lepidoptera > Micropterigidae > Neomicropteryx > Neomicropteryx cornuta. The sequence goes on from JAHKQU010000012.1 coordinate 21,776,735, forward strand.
TCATTTTACGTCGATCAGGGCCGTCCCTGGACTTTTTGGCGCCCTGGGCGAACAAATTTGTGCGTATTTCCTCCTCCAACATATTGGATTCTTAAATGCCCAAATTAAAAAAACCCATTTGAAGGACGCAAGTTTAGGTTAGCAGAATGGACTCAAATATCACAAAACCCTGTGCTTGGGGTTTCTTTTCAAATGCATTAAAAGCTGAGGGGGTAAAAGCATTAAATAACGAAATGAAAGTGAAACATAAACGTCTAACAAAGAATGGAATTATGGTTGTTTGGAAGAGATCGAGTTGCTGTAGTTTAGTACCGAAGAAACGAGATTTATTCCTTATTCGCGAGCTACAAGAAGAGCTTATATATCCTATCATAAGTCTGGAAACCCAGATTTGTAATCAGTTTGATACTAGGGGAATGTGGTTTTGTTTTGGAAGTAGCTTCGGTGACCACTGGGATGGGTTTCCACTGAAATAACAACTGCGTTCCCTTCGAGAGCTTCGGCTATGCTTTGCGCCAGGGGTGCTCAAACTTGAACTGCTGGCGATCTACCTCAATATTTTTAGACTACTTACGATCGACTCTGAGAGACTGCAAGTGTGTGTGATGCAGGGTTGTCGTACATACACGATACACCCTACCTACCTAGGTAGGGCGTACCGTAGCATATATAGATATTAGCTTTCTGCACAATCATTTCTGCGGTCGATCGCGATCGACCAGTCGATCGCGATCGACCGTTTGAGCACCCCGGCTTTGCGCTTTTCTATTCTAGATCATTGTCTGTTCTCTTGCAGGGCGAAGTTCGCGCTGAGCTTCAGGCCCACGGAGGAAAGGGGAGAACCGAACACAGCCGCTGGCGAGAACGAGACAGCTGTGGTCAAAGGCACCAACGTCGCGTCGCCCCCGCCGCCCGAAGAAGCAGAGAGAATTATATCCACCCTTCTGCCTAAGTATGATAATGGAACCCTATTATTCCCGTTCAGTGGTCCGTCTGCATGCCTGTATGTCTATGGTGCATTGAGTTCCAGCCAACGATGTTTTAAAACATATCGATACGGCAACTGAGGGTGAAAAACGCGAAAAGTTTCTATCCAGCATGGAGGAGTGTTCGGCCCGCGGAACGGCGGGGGGAATCTACCAGTGTCGGGTTTTCACAAGGAAGATTTGTATAACATGCCGTATCTATATGTTTTAAAATATCGTTTGTCCCCGCAGTTTTGGTTATATTAGGTAGTAATGTGACGACTTTCAAGGTCTGATCTTTCCCAGTAAATTCGTCGATAGTTCAAACCACAGAAATTGAATAAACCTAAAAAATATTACGAAAACAAATTTACTAATAAAACCTAAAAATTACCAAACTAAAAAGATTTGCGGAAAATACGAATGCATTTGAAAATGAATCATTCCCAACTCATTTTAATTGGTCATTTACAACTGACAGCAAAACAGCTGGCCAGTCAATATGGCGGTGGTTTACGGCCCCCTAAAGCCAAGTCTTTGTTTAGCATGCAGACTTCGGTGAATTAAAATATTACGTACCGCATCTAAAGGTACGACTGCATTGGTTTGCTTTCGTCTTCACCTTTCAATTCAACTTGCATTTTCAATTTTCCTCATTGCACGCGCTGTTGAACAGAGAGGTTGAGGCATGCGGCGAAGTGTCCACATTTTACAATAATTAAAAACCACCACCCTAAAAAAATAAGACCACACGAACTGGAAAAGTTGAAAGCAAAACATCCAAGTACATGAATATAGCCTGCGTCTCGCCATGCGCTATGAAAAAACACCTGGCAACTCCTCAGAGGGCCTCAACTTCCCTCCACGTGCGCTATGACGCATGCGCTTGTTGAAAGAAAAAGCGCACCAATGTACCTTAAGGAACACCTGAGCTTTGTAATTATAACTTAAATTTATCTTATAGACTTTTCAACATTATTTATTTATTTATTTATTATGAAACAAGTAGGTGCTTGTACAATTAACATTACAATAAGCCATACCTAACTAGGCTACCACTAATTAGCTATTTTATGAATATCTATAATTATAATATATAAAATGATTAAAATACCTAAAAATTAAATTTACATATAAACGTGTTTAAATAAATCGTACGTGTGTATGTATAAATCAATGTAGCTTATAATTACATTTAAATAATTATGATACAATCGAAATAATGAAGTAAATATAGGTGAATAACGTTTGGAAGTGTAATATTATGAATTATATAGTAAGTTTTTTTCAATTGTGGTGGCTGCTTAATGCGAAAACATAAAAAAAATAAATATTTGATTTGAAACTATTTTATTTTCAGAGTTTCTCCTGGAAACACGGCCTCCAGGAACCTAAGAAAGCATGAAATCCAAAAACCATGCCATTTAGAGCTTGTAGAAGTCAACGGAACAGCAATCAACACTGCCACCCAAACGACACTGGTAACTTGCTATCCATCCCTTTTTAGGAAATTTACTATTTCAAATTTGACATGACATAACACCGACTTGAAAATATTTTGAAATGAACATGTATTATTTTATTTACATACTAGATGTCAATTACGAAACTTAATATGAAACTTTGAAATGGCCCAAACCGCTATGGACTACTTACACAATAAAAAAACAAACATTATTATTAAAAATGGTATTACTATAATTTGTAAATTTAAATCCAATCCCCTGGCCAGGCCAGCAAGTCGGCAATTGCCAAGGGCCCAAAGGCTCCTTGACGTACGAATCACGAATGACCAGTTCTATTTATATAATATTTATTATACATGCAGATAGATTGATAGATATATATTTTTTTTTATTTTTAGCAATAATAAATACTGCAAAAAAAATATTGTGAAAATATATCAAAACAATGAGCCACGCGACATGGCATCAAAATAGATAGCGAGCGAGTCGCGAATGCGCCAGAGACTAGCCCTGCTGAACGGGAAACCCTGTGAGGGATTCTCCTGGCGACGAGTCAAATACGTAGTACACGTACTGGCAGCGGTCACTCTTCATTATAACCTCCGATTGTGAGAAAACTGTGAGGGAGACCTATTTCTAAATATTGACAAAAGTCAAACAATAGAAGCGACGAGCTCAGAAGAAGGCTAATTGGTCTGATTTTTATGGTTAAAGTCATATTTTTATAATATCGAGGAAATTTTAATTTGTTTATCAAACTTATTTCAACAAAAGTTTTGATTTTATTGCAATATTTAGTTTTAATTTATTTCATCAAATAAATTTCTATGCATCAGGTTCAACTTTTCACTTAATATACGATTCAATAAAAATATAAAAAAAATAATGAAGATTTAATAAATTAATATTTTAAAATGAGATATTTGTATTAAATAGTATTATAATTCCTTCTTCTCAATAATTATTTTTTGTAACTAATAAATACAACAGCCCGGTGACGCAGTGGTATAAGCACCTGCGCTAAATTCAGATGTCCCCGGAGGATTCAAATCCTCAGTGGGTCAAATACGGCCAGGTCATTTTTTGCCGTCGAGAATATTCAATCATGTTTTTATCAACACTGTTTTATCAACTGAGTTTAGTAACAAGACAAATTTTCAATATAAATAGAGATTTGTATTACTCATGTAATTATAGTATTAGCGTTTATATTATTAAACATTATTTTGTCAATTTCAGCCCAAAACTCGACACCAACGACCATTTGGATGGGAAAAAGATCCAGCACAAAATGTAGTTACCACTTATCATCTACAACAGCCGCCATCAGCACCATGTCGTTTTTCATCACTCCCTTATGGTTCAAGGCAGCCCGGTGCACCGCTGATTAACCAAGCCTGGCTACCACCGAGACAAGAAATGAAATATGACAGGAACACGACAGCAACCAACCCTCATTGTATAAAGAAATCTCCAAGCACTGAAATACCCAAAACATCTTTTCCTCTTCCTAATTCGTTTGGCTTCCCGAGCGAATTTGTCTGCGGGAATAAACCATATAATGAACACCCTGTAACTATATACCCTGGGGCTAATGTGCCATATACCAAACAACTTCATTCGCCAACATACGGCCTACCCAGGAATGGCCCACTTTCAGCATCATATTCAGCGAGAACCTCTCCCCACGCAGCAGACAACTTAAAAAAACACAATTCTCGGAGAGACTTCAAGTCTGACGGTGAAATGTTATCTCCCGTACATAAAGTTCCACCAAGAACGTTAGCCGGATCTATGGAAAAACATAGGGAAGTGTGTAGAAGATCTGTAGATGATCCCTTGGCAAGCAAGAAGTCATATTCTATAGCAACTGATGAGGAACACTTTTCTGATGACTCTTTGGAAGAAATTTTACCTCCGCCGCCACCTGTGGTCATCACACCTTCGAAGCGAAGTTCTATTGCATGGGAAGTTTCGCTCGATGATGACAACTTACTAACTCCAGGAAGTACCAAGGTAAATCAAATGCATCAGGGTACGCTTCAATGTGTAGTGCCATTGAATTTTTAAACAGCTGTGTTTTTGCAAATGCAACACAACACACAATAAGCACTAAAAATGTGTTACTACTTACTATGTCCCAAGACCATTACCGATAACTAAGCCAGATGATGGACCCTGCGATTTTAAGTACTTTTTTTAGAAGATTTATATCACAGTTTCAAAGAAAAAAATGTTTCATTTGTAAAACCTGCCATAGTACGCTCGCTCTTCCCTCAAGTGACTAGGTTAGTAAATTAGTGTGACACGATCCGCTATTCAAGTTTTGTGTAACATTAATGCTCTATCTCGCCATGATTTACAGTTACCTTGCCACAAACCTAAGGGACGGATACGTATGTAAGGCAATAACATTATGGGTTCATTTTTCAGCTCTGCCGCTGCACGTAACATCATATTAGTTATATTATATTAGTATTATACCTATTGACCAATATGGGGCAGTGATAGTAATAATTTTCTGTACTTATACTTATTTATGATTTATAGTGATATAGTGTAACTCTTATTATTTCAGGTTATAGGGCGAAGGCGAAGAAAATCAGGCGATTCTAGTACTGGTTCCATACCTCAAAAACTGGAGGACAGTTCTTCCGAATGGAATGATCAAGACGGCGAATACTGGCCCCCACCTCCCCTAAATTGCTCAACTGAAGATGAAACTTTGTCAAGTCCATTCTCGGAAACAGAACCCGACCCTAACTTACCACCAGATATAGCGGAGATCAACTCTACAGGCACGTATGTTATACGCCGAGGGAAAAATCGAAAACAACTTCCTACTTTCAATAAATCTTCAAATAAGACCTCCAAAAGTTCTACCAGCAATTATCACAATGTAAATAATAGAAGCAACTCAATAGATGGCTCTAATGCCTCTGTGAGTGGATCTACAATGTCTGGATCTCATAATAATTCTGGTTCATCTATTAACTCCCGACTAAGTTCGGATTTAAGTATAACTCAATCTCGTTTTAGTGCCGAGATGAATAATTCTCCTATGTACAGCAGAGAGCTTATGATGCCTAATTCTAGATACAGCGTGGATTTAACAATACCGCAAAATAGATATGGTAAGGAGTTGACGTCTCCAAAATCTAGGCTGAGCCTTGACCTTAACAACAGCCAAGAGAGACACTTGAGTAGAGATTTCTTCAACGACAGCCCTAAGAACAGAAAGTTGCATATGTCGGACAAGTTGAATAGGCAAAATGTAGTACCTAACAAATTATCGCCCCACAATAAGTTCACAGATTTTAAGAAATACTCATCGACTTTCGATAACATACAGTCTCTGATAAAGGAAAGTGTTATCGAAGATTGTGTGCCTGCACCCAATTTCGAAGAGTCACCTGCGGACCTTAAGATTGTGCCTCCGAATGTGGTTAGAGTTGTGTCATTGCCTAGTTTATCGATTGACTGCGATACGATGAGTAATTCCACTCGCCAACCTTTAATAACCACAGTCGAAGAAGAAGAGGACCAAGATAGTGGCGAGCAGCAATCTAGCGGGAGTACATCTCCATTAAGAAAAATAGAGAATAATATAAACGCTATTCTTAGTCAAGGACGGGACCAAAAACACTTCTCACCACATATGCCTAAAGACTGGGACATTCACAAAGATGAGTATATAGAAAGTTTAGCAACGGGAATCAATGGTGGATACAATCATAGTTCCAAGGAGAGAAGCAAACGAAGTGATATCCAAAAATCATCCAGTCATAATGCAATTCCAAGTCAGAGATCTGCAGAGCGACGCGAGAGATCGTCCTACAGAAGAAATGGAATACAGAAATCCACAAGTGCTAAAGAAATGCCTCATTTATTAAACAGGCAAACGTCGTCGTCAGACTCAACATCCAGCTGTAGTGAATTCCCCGTTAATGTACAAGTCGTTGAACACTCTTTCAGAACACATCCTATACCCACGGCTACCAGTAAATCATCGCATGATTTTGGACCATTACCTAAATCTCCCGATTCTCCCAAGTTGCCGCCTTTACCGCCCTCACCTGTTCAGGAAGATGATGAATACTCGGAAATTTTACAACCGATCGACAGATCCAGAAATCCTAAGAAAGCAGATACATTACCGACTACAAATTCAGACGTATATTTCAGGTTGGTAATTCAAACTTAATCACAGCAGGAATTAATCAATCAGGAATCAAACAATTAATCAATAAGACAGAATCATAATATTCCCCTTAGTAGGTGCTCCACCTGGGGACAATTGCAGTTTTTTTTTAATTTTACACAACCTGGCTTTATTAATTACAGACATAATCAGCATGATTGCTGCCTGCTTTGATGAGTATTTTTCCGCACTTCCTTATGTCAATACTACTTTTATATTTCATTATAAAAACAATATTTTATAAATCATAATATCGCACAAATGCTATCATATCTCTCCATTCTAAAGTTTAGGCACAGAGTTTATATTTTTATTTAATAACTTATTTTAAGGAACGATTTCCCAGATCATTTTTGCTTTAAGTTATGATAAAAGATTTTTGGAAAAAATATAATTATATAGTCTGAACGTACATTCAAAGAATATGTGTATAAGTGGTGTATATACTGACATTTGGAAACAAAAAGACACTATTATGATGGGTTAACTTTTAAATTTATTTTCTATGGTTTAATTTGTTTTGGTTTTCAATATCTCCATTCTTATGACTTCAAAGAAGAAAAAGTGTGGCTTATTTGGAGCCCCAACATGAAAACAAATTTATCGTCTCCAATTATTGGGATATTAACTGTTTCATTATTTGTCATTGAAATCACCTAAGGTCAAAAAGGGTCAGTGAGAATAGTATAAGACAATATTATTCGTGGTCCTTAGAATTAATTGATAGAGCTGGACTATCAAATTGATCTTTGCATAATGTATGGTACTGACATTCACATTACTAACAATTCTCCCTATTTCTTACCTTTATCCTTTTTTTTACTAACCATTCTCTAGATATAGAAAGAGGGTACTCATACATATATATATTTTTAAAATTACTACTGTCCTCTTAGGGGTTGATCTATATCAACAACTAAACAAGTCTCAAGAAAAACAAATAAGTTTCATGTAAAAGTAAAGATGTTATTGTTAGGCTTTGTTATTTTTCACTGTTAATAATTCTGACCACCGCGCCGACCATACCTAGGTCAAATTCTTAGCCAATGTGTGGCCAAGGTTGGGAAAAGCCAGTCAGTATTCAGTACCACGCCAATCCTCTTCGTGCCCGGGCGTTTAACTCCGCCCCTCCGTACCTCACCTCGACAAACGGTTTTTATTAAATTTAAAATTGGTTTTTCTTGTATCTGGGAAACAATTTACAATATATTTTGCTCAATATATTTGATTACTGGTATATAGACAACCTTCTGAAAGGACAGTATTGTTTTAAAATACCCTACACTCTGTGTATGTGTATTTATTTAATTTAATTTAATATGTACTACCGATTAAGTCGATATTAGTATCAAACTCAATTGCTCTATTTTTTCTGGTTAGCTCCAGATCATTAATAAGAGATTTGACTTGGTTAACATTATTTGCACCATTAAGGCCGTTTTCGGAGACACACTCGTATTGTATTGTATATTGGGTTGCATACTTCAGGAAACTTTAGTTTTGTTCAAAATGGTACAGAGATCAATACCTTCATAAAAAAAAATGTTTTTTATTAATTGACGTATATTTTTCAGAATTGAAAACCCACCGGAGATTCCTCCTCACCGTGATCAAACCACTAATAGTTTAAAAACAAGGTCAATGGACACAGGATTTAGCAAAAACAGAAGGCACAATGGATCAAATAAACACATCTCGTCAGACAGAAGGACATTGCCTACAGGTGAATTATCAGCAACCTTTCATTATTATTATAAATAACAATATTATGTGATGTGATGTGACTACCACAATCTCTTTGTAACAGCGTTTAATAAATTTAAATCGCAGACTCACAGAACGTCTTTTACCAAGTGATTCCCATTTTAGAAATGGCTGAAGACATGTCTAATGACATTTCTTTGGACCGCCTTTAGTTCGAAACTAAAGCACTGCGTTTAGAGTTCCCACTCTGAAATGCAATATTTAATGTTAGGTTGAACTTATTATTTAGAAGCTAATGTTTTAAAGTTAGCTCCCATAAAATTTCTCATTACAAATCAAATCTGCTTATAGGCCTTTTTAATCACGTTACGAATGTGGATATCCCAGCGCTTGGGGAAAGGGTAAGAGAAAGGCCCGAAATACTTGGTGGTAGAGGCAATCTCTAAATTTATATAAACATTTTTTTTTTAATGCAATTTGGGAAGAACCAAACTCAATAAAAGAGGACCTATTTGCATTCAACTTTATTCCATTTTTGTGAACCATCTTGATAATTGCATCCAGATCAATCCAGGCAGGCAGCTATGCCGATAAGCCTAAATCTGCACTTGTGTCATCTCTGATAAAATTGTCTAGACTGTTCTTTAATTCATTCACACTTTTGGCACTTGGTAACTTATTCCATGCATTCACCACTCTGTTCGACATGAAATATCTAAACAATATATTTTGTAAAGAAAGGTATAAATTAACCTTGTCAAAGGCCTTAGATAAGTCAGTGAGTGAACCAAAAGAGTTATGCGGACCAATATTTCGATGCCTGAGAAAAAAAAATAAATTTCTGAAACGAAACTGGTGCATTCACCGTACTGCCCTCAGTATCAGTATAATATTGGTCGAGTGGCCGCCGCAAGAGTTGATGCACATTTGGACCCATTTCACAGCATTTTCCATGACTTTTCCCAAAACTCCTGGCGATAAATTCTCTACTCCTTGTCGGATGTTCGCTTTTAGGGCTGCCAAGATCTGTAACTTGTTCGTAGAGACCCATAACTTCAAACCCCAAAGAAAGAGGTTTGCAGTAGTGAAATCTGGCGATTTTGCCAGTGCAAATCGCCAAAACAAGAGATTATGCGGTCCGGAAACACTCGCTTCAGAATGTCCACTGTCTGTTGTACTGTTTGTGACAACAAGAAGTCGTTGATCATGCAGTGGTCCCAACTTTGAGGAGATGTCATTACATCACAAGAAGGGCATGTAACCGAGAGCCATCGCTCTCCGTGCATACACGCGAATTTCCAGTGCTCCAGAAGCGATTATTTTGCTTATTCACATATCAAACTGGTAATGGAAACTGGAACATATCAAACTTTCCACATAACTGGAAATGTGCCTTGTCACTCCTATATGTGTGAATACCTATATGTTGTTTGTTGTTGTATGTTTAAGACTTAAACATACAACTTAAACTTAGACATAAACTTTAAGTATTAAAAAAATAAGAAACTATTTCAATAATGTGAAAAATTGATAATTGACTGACGTAAGTTCGTAATGGTAATTATAATTTTTAATATTCATTTTGTAGGAATATTTTTTACAAAATTCTGCACATACCTGCCAAACCTGCTCATTCAAGATAGTGCCCCTCCCCATTGAACATTGGCTTTGAATGCCTTATTTTTGCTCCACCTATTTCCCAATTAATCAGTGGGAGTCTCTGATTTTTTAGGGGTGAATGAATACAGCAACAAATAATATTGTTTTTATTATAGAAAGTACACTCCCTGAACTTCGCGACTGCTCTGCGACGAGTAATAGTAGTTTTTTTTTAAAAATAAAGTGCCAGTCAGAAAGTAGTCAGAATGACATACTATAATAGAGAACCAGATGAGCCTATTTTACCTGCAATTTGGCGTCTCGTGCCTGCACCAGTTAATTTTACAGTAGATAGACTATTTATCCATGCGTAAAATTTTTGAGCGCTTTTTAACTCAAAAGGTTATAAAACCTTGGTGGATAGGACATTATAGTCAAATAATATGTTTAAAAAAACAAATTGGTTAAGATTTACATACCTAAGATTTTAAAGATTTAATTTGTGTTTAGATATATCTGCCGGGGGTGCAAGGCGAAGAACACTTCAAAGACAGAATCGTGAAGCTACTCCTCCAGGAAGTCGACTGAACGCACCGCTCCAGACGTCTGCTAGTTTACCGGAAACACCAATCTTTGCCCGGGGATGCGATGTGCCAAGAACGCCACTGCGACAGACAGCCGGCTCCATGCTACCGAAACAGAGTAACACTATGAATTCGATACAAACTATAAGTGAGTATCAAATTTCCATTTTAATAATAATTGCTTACTCTTAATTCAACATGTGTAGATCGGCTAGAGCTAGTGTAAGGCCCGTGGATCGGCGAGAAATACATAAAACGTAATAAATTAATTTTCATCTCATTGCATTGAGAATTAAAACATAATTATTTTTATTTTTATTATTACATTATTATTATTAGACGTATCATTATTTACCTTACACGTGTCAGGGTGAGCGACCGTCTAAAAACAAAACAAACAGCAAGGCACGAAAAACTATAGATTGATAAGTCTATTAACATCTCATGAAAGATAAGCATGAAATAAATTAAGAAAATGGTAGATTTTGATACAGTTCTTTATCGGTTAAAGATATTTTGTTACACTGTCTTAATATGTACTAGGTTTCCTAATAACCATGATTATTGAGAATTAATAAAAACCCTCTTTAATACTAAATATTATTGTTTTGCATTTATATACGAGTCAAATAGGATCAAAGGGAGCTATTTGTCATTTGACTAAATTTTGGTGAACTGATAAAAACGTTTAATTGCTTGTAAATAGCTTTATAATAATGTAATCTTTTTTTGTATGTCATCTACGGATACAGTGAATCTTGGTAAAATTATGATATTCAGTGCAAAATAGAAATTACCAGTAGAAATAGCTTTTATTTTTTTCAGATTACCGATTTCATTACTGACTATTGATGATTGTAGTATTTGATTCCAATTCTACCGCAGATTACCGGGTTTTATGTCACTCTTTTTATGGTCTAAGTTTCAGTGAAATTATTTAACCGTATTTGCGAGATATACAATAAATCAATTGCCATGTACTGGTTTGTTTATATATTTCTATTGCCATTCAAACTCTAGTACAAAGTGACAGCCAGTGAGTGTTGAAATGTAGGAGGTAGTTTTTATAGGAAGTTAGTAAAGGTTGGATAACTATAAAAAGTCTCACATAAGTGAATGCTTAAATATGCATAATAAAAATGCAATAAGTAATGCATACTATAATTCGGGCACCTTGATTATCCTACTATGTCTTGTTTCATAACCATTCGAAATTATAAAGGTCTTAATGTAATATTAATTAATCCACTGATATTTACACTAATATTTCTGAAACTAAAGGTTAGTGAACGATTTGAAATTCTATTTATAAAAAATGGTCCTTAATATGTTAATCCACAAAATTGTTTGTTTCCCCCTTGCTTTGAAAAACAAAATATTTCTAGTCAATGACTATGTACCCAGAGAAAAATGAGCTATGTAGTTGATCAGAGCAGATGAACAAACAGATGTAGTCAATGAGAATAAATTTAATTGCAGATAATGCCATTATCTGAGTTTAACCAAGTTGTCGTTAATGGAGCTTATAATAAGTTGTGTTTAGGATGGCCGCCACTTTACCAAGAACTACCAGAAGCGGGTGAACTACTACCATAAACTGATAGTATAGAATCAAGTGTTTAATATAGGAATTACTGATTCCTAAAATTTTTAATGCCAAAGACTTAGTAAATAACTTTTATCATCATTTTCTTTGAATTTTGGAGGCGTCCATATATTACGTCATTTGAAAATTGAATAAATCTATGACATAATACATGGATGGCCCCTATAGATTTACCTACTGCTATTTGATATTCTTCCTACATCTTAAATAGTAAGTTCTGGCAACTACAGCATTTTAAATATTATTGATCTGTTATCTCTGTACCTATGTAATACACATCTTTATAGCTAAATGGTAACTGTGTTTAGCCCTCACTGTTTTTTAAATTATTTTTTTTTCACTCGTGTAAATGCACACAAAACCATTGTTTGCTTGTTTTAACCATCATTTGTAGATTGTAGACAAAAATCCTATTTTCTGAAGCGCTCTAAGTCACCATGATTTTCAAGGTTATATGTTTGAAAGCATATATTCTCTGTATGATTTATGAAAGGTTTGCCTGCATATGTCAGGTTTAAAATAAGCTATGTTTTGTTTTGGTATTACAATGAGAAATTCCCTTTCGCTGGAAACATGAATTAATATATTGGAAGAAGGATACAGGATGACAGTCATGTCTTATGACACATAGAGTTCTACAAACAAGAGTTTGAAATAATGTAGAGTTGTTTATTTATAATCACCTTTAAAGATAGCTTTCCTATAGTTTCCCTACACTTTAACCATATTATATGTATTGTCTCTGTTTATATTCCAGGTGGTAATTCTACCTTGGGTGGATACGGTCGCGGTAGTACTCTCAGCGGTTCTTTAATGGGAACTGGAACGGGAGTCGATCGGACCCTCACTGGCGCTGAACTGTTACGGTTAGCCGGTGGACCGGCCAGGGGCTGGTATCCCAAACAGCGACACAGGTATATATCAATAACACTTGTGATAGTGTGTATGCAGCCTTTGTGCCGGTTAGGCAGTGTGGCCGTGCCCTAACCAATATGCAGTTATATAAGATGGCGCGTACATCTATTCACTCTCTTTCCCATACCTTAGTCTGACAAGCAACACCTACATGACAGGCACATCTGTACTGGGATATTTATTTAAACGTTTATAATCATCTAGAGTAGCTCGGGGCGAGAAAATCATTTTAATAATAATAGGATTCGAATTTATATATTTATAGTACATCTCACAATTCATCTCCGTGATAGTGATTCAACACTGGTTAACTATCGTTTATCGATCAATCAATCAGTATCGGTCTTTTATCGTGTATCGGTTGCCAATTGTGGATTCTTTATTCATATCTTTCTGAGCTGCAAGGATAATGCTATTAAAGTTGTTGTCTACGAATGGTGATGGCTTTACTGATATTTTTTTTATTATTGACACTTTTACATACTCTTTGTCAGTCTGTTTCATTCAGTCGTCTTAAGATTTCCCCCAGTTGCCACCTCCTTTGGATTGAAGTTTGACAAAGAGCATTCCGATTGTATTTCTTCTAAAGACTAATTCTTTTCAATTCCTCCGTGGATTTCTAATCTAACCTCTTATACATATGAGCTAATTTTGCTTTTGCCTGCCTCTTGCTTTTATCTCTGAAATATTCTCCTCACGAATGAGCCGGGTTGTTAAAATTATAGACCTGTTATGTTATCATTAAAGAATGCGACCTTTCCCAATCTTTAATATTTTTTTATCTTTAATCTTTTAGACACCGGTGTCAATCAAAATTTGTGAGTTATACTAAAAATTAATCTCACTTCTAAAATACTACAAATAACTTTGAATAGTTTTCAATTATTGACTTGGTTCAATTTTCAATTATTTTATTTATTATTCGATAACATTTTAAATATATGGAGAATATTTAAAAAGTTGAAGTTGCAGTGTTGACGTAAAATTTAAGAAATATGATATGTTCCCAAGTAAATGATGCAAAAACGTATTGATTCTATCCTTATTAGTATTCTGCAATCGCCATGATTTTTTTTATACACAACTTATTTTGATTTTTATTCAAACTTATAATGTATTTTTTTTAAATAATCAAAATCGGATATAAAATGTTCTTTCATTGTAGAGATGACGAACATAGCCATTGAAAACACTGATTAAAAAATTTAAATATTCATATTTTTTATTAAACATAAGTCGAATTTGAATTTTCGAAACCGAAAATAATATGAATATAATTTGTATATTCGAATATAATTCAAGTTGCCCCTATTAAACTACAAATACCTACTAATTGTGTGTCATTAATTTACCTGACCTCCAAATTATTTTTTATTATTAGTTAACCATATTTGGTTTAAATTATATTACCTATTTTTTGTTGATTTTTAATTAAAATTTTCCATATTCCTTAACAAAAAGTGATTAAGACTGTGTAGTAAAGTAAAATTTAATTAATTTATTTAATACTTAATTTATTCAATACATTGTTTTATTTCAAGGTTTTTTAGTTTTTCCTGTAGAGCTGAAAATGACAAACAAATGAATGTCTAATATTCGGTAACTCAACCGGAGAATTCGGCCGAAATGAACTATAAAACTATACCAAAATTAAATATGAATAATTATCGAATGTTTGGGGTATCTCTAGTTTCATAATTTTAATATATACTGGTGGTATTTTAATATAAAATATAAAAATAAATAAACCTGTAACTGTTATGTTATGAACCATTTAACAATGTGAGGTTGCCATATTCATCAAATGCCACAATTTCGAAGATTTTAACTACAAGCAGCGATTATTATCTTTTCTCTGTTTAGTATTATTTTCTATTGAATCGGTAAAATCTTCAATTAATCATTTAACCCAATTTACAGGCCAGCTTCCATAGAACATCTGGATCATTTGACAGCTTCATCATCGGGGTCCCACCACGGACCGCTGTGGGAGGGCTCTGCTTCCCGTAAGCCACTCACCCTTCCGCCAAATCTAACACCTAAATTCTTTCACAAGTCACCGCGTGAGGCTTTGCGAAGGGTCACCAGCTTACTGATACGAAAAGGTAGGATTTTCATTTGTTCTCTAACCTCAAATAATGCACCATTTCAATTAAACGAGAGATCATTTATTATGCTTACTCAACTTGCAGCTATTGCTTAATGTTGCGATTACAAAATACCTCTGTCAAAGCATAAAGGCAAATAGAGGGAATGGAAAACACGCACTTACTCAAGTGGGGTTGTCATAGACTCTCAAGGTAAATACAGACTCAAAACATACCGGAGGTCACATACCACGTAAATCACGTAATCACGAACGTCACGTAAATCAGTATTAACACTTTCAAAACTTAGAGATATAAGATGAAACTGTATTTCTATAATATTTAATTATTGCACTGAACTGACACCGCACCACCAGCCAGGCAACCCCATTTTCGAGGCGACGGCGGGTGTGCATTGTCACTTTTACTGTGAATGTATGTGACTTTCATGATACACCACTCTCACACTCAAGAATGTACGTAATGTTTTACAAAGCTTTCAAAATACGGACATCTCTCTCTTTTTTCCTTTGTACGGTACGGACAAGGATACGGCTTTTAAAATATAAACAGTCCGTACAAAATACGGAAGTATGGTACCCTTAACTTAAGGACACTTCTGTGAAAGAATGAACATTCTGCTTGTGAGTGACTCAAGCACTCAGGACTAGCACTAGTTCCATAAACTAACACATATAGCCACAAATTACACAAATGTGGCCATAAAGTCTATATCAGAAGCTAGGGATATAAAGTGCGGCCAGTTAAATAAATAAGATAGATTTAAGGTTAAAACAAACATTTTTCCTACAATGTTACAAATCAAAATATTACACACCTCACTTTCTCTTTTCAATAATGCAATATGCTGTATACTTGCCATTGAGTTTATACACCAGCTGGTTTATTAATATATATTTTTTCCTTCATATTCACATATTCCTTTAATCTTCCTCTTTAGGTACTTCCCTGCTCTGTGTGTAGTATAAAACATTATTTACGATAAAACTATGAAACTATATGGTTATAAAGATAAGTGAGTTATAAAGAAAAAATACCAATCTTAAAGCAAAAATAAAATGCAGACATTGCCTGGAATTAAACCAATACCTGATCTCAATCAGTGGCGAGCGTTATCAATCCCGCATGTCTAAGCAATCTATTACTGGGGACGGTAGGAGCCTCCCTAGCGCTGCAGGTATAAAAATTGGGCCTTTGTCTGGGTTCCGGTGCGAATAGTTCAATATTTAATATAATAATGATTTTTGAGAGACCGAGTAATTTACATTGACTTACCAAAGTACTTTTAGTATTCTTCCTCTACATCACTCAGGAGATTGAAGATAATATTATCAAGCCACAAAAACTATCCAAAAATTCAGACAGAATTAAGCGGTTTTCTCTAGCGATTTTGAAAAAATTTTAGTGTAAAAAAAAGGAAATGTCTCTAATTTCGGAATAAATATTTTCACTAATTACCACGAAAATTCTTCGACATATGTCTTAAAGTTGTCTGTTTCAACTTCGTTTGTGTTTTGACTCAACACACAAAGATTGGATTCAAATTTTAAAATTTATATATACAATATCCAACACCAAATATGCGTGACAGTCCACCTCTGATGGCCTCCATCTAGTTAGTGATGCAGACAATAGCAACTTAAATTAACACATTGTGTCTTTCAGTAGGAAACTAAAATATAGAGAGTAAAATGAGTGACATATCGAACTTTCATTGACAAACTATTGTGTTTCCTTTTCATACGTATTTCTCAACCACACCACCGTGGTAGGCTCAACCACAATAAGCCTTAAAAAGGGGTCTATTTCACACATGTAGGATTTTTCATAGCCAAAGTATGAACAAAGTGTCCGCAAGACATTTTCGACATGTCATTTTTTTTCTATTCACGTTCAAAAATCAAAGTTCACACAAAGACTTAACAACCACTACTAAAAAAATACACAAAATTACTATTAATTTAACATCCAAACAAATTGATAAAAATATTTATAAAAAAAAAATTTTTTTTTTTTTTTTAATAATATGCACATGAAAATGGAAAAGACGAGGTAATCGAAGAAGAATTAAACATATAATCGTATAATATATGAAAACGATGAAAATTGGCAGGAGATCCTCTGTTTACTAATAGTAGATTTCTTGATTTTCTGAGGCTCATTACTGTTTTCCTATTCAAAATCTGACCAATTTGAAGTTGTTAGCTAACATTCCGCTGATTGACTGATAAGTCAGTCTAGTCCGATCGAGGTCTTTCGGCAAAAACAAAGCCAAAACTAACATGAGGCAGTATCGAGATGAGGCATGAAGGGCCGATCCGTTAGTTAACAAACCCGTTAGGTTTTTCGGTGTAACTATTCGTATTGCAAGGTAACATATTAAAGGTATATTAATATTATGTTTTATGAAGTAATACTACTGCTGGCTTTCTTATAATATAACAAATTAAAGAAAACAGATTTGGTTACTGAGTTGTATTCGTTATTTTAAGAAAGCCTACAATTATATTACTAAATAAAATATAATATATAATAACTTCTTTATCTGTATAAAATAAAATCATACGAAATAGGGACAGTCACAAGTACAAAAAACTACTCTGATAATAAATAACCAGCATTTCAAACACTTTGCTTGTGCATTATACCTTATCATGTACTTATTTTCACTTATGTGTTTAGTGTGATATTTTTATGTTCTGAGCAACTAACATTATTATGTACGATATATAACAATTTTATAAAAAAAAAAATATAAGTAATCAAAAATATTTTCATTTTAAATTGTCAGTAATTGTCAATGAAATGCTGCTATCTACTGGCTCGCGGTATAAACACTCACTGTTAAACTGTATAAACGCGGTATAAACTGTTCTCATTTTCAAGCAATAGAGAGTAATAGTCATTGGTAATTATTTTTAATAACAATTCCGTAGACAACGAGAATGCAATGTGCAAAATTATTATATTGCGTTTAATTTTATGCTCTTATCATTTAAATATACTAATTAATGCAAAATTTAATTTTTATTTATAGACATTCAGTTACAATATAAAAAAAATATTAAACATTAAAGCACACATACATCCAAAAGTATTGCCATATTTTTAATGTATTTATTGGTTTTTCGAAAATAAAATCTTCATTTTTGCCTAATATTTTACAATCTATAATATATTTTTTTCTTTTCTTTTCGCGTCATTTTTATTTGTCATATTTGATACCTTTCCATTTATTCAAATTCAGTTCTTATTACTAAATTTAATCAATGTACGGTTTGCTATCAAAAATTTCTTTTGGCATTTGGCCAGCGAAAATGATACAGAAAATAGTTGAAATTATTTCCAGTTTGCGCCCACGCGTGCTTTCGACGGGCGACATCGCTCGTTCGATGTTGACCCTTTTTCTTACTTTTAGGTTATTTTTATTTTATGACACATTTACGATCCCCTGCTTCGCAGCAACTATGAAACGAAAGCGACCCCCACATAGCGACGTGTATGCAAGAATAACCTTATTTGCTTATTATGAGGTTTACTTTTTATGTGCGTGCCTACAAAAACCAGGCGCATAGGTAGGTGATAAAATTCCTAATATTGCGGTTGCAACATATTCTAAACTTATTGTTCTATGCAAATTTATATTTAGGTATAACAAATGTATAAATACAAAATATAAAATCTTGCGTACCCACAAAGTTTATTATTAATATTTAAATGTAACTTCTGCAATACAGACTTTAACTAGCAGGTTAATCTTGCTCTGTTAGGTCAGCTGTTAGGTCATAGGTACGGATTTGGTTCTTTGGGTATCACATTTTTGCAGATTTTTCACATTTTTGTTCACTGCTCAGCCCGATTCTGTAATGATATTCTGTGATATTTATATGCCGCCTCTGACATTTTGTAGAAATAATAAAATGACCTGCATTAAGGAATCTACCCATGACTAACAACATTGTTCTGTAGAAATCTGATGTGTTTTAATAGTTAATAAAATATTTTATCTGTTAAAGAATGACTCAAATTTTCAAATCTATTATGAGATTGCTTCGCCGCGAACGATAGTCTTTTTTTCTGATTCAATTCTATGACATTATGACGTCATATTTTTTTTTTTTTTTATGACTGGCTGACTTAAAACAAGTTAGTCCTAATAATTATGACATCTAAACACATAATAAAATTGCACTCAAATTTATTTGTATTATTTATTCAGTAGAAGTTTCGTCAACATTAATGTAGGTATATTATATACTCCATACGTACCCACAACTGGCGTTACGTCTGCATACGATTATATATATTATTACAAAATATACATTTAACATTTTTAAAAAATATCTTCATTAAAATAACGCAAACTAAATAATTCTAAAATAGTTTCTGACAAATTATTTAAAAAAAACTCTTATTTTATTTGAGTATTAGTTAAGATCAAATGAGGTGAGAAACGGAATAAGATGTTGAGATTAGCAAATTGTAATCGGACTTTTTCCCTTCGGTCGTATCAAACATTGCGCGAGCTGCCGCGCGATCCACTTCCCGCGCGGCTGCTCGCGCACCTCAACCCGCCGTACCCTTGCGCGGCGAGAGTGCCGTAAGGGTAGCAAGTATAAAAAAAATGTAGGGAAATTCAGGCCTACATTTAACATTTTGAACCTATTGAGAGAGGTATGATTCTTTTGAATTTTGAAAAACCATTTTGTCCCGCCCACAGGACTAATGGTTGGTGATATCAAAAAAGTTTACTGAGATAAGTTTTAACCCTTATCTAAAAATATGCATTTTTTAACTGAGACGCGAAAATATATAGAAATTTTCCGGATGTCATAACATGGTAGGTACCTATTGGTAGGTACTAATAGGTAGCTTTCAAATGAAATCTAGCTAAAATTAGTGTACATAATAAATCGCAGACCATGAGGTTAATATTACTGTCTACCTTATAAATATTAATTGATATGCGTTAAAGGCCATTAGATGGATACTTTTTTTATTTATAATCGATTCGGCGCCGGCCGGCCATCAATCAGCGATTCTTCGTCTCGATTCTTCTCCCGCCCGACGTCGACTCAGCACTACTCAGCGGTCGTTCTTGGCCCGCTTGCGCCATCTGTCGGCCGCCGCGTTTATTGGGTCAAGTCCGACTCGCAGGTCGCAGACCGGCGATAGAGGTGACTTGACTGCGCGCGGACTGGACTCAGTAAGGCTCGTTTCGCGTTACGCGAACGTGTAGGTTGGCTCTAAAACTTAACATGTACGACCCTTGCATCAAAATAATTGCATATTTTTTTATTGAACCATTTACAAAGTGGTGCATCAATATCGATATTTTTATCAATACCGATATATTTTGTCGATAAATTCAAGTTTTTTTATAACGCACACACACAAACACATTTTATAATGTACATGAAAGTTTGTTTGACAATACAATAATAATAATAATAATAATAAATCGTTTCCAAGATGCATGGAGGATAGTGCAATCCTTACCCTTATAGAAAATACATAATTACATTTAATAAAAAAAAATATATAATGTTTATAAAATTTAAAAACAACAGTCTTCGCTCTTAACTGGTTAGCATCAGATGTCTTCACATTGTCAGAATGAACTGATTAACTAATTCCTTAGGCACGAAGGGTGTATTTAAAATCATTGTTGTTCATTTGGGAAAGGAGGTTGGAAAAATGTTTCAAATTTGATAAAAACCTTTCGAATGTTTGAGAACGTTATATGTTTGTCGACGCGGATCTTGGATACGGTGACGGCACTGTACTGAGTGCCGACTGGCTGTTCTCAATATTTAACATCTCAAAATAACAAATTTTAAATATTATATGTTCATTTTAATATAAAACTCTTTTTTTCGGTAGTCGATATAGATTAACCCCAAAGGAAAAGTGATTTTAAATATCGATCGCCTTATTGCCATTGCAAAGGTAATTTCTACAAATACTAAATACACTATAAAAACCTAAATTTACTTACTAATTAATAAAAAATTATATAAATTACTTGTTCATTGGTGTAAATTGATGTAATTGATTATTTTTGTTAAAACAAAAATAATAAGTTTCAGAAATGATTTATTTTCGCATTTTTTAATATGATCTCTTACTCGCAATAGGTAACATAACGGCCTCGGGATATGGGGGATGTAGGTAGGAAACAACAGAATGGTGTAACGGTCGCTTCAATTATGATCTTTGTGTATTTAAAATCTAGGAGTACATAATCCAAATATTCACTATATTTATATGTTATTTTTTCGTCCGTTAGTCATAGACGCAGGCATGGCCTCTTTGTTATGGGAAATTTTGAAATTAACACGTGACTCCATACGTATTTTAAACTTCACAGTTTTTTATTTTTCAATAGACCTATAATATATATTTGCGATATCGAGATAGGTGAATTTTGAGGTGAAAAGCATACTTACCCGTATATAATGAGAGATTCTGGTCGCGTATTCCTACGAGTAAGGACAATGGTGATTTGTATTCAAATTTGTTACTCTCGGCGGAACAACGCTCGCCAACATCCGCTACTATAAACCCTTTTCGTAGACGACCATATCCTAAACTCTCCACGCCTACTCGTCTCTTGTATATATATTTTAAAGGGTTTAACCATAACCTTGCATACCATACCCTCGTAGTTAGGGCCCAGGCCAAACTGGCGTTTAATTAGCGATGTCTCACAACGGCAATTCTAACTTCTCCCAAATCGATCTATTTTCAATAACTAATAAACAAAAAAATATATTCCAAAGCACAAAACTACGGTGTAAATACCCAATTTAAATTGAAAATCTTACTTAAATCCGTTTATTATATTCTTTTTATCTCTAATAAAAAATATAGTACCAAAAAAAATTAAAAATAAATTAAAAAGTGAGGAAAATAAGTTATTTAAATATTGTAATACTTTACCAATAGAAAAAAAAATTGATTATCAGGTAATATTGGAGCAATTTTACTCTATGAAATATAAACAGAAAATACCGCACAGTATAAAAACAAGGCAAACAACAAAAGGAATTTTGGAAGTGGCCAAATTCAACAATGAATATGGCAAAAGAAGGCTGGAGAGAATTGTTCCAATTTTATTTAATAACCTTCCGAGTAATATAAAGCAATCTAATAACTTATCTAATTACGTTTTAAAAAAAGAATTAAAAAAAATATATTGTAAATAGTATTTTTGTTGATGAATGTACTCGAAGCGACCGGTGTGAGATGTACTCGTACCGATTTCATTATAATTACACCGACGCGACTGGAAGTGACCGTTTTTTTTATAAATAAACAATTAAAGACAGTCTGGACAGATACCGTCATGTGTAGCTCGTCATTGCTAAAAGTGTTTTAAGTGAATATTGAATATGTTTTGTATATATAAATGTTATTAAATAAGTTAAATTAGGAACGAATGAGTTCACATAAAAACCCGCAAGGGTTTTGTGAACAAACAAATTAAATATGTATTCTGTTTATAAATAAAGAACTTATAAAAAAAAAAAAAAAAAAAAAAATATCTTTATTAGTCTTTTTTAACCTAGTTTAAGGATTGTATACTTCAATTTATATTGTCTTCGCGTCATTACCTGTATTGTGTAGATTTTTTGTTGTCTCCGATTAACTAATACTAGTTTTTTCCTGAGGTAGTGGAGGATGGACCACCCGTGACTAACTTGAACGTAGAAGAGTGCTAAGGCTGCTCCAGATTAGATTGACGAAAGAGCTATTCATTTTTCTGATTCTATGTTTCTTTGCGATATGCTTTTATTTATAGTTTAATATTGTATATTTTAAAGGTCCTATATTTGTCATATATTTATATGCATATAAAATAATCGCAGGTGCAGTTAACTGCAGCTCTCTGCTTGAGCTGATGCGTCTCAGGGTACCTTCACGTGTGACAATATCAAACGATTTGTTTGACATCCCACGCCGTAGAACCAATTATGGGCAAAATGAACCCATTCATAGAATGTGTTCAACCTTGTTCTGTGTTCAATTCAAAGTACCCAGATATTGATGTATTCAATATTAATTTAGTGGCGTTCAAAAGTCTTATAAAAATGAAACGACAACGTGAAATTTCCCTTTTCTCTCCCTCCCCTTCTCCTCATCTCTTCATCTTGCATTTCTTAGGTTAAGCACTAATTGTATACTCACTCGGTGAAAATATTTAATTGGTTTTATTTTTTACTCATAAGTTAGTACCATTGTTTTCATTCTTGTTATTTATTTATTTTTTATATGATTGTATATGTACTGCCTGTATATATTTTTTCTCGTGTAACTGTTTATTTCCCTAATAAAGATAAATTAAATTAAAATAAAATATTTCATATAAAATAAGTGTCGTTTTAAAATGAAAATGTTATCACCAAGTCGTTGCAATTGTATCGACCAATATTATCAACAACTAAAGCGCAATACAGTGATGGGGAGTGATCGCTTCCAAGCCCAGTTACTAACGAGTTTCGTCGCGCCGCAAGCGAGCCGCTCGCCGCTCGCCGCTCGCCGCTCGCCGCTCGCCGACTAACGAAGACACGAAAATAACGAGACGCGGCACCTCTCTAGCAAACGCCGATAGCATAGAAGTGCTCGCGAGGCGCCGTGTCCTCGATCGACTCTGGCGACTGGAAACCAGTTGACAGTTGCCCATCATCCGCCGCACTGGCGACGGAACGCCAGGGCGCGTCTAGGAATATGCATATTTTTTTAAAAGCCGATTAAGAGATCATAATCTCAGACTTCCACATGAGTCTATCCCATTCCTCCCAGTTCGCAAATATACTTCAGATTGTATTATTTTTTTTTTATTGTAATATAGGATCGTTGGTATCCAATATTTATTTATTATTTATGAACTTATTACAATTCTCATTTCCTTAGAGGGGGGGGGGGGGGGATTTGTCTCTTCTATTTTCAAACCTGTCTACTCTATTTTCAAAAAAAAATAAAACCATAAAAATCCACAACTCATAAAAAAATAATCACGTCTGAATAGGCTACCACTGTTCGAACGTAGACTGTACATACGAGTATATTGTATATATCTACTAAATATTGTACAACTTAGGATTTTTTAATTTAATGCATAGTATTAAAAATATGCTACTTATTAATATGCTGAAGCAATATCTATTATACTCGTATATAACGTTTAAATTAATAATAATAAAATAAGTTAATTATTTAAAAAATAATTATATTAATATGGGAAATTTATTTTATTTGTTTGAGAAATGTCGATTATTTTTTTTTTTATTTATTTCACGACTAAACCCTTGTTCGGGCAGATAAAAATATTTTTTTATTTTTATAACTAACCGCAGCAGTGGATGGTCTCAATACAAATAATGAATAAACCTCATAGTAAATACGATAAAGTAATTTAAAAAAAAAACGCTTTTCATAAATAACAAATTTAATAGAAGGAAATCTATACGTTTATATGATATTTTCATTTGAATATTATAAAAAAAAAAGTACAAAGTTACAATTATTAATGAAACATCTTTCTTTATACAAAACATTCTAAATTAATTTTTGAGAATCAATATCAACCTCTACGTTTTATATAATTGCTTTTTTATTCTAGTACTAAATTACAAGACAAGACAATATTTTAATATGTGTGATATATTAAAATATGTCATGTATCTAGCACTCTTAGATGGACCCTAACAAATCTTATTGTCCAAGAGCGTCGACATCTGACAAAGTGTCAGTCAGCTGCCGATGCAATGTCCTAATCAGGTAATTAACCGCAAGTATAATTAATAACATCGACCAAGCAGCCGTGTATAGCAACAGCATAGATCCGGAACTTCAGGCAGGATGAGAGCCTTATTCATTTTTATTTTGCTCCGTTCATTTTAATTTTAAATAAGTTGAGCTTATGTAGTTAAATATTACGATCACATTTCTAACCGTTCTATATTGGACGAATGGACCATTCTCACAAAATAAAAGAATTTTTTAGGAGAAAGAATGTCGGATTTCATTCCTTTCTTCCGCGTACCATTAGAGAGTGGAATAGTCTCAACTGCACCGTCTTCAAGCCATTCCCTAAGACCCCTTCCCAGCTAAGAAAAAGGATAAAGAATAACTTCGTTGCACCACCTGCCAATCAGCTATACCACCGGAGGAATGGTACCTCCAAAGCATATGTAATTCTAAATAAATAAATAAGTAATTTATTACACCTACATTTTTAAAACATACGATTGTTTAATAATGTTTTTTTTTCGTGGGACCGGTTTAGTTGTCTGTTTATTATATCAACCTCCTAAAGGAACGTCAGTGAATATAAATATATATATAATAATGAATCTTTATTATTGTGTTTTTTTTAAAATGATAATTACGTTCCTTCGATTTATCATGAACGTTTGAGGTTACAATTAATAACTCGCTCTGTTTTCCTATTTATCCGCCTCTCTCTAAAAACTTATATTGTAAATTTAATCAATTTAAATATTTGTTTTCCTGTTTATATCCAGGAAACAACGGCAAGGAATCTAGGAAGGAGAAGGAAGCCGTGTCCCCGGCCGCTCACTCTGCTAATGGTATGTTTCTTTCAATTAAATTTCTTGGCTTTGGATAGATGCTGAAGAGCATATAACACGAATTTATAACACTATTAAGGTGAGGGGTGCGTCAGAACCGCGAAAAATGGGTATTTTCACAATTTATATTGTTAAATTCCCATTGACCTCTGATGTTAAAAATATATTGAGAATATTCCGAAGTAAATTACTTATATCGAGCCTTACTAATAATAAAATATATATATTAAAAGGGGATTCTTCTTTTTAACCATCAAAAACAGCACAACCAAAAGATGCGCAAAAAAAAAAATATTCATATATATTGCTATTTAAATTAATGAAAAAAACTGAAATTACCCGTTGCAAGTAGATATTCGTTTTATTTTGCGTCTCATTTATGCGTGGAACGTATCCATTAAGCTGTCTTAGTCTCTTAGCGGAGTGACAAACGGCGTTGACGTGGTCCTAATGATAATCATAAGCTGAAATTAAACGCTATGACGTGCTATTTTTTATGAAATTGCTGTATCTCTACCAATGTATTCCATACTAGAATTAGGTGCGTTAGATTAATGGAATGACATCTGTCCCATTAGGGCCTCGTTTTTTATTGTAACTTTAATGTTTCAGGTAAATGCTTGTTAATCCCTTCAGCTAATTTGTATTTAAATGTTAATAAGCATTTAATGTTAAAATGAATAAAGCATGGCCTACGTAATATATTTTCATATCAACAAATAAGTGTTGTAGATTAATACCAATTAGATTTTTGTTTTATCAATTTGTCATATTCGAAGAACTGTTACTAAATTAGTCGTATTATTTGTCATTTTAAACGATTATTGAAAAAGAAAATGTAATGAAAACATTATAAAACCTTTAAAAAAAAAGGTAGGATGAATCAAACGGGCATTTGAAAAAAATGGCTTCCATTGCGAGCTTTTTTTTTTAGCCGACTTGAACAAAAGGACCGGTTCTCAATTCGATCTGTATGTTTTCACTTAATTATATTAATATATTTTTATATTTATATTTATATTTGTTGAGATGGAAAATACATTCTGTGAGAATGCGGCTGACGTGCTTGTCGCTCCAGGGGGCGCTTTGGCTATGAGTGAGTTGAATCATGGACGGCCATCCTACTGCAAATATCATTTATTAAAAAAAAAATATTTCAAAAGAACACTTTAATTTCATTAAAATACTTCTACAATATTGAACCAAAGTTCTACAATATTCTTTTAAATATATAAATTAAGCCAATAAAGGTGTATGTGTGAGGCAGGAAATATCTTTGCATAATAAATAATATTATATCAAATCGTAGTATAAAAGTATGTGTTGTCATTCCATCTGGAACTCTTTTTGACAGCAATTCGAAAATCGATTTTGTGTCACATTTATATTAATAAACGTCAACGTCAAATATGGCTGCCTACCACCCTGTACCTTGTTAAATTATTAGAAATGAGACTTGTCCCGAGTGCCGCAAGCAATAGAAATAGAAAAATGATATGCTTGGAATGACTTTACGATTAGAAGTGGCTCGCAGAACGGCCCGGGCGCCGAAGACACCACTCGCTAATCGCGAACTGCCGCAGTGTCAACTGCCGCCAGTCTTTTTGCTGGGTTGGACGACCTCGTCTCTTATCTAAATAGTTTCGGAGGGGAAAAAAACGCTCTAATGACGATGCGTTTGTTGTTCTAGGCAATAGCCGAGGTGTTGCCGTATTTTATCTAAATACCTACCACTTATAATAATATAGGTCCAATAATCTATAAAAAATATTATGAAGGAAGGTACCAAATTATGCGTGTGTGGTATAATTTACCTAAACTTCTTGTATGTCAAACATACATTGTAAATAAAGATAAAATTAAAATTAAACTAAAGGTATCCAAGTGCAACTTTACAACCGTTGAAATTTCTTGAGTTCCCAATTTTCCCATTTTCCAGTTTACAAATTCATATTAAACATAAAATTTTAATGGTAATAATTTTTTAAAGAAGTTTTGCCATGAGCGAGGTCACATAAAATTATTTTTGGGTCTTCTCAATTAAGTGCTAGAGTCTCAGGGGAGACGGTAGAAGCAGTAAAAGTGGTAGACTATTTACGGGGTTGAACCTGCGACCTCTGTGTCATGAGTCATGTGCCTTAGCCATTAGACTACCACAGTCATTTTGACATTTTCAAAACAAAAATGGCTTCATATTATTTTTAAGCTTAGTTTATAACTGCAGAATTTGCAAAATAAAATATGTTTAGTTGATACTTTATAAAGAAATTATCATCACAATAAAAAAGAAAGCCGGAATAAATAATCAAATTAAGTGTTCTATAAAAATTTTAACCACAAAAGACAGTTTGTTTTGGATTAAAAAAAAAATCAAACATTCTTTTTATTAAAACATATTGAGGCAGCTGTTAAAAAATACATGTTTTCCGCAAATATTAATATTGCCCTTTCGTTCATACTTTTTTTTTTGGAATTTATATTCTTGTCGAACAACGGCGTATAATTCTTGTAATTAAAATATAGCTTTTGAGGTCGGCAATTTCTCGAGACACGCTTAATTGAGTCTCAGAGACACGCGAACAAATGCGTCCAATTTGCATGCAAGAGACACGTCGAAGCGTGTCTCCGAGCCAAAAGCCTTCATTAAATGACAGAAGACGAAAGGCGTGACTTGGTCCAGTGAAACGGACGTGACCCGGTCTTCGTTTAGCTAATAGTAATATTGTAAGATACTCTTAAAAACAAACAATTTCCAATGCAAAATATTTTATTCGTTTATAAATTATTGGTTTTTTTTAAAATAAATAGACAATTAAAAAAAGGTACTTGATACTGTGAGCTGGTTTATTAATAATGCGTACCATTATAACACAGTAAAACAGGCTATACTTTGATTGTAGGTATAAGGTATAGGTTTTTTGGTTTGTATAATACTTATAATTTAAGTTTGTTTTGTTTGTTTGTTTAAGTCGAATAGCCTTGAATTAATGTAGGCTTCCTATGAGTGGTGTAATTAATTGTGGAAGCCACACTCACTTTGCAGTAGTAATCAGGGGCACCACCTTAATTACGTCTATCTAGCAGTGGGTGTTAACGCGATAATCATATAAATGAGGTTACATTATACGCAATTTCTAAATAGCCTCATAACTCCGTGACTTTTAGTTGAACTCGTCACCGTGCGTCATTGTCAAGGCGTTACTTGCAACTAGATTTCCGTATTTCTGAAGCCGACAGGGTTAAAAATAATAGGGTGACTGGGTTGTACGGATACTGATGGCAATGCGACTTCGTTGAACGCGCGACCTGTAACTTTGGCTATGATTGAAGGCGAATTCGTTACTAGATTAATAGGGTGATTTAAACGGTATCGCCTTATAACGCGCATGTCTAGTTTGTACTCTATTCATAATAAATTTCCTGCAATATTGAATACTTAGTTTTTTTTAGTACAAACTTATGTTGTTTCGTTGTAAACCGCGCTTCATTTATTTGAGTATAATCGTTATCGTTTCCGAATTATATCCATGTTTTTTTTCCAAATAGTTACGAAGTTTGCGAATCGTAAGTTGTTAAAATTTACCCGCAAACTTTTCTAAACTATTGAAACTATTGAAAACAAACAATTTTAAAAGTCTATTATTGTGTATCACAGAAGTATTTAATAAGTATATAAGCCTAATCCAGAGATCCCGGGTTCAAATCCGGCCAGGTAATTTTTCGCCGTTGAGAATATCAACGTCGCTTTTCTCAACACTGTCGACTGAGTTAAGTAACAAGACATACAACAAAAAAAAACCATACTTGTTAGGACTTGCGAGATGTTATTTACCAATAGCGCCTCCCCGACAACACAAGCTACACGAATGAAGAAGAAATTCTGAGCGTCATTCGCCTTTCTCTGTGAGTTATTTTACTATGTATAAGTTATTTTGCCTGATGCACATTGTAACGTCTCTATCAATGCTCAGGATTTCCTAATTTATCATTTTTTTTCCATTGTTTGATATGGTACATCTATCTAAAAACGTATGGTGTATGGTTATCTTTCAATTTGTCAATTATCTGATTATTAATATGGCATTCACTTTGAATGAAAGTAAATGGTTTACCTATCCTAAATATTTTATTTACAACCTTTATTGCGATTTACCTTTACCTTTACCTTATAATTAACTTTACCTTTACCTTATATTTAACTTTACCTTTAATACTATGGTGTATTTTTCTAACGCAGTAAATATTCTTGAGAAAGCTGTCATAGCCAATGCGAAGCAAATCAGCGTTAACGATTGTTTTAAAAAAAATATTTTCATGCGTCAAATAAAGGGTAACTTACATTCCTTCATAACGAATCATTATTCCGTAACGAATTTTCAATGACAAACATTTACGCTAAGCTGTAAATTACTGTTAATTTACCTTAAGCTGTAAATTACTGTTAATTTACCTTAAGCTGTAAATTACTGTTAATTTACCTTAAGCTGTAAAATTATTATTATGGCACAATCGTCTAAAAAAAATAATTATTTAAACTGACAATAATTTAAATATAATTCTACATTCTACGTTCTATTTTACATTAATAAATGGTATTAATTAGCCGTTATTAAAATACTTATGTTCGTAATATAGCATTTTTTAATTACCAGTTTCACTATTCAATCAAAGTTTATTTTCTTAAATGATAACGTATCATTGACAAATCAAACCTATAGTTTATAATAATAATATTATAATCCGAATATTTATTTATTACCCCCATTGACTTTCATTTCACACAAGCTTTCCATAACACGGTACTATACTTATTTATATTTATATTTTTTATATATTAATTAAAAGTGAAAATTGTATTTTAATTTCACAATATATATACCTACATGAGTTGGATTCGTTTTAATATATTCTCATTTAATATAATTATATACGCAATTTTGAGAAAATATTTAGTTGTGGCACACTTTGACGATACATACAAATAAACATACTTTTATAAAACATATTATTATGTTCAAGAACCTTATTATTTCTCCTTCGTAATTAATTTAAAGTGCCCTTAGTACTCGTATTTAGTCGTCATGGCGTTGATCTTAAAAATAATATTTCAGAACTTTAGACATCTCACAAACTCGGCGAGTAGACGCCCCGCCCGTCAAATTTGAAGTGGCGTCGCGACGCGCAGGCGCCCGCGACCGCCCCCATCCCCCCCATCCCCCCCAACCCTCCCCCCAGCCCAGGTTTCCCCGCTTCCTTGTGCCATGAACCCGTCCGACCGCCAGCCGCCTCGGTTCAAGTTCACCGTTGCGTCAGTGAAGGCGGCGACCCTCTGGGGTCACCCTTACAGCACCATTTGGGAGTTTTCATTTATTAATTTAATTTTAGACGGTACTCTAACAAAATATTATGAAAGGTAAAACACAGATTATACTAAATAGAAACATTGAGCGTTGTTTTCCTTTTTTTTGTCATAAACGTCACCTCGGTTGAAGGCTGTCTCAAGATAATTCCAGAAGACTTGCGCGTTTATGTTCCGTAAAAAAATTGTATAAAAAAAATACGAAAATAATTCACGTCCAAATTTATTAAAGCGCTCGCGTAGGTTCCCTTTTTGCTCGCAGGCGCTCGGCAAGTCCGATCAGTGATCCGGCGCGGCGCGGCCTCGCTAGCGACCGAACTTTAATATTATTACGAAGAGTTTACAAATTTTTTACTCGAAACCATAATGCATTTTGATATGAGGTCAAAACAAATTATGTCTGTAATCACAGGGCTAATAAGGTGGATTTTTTATCGGGATGATACGATAAGATCTCTCAATAGGATGTGTAGTCCATCTTATGTTAAGTATAAATCCTACTCAGTCGTCTGTTTCACAGCGATTAACAGCTGTGCCCATATTTCGGTGCTAAAAATAAAATAAAAATAATATCCGAATCAAAAAAGAAAAAAAAGTTATGACACAGTGTCCCTAGACCATTCACGATAAAAAAATGGCTAATTGGTCCTGCGATTTCAAGCGTTATTTGTTAAAAAACTATACCAAGATTCATCATTTCATGACTTGTAAAGAATAAAATTAACGCTGTAATAATAACGTTTTCATAATAAAGATTATTAAAAAAAAAACAATTCCTTTTTGACCATTCATTTTATAGTGAAACAGATGACTAGGACTATGCATATTTTAATCTTCCATTTCACGCTAAGAAACTGGCTAGTGAAGGACCACTTTATAAGGAAATTAATAACCATAAGCACCATAAGCACATGACACATAACGGAATGGTTTGTGGAATGGAATTAATTCTATACGAGTGTATTTAAAATCACAAATGTTCTTTGAGGGTCTTGAATAACATTTATCAACAGAAAAGTAAGATATTATAAATACACTGTTATTTTTAGCGGTTGATTATTATGTCCGCCGCGCCTACCCTATCTAGATTACTTATATACATAGTCAAGGTGTGGCCAAGGTCGGGAACGGACAGTCAGTATTCGGCAGCGCGCCTGTGCCCTCCGGCGCCTAACTCCGCCCCTCCGCAACCCAATAATGATCATAAACATACGAACGGTTTTTTTTAATAAATTTGAAAATCCTTTTTCTCTTAATTGTATATTTTATCGTATTTATTTTATATTCAATATCGTGATTTTTTATACAACATGTGTAAGTCTTTACGCGAAATTTAAACATAGATTTGGGCTATGATGATAAAAAAAAACCATACAAAAACGAGTGTCATCTATTGAGAGCACGTGTCGCGCGATCATTTTTCAATGAGAGTGATCTGCGCAGATGCGCGAAAGAGATCGCTGTTCGGGGAAGTGAAGTAGAAAAAGAGATGGGTAGTGAAACTCCTAAAGAAACTTTGGAAGGAGGAAGGAGGGTTGGCGGAGGGGAGGGCAGTGAGGCACGCAAAAGTCAAACGCATGCCCGCGGCAGCCTCCGAGCCGAGACGCGTACGAATGGGCGAGGCGTAACAACGGGAATAGCTGTTACCGGTTACGTATAACTGGTTTAGAAAGCTGTTAAATTTAATGACACCACTAACAAAACTTATTTTTAAACCTTTTATTTGTCGACATATTGCTTAAAATAATTAAATATTTCCATTTAAACATATTGTCAATACTATGTTTCGTGCCAGTTGCTCTTAAAGTTATATAATATAACAAACCTTAAACCACTAGAAAAAGTACAAAAAGCTATTGAAACAAAATAAACGGTTTTTCTTAAAATGTAACATTATGACTTTTTATACTTATTTACTATATATTGTTCTTACTTTTTACATCTAAATAAAATTATTTTAATTTTGGTTATGTAGCGATAAATATAATTTGTCAGTGTGTAGGTAAGTATATTCATATTGATTTGTTCAATATTTGTATTTTTATATATATTATGTATTTATTTTATCTAGTTTTCATTTAAATTAAGTTTTCAATAATAATAACTTCCTTATTATAAAAGAACTAACCCTAATGACGTCTGCATAGTTTATATCTTTATTCAAAAATAAGAGGAAACTGTTTTCTTTTGTAAAAACTATTTCTACCAATCTAATCAATCTGATATGATATTCAGCTATATTTATTTATTTATTTATATATGTGATAAACATAGTTTTGTGTTAGAATATGATGTAATATGTATTAAGTATATTGTTTGAATCATATGTATGCATTCATTCGTTTTTATTAATATATATTTCGGCAGTTAATTATTGTGTTTGACGATTTTTTAGAAATATAAACTTTAGCCCATTTCTGGCAATCGGGGTCACTATATTCCCAAGCACGGCCGAAATAACCCGCTAATTGTATTGTTTTCAAGCGTTTCTCGCCGGCTGAACGACCTTCCTACACGTAATAAGTATTTAGCTGCAACGCCTAATTAATAGCGTTATAAAAACGTCTCGGCATTTTTTCCCCGACGCGCAGACGAAACACGCCCATCTCCACGGGGGCAATGCTCGCTACCACGTGACGTCCACTTATTGACAATTATTGAACCTCGATATTCCACGCCAACTTTTCTATATTTAATATAAGATATGCATGAAAAATACATAAAAGGAAACTAAAATGACGTCGACATGAAAAAATTTTGAACGGAAACTTAACTTTTTGATTTATTTTGTTACTAATATTACAGGACCACCCCAGAGATATTCCCTAAGCAAAAAAAAGGCATTATCCGCTACGGTGCAATTAACAGGCGAAAATAGTACATATCGTATTGAGAACTTTCACCTTTTCTTAAAGTCGGTCGATTAAATAATGCTCACATGACATTCGCCCACTTCATTTTATTCAACATACGTTCGATGACACCTTTTCCATGACGGCCGCAATTCTTGTATTGCCTGCTGATTTTTTGTGTCAGCTTTATTATTTCCATCGATGCTTCCTTTGCGCTCTTAAGTTGGTTCGAACAAACCGGTGAGTTGTTTTACTGGTTCACCGCGAAATGTTGTCTAACCACTTCAATTCGCATACCTATATGACTTTACTAAAACGGGCACCTTTTATCGACTCGACAAAAGTTCCACGATTCCAAAAGAAGGGAAAATTTGGGTTATACTCGTATATATACATAAATCAATGTTTCCTATTACATATCACTTTTTTATGATTTTAGAACTGTCGTGTGTGTATTGTCACGTTTGTTTTACTCGACCTTCGTCTTTCGACGTCGGCCGATCCCGCGTCGGGTCTCCGCTTCACCTCGGAGGGTCGCGACGAGGGTAGGACTCGCTTCGACGACCGTCCGCGTCGATTCCGCCTCGGGCGCGCTTTCTCCCGCCGTCTCGCGCTGCACACTCAATGGGTTCAACCGGTTCGCCGGAGACTCGGACCTCGAGGAGCGAACGGTGACTCGGTCGGGCCACCCTTCGGTTGTAGGATAGTCGTACAACTAAATCGGTGGACGTCGTGATGACGTCAGGGCGCCAGACGGGTGTCCCAAGCGACGTCACGCGCGCGCGCCTCGTCCCACTCGCGCGGCTACGGTGAACGTGGCGGAACCGCCACGGTGTTCGGCGGTCGTTCTCAGCTCGTCCCCGCTACGGCAAGTCCGGTTAGGCCAGACTGCAACTTATTACCTTGGCTGGGAAACTGGCTACTCCTCACTACTACGAGGACGCAGTCGTGGAGCTGAAGGGGCTGCTCGGGATCTCAGGGGGTGGGGGTTGACGCTCCACGACGCATTATAGCCCCGTGTCCTTTACCGGTGCGCCTTCCCCGCCAGTAGGGACGACGCCGGCTTCCTCACCATCAAATCAAATTTCAAGGGGTGGGGGGAATCTACCTTAAAGTAGGAACACGGTTTGATACTAAACAACTGATCTTTATTTAATCACGGTGAAGAAATTTACAATTTGTTACATTATTTTGAACTTCAAATCTCCTATATCAAATACCATACACGGCGGCAGATGTCGCCCTATAATATCGTGATAATATTTATCAACATATGCTAGACAGAGTCAAATGACAATCTCGACGGTATAACGCCGTCAATTCTAAACAAATATGAACGAGAGAGCAGAAAATATAATACACGGCGATAATATTCCTCTACAATCACCAGACATAGTCAAATGACATTCTGACGGAACAACTCCGTCACTTCTAACCGATTATAAAAGAAAAGGTAAAAATTATAATTCTGATAATTCAATTCCTATACAACATGCACGGCATCGTTGCAGCTCGAAACGTTCCTAGGCGATCGATGTTGCTTCCGTACAACCGTAGTGAAGTATGCTATGACGTAAAAATATTTAATTTACGTGATTTTAATTCTCATTCTTTAATATAAACTAATTACCGTAATATGCTTGTAAAATTATAAAAGGTTGTAGTCACCAATATATAATGATAGTTAATTAATATATAAAATAGTTTTCATTGTAACCTAATTCTAATATAGCGCAATGACAGACGGCTGTCACCCGCTAATGTAAACAATGCAAAATGTAAACAAACAATGGCCGCCGATTGCGGACCGCCCGCTCTATCGTACGACCTCAGCGCGCCCTACCGGCGTCCGCCGCAATTTGTTACAAGCTTCACCGTCACCGGTTGCGCGGTGCACGGCGCAGGCGCCTGTAATCGATAACGCCAACTTCACTACGTTGCCGCACCGGTGCTATGTTCGAACCGCATCGATCCGTCCTACGGTACACAATGTAAACAAAGAAATATGGCGACATTAATAATTATACTATCACTTCGGCCCAACTGGTACGATGACAACTGTCGACCACCCGTACAAATAAAGTGTAGCTTCACACAACAATATAAGTATACAATAATACAGCAAAATAATACAATAGTACAGCAAAATAACACAATAATACAGCAAAATAATACAATAATACCGCCTAGTGCGGCCGTCTGACGACTCAAAACGTCAAACTCCTGATTTAGACCGGCGGTCACACCGCCCTACAAATTAATTTGAACATTTGGCATCTTATTTAACAGGCTATTATAATCGACTTTCTCACAAAAGAAACTCCTAAATCTCAACTTCAATATACACATTTAATCGAACTAATTTCATCGAACTTCAGGCAGATATGGCACGGTTAACTACGTTATTCTTTAGTCATTATTCAATATTTACTTCAGGCATCTTACTTCAATCGGCTGACCTTTGACATTGCATTACTATACTCAAAATATTGAAAGGGGTTTCAACTACAAATATTCCTTAGAACTACAAATGTAAACATAAACATTATACTGGTTTTATGACACTGCAGAGAGAGTAGGATACATTAAGATTTCAAATCTGACCTCAACACTTCATCCTTGCTTCGGTCCTGTGTCCCACTCCTGTCAGACGAGCGCTGCTCACTCCAACTTCCAGTTGTCGCCAGATTCTGCTAGAATTCGCCAATCCTCGGGATCATCCTGGTCCCTGGGGCGTAAGACATAAGGAACGTCCTATTACGCTCAAAATCTATTGATCATCATCGCCGCTTCTTCTTTTTAAACTAATTCTTCGGCCTGTGCCTTGCTTTTAAAACTTCTGGGGAATGTTTAATCTGTTCACGTACTATCCAGACAATCTTTTATCATATTATTCTTCCTGGGGAGGAAATATCTACATCTTCTTTTTGCGCGGGGGAATAGGGTTATATTAGATCGAATAACGATCGCGACGATCACTCCTGTAATCTCATCGGGAGATATTATTCCCGGTTCCTGCCGTGAATTACGGCCCTCGCGTGCGAGCTACTTCTATATCATACAAAAATTACGCCGATCATAATCCCACGGAACTACGGTCAAATTTTGACTTCTTATTACAACCGATCACTGCCGTGCCGTTTAATTAATATTATAACGCCGGATTGACTCAATATCCGCCGATGGCCGATTCGTGCCCGCGTGCCACGAAAATTTTAGATTCACTTTCTCTTTTCAGAAACGACTGATCGCGCTCGCTTTAACGCACGTCATTTGCCTCCCCGGCCCGTGGCCGGGGGGCAGCCAAAAATAAATACTTTTCGTACTACATATTGCACTTTTGTAAAACAAATCCGATTTTAATAAAAATTGACTCTTCCACAAAATCACCACGCCGACCACCGTTCTCTCTCCTTCCCCTCTCCTTTTCCTACTCTAACTCTAACTAACTCTTTCTCATCTATATCCTATTTTTATTCTCTTTCCGCGTCTGCTAGCGCGCTCTCGCGGCGGCGATCGCTCTCCCTTACCCGCGGTGCGGACGCGATCTTTATTCTCGTCTCTTTCGCACCTATCTCTCTCTCATTTCAGGGTGCCCACTCTTGAAAATCAATCCCCTTGTGGCGCGAATTACCGAGCGCTACAATGCCGGGGAGTAGGGACGTGATCTGCCCTCAGATCACACTTCTGAATTTCTTCCCACTATTAATCATAAAAGGACATAAGCATAACTTAATTACAAATTATTACAAAGTCGGCAATATCAGACAATATACTTAAACCTACTTATCTTCATCTAGAGAGATTTACAACTATTGCTCTAATTGGAGCATTACTTCTCAAGACACTTCTCATCATGTGAATCTTATTTAGATTTCACTAACTTTACAATAATTTAGTTATTCATATAGATTAACAATTTCATTAATTAACAACTAACAATAAAATCATCCCATGCTACATCGGCCTATCTTACGACATAATGTTCAAGGCTACCTCGCGAATGTTCGATAATTTTGTTTCTTATACTCTATCACTTTAACGGCTTTTTTTTTTTTAAATTTCACTTGCCGTGATCACTTTTCTCTTGCGCTTCGCGCGCAGCTTTGCACCAGCACTTCTTAGGGCTAAAGTTCAAATGTATAGCAATGTCTCCTCGAAGCCTACTCTTTAACATGTATCTTACTTCCTCAATGTCAAACCAGGTCTAGCCTCACCACATATTTATCCTCCTTCGACATATATTCAACATGAAACTTCTCAATTAAACTGTATTTCCTCTACTTTGACAATTTCCGATTCTTCTGAATCGTTCGCTTCTCAAAACCCAACTTCAATTTAACATTATTACTCAAATTATATGAATGCCTGTCATGGATCGTGCCCTTCCATGCTCAGTTGCATGGCTACATTTAAAATGGACCAATCGTCATTATTACTCTTCGCGCCTACATCTTTTCCCGACTATGCCTTCTCTTTGCCGTGCCATATCGCCTATCGAAGCTTCATCACTAACAATCTACTTTTCTACTTTACTCCAATAAAACTTCCTTTCTAATCAGAATTATACGCGGACTTTAGCTTCACATTATTTCACATAGTCTCCCAAACAATCAACTGAACAATTTACTCTTTGACTTTACTTATTTTGCTCTACTTAATCAATACTTCTAAGCCTTTTAGATTACTTAACATTGGCGAAACCGTCTGGCATTGCTAATTTTTAATTGCTCTCCTCACGAGCTAGAATCCGTTGAGCATCCCCTCTCTCATAAACCGAACCTCTTCTACATATCAATTAGTTTTCATAATTCCGAACTCCTTCAAATAATTTCACTTCTATTCAGTACAACACGCGGATTTTAACTTCAAATTATTTCCATGACTCTCCAACAATAACCAACTCAAAACTTCGCGCAGCGGACATACACATCCGGACCTGCTCCTCTAACCAAAACATCGAATATACTGTTGTGTAACTAAAGGGGGGAGTAACAAGATATCACTCCTGCTATTCAAGGGGGAACTCAGCTTCTGTACAGTGCTTTGCGTCATTTCTAACGCAAAACATACAATGGCAGGGAAATGTTTGTTAGTTCTATTCGAAAGATCTATTAGACACTACTTTGGCTGCATAGCGCAGATGAAGTAGAAAATACTTCCATACCGATGGACTTATTGGGTCGGTCTCATAGCCGCCGTGCCAACTTGGAAACGAAAGAATTTTAGACTAAGGGCACAACCAACGCAAAATCTTAGATCACACTACTTTCTAGACAAAATGTAATTACTCAGACTGGCATCTATAACACCAGAAAGCGCCTGCATCATGACAAAGATGACAGCGGGCCTCATTGGACTGACAAGGATCAAGACGCAACGCCAGCGAGGAATCGCTTGCATCTTAAACTCAAAATGGGCTGTTTAATTGTTAGCAATCTCAGTAAGCTTCAAGAATTCTCTTTCTTCATTGTCACGACTACATCTTCGGTGTTCCTACTTTAAACGACATCAATTTGGAATGCGGGAACTGATTTAGATTCGAGGGACAAGCTGCATCAATATCTTGATAACCTACCTTTCATGACCGTATCATTCCTCCTCTTTCACACGGTCTTACCTCTTTCATCCCTTTCATACTAAGGATACCGAGACCATCGAAGAGCTCACCTCATTATACACCAAAGAATCGTGTTCTAAGCAGCACTTAATACTGCACAGATAGAGAACATAACTGGACATCTTGAATTTAACACCGTAGCTTACATTGACAACTTCTCATTCTAACTGCTAGTCAGCAATAAACATAAGTAGAATAGGGAACTAACGACATCACGTCATACAACGTGATCCAATCAGGATCGCAATGCTCGACTTCAAGACGAGGATTTGGATTCACATGATCGCAAACAATAAGGACTGCGTCCTCTTTAACTTAACAATCGCAAACATAGAAACCGGCGTGTAATGTGTAAGTGTAACTGGGTAAGTGTAAATATATAAATAGGCAATGGACCAACCGTCCATGCTCAGAAATACTAGTAAGTCGAATGACCGACTTAAGGAATGGTCGCTACTCCAAAACACTCAAATCGTCACCGATTGTGTAACGTATTGTTTTTACCTGCTCTATTGGCAGGGTTGTAAGGGTCCGTCGGCCCTTCAGCACATATTCATCAATATGGCAGTGTAGGGGGGTGTGGGGTGTGATGATAGGGAAACTCCTAATAACTCGCGCAACCGCGCTCTAGCAACAATACTTCAAAAACTCGCGCCAACTGCGCCCAAGAAACCAACAAAAAACTCGCTCATATGGCGTACTCCAAACCAACTGCATCAATACTACCGCGTACAACAAAAGAGAGTGTCACCGTAGCTCTTTCACTAGCTACCTCAATATATCATTAGTAAAGTGTAAAAGTGTAGTAAATAAGTTTTAGGTTTGCGTCTGATTGGGGGTAAACAACGTAGCGAACTGTCGACTGCTGAGATCGTCGACGGGAAATATAAGAACTCAGAAACACAACAGTACTAACCTAACGGCTTTAGCCGGGTTAGTAGGGATAAAAAAAATTTAAAAAAAGATTTAACTACACGGATGCTCAACTTCAAAATGCGTATTGCACAAAACAACAAGACAACAAACGACGTCGACTACAACTGATTTACTTTACTGACCGACCTCAAGATACTCAACAATACTCAATATATCTTCATATTTTACTGGAAAACAAAACAACGAAATACATGTGCCACAAATCAATTTCATACAGCTTATTCTGGGCTTACCTCTGTTCTTCGACACACGAGTATACGACAGTAAGTTTTTTCACACGACTAACCAGCCTTGAGGATATCTTTAATATGATGGACCCCTTTGCTTTTCCCATTTAAGTCTTCCAGCTCATACGCTACTGCGGACTTCTTGGCAGACACTCTGCATTTCACAAACCGTGGAGCCAGCTTAGCTGAAAAGAATTCCGCCTTCTTCGATTGAATGTGGTTTTTGACCCACACCGTGTCTCCAAGGGGAAATACCACTCGCTTGCGACGCAAATTATACCTTTCGGCATTCTTCTGAAACGACTCCAGCATGCGCTGTTGTACCAAGTTGTAGGTTTCGGCTAACGTCTCAAGTCCAGCACTATGAGCCAACGGTTCATCTACTTTCAAGTCAGATGGATTCGAGGGAATGAAGTTGAGAATCTTATGAAACCTTCCGTCCACAATTACATTTCTTCCGTACATTAAATACGATGGCGTAAATCCAGTCACTAAATTTTCAGTGTTATTAAGGGCATGTTGCACCAGAGGCAGATGCTTATCCCACGTGCGTTGGTCGTCTTTCACTAGAATAGCCAAGGACGTCTCCACGACCTGGTTATACCTTTCCACAGTGTTCGACTGAGGGGCATACACACATGAATAGAACAGCTTGGGGACTTTATACTTCTCTGCAAACTCTTTAAATTTGTTGGACGTAAAATATTTCGCGTTATCCAAGATCAATACTGCCGGGGTTCCAAACAGTAAGAACACGTCATGCTCCAAAGCGCGAATTATGTGATCCGAAGTGCTTTTCTTAAGGGGGAACAACCAACAGAATTTCGTGAAAACATCTACAACAGATAAAATAAAAATGTGTTGTCCTTTTGTCCGGGGTAGTGGACCAATCAAATCTATACTTAACGTATGAAGCGGACGGTCGACCAATTTCGGTCGCGTCATAAATCCTTGAGGGGCTCCTGTACTTATTTTGTGTGCTTTACACACGTCACATCCACGAATGTAATCATTTACGTCTTCAGTCAGATTTGGCCAATAATATATCTCTTTTACTTTTCTAGTAGTCTTGCGAACTCCTAAGTGAACTGCGAATTGTCCTTCATGATGATCAGATATAATCCCTCTCCTTTCTTCGTGGGGTACCACTACCTTCCACGGGTTAGTGTTTAACTCTCCCGGTCTGGGGGTGATATACTTGAACAACTTATCGTCAGCTAAACAATATCCTTCAGCGGCCTCACGGCACGACTTAACTCTCTCTACCAGCTTCTCATACCATTTGTCGGTACTGCTCTGGTCTCGGGCATCAATCTGTGCGCATTGCATCCGAGATAATGCATCAGCGACAATATTTAGGGAACCTTTCCGGTGTACAATCTGCATGTCATATTGTGACAGTAACGTGCTCCACCGAGCGAGTCGTCCTGACGGACTCTCCAGCGAAGTTAACCATTTTAAACTTGCATGATCCGTGTAAACTGTAAAGTGCGTACCTTCCAGGTACGGTCGAAAATGATGAATGGCTTTTACCATTGCCAGTAGCTCTCTCTCCGTAACGGTATAATTCTTCTCCGCAGGACTCAAAATTTTAGAAAAATATGCAATCGGATGTTCTTCACTATCTTCATCAGATACTTGAGTAAGAACGGCACCAACGGCAATGTCACTCGCGTCACAATGCAAATTAAATTCTTTCGAATAATCTGGACATGTAATTATAGGGGCTTGTGTTAACGCCTCCTTCAGATGCTCGAACGCCTTCTGAGCTTCTTCATCCCAGCAGAACTCCTTCTTCACTCCACGTTTTCCACCGGTTAACTTACACAAGGGTGTAGCTATCTGGGAAAAATCTTTAATAAATCGTCGATAATATGAGCACAACCCAACAAAACTGCGAACATCTTTGACGCAACGTGGTACGGGAAATTCCTTTACACATTGTATCTTCTCCGGGTCAGTTCTAAGTCCTAGTCGGTCCACGACATATCCAAGGTAACGTATTTGGGGCTTACAAAGGTCACATTTTTTGAGGTTAATCGTCAGACCTGCTTCCTTGAGCGTGTCTCTCACTCGTAACAACAACTGCATGTGCTCTTCAAAAGTGGAAGTCACTATTATCAAATCGTCGGCATACGGGAATACTTTTTCTTCAAATTCCGGGCCAAATAAATAATCCATTAACCGTCCTAATTCGGCACTAGCATTACATAGTCCAAACGGGAGTCTTTTAAA
The DNA here is from genome assembly GCA_020383195.1 of Neomicropteryx cornuta. Classification (NCBI taxonomy): domain Eukaryota; kingdom Metazoa; phylum Arthropoda; class Insecta; order Lepidoptera; family Micropterigidae; genus Neomicropteryx; species Neomicropteryx cornuta. Next base: position 21,819,707 of record JAHKQU010000012.1, read on the forward strand.
AGCGAATAATCCGCGGCCAGAGACTGCGAATGCGGTTTTCGGAATTGACTCCTCATCCAATTCTATCTGCCAATAGGCCTTTGACAAATCAATAGAACTTAAATAACGGGCTCCTCGTAAATGATCCAAACTCCGTTGCGAAAATGCCATCGGGTAGCGATCCTTTTTAGTTACTTCATTTAACTTGCGCGAGTCTAAACACACACGAGCTGATCCATCCTTCTTGGTCACAACTACCAAGGGATGACACCAAGGTGAACGAATGGGTTGGATAACATCCATTGCCAACATCTCATCTACTTCCTTCTCTATTATCTCCTGTTTGGCCGGTGACAAGCGATAGGGCTTTTGCCGTATGGGCAAACCATAAGTGTCGATTTTATGCTTCACCAGTGTCGTACAACCGAGTCCTCGCCTCTCGTACGAAATGTCTTCGAGCTGGCGCTTCACATCCTCGAGCTGCGCTGTCTGCGAACGCGTCAGTTCCTCCATGGGTGTCACGTGATCGACCGTGGCACATCTCCATGACTGAGTATTGGCTCGCTTCAACCTTCCAAAATCCAACACTACTTTGAAGGTTTCCAAAAAGTCAACTCCCAAAATGAACTCTTTCGTTATAGAAGGGGTTACTATGAACGTTACATCAGCAACTTCATCGTCATACGTGACAGGTAAGGTCATTGTTCCTAAGACGGGCTGAACCTGTCCATCTGCAGTAGTCAATTCCATCGGAACATGCGACAAACGGTGCTCTTGCCGAATGAAAAATTCGTGCGCGTTGGCACCAATAATGCTTCCAGAGCTTCCAGTATCGATGAGTCCGGTACACATAACGCTTCCAATATAAAATGTAGCACGATAACGGGTATCGTCTACCTCACGTCCCACTATACATGTATAGTTGCGCACGGCCGGTTGCAGTGGGTTCTCCATCAACGGTCGTGCTGTCTTCAGTTTTTTTGAGATTGAAAATGTTGATTTGATCGACGAGTACAACTTGGGCATGTCCTAGTTGTGGTATTCGGTGCTTTACACCTAAAACAAATAGAATGAGGATATCTCTGACACTCATAAGGGCCATGTCCTCTCTCATCACATTTAGGGCATTTGATCATGCGACTCCTATCTCCTGCGAACGAACTACGGGGTTCAAAATCTGCTCTCCTCTCTTCACGATGAATAGGCGGCTCCAAAACCGATACGGCTGGGCGTCTGTTATGTAGGGGGTGTCTATGGGTGTAATTATTAGGTCCTCTTGCATAATTGCGGGTATGATTCGTGTTCCTTGCATCTTGCGTAAATGTACTTACGTTTACGTTATATTGTTCATAATTCTTGGCTAATTGCAACAAATGAGAAATATTGTTAATTAAATGGCTTCCAAGTAACGACTGATATTGCGTTGAAACATTCATTTTTATTATCTCCAAAAGTACTTCCTCCGGAATCTTGCGATCCAAATGATTGTTGATAGACCTCACGTCCGTTACAAAATCATCCATATTCTGTCCAGGCTTCTGTTTAGTATTCCTTAAGGTCGCTTCCATGCGCACCTGATAATTCAAGGGTTCAAATTTGTGAATAAGCATAGCGCGAAGCTGTCTCCAACCATCTACTGATCCTCTTACGGTACGGTACCACTTCAAGGCTCCTCCTTGTAACAACTCAGTGAAACAATTCACGATAGATCCTAACCTCACTTGGCGCGATCTAGCCATGTCCTCCACATTGTCCAAAAATTCAAGTACCGAAGTACTGCCATCGAAACGTAAATTCCACCGATGTACGTTAGGATTAAAACGACGTCCAGTGTCTCTCACCTCATCCTCAGAATCGCAATCTCCATCTGTCTCCAACTGAACTCGCTCCAATCTTCTTCTGACTCTTGGATTCGAAACCGGTAACATGTACTCCGTATCTGTACCAACAGTGTCATGTACTTCAAGTCTTCTCCCTACCGCCGGGGCATTAGCGTCAGCTTTGTGAACTGGGTTCACGGGTGTATAATGGGGCTCCATATTAGGCAAATTCATCGCTGCAGCAAAACCTTGCTCCTCCATCTCGGTCTCCATCTCCGCGTCAGTTCCTACGTCCATAGCCTTATCTTTGGGTAGCAAAGAGTCCTTTTTAAGATCCCTATTAATTTTCCTCAAGTCCCGGTCAGACATGATTAAGAAATAACTACTTACTCCGCCGTATACTGCGCTCCTCGAACACTATCGGCCAGGGCTGCGAACAAAACAACAAACAACAACACCGAAAAATATGAAACTGCACTTGTACGGGATGGTCAGGTACCAGCCGGCCACTCGACTCAACAACTTCAAACAAACAAAGGAAAAAAAAAATAAAAAATTGAACTACTTAATACTCAATGTTGCTCTCTATAATTGAAGGGACCTCCTCGACAACAAATTACGCTTCTCGAATTTAAACAATTTTAGGGCCCACGTTTACCGAAAGAACGCCCCACGCTCACTAAAGAAAAAGCTCCACGTTTACTAAAAAGAACGCTCCACGTTTACTACGAAGTACGCCCCACGTTGGGCGCCAAATGTCACGTTTGTTTTCCTCGACCTTCGTCTTTCGACGTCGGCCGATCCCGCGTCGGGTCTCCGCTTCACCTCGGAGGGTCGCGACGAGGGTAGGACTCGCTTCGACGACCGTCCGCGTCGATTCCGCCTCGGGCGCGCTTTCTCCCGCCGTCTCGCGCTGCACACTCAATGGGTTCAACCGGTTCGCCGGAGACTCGGACCTCGAGGAGCGAACGGTGACTCGGTCGGGCCACCCTTCGGTTGTAGGATAGTCGTACAACTAAATCGGTGGACGTCGTGATGACGTCAGGGCGCCAGACGGGTGTCCCAAGCGACGTCACGCGCGCGCGCCTCGTCCCACTCGCGCGGCTACGGTGAACGTGGCGGAACCGCCACGGTGTTCGGCGGTCGTTCTCAGCTCGTCCCCGCTACGGCAAGTCCGGTTAGGCCAGACTGCAACTTATTACCTTGGCTGGGAAACTGGCTACTCCTCACTACTACGAGGACGCAGTCGTGGAGCTGAAGGGGCTGCTCGGGATCTCAGGGGGTGGGGGTTGACGCTCCACGACGCATTATAGCCCCGTGTCCTTTACCGGTGCGCCTTCCCCGCCAGTAGGGACGACGCCGGCTTCCTCACCATCAAATCAAATTTCAAGGGGTGGGGGGAATCTACCTTAAAGTAGGAACACGGTTTGATACTAAACAACTGATCTTTATTTAATCACGGTGAAGAAATTTACAATTTGTTACATTATTTTGAACTTCAAATCTCCTATATCAAATACCATACACGGCGGCAGATGTCGCCCTATAATATCGTGATAATATTTATCAACATATGCTAGACAGAGTCAAATGACAATCTCGACGGTATAACGCCGTCAATTCTAAACAAATATGAACGAGAGAGCAGAAAATATAATACACGGCGATAATATTCCTCTACAATCACCAGACATAGTCAAATGACATTCTGACGGAACAACTCCGTCACTTCTAACCGATTATAAAAGAAAAGGTAAAAATTATAATTCTGATAATTCAATTCCTATACAACATGCACGGCATCGTTGCAGCTCGAAACGTTCCTAGGCGATCGATGTTGCTTCCGTACAACCGTAGTGAAGTATGCTATGACGTAAAAATATTTAATTTACGTGATTTTAATTCTCATTCTTTAATATAAACTAATTACCGTAATATGCTTGTAAAATTATAAAAGGTTGTAGTCACCAATATATAATGATAGTTAATTAATATATAAAATAGTTTTCATTGTAACCTAATTCTAATATAGCGCAATGACAGACGGCTGTCACCCGCTAATGTAAACAATGCAAAATGTAAACAAACAATGGCCGCCGATTGCGGACCGCCCGCTCTATCGTACGACCTCAGCGCGCCCTACCGGCGTCCGCCGCAATTTGTTACAAGCTTCACCGTCACCGGTTGCGCGGTGCACGGCGCAGGCGCCTGTAATCGATAACGCCAACTTCACTACGTTGCCGCACCGGTGCTATGTTCGAACCGCATCGATCCGTCCTACGGTACACAATGTAAACAAAGAAATATGGCGACATTAATAATTATACTATCACTTCGGCCCAACTGGTACGATGACAACTGTCGACCACCCGTACAAATAAAGTGTAGCTTCACACAACAATATAAGTATACAATAATACAGCAAAATAATACAATAGTACAGCAAAATAACACAATAATACAGCAAAATAATACAATAATACCGCCTAGTGCGGCCGTCTGACGACTCAAAACGTCAAACTCCTGATTTAGACCGGCGGTCACACCGCCCTACAAATTAATTTGAACATTTGGCATCTTATTTAACAGGCTATTATAATCGACTTTCTCACAAAAGAAACTCCTAAATCTCAACTTCAATATACACATTTAATCGAACTAATTTCATCGAACTTCAGGCAGATATGGCACGGTTAACTACGTTATTCTTTAGTCATTATTCAATATTTACTTCAGGCATCTTACTTCAATCGGCTGACCTTTGACATTGCATTACTATACTCAAAATATTGAAAGGGGTTTCAACTACAAATATTCCTTAGAACTACAAATGTAAACATAAACATTATACTGGTTTTATGACACTGCAGAGAGAGTAGGATACATTAAGATTTCAAATCTGACCTCAACACTTCATCCTTGCTTCGGTCCTGTGTCCCACTCCTGTCAGACGAGCGCTGCTCACTCCAACTTCCAGTTGTCGCCAGATTCTGCTAGAATTCGCCAATCCTCGGGATCATCCTGGTCCCTGGGGCGTAAGACATAAGGAACGTCCTATTACGCTCAAAATCTATTGATCATCATCGCCGCTTCTTCTTTTTAAACTAATTCTTCGGCCTGTGCCTTGCTTTTAAAACTTCTGGGGAATGTTTAATCTGTTCACGTACTATCCAGACAATCTTTTATCATATTATTCTTCCTGGGGAGGAAATATCTACATCTTCTTTTTGCGCGGGGGAATAGGGTTATATTAGATCGAATAACGATCGCGACGATCACTCCTGTAATCTCATCGGGAGATATTATTCCCGGTTCCTGCCGTGAATTACGGCCCTCGCGTGCGAGCTACTTCTATATCATACAAAAATTACGCCGATCATAATCCCACGGAACTACGGTCAAATTTTGACTTCTTATTACAACCGATCACTGCCGTGCCGTTTAATTAATATTATAACGCCGGATTGACTCAATATCCGCCGATGGCCGATTCGTGCCCGCGTGCCACGAAAATTTTAGATTCACTTTCTCTTTTCAGAAACGACTGATCGCGCTCGCTTTAACGCACGTCATTTGCCTCCCCGGCCCGTGGCCGGGGGGCAGCCAAAAATAAATACTTTTCGTACTACATATTGCACTTTTGTAAAACAAATCCGATTTTAATAAAAATTGACTCTTCCACAAAATCACCACGCCGACCACCGTTCTCTCTCCTTCCCCTCTCCTTTTCCTACTCTAACTCTAACTAACTCTTTCTCATCTATATCCTATTTTTATTCTCTTTCCGCGTCTGCTAGCGCGCTCTCGCGGCGGCGATCGCTCTCCCTTACCCGCGGTGCGGACGCGATCTTTATTCTCGTCTCTTTCGCACCTATCTCTCTCTCATTTCAGGGTGCCCACTCTTGAAAATCAATCCCCTTGTGGCGCGAATTACCGAGCGCTACAGTATGTAAACTAATAATTATGCGTGAACAATAATTGACAAATGTTTTGGATTTTACTGTGCGTTCTAAGGATGTTTTTCTTAGCGTATGTAAAAAAATAAAAAACAAACTATACGTGATGTCGCTTGTGATAAATACCTACATAGCTTCATACCATTAAAACATTGCCAGTCGGTAGCTTAACAGCGCCTCTCTGACAACGCAACCCATACGATAAGAAGTGAGCATTATGAACAAAAAAAAACAAATTTTAAACGATACATTCACTCACCAAAAGGGTCTCATTGCTAGGCGTTATCGCACGTAATTTGGAGATGAAATAATTGTTAGAGTTGCCCTCAGAATCCCCTTTGTAATTAATTTCAAGTGCCCGCTCCTAAACGCCGCGCGCAGGTAACAATGTAACGAATAATCCGTTAGGGTGTCGACAATATTCCTCGGAGTCGGATAAGAGAATCTCCCCTAGCTGGATACGTTTCCGAGGGTCTACCCCCTCTAATTGAAGCACTTGCTTCATGTTTGACTCCGTGAAAACTGTTTGTTTACCCTCCGATTCGCCGTTTATGCATTTTGCTGAGCTTTCATATTAGTCCTACCCTCCTCCATCGTTAATGATGCTACACTTTAACTAATATTTGACAACGGATTCAATTATGGTCGAGCAACGAGAAGCTGATTGTTTTTCAATTGGGACTATTTTGATATGTGCTGTATGCGTGAAAAAAGTACACGAGGCTATCTTAACACATCAAAATAAAAAACATTTAATGTCAACAGTTAAATAAAAAAGCAAAATTTCCGAGTGGGGATGTAGGGATGTGAGATACAGTGGATCTGTACAATATAAATAATTAACTACAACGGCGTAACTACTAAAATACAAATAAAGTTATATAAACATAATAAGGGGATAATAATCTTGGTATAAAAAGATTCAGCCCGATCAGTAAGCAGGCGGTTTCATTTGCTCTCCCAAAGTTCGAGTGTTGGGCATTACCGTCGGCCATTTTGGATATGATTAATCGTTAGTAGACTAGTCGGCCCATCGCTATTCCCGATATACAAATCAACAGTTTATTACAAAAATTGAATAAACGTATACTGCGCAGTGGTCTAATGCCTAATTTGGAGTCCTGGGTTCAATCCCCAGCCGAAACTGTGTTTTCTATCTAAAATACCCGTTTTAAAAGGGAGCCGTCGTCTCGAACGCTGATCAGCCCAAGGTTGGCGTCATGAGGCATGGCGTTCCCCTTCTTGTGTGGGAAGACGCGGTTCGAGTCCCGACCGACGCGGACGTCGCATTCCGACACTTTTTCCCTGACGCCATCGGCGGCGTTCAGAGAGACCGCATTTGACGAGCCGGTCTTTGGCTGCGGTGAACATTTGAATTTCGTCAAATCTAACGCCATCATCGCTTTCAACTTTGTCGGTTTCGAGCTACTAACGTAGCGATATTATCATGTTTATACTAATTTAAAAAAAAAAATAACATTGCAGTGAACAAATAAAATACACTATGACGTTTTTTTTACCCTGCTAATTTGATAATTTTTTACCCCGCTTTTTTAGCCAATTATTTGAGTTGAAGTGTATTTTTTACATGTATATATTTATATATTATTTAATCCTAGTATTATTGGTAGTTTAATGCGTTACTATTCTTATTTTTTTTAAATTATAAGAAAAAAGTATTTTTTTGAGGTATTTTAATGAAAAGTAACATACGGACACAAGATAAATAACAGATTTATTCATTTAAAATATAATTTTATTAATATGCATATGGTATTTTAAATATCTACATATTTACAAGTATTAACGCTACGTTCTTACGTAGTTAATTTTTACTTTAGTTTATATTGTAATAACCTTCGCACACTTCTTGAGTGTTATTACTGTAAACTATTTTTTTTTACTGTAAACACCTACGAAAGTAGTAGTAGAAAGTACAACCCGACAAGAAGTTATCTACTTACATTTTTCTGTTAGGATTTATTCATATTTTATATGACTTGAACATTTATTAGCGTTCGTCACTGCGAACGCGCCCTAATTCCCGTTCATTCGTTTCTATACAATGTTGTGCAATAATTAGTAACTGCCGTAATAGCTAGTCTCGCCGACAAGGTTGATAATTATTATTAAACGCCCTGCATATTCGTCGAAGACTGTAAATTGTTAAAAAGGGTCTGTCTCTGTGCCCTTAATAAGTCCAATCTAAGATAATTGCAGCCTACAGCGTTTGGTGTTTCATTTAAATAAAGACGTTATGTTTCAAAACGCTTACACGGAATGGGGTTAATTGAAATTAACAACTTTGACGCATCGACTTTTCGGTCAAGCAGTCTTTGACATTACCTACAATTAATAATAGAAATACCCACGACCCACACACACTAATGACCATCGCGACTAATAGAAAGAAGTAGAAATGAAACTCATTAATTTGATATATAATAATACAACTTTACAATAAAAACTTAGATTAGATTAGTATAAAATCATACGAGTACACATATGCATATCGGAATTTCAAGATTAGAAAATACTAAATTATATTACGCAGATACATACCTATTAATCTTTTTTTAATCACATACTATAACCACACGTAATTATATACAAATACTCTGTTTTAAACATTTGCACGTTCATAAACCGCGCACACGCGAGCACCTTACCGTCAATAAATTTGTACCATAGGATACATTTATAGTGATGCTACATTGATATTACTTTGCAAAATATAACAAATCCATGATTGGTTTTATATTTTAAATGTAAGATAATATATTTGTGGAAATTTTCAATAAAAAATATTTAGCGTTGTGCCAAAAAAAATACAACCTGCATAACCTTGTTATGTAGAGCTTTGTATGCATGTGTATTTTTGCTTGTTGCTATAAACAAATAAATATAGTACCTATGCACCTGTGTATTTTGCTGTGTATTTATTACTATAATAAATAATGATGACGCAATCGTAATACATTACTTTATGACGTACGTATATGATTCTAATAACTAATTAACTGTATGGTTCTAATTTAAAAACTGAGGTAGCTGTGTGTCATATTGGTGATCAACGCTGAATGTGTCACTGGCATAATATTCTTCTTTTATGTGAGTCGTATGTGGCTAATGTTCTTGGAATTTCATTTCGTATCATGATGTTACGATGAAACACCAATATCCTAAATGTATCTCCTGTTGCATCTCCTGTTCCGAAATACATACATTTTACACATGTTCAAATTAATACTTTACCTGTTTAAATATTCATGACAAATTCAAATCACTTGATTATTTTTCTGATTATTTACTTTTTAACCGTTAAAAAATAGGAAATTCTTTGAGCATTCGTCTGGAATTCACTCAGTAAGCCCTCTTTATTAACCACCATATTAACAGTTATTAATTTACGCACCTTAACCCTTTTCCTCATAAGTTCTGCACATATGCTGTGAATAAAAAAAACACACACAGAAGTTTCAAGAAGCTACCAGCGGTAGAAGAATATAATAAGTCAATGAAATCCATAATCGTTATCCTAGCAACGTTTCCCATGCACGTAGTTAGGTTTATTTTTCTAAGATTCAAATTTTAGGTGATAGATGCGTAATATTTATTTTATATTTCTCAACGTTGGCCATTCACATCTGTCATCCGCTTTAGCTTTTTAGTGTAAGCGTTAATGTGTCACTCCAGTCGGAATAACCCACTCACTCCACCCTTGCCGACTCCCTATAGCAAAAATGCGTCACCCCAACTATTACACATTTTTATTAATTAGCGGTATATAATAAAAAGAAAGTATAGTCTAATAAATGAAATAAAAAAATATATGAAATTATGCATTAGATATAATTAAACGTTTCTTTTAAATAAATTGCTGTAATTATCACAAATACAGTACTAATACGTTGTCTGGTCTAATGCCTAAAGTTTTTTATTAAGTAGCTTTATAAATTATTAAGAAGACTGAAGGGAGACCACGTTGAGAAACCTGGGGAAATTCGCCCATATTAATGAACGAGTGAACATTCAGTGACAAAACAATTTTACGGTTTGGTTTAATGGTTTGACAAATCGAGATGATGTCACGCGGTCGTCAATCACAACCTATCCGAATGTGTGATGCTATGAAAACGGTGATTGTCACGCAACGATTGTGATTGTGTGACGTCATGACTTGGCCCGAGGGCTTGCTGTGGTCTTCATTGCAATCACACCTCCCTTGTATTCACGATTGTGCGTCGTTTTATTAAGGTGACAGGGTAAATAAAGGCCAAACGCGGTGACGGGTTAACAAACACTATTCAATCACCAAACGTTTCAACAGATGATTCAGTATCAAACAGAAAGCCTAACTCACATTGTTCTTATTGTTATCAGTATATAAAAAAAAATAGACCGTGTATTTTTCAGAAGTATTTTACACACACAATACACAATGATATTGCGAATGAAATAATATCGAAATACAAATGCGTCATTATTTACAACTGATAAAATGTAACGATTGTTGCAGCGATACCTTCCCAGCGCCCGACTCTAGCTCTAATAATAAATTATGTAGGTATATTTCAAATAAAAATTGAAAAAATATTGTAAATAGCAATTAAAAAGACAAAGTCTTAGTCGCTACATATAACGATTAATTATGGCAAATTTAAAATTAACTAATTTTTAATATGAGTGACTATTGTATTTTTACGTCGTTCTTGTAATATCATTGTGGCTGTATTCTTCCAGGGTACAATGGCCAGAATCCCTTTATTAATGACGGAAATGGGTGTATGCCAGCGATTCCCAACCTAAAAGTTTATTTTCTAAACCCGTTAGTTGAGGAATTTACTGTTATAAAAAATTAGGCCCCCTTTTCGTGGCAATGTTTTCGTCTTATCCATCAATTATGTTATAGGTACCATTTAATATTTAATAATAAAAATATTGGTTACTTTAAAATAAAATAATTATTTTTTCCTATTTAAAAAATTTTGCGTCAAAAGCGTTCCTCAGCGCGTGGAAAAACATCTCATACGTTAAATATTATTTTAAATAAATCCAGTTTTATGAAATAAAATATAAAACACGAAATACTTCTGATAAATTTGGTTATATAAATAATTAAACTAAAACTATTTCTTCATCATGTAACATGTATTATTTATTGTCAAAGCATAATAATGTAAAAGGCATAAAATCCAGGGGCAACTTTGTGTAAATATTATTTCGATTCATTTTAGAATTATTTTTAATTATATCCGAGTATTGTATTATATAAATCACCAGTTTTAAGGAAATAGCCTTGGGCTTGGGTCGTACATTAAAAAATCTTGAACTTCAACTTTTATCGCATATATAAACATAGATGCTAGTTCGTTCTGTAAAACATTATGTTAAATTGAAGATGCCTGTAATTGGCTTGAGTTCTTGATTAGTGCATTTTTATGTAACTGTCATTATGTATAATTGTACTTCTAAGAGTTAAATAAATAAAAAGGTTGGGAACCTCAGCCACAGGGCGTCGTGGGTGGCACTGCGGCGCGGGGGTGGGGAGGCTGCGCTCAGGACCGCCCACGCGATCAATACCCCTGCTCCGAGTTGAATTGAAAGTTCCACTCCTCTCTACTCCACACCAGCCCAGACGAAGTGACCGGATGGGAATTCCATTTTCCTTGTTTTTGAGGAAATGCGTCATGTCATGGCGTATCCACTATCTACCTCGCTTTTCCGACAGACGCGACGTCATGATACCGATGAAAGCCTTTGAAAGGCGAAAACATTTACATGGCTTGTATTTTATTTATTAAACACAACAAATAAATAAAGTCTACCTTACGGGTATTAGTTAGATTAGGCTCAGATAGATTAGGCTACACACGACCAAATTTGCGGACTGTCGACTCAATAAAACGCGTTTGTATTATATGTATTCACCAAAGCGTTTACAAAAACTTTCATAAAAAAAAAAGTACTTAACAAAATATTAATATCAAAACTTTAAGTGTCTGCTGGGATTTTTTCACTCCCTTCTTTTTATTCGTCTGACAGTTCCAAAAAATTAAATTTTTATTCAAATATATATAAAACATTAAATGCATCCAAGAAGCGTTATTTATTTAGGATATCAACAATGCATGTATTTAAAGGAATCTTAGGTTTTTATGGTAGGTACAAAAAAAAAGAAAAAAAATATTTAAAATTTATTTAAAAACTGCATATGCATGAATACCTACTCTGTATGTAATCCGTAAAATTACAATTTGGTGAATGTTTAAAATCAGTTAATGTCACACATTTTCTTCTGTTTGTCAAAATACAATAATTAGATTTATTGAATAAGCGTTCGAGTGGCGATTCGATAATAAATCGATGTCGCTGTTAAATGACTACTTACTCAAAAACTCGAATATGTATTCATATGTCGGCAGTCGACGCTTCTGCGGTGTAGTTTCGTTTCAGAAGCTTGTAATGGTCAAAGATACTTACTTGTCAAAGATAGCGTCAGTACATTTGTGTGTGATTATCGTCATCACTTGGCGTGCGTGATTCACCAGCGACTCGAGCAGTGAGTCATCGATAAACGCTTCGACGCCCGACCACATCTGATGATAACTTTAATCGCTGTCAACATCTCGACAACGAACCGTGGCTCCTTGGCCATGAAGTAGCGAAAGTACCACATATATTTCACTGAAGACCTACTAAGGATAAGGTTATTAGACTATTGTTACTAACGATCTTTTAAAACATATAGATACGGCATATCATGGAAATCGTTCTTGTAAAAACCCGACGCCGGTAGATTCCCTCCGTCGCAACACTTCGCCATGCAGGATAGAGGCTTATCGCGATGACATTTGCGTGCTCGACGCAAACTGGCGTACTTGGGCGTGGTGCGTTCTTCACCCTCGGTTACAGTATTTTTCAACACCTCAACACGTTTCAAAAAAGTGAGAAATAAACAGAGAGTAACTGGTAAGATGTGTTTGAAGACTTCTTTTATCGTGAACTAGGCGCGCGAATCTCTAATTTATTAATACACAGTGTAGATGAGAGACTGTCGTTTAGGAATTATTTAAATTTGACAAAAAACTTATTTTCGAATCGCTGTCAAAAAGCTTTCCAGACGGAATGACAATATATACTTATGTACTTTTACATTAAACATTAAAAATTGGCGCGAGAAAGACATTTATCGCGGCGTATTTACACACTGGTACGAAGAACACTTTATCTCTACATGAGTTTTTTCTTCAGTAACCTACGACTAAAAATGGCTCAAAAAAACCCTATAAATATAAATATAGACGCCGCAAAATTATTTTTTTTACCAGCACACAAAATAAATTTACAAAAAATAGCCAAGAATGGTATTCAAAGGTTCAGTGTATTTAATTTAATCTTTCCATCTTTGTTATCATCGTTACTTCTGAGAAATCCTTCATCTAAAATATAAAAAAAACGACGTTTTATGTATGACTGTTGAAGCGCAAAGTTCACTTATAAATAATTCTTGTAATTTAGCTTCGGACGCCATCATAAGTCGTGTGCGATGCGAAGTCATTCTGGCAAATGTGTCGCCCGATAAAAAAATTAAGCAAACATTAATTGGAGCGCATCGCGCCGTCGGGGTCACGATATGTCACGACTCAAAGCGGCCAATGTCACGGAGTCACTCTTGAAGCTAACGGGGGGGGGGGGGGGGGCAGGGGGTAATGACACGATAGGTTGCGACAAAGGCATGTCGCTTCTGTTCACAATTCGCGATTTTCTCAATAACCTTTCCTTCTACTTTCCCTTGCGCCCTACTAAGCTCGGATTTCCTATATAAATAGTCTTGCCGAAACATTGTTGAATGTAGATACCAGTATGGGATGAAAAATTTAATCAAATTTCTTATAGGAGTATTACTCCTAAAACGCATGATGAAACCATGTGCGCACACACACGCTGTTTTTCATTTTTACTTTAACCTTAATGTTTCAGCTGAAGAATCTATATTTTGTGTAATATGAATTTTTTCAATGATACATAGAGTTTTTATTATAACTTTAGTAGGTCTTTTTCGCCATTTTACGAATCTTATAGGAAAGTGACAATTCAAAGTCCATCCATCGTGTAGGAAATTGATATTACTGAGGGGGGGGGGGGGGGATTTATGTATAATACGGTAATTCACTTAATTCAAACTTCTGAAATTTCACCATCCTTTTTAAATATATCTTGATCGGGTTGTATGCAATAGACCATATTATAAACGGATTATTTTATAGATAGAGCTAATGGTTTCGTTTTTAATACAGCTCAACCTATATTTTATAATACATATCAAAATTATCATTCGAATTTTATTGCAAAATGCGGTCAAAGCATTTAGCTCAAGGTATTAGATTTTCAACAAATCTTTCAGTCCGTCGCGGCGACAATAAACGTTATAATTCAACCTACCATTCAACATACCAACCTACCTACACAACATGTCATGTGTCAACATGTCATATAACATGTCGGGCGTCAGGCCAGACCATCTGTCACTTGGTGTGTTCGATCGAGTTTATCTATGTTAACCTTATTCAAAATATAAGTTTTAAGGTAATAAAATCGTGCCATTGATTTGATCCATTTAAATTCATATAAATTTATGAAGCAATTTATTTGACCGACTAATTTTTTTTTCGTATTTTGTTATATAATTTCTTACTCTTAATAGGGAACATAAATACCCCGGAAGTCTGTGGGAATGTTCGATTTGTCACTCAACGCTCGGTGTCAAAAATGAAACTGAACCCATATTTTTAGTCGTAACGCAAAATGGAGTTATATAACCTCCTCTGTTCGTTGATAGGGTTAAATAGAGGACTAAAACCATACTTAATTTATTACTTTATTTATTTTTATTAACATACAAGTGTCACACACTCACGACTACCACAAACATCACTCAAAAATAAAACATAAAACTTAAAAAAAAAAATACGGTATACGTATATAATATTAATAATCTATATATATTTTAAGAACACTGTTCAAATTTTTATGCTAATGTTATTATGTAAAATGACCGAAATCCATAATTGGTTTTATATACTAGTAATAAGTTTTGTTTGTAATTGTACAAATGTAATACTGTGGATTTTTCAATAAAGAATAAATAAATAAATAAACCGGGTCGTTCATCATACAAACGCTGTAGTGTTACGATTTATTTCTGGATATAGAAGAAGGATAATAGCGGGCAACTTTTCTCGAAAAGTATGTATTTTATCATACAATTCATTAAAAGCTTACTTGTGAATATGTTATTACTAACTAAACACAAGAATCGAGAAAATAAAACTTCAGAAGCATAGTTTATTTCATATTGATGCAAATTCGACTAAGTTTTTTAGGCAGACATTGCTACTTTTCATAATTAACCAACAAACAACAAGGTGTATGTGTTAGATGAGAAATAACTTCCGTACAAACCATGTCATACGACAATTCTGTTCAAATCTACTCTCAAAGGATTAGACAATTAAAACCCTTTCTTAGTGGGTGGGTGTCTACGTCATAAAAATATACCTTTGACATTGCAGATTCCCTGGTTAAACGGTTTGAGCTAGGCGATAATGAATCAGTCAGGATTTATTATATAAAGTAAAAGTACAATAGCTAACACATAACATATCTTATCAATCATTTAATATTTAATATTTTTTTAATTATTTATGTTGTCAACAAACTAGAGAACGTAAAATTTAACTTGATTCAACTCTAATCACGTGGCGAGTGCATACTCGGAAAGGAAACTAGACTCCCGATCTAAATCGGTGAGGCTATTAGATGCCTCTACTTGGGCAATCAGGTTAGTTGACTACAGACATTTGTTAATGGTTGTATGTCCGTTTAGGTTTAATTAAACACACCCTCATTTATGGTAACAGTATAAATATATGAATTACGCTTTTTTTTTTTTATTATTTTTATTATCATTTCTTAGACGCAGTATGTAAAAATTATTATTGTTATTAAGTATTTAGGAACTAGCTCCGGTGATATTCTTGAGTTTAGTAGGTGAGGAAAAAATGAATGCCTAACAACTCGCAGCCTACGCTTAAAAACAGCCTTGGAATAAGGAAAAGGGTAAAATACTGACATATGAAGGGCATTCCCCTGGCGAATTGTTCTAGAAAGAAAAGAATAGAACCCATTGTTCTGTTTTCTCCATATAGGTTGTATCAATATAAATATAATTAGGAATCATAAAAATCTTGTTTGATTTTCCGTCATAAAATATTTAGCACAAGTTTTCAATCAAAAGTAATTATACGAGATACAATTGAATAAGGTACGCAATACGAGAGTAAGGCCGTGTACACATTTTGAGAGTAAGGCCGTTGGTATCGATGAACACATTTGTGTGTTTAAGGCGTCTATGCGAATGGGTTGGTGTGAGTATGATTTTATGTATGTCTTTTTAAATACAAATGAAACATTCCATTTTTATTATATTTATAAATCTTCTTTTTTGATAAAGACAATTTTAATAGGTAAGTTTTGATTAAAAATTAGTAAAAATGAAATATAAACATCTTTTTACTCCCCCATCTCTCTATATCTGATAGTACCTAAACCGTAGCAGCGTAAATCGCTTTGTCAAAAATTATAATCATTACGCAGTAGTTCACAGTACATATATTTTATAAACGTTCTGTGAAAACCTTAAATATTTAGGTTTGCATAGATGGATAACCTATTGACTATTTAAGGTTGTTTCTACTGAGAAAATGTGTGATATGTTCAATAAAAACATTTTTCCTTATACACATTATTTCCAAACTTTATGGTCTTCGTAGGTGATCTGTTTTTTATGATTAAGTTGTCACGAGTCTTTTCAATTTTTACAATGTCTAAGTTTGCCTACTCGAATTTGCTATCGTCATCTTACGTAATATTGTGATGTCATCGTTATTAAAGATGCACAGAAATAAATA
This sequence comes from Neomicropteryx cornuta, assembly GCA_020383195.1. Lineage (NCBI taxonomy): Eukaryota > Metazoa > Arthropoda > Insecta > Lepidoptera > Micropterigidae > Neomicropteryx > Neomicropteryx cornuta. The sequence goes on from JAHKQU010000012.1 coordinate 21,836,435, forward strand.
ATATTTTTTTATGATTTAAAAAACCAATCTTTATTTAATTGGATTAATTGGATTAGTCGCTTTCCTACGGCGATCTTTATCAAACTCGGTCATAAAATAGTCCATTGTTTTATAAGTTTTGCGGCTTCGCATTGCGGGAAAGTTGTCGTCCGATATGATTAATAAGGCATTGTCACTTTTGCCCGGACGAATTTAAACTGCGGTCCTACAGAGGTGTGTTTTCACGGAAATGGCACATCGAGTTAATTGCTTTAAAAACAATTATATTAAAAGGTCTCATAATTGTTTTTTTCTCCTGCATTTATGTCAGATGTAAATTATCTCCATTTTGCAGTGTTTATTTATAATGAAATATCCATTAGCGTGTTAAAAATTCCAAGAAAGCCTATAAAAAATATTTAAAATGTATTTTACACTTATGCGCCCTAAAACTCACATAAACACACAAATATAATAATCGTGTATTTTTTAATTTTGTGGACGGCGCTCTCTTCGCACCAGCGTCGCGACGTGAGCGATAGAATGGGACGCCGCGATGAATGTCTTCTCGCGCCAATTTCCAATTTTTAACACGACTGTATAGCCCCTTTGGGATAGCCTGCACTTTGATACATGCGGTCTTCGGGTCGCTTGAAAACGCACCGCGGTGCCAATTCCGGCCGTTTTCACGGCCAGTTGTCCCACTTCTTTCTCGATCAATTTCATCGCCTCCGCGTACTTTCTACCGACCAATCCAGTTCGGACGTTTACACACCCACACACCCACACACTCACACACTCGCGCTAGCCACACACACACGCACACATAAATAACATACACCGCTTAAGGCTGAGTCAATAAAATGAGCGATACAAATAATGATTGTTTTTTTAAATATTAATATCTACACAATACATGTCAAAGTCGTGTACTTTTAATTTTAAGGTTGTATATAATTTTCGTTTGTTTTTTTTTTCATATTTTAGATATATATAGAGGGTGTCCCAAGCTTAATCCCAATAAAAAAACAGCTAACAGGTCCTATGATTCCTAGTGTTATTTGTTAAGAAACTATATCAAAATTCATTATGGTATTCGAGAAAAAAAATGTTGAAGTTTCTTTTCTAAATCATGTAAAACAGATATTTTTCAATGGCTCCTCCCTCGGATAACTACGTCACTGGGTCACTGGGCTGCGGTCAGTCAAGATCGAGGTTAATGACCTGCCGCGTTGTTCGAAACGCCCTATTAGGGCGGAGCTGAATGATTGCTGTCAGATGCCACTGGTCGAACAGAGGTCGGTCTAAGAAGAAGGCGTAACTCCTTTCCCCTTCTCTGGGGTTGTAAGAGGGATGCTATTGGTCGACAGATAATGTTGATTTATCGATTGATAAGATCGATTTACACCAATTTTATTACAAAAATAATAAATTTGGTGATGAAAATTTTGTTACATAATTTCTTACTCTTAATAGGGAACTTAAACACCCCCTAAAGTTTGTGGGATTGGTCTTGGGACACTCTGTATATAGTAAAATTGTATAATGTATTTCTTAAACCGTATTTAGATTATTTTTTACGTTAAAATAGGCAAACGCCGTAACCTTACATTATACCTTACCTTACATTACCTTACCTTATGAGTGTCTGATAGTATTAGTGAAATTTTTCAAAAAAATTATAGAGCATAGGAATGTTTAAAGAAAAATTAATAGCGAAACGCAGAAATAGTTGCATCATCGCTTGAGTGTGTGATGCAAGATGGTTTAAATGCAACGCTGTATTTTATGAAATCCTTCAACTCTCGCCTAGATAAGGTCAAACTTTCATTATAATAGTAAAAAAAAAGTAATTTTTAAAGGCATAATAATAAAAAACCGATGAAAATGTAACGAGTATAATGAATGAGAATGAAAAGTGAATAATTTAATGAATATTTACAAGAATAACGTGCGTTTAACGTAGATATATACAAATGAATCTTCATGCCTAAAAATAAAAAGGAAAGTGTAAAATATCTGCACATTACGTGCAAATCGTTAAGATATAGTAAAATTGTAATATATTGTATTTTTGGAATTTTCACATTTCAAACGTGGATTTCAAAAGCTATGGCGAGTGTGAAATGAGTGTTTTCGCGGGTGCGTGAGAATAGAATAGAATAGAATGCCCGTTGTATATGTATTCTGAATAAATACACGACAAACTTTAGAATACGGTATGTATTCGATTTTCTGATTGTCTTGGGGTTTTTTTGTCTACATAATTATACCTATATTATCGAACGCACCGAGCTGGTAATATAGATTGATTATTATTATTTATTCCCATAAAATTATAGTTTGTTTTGTGACATTAACTGTGTAAAATTATCGAATTCGCCATAACGCCTCAAGACCATCGTCTTCCTTTGGCCCAGTTAGTATGTATTATAATGATGTTCATAAATGTACCTGGATACATTTTTAATTCCGATATAACCTGTCATGGATGACTGCGGCGTCATTAACCAAACCTGTCATCATTATAGCCACTTTTTTTTATCGTTCTACTTAACCAAACAATGTCATCATATCTTAGCATGCCTAGATTTATCTACTGTGTTGTATATTTGTGATTAGTTGTACTCTACTGTGTTGTATATTTATAATTAGTTGTATACTGCGTTGTATATTTGTGATTTGTTTGTATACTGCGTTGTATATTAATGGGTCCCTCCCTTTCTTTCTGTTAGTTTGGTCAAAGTCTAGCTTTCTGCGATGTGAAAAGTTTATGTAAGAATAGCATGCTCAACATCTTTTCTCTTCTCCTTCCCCCCCCCCCACCCGATGCTCAATACACTAGATTTTAAAACTGAAAAAATACCATTTTAGGAACATTTTTATTTCATTTTCTAGCTGGCGCTATTTTTTTTTTTTTTTTTTAACGTTTTGTCATAAAAGTCAACAAAGGATTGAATAGAAGATATATCGAAATGTTATTATTTGATTTAATTCGTTGGGGTGTTTTTGTATTATTTTGTATTTATTCAATCTGTGCTTTAAAAAAAGACACGCAATTCCGTTATAATCGAAGTCTTCAAATTATTTTACCTTTTATATTTTTGTATTGCCTAAGCCTCCAGTTTTAAACAGAATTTTTTCCCCTAATATGGCTATTTTTCTCACTTTTTGATTTAAAATTAAACAAATTTGAAATAGGCACGTACTAGGTACCTTCGTATCTGAATTGGTGTGGAGTTGAGTTAAGTAAGCGTTTCGTGTGACTGATATTTAATCTTATCGTAAGTGCGATAAGGCAACGCGTCAGTAAAATTTAATCTTTTGTTGCAGAAATTCGTCAGATCGCACTTTTTAGACAAATACATGGCATTTATTGAAACGAAATATATTTTACTATTTTGGGTTGTAAAAATATTACAATCGGCTCCGTACGCTAAGGTACTTCGGGCTGCTATGCCATAGTTTTTTAGCTTAAAGCAGATAGCAGTGTCACCGGAAACGAATTTTTATTATAAAGAAAAAGAATACTATATCAAATATCAAAGTAACAGGATAACATTCATAGTAAACTGTTTGCGAGCGCATATATACTGATTTTATCGACTCTCCCATTACATTACAGACAAGTTTCAACATATAAATGGATTATTAACCTGCGAAGTTTTTTGTTTACAGATTTTATATTTTATTTTATACGATACCTTATCAATATTCAAATAAAAAGAGAACACCACATGCATATAAAAGATAAAACACAGATTATACTAAATGGAAATAATACAATTTATATATTATATAATTATAAATATGGATATTATATGTATAAAAAATATATACACAAAAAAAATAAAAGAAATATATAACTGTGTATATACTATTTATATATACTTTTCAACTGTTAGTACAGATGGTAGAAAAATAGACAGGGCTTACTAAGTGAATGCCAGACGTTTCAGATGAGATGGTGCCTTCTTCGGTGGCGATTTGGCACCGAAGAAATATTATATATTTCCCCCAAATATATACACAAAAATAGAACCATAAATGTCTAACCGTCATATCGTATAATATAATACATTGGGCATGCATACGGCGGCATACTTTCGCTCTCAATCGACACGTCAATCAAACGCGCATAGCTTTCAATGCCTTGGTTTTATTGCTCAAAGCGAATTATTTGTGTGGTACTTCTAGACGTTCGCCGCGAGTACAGAAGGCATCTGCTCTCTTCTTCATAACGATCACCACGCTAAACAGCATCTCAATGCATTGCATAAATGTTGGGTTAGTGATCATAAGCTTGGGTTCACCTCAATTCGAGTCATAGAAACATACATACACCCTTTATATTCAGTTCTCTTTTCCCTTATTTTTACACGCGCACATTTCCCTTTAATTCCTAGATTTTCTTTATACTTTTAATCAGAGTTTATTTATGTGGCTCATGACTTTACAGGAAATTGCACCGTGAGTAAAAAAAAATAATATTTTTAATACAAGCTTTTAAATGCGTATACAAAATGGACGAGTTGACGAGTTACTTCGTCTGCAACCAATCCTGGGTGTAGTAGAATCAGGTCATGCTCACCATAAAATGCATTATCATCGAAACTAAACCATCATGTCAAATTTCAACTCGCAAGATTTGACCTGAACAGACTAATAAACATTGCAAGCTAAATAAATGCTTGTATTAATGAATATATATTTAAAAAAAATGCAAAATTCACACGAAATAAAACAAATATTAAATCATTGTTGACATTTTCAATGGCAAACTTTTGTTGTAGCTAATACCTCTTCTTGGGTTGCTAATTGTTAAAACTTTCTGGAGGTTCTTCCCCTGCAAAGAGGGAACTTAGAGACTTTTGTCGATCACTGTCGTAGGTACGAGAAACGTAAAAGTTAACAGCAGAACCATTTATACCTTACAACATAAAGGCGCAAAGGCGAAACCTATGCTAGCAGCATATGCTATGCTGGAGCGAGGAAATGCTCATTTCAGTTAAATAACTATTTTTCTAAAATTCTAATAAACAGCGCGCGAAAAAAATTAACATGAGATTTCCCATAGAGAAAATATTTTTAAACGTAACTTTTTTATTATTTTGAATTCTAAAATTCCGACTCCGTAACGACCTAGTATTTTTCACGTAGATTCGATTAAAACTTAAAACTCTAAAATTTATAAAATATTTTCTTAAATATTGAAATACTACTTTATGTAGTAAAAAAAATAATAATTGAAAGAGCGAACGATGTGCTAGCTAAATTGACAATGTGCTGTGTGCCGTCGACCAAATTGGAAGATCACCTCTGGCAGGAATGCTACTTTGTCTATTTATGATTGGAGATTCCAGAAATAGCCGAGATAAGCCGACCCGATACCCTCGCCGAATACGTAAGCTAGATATCACATAGGTAACACATATTAATAGGTTACTCGCACGATCCTATACGAAATCGTGTTTGCGCCAATGTAGGTATGTATTCTTAGTTTTTCTAAATCAATAATTGTCTTGATCTTGTTCATATAAAATCACAATGGGCCCTACTCAAATAAGTTAAATTTTCTCGTGCTTAGGTAAGGGTAAATCGCGGTGATGTTGCGTTAAAAATTACTTTAATATGTCAATACGATCTCAGCGATTATGATATTGGCGATTTTACGATTTATCGAAAATTGTTATTTTAATAGAAGTTAATAAATAAAAATGGATTTAGTAGGTAAATATGCTCTGTAACCGCTTAAGCTACCACGTGGCACCATGTATGCAATTCGTGTAGTCAGAAGAAAGGCGTATGATAATCAAAAATACCTGGCATAAATTTCCGAACCCTGCGGGTAAAAATAGTATTGTCATCGGACGTAAGTTTCATGCCACTATTTTGACAGATGTTCCACGTTTTGATGTCACCTGAGTCTCCCTCAAGTAAACAGTCCCAACCCTAACTGAAGGAACTTTCAAGGTATTCATTTCCTAATCCTTCGATTTGTACTGAGGAAATAAAGAATACACAGACCCTCTGGGACGGTTTGTTATACGCACCTTCAAGGTTTAAGGGCATTAATATCGGCGTCACCGTATTGCTTTTAACCTAACCTTAAAATTAAACAGTTATGCGTCGTGTTTTCCTTAAGATGTCCGCCCCATTTAAAGATTTGTCCCTTTAAAGATTTTTCAAGCCAATTTTATTTAACAGTAATATTTAGGAAATACACACCTTAGTTTTGATATTTGTAAGGTAAGGAATGACAACTTTCAATGAAATTTTCGAAATAAGGTTGGACCTTACTCAAGGAAAGTTAGGGATCGATCGAGCATGTGGGTGTAAGAACTGTGAAACAATTCCGATGGTTTTATTTATATTTTATCCGTCTATCAGGTTAAAGATAGATAAACTCTCGGTCGGAATCCATCGAGCGCATTTGGCGAGCGGTTCAGGAATAGGAAACCGAAAGCATCTGTCGTCAAGGAAATGTTAATGACCGACTCACTAAATATAGGACCCCTCCTCACCGATGGCACTCACCCAACAGCCAACCGCACACACAAAAAAAAACAAATTAAAATTGGTCTCAATTGTTAAGGTATGAGACAAGTAGGTCGACTTTTAATTACTATATATAACTGCGTCAAATACCATTATTTTATCTAGACGCTTGTGCTAAATTCATGGAAGCTGGTGGCGATGATGCATAGAAAACGACATAACTATAAGCGGGTTTGAACGCCCTAACCGCTATACCCCGCGACCATCTATCTTCTTTCTCAACCTGTCGCCATCCAATCCTGGATGTGGGCCTCCTCCATTTCATTGGATGTGTTACCCCCTGCAGTCCATCGAGTGTCATATAACCACGTCAGATGTGGTTTTCCGACTCTTCACTTGTTTGCCCTGGGTTTCCACTGAACAATCATCTTCGGACACCTTGTGTTGGCGACCCACCCAGCGCCATTTCTGGCTGGCGATTCGTTGCAAGATGTCCGTAACCTTAAGCCGAAGGTCACTCGAATGTTTTCCTGAATTCCCACTCTCCTGGTTTTTAATTAAGAACGTACTTTATTCAAAATTTTGAGTTCATTGCCACGCCTAATTTTTTTAATATTTGTAAGCGAATCATTATGTTCAACGCTTTTACTAAACTAGCGAATTTGGCCCTGCGAGTTTTTCAAAACTATGCTGTCGATTTAGTGTCTTTGTTTCGCCTGAAATGTGACATGCGAAGAAAAACAATTTTATCTTTTGTACCTATTCCGGTCCTGGATATACTATAATAACTTTGGTCCTAGTACGTTCAATACGGAAGAATTGGTTGCCTATCACTAAACGTTTATTTTTATCTGAATGTGGTGGTTGACAAGATTACACCGGACGAACATTATCACGCTATGTAAATAATGTGATAAATAGTGTTATTTTAATTTTGCTGACAAGAAAATTAGGCCATCAATCTTATTGCTAATCTGTGAAAAATAATTGAATGATGTAGATTTTAGATAAATAACCAATTTCATTAGTATTAAATATATTCATTTATTATCCATAGTTAAAAAAAACAAATGCCCAGCACTTCTTAAGAGAGTGTGTAAACCTTTTCAGAGTTTTATAGCAATCTGCATTTTTACCTAAAATTCATTTGGACAAGTTTATATTGATTAAATCAATATTTTCCATGTGTTTTTCAACTCATACTTATATACTATGACTATCGTAAATATAATTTTAAAGAATAGCTAAATTAAAGGCCAGTAAAACTGAGGCTCAATTGAGCGTTCTTTATTCCAGGATAGTGAGTTTTTTTTTAAATCGAAAACATTTTTTTTAATATTATTTTTTACATGTTGCATCGATCAAAATTGTTCGATAATCCTTTTCATGATTTGTATATATTTTATCATCGTGCTTTTATCTACGCACATTATTATTGTTCATATTTATCACTATAGGTTTTAAATAAATCTTTGAATACGGGATGGTATACGCAATGCAATAAATAAATATATACCAAAAGTACTATTTATTAAAACCCATATCAACCGATCACTTTAAAGTTCACGAAAACTTTATTAGTTTGGGTAAAAACAAAAAACAATCGAATACTATAAATTTTATAGGTAAATTGATTTTACCTAGGGGGGTCGATTATTTAATATTTATTAAGGATGCCCCCCCCCTCCCCCACCGTCTTTAACTTCTACACTCACCTGACAGATAAACATTCATGTAACACATACGCTGACACACCCTTGCTATTGATTCTAAAATAATTAACGATATACCGTCATTACAGATACGTCAAGTAGTCAAATTTATTTCGAGGGATAAACTGATTCTCTATTGCGCAAAAAATATTTATTTATCTATTTAATTTGTTTATAAAATTATAATTTTCAATAAATCAGATAACAATATTTACCTAACCCGGAATTGCCTGTTCCAAAGAAGATAGCTTTGAAATATAATTAATACAATATGGAACTTTAAAAGAGTACAAACTGTTTACATTGTCAAAATAATAATAGGAAAAAGGTATTACCTCTAGGTAACATATAGGTACTACATGTAATAATAATACATATAGCATAAAATAAGTAATTTAGCTTTAGTTTTAATAACTTTTTTCTAAGTTCAATGAGTATTTAATTATTTAATTGTGCCGACGCCATGTCAGTTTCATTTTATCAGTCAGTCAGTCAGGACTCGTTTCTAAATATAACTCTCCGAGTTAAAACTATATATATACTGGTTGGTGAGTTTTCACCTTTTATACATATTGTAGTCAAATTTTGTAAAAGTATAGCTAGTTCAGGTGCACTCTTCTCTGTCTTGCGCATGCTTTTAAAGCGTCCTGTCTCATCTAACGCATTAATACTGTGTTAATTAATTATACTGTGTATTAATTAATTAATAATGTAATACTGTGGATTTTTCAATAAAGAATAAATAAATAAAAAAATTAATTAATATTTTGTACGATTGTTGATTGATTATGAAAAACAGAATCAATGTAAAGTCTAAGAACTTAATATTTTCAAATCTTATATTATTTAAATGAAATATTTACGTCTGAACTTTTGAAAAAAATGTTTAGGTATTAAATACAGACAATTTAAAGCTCTTAACTAGTAGACACAATGGAAATTTAACTTTTTAATGTAAAAGGAAGTCTAAATATTTAACTGATAAAACGATACTTTGTATTATTTTTCTTAAAATCTTTAAATAACAACATTACAGCGTTTTTATGGATAGGTTACCGTCGGGTGGGTCTTTAATTTTTATTTTATTTAAATAGTTTTTTTATATAAAATATTTTATTGGTGTAAACAACATCCAGGAATGTTTGTGCGCCGGTGCTAATTATGTACTCAACTAAAGTGCACTATAGCGTCACTCAGGTTATATCAGGTCGGGTTATATCTGAAAATGTATTTTTTTTAATTACATTGTAATACGCTCTGGTGATTGTTATTGTTTTTATAGCATGAAAATGAAACAGTGCCGCCGTATTACATTTGAAGTATAATATTTAGTATCTCTGTTATTATTTATGCGAATCGTATGACCGTTTCTGACCCGATATTGTTTCAAAGCGACAATGTTTAAAACAGGACGTTATAAACTCCGTCGTGTTTGCGATGTCGCCGCGCGGAGCGAACGATATCTCCTCACAGGCGTCGCGTCCGTTGCGGTTAGAGTTTTATTTCAAACCCCACGCGCTTGAACCATATCATGTTCCTACGCGAATGTTCGTAGATATGCATTTTTTTTTTTACTTTTGCCCAATTATTTTGAGCCCTACTCAACTAAGCCAAATGTGTTTGTGCTAGCCAGGGAAGGCGGTGGTAATGAAGTGGTGAAACACACGTAACTTGCCCGAAATAATTGTATATGACCTTGATCATACAATTTATTTTTAACCTTCTTTTCTTGAAAGTTACAAAAACTATATTTATTCTTATGTACCATCTGACTTGTCTATTTATCTTACATTTTATTTTACTCTACATACAGGGCGGTTACAGGAGACTTTAAAAAATGCGAAAATAATTCATCTCCAAATTTACAATTTTTATAATTTATTATAATTTTAAAACTCTAGTGTAGTAGCGCTTTGGTGTAGCGACACACGATCGATATTCGTATCCTTGAGCGGCGTGATATGACATCGCAGAGCCAATTAGCTGTTTTTTTTTTATCGGGAATAGTTTCGGAAAATAGGAAGTAGGTATTCTGGATAGAAAATTACATTTAATATAATTAAAAAACTACAAATATTATATTCTTGTAATTAAATTAAAAATGTAACTCTCTATTTATATAGTGCGTAATTTTATTTCACATGTGAATAACTGATTGTGTGATTAATGTTTGGGGTCAATTTATTTTACTTTATGACTCGTATATATATATTTTTTCCTGTGTGTTGGGTGTGAATATTAAATTAGGTTTAATAAAAAAGTCATCTAAATGGCACTAGTGTATGACTGTGTATGAAGACAGGAATCGGCATACACATGTGTGCAGGTCGTGAGTTATAAAACTCGTCAACACGCCGTTAAGCACGCGATAAATCATGAACTACAAGCGGACGATTGATAAGAGAGGAAGCCGTGCGGCTCTGCGGTCAATCAAACTATAAGGATGTGGACATACGCGCTACGTCAACATTTCAAATATACTATTGCGTGCGTTTTTTCGGGTGAAAGCGCCCTCTTAAGGCGACTACGCGAACGGACCCTTTGAACGGTTTTGACCTACAAACCTTGTACGACGAACGAAAAGGTGTAAACTCGAATGAACGGCGCAAATATCACAAACCAACAAAAAATTAAAACAAAAATCTATTAGTAATAAATCGATTAGTTGGGCAAATAGGAAGGTTCAGGGGAGCACTCCCCCAGGAAATAACTGACTTATATCGACTTACGAAATTATAAAATCGCCCATTTATTTAATGACTATTTTTTAAAATCTACGCGTGGATTTTTCTTTGTCGTTTGTCTAATAAATTTTCATTTTATATAAAAAAAAATATAGCTTTTATTTGTTTACATTACAGTATAGCGAAAAATATTTTATTTCGTCGGTATTAAAACGCTTCGATCAAAAAATTTCTTTTATCATCAACTTTAATTTTATTTTTTAAAAGACCCAGTATTCAGCCCACCATAGCCCCCCCCCCCCCATGTTCGATGGCTAGTTATGCCTATGTTGATCTATATTGTAAAATAACATCTCGTTATCACCATACTATGCTATCATAGGCAGGACTAACAAAGTTCAAACTATGCAAACTTTGCGTGGCCTTCCCCATCCGCCTTCCGCCCGACGTGCAGATGTCTGTCACTAATTTGAATACAAACGAATTCGTGGGCAGATTTCGGGGAATGCTTTGGTTAGATGCGAACAAAACTATTTTCTACCTTCGGTTTGACATCGCGAAATTAAAGATTTTTTAATAATATTATGTGTGACGTTTGAAAAAACGTACATAGCCGTTTAGTTTCAAGTAGTCCGATTTATCGATGCATTCTCCTGGTATCTACCTTTCGTGATGTTCAATGTTAATTGCTTTATATCGATCGAAACGGGAGACGGGAGTTACTTGGAAGAACGGGTGTCCCCTTCTTCCCCTTCTGAGGGTATTTTGATATTTTTTTAGGGCGCGCTTTTTTGCATACTTTGTCCTACCTTTATTTCGAGCAGATATAGTGATATCAATCGTTAAAGCTGCCCGCAACAGTGGCTGGTTTAAATGAAAAAAAATCAGTTGTGCCGCTGAAAACCACTAATGACCAAATACACTTGATAAGCATAACTATTCTTTATTTACACTTACATATTCTCGGTCACAGAACGTAGAAGTGCCTAGAAACAATCCGTTTCGATGCATCGATTATAGTGTCAGCCGTCAGCCGCGAACTCGCGCGCATCTCCTGCGCTCGCATTCGAAGTATATTTTGCATCCCACATCTTGTTTTCACCTCTCACCACCCCCAGGTCATAGTTAACGCCCGGTCGTTTAATTTAACGTGTTAAGTTAAGTGTGTTTTAATGGTCAACACGCTAGTTAAATGCGATATAATAGTTATTTTTAACGATGCGCTATTTTGTTAAGGAGCGAGATACCTACGGAATGAAATTCGAGCTCGCTCACATTTTTTTCTTCGAAGCATAGAAAACGGTCGCCAGCCAAAATTAATTTTAGTTAATAATTTAGTACGCTAATTCTAATAAATTTAACGCTCGTTAAGTTATATGAAAATAGCGTAATTTATAGTATTGTATGGAGGGAAATTGACCGCATATAGGTACTTCGTTGATCTCTGATCCCAATACCATGACATGAGTACAGTCATCACTTGGACCAGACAAGTCTAAATTCTACAGTAAATTAATAATTCGCTTCAGTTTCGTTATAAGGACTTTTGTAGAAGTGACGATGGTTTATCCTTACGTGCGTGACGTCACACGCCCGACTAGATCAACACCACCGCCTGCTGTCACTAGGTTCCTACAGCATAAACCTTACTGTCGAGGGTCAACCACAAGGCACCACTACCATCTACTATTCAAAGAATATCATATTATCATAACATTATCTCGATATCATTTCCACGTCAGTGATATAGATGTTATACGCATTTCGTCCCGTTCAGACACGTTGCGAGGCCGTTACAAAGATCAAATCTTTACGTCGGTCTGTGTACTTACAGTAGCCATCTTTATTATAAGGAAAAAAAAACAAAACTAACCTTCACTTATACTCACCATTTACGGAATATAAATTAATTAATATAATAATATTATTCATTATTAATATTATCGCTTTGAACTATAAATACAAAGTCAGCATAGTATAAAATAGAAAGAGTGAAATTTAACCTCAAACGTTTGCACATTGCTTCATTTTTAAAGATGGACAAATAATAAAAAAACACACTTACATAGAGCTGACCGCTTTAGTCTTCTGTAAATTTATTTATTTAATATATGAGTTCAACGCACATAAAAACCCGCAAGGGTTTAGTGAACAAACAAATAAAATATGTTTATAAATAAAGAACTTAAAAAAAAAACGGCGCCATTGTTTTTTTTAAATCCATTTTTTTATTTTTTTGACACTCCTGTGACTTTAATATTAGAGACTCGTATTATTATTACGTCCGTATATCCGTAGTTATGTTTTCTAGTCTTATATAAACGCAGAAATTTTAAATTTGTCTTCAATTGTATAAAAAAAAAAAAAAATTGTTTTAAAAAAATATAGTTAATAAATAAACCCACAGAACACTACAAAACTATTTACTATTTTTTGTCCAACATTAAAATGAAGCAACCAGTGTCATAATTGACTTTAACATTACTCTTAGTAAGGACATTAAGGACAAATTCGATAAACACGTTTATTTTTCCGTCAACAGTCATGAGTCGAGGTCCATGCGACCTCAGCTTATAAGGTACTTATAATAATAGTTGTGCAGAAATTATTCACCACAAAATAATATAATTCATCGTGATTTTACATTTCCTAATTACTAACGCAATAAAAACTTAATAATAAAATTAAATACTATCGTCGCCAAGTGACAGTTAACTCATTAGCCGGGAATGGCGATATTTTAATTACCGCGTGAATTGTGGAACAGTGCCGACGACCTAACAAGACAGTGGCATCTCACTCTAACATATTAAGTTGCGGTCTTCGTGATTGAGAGAGAAAAAATATGCACCAGTTTCAGTAGAAAGTCAATGCGTTGCCTACTCCAGTTGGGGGCGATAGGCGGCTGCGAGTCCAGCCTAAATGGGTAGGTCGCCTGACATCCTATTCTGGTCTCTGAAATCATGTTATCCTCTACCGATCCATCGTGTTCCAAGACCATTTCCGATAAAAAACCTATTAATTGGCCCTTCGATTTTAAACATGATTTGTTTTGACCTCATATCAAATTTCCGAGAAAAAAAATGCAAACTTTACGTGATAATATTAAATCGTTCTTGTCCGCTCTCGAGGCCGCACCGGCTCATCAACCGGCCGCGGTTGAGCGTGAGGAGCAAACGGAAGAGCGAAATACAAAAAGGGAATTTACACAAGTACTTTGATAAAATGAATAAATTTGGGCATGATTTTTTTATGCAGCTTTACAAACATAATTATAAAGTATTAAATTACATTTAATACTTTATAATTATGTATTACATTTACAGGGTCAATTTTGAATCATATTTGGAAGTTTTGTTTTTTTTTGTCATGCTGTGCTGAAGGCTTATTGCATCGATGACTGAACAGCCTCGTTGGTCCAGCATCTCGCACGTTTTCGTCCTCAGGCCGAAATAGCCGTTAGCCTATGATATATAAAATAGAGTGAGATAGACAGATTTTTCTGGCAGATTGCGTTCGGCACAAAGTCGGAATTCAGCCGTTTCAATGCCGACAATATAATTTGCTTTTAGCGTTATTTTGACAGCGTTGCGGCGTCTATTTTGACAGGACTTCCAATCTGACATTTAAAGTTTGTTTATTAGCGCGATGTTCATTCGGCTTATAGGTTTTAATTACGCTATAATATAGTTTATTAATTAATCATTATCTTTGACAGAGATATAATATAAAATAACATAAAAAGTATCGTATTGTAGTAATTTCTCGTATAATTAGAATTGAATTATTCCACAGCTAAAGCAGAGAGTTGTATGTACTTAATTCGTATGTATCTACTTTCTATTACACCGTTCTAGGATCAGCGTGAGTTATTTATTTGCTAATGTTTGCCTGAAGGCATTATTTTAATTTTTTAACATAGTATGTTTCATGGTTAGTTCTAATTATATTTTTGTTTTTTTTTTATTGTTATTGTTTTTGATGTTGTTTGGTAGTTTAATTTGTTTTTACTTTAATTATAATGGGTAAACCTGTTAAATAAATAAATAATTTCTTCCATATTTCTTCTTTGTTTTACCCTTAAAGTAATAATTACAGGTTTTAGAGATAAGGGATAAGAAGATTTTTTCTGTTAATTGCTGTTTTCAAAGTCAGTAAAAATGGCATTAAAAATCAGTAGAATTATTGAAATCTTTGTTATTCATTTTATGCACGCAGTTTAAGTAAAAAAACTATCGATAAACAACCAATTAGTTAAACTGAGAATTACGAGTAGGTACCAAGTGCGTGCGATTTATAAAATATTATGAATTTAAATACGACACAATCAATTTATTTTCGAATCGCTGTCAAAAAGCTGTCCATCATTCGTGTTTTTCCCTTATAGGATTATTATTGAAAGCGTTATAATACAAACATAGGGCCGCATAGACTGACTGCAGACTGCAGTTAGAACTAAATCGACCAACATGTGCCGGTGAAGCTGTTAAAGAAGACAACATGGCCTTATTTCCAAACATTCACAAACTTTTAAAAATTTTGGCGACACTGCCTGTTTCCACATGTAGTACCCCTGTGACGACATTCTCTTCTCTCAAACGCCTCAAAACTTATTTAAAAAAACTCCACAGGCCAGGAAATACATCCATGCCAAGGAGATAATTAATTTGTTCGTGCAAAGAAAGCTAAAAGACTAAATTTAATTTTATAATGGGATGTTAATATTACTGTAATTGTATTCTTTTAAATATATATATGATAAATAACACCATATAATTTCTTTAATTAAAAAAAATACGTATTTCTATTAACACTGTTTCACTAAACCAACCCCCCCCCCCCCGCCCCGATTACGGTTAATACACCGTAATAACTAGATAATCCACGTATTAATTGTTTGACGAACATTAACGCTAGATACGACGTAAATATATGTGGCTTTTTTATGCTTCCATATCATCCCTCTCAATTTTGCTATCCCATTCTACCAAATCTTTTCTTTTTTATTATTATTAAATTCAAAATATACATATGAAATCGCATAAAATAGTTATATATGTTACTTATTAACTATACAAGAAAATAGTTTTAAGCTATCTCGTACAAAGCAAAATAGATAGGTGGCGTGGATTTTATCACCCCAGTTCTGGGGTGATACCTGTTCTTTTAATTCATAATTTTTTTCGTTGATAATTAGTGTAAATATAGTTTAAATATAATATAAATATTTTATGTTGTTTTGTTAAATAAATAAAATAAAATGAATGCCCATGAAGTAAATATATTATAAAGTGTTAAAAATCAATAATCGTGCACACACATCATACAATAATCACATAGTATTTAAGAGTAGTGTTTCACATTCGCTTCTTGTTATAATAAAATTACCAAGGCGTTTCTAATTAGGATACCCATGCCTACACTATAACTCCATTTTGTCGTTTGTGCAGCATTTAAATTCCTGTTGGTTTGGAAATCTAGACAGGAAATTTAATGGAGCGCAGGCAGCTGGTGAACCAGAATTAGGTACTTGTATCGTCGTCGACCGCAGAGCCGAAAACACGACGCAACACATTTGGATCGGAAGTAGCGGCTTGGCTTCGATTATTAGTCTAAATTGCGTTTAATTTGACCGTCGAATGATTGGTTTATTAAGAACCCAGATAGACGCGACCTTCACCTCTCACTTTGTGTAGAACAGAACTCGGATATAATCAGTTCCAAGTTCATTAAACCCGTTCAGATCGCGGCTGGCTGGCGTATAATATCTATATGATCGCGGTCGCCCATCGGCGATGCGTATTTACAAATGCACCGCAGCACGGCGAGGTGTTTAGCGTGCAGCTCATCCTAGCTAAAACGATAGGCAAAAGGTGCGTTTTAATTAATCTATAAAAATACGATTTAAAAAATCCGGCCAAAAAATAGATTTCACCGGATCTAAGTAGGAGATAGACGAACTCTAATTGTACGAACTTGTGTCAAACTTTGAGTGAGCGAGAGTGCACATATTGAAACCCTCTTTATACTGAGCTTTAAGGGTTACTCGTACCAAAAATTTGTTTTAAAACAAAAATTGTAGGGAAATTATTGGCCTACAATTTACATTTTGGACTATGTTGGACTATGGACATAAGGGAGGTATGTTCTTTTAATGTTTTCCTCCCCCCCTCCTTTATTCCGCCCCCCTGGTCTGATTTTTACCGTTAACAAAGTTGTCTGAGATTTTGTGCTCTTTTAAACTGAGGGTGGTTTTGGGTTCTAGCGGATGTGAAACGCGAAGATATGTCGAAATATTCCGGAATCCATGAAATCGTAATCGCATTGCATTGGTATAGTTTTCCTAATAAATTCTACCTAAAAGAAACGATAATAAAGAAGTGAAAATTAAATGTTTAGGATGTGATAAGCAAAAATTGTGTGAATATTTACAAGAAAAATACCTTTCGTTTCGTTTCGAGATATAAGTGAATCGTCGATGGCATAAATCGAAAATATAGCGCAAATAAAATGCGCATTGCGTGCATATCATTAAGTGGTAAAATGTATTTCTTAAATACTTGACATTATTGCATGTAACGTGTCAAAAAGGATCGGTGAAAGTTGAACATTTTCATTAAATGCAAGCCTGCATTTAACCCAGCTTGCAAAACACCTAAGATTTGCAGCTACTTGGCAAGTTTTCATATTATTATTTTCTATTCTATTAGTGTTTTTGGCTCTATAAATTATTTTTAAGGTTGGAATTTCCATCCCTGTATAATCATTAAAAAGTTATTCGAAATTTTATGGCAATGGCAAATCTGATGGAATCAGCAGGGTATAATTATTACAAGTAACCTCCATTGAATTACATTAGTCGGTTTCCGAGATTAGCATATCGAGGACTTAATTATACGTAGAGATTAAAATCTTTAATACTTCATTCGTTTCTTCGCGAGTTTAGGAAAATCCCGAGTAGACTTTCGAAAACCTTCGCGATAATGGAGACCTTCTGGTTTCTCGCTTTTATAATCAATGGTCCATCCACCTCCTTGTTACCAGCCATACCCATGCCAAATCTATCACGTCATTTAGAAACTAGAATCTAAAAAATATTATTGATTTAAAGCTTTTATTCTATATTAATACTTTTTTTTAGAAATTAATAAAAAAAATACATTTAAATTATATTTTTTTTATGTAAAATTGCTAGTAGCGCTGACCATGAGGACATGTGTCTGTGCGACGCTACTTTCCGGAATGTGCCTTGTGCCATATCAGATCAGGGTCTGTAAACACAGCGGCTCAAACTTGCGGAACAAAATTTCAATGAAGTCTGAATTTTGCTTGAGTGGGTATAAAAATAGTAATACATTTAAATTGTTCAACTGAAAACATTTTAAAAACCTGAATCGTAATTTGTAATCATAATATATACAATTCGCATAATAACTTCGTGTGAAGAAGAACGGTATAGTGCCTACCTAAATGGAAATGTTAAAGCGAACTTAGAGGATAAGCTAGATCACCTTCTTCGGGCCACGTTACTCCAAAAGTAACAATAAATGACTGGTATTTAATTTATCTTGAAGGTATATTTGTTCAATTTAAATATATCAGCTTTATGATCCATTATTGTCTAAAGTGGTAAAGTTTAGATGTTGAAGGTAATCTCAGAACCTACTGATCAGATTTCAAAATTTTTGTCACCAATATTTAGAATGGACTGTCACAGTGGAAATATGCCATATATTATCCCGTTAAAATAAAAGGGATTTTCGTGGACAACGTAACTCGACGAAAAAACGATCGAGCGAAAGCGTTTCTTACGAACGCTATCTTAACGGTATATATATGTAGACGCCTCGTCCCGAGTGCCGCATTTTTTTGCCGTGCGATATTATTTTTTAAATTTTGTAATATGCGTTTATATAAAAAAAAAAATGCTTTAAAACGGACCCTTACCTTGTAATCCTTAACGTATGACCATTGTTTTTAAGACATGCCACCTCATACTTTCGTAGATAGGGAAGAGGAATACCTTTTTAGTAGGTTTTTATAATATGACACATAGAACGCCAAACTGTACTGAAGAAAAAACTGAAAGAACCCCTGTTATTAGTGACTTCAAACTTATGACACTAGGAAAAAATTGTAGGAAAATTTTTTCATCCGATACAAGAAGATTTCTAAAGTTTTGCCTTCATCGAGGACCATGCTGGAAGTTTTAAGTAGGCCTTAACTAGACTACACATTTCTCGTTTAAAACTTGACGGCTCCCATTTAAGGGCCTCTTCCCGAAGTGCTCTTCTCTCTTGGGGGTATAAATAGTTCTGTCACTTTTTATTGGTTAATCGTGAAAAACAGAATCAATGTATTTTATAAAACTTTGTTGGATTGGCATATTTATGTCTAAGTTTGATAAAATGTATGGAAAAATAGAGGCTCAAAGTGAAAATTTAACATGTTAATTTTTATAAGCTTGCATAATTAGTATGAGATAAAATGTTATCAAGAGTTATTTTTCTGCCATATCTATAAATATGATAGTTTATATAAAATAAACACCGCGAAAGCGCTGAGTTAAACACGTCTGCTTGCTAACCGCTGAAATATTTGATGATTAGATCAACATTGGTATGTTTGAAATGCCGTCATACGCGAAGAGGAGTTCAACCGTGATGTAACCCTTGCAGGCTTCTCTAACTAAAAAAATGGTTTACATAGCCATCTACACCGCGTTATCTAGAGGCATAGTCTACCCCTTTAATCTGATGTGCTAATCGTCGGAAAACTGATAAGATAAACACATACATTAGAATGAAACAAAGTAAAGATTTTTTGTTGCCAAGATTGTGTTTATTGCAGTTTGGTGCTATCATTAATACAATCAATCATACTCGTATAATACAAACTTCCAATCTAAGAAAAGTAAAGGAAATGGGCAAATTATAGTCCATTATAATTATTTATTACAAATTACAATTAATATATGAAATATTTTATTATTATTTTTGTTGCTGTTAAAATTGTAAAGTGTGGGATTATTGTATTTTAGACAAAATGTATTAAAATACTTTATCAAAAAACTAAATAAATAATAAAATTTTACGACAGTTGTATTTTTAGTCTAGTTAACTAGACACTAACCCCCACACTAACTTAAAATGCACTGACATTATTAAGACTTGATTAGAATAAAATACTCTATGCTAATTATATCATGTTATGGTAAGAAATTGAAAAATATGTATGAAAATGTGATAAAGTTGATTCAGATTGTTTCTTATCTAGCTCAAATAGCCTAGAGGAAATTTTGTATAAAAACAAAGAATTGCATTTAATCAGCGAATCATTAATTTTATTGATTTGTTTATTTTGGCAGTAAGTATATTAGTTTTACAAATATATTGATTTTGGTTTCAACCTTTGGAGACATTTTGTGACTGTCATCATTGGAATTAATCCTCGGTAATTAATGTGCCCACGCCGTCAGTTATTTATGAATTTAATATTACAATTTAATTGTCGAAATGCTTGACATGCTCCTCGAAAGGCGGCCATGCATTTCGGGCTTTGCGGGCAAAAAGCCAAACGGAATTTCGTCCACCGCTGCGCTCCGCTCGACATCAGAATATTGGAGGAAAGTACCATAAATTTATTTTCGGCCAGCTCACGTCAGCCCGATCAAATTACAGCAGGGCTTCTTGGGCCGATCCAGGTCAAAAGGAACGCTCAACTGTCAAATCTGCCAGCTTTCCTTTTGTTGACTTCGAATTAGATCATTAGACAAACATTCTCTGCCTTATTAATTTAGATGTCCTTAAAACACTGATCATCCACGGTTTAGTTATTCCAGGTTTAACGGAATATTCGTCGGTTTCGCGAAACATTATTAATAAACAAGTTTTAGCGATGACTAGTTAAACTCTCGCCATCTCAATAGCAACGGACGTGATTTTTAGAGACGGAGGCTTTTTTAATGTAGCCTTCCGTACGTTTATAACTTTATACACTTCGAATGTAAAGAATCGCTACAGAAGAAACACAAACCGACCCGCTAAACCGCGTGTCTGTAGCAGGTTTCATTTGATAGTTCATTTAAACTGGGGTTAATCAGTAGTTTGGTGCTATTCAGTGTTTTAACGATTTTCGTCAAACCTAGTTTTAACGATGGAATAGCTACAAACCGCCACTAAAAATTCTTTAATTAACACAGTCTGTTATACTTACATAAAGGAAGACGAAGTTATGATCAAAGTTTTCACTCCCCTTGTACCACGTCCTTTGCAGAACTACTGTACCTTTATCGTCCACTTAGGTTTCGCCCTCTAGGATGTCCCAAGACCGTTCCCGAAGACTTAAGCGGGTGTTTGTTTTTTTATTACGGGTAAGAAATTGTACAAAATAATTCACGCTCAAATGTTTTACCTTTATCAAAGCGCTGGTGTAAATTCCTTTACTCTTAAGTATAGTTTACATTTTTTTTACTCTGAAACCATGATGAATTTTTGATCTATTAAAACAATGGTCCTGGGACACGGTGTGTTGATAAAGTTAAATATCTTTTTGGATGCGATGGTTTGCATGTATTTAGGGTTTAGAAAATGGTTGCCTAGAAACCGGTATATGATCGATGACTTTTAGAGTGTTTGCACTCCGAAGGCTTCTTAGAATTTGTTCATGAGTTTTGTTCGGGCCGCAGGTTGACGACCGCTGGCATAGCCGATTGTCATTGCGAGCGGACGATCTCTGCTTCGAATAACGACTTCCTCCCTGGCCAAGTCATCCAGTCATCGCATTAAAAGCGGAATAATAATAACATTACGTCCCCTCTTTTGTTCGCAGGCGACGAGCACGCGGCACAGAAGCAGCGCAAAGGATTCTTCAGGAGTTTCTGGAAAAAATCCCGGCACTACTCCCTGGAGCATCCGTGAGACGATTCGCCGGAGCGGAGCGCCACCTTCTGCTTCTGACTTCTCGGAGGTGCGAACGAGGAATGACTGCCGGTCGCTTGCTTCCAGAGATTTAGTACGAGAATAAAATCTCGCGTTGTGGCACCACTTTTGGCGTAAATAAAAATAAAGGCGTGATCTGACGGCCATCTGAATCAATGATATCAGTCTAAAAGAACTTTTAAATATTTATACTTCAATCCGTAATGACTGGGTAGCGCACCGCGTACTCATGATTACTGAACACAGCCATATGAACCATTTGAGCGAACGGTCGAGGGCACTCGAAACTTCACCTCGAGCATTTAAGGCGAAACCAAAGGATAAATATTAATTTCGATTCATACCGTTTTTTCAATGGCTGACATTTGGTAACCACTGGATATTTAATCATAAAAAAAATATGTTTACATACTTTGATCTTATATCTTCAACATGGTAAAGGTTATTTTATTAAAATTCAATTCTATTTCTGAGAAATATAAATGATGAACTCCTAATAGTTCTTTTTTAGTGGAATTGCTTTCTTATAAAAGACAGAAGAAAAATAGTAATTGAGAGGCAAATGAGTCTAAACATAGAAAGTTTGTTTAGTAAAGCGGTGTCGTCATAAATGTGCGAGTGAGATATGTATAAAGAACGAGTCAGTCAACTAGTTGTATGCGGTCTTGCGGTCGACAAAACCTAATGCTGCCATATCTTTTAGTAACAGTCTCGCACACCATACAGGGTGAACATAAAGTCAGCAGTACCCTTTTAAGAAGACGTTCTTGGTATGCATATCTGAACAACTTTTGTCCAACAAATTTTCATATAGCTAATAAAAAAAAACATATAAAAATATAAATACTCTATTGAATGTTTGTATTGTTGTTCCTGACCGATACATTGCAATATTTGCGCGTGGGAACCTAAATACTGTTTGTTGTCAAATTCGCCTTTGATCGTGGGAAGGACGATTCGTGAACAGCGGTGGAAACGCGGAGCTTTTGGGAATATATAAACACTACACCCCTCTTAAAATAAGTTTCTTCCTTAAATGCCAAGATATGATAGTGGTTGAGTAAGATTTCGAGCACACCTGCACTGGTTTACTTTTAGGTATAGAGTTTAATAGTCTTTCTTGAGCGATATTTCAAGAGATGTAATTAAGATATACGAACAGATGGCCATCAAAATACCCTTTAAGTTACCTTTGTTTTAGGCGAGTAGAAGAGGTATTTCATTTAGAATCATTAATTATAAACGATATTATAAAATGCACTTGTTTAACCCTGAGCATAATTTGGATATGTTGTAATCATAGTACATAAATATGAATATTTATATTTCTAAGCTCACATTTTGTATATTTCTCAAGTACCTACCAACGTGTGATCGAATGAATGGCTTTTAAAATAAAAAACCGGGCGACAATTCTTTCATTTCTAACTGTCGGGTCACATTTTTTTCTTATTGAAATGTTGGCATAGTACATGTAATTAATTGCTAATTTTGCTTATTTAAACGTAGTGACTTCAAGGATGCTGTAATCATTTTTGCTATTTTTTTAGATTGTGTATGTAGTAACTAAATAAATGATCCTGTCCTAACACAAGTTTATTTAAGTCTCACATAGTGCCGTTAGTTTGGCTAATTTAAAGAAATTCTTGGCCGTTATATTCTATCAATTGCCATCTTTGAAATTTTGGCATTCTCGGGCAACGCCAGGTATTTCTAAGGGTTGATGAGGTGGGCCAGTTTCATTATAACGTTTTATCAATAGGCGACCATATAAACGTTTTCATGCTCGACAGTTGACCAAAATTTGTCATTAAAAAGATAGTTTTCATTATTTCAGTCAACAATAAAAAAAAAAATACTAAAATTAGAGTATACAAGTCAATCGAGGTTTGGATTCATTCAAGGTTCGGCGATCATATAAGCCGCTATTGGTTTTTAATAAATACTTTAAAAAAAAATCATAAAAAAGTTTTTATTATTTTATAAGTAGGTTTTATTCTTGATTTAAATTATTTGGCAAATGTTTTGTTGAAATATATCAAAATTCGCAATTGAAATGATATGTTATCTTTTTCGTTCATGTTATTTTGTGTTAATAGCCTGGTTATTTATGTATTAATTTAACTGTTAAGAATGTGTACTTACTTGTAACATGTATAAGTAGTTTTCTTGAATGAATAAAAATTACTTATAAAGCACACATATTTTAGTACCCATATGTTTAGTACCCATATGTTGTTCATATTTTCCCAAAATCCAAAAAATTCCCGTAAATCTCGCACATTTGAATGTGCAATAAAAGAAGCATAGCATTTATAATACAAATTAATTTTATTATCAGACAGACACAGCGTTCCATTTTTTTTTTTAAACAGCATCAGAAATAATATTTATTATACAAAAAAGCTGACCAATTCAAGTTCGCCCAACAGTAGCGCGGCCAATGAGTTTCTTCGAAGCCTTGGAATGAAAAGTGTGTTTTGAGCGCATTAAATATTTTATTGCTAAAAATACAAAAAGTACATATTCTGGCATTTCGATTATACTATTAAAGTAATCTCAATTCTAGTTGTATATAAACTCCAGGTAAAAAAAACTCAATTCAAAGCAGTGCACAACCAGCTTATGAACAATAGAATTTAACTGCTTTATAATTAAATTTATACATTTTATTATAGTTGTCAAGAAAAGTAGGTATTTCTTGATGATATGGCATTTTACTCAAATGGTTACATTTGACAAGCAAATAAACAGGGTAGTAAATTTCAAAATTGAAGAAAAATAAAAGCAGGACTAGAGATTTTTCATTAAAAATCCTAATTTATTTATTTTCCGTATCAAATATCTGTTTCGAAGCGCATACACAAAATGCTATATATATATGGTATCTTATTTTTTGATATTTTATTTTCTTAAATGAAAACAGATATCTCCCATTACGCATAGTAATCGCGGATTCTTTTACGTACCACATTAAAAGCATTTTACAATTAATTTGAGTAAACTTGAGCACCTAAGATACGTAAAGGGAAATAGCTTCAATATACAAAATGTACCAAACGTATCCTACGTGTAAAGTCAGCACAACTTCAAGTAGGAAGAGCCCGCTCGCACTTCAAATTTGAGGAAGAAGAGATCCCTCAAAATTAAAATATACTTCCCTCCCGAATGACCTATTGCAAGAATAATTAATAATATATATTTTTTTTATTTCAACGAACTTTGTTGAAAGTTCATCCATTAGTCGTACAAAAACTTATCAAAAATTATTCTCACAATCGACCTAAATATATCCATTACAAAATAACACGCACTGTTAGACTGATTATAAAGCTAGCGGTCTGCAAATAGAATCACACTCACAGCATACAATGAGAAATTACTAAATCTGATATCACATGTTGTCGTCATATTATAACGAATAGTACAAAACCGAGAAAAAGAAGCGTTGTAAAAACCATCTTTATTTAAATTATTATATTTTTTGAAATGCCGCAATGTCTATTTGCAGACCGCTCGCCCAATCGAATCCACAGAACACCAAAATGTCCCGTATCACTTTCACGGGAAATATACAAAATGCAATTACTTAGTTCCCTGTTGAAAAACCGTTTGCTCTTAGATAAAAGTCCCGCAATCCTCTCCCACCGGTAGGAGAGTTACGGGACGCTTGTGTAATCGTATATTATGGTAGATCTTCGAAGTCGATTTCTCTCTATCACGGGGGGGGGGGGGTACAGGACGCGTCTTCGAGTACCTCTAGAAACCACAAGTAATTAAGTACTCTCCTAACTTTTCCACGACTGACGCTGCTTGCTGAGGTTGAATGGGTTCCTCATAAAGTGAAACTACGACCGCTGAAAAATAAATGAAATAATTAGTCAGATAAGGTCAGAGTCGAATACTCTTAAAGCAGTACTAGAACGCAGTCAACCACAATTTTTCTGCCTTAAAAAGACGATAGCGGTAGGTTGACCAGCAGGAGTGAATCATTGTCGTATTTGTTTGTCTTTGTTTTGAGCTAAAATGGATGCACCGATGAAATTTTGAACAAACATAATAGATAACATGTTCTATGTATCATTATGCTATCTTATCTAGGAACTGAGCAATGAACATAAATAAGCTCAAAGCAAAAAAAAAGGATAAAAAATACTGCCCACAGACACCTAAACGTGATGCAAAAAATTATGTATAAATGAGATAATTTAGTTATCTACAAATAAGTCTGCGACAATACGGACCATAGTTGACACACAATAGCAGCATTTTTAGCCAACACACAAATCCCTAGCACTAATAATGTGTGGATTTGCTCGGGCAGCTGAGATGTCTGCTCTCACACTTCAATATTTTATATTCCAATGCAAGAAGTCTGTTACGAGGGAGGGTTGAACAGCAATTTGATTATAATTTTTAAAAAAAATATAATGTTTTGATAAACGAAAAAAACAAACTGGCTTCGGTGATAAACATTAGTGAAACGTAACATAACCTAACCAAATAATATCAAATTAGAAGACTTTGCAGCCGATACATTTCTTAGTTGCAGGGAAGAGATCATTGTAATTAACGATGGGCACTCACCTTGTTGTGTTTTCATGCAATGTACACCGACTTTTCCTAGTTTCGCTCGGACAACCCGGTCTGTGCCGCTGAGGTAGATGTATCGTTGTCCAGCTAATGTTACTCCGCCGCTCGTCAAAAGCTCCTGCTTTTCAAAACCTTGTACCAATTTCAAGATTTCATCTTTTGACACCTGCAACAAAAGATTCATTGAGAATATTCACCAAATGCAGCCTCAATTAAATGCATGATAAAACTGAAGCAGTACTATTTTGAATAGTGACAGCACATTTAAACACAATGATGAAGCCCAAACTTCATCTCTACAGAGAAAATGATGAATGATGAAGCGGTGTATAAAGTCTAAAAACCAACTTTATTTATCTAATCTGCCTTTAAAAGTAAAAAGCATAAATTTAATACGCTCTCCTATGGAGATAAGAAGGCGAGCAAAGAACGGCCAAAGTCATCATTTTAGGGCTTATAGATTACTGCAACCAACCCGGATTGAGCCGAGGATACATAGCGGAGTTTATAGAGCAGATTTCGGTTATAGTGGCCTGTATGCTCCAAAGTTGTACTTCTTATTGGGGTTAATCGCTGGACAGAGGCAAATCACATGTTCTGCAGTCTCTACTTCTTTGCAACTACTTCAAATGGGGCAGACTGCTCTTATCGACACCCCCAACGAATAACTGAGTTATAATATTAAGTATTATTAAACATATTATTATAAGAACCTATTATTATTCAATTAAAACCGTAAATACCTACTCAAATTATAAATACATTTTATAATTGAAGAAATATTGATCGTATATCAACATCGGTTGCATGTGGAAAATATTTACACTTGATTTTTTAAGATGTGCTATGGAAAAACATTTTATATTTAGTTAGTCATGTTATAGTTAGTTTTAGTTTAGTTATATTCCCTGTATTATGTTTAAGATTATATGAAAAAAATAACAGAATAAAATCCTAAGTCATAGGATTTTATTAGTGAGCAAGTATGTCCTCTTAAGTACATTAAATAATGAAATGTTCTCTAATTATGTCCAATATAGTAAATTAATTTTTAAGTAATTATCCAAAAAAACAAAGTATGGAGATTTTTTAAAATTTGTTTTGGCTCTCCTGAAAAGTTGCTAAAAATGACGTTTTGTTATTTTGCTATTTTTTGCTATTCGTTGGGGGTGCGTTATGCCTAAAATAAAACAAATATCCATTAGAAATTTTTAAAAAAATTAGCCAATCGAGTACTTGTCATGTTGGCCGATTTGATAAGGTCTGTTACACTTCTAACCAGGTAAGAGTTGCTAAGGTTATTAATTAAGCGAAACAGTGAACTCATAAAAGGCCTACTAAATCCCTGGGAAAAATAAATTTTACAATGACCTAATAAAAATGAATGAATACACACTGATATATACGCACACGCAGATTTCTTTTAATTACATTTTATTTTTCACATTTCTTTTCTAAACGTTTAAGACCATGTTCTTTAGCCAATGTAAGAAAATCCAAAAGATCTAATCAAGGTAACATTTTATAAGCTAAAAACAAAAATATGCAATTTTACTATATCTAAACGATTTGCACGTAATGTGCATATATTTTACACCTTTTTTTTATTTTTAGCCATGACGATTCATTTTCACATATCCTACGTTGAACGTAAGTTATTCTTGTAAATATTCATGAAACCATTCATTTCTCATTCGTTATACGTCATATTCGTTACATTTTCACCGTTTTTAATAATTATTGTTTCTTTTTTAAATCATTTATTCACTACTTTAATGAAAGTTTGACCGTATTGCATAAGCGCACAGATAGATAGGTGAGAGTGAAAAGCTGTCATAAAATACAGGCCTGTATTTAAACCAGCGTGCATTACCTCAAGCGATGCAACTATCTGTGCGTTCATATTAATTTTTCTTTGAACATTCTGGCTATATAATTTATTTGAAAAAAATTTCAATCCTAAGGTATTCAAAATAGTGCATGTTATCAGATAAATTCAGTTTTACTAAATTAAGACTTTAGTAAGGCCCATAATTACACCATTATTTGAAAATCTCTATGAGCGGAGTGTCATGTAAAAATGGGGTGAACGACATTCAGGTTAATGTGGGAGGCAAACAGAAATACACTAAAAGATTTAAAAAAAATTATACCAGCAATTTGATAAACGGTCTGCGGAGATGAGAGAAAGTAGGTAGTCTCAAGTGAAATGATATTTAATTAAGAAATTCACCCACAAAATGTTCACATTACTACGTTCACTACAAATTCGCTATCATCTATATAGTATTTCCTTCCACCATTTTATCCTGACTGCGGTTCTAAAGAATATAGGCATTTACTACACTTGTAGTCAGAAATCAAACACAAATATACAGGGATGTCCGAAAAGTCGACGAAATATCCCCACAAAAAAACGCAGCAGGGATGAAACAGGTAGTCCCAAAAATATCGGTGTCGCCTCCCGCTGAATCAATTCGTCATCGGTACCTACTATATCTACCTAATATTTATATTGCGAATTCTTGGTATTTAAATTACCAAATGAATAGAATCGTGCATTACAAGTTTAATTATGCATTATTTAGCTTAGAGTTCTATTCATTCAAAAAATAATCGATAAAACGCAAATGGGCCTCGCTCGATAATTTGAATGTAACATTATTGTTATTATGCATAGTTGCATATAATTTGGTTTTAACAGTTACACTAATATCTGAAGATGTTTTAACAATAGCAGGTTAAATTTGTGTAGAGTATTTTTTTAAAATTACAAATTGTAGAAATTTCTGTCTGGATTCATTATTTGGTCGAAAAAACACAAATAGGGGTTTTTTTCCTACTTAATATCAAGTAATTCTAGTAAAAATATTTTTACCTAAATATTTAGTTATCCATTACTACTACTAAAAAAAAAACATTAGCAAATTAACTCCACTTTTGTCGAAATAAAATATTCAGTCATCAAGGTAGAAAAAAATGAAAAATAGATGTAAACATGAATATCTTAAAAACCGCTACGAATATCACCATTATGTACTTAACATTTTTTGTAGCCTATGACCTCTTTAATCTCTTGTTTTAGTTTGGACGTCGACTTTTCGGACATCCTGTATAGTAAAATGCAATGTGACTGGGTAACAGTTGCTACTATCAATTATTATCCTATTATAGTACGGTTATCCTATGATTAGTTACAAAGCTGATCAGTGAAGGTTATTGGCTCTGGTATATATGGTAAACGATCGTGACATAATCTCTGGCTCATTGCATCTCTCAGTTGCTAACTGCATTATTACTACAGTGAAGTCAAGTCAAGCTTTCAAGTCGTTAATAATAATCAATAATAAAATAAAATCATTTAAACAAAAATCATTAAAACATTATTTTAGCCAATTAATATGCCCAAATAAAGATAGAATTGAAACAAGAACAAGTACTTATGTAGGATTCGGTCGTTGGCGCAAACAGCATCAACCAATTTAAGAACTGTCTTGATATTCAACTCTCTCAAAAACAGAAACGGAAACAGACCCATCAGCTATGCTGTCTGTTAATATAATATAATATAATAATAATGTTCTTTTGGACGACCTTTAAAAATTCCTATATTACCAATATTTATTATATTGCTCTAATACCATCGGGGAGTTCATTTAAGTCTAACTACGTAAACCATTCGATAATAACCTTAGAAAAGACAAAATGTTATTTTTGATCTTTAACAATAAACAGAAGAATGTCATTAGAGTTTTGTGTAAAGAAATTACCAGTTTGCTTGCTCGTAAAAAATACACTCAGCAGTGGTAACGGTAATTACCGTAATCGCAATATAAGTCAGGTGCCGTTTCCGGGTAAAACCGTTACCGTCGTAATGCATTTCTATTAATATTTAAAAGCGCGGCATGTCGCTTCATAAAAAGCACAGACTAATCGTCGTTTCTTTTTCATTTTAATTCGGTTTTGACGTTTGATTGTTTATGTGAAAAATGCGTTAGTGAATTGAAAGTGTTTTTGACGGATTTGGCAGTAAATAATTGGAGTTTTTCTTTACAAAAGCAATATTAATATAATATTAAATATAAAAAACAAACATTTTCATAGTTTTGTATATACTATTTGCCAATTATAAGATATTATAACTATAAAAACGGGTGTCAGTCCCGCCTGGGATATTCTGTTCGGTCGAAGTATTTCGCCGATAGGGTGGCAATGCATGTCTAATATTGCGTGCGTTTATTATTATTAAAGATATTGTTCAATAAGAAAGAAGGCACTTAATATTAAATTTCAATTATTAAAGCTAAATAAATGTCACACAAAAAAAAATCTCTGTGTTTAACATTTAGGGATTAGAAGACATCATTTAATATTAGGTATTTAATTTGTGATTTTTCAACTAAATATGGTTTTTTTTCTTAGTTCACTTTGTTTTTACTGGTTAGTTACAACATTATTTTTTTAATGTTAAATGTCACCTTATTGATTAATTTTAAATGTGTAACTTCGCTCCGGGTTGGTAACTAGGCCCTGCAAGCGACTGACGGCACCCTGGATGAGTCGCTTTGCGACTCGTCTTTAGGCTCTTCGGGCCTTTCGCACACCTTAATTTGGTTTCTCACAAAAGTGTCTTCGGTGCGCGAAACCTCATGCGTGGCGGCACACGGGATGAGACGCTTTGAAGTTTTTTTTAACGTGAAATATATAAAACCTATATCCACCCTGAAGGTTCATTCCAAATATTGGTGAAAGAATTTTTGAAATCGGATAAGTGGTTTCAGAGATTACCTCCAACATCTAAATTTTACCTCTTTATAATATTAGTATAGATCTAATGTTTAATGTTGTCTCATTGTTTAATAATGTTATCTTTATGTAATGCTGTGGCGGCCATCTTCAGACATGTCAACATCACAATAAACAAAGGTAATTTGTATCTTATTATTCATTTGTATTTATAAGCATTTGGATAAAGTATTCCGTATGAAATTTTATTGCGAATCACATAGGTATTCTAAAAATATATACTCCAAGATAGTGATGTCGTAAAATTGGCATTTCGTAACACGTGTCAGTTTGTTGACGTGTGTTTTAAGCGACTATTGACAAACACAATAAAAAATCAACATTTTATATAATTTTTTAAATATATATTATAACATCTTTTTAACTGATTTCATTTAGAAATGTCATTCTTTATCAAAATAAATAAAAAAAAATAAATACAAATACCACCGTTTTTTTCTACCATGCCTTAGTTTATTTTTTATATTTTGCAAACTATACAAATAAAAAAAATAAAAATAAAATAAAAATATAATAATTAATATTAATATTTAAAAAAAATATATTTAACTAATTTCTAATAATAACAACTCCTAGTTTTTATTGCCTTAAAATTCTCCATTAGTTTTTCGCCCAAAAGTATTCTTTGTGAAATTTTATTGCGAATAAGATATGTATTCTAAAATGTGTATACTCTAAGATGCTGATGTTGCAAATTAGGCATTTCGGAAAGGTTGTCACTTTGTTTGTTTTGGGGGACTATTGACCAACAATCAACATTTTTTTGTTAATATAATTTTTTAAATATATATTATAACATCTTTTTAACTGATTTCATTTAGAAATGTCATTCTTTATCAAAATAAATAAAAAAAAATAAATACAAATACCACCGTTTTTTTCTACCATGCCTTAGTTTATTTTTTATATTTTGCAAACTATACAAATAAAAAAAATAAAAATAAAATAAAAATATAATAATTAATATTAATATTTAAAAAAAATATATTTCGGCAACAGTAGCGATCCAATTGAGATATCAATGAATATGAAACGTGCCATCAAAGTTGAACGTTTTTGGCTGCGAAGGGAATAACTCACTCTTAAGTTAGTGTGTTGGGGAAGAAATAATTCACAAAGTATCAATCACATTTCATATGTCATCATTAAACACGCCTTCATAAAAGAAAAACAACCGAGGCTGACAGTTGTCAGTCATTGCGCTAAATGGGCGGGAAACCGATCATAAAATTGTGGACAATTTTTAAGAATAGGTCCGTGGAAAGAATTGCACCAAAAAATAAGTGCAAAAAATTAGTAGGATTGATTGAGTACGGTTTCATGAAAAAAAAATAAACTAAATTCTACGCCCAACATAGATAAACTAGAAACAGAAACAAAAAGGAACAAAATATTTATTCAACTACAATAATAAGCCTTATGCATAAACGCGTTAGTACGCTGCTAAGCTTAAAAGTGACCACTAACCATAAGAGAATGTGTGGACCGTCACTAAAGTCCACACATTCAAAGCAAAGAACTCGAAGAAAGAAAGATAAAACAGTATGTTTATGATTTTTAACAAAAAGGTAATTTGAAATATTTACATCACTACCAGTCGGTGTCTTTCTTAAATTTAAATATTGTTTTTTATCAGAAATGGCATTAACTTGGAGTAGTCGAGTAAAACACTACTTAACAAGAGTGTTTTACTTTTTTCAGTTTATTTTTTTATTTTAATGTTAAACTAACAAAAATTAAACATTTAACAATTACTAAGGGGTTTTACTATTAAACTAGATAATTATATGCATTTTACTAAGATACGGGTTTGTTTTTGTACAAGTTCAAATTATTTGCTTGAACATTATTTCGGTCAGACCATTTTCGTAGTTTGTTTTAAAAGGTTGCACATTTGTGATGCGATATTATTTTTTTTAATATAAAAAGAAAAGAAATACGAGGTTGCGTTAGAGAAGTAACTATTCTGACATATTGTAAATATTTTTTCATAAACAAATAAAAGAATATAAACCTAGATTTGGTCCCTACTAAATATAGATTTATTAATAACTAAGTTAATCAATTTGCGCAATATGTATGTCACACAGACACAAGTTTCGATTCTATCCAAACAAAAAACAAATATTTATTCAATTTAAATCACAGATACACAAAACCCAAAATTACAATTAGATATGATCAACAATTTTATCCTATTGAACAAACCCAAACCAAATCTAAGAAATTTTATTATGCCTAGGAAATAAAAATATAAAATAAACAACTGAAATTCAAATAGCGGTACAGAAAGTCCTGTTCTGAAAGGGAAAAAGTGATAGCCACATTCATTTTAAGGAGGTAGCCATGTTAATTTTTAAAAATACTACCAGGGTTTTTTTTTATTCTTTCGATATGAAATGTGATACGTTTTTGCCAATCAGTAACTACAAAAAAAAAGTGTGAAGAATCATGTTGTGCAACCCAGCCAAGAGCTTGGCATAGAGTGTCTGAATAAATCTAGGCTAACCAAAATATACAAAAAAAAAATATTGTGCCTTAAATAAAAAAAATATTTTTAAATACTGTGGTGTATGTAACAACAGGACATTAACATCTACGATTTTTTATAAAAAACCACATGTCAACCTTCATTTTGATGAAAACGCAATGTCTGATCAAAGTTAAAATTGAAATTTAGAAACCAATATTTGCAACATTGCTGAGAAACTAAAGTCTCTAAAGCATCAATCAAAATTCCATACTACAATTTTTATTCTATATAAAAAATATAGGAACAAAGACTATTTCGTAGTGACCTACAGCTATAATATCTATAATATTAAAGAGCTACTTAATCTATTTAAAATTTATTAATTTTGAGACACTTTATTTTTATTTTATATGGTATGAAAATATGGTTTATCTTGGATATATATAACAATAATTCTTGTCTAATACATCAACATTAATATTGCAACTGCAATTATTATTCTTATCACTGTCAGATCCTAAGGTTAACAACGTTTACAGAATTTCGTTTATTAAAAAATTGTATGTAAAGCATAACAGAATAAAGAAAAACGAAGTTTATTTGTAAAAGATTATCACAGCGAGAACGATAGCAATTTGACTGTAGGTATTTGAAGCAACCAACATTTATTATAAGAACACATAACGCTAAAATTAGAAAAGCAACTGTCGCAAAATAATGTACGAACGTTTAACAATCAGTCGGGTATTTGGATTGCAAATATTTACGAGACATATACGTTGTAAAAAAACCCCAACATCCCGATAAAAAAAATGTAACGCAATAATTACTCTTTTTTAACTAAAATTCTACGTTTTACTCTCAGAAAAGGTAGTTTGATGCCGGCCGGTGTAAGACTCACTATCCGTTAGCCGCCTGCATGCCTAAGGGTATAAGTTTATAGAAAAGGGTTGTGATATAAATAATGATGAGGCGTCAATTGCCCACACCACACCATACCACGATTTATCCTCCAGTCGCGTATAGATTGTCGCCATTTTGTTGAGAAGATTGGAAGGGCAATCTTGATTAGCTGTGTTAGCAAAGTTATGTTTGCGCGAAGTCACCAAAAATGGCGATTCATCCATCCAAGATGAACTAAATTTTGCGATCCGAACAAATACTCAAGCTGAAAATCACTTTTTATATACATGCATATGTCGAGGAACGAATCCAGTTCCGCTGCCCAGCCCTCACCCGTCACAAAGAATGAATGAATCACCAGAGTACACAATACGTAGGTATAACACATCAGTCTTTTCGTGAAACTTTGTACACCACTGTCACAATTCAACTGTATCGCAATGAAATATACTTAAATTCGGTTTTAAACGACTTACTTCAAAACCTTCCGACTTTGCCCACACATTTCCATCGTGGCCTACAATTGCGGCTTTTGTCACACACCGTGAGGCCATCAATTGCTTGTCGATGTAATCCTGCCAGCTCATGATGATAAGAGTTCAAATCCTATATACAATTATTAACACCGCAATCGCGCACGGACAGTCGCCTGCTAACGAACAACACAGCGCCGTCTGAATTAAAAATGGTAGCAAGCGAGCGGCGAGCTCAGTCAGACAGGAAACCCGAATCAAATCTGCCGCACGCAATGACGCACTACCGCCGCGCTTCGTTCTGATTTCGGTATGGCGGCCTGTCTATGGTCAATGCAGGAAATCATAGACTAAAAGGCAAACATGGCAACATTTATTATTAAGCCACGCGCTACACGCAGCTCAGAAGCAAAACTAAATGAAATGTCGAAAAAATAGGTATTTTCGGACCCACGAAAATCTATTTTAAAGAAATTATAAAATTGTTTGAATTCGATCCATCTCTTTCTTCTTACCATCATTTATACCGGTTGTTGCACTATTCCACATCAAACAATTCGCAGTTCTAGCTTCTTATCGTTTTACTCTTTATCCTTTATTTAATTCATCTGAACCTCGAGCAAGTTTATGCCATTTCTTCTTAATTTAAGCAAAACAAACCACATTATATGTGAAATAATACTCTATTTAAAATTAAGTGCAATAAGCAATCTTTTATAGTTATAAAAAAGGAAAAGG
The DNA here is from genome assembly GCA_020383195.1 of Neomicropteryx cornuta. NCBI lineage: Eukaryota > Metazoa > Arthropoda > Insecta > Lepidoptera > Micropterigidae > Neomicropteryx > Neomicropteryx cornuta. The sequence continues at coordinate 21,872,234 of JAHKQU010000012.1, forward strand.
TAAAGGGATAAATTGTTCTAAAAATAATGTAAGTGTTTCAGGAAATTTTGAGTTTATTTCTATAAAAGATGTGTCCCATGGTGTTCATTGTTGACTCTGCAAAATAAAACAGGAAATACAATAAGCAACATTTTTCATATGTTGGTTCCCGATCGGGATTGGAGTGCTAAGAGTAATCTCAATTAAAACATTTTTTTATTTAATTTTTACAATTATTTATTATAATTAATGTATTATTACAAAACAGATAAGCTATATTGTATAAATTGAAAAAAATACAACGTTTCCTTCTGGAACTTTTGTGATTGAAATAGCCTCTCCAGAACCCGATGAGGCCTTTCTGCAGAAAGCAGAGACACCTACACGGAAACCCTGTGGAAGAGGGTAGCGGGTCAAGGGAGATTAGCCAACATAACGACATCATAAATACTCAGACTGCGCCTATTTACCCTAAATCATTTAACTTAATTTCCTATAGTTTTCAAGTTTAAATTAAAAATTATCAATAACAAAATCTCACATAAATAAAAACAAATAGAGTCAATTTAGTAAAGTAATATTAATTAATTGTAAATTGAAATCACTGCTCTCAGAATGATTGCAGTGCACCGACCGAGAGAAATTATTTCACTCAATAATGTGTGAAAGCGCACATCGGCCAAGAGGTCAAGGTGCAAGGCGCAAAAGCAACACTTTACTTGAAACGCATCCGGCAGCACGAGAGAACACCAGATACTCACACCATCAACGAATCTTGACAGAGAGCAGAACACACAATTATTACGGCGGTTTTTAGAATAGATCGGCAACATCATTAGGCATTTCATCAATCTTAGTATTGTAGTAATCTTCAATATCTTTCAGGGTACGTTTATCCTCTTCCGTCACAAAATTAATGGCCACACCTTTACGACCGAAGCGTCCACCTCGACCAATTCTGTGAGCAATAAAGAACAAAGTTTTCATCAAAATCATAGAAACAATTTGGCTTATAAAATTAATGATTTCATCATTAAAAAGGAAGTTAAAAATCCTTAGCAATTGAATAGCCTCTTTCACTTATTGTCTTGCTGTTAAAGATACAATACTAAATAAATTATAGTAATATATATAATCATAGTAATCATCAAATTATTACAATGTAATAATTGGATAGGTAAAAAAAAGTTGCAATGTAACATGGGATGGTAGTTATCAAATAATGGATTTGGATGGATACAGGTCCATAAGATTGAATGATCACTACAAACCTGTGAATGTAATTCTCGCGATTTGATGGCAAGTCATAATTGATGACGAGGGAGACTTGTTGAACATCAATTCCCCGGGCAAGCAAATCAGTGGTTATGAGGACACGCGAGGATCCACTACGGAACTGACGCATGATGATGTCACGGCCACGCTGCTCCATGTCTCCGTGCATGGCAGAAACTGTGAAATCACGGCCGTGCATGGCCTCCGTCAGGTAATCTACCTTGCGCCTTGTATTGCAGAAGATTACGGCCTGAGTGATGGACAAAGTATCGTACAAGTCACATAATGTTTCCAGCTTCCAATCCTCTCTTTGAATATAAATAAAGAACTGCCTAATTCCCTCCAAGGTTAACTGAAATCAACGTAGAAAAAAGGTATTATTAATATCGTTTTTCAAGTTGGGAGATTAGAACTTTTGCACGATATTGATAAATTGTAGATTTGAAGCATCCATTTTTCATAAGTCTTAAGTTTTGAGATATTTTTATATAAAATATAAACTATTTGATGGCATTTCGAACAAAAGACAAAAAATGTGGTTATACAAGTAAAATTCGTTGTATTCTTTAAACCAGATATGCTAAAGTGGGGGCCGCAACTACATAATTATATGAATATTGACCTGACAATGATTTGTATCAAGCTTTCAATGGCAGAATAAAAAATTAAGTATACAAAGAAGTTCTTGGTTAAATATGCTATTGGAACATCACAATTAGCTCCGAAACATGCCTGGGCTTAGTAGCAAATCTGTGGCAATGCCAGGGTTAAACAGCTAGTATATATAACATCTATTTTAAACTAAATTTGTTAACAAAATGCACACAAAAACATACTAAGTTGTAGATTTTTAAATAAATTGAACAAAACGCACAATATTTAAATCAACTAGGCACATATTTTTTTAATTAATTTAGTTATTAAAAATAACATTACTTGATAATGAGGATAAAATGAAAAAGTAGAAGGGCATTGCACTAGCTATGGCAATGATTGCGATTTAGGCGGAGCATTGCTATTCTGCGACTGCTCCGACTCTGTCACAGCAACATAAAGTTACGATTTTATCACATTTGCTTCGAACATCTTGACGTTCAAAAACTATTGAAGTAGAGGTCTACTTGTGACGGTGACTTGAAAGGAGTTTGACTTTATAGGCACGGTGATCGCGACTTAAGGCCGAGAATTTACTAAAAAAATTAATGTATGAATGCTTGAATAAAAAAAACTTTACCTCACTCGGTATTCAATTTAAATTTGTTTTTATTGAACTACTTAAAAAAACATATTATTTAGAAATAAATGTTTTTTAATAATTGTGTGACAGAACAAAAATTGATGAAGCAAAGGAATATGTGGCGCAGCTGGGTTATCAATTTCATAGTTATATTAATTTTAAGCACCTACGCAGAGAAGAAAGAAGCAGTCAATCAGATCTATATGTTTTCAAAATTTTCAAGTGACCTGTCACAGTCTGCGATTGCTTCTTGCGAGCAAACTGAACGCCTTGCATGCAAGATTTGACAGTTGAGCGTACCGTTTACGATCCGAAAGGACCGAGGCATAGCTCTGCTGGCAGATAAATAGGGTTGGTTGTGCTCAAACTTAGTCAATCAATAATAAATAATCCATTCAATTATTTATCAGTACAAATATTGTTTGTAAAAAATCATGCAATATAAATGAAAATATCTAGACTGCAAACTTAGTATTATGACATTCATTTTCTTCTTATTTTATATAAATTTTATGGTAACCATATAAACTTATCGATAAAAGGATTTTTTGAGTAAAAATAATTACTTAGTAAACAGTAACAAACTTAAATCAAATATAAGTTTCTTAAACTAAGATTTTATTAAACCATGTTTTAACATAAAGTGCTGAAAAAGTTTGATCCTATTAGTTTAGCTTAAACTAAAATTTCTTAGTTCCATAGCAGTTACAATAAGATCTATTTACTTATTTAGACAATATAAAATATTAAGGTATAATTATTTTAAGATTCAACAAAGCAAATTATTTTTCCATGAGTTTATATGCAGTTTTACCGGAGTGCTCCAAACCTTATTAAACCTCATTAAATACTTTTTAACGCTCTTAAAGCCCATTTCCTAGAGGAGCATATATATATTCGCGCCCCGCCCGCCCAAAATAGAATCTGTTACAGGTTTTCGCCCATTAAAACTATGCTTTTGTCTAACCACCCAATTTAGTGTTCTGTTTCCTCCAAGCCACCCAACAACCAGGTGTAACCTAATCGAATGAGAGTGGAGTATAGAACACGTCAATATCGGATGGCAGCTTGCTGAGGCAGTTCCACTGCCCGAATCAGTGTGTGCTATCTTAGCACATCGGTCTTGCATTTCAGCACATGAAAGCCGCGATGGGCTCTCGCCCTGATATAACTTGGTGGCGCGTATAACCCAAATATTTACAATAAATGTGGACAATCCAAAAGAGCATTAATGATTTTGTAACGAAATTTGCGCTTCTTCTCATTTCCAGGGACCTTAAGTTAAAATGATTCAATAGATCCTGGTGTTGCATAAATGATGGGTATTCCCTATAGCGCTGAGATGTAGAAACCCGAGGAATTTTGTCATTTTTACATATGGTTGATTTCATAAGACCAGACTGTAGAGGAAAATTCCAATTTGCTCCTAATTAAAAACCCTGCATATATTCAATAGCCAGAGGGTTGAAAAATTCCCTTGAAAGCCTTTTGAGAAAATCCAATAATGCGCAGACGCCTTTACAATCTCTTTGCAATGGTCATTAAACCAAAACTTAGAACTGAATGTTTTATATTAAAATCTTTTATAGTTGCAACCCTGGGCAACTATTCACCAGATTCCATATAACAGAGATGCCAAATATTTATGTTACATTACACTATCACTGACCCCCCCCCCCCCTCATCGTTTGGTATGATAATGCTAACAAGTCAGTCTTTTTAATAATGAGGTAAAAAGGTGTTATCTTATGTGTGTCGACTATGTTGAGTTGTATGGTTTCAGTAAAATATTTTTCACCATTCAAAGTTAATAGCCAAATAAAATGGTCAGCTTGCTTAATTAAGTATTAGCGAAGAACAAATGTGACATCCGCAAAGAGAATAATTCCTGACTCAATAAGTTCTACAAGATCTTGTCAGAAATATTGTAAAAGGACCAGCAGCGCGATGACTGAGACCGGTATGACAGGAAGAATCTCACTCTTGACAGCCCTAGGATCGTAAAGTTGGTGAGTGGAGGGATTTGGCAGAGAGCCATCTCACCTGTGTAAAATAATTGAAGTCATTTCTCCTAATAGCTGAATTGAGGAAAATGGGTCTAGATCCATACAAATACAAATTGGATCAAGGGGTGAACAAGGTGAAGTTGCTTAGGTCTGGGACCGTATGCTGGAATGAGTTAAGGTAGAATTTGATCATTTCTGGAGACCAGTTGTGTAGAATTACTTTTTAATGGAGAATCAGAGGGAAAAAAAATCACCCACGACAAATTCTCAGATTCTTTAGATTTTGGCCTTTGTCCATAGCTTAGACCATTTTGTAGGTGGCCTATAAACTCTGGATATCCTCAGATATCCAGATATTACAGTAAGTACAGAAAAACATACTTTTATGAAATCATTTTTAATGAACCATGGTATCATCTATTCGGGGAAATTTTCCTAAAAAAATGTTTTTTATTCTAATCTCATAAATTAAATATATTTAAATAGGCTACTTTTTCAGGCATTGGAAATAACTTTTCCCAAAAATTGACTGAAACTTTTTTGTTGCAAATGTGCCCTTCTGCCAACTTAACCCCCAAACACTGTGGTTTATTTTGGCGCCAAAACCCGCTGAGACCGTAGTTATTGACCTTGAAAAATCACTCACTACTATAAAATCCATAGTGCAGGCATGAGTCGTTCAATCTTTACAAATCTGGTATCATCGGATTCACCTTAAAATTTTCTATTACACCATATCACTTTGATTGTGTTTGTCTCGTAAATTAAAGAAGAAAAAAATAAAAATGTTGCCATTTTTTTTTTTTTTTTTTTTTTTTTAATATACGAAATAAACAAAATCAACACTTTTTTTTACATTTTCATATTTTTATAACTATAAATTATAATTTAAAAGTCTTCCAAAATATGTACAGTTTTCGGAAAATAAAAAAAAGATAAAAAAAAGTTATAGATATTGGAAAGGTAGTACATTAGTGTATTTTCAATACACATTTATAAATAGTAGTAGAAACTGCATTAAAATGGAAAAAAAAAAAAAACAAAATTGTTTTGTTGTGATTTTCAATGAAAAAAACGTCAAGTTAATAAATAATACTGAAATAATACCAAAAATAATCAAAATCAAGCGGCTAATGCGGACGTATATATACGTCCTACGGTGTCAACGGGCGAGCGGTGTCCGAGCGGTCGGACGTATATATACGTTCTACGGTGTTTGGGGGTTAATACATTGTTTTTAAATTACTTTTTAATGCAAAATCAAGGGCCGATTTTGAAGCAGGTAATGTTTGAGACAAAAACATATATTGTTATTACAAATATGCAATTCTTACAAAACAGAGTGTTCATAATTATTACTTGGGACCAGAAAATTAAGTGAAATGTCAGATCATAATTCAATTGTTAAGCTGTCCCGTGTATTAAGAATAGCAAATCCCTCCAATTTTCCATCATCTGACTGAAGTTCTTAGGATTTTTTTAAGGAGTGTCATCTTATACCTGGTAGCTGGAGCTTTCCGCCATGTCACAATGAACTTTCCTTCCCCCTGGTAGATCTAGGGTTTGACCTAGGCTGCTGATTTCCATTGCAACTCTCGGCCTATGAATGTGTATTTTATAAATTGACAAAATCGGTAACTTCCAACTGTGACCACTTATGCAAAAATGTAATATTTAAAAATGAAAGTATAATTATGCATCTACTGGATACAAAACGCTTTACCTCTTCTTTCTTAACAAGAATTTGGATAGGGTTGCGCATGAAGCACTTCGAAACTTCCAGCACATCAGAGGGCATGGTGGCAGAGAGCAAGATAACCTGCACTTCGCGCGGCAACATTCTGAACACATCATGGATTTGATCCTTAAAACTGTAAAAAAAACATTAAATTCCAATTTAAAGATGTAGTTCTCGCGTAAGTAGGCGTTAATAAAATTATAATCCACTTAATGATTTTAACTCTAGGATTTTGTAAAAGATTTTTTTTTATATCTAAAGAATAAGGGCGGAAGCTATTATGTAACTAAACATACTTATTCATATCTAGATGTAGATCTTAATAGTAAAAAAGCGGCATCGCAAATGATTTTAAAAAAGATTAAAACAAAAATCAATGAATTATTTACATTAAAGTTTCACGTTATTTATAACACTTGCACGTAATTAACACATTCCATCTAATGTAATTAACGCTAAAACATGATATTTCTGATATTTGAAAGCATATTTGGGAATACATAAAATTTATCCAGTGTCATATTTGACAGACGGGCACATCGCTTTGTTATTCTCTAATTACAATGTTGTTTATTTTATATCTTCTCAATTATAAGTTGCCACATTTTTTTTTATTTTCAATGTGTTTTTCATATTAAAATGTCTATTTATTTTTCGTAAAAATCGGCTTCATCCATAACATTATTAGTAACAATAAATACTTTATTAGACACACATAAATACGTAGCACAAGGGCGAGCTTATTGCCGCAAGAATAAGAAAAGCTGAGGTTGTGTCTCATGAGCAAGGGTAAATTATGCTACAGCTATTCTATTCCTCGCGGAATGTGAAATGGTACAAGTGTACACCACGAAGGGTAAATCCATATTCTAGTATTGTGACTTAAGGTAAAAGCTGCTATCTGAAGTCTAAATACTGAAAATAGACATTAATTGAAAAATTGTTTCCGAGAATTGGATCTTCGCAATGCTGATGATCACAAACTGAAAATGTGAAACTTACCATTCGATTAAGGTAACATTATCCAATAGCAGTTTTGAATGTAAAATTTACTTAAATCAAAATTATTTTATTGTAAATAGGGCTGTAATTTTATTATTTTTCTAAATAAGTTACACAAAAAATACACACCAAAGAAAACTTATCAAAAACAAATACTATAAATTAAATTGAATCAATTAAGAAGGAACCACTTACCCCCGGGACAACATTTCATCGGCTTCATCAAGAACGAAGAGCTTAATGCTATCTGCTCTTAAGGCACGGCGTGAGATCATGTCGTATACACGGCCAGGAGTGCCTACAACGACGTGCACGCCAGAATTCAAAGCTCTCATATCCTCGCGGACGTTAGTGCCTCCAATACACGCATGGCATTTAGCTTGCAAATAATCACCGAGAGCCACAACCACCTGAAAATGTTACAAAAATATATTGGCATAAGTTGGAAATGACGATCACACGCCGATTTTGATAAAAAATCATCACAATCGGCGTGTGTCCGCCATTTCCAACTTATGCCAAATATATTAACCATGTCAATAATTAAAAATGCTTTAAAATAAAACAGTCTTGCCTTTTTGATCTGTTGAGCCAGTTCTCGCGTTGGCGCCAAGATAAGAGCCTGGCATTCGGGTATACTAGTATCAATCTGTTGAAGTATTGAAATAGAGAATGTTGCGGTTTTTCCAGTACCAGACTGTGCTTGAGCAATTACATCCATACCCTTCACGCATGGCATAATAGCCCTCTGCTGAATAGCAGAAGGTTTTTCGAAACCGTATGAATATATGCCCCGTAGAAGCTCCTCTTTCAGGTTCATGTCGTCGAAATTATCGACGACTTGATGCCAATTTGTCGAGATGACGCCCTCCGGTTCCATACCTGCTGGGCCATCGTAAGGCGCGGGTTCATCGCTCGGACCATTCTTCGACTCTCCCGACCACTCTTCATTCCTGGAAATTGGCATAATATGACTCATGGTTGACAATAAACGCAGAAAATACGCAAAAGATTGATAAGTTCTAAAGGACAAACACGTATGGCTATACAAAAAAAAGTAACTATAAATTGCACTTGCTAAGTATAGCAACGTGCAATCTGCGCGACAAGATCAATGATTTTGAGAATGCGAATGCATGAAATGCAACATGACTGTCAAAATCGAAAACATGGTAGCTGTCGCACTGACACAAACTGGTGAGAATTACTGCGGTCCCACATATTGAACCCGCACTTTTACTACATTTTTTTCGACGCCGAAGAAGATAATTGCTTCTTACGAGCACGTGTAAAAGAATAAATCCGTCAAAATTAAAGTGAGCGCCATGTTGGCAAATCGGCGAACTTACGAATGTTAGCGACTTTTGACATGAATTATAATAGTAAAAACGGTCACAAACACGCAGTAATTCATTATTAAGCGTCGCAATCACTACCAAACTCGAATAAAAACGCCCGAATAAATATATTTTTAACAAAATATCAGTAAAAACTTTCAATTACCCTCTCTCGTTCGTATGAGACATGTTCCAATCGCGCTTGCTGAACGGAAAAGAACTGACAAGGTCAAATTTAGTGTAAATTATAAAATTATCGAACAATCTATTTTGAGCATAAAAACTTAGTCAATATGGTAAAAAAAGGCTGTAAAAGAATAAAATTTATCCAATTTTTGAATTTGCTGTCAAATGCCGAAATAAAAAGTCACCAAAAAATGTAAAACCTAATCGGAGAATCTTCGCAGCTTTAAATGAAGGAAATACGTCATCGCGGTGTCCGTCCAGCCAAAGCGCGCAGGCGCCTCGTTTCGGCGGTAAATACGAACGTTGAAATATTTAAACTCTATGTTTTGTAAGATAAATTTTAGTTTTATTATTTTATTTCAAAACTAATTTAGTTTACATCATTTTAAATAAAAATACTTATAATGTCAGTATTATGATATGACTATTGGTTATATTATGTACGTTTACCAACTAATATTTTTGCGTAAGTTGGAATTGTTTTTTTCTTGAAACAATTTTTTACCTGGATGGACTAAATCAGTCGTAAATAATTCTATTGCGACATCTATCAGAAAGTTGGTAAATAAGTTTGGTGTAAAGCTTATTAATATGAGACTAAAATATACGTTCACCGGCCTATATCGATGTTTGCCATACGTTTTTCACGCAAAGTTACACAAAACGAAAAATATATTTCGCAAGGGGTTTTTTTTTTAAAATGATAATTTGATGTATGGTTAGACCAGACCACCGAGCGTGGGCTCAAATCACATGGAATGTTATATTGTTTGTAAAGGCATTGATCTGAAAATGGTGGCTTAGAATAGCAAAATCTACATTAATGCTACCTTTATTTATTTACTCATTTGCACATGTAGATATATCCCTAATTTCACCATCACATACCTTTGTCCTCTCTTCCTCAATTTATGTAATCTTAAATATATTGCTGGCATAGATTTTTCTTATATTTTGACACAAAGGTGTTACAAATGGCCATTGTGTAGTTTTTATATCTTCTAATTAGTATCTGTAACTAACTTATCTACATATATAACAACATTATTTAATTTTATCTATTAATTTATATTAATAATCGCAGGAAACTAACTTATCTACATATTATATAACGGCAAAATATAAACATTGTTTTATCTTTAAACCCGTACCCACTGTAAGTCGTACCACAAGTTGCAGCATATATAGCTTTGTTTTTCGGTCTTAACTTTCTCGTAAGACCCATTTTTATCATTTTTGCTTCGTCAGAACCTATATTTTATTTTTCTGTTCAAAAATTTCGAAAATAGGTTTACTAATTACAGAGATATGCGGCTATGTACATTTCACCATTGGAGTCATGGCATGGGAGAAAATAATTATTCGACCAGCACCTGTTTTAAGGAAGACATTTGCTAATTAATTTAAAAGGCTTTGTGGTCGCGTCGAAAACAAATAAATAAGTATATTTTGCAATATACACAAATATATATATATAGAATATAAATATTATTCATGTTAATACCTAATATAAATATGTATAGATATATACAAATACATACTAAACTAAGGTAATTAATACTATATTAAGATTCATATTATACTTGAATATAAAATATATAGAATATACTTGGTAACTGGCGTCTTACCTGTCTTTAGATTAACCCGTGGCTTTACCCCGAGTTCGGACTGGGCGACTTTAATTCCCACTCCAGTTGTGAGGTTGTGCATTACTAGAGACAGATTAGAAAAATCTATGTTAGATGTAATGGACATTCGCAATATATATTTTAGGGAGATAAATTCTAAAGAACTTTTTTTAACAATATGCAATGTGCTATAGTTTCCCTGCAATCTTCATCGATTTCTTCACTTCATCTGCCTGTTTTTTTTCCTTTTACTTTCAGAAATAAAGGTGAGGCGACATACATTTTTTGTTACATTTTGAATAAAATAACATATAAGAATATATTGTCAATCTTCAAAGAGAGCCCATTGAAACGATGTAAGCGCATGCTCAATAAAATATTTTTTTTATTTATTTTTATGATGCTAATAAAAATTGTATTAGCATCAATAAATGCAAAAAAAAGTATTTTTGATTAAATGACCCATGGAATATCTAAGGTACACGCAAGGTTTTAAGTTAAGGTTTTCCGCTGATCAGTCAACCGATGGTTAACTTTGGATTTATGACCAATATGGCCATTAGACTGACAGTAAAAAGTAAAAAATCTATATGTGATAAAAAAATGTATAACCTTTCTATGGTTTTAATAAGCCTGATAATCAAGTAAACTGCTTTAAATTGTATGTTATCTTAGTTGTATCTCAATTGAGATTGTGGTAGTCTAGTGTTTAAGGTGTTGGAATATTGACCTAAAGGTTGCGGGTTCGAATCTGCACATGGTACCATTTTTACCATTTAATCATACCATTTTTAAAGCTGCATTACCACTCTAGGATAGGCACATTTAGCCTAGTAGGGGCCAAAATAATTGTATATGACCTAGGTCATAGAAATTATTAAAAAAAAAAATAAGTAAGTAGTTAACAAAATATAATTATTATATTCACATAAAACTTATTACTACTTACTTATACTCACCGAACTATTACTATTACATTAATTTGCCACTTAAATAGATCAGGCGATTTGCTACATTAAAATAATATAATATTTATAATTTATATTCTAATAAATAATTATCAAAAGGAGATCACAATGCAGAATAAAAATTATAAAAATGCACATATTAAAACAATTAATAGAACAGATATTGGAAAGATTGCGTAGATGACCATTCTTGGATGGCAGGATGATATAAGGTAGGTTATATCATCTTCTTCCTGCTCGATGCCATCTCTGGTCGGTACCTCAACAATTACGACTTCAGCGCTCATAAAAGGAATTGGAAAATTACAGGCAGTCTTATTAAGACATTGCTTTGATTCCGGCAAATTTGCATATTGAAATGTAGGCTTATAAATGTCAAAAATTGCATGAATATCATTATTAACATTATCGTTATCACTGAAAAATATATAATAATAATAACCGTTGGATAAAACTTCATGTGTCGTTAGCATTTTTGACTGATGGGAAGTATCCAAGTAGTGCACATTTTCGCACAATTTGCTTGGTTCAAAACCTTGGTTGAGAAGAATTTTCCCATCGAAACATTGTAATAGTTCATTTTCAAAACTCGATACGGAATTTTCTTCTCCAGCGTCTGTATAATTCATAGCGTTTCCGCCGTGGTTAACACCTCCATCCAACACGTGATTTGGAATGTGTCCAATTTCTCTTCTTTTATGCGTGTGTGAAGAAATAAAGTCAAAAGCGTTTGGATTGTTACTCTTGGACGAATTCAATAATATTTCTGTTATTTGATTGTCAGATACTACTTTGTTTAAAGTATCTTCTTTATTGATTGGCGAGTTGAGTTCAGTCTTATAGGTATTTAACTCTTCATTTGAGAATGTTTCCTCTCCTGATGAGTGCATTACTGTATTGCCATTTAAATATTTTGGATGGTTGACCATATCGACCAACTCAGCGGGGGCATCAAATGTAACGACAACCTTATCATGACCCTCAGCTAGCGAAGGTCCAAACTTATCATTTTTATTATCCAAAAGGCCACATGTACGTAAATCTCTTTCTCCTCTTATAACTAACACTCTGGAACCTTTATGTCGCGAGCATACTTTTAGTCGCACCGTAGCTCCTTTTAACAGGTAAAATCCCCAATATTCTAAGGTATCATCGGGCAATGACATTGACTTTCTTAATCGTATGTGTTTTCTACTGTTCGACAGTTCAGGTGATCCTCTCATTTGAAACGCATTAAAACTGGAGTTCATTCGGAGGGAATGTTCTTCACAGAATATACTTGACTGGCCAGCGCGTATTTCCACGACATCCGACTCTGATACTGCATATTTAACATCAACATATTTGCTGTGACGGAGATACAGCGCAATAACTATTAGTGTTGTTGGCAAGACGGCAGTTAATATACAAAATACTATGACTCTTCGTGCGCCATTCATCTTAGAAACATCTGAAAATAGGAAAAATAAAAGTTAAATACACTTCTTTCATTATTCCCATTATCAGACAATTTTATACGCAATTGTACTTATGTACCATTTCTTATATATTGTACTGTTGGTTTTCTAAATAAACAATAAATAAATATTTTTTATTATTATTATTATTGGCCTTTCCACCCTCTTATGGGATGATTTTTACCATAAGATTTATAATTAGGACTACTAAATGTCTAGACTATGCAAGTCGATGAATCTAAAGATAATTTTAAAAACGTTGAGATTATTGGAAAACAGTAACAACACATATTAGTAAAGAATGGAATTTTATTTATTGATAATTCAGATAAAAAATCAGGGAACGGGGAATTTTGTGGACACAAAAAATATATGGTCAACTGATCCTACTTCCAGTTATATAGGGACATATAGGAGTGTTGACTACATTAATTTAAAATAAATGAGCGAGGACGCTACAATGATTAAATCTTAATCTGAAAATTGAGGTGATCTGGCACCTAGAGAACCGAGAATTAATATACCAGGGTTTGCTGGGTAAAGTTGGACAGATTTTTGCAAAATGGGTACCGACTTTTTTAGATGAGGATAACCAGCGGACAGCCATATTTTCCGCAACTTTATTAGGTAAGAAAAAGTAATGGGAGTTTGATAGGACACCTGACACCACTGGAGCGTGCATCATTGGCAGTGGTATCCGCTACAGCGTTTCCCGGAATCCAAGCTAGGATAACAGGATTGTTTGTAACATATAATTCATAAAGTAAGGTCCTTATGTCAAGATTTCTAGATTACATTCCACTTAATTGACAACCTCTAGTCTTTCAAAATAAAGACAAATTTTACCTAATTGGAAACAAATCTTTTATTTCATTGTTTAAATGATAGTATTATTTTAATTTTACTTTTTTTTAAAAATATATTTTCAAGTTTCAACTTTATTTAATGCTGGATATTATTGTCAGTGAACTAACTACAAAATTTAAAAACCTGGCCGAATTAAGTTGGCAAATCATACACTCATTAAAGAACTCAAGATTTCAATTTTAAAGCAAAGTTGTGACAAAATATTAATATTTTTATCTAAACAGAATACAGTAAAGTGGGTTTCTTCGGAATCAGTTTTTTTTTCTACATAGTTAGATGTTCACTTGGGACTTGCAAAGATGCTACAATTTAAGCACAAAAAAAAAATACTTTCAAACAGCTAATCATTACTCAAAATTTTATAAATTGGGAACAGCATTTTGTATGAGAGCTCTGAGTGAAGACGGAAAATTAGGTGAATTTACCATGGATTTCTTCGAGGATAAATTTCTTTAATAGCTGACGGAGGTACTCTAGTTCTTAAACTAATACAATAATTATAAATATAATAACATGTGTATTATTCTTAGATACAATTGTCTTGTGTAGTGTGCAATATTTGCATGAGATATTTTGATATTTAATAAACGAGACAAGTTTCACCGTTGTTTTTTAGAATTAAATTTAATAAATATTTATAATTTCAACTTACCTACACAAAATGAAATAAAGAATTCATAAAATTCAACCTGCCTAGATAAATTGAAACAATGAGCTGTGTTTGCATTCAACATTATTTACTTATCCACTTTGAGTACCTAGGGACGTTTGTTTATAATAATAATTATGATTTTAACAGAGGCAATTCAAAGCTTTCAATTTAATTAATGAAATTCGTCCTATCCGTAATCACTTAGGTAAATATTTGAAATAAAAAGGTGCGTTGTTAAATAAAGATGAGTTTTTAATAATTTCGCATTCCAATAATTTATATTTTCCAGTGATTCAATCAGGTTTGTAATGTTACTTACTGTCATAAATTTTATTTTGGAGTTATTTTTTGTCCTTAAAGTGAATTATTTAGCAATACATTTACGCCACATTGTGTTAGTCATGATACAGCAGACGGAACATGTCAACAATATTACGTACTAATCAAGTCAATGACCGTACTGGTATATAAATAGCCATAAAATAATAAATAAAGATCGATCGTTTTAACCCAAAACATTTTACACATTAAGTGATCTGTCAGCTGTCTTGTCAGTTACTGTCAACACAGTTTAAAGAAGGGTTGTTAATGCATAAAATTGAAAAGCGATTGCCATACCCAATCAAATTACCATACTTCCCGAAATTTTTAAACTATTATTTGTTTGACAAAAATACAGCTG
This sequence comes from Neomicropteryx cornuta, assembly GCA_020383195.1. Classification (NCBI taxonomy): domain Eukaryota; kingdom Metazoa; phylum Arthropoda; class Insecta; order Lepidoptera; family Micropterigidae; genus Neomicropteryx; species Neomicropteryx cornuta. The sequence continues at coordinate 21,887,248 of JAHKQU010000012.1, forward strand.
GTTAATTAAAAAATAAAGAAAACAATTAAACCTTTGCTGAATCTTCTACATACATCGTTGTTTTATTAAATAAATAAATGTGTACTGTTTCGTGTCTATTTAAGTACGAATTAAGTTAAGTATGACTTTTATGGAACTATCCTACTTTACTACTCGAAAGTAAAATTTATCTAGTTGATGTGATGAAATTTAAAAAGCAATTTGTCCATCACTCGACATTTTTCAATGATACAAAAAAAAGAATAAAACTAAAATAAAAACCAGTGAATCGATATAATAAAAAAAACTAATAAATCAAAATTGTTTATTCACAGTACAATAAAATTATTTACTAATTTAAAAATTAACATAATATTATTTGAATATCACCACTGCACAAAATGCATTTTTCCTTTTTCTGTGATGTCTCTCCAACGACGTTCACGCGAAGTCAGTTATTACCTATTTTACTTTCTTGGCTCCGTGTGATAACCCCTGGAGAGCGTAGTTTATTTTGGCGCCAAAAGCCGTTGAGACCATGGTTATTGACCTTGAAACTCACTCATCTTAATATATATAAATCTCGTGTCACAATGTTTGTCCTCAATGGACTCCTAAACCACTTAACCGATTATAATAAAATTTGAACACCATGTGCAGTTCGATGTGCACTTGAGAGATAGGATAGTTTAAATCTCAAATTATAGTCGCAATTTTAATTTATCGCTAATTTTTTGTCCGTTATTATTTGGCAGTCATAAAACTGACAGATGTCGATACCTTTTTATTTTATGGGCGATTGTGAAGAGCGCGTGACGACTCGGTGCCTGTATAATTTTATTGAACAAGCAGAGGAAAGAGCAATTGTGATATTATTGGAAAATTTTTTAGAAGATCACAATCAACTAATTCAATTGATCAAAAGAGTTTCGCCACGACTGCAAAATGACAATTATCAAATCGTCATATTTTAATTTATTGCTAATTATTTGTCTGATATTATTTGGCAGTCATAAAACTGACAGATGTCGATACCTTTTTATTTTATGGGCGATTGTGAAGAGCGCGTGACGACTCGGTGCCTGTATAATTTTATTGAACAAGCAGAGGAAAGAGCAATTGTGATATTATTGGAAAATTTTTTAGAAGATCACAATCAACTAATTCAATTGATCAAAAGAGTTTCGCCACGACTGCAAAATGACAATTATCAAATCGTCATATTTTAATTTATTGCTAATTATTTGTCTGATATTATTTGGCAGTCATAAAACTGACAGATGTCGATACCTTTTTATTTTATGGGCGATTGTGAAGAGCGCGTGACGACTCGGTGCCTGTATAATTTTATTGAACAAGCAGAGGAAAGAGCAATTGTGATATTATTGGAAAATTTTTTAGAAGATCACAATCAACTAATTCAATTGATCAAAAGAGTTTCGCCACGACTGCAAAATGACAATTATCAAATCGTCATAAAAGCCGACAAAGTACCATTAGGTGAACATGCTGGTAGATTCAACGCTCCAACTGTTGATGAGGTTGCTGTTATCATGGTTGGTGATCCAGTTGACAAAAGATCTATAAACATTACACGGCGAGACAACACTGTCAGTACGATTTCGGATCTACACCGTTCATATGACGCACTACAATATCCATTGATATTTTGGCAAGGACAAGATGAATATCACCTTAATATCAATCAGTATGATCCAAATACCGGTAAATTTGACAATTATCTATTTACTTTCTTACTGTATGTATAGATTTTAATTTCGTATTGCATTTTATTTTTTATTTTTTTAGGTGATTACAGAAATAATAAAGTTAGCTCAATGAACTACTACGCACACCGAATAATGGTTAGACAACATCAAGACAATTATATCCTTCGATATCGTCAGCTGTTCCATCAATACATTGTTGATATGTATGCTAAGGTCGAAAGCGAACGCTTGCGATTCCTTCGATTCAACCAGGCAAAACTACGATCGGAAGAATATATTCACTTACGAGATGCTGTTGTTGGAAACATCGATGGAAATTTAAATCCCAATGACATCGGTAATGCTTTCATTTTACCTTCAAGCTACATCGGCAGTCCACGGAACATGCAGGAATACATACAAGATGCGATGACTTACGTACGTCATTACGGCCGACCGGATTTATTTATTACATTCACATGTAATCCGAATTGGGAAGAGATACAAACTTTACTATTGCCAGGACAACAAGCCATTCATCGTCATGATTTAACTGCACGTGTGTTTAAACAAAAATTGAAATCCTTAATTGATTTTATTGTTAAATATACAATTTTTGGTATCACACGTTGTTGGCTGTATACGATAGAGTGGCAAAAGCGAGGTTTGCCTCATGCCCACATTTTGGTTTGGCTTAAAGATAGAATCCGTCCTGAAGAAATCGATCAAATAATTTCAGCCGAAATTCCAGACCCATTAATTGATCAAGAATTATTTGATATTGTCACCAAACACATGATCCATGGGCCATGCGGTGTTTTCAACATGACCTCACCGTGCATGGAAAATGGAAAATGTAAAAAAACTTCCCAAAGCCGCATACGAATGACACGATCACGGATATTGATGGTTATCCAATGTATCGTCGCAGAAGTACTGAGAATGGTGGCCACACATTTACAATGCGACTGCCGAACTTTCCAAATCAAGTTGAGTTTGATAATCAGTGGGTGGTACCATACTCACCACTACTTTCAAAAACTTACAAAGCTCATATCAATGTTGAGCTTTGCAGTTCTGTTAAATCAATTAAGTATATTTGTAAATATGTAAACAAAGGCAGTGATTTGGCCATATTTGAAGTAAAAAACATAAATAAAAATGACGAAATAGCACGATACCAAATGGGCAGATACATTAGCAGCAATGAAGCTATTTGGCATATTCTCAGCTTTCCCATCCACGAAAGAGATCCTGCTGTCCAACATCTGGCAATACATCTTGAAAACGGTCAACGTGTATACTTCACTGAAGAAAATGTTCTCCAAAGAGCGTTCGAAGCTCCGAAAACGACTCTAACTGAATTTTTTACATTGTGTCAAAAACCTGATGTTTTTGGCCAATTCGCGAAGACATTGGTGTATGGTGATGTTCCACGTTATTTCACATGGAACAAATCCAGTAAAAAATGGGAGCCACGGAAACAAGGAAAACCACATCCTTCCATTACAGGCATATTCAAAGCTAAGACATTGGGGAGACTTTACACGGTACATCCAAAGCAACGTGAGTGCTTCTATTTACGTTTGTTATTGGTGAATGTTCCCGGACCAACGTCTTTTGAATTTTTACGAACAGCTAATGGTCGAGTATTCAATACATACCAGGATGCATGTCGTGAACTGCAATTGCTAGAAGACGATAACCATTGGGACTTAACGCTTGCTGATGCTGCGTTGACATCAACACCGAATAACATTCGTCAGTTGTTTGCAATTATTTTGGCGACATGTTATCCCTCGCAAGCACAAACTTTGTGGGAAAAATATAAAAATTGTATGACAGAAGACATCTTGCACCGAATTAGACAAACAAATCAATGCCAAAACATAGATTATACACCAGAGATGTACAATGAAGCATTGGTCTTGATCGAGGATTTATGTGTTCTTATTTCAAATTTACCACTTAATCATTATGGTATGCCATCACCTAATCGTCCAGCCACCGACTTAGTCAATACCGATTTACAACGAGAAAATCAATATGACCATGGAAGTTTAGCAACAATTATCATGAACAGTGAACCATTACTGACAGCAGAACAAAAAATTATTTATGATCGGATTATGCTGGCTGTTGCTGCTGAACAAGGCGGTTTTTTTTTCTTGGATGCACCCGGTGGAACCGGTAAGACATTTTTAATATCGTTGATTCTTGCCAAAATACGGTCGCAACAAAAAATCGCATTAGCATTAGCATCGTCAGGCATTGCGGCTACTTTACTGGATGGTGGGCGAACAGCACATTCAACATTCAAGCTGCCATTGGACGTTCATAATAAACCAGATGCAATGTGTAACATCAAAAAGAATAGTGGAATAGCTGCAGTGTTGCGGAAGAGTTCTATAATAATTTGGGATGAGTGCACAATGGCACACAAATATTCACTTGAAGCATTAAACAGAACTATGCAAGATTTAAACAGCAATAATAAACTTTTCGGTGGTGCTATCTTACTTTTGTCTGGTGACTTCCGGCAGACCTTACCGGTTATACCTCGCTCTACTTTCGCGGATGAGATTAATGCATGTTTGAAACAATCATTCTTATGGCGAAGTGTTGAAACACTTCGATTGACCATAAATATGCGAGTACAATTGCAAAATGATCCATCAGCACTAATATTTTCCGAACAACTACTAGATATTGGGAACGGTAAAATAAAACTGCAACCAAATACGCAATGCATTAAACTACCAGACAATTTTTGCACTGTTGTTCAGGATAAAACTGAATTGATTCAGAGTATTTTCCCGGATATACAGAATAATTATTTGAATCATGAATGGCTTAGTCAACGGGCGATTTTGGCAGCCAAAAACGTTGATGTTGACGAAATTAACTTCCAGATACAACAGTTGTTACCAGGCGATCTGATGTCTTTTAAATCAATCGATACTGTTGTTGATGAAAATGAAAGTGTAAATTTTCCGATTGAATTTTTAAATTCATTAGATATCCCTGGAATGCCACCACATAATCTTCGATTAAAGATTGGTTCCCCTATTATTCTCCTCCGTAATTTGAATCCACCTCAATTATGTAACGGTACGCGTTTGGTCATCAAAAAGATCACCGGAAACATTCTTGAAGCAACCATTTTGGCTGGGAAGTTTAAAGGAAAAGTGGTCCTGCTGCCACGTATTCCGATGATACCATCAGATTCTACCATACCCTTCAAAAGGCTACAGTTTCCAATTCGTTTAGCTTTCGCCATGTCTATAAATAAATCTCAAGGTCAAACAATGTCCATTTGTGGTTTAGATTTGGAAAATCCATGTTTTTCTCATGGGCAACTATATGTTGCGTGTTCACGTGTTGGGAAACCGTCGAATCTATTTGTGTTAGCTAAAGACAGGTTAACCAAAAACATTGTGCACCGATTGGTGTTAAATTAAATTGAAATTGAAAGTATTTATAATTCAAAAAAAAAGATATTAATGTTTAAAAGTTTAAGACTGTCTGCCTTGCCTACCTCATTCATGAGTTTAAGCGTCACATGTTATTTACTGTATTATACTGTAATATACTTATATTTGTTATAAAATTAAATGGAAATAATAAATCTGATAAATTTTTATTTTTTACCTATTGATTTCTGCTTAGTATCAAGTGTAAGAACATTTTAATTAATTGTGTTCAACGTACTTCCCCTTCAAATCAATCTCAATCCAGTGAATTTGTATACCAACATCATCATTGTCGTCTTAGTTCGTAAATAATTTCATTGTACTAAAGGGTTATAGTAGTAGAAAGTCAAATAAGGAGATCAGCATATTTTTTTACAAATACCATCTGTGTGAAAAAGCATAGTGGACTCCGTGACTGATGTTCTCTTATTGTTCCTCTTAGATTGTTTACTATAATGTAATATAACAAAAACTTTAGCCACAGCAACGCGTGGCCGGGTCAGCTAGTCTACTATAAAATTCATAGTGCAGGCATGAGTCGTTCAATATTTACAAATCTGGTATCATCGGATTCACCGTAAAATTTTCTATTACACCATATCACTTTGATTATGTTCGTCTCGTAAAATAAAAATGTTGCCATTTTTTTTTTTTTTTTAAATTACGAAATAAACAAAATCAACACTTTTTTTACATTTTCATATATTTATAACTATACATTACAATTTAAAAGTCTTCCAAAATATGTACATTTTTCGGAAAAAAGAAAAAAGTTAAAAAAAAGTTATAGATATTGGAACGGTAGAACATTAGTGTATTTTCAATACAAATTTATAAATAGTAGTAGAAACTATTTTAAAATGAAAAAAAAAAAACAAAATTGTTTCGTTATGATTTTCAATGAAAAAAACGTCAAGTTAATGAATAATACCAAAAATAATCAAAATCAAGCAGGTATTCATGACGTCTACTCACGTCATACGCTCTCAACGGACACAGAAATGTCCGCGCGCCATGACGTCCCTTCACGTCGTACGCCCTCCAGGGGTAGGCTGTATTCAGAACGCACTTTTTGTCAACCTTACACGGCTTTATGTGTTCGAATATCAGGATTGTAGGATAATCATATATGCTTATTGAATGTTAATCACTCAGGAAATATTTTGACGGTGTTTTGGTACATTTTTATGGACCGAATATTTTTTAGATTGTATAGAAAATCTTTAATTTTTTTAAAAAATAAAGTACACGGTTCGATTTCTGACAAAATGCTTTCTGAATGACTACGTTATCTCATATGACCAATTAATAAATTAATGGATGTCATTTGCGAAATACAAAAAAAAATCTGGCAGTGTCGTTAAATCTCGAACAAGGAAAACGGTGGCTAACACACTTTTCAAAAAACTTCGTTTAAAAGGTAAAATTTAGTTTTTCAGACATTCTAATGTATTTTTCTCCTTTATGTTTGCTCATTAATCTGTAGTGGATTATGCGATTTTGAATATTATTTTTTTTCGTAATAAGGTGGCGACTTTTTCACGGGTGGCTTTTGGGTGGTGTATTCTAAAGTTACGTATATTGTAAGGCATCCATGAATCAAACAAGAATGGCTATAACACCTGTAACTATCATTTAATATCAACTGCTTCTGTACATTCTTTAGTAGTAGTAAATTATTTAACCAGAACCTGACGTCTTACAGTCAGCTAAGACCAACAGGCGTCTTCTTCTTCTTCTTCTTTTAATTTATTGGCGATTCCACCCTGAGCGAGTGATTTGCGCCAGTGGAGTTTTATAGAGTTGATCTGTCCTTTGGTTTCCCTATTGTGTTATCACTCTAGTATACCTCCGTTTTTTGGGGGGTTAGTAAAGACAAAGACACAACTACGGACAATCTATAAAAATTAGTGTTTATACATGTATCTAACAACAGAAATAATTTAGTGTAAGTTTACACAAGAAAGAAAAAGATAATGAAAATGTTTTAAATATATATATATATATAACATTAATAAAACAAGATAATATATATAAAGATAATAAAAGTGTTATATACTTGATTATATACTTTTTCCATGTATTTACAAATACATGTATACTGTGCAAAGGGTTAATTAAGAGGTGGTGTTGGTTTAAATTGAAAGTTCATTAAGAGAGATAAACTTTACAATAATTTTATATATTTTGATAGACCCTGACGCTAATAGGGTGTTTATATTAGTGGGAAAGGGGACTTTGAGTTTAGCAAGTTCGCTGGTAAAGTTGGGGTATTTGTCAAGAAGTGGACAGTTAAAGAATAAATGATTTAGAGTTCCTACGTCCCGCTCGCAGTCACATCTGTTTGAAGGTCTAACGTGGATGCGAAATAAATGGGAAGGGATGGAGCAGTGGCCAGTTCTCATCCGACACAAGGAAACTATTTCCTTTCTTTTAAAATGCTTATGGTGAAACCATGGTTTGGTGTTAATATTGGGTTGGATTTCAGCATAGTTCTTACCTTTGTGTCTTGAGGATATCTGCCATTCTTTATGCCATGCACTCAGCATAGCCTCGTCAATTGAAGGAAAGAAGTCAGAGTGAGGGAGATGGACGTTGTCAATGACTAACCCCGAAGAGCAGGCTTCGTAGGCTAGTCCATCCGCTATTTCGTTACCCGAAATTCCAATATGACTAGGAATCCAGCAGAGGATAACCTGAGAGTTGTTATTAAGAAGGACTAAACTATTTACTCGGATTTCATTTTCTATATGAGTTGGGTTGTTTGAGAAAGAACTGTTGGACAATTTTTGTAATGCGCTAAGAGAGTCTGTAAAAATTACAGCTCTGTCTATGTTCTTGTCGATAATGACTTCTAAAGCTCTTTGGATAGCGATACATTCGGCCGTGTAGATTGAGGCCTCTTTAGGGATGCAGAGAGATAGTTTAAGATTGGTGTTGGCATGGAAGATACCAACACCAACATAGGGAGAGTTATCCGACTTGGAGCCATCTGTGAAAAACCAGTCCCAATGGGGCCATTTTTTCTGTGCAAAGTCAAGGAATATTGAATTGTTCATGTTATGTGGTAATTCGGAGTTTCCTGCTTTAGTTAGGACGGACTGTATGAAGATTTTAGGCACATGGTGCAAAGCCTGGAATGATGAAGAATAGTCAGGAAGTAAGGTATTACGGTAAATGGAGGGGGATAGTTGTGAAATTTTTTTATGACTACGGCAAAGGAGAGGCATGTCTTCTAATGGTTTATTTTTGGCTTCTAAAATATTCAATAAAAGCGTTGTTTTGGGAATTATAGGGTGGTTGAGGAGGCTGAGTCGCTTAAGATAAAATCGGTCGGCCGTGCGCTGACATCTGAGTTCAACAGGGGGTTCGGCATTTTCTGCTAAAAGTACGTTTGTAGGGGTACTGTTCATGGCCCCAATAACCAGTCTCAGACCCTTATATTGTACTTTGTTTAAACGGTCGGCTTTACATTTTGCTAAGGGGAATGTGACGAAAGCGGCGTAGTCTATGTGTGATCTGACTAGTGCATTATACATAAGTTTTAATGTGGAGGGGTGTGCGCCCCACCACACACCTCTGGTTGCTCTGAGGGTATTCAAGTTTTTTTCACACTTAGCTACTACTTCCTCTATGTATGTATTCCATAGAAGTTTGCTGTCCAGAGTCAAACCCAAGAATTTGGCCTCAGGTTTTATTGGGATAAAAGAGTCATTAAATGCTATTCTGGTGTTAGGGGGAATCTTCCTTTTTGTGAAGATTACGGCCGAACTTTTGGCCGGGGCAATGTTCAGGCCTGAGAATGAGAGCCAGGAATTTAATTCCCGAAGGGCGATATTTATGGTGTCAATTGCACCTTGAAGGGAAACTGCAGCCGTGTAGATAACTATATCGTCGGCATATTGAAGGATGCGGCATATTTTTGTAATAATTGCTTCCAAGGCACTTGTATATACATTGTACAACAAGGGGGCAAAGACAGCTCCTTGGGGAAGACCCCTGAACGTGACACGTTTTGTGACAGAGTCTGGGGAGCGAATAGAAAGGTGCCGATGCTTAAGGAGGTTTGAAATGAACGTTGCTATTTTAGGAGGTACCTTTAGTTCCAGGAGTCTTGATTGGAGGAGGGGAATATTAACACAATCATAAGCAGAACTGATATCTAGGAAAACTGCTACCAAATATTCTCCTCTGAGGTGGGATAATCTTATGTCCGTACAAAGGATGTTAATATTGTCCATGGTGCCCTTTCCCCGACGAAAACCGAACTGGGTCTTTGAGATTTTATGGTTCGATTCAAGATACCAGTCAAGCCTATTTTTAAGGAGATGTTCTGCAATTTTGGCCAAGCACGAGGATAAGGCTATGGGTCTAAAAGATGCCACTTCACTAGTGGGCTTGCCTGGTTTGGGAATAGGGATTACGATTTGTGATCGCCAGGCTAATGGCGCCTGCGATGTGGTGAAGAAGAAATTTAAAAGTTTAAGAAAGTAGGCTTTGATGACTTCAGGGGAATAGTGAATTAGACTATAGGGAATAAGGTCTTCACCTGGAGAGGTATCTGAGACCCTCTGAAGGACGGAATTTAATTCCTCGGTGCTGAAGTCTGAGTCCAAAACACCCTCACAAGGGTGGGAAATAAAATAAGGGAGTTCCGAGTCTAGGGGGCAGTAAGGAGGTGCCAGTTTATTGGCAAACTCTTCTAGGGTATTGGCTTCTATTGAAGTTGAGGATTTGGGTGATATTCCTGTCCTAAATTTTTTGATCATTGTCCATACAGTAGAGCTGTGAGTTTGTGGAGATAAATTTTCACAAAACTGACGCCAGCTTTTCCTTTTTTTTGTTTTAAGCAGCCTTTTAGTGGACGCTGCACAGTTCAAATAGGAATGCCAATTTTCTATGGATATATGACGCCGGTAGAATGAGAGAGCAGTTTTTCGACAGTTAACTGAGTCTGTACACTCGGAGTCCCACCAAGGGGGAGAATCTCTCGCCTTGGCTGAGTCCGAGGGACGGCGTGGGATGCTGTCATTGGCCACCGATGTAATACATTCAACTAAGGATTTATAGCATTGGTCTAAATTATCTTGATTTATTACTGGCAGGTTTTTCGCAGAACACTCAAGACCCTGGGTAAATTTAGGGAAGTCGGCTGCTTTAGAGTCTGTTTTATAGGTTCTCCGACGGGGGAGTTGAGTGGGAGATATTGGCATTGGCAAGGTTGTTTGAATTAAAATAGGGAAGTGATCGCTGCCTAACGGGTCTTCGAGTGTTTTCCACTCTGAAGTGAGTGCCAAAGACGGGGAAGCGAGGGATAGGTCGACTGCGCTGGGCCTTGAAGCCGGTGAAATTATTAAAGTAGGGGAGCGATCATTGAGTAGGCATAGGTTGTGTGTGTCCATTACTTCTAATATAGATTTTCCTAATCTGTCTAGAAATGCACATCCCCACACCTGGGAATGAGAATTAAAGTCGCCCAGTACGAAACATGGGCCATCAACTTTATTAAGTAGGGTATTCCACCATTGCATTGGGATGGATTTGCGGGGAGGGACATATATTGAGACCACTGAGAATGGGGAAAGTTTAATTCCACAGACCTGGATATCGGGAGACGGCGGGCGTAGATCGATAGTATTGAAAGGAATTCCATTTTTTACTAATAAAGCACAACCGGCCTTACCATCAGGTCGGTCATGTCGTGCACAGGAGTAGCCAGAGAGATTAAAAGGTAATGATGGGTTAAGCCATGTTTCTGACAGGGCTGCTATGTGAATTTTTTGTTGGTGAAGGAGTTGACGCAACTCCACCTTTTTATCATTAATGCTGCGACAATTCCATTGAAGTAAATTAGCCATGATATGATTAAAATAAATAAATAAATAAGAAATAAAAATAAACTAAATAAATAAAATTACAAAAGAAAAAAAAGAGAAAAAAAAATAAATTAAAAAAAAAATATGAGAGTTTATATGACTTAAACTCTAACAAGATTTGGATATAAGGTGGCTTATATCCTTCTCTAGATAGCTTTGACAGTTAATAAGATGTTCGGGGGCCACTACTAAATGTGGTAGCCTCCTCAGTTTTTTGATTGACTTCGTCAATAATTGTTGACAATATGTTGCCTAGAGCGATGGAGTCGTGGGTTGTAGCAGGGGAATCATTATTGATCTGGTTAACTTCGTTTTGTAAAGTGCGCAGGAGGGGAAGAATTGAGATTAATGGATTTCTATACGGGTTGTTAAGACATGTGCCCTTATTCTGGGAGAAGTCAAAATAGTCCCATGAGTATGCAGGGTTTTTGTCTTCTAATGGGGGAGGGGTTGATACGATTTTTCTTTTTTTAAAACCACGTAGGTTTTGCCTAGGGGAATGTGGTGAAAGGATTCTGGGGGGGCTCGGCCTCTCTTTGGTTGGGGAAGGTTTATTAGGAGTGGGGCTTGGTAGAGACAAGGGAGTTGAGGCTGTAGATGAGTATGAAGCCTTAATGGGGTACTTTGAAGCAGCTTCAAAGTATGGCAGGTTAAAATCTGACATTGCCTTTTTAATATTTTTTTGGCGAATGTGTTCATCACAGTTTTTATGAGTGGCCTGGTGGTCACGTTTACAGTTGATACAGTAAATGTCCTGCGAATCGCAACCCGCTCCACTGTGATCTCCACCACAGCGGAAGCATCGAGGAGTTTTGGCACGGCAGGTATTTTTTGAATGACCGAACCTACAACAGTTCAGGCACTGGATGGTGGGGAGAGAGTAGGGCTCCACTATTAAAGAATTATAATATAGGTACATTTTGTCAGGAATCTTTTGACCTTCAAATGTAACCACCATGGAGCGCGAAGGTTTCCACGCGGTATTACCATCTGAATCTCTATCTCTAAAATTGAGACGACGAACTTTCAAGACCTTGGTCTTATTAGACTGGTTAAACCCTTCCAAGATTTCTTCATCGGAGAGGTCGGTATCTATCCCCTTTATAACGCCCATACGGTATGTCGTATAGGCCGGAATAAATGACGATAATTTATTTTTTTTTAAAAAGTCTGCAGTTACAAACGAATTTGCAGCTGCTGCGGAGCTGAACTTTACTTCTAATTTATTCCGTCCTATTTTACGAATGGCTTCAATGTTTGCCACTTTATGCCTGTGAAGCATTTTACCCACTGAAAGTGGGTTTAGGAATGAGTTTTTTTGGGTGGCTTGATCTTCGGAGTTGAATTGGAGGTAGGTAATAAAAGGGGGAAGAGCTTCCGCCTTATATCTAATTATGTCAGGAACAATGTTCCGAGTTGGGTTATTTGTAATAATATTTGAATTTGGATTTGAATTAATATTTGGGCTTGAGGTATTGACCTCAACGATGGACGCAACCGCTAGGCTTGTTTCAGGGGACATTGGCTGGATTTCCATGTCGGATTGAGCAGAGTTGCTGGGGACTGGCGATTCCGGGATCGCCAGCCCCCCCGTCACGTCTTCCATATTGAAAGCTAAGTTAATAGCGCGGTGGCATGACTATATTGATATATAAAATGTAATAAATAAGTCACAAATGCACACGTGCCAGTAAACGGCACTAATGGGCAGGCAAACTTTTTTTTGGGGGTAGGGAGGAAGAAAAAGAAACGAGAGAAAATAAACAAGTAGAGTACTTACAGTAACAGTTTGAAAAGAAATAAATACGATAAAATGAAAGGTAGGTTCAATACACAAAGACACAAATACTTCGAGAAACTCAAAATGACCGGAGCGATCGAGTCTACGCGTACCGTCCGCAACCGTCCGAAACTTCGAATCTTATGTTATGTTCCCAACAGGCGTCATTGAAGGCATTTCCCATCGCGCCTGTGGCACCAACTTGTGATGAGTTGCTTCATCCCTACCACCACTTATGCTGCACTTTTAGCCCAACTGATGGCCATAGAAGCAACAGTGGGGGGTTTTTTTTTTAGGTCTGAATAGGTAAAAATAAAAAACAGGTAAAATGATGTAATATTCTTTCAATTCATGATAAATTTTAACATCATTTCAGGTTTTCTTTGTAAATTTTGAAACGCGGCTAGTAATGAACCCCTCCCCCCCTTTCCTCACAAATCCAGTAAATAGTTACTGGATTTGTGATTTATTTAATACTAACTTCTGCCAAATTAACCCGGTTTTCAATAAGTCTCGCAACGCTGACTTAAAATACTATACAAATACACACACCCACGGTCATAGCCACTCTTGTTTTTATTGTTGGATTTATTTTAACTGCTTAACTACTTTAGTTTAAGTTAGTCTTGTAATCTCGCTGTTTTGATTGAAATAGGAGTGTCATCTGGTATTTATGATGCCTTTTGAAATGACAATAGTCATAGTGTAAAATAATTATAATATGCAGATCAAGTGAGTTAATACTTTTAAAAAACAATAATATGCATGATTGTAATGAAAATTGAATAATTGACTCATACTCGGTCGAGGATTCCAACTTTTTGTAGGTATCGGAATTGATCGAATAGACCATGCTACTAAAGTTAATCTAAATGTAATGAATTTAGGGGTATTGGGTGTTTGGTTTCCACCTTTTTCTTTTTAAAACTGGGCGAATGGAATGCACTTGTGGGGTAATTTATACTACATTTCCTGTATTTAAATGAAGGTTGGACCACAAGAGAGGTCACCACCTGCCAAACCCAGTTAGCTCCTTAATATATAGGAATATAATAATAACTATGCAGCGTCCGGACTAAGGTATGTTTAACATGTATAAGTTTGGAATATTGAACATTTACTATCCATAATAACTAGAGGTCGTCCAGTGGTTGAAATTCGACCATAATTCATTAAACTTTTAGTTTGAGCATTATCAAGGGTCTTATACCTCTTTAATACAGTGAGTACCTCTATAATCATCGCATATATATATATTTTAATTTTGTTTTGTTACGTCAGCTGTGAGCGTGTACAAATACGTCATTAGCGTATGTTGTTTGCTTTATTCCCTGCAATACTTATGAAATATAAAATTTAATCTTAATAACAGTCGAAAAAAAATACACAATTACAAAACGCTGAATTATATTTACGAATTTTTTCAAAACATTTCTTTTTATTGAAGGTTCATGTGATGTAAGTCGATCATACACTAATTTGAAGTATTAATTATGATAAGGCCAATATGCTTTACCCTTATGACAACATGGAGTGAATGCAGCCTTTCACCTAAAGTGACTTCAGATTCAAAATGTTTTGCATTGCAAAACTTGCATTAATCTACAATCAAAAGTATTCAAATTTCTTGGAATGTCATTCAGTGTACATTTAAATGTACCCCTCAAAATAATTTTATAGTTTTGAAATACTATTTAAATTTGCAATTGGCCTATTATCATTTCGACTTTCACGAGAATATATCTTTTTGCTTCTTTGTGTCTCACGTCAGTTCTATGTGTAGGCATAATGGAAGATAGGTGCGAATATCTGGATGTAAAAAAAATGAAACTACAAAAATTAAAAATGTTACATGTAAAATGAAATTACTCAATGAAACCTCATGAAAGTTCGTCTCATAGGCAGCTTTATTTTCGATGGCTAGAATCGCGATGGCAGATAAACGTTTCTGACTTATTGTTGAACGCAGGCAGGTTTTAATTATATTTAGTTTGCTAAAACTTCGCTCACAGCTTGCAAATGTCGTCAATAATGCGCAGTATTCCATCCTTAAAGCTATATTAATATTAGGGAAAGCGCACATTTGTTGCAATAGGTCAAATGTACTCGTCTTTTCGGTTACTCATCTCAATAATAAACCTAATCAGCCAGCAGTCAGTCACATACAAAGCGACAATCGCTCGAGTTTCGGCGGTTCGGGTTTATTCAGCTCCACTCGTGTATTTTTCTAGATGCAATGGGCAACGGGATGCCCCTGCTCTAGAGACATTGCACACACTATATGCACGTTCGAAAATCAACTTCCGTGTTTCAAAATCAAATGAACAATCGATAGGAAGAAGCGCCCTGGATAATAGGCACTTTCTGTGGGCGCTTTAAAAAACATTTTATCTTTAATCATTTTGACTTCTTGATTTTATGAATTTTGCGCCCTCTTAAATTTCCGCCCGGGGCAGCTAAGTACTGAGTGACACTTCAAAAAACTTAATTTAATTGCATGGAGATACAAAATGATATAAAATAACTCGGAAAATACTATTTTAATTATCATTCAAATCGGAAAATAGTTCCATTCTCCGCATTAATACCAGGTTAAAGACTATTATGTTAAAAAGTAACGAATAACAAAAAATGCATGCAATCTTCACTTTTTTTCATCTCCAGGTTTATACATGTTACCACTGTTATCCCACAAGGAAGCCATTTAGGCCCGATTCTGTTTATTCTATTTTTAAACGACATTAACACTAATTTTAAGTCATCCTATTATTTTTTATACGCCGATATTTAAAATACACCTAAAAATATATTTAAAAATTACAAGCAGTCCTCAAAGAGTGATTTAAACTCATCTACGAATGTTGTAAATCAAACAAGTTAGTTTTAACACATTCCGCTCCGAACGTAAAACGCGCGAACCCCACGTTGCTGCCGTTCGGCAAAGGTCGTATTGAAAAACCTTCTGTAAATAAAACTCAATTTTTTACCGTCAAATCCATCCAAAACACTTTCAATTTACTCAAGCACTTTTTGCACTTTTGTTTGTTATTTATTGTTGTTATTGGTATTGGTATATTTGTTATTAATGTGATTTTTTAGTAGACACCTATTTTTAGTTTTAAATAGGTTTTGCTGTCTTTCAAATTAATTATTTTGTATGATACTGTGTAAAACTGTTTGTTTTTCCAATAAAGATAAATAAAAATAAAGATGCTTTCTTTCATTTTACAAAATTGAAATATTTGGAAATAAATGGTCTAAAATTAAAAAAAATGTAATAATATAGTTTTTTTTTTAATATTTCGGACTTATCTATGAGCTTTTCAGCATAACTCAAAAGCTTTTGAGCTAAACTCAACAGTACCACCGGAGCTAGCTCCTAAATATTGTAATTACTTAATAATAATAATGATAATAATAATAGATCTGCAAAAACCTCTGAATAAAGAAGATAATTATTTCTCTATTTTTACTTAAATTATTAAAATTTTTGAGAATTTAAATTAAATCTATAACATGCTTAGAATTACCTAAAATAATAGCTAAAGAATCAATTAAAAACATCCATATTCTTAAGACAAAAAAATAAATGATGTAAAATTACAGTTCTGTTTAACATATTATCTTTATTAGTCACAATTGGGCTACCCTAGTTTAAGGAATTTATACTTCAGTTTACAATGTTCTCTACGTCATTATCTGTATTGTGTACAATTTCTGTTGGGTAATCAGAATAAATAAATAAATAAAGCAAAAACTGTAACAAATCATATTAATCTTACCTGATGATTTAGATAGCAAAGAGTAATAGTATTTTTCATTAGTTATTTTATCCATTATGTGAGAATAATGCACTAGTATTCACAATTGATATCGAACTTCCGACTGAAAAATGTTATCAATTGTAATCACGAAACAACATTATGGTGTCTTATCTCACGCGTGTGTGTTAGTAATTTATAACAGCACATGATAAAACATCTTAGAGATTTATAGTTTAGCGAATGACGGAGTAAACATTACTTGTTACGATTTATAACCAAAGAAAAATTTATATTGTATGTCAAATATATAATATTATTTTTAAGAAAATGTAATTTTTATAGTGGTGTTATTTGTGTAAATCTGGTTTAAGATTTACAACTTATCAAATTGCAGCAGATGTGACATTTTAAGCAATTGAGGTATGGCGGGTTTACATCTAATGATACCGGTGTTGCCAACAATAGCTATATTTGAATATCTATAAATTCAACCGTGTCAATGTAGTTTTATTTTCTCGATTTTTATTTACGTCTAAAGTTTTCATAAAATATATGGAAAAATACAGACTTGAGACACTATTAACTTTTAGACAATGTAGAAATTTACCTTTTTATTACTTTTATGTTTTACGCGGCCGATTTTCAAAAAATTGCCTAATTACAGGTGCTTACTTGAAATGTTTATTTTAAAGAAACTATGTGTTATATTGATAAACTGCACTATTTTGAATAGCTTATGAAATTCTTTAGAATATGGTTGTATTACTAACTATACATTTTTTTTTATAGTTAGTAGCAGTTTTTTACCAAAATTTTATTTTTGTTACTCAATAAAAGAGAATTTAAAGCGATGACACACATTTTTTATTTTTTACTTATGTTCCTAGATATCTATAAAACTATGTATAAGTAATATAAATCTCTTACCAAAAACAGAAAATAAAAAAAAGTACCTATACATACCTAAGGTGGATCGTCATTGGTGCCGTAATATATTATTTTTTCACCAAAATTATGTATAATTTTTAAAATATAAAAAAAATTAAGCCATGGTCTAAAAAAAATACATATTTTTAAAATGTAATATTTTGATAAAGTGATTAAAAATGGAATATTTTTTTATTATTTCGATAAATAATGACATTTCTAAATTAAATCAGTTAAAAAGATGTTATAATATGTATTTAAAAAATTATATTAACAAAAAAATGTTGATTGTTGGTCAATAGTCCCCCAAAACAAATAAACAAAGTGACAACCTTTCCGAAATACCTAATTTGCAACATCAGCATCTTAGAGTATACACATTTTAGAATACATATCTTATTCGCAATAAAATTTCACAAAGAATACTTTTGGGCGAAAAACTAATGGAGAATTTTAAGGCAATAAAAACTAGGAGTTGTTATTATTAGAAATTAGTTATACTTAAACCCTATGAACGCAACCACTTCCCCCACAGTGGTTCCGCCATCATGCGGGTTAACTCAGATTATGAGATATAACGAAATTCAGTATTATTTATGTTTTATATCTACAAAAAAAGAGACATTTCTATTAAATTTCAAGCTTTCCTTATCATTTTATTGAGAAATAGGATTAATTATAATTTTATAATGGAAGTAGATGGATAATAGCCATCAGGACCAACTGAATGCATTTGGGATAAATGTACTTCGCTGATAGTCTGAACTCCGAAATTAAAATCTTTATAGGTTTCGAGAATTTTTGATGCGTCGAATGATTGTCTCAACTTTCTCTTTACACCAGGGTTACCACTGTCGCCCTTGCTGTCATTGTCATTGCGATATGATGTATTCATTAAAGTCATGTGCAGTTTTACTCCATTGTTTTCTTTCTTGGCAAAATCTGTAACACAAAAATTAAGAATAATATTCAACGACAGTAAAATTTTATAGCTGCTTTGTAGCTATTAATAATTAAAAAAAAATAATTCAACTGCTTATACTCAAAAAATATATTTTTAAGAAAATGCAAATTTTACAGGAAAAACAAACCATGTCAGTTTATTGATTGGTGACAAATATTTTTTCGATGTGTTGAAGCGTAGCTGCCATGGAAATCACTGACCGAAATCATGCCTATCATCTAATTATTGAGGAAGAGCAGTTTAAGAATAGATTAATTTTCTACATAAGTATCAATGTGATCATAAAAAACAGATTTTTACATTTTTTTTCAGCAATAACATATGAGACTGATGAAAAAAGTGGCAGTTTTCCTGTTATCTATGACTCAATACCTATGAACCCTCTATCGGAAACATCGGTCTGACAGGCCCTATAGCATAGCATCTTGGTGGTGTGGGTTTGCCAATCAGTCTGGACTCCTTCCTATGTAATATTTAGCTACCTATGCGAAGGTTGAACCCAAGAGGGATTTTATGGGGGTTTTATGTTTTCCTTTTCATGAATTCGACTGAGTTCGACTTTCCCTGCCAATGCTGTTCATTTCTTTCCATCTTAAAATGTCTCACACTCGCGTACCATATTTTCTGTAACTGCGGAATATCTTTCCCTTCACCACCTAATGTAATGTAATCTGAGCTCTTCCGTTCTGTGAAAAACCACTGAAAATTCGCTTTTAGGACAAAATCATGTTTGCACCCAGAATAATCCCATGCATCCAGAATAATCAAGATTCCAGCAATACCACGGTGAAATGCAAATCTACCTAGTGTTATCGATCACCAAAGATGGCACACAGCAAACCAAAGATACAATGATTCCACTGGTTTATATTTTTAATTTACAACGCCGAAATCCTCAATTCACTCGTTCATTCAAAAATGTGGATCTAAGAATAGACACCGGAAACAATTTGCTCATTTTATATTAAAGAAATAAAATAAAGCATTTCACCGCTTTAACTGGAGACCAATTCAAATATATTATAAATTATTACAAAAGGAAGAATCGTAGGTTGACATGTGAAATGTTATTTTGATACCTTTTTGATAGAAGAAATCGTTCAATCTGTTTGCTAAAGTCTGCATAATGTCATTATTCTTTTCGCTATCATCACAAACATTTCCAAATAATACGTGGACATCGCGAGGATCGTCCTCCCAATACGAAATGCCTTTTATGACGATATTCAAAGGTTCCTTTATTAGAGGCCTGATGATAAAGCAAACATTATAATTAGGATGATTATATAATAATATGCAGTTTTTGTTTCAATAAATTGTCGGAACTTCGCTTTTAGTTTCTATAAAAAAAGTTTTTAGTTTTTCTTTAGTTTAGTTTTTATATATAAAAACTGTCTTCTCTCTGTCCATCTGTCCGTTGCAGCTTTCAACTCGAAAAGTTTAAAAGCGACCGAGTTGAATTTTTGTGTGTAGATTTATGCTCTTGAAAAACAACCATAGCTGTTTAGATCACATCGACAGCTGGTTGGATAATATAGATATATCTCAACAATTTTTTAGTACTAAAGAATGAAAAATTATTACTTCGATACAATGCTCAAATATTATATTAAAATTTCAAAAATATGTTTTATTTATTACTGGCCAGATAAAATTAATATAAAATCATCTATGAGCGCAAATTGAAACATAAAAGAATGTTCAATGTCACATTATAATTATTATAAATTAAAATATTATTCATATATTTGTTTCTTTATTGTGGGTATTCAATAGAAATTGTGCATAATACTGGTAAAGATATAAAGACAATATAAATTGAAGCACCTATACATTCCTAAACTAGGCTAGCCCAACTGACTAATAAAGATGTTAGAGGTAAAACCGCAAGTTGGTATCATAGGCGCGAGTAGTCTTGGGGGAAGATGCCGTTAATGGCGCCTGTAGGGCCTAGCTGTAAGACGTCAGGTTCTGGTTAAAAAAATTACTACTACTAAACAATGTATGGAAGCAGTTGATCACATCTACAGGTGCCATAGGCATTCTTGTTTTACCAATCATTTTGGTAGAAATACTATCCATTTAATGTTATTTTATTGCATTCACATTCTTAAGTGTTACTGATGCGGAATGACACAAGAGTAGCACAGCATTTCCCATACACATATTGCTGATACAACTATTGCTACACATATTGCTGACATACTGTCACAATCCGCAAACTACTATTAGCATTTTAGATAAAAATCAACAGCGAACGCCTAACACAGTAAATTTAATATGTTTACTGAAAGTACTGTTTTTTCTTGTTGTTATAATATTAGAGACGACTGGGTGTGGTTGTGGCACAGCTAATACGGAAACCTCCAGTATGTGACCAATTATCAAACTTAGGCCCTGAACGCACGAACGCTCTTTTTTGCACTTGAAAGTGTCCGCGTTGATTCAAACGCTTCGTAAGTACACTTCCATAGAAAACAGTACGTTTTGTCCTGGCATTGAAACAAGGCGTTTGTGTGTTTGGGCAGTTTAGGTATTTTTTTTAAAGACACTTTATATATCTTAATATATATAAATCTCGTGTCACAATGTTTGTCCTCAATGGACTCCTAAACCACTTAACCGATTATAATAAAATTTGAACACCATGTGCAGTTCGATGTGCACTTGAGAGATAGGATAGTTTAAATCTCAAATTATAGTCGCAATTTTAATTTATCGCTAATTTTTTGTCCGTTATTATTTGGCAGTCATAAAACTGACAGATGTCGATACCTTTTTATTTTATGGGCGATTGTGAAGAGCGCGTGACGACTCGGTGCCTGTATAATTTTATTGAACAAGCAGAGGAAAGAGCAATTGTGATATTATTGGAAAATTTTTTAGAAGATCACAATCAACTAATTCAATTGATCAAAAGAGTTTCGCCACGACTGCAAAATGACAATTATCAAATCGTCATATTTTAATTTATTGCTAATTATTTGTCTGATATTATTTGGCAGTCATAAAACTGACAGATGTCGATACCTTTTTATTTTATGGGCGATTGTGAAGAGCGCGTGACGACTCGGTGCCTGTATAATTTTATTGAACAAGCAGAGGAAAGAGCAATTGTGATATTATTGGAAATTTTTTAGAAGATCACAATCAACTAATTCAATTGATCAAAAGAGTTTCGCCACGACTGCAAAATGACAATTATCAAATCGTCATAAAAGCCGACAAAGTACCATTAGGTGCACATGCTGGTAGATTCAACGCTCCAACTGTTGATGAGGTTGCTGTTATCATGGTTGGTGATCCAGTTGACAAAAGATCTATAAACATTACACGGCGAGACAACACTGTCAGTACGATTTAGGATCTACACCGTTCATATGACGCACTACAATATCCATTGATATTTTGGCAAGGACAAGATGAATATCACCTTAATATCAATCAGTATGATCCAAATACCGGTAAATTTGACAATTATCTATTTACTTTCTTACTGTATGTATAGATTTTAATTTCGTATTGCATTTTATTATTTATTTTTTTAGGTGATTACAGAAATAATAAAGTTAGCTCAATGAACTACTACGCACACCGAATAATGGTTAGACAACATCAAGACAATTATATCCTTCGATATCGTCAGCTGTTCCATCAATACATTGTTGATATGTATGCTAAGGTCGAAAGCGAACGCTTGCGATTCCTTCGATTCAACCAGGCAAAACTACGATCGGAAGAATATATTCACTTACGAGATGCTGTTGCTGGAAACATTGATGGAAATTTAAATCCCAATGACATCGGTAATGCTTTCATTTTACCTTCAAGCTACATCGGCAGTCCACGGAACATGCAGGAATACATACAAGATGCGATGACTTACGTACGTCATTACGGCCGACCGGATTTATTTATTACATTCACATGTAATCCGAATTGGGAAGAGATACAAACTTTACTATTGCCAGGACAACAAGCCATTCATCGTCATGATTTAACTGCACGTGTGTTTAAACAAAAATTGAAATCCTTAATTGATTTTATTGTTAAATATACAATTTTTGGTATCACACGTTGTTGGCTGTATACGATAGAGTGGCAAAAGCGAGGTTTGCCTCATGCCCACATTTTGGTTTGGCTTAAAGATAGAATCCGTCCTGAAGAAATCGATCAAATAATTTCAGCCGAAATTCCAGACCCATTAATTGATCAAGAATTATTTGATATTGTCACCAAACACATGATCCATGGGCCATGCGGTGTTTTCAACATGACCTCACCGTGCATGGAAAATGGAAAATGTAAAAAAAACTTCCCAAAGCCGCATACGAATGACACGATCACGGATATTGATGGTTATCCAATGTATCGCCGCAGAAGTACTGAGAATGGTGGCCACACATTTACAATGCGACTGCCGAACTTTCCAAATCAAGTTGAGTTTGATAATCAGTGGGTGGTACCATACTCACCACTACTTTCAAAAACTTACAAAGCTCATATCAATGTTGAGCTTTGCAGTTCTGTTAAATCAATTAAGTATATTTGTAAATATGTAAACAAAGGCAGTGATTTGGCCATATTTGAAGTAAAAAACATAAATAAAAATGACGAAATAGCACGATACCAAATGGGCAGATACATTAGCAGCAATGAAGCTATTTGGCATATTCTCAGCTTTCCCATCCACGAAAGAGATCCTGCTGTCCAACATCTGGCAATACATCTTGAAAACGGTCAACGTGTATACTTCACTGAAGAAAATGTTCTCCAAAGAGCGTTCGAAGCTCCGAAAACGACTCTAACTGAATTTTTTACATTGTGTCAAAAACCTGATGTTTTTGGCCAATTCGCGAAGACATTGGTGTATGGTGATGTTCCACGTTATTTCACATGGAACAAATCCAGTAAAAAATGGGAGCCACGGAAACAAGGAAAACCACATCCTTCCATTACAGGCATATTCAAAGCTAAGACATTGGGGAGACTTTACACGGTACATCCAAAGCAACGTGAGTGCTTCTATTTACGTTTGTTATTGGTGAATGTTCCCGGACCAACGTCTTTTGAATTTTTATGAACAGCTAATGGTCGAGTATTCAATACATACCAGGATGCATGTCGTGAACTGCAATTGCTAGAAGACGATAACCATTGGGACTTAACGCTTGCTGATGCTGCGTTGACATCAACACCGAATAACATTCGTCAGTTGTTTGCAATTATTTTGGCGACATGTTATCCCTCGCAAGCACAAACTTTGTGGGAAAAATATAAAAATTGTATGACAGAAGACATCTTGCACCGAATTAGACAAACAAATCAATGCCAAAACATAGATTATACACCAGAGATGTACAATGAAGCATTGGTCTTGATCGAGGATTTATGTGTTCTTATTTCAAATTTACCACTTAATCATTATGGTATGCCATCACCTAATCGTCCAGCCACCGACTTAGTCAATACCGATTTACAACGAGAAAATCAATATGACCATGGAAGTTTAGCAACAATTATCATGAACAGAGAACCATTACTGACAGCAGAACAAAAAATTATTTATGATCGGATTATGCTGGCTGTTGCTGCTGAACAAGGCGGTTTTTTTTTCTTGGATGCACCCGGTGGAACCGGTAAGACATTTTTAATATCGTTGATTCTTGCCAAAATACGGTCGCAACAAAAAATCGCATTAGAATTAGCATCGTCAGGCATTGCGGCTACTTTACTGGATGGTGGGCGAACAGCACATTCAACATTCAAGCTGCCATTGGACGTTCATAATAAACCAGATGCAATGTGTAACATCAAAAAGAATAGTGGAATAGCTGCAGTGTTGCGGAAGAGTTCTATAATAATTTGGGATGAGTGCACAATGGCACACAAATATTCACTTGAAGCATTAAACAGAACTATGCAAGATTTAAACAGCAATAATAAACTTTTCGGTGGTGCTATCTTACTTTTGTCTGGTGACTTCCGGCAGACCTTACCGGTTATACCTCGCTCTACTTTCGCGGATGAGATTAATGCATGTTTGAAACAATCATTCTTATGGCGAAGTGTTGAAACACTTCGATTGACCATAAATATGCGAGTACAATTGCAAAATGATCCATCAGCACTAATATTTTCCGAACAACTACTAGATATTGGGAACGGTAAAATAAAACTGCAACCAAATACGCAATGCATTAAACTACCAGACAATTTTTGCACTGTTGTTCAGGATAAAACTGAATTGATTCAGAGTATTTTCCCGGATATACAGAATAATTATTTGAATCATGAATGGCTTAGTCAACGGGCGATTTTGGCAGCCAAAAACGTTGATGTTGACGAAATTAACTTCCAGATACAACAGTTGTTACCAGGCGATCTGATGTCTTTTAAATCAATCGATACTGTTGTTGATGAAAATGAAAGTGTAAATTTTCCGATTGAATTTTTAAATTCATTAGATATCCCTGGAATGCCACCACATAATCTTCGATTAAAGATTGGTTCCCCTATTATTCTCCTCCGTAATTTGAATCCACCTCAATTATGTAACGGTACGCGTTTGGTCATCAAAAAGATCACCGGAAACATTCTTGAAGCAACCATTTTGGCTGGGAAGTTTAAAGGAAAAGTGGTCCTGCTGCCACGTATTCCGATGATACCATCAGATTCTACCATACCCTTCAAAAGGCTACAGTTTCCAATTCGTTTAGCTTTCGCCATGTCTATAAATAAATCTCAAGGTCAAACAATGTCCATTTGTGGTTTAGATTTGGAAAATCCATGTTTTTCTCATGGGCAACTATATGTTGCGTGTTCACGTGTTGGGAAACCGTCGAATCTATTTGTGTTAGCTAAAGACAGGTTAACCAAAAACATTGTGCACCGATTGGTGTTAAATTAAATTGAAATTGAAAGTATTTATAATTCAAAAAAAAAAATATTAATGTTTAAAAGTTTAAGACTGTCTGCCTTGCCTACCTCATTCATGAGTTTAAGCGTCACATGTTATTTACTGTATTATACTGTAATATACTTATATTTGTTATAAAATTAAATGGAAATAATAAATCTGATAAATTTTTATTTTTTACCTATTGATTTCTGCTTAGTATCAAGTGTAAGAACATTTTAATTAATTGTGTTCAACGTACTTCCCCTTCAAATCAATCTCAATCCAGTGAATTTGTATACCAACATCATCATTGTCGTCTTAGTTCGTAAATAATTTCATTGTACTAAAGGGTTATAGTAGTAGAAAGTCAAATAAGGAGATCACCATATTTCTTTACAAATACCATCTGTGTGAAAAAGCATAGTGGACTCCGTGACTGATGTTCTCTTATTGTTCCTCTTAGATTGTTTACTATAATGTAATATAACAAAAACTTTAGCCACAGCAACGCGTGGCCGGGTCAGCTAGTATTCTATAAAATAAAACATTTTGAAGCCAGAAATAGAATGTATCAAGTTTATTATTTTATACTCACTCAATAATTTGAGTCTTTGCTTCTTTCAGGAGCTGAGAAGCCAATAGTCTCTCTTCATCATCCATAAGCGGCATAATTGCCAGAGTCAAATGTAACCTCTCAGCTGGGATAAAGACAGATTCTTCAACTCCTTGTGCGTTTTCAGATAGAACAAGTTCCTGCAAATACAATTCGCATTATGATTGTCTTCTAGTGTATCGCCTCGCCATTCCTCTCAAACCTTTTTTCTGCAGAATGTTTTTCATCAGGGAAGAAAGGAAATTCTCATGACAATATTCAGATTTTTATATACTATTTATAAAGGTTTTTTTTTATAAAAGTATCATTTGGTCAGACAACTGACACTAATCCCCAAATTCTTGAAACAATAAAGTTTCAAGTTAATTGCGCTTACAAACACAACCATAAAAAACTATCTGGTGTATTTAAGCTAGAATCATAAATAGTTAAATATCCTTGAAGTTCTCACATATTTTTTTAAGTTAGTTAAACAATATTAATAAATAATGTGTTTTTTAGGTTCAATCTTTTTTAACTTACCTTTGTTAACATCCGCCCATCCTCACTGGGTCCACTTATTGGACCTCGACTCTTCCCCAATAAAAGCACTTAAGTAACATTTATTTTCTAAATTATAGAAATATAAATAAAAGATTGTTTCTAAAAAGTATTCTTTTAGTTATAATTTATTATTTCCACTGATAATATAGTCGTATAAACATATAAAGTTAAATAAAAGCTTGTATCCATATCAGACCATAGTCACCATCTTGTCCAAAAGGCTCATGGAGACATGTCAAACGAGCAAAAAAACTCAAAGGACCGAATTCACTCCATTGTAGTTTCTGTCACGACCTTTCAGCTTCATCATCAGAACCTGATCATTATCTATGTCCTACCGCGAAGGTTTTACTTTAGGTAGTTATAGAGTTCCTACGGCCATATTTAAACTTCATCAGATCAGTTCAGTAGTTCCACAATATTGTACTGTCATTGAAACTATATGTGTATGCAAAATTTCAACAACTGGATAACTTGCGCTATACAAACAGACAAACGTGTGAAATTATTAAAGCTTGCAACAAATTCTAGGCAACCCCAATGAATAACTGATTTCGAGCTGGTGTCAGGTTCTGACACCAGGTCGAAATCGACCTGGTGTCTGATGCTGCCTTGGGCAGAATTTAAGATTGTGTTTTTACAAAGGGTAAAATGTTAA
Organism: Neomicropteryx cornuta; assembly: GCA_020383195.1. Classification (NCBI taxonomy): domain Eukaryota; kingdom Metazoa; phylum Arthropoda; class Insecta; order Lepidoptera; family Micropterigidae; genus Neomicropteryx; species Neomicropteryx cornuta. The sequence goes on from JAHKQU010000012.1 coordinate 21,914,435, forward strand.
TCAAAATTAAGAGGAAATCACTCCTTATCCAGTATTCCAATTATTGGTGCTAAAAATATAATTGATTTTTACTCTTGTCACTCTTTCAGTATTTTTTATATTCAATTAAAGGTTATTTTTGTTTACCTGAATGAATATTTATTTTCTGCCGAATAGCAGAGATAAACATTTTATCTCTCTAAGTCTCATGCTTATTAATGGTGATAAAGTAAAAGTTTATCAGTGACATCCAAGGGACCCCATTATTATTTATACAAATGACTTGGAAAAAAAAAAATTTCTACTTTTTAATTCATTAAATAAAATATTGTTTTTAATAAATATTTTTTATTTCTTTCTGACAACCACAGTATGGTATCAAGGTGAGCTGTGACATCCGAGGTATTACCTACCTACTGGTGTAGTGGTACATATTTTTGACTGCATATATTTCTGATCTGTCAGTATGTCAATTATTAGCATGGTGAAATTGAATCTTAAATTAATTGAAATAGGTATATGTAAATTTTACCTTGAACTTCTTGTAATTCGTTACTATGGCCTCTGCATTGATTGGAATAGATAAGAAATGCGTGGGTCTTTGTTTCTGCCTTGCCCCAGAAATTATGAGGTTCAAACGTTGTTTTGCTTTAGCAACATTCTGAAAGAATTTCAAGAGTTTGAAATTGAATGAAGCATAGTTTGATAACATACATCAGACCAAAACTTTTTTTAACAACTTTATATTATGTATTGAGTGTGCAATGTTGGTCAACTTTATATATTTATATTGATATAATTAACCGATTACATGTCAGTCAAATTTTTCGGAAAACAAACCTGCAGTGTAGATGAAAATTTGCAACTTTTACTAAAATTACCAAAATTTTAAAAATACGCCAGTATCCTTTTCAATAATTCAATTTCAAATTGAATCAGTATAAAAGTTTTATTATTCAATAAATATAACATTTGAAATACATTTTATTTCAAGAGGCTTAACTTAGAATTGTGCATATAAAAAAAATTGTAAAGTATACATAGTAAAAACATAGCCGTCGCCCACAACACACCCAAACTTTTTGCTCGCAAAAAAAAAAATTATAGTACTAAAAATTGAATAGGTCATAATTTCTTACATAATTGGTCATGTTTGCAGTGGCTTCAGTACTTTTCTGTGTGTGATTTTAATCATAAGAAGTCATATTTTTGTAGTCATAGAAATAATAGCAAATCAAATGTCAAACCATATAAGTAGGTCCTGAAATGGTTACATCTCCATTTTGTCCCATACGAGGTACATTAATGCGAGTCTTGGTCTCGGATTCAATTCTGCGTCTAGTGGCTCCTCTAGCCCCAATCACCACACCAAAATAACTACTGTAAATATAAATTTACATAATATTTTAGGCAAAAGAGAAATAAAGTGGACTTACAGGAAATAAAAGAGCAGGAATTACTCTCGCATAACAAACAAACTTCCTGTCTGTAAAGACTATCAGACAAAAAGAAAAATAATGAAGTCATGTACCAATTTTTAAAATTGTTGTCACATGGTCTTCAAATTTTACATAGATCACTTTTAAAAAATAAATAATTGGCAATAAGTATGGTCCCCAAAAAAATACCATCCTTTCAGAGGTCAGGAAATCAATATCATAGGAAATTTGCCCCTTCCCAGAAAACTATATATTACTAAAGATCTACACATCATCTGCGAGCAACAATTTGCACTTGTTTTTATATATTATTATTGTAGATCATTTAATAAACTTTTTTTTTGTATTTTCTCATACATATAATCATTTTGTGTTTTATAAACAATATTTTTTTTTTTTTTAACAATTAAAACTGCTCATAAGAAGTACTATACCCTGCACTACATATTATCCATCTAATATGGTACTGACCATATTTGAATGTTACACTGATTGAGAGTGTAGCAAAATTATTAAGGTTTATTTATTCCTTCAAACTTTTTTCGTATCGTGAAAGAGAATGGGCAGGGCAAGTGGATACGTACCGGGCGAACGCTGTTGTCACGCAGCACTGCTTACGTCTATGCCTATTTACTTGTTGTTTGTAATAAAAAAACATTAGGATTGACCAAAGTTTTTAATGTTTTTATTGTGGGCATAATTTAAAAAAGATGTGATTTAGTTGGAATAACATAAAAGTGTGTAATTACAAAGTAAAGCGGAATTATTACGGTTAATATAATTCTTATGTAAATTAAATAATAAATATTGTATAATAACCTTGGTATGTGAATACTTGTGGTGAACTTATCCGAACCGGTCATTTCAATGGTTGGATCAAAATCTTCTTCCATTTCTTGATTTGTTAAATTATCTAAAAAAAAAAGCATAACTTTATTAAGCGAAAGGTGAATATATAGGGTGATGATTTTAGAGGCGTGGTTTTCAAGAAGAGATAAAACGCATATAATTTGATGTTATGGCTAAGAATTTGGTTTAATTATAAAGATAAGGGTTTGCCATTATGTTTTAAAAATGATTTCGGGTAAGTGGCCGCCGCGGCTGACTCGAACAAATTCCAGCCGAGAGGCCCAATTTTCAACCACTTTTTGCAGCAAGTTGGGCCGTATGTCAGCAATAACGCGCCGAATATTCTCTTCCAAGGCGTTAATCGTGTCCGGCTTATCTGCGTAGACAAGCGACTTCACATAACCCCACAAAAAATAGTCCAGCGGTGTTAAATCGCACGATCTTGGAGGCCACGCCACAGGCCCAGCACACGTTTTTAGTTTATTTTAGAGTGATTTTAAAAAAATTTAGTGATTTTTTCTAAATTTGCACCATTTGCAAACGTTGTTCAGGAGTAAGTCTATTTATTATGAAATGGCAAACCAAACTGAGCATAAATCAAGTGACAGCTGTCAAAAACACCAACTATGAAAAAAGTAAAAAAAACACCTCTAAAAAAAACATCCTATAGAATGAATATGGTCTTTCCTTCCACATTTTTACATCATTGTACATTCTTCTTTATTAGTAAAATCATAATGAATAAATAATAGTATTTATTACTACAAACGTTTGAAAAAAAAATATAGTCTGACAAAAGAAAAATTGCCAAAAAAATCCCAAAAAATGTGCCAGATAAGAGCCTCCAATGAAACTTTCGTAAGTTGTTGTGTGTTCCTAAACCATTCATTTGGTAAGTTGTTGTGTTGTACGCCCACGATGCCCTAGAGATAGGGAGTGAAGCGACCCATCCTGAGTGCTGCAAGCACGAGTTGTAGCGCGCCGAATACAATGTCAAAGCCGCCTACAGGGCCTAGCTGTCAAGTCAGGGTGATGGCCCATAAGGCCTAAAGATGGAGAGCGAAGCGATCTGTCCCAAGTGCCGCAGGCACATGGGACAGATCGCTTCGCAGGTGCCTGCAGGGCCTACCTGCCAGCCCACAGCGAAGCCCGAGGTGGTAACAGCTAGTATTCAAATATTATTATTATTAAATATTATTATTATCCATTTAATGTATTATGTCTTTTTTTTTTATAAAAATAAAAATAAATAAATAAAATTAGGGCAGTCCTACCAGTGCCAGTTAGTTGCCTTATGAATTCTAGGACTTTATACCATCTCATTGAATTTCTACCTTTCCCATTTTTTCACTGCTTCTCTTTGAATCGCTTTACATGTTACCACTATAACCTAAATTTGTAGTGGCCTAAAACCTTAGTTATGGGTGATAAGGGTTAATCAATATAAAAAAGGAAAATACTTTGTGTGCTTTTACTTTGAATTATGTAAAATAGATTGCGAAAATATTGGGTGGGTACATGTATAATACATGTATAAATGCGTATCTAATGTTAGACTGCGTACACGGAGGGCGCTGTCCGCTTGCCCCTCATAGTACAACTGTCTATGGGTATACTAAAAGTAACTGTTCTACATAATGAGTACTATGCTATATAAAAATAAATGCACAATACTTATTTACATCATGTAAATATGAATTTTGGCAACAGATTTTGGAAAAAAAACACTATCTGCAAAAAAATTCTTCTTGAATGGCAAACAGCTATTAGAATTAAAGGCACAGAAAAATCAACATGATTTATATGAGGGCACATATAATTAAAACAACGAAAATAGCTGAATATATTTCGTAAAGTAAATAGCTGAATATATTTCGTACGTTTTTAAGTAAGTAGGTAAGCCAAACGCCTCATTAGATTATTTATTACAGAGTAAAGTAAACAAACGAGGGCAATATTTCAGCGCTTGAAGGATCGAAAGAATTAGAGGATGATTGAAGGATATTTAACAAGTCATCAGCGCTGTACAGTGACTAAAATATATTTTTAGTAATATTGTCCAATTTACTTATAATTAAAACGTACATGATCATGACAGATAGCCATCATAAAGTTTACAAACCGCTTTCGTATAAATCATATTCATTGAATGACGATAGTTCTGGCTGACAATCGTTGACTCTGTAGCACCTGCCTTCGATCCAAATTAAATCTGGAGCAATTACGTTCATATTTCATAAACTTCTTTAATAAAAACAAAAACAAAACACATCAAGACTGCTGACATTGCATTTGACAGTTAGATCACACAGTTATATTCTTATTTTTCGTCATTAAATGGCAATCGGCTATAAAGCCAATTGTTATAAAACTAAGCCGTTCGCCAGTACACGTTTTTTTAAAGTATAATTTATTTTTGAAATAACAGAATAACAAATCAAGTGAAAATAAAAATAACGCGAAATATTTACAAAAAGTCCAAGACAAAATGATAAAACAAAATAGAACTTAAATATTAGCTGTAAGCAAAATAAAAATTCAATTGCCAAAATAAATTTTATAAACCTTTAAACTAAATATAGCATAAATTGAAAGGGAGTTTCATTTTAACGATAAAAGCGCAGAGATAAAATTGAGAGTACGAGAAAAAAGTCAATTTTATCACAATATGGGTCAAATTGGAATTTGAAACATTCTGTTATGATGAAACGGAAAACTGAAGTAGTTTAAACGGAGAAGACATGTTTTTTTTACTCGAAGGATGTTATTGATTTTTATCAAAAACAAAACCAAAACCAACCCCTGGCCTGTTCCTTACCTGGGCTTTACAACACAGGTAACAGGCAGCGAACATGCAGTTCGTCTACCAACGCCGTACGAGTAACACTCAAGCACTCGCAGCTCGTCAACTCCTTCGAGAAAGTAACTACAGGACGGTGTAGTTCAAGGCTCATTTCATCATCACACTGCGCAGAGTCCGAAGATCTACATCACGTAACTATCTACGTGTAAGAACACCACTGTAACAATCTGACTATCAACTATCTATAAGAATCTGAGGAGGGTCTATTTTAAAAGTTAAATTAATGAACGCTAATCAATTTTGTATAATCAGGAATAAATCATTTATATCCGAAATTAATATATATTAATTAATCACATTGTTAACTAAGGCCCTGATCACTTCCAAGGGCCTTTACAGGTTAAAGGAAGCGGGTGGCCGGACAGTTAAAGGATAGGATGGGGGAGAGAATAGCAGCTTCTTTATATATATGAGAGATTAAAAAGGATTATGGAGGCTTTAAAATGAAACGCTTAAATAAAATTTTGTAAAAATTTTTATGGTAAAGATATTTTGGTAGTCGGTTTATAATACCCATCTGTACCAACAGCATGCAGGCTAGATATATGGATTTCTTTAACTGTATGATTACCAAAATGGAAATCTCGATATTTTTCCAGAATATGTGAACCATCAAAGAATTTTCTCTTGATTTCTTTTCTTTTAGTATATTTTCCAGTTCCATCTTCACATATCGACTTTCGGTACTTGCTGTTCATCAGTGTCATATGCAATTTTACATCATGACCCTCTTTCTGTATTAAATCTGAAATAAGTAACATAATTTATACTTTTTACCCTATGTTCCAAAACTCAAAACTTTCTGGTCGTAATTTACGACATCTTGTCAATGAAACTGAATTCATATGGCAGTTCTTACAGAAAAAAATATTACAAGGAATGATGAGCAATATAATATATGTACAGGCTGCACTTGATTACTATCGGACTTTTAGGGTTGATATAGATCGATATAATCTTGTGAAAAACAATATTTAATCTAAAAAAAAATAAATGTTTATTGAATTCAGGAAATAGTTAAAGTACTCGAAGTACATCGTGCCGCCATGCCCCGCAGGCGTCAGCTGATGCTTCTGTGATTCGTCAACTCATACTCGCCTACCGTTTTAAAATGATTTTTTTCTCTTAATTGGGAAACATTTTAACAATATTTTTTGAAGAATTAAGTTTCATTTTACTTATAATTTAGGGGTTTTGTTAATATGAATGAAAATACACGCTGTACATATTTTTATAATTTAAAATACAGAGAATCGTGATCCTATAACATGCTTAATTTTGTTTGTTTTGTTATTGATAATATTGGCGATATTTCCTTATAACACGAAGATTTTGTTCAGCTAGAATAATCAGCTAAAAATGGCATATAAACGCCAGCAAAATTATTAAATGAGCAGCAAGTAATTTGATTCACCTGTCGCTATTTTTAGATAACAAATTATTTGACTTTAACACGAAACCAAGCGCTATAATGAATCACCTTACAAATATACAGAGTATTAAAGTGCTCAAAGCGATCGATCTAAACGATAATTAGTTTAAAGAACAACCTTTCAGTAGGTGGATGGGCGGATTCACTACCAATCAATAGAGAGAAGTCAAAAACTGGGAAAAGCAACAGCGCGTTTGGTTTACTCGCAGCGGGCGAACCAAACGTTTCCTGGGATATTATTTATTTTGTATGGAAAAAAATATGTCAAAATTAAGAAAACTAGTAAAACAAAACTCGTTCAGTTTGGTGTGTAGGATAACCCCATAAAAGGATGTGGATGAGGAAAAGTTCACCTGTATATGATAAACACAGGAAATAAGACTGTATAAAAAATTATTGTTTTCCTACCATTTTGTGAAAAATGCTCTACAAGCTTATTGGCTAATATTTGTAAAATGCCATCTCTGTTTTTTTCTACCTCCGTTACTTGTCCATATATAACGCGAACACATTTTGGGTTGGTTTTCATTTGTGATATTCCCTTCAAGCAAATGTCTAATTTATGTCCATCCAAAAGAGGCCTGAAAATAAAAAAATGTGGTCAAAGTGGAATATTATGGTAACTTTGATGTTACATATCTTGGGACCCCGGATTGGGACCCTTCTCGAGAGCATTGTAATTAATTTTATATTGATACTAGCTGACCCGGCCACGCGTTGCTGTGGCTAAAGTTTTTGTTATATTACATTATAGTAAACAATCTAAGAGGAACAATAAGAGAACATCAGTCACGGAGTCCACTATGCTTTTTCACACAGATGGTATTTGTAAAAAAATATGGTGATCTCCTTATTTGACTTTCTACTACTATAACCCTTTAGTACAATGAAATTATTTACGAACAAAGACGAAAATGTTGATGCTGGTATACAAATTCACTGGATTCATGTGACGCTTAAACTCATGAATGAGGTAGGCAAGGCAGACAGTCTTAAACTTTTAAACATTAATATTTTTTTTTTTGAATTATAAATACTTTCAATTTCAATTTAATTTAACACCAATCGGTGCACAATGTTTTTGGTTAACCTGTCTTTAGCTAACACAAATAGATTCGACGGTTTCCCAACACGTGAACACGCAACATATAGTTGCCCATGAGAAAAACATGGATTTTCCAAATCTAAACCACAAATGGACATTGTTTGACCTTGAGATTTATTTATAGACATGGCGAAAGCTAAACGAATTGGAAACTGTAGCCTTTTGAAGGGTATGGTAGAATCTGATGGTATCATCGGAATACGTGGCAGCAGGACCACTTTTCCTTTAAACTTCCCAGCCAAAATGGTTGCTTCAAGAATGTTTCCGGTGATCTTTTTGATGACCAAACCTCATGCCCACATTTTGGTTTGGCTTAAAGATAGAATCCAAGAAAAAAAAACCGCCTTGTTCAGCAGCAACAGCCAGCATAATCCGATCATAAATAATTTTTTGTTCTGCTGTCAGTAATGGTTCACTGTTCATGATAATTGTTGCTAAACTTCCATGGTCATATTGATTTTCTCGTTGTAAATCGGTATTGACTAAGTCGGTGGCTGGACGATTAGGTGATGGCATACCATAATGATTAAGTGGTAAATTTGAAATAAGAACACATAAATCCTCGATCAAGACCAATGCTTCATTGTACATCTCTGGTGTATAATCTATGTTTTGGCATTGATTTGTTTGTCTAATTCGGTGCAATATGTCTTCTGTCATACAATTTTTATATTTTTCCCACAAAGTTTGTGCTTGCGAGGGATAACATGTCGCCAAAATAATTGCAAACAACTGACGAATGTTATTCGGTGTTGATGTCAACGCAGCATCAGCAAGCGTTAAGTCCCAATGGTTATCGTCTTCTAGCAATTGCAGTTCACGACATGCATCCTGGTATGTATTGAATACTCGACCATTAGCTGTTCGTAAAAATTCAAAAGACGTTGGTCCGGGAACATTCACCAATAACAAACGTAAATAGAAGCACTCACGTTGCTTTGGATGTACCGTGTAAAGTCTTCCCAATGTCTTAGCTTTGAATATGCCTGTAATGGAAGGATGTGGTTTTCCTTGTTTCCGTGGCTCCCATTTTTTACTGGATTTGTTCCATGTGAAATAACGTGGAACATCACCATACACCAATGTCTTCGCGAATTGGCCAAAAACATCAGGTTTTTGACACAATGTAAAAAATTCAGTTAGAGTCGTTTTCGGAGCTTCGAACGCTCTTTGGAGAACATTTTCTTCAGTGAAGTATACACGTTGACCGTTTTCAAGATGTATTGCCAGATGTTGGACAGCAGGATCTCTTTCGTGGATGGGAAAGCTGAGAATATGCCAAATAGCTTCATTGCTGCTAATGTATCTGCCCATTTGGTATCGTGCTATTTCATCATTTTTATTTATGTTTTTTACTTCAAATATGGCCAAATCACTGCCTTTGTTTACATATTTACAAATATACTTAATTGATTTAACAGAACTGCAAAGCTCAACATTGATATGAGCTTTGTAAGTTTTTGAAAGTAGTGGTGGGTATGGTACCACCCACTGATTATCAAACTCAACTTGATTTGGAAAGTTCGGCAGTCGCATTGTAAATGTGTGGCCACCATTCTCAGTACTTCTGCGGCGATACATTGGATAACCATCAATATCCGTGATCGTGTCATTCGTATGCGGCTTTGGGAAGTTTTTTTTACATTTTCCATTTTCCATGCACGGTGAGGTCATGTTGAAAACACCGCATGGCCCATGGATCATGTGTTTGGTGACAATATCAAATAATTCTTGATCAATTAATGGGTCTGGAATTTCGGCTGAAATTATTTGATCGATTTCTTCAGGACGGATTCTATCTTTAAGCCAAACCAAAATGTGGGCATGAGGCAAACCTCGCTTTTGCCACTCTATCGTATACAGCCAACAACGTGTGATACCAAAAATTGTATATTTAACAATAAAATCAATTAAGGATTTCAATTTTTGTTTAAACACACGTGCAGTTAAATCATGACGATGAATGGCTTGTTGTCCTGGCAATAGTAAAGTTTGTATCTCTTCCCAATTCGGATTACATGTGAATGTAATAAATAAATCCGGTCGGCCGTAATGACGTACGTAAGTCATCGCATCTTGTATGTATTCCTGCATGTTCCGTGGACTGCCGATGTAGCTTGAAGGTAAAATGAAAGCATTACCGATGTCATTGGGATTTAAATTTCCATCGATGTTTCCAGCAACAGCATCTCGTAAGTGAATATATTATTCCGATCGTAGTTTTGACGTTTGCGTTTTGACGTTTGCCGCTCGCGTTGTTGAGGTTAGATTTTTTCGGTGGCATTTGACTGAAAATAATAATTTTCTTGTTCTTATGATATTCTCTTGAAGACGTTCGTTACACTGTTCTTGAGATTCTTGTGCATGACCTGCTGTCCTGATTCTTTGAGCTGGATTTCTTGATTCAATTTGTTCTGCCAACTGATGGGCTCTTTTAATACGTTTGCGTCGAATAACTGTCACTGTCAAATAATAACAGACATTAGCGCCATCAACCCAGTCGAAAGGTATCGACATCTGTCAGTTTTATGACTGCCAAATAATAACAGACAAATAATTAGCGATAAATTAAAATTGCGACTATAATTTGAGATTTAAACTATCCTATCTCTCAAGTGCACATCGAACTGCACATGGTGTTCAAATTTTATTATAATCGGTTAAGTGGTTCAGCCGTCCATTGAGGACAAACATTGTGACACGAGATTTATATATATTAAGATTGTATTGTAAAGTATTGTTTATAGTAGTAATAATGTTGTTTATTGAATAGTATTGTAAATATTGTCGAAAGAAAAGATAGACAGTCATGTAGTAAAAATATTAGAATATAATAAATTCACTATTAGAAGCTACTGGCTTGGGACAGGTATCAAATTCTCCGTTCACTTCTCTAACTTCACTTTTTTAACATTTGGGTCCAGAAAAAAATGTGGGAAGGTGAGGTGTTGTGCGGGGATTTCGAATTCCAGAGGACTCGGTGATTTAATGACATTCCTTTGGCTAATGTAGCTGGCTGCATGCAATAGTGATATATACGAGTACGGCATACGTTACACTCGAATAGTGGAAAGCGTATGTGCATCATGGCATTAATGTGGTGTTCGGTCACCAAGTAAAATAAAACATTGGCAGATTTTCAGTCCATTAGGCTTGCACTCAGACTGGGTTCTACAGAGTTTTTCATGGTGTTTGACGAAAAGTGCTCTTATAACAGCCGATGGTTGTAAGAGAACAAGGTAGGATGGCCCAGCATCATCTGGGATGTCTAAATAGAGATCGTATTTTCTGAAGTAGTGTGGCCGCTTGGGCAGCATTTTTATATAAAAAAGGAGAGGAAGGTAATATTTTAGGTTGGATATGTTGAATTAGACATACATGTTTACTGGACTAACAATTAACTTAATATTATGCCTTTCATTGGGGACGGTTATTCAGAGAATGAAAGTTTAGTGGACGAGTGTACTTCTTCTCTTCTATCTTACAAAAAGCAATGACATAATTGTGACCGTGTGATGTGTAACAAGATAATAAATATAAATTATAATTAATATTTATCCTACGTTTGATAAAGATAATTATGACCAGACTTACTCAACAATTTTATATTTAGCTTCAGCCAGAACTTTTGATGCCAAATCTTCTTCTTCATTATTATTAAGGCATAGCATTCCAAGAGTAAGATGTAATTTCTCAGTTTTCATAAAAATTGTACTATCTACGTCTTGGGCATTCTCCGATAGAACAAGTTCCTGTCGGTTTAAAATATATGTAGTCTGATTAAAATAAGGAAACTGGTAAATTATTTTACGTTATACAGCTTCTGGTTTTTATTTTCCAAACGGAAACTGTTGGTGGGTGAGCCAAAGAAATACATGACTGGGGAATGAAAGGTAAATGTATTTATCTCTTCCCCGACAGCCAATCAGTGTTATATGCACTTAGAAACAACAAAAGGACCTTGAGGCTAATACTGGAGTACCACGATGCCCTGGAACTGATTGCATCCGCAAACGATGTCACAGTCCAATGGGTAAAAGGGTACAGCCACAACCAGGGCAACAATGAAGCAGAAAAAACTAGCAAGGAGGGGTTCACGAAATACTTCTTTCGGCCCAGAACCTATCCTGCCATTATTAGCTAACTATGCAATATCTGCTCTAAACTATCTAACCCGCATAAGGCACAGAGACAGGTGAGACAATGCAAAATGTAGCCAGGCCAGCGATGGCAGGGCCGCACCCTTGTCTTACAAAATACTCCCTCAGCCTGCCAAGGGTAAACCTCTGCATCCTAACTGGATTGATAACAGGCCACTGCAGACTAAGCAGACATAGACGAGACTGCAATATAGAGGAGGAGACTGCGGAACACGTAATCTGTCACTGCCCACTCAAAAAGAAGTGCAATCTGGGGGGCAACCAGGCTTGCTATGGCCGAAATATGCGGCAAGAATCCGGCGTTATCCTGCGGCTTGTACTGGAGACGGATTGGCTATAGGAGTCCTAGATTTGAAGCTGCACTACGGAGGATATGCAAAGAAAGTTGCATAAGTGCAGCAGCCACCAGGCTGCCTTCCATCATAATCATCATCATCACAGCTTCTGGTTGGCAAATTATTGCTAACCGGAAGCCGCACACAAAATTATTTCAACTAAATTTGTTTAAAATGGTAATTGTAATTAATGGAAATACAGGTGTGTCACAGTCTGATAGAAAGCTCGAAGCCATGAAAATTCATTTAAAAAAAAAATAACAAATGTAATTTTATAACAACTCAGTTTTCGAGAAACAATAGGTGATTAAATTCAAACTAAGTTAATTAAATTGAAATAAAAGTAGGTTGATTAAATTTGTCATATTAATGATTGATTACATATAAAAACGCTTAGCCTTAAATCTAAAGAATTCATAATAGTAAAATATATATACTAGGGAACACAAATATCAAAATTATACATTTCTTTCACTCAGAGAATGAAAGTCAGATAATAGATTACTTATATTTCGATATGATTTTTTTTAAAAATGTTATTGCCATCTAATAACAGAACAACTGTTGTTGTGAGTATACTTACCTTATCATTTTTGTTTTTTTTTCTTGATATGATTATACTACCTGAAAATTCAGGTATTGTACAGTGAAATGTTAAATTCTGTACTCAGTATAATTAACCCATTTATAACATTGCTCATAATACCTAGATAGCTATGTCGATACTAACCTTAAACTCCTTGTACTTAAGGACCACTTCATCGGAGTTGATAGGTATCGATAAGAAATGTGTGAGTTTTCTTTTTTTCTCATCCATAATATTATAGTGATGGCGAGGTCTTCCTTTGTGAATTCCTGAAAATAAAATTTAAAATACCGCCTATGAATGGACCTTGAAAGTGAGCCACCATTGATTTTGCATGTAATGAATGATAGATAAAAAGAATGTTTTGGTTGCCTTCATTTTGCCAGTAACAGTAGAGCTGGGAACCGTGTCGTTTGTATTTAAACATTTTGATTTTTCTGACCACTTAAAATGTCCTGATGGTAGGTTACAACCAAATTTATCACAATGCATCTTGGTTCATTGTAAGCAGTAGCCACCTCTCAAACGTCAAAATAACTCAAATGTAGCAATTCTGCTTTGCATCGATGAAAAAATAGAATTGTAAATTTAATTATAATTGAGTTGAGGCCAAACATGAGTACCCATTGTGGTCCATTTTAATTTATAAACCCATTCATTAGTTTAATTAAAGTTATTTATTGGAATTTCTAGAGATCTGGAAAGTTATGCAGAACTTCATAAAATTATCTAACTTAATTACTTTTGATTTTTAAGGTATTTCTGTCACTAAAAATATTATTAAATGTTATTACAATAATATAACCAAACCGTCACCTTTGAATTAAACATATTATTTAGAATGATAGTATTGAAATAAATTTTTTTTTTTTTTTATAAGATGGTATAAACACGGTTATACTGTAACGAGTGTGAAAACCTAAATTAATGCTATGAAATTTGCACTCATTGCACAAATTTATTAATTTGTACCTACGAGGGTTGTCTGAAAAATTTTCCAACCTACCAAAGATACAAGATATTTTTTCTTAAAATTTATTTTTATTCATCTTTATTTATTTATTTATTTTAGCTTTCTAAGTCTATACACTGTTCTCAGCTATGCTCTCATCTCTTCAACCTGTCCAAATAGTACTCGCCGTTGTTTTCTGCAAAATAGTTGTTTACAAAGGTGATGCCTCTTCGGTTGACGAAAATCTCTGTCCTTCGAGCGCAACTTTTAGCTTAGGGCTTTAAAGAGGGTAGCAAAGTACTTCAAACCGTAATTTGTGGATTTTCGCTATGGCAACACCACTGACGTGTGAGATGGCGCATTGTCTTGGTGAAACAATTTGTTTTTCTGTAAATGTGGTTGTTTTTCCACAATTTCTGCCTTTAGCTTGTAAAGTAATGATGCGTAATATACTTCTGTAATGGTTTTTCCTTTTTGAAGATAATCGATTGATAACTTAATACCTATGCCAGAAAACAATCACCATCACTTTCCCAGCCGAAGGAACAGCCTTTGCACTTTACTGAGTAGATTCTCCCTTTGGAGTCCACTGTTTTGACTGTATTTTTGTTTCTGTAGTGTAATAGTGTATCCAAGTTTCATCTATACAATCGGCGCAAAAACTCTGATTTATTACGCCTACAAAGAGTTGGAAATGTTCAATCGAACACGTTTTCAGTGCAAAGTGAGCAAACACAGCATCGAACGTGCGGACAGCTTATTTATACTTACCTAAATCTTGATTGAATAAATAAATAAATAAATAGGTGACAAATACGTTAGTTAGACATATTCATAACCTCCCCTATCTCTTTAAATTTAATTTGACGATTGTCATGACCCATTTGGTGAACTTGAGCGATGTTATCGTCACTGGTTGCAGTTTTGGACGTCCTGAATGTTCATCGTCACCCAAGCTGGTACGGCCACGTTTTTAATTCAGCTGCTCAAAAATTTCACTGTGGTAAATGATGGAGCACAGCGTCCAACTCATCTTTGATGTGCGTGGGCGTATTGCCTTTCAAAAGCAAGTATTTAATAACAGCTCGATATTCGATTTTCTCATACTCACATCGACTCATCAAACGATAGCCAAATAACAACTGCGAGTCCAAAATAATTGAAATTTTGGTGAGTACCTTATAACGCATGCAGAAACACACTTCCCTACTTCTGTTGATGAATGCTAACATAAAGATTTATGTTGAGGTCGGAAACTATTAAGACAGCCCTCGTACATGATTATAGACCATTTAATAGGGTATAATAGAATTGTAGACAGTTTTCTAGCGCTGTAGATTAAGGATTGTATTTGAAGCTTCTATTTCAAAAAGGTTGTGTTTGAACGGGTTTTTAAAAAAATAGTTTATTTAACCTCAATCTCAAAATAGTAATTTTTATAGCTAGCCAACTATTCATCGATTTCGAAAAAAAATTAAAGGTTATCATCCGTTTACTGCTAGTCCCGAGGGGAAAACTGGAAATAATTGTTGCACGATTTATGTTTAAGTACATTAGCACAACCAAACAAGAACAAATAGAAATGCTTAGCATAACAACACTACAATCATATAAATAGTTTGTTTTTTCACAGAGCAATTCAAGCGGTCTGTGACTACTTAATAAACCATCAAAACAAAGACAAAAATAAATGAACGACACTGTCAAACTGACATCAATTATGGCTCTATTACCTACTTTTTCTTCTTCATCTATTACCATAACTATTATTTAAAAAATATCAAAATAAATATAAAACACTATCACATTACCGAATATCATAAGGTAATTAGTAGATTTATAAAAACTAGAGGTCGCCCAGTGGTGGAAATTCGACCGTAATTCTTTATAATGAGCATTTTATTTGAGCATTATTGAGATTCTTGTACCTCTATAATACGGTGAGTTTACCTCTATATAAATATTTCATATATATTTTTTTTATGTTTTGTTCTATTACCTACGTCAGGTGCGACCGTGAAGGCGACTGAAGCTGGCCCCAAATTTGTAATCTATGGATTTTAGGCCACGCCCAATTTTAGACATAGGGTATTTGACCCAAAAAGCTGGCCAAAAATATTTCTTTGAGTAAGACAGATCTACGGATGGTATTTTGTTGGAAACATACATATTATTGTGTTCTCGTACCATTTAAATGAATAATGATATATTGTTATAAATATTTATTATATTATCACATAATGATTTATATATTATAATATAATTTCTTCTTGCTAGTCCTAACTATTTCGTAATGTGTCCTGCTTCAACGTGCATCGATAATGCTTCTATTGGTGAGAGTTGTTGTGGTTGGAGCTCATCTTGCTTATTTTTTATAGACTGTTTTATTTTTCTTGCCCGTTTTGAGCTTTTAGTCATGTCTTTTATAACCTATAAAGCATCTACCTGACCTGATGCACGTAATTTCATCTGAGTAGTGTAAGTCAATTCTTGAGTATCAATTGATAATAGTTCTTCAGTTTTTTTCTCTTGCTTTTTTCGTTCGAATCCGCAAAAATTTTTTTTTGAGCGACCAGCATTTGTTCCCATGATATATGAAGTAATGAAGTAATGGTTTTTATAAGCCAATCAATATTATTTTTTTCAAATACGGCTTTCTTCCTGTGTGCTGCTTGCCATATAGCTTGGAACCGATGCATGAGTATAGATAATTAGTGTTTTAATTCTGTTTTAAACTTTTCGTCTTTACAACATTTATGGAAAAAATATTTTTCCATATATTCATTTTTTTTTCAAAAATTGTATTTTCTGACTCTTGAATCATTAGGTAAATATTATTGTGTTATGCATTTGATGCCCAAAGGCCCTGGAAAACAAAAACAGACGTAGTTGTAATTTTTTATTTTTTAAATATAAATACTTCTTACAGGAAAAAATTTTACAGAAAATACAGCAGCGGTAGGCTGCAGCCAAATTTCTATTTATTGTGTTCTACGATAACTGTACTTGACTTAATATTATATTTGATTGCAGAAAAATGTTTAGAAGTATAACGAAACGACCATGTTTTGCATTGATAATACCCGAAATAACAAAATACATCAACTATTTTTCTATGACTGTTGTTTCCAAAATTAAATAATGTACGTTTATAATTTCAAAAAAGGAAATATATAAGAATGATAAGCATATCTGGTTCTACAGAATCCATATCAAAAACTTCGTACTTTTTTAAATTTTATAAATAACTGATTTCTTAGAAATATTCAATATGTCTTCGGAGGAGGTATCACCGATGAATTATAATATGACTTCATAGCGAATAATCAAAAATGACATACTTCGTATAGAAGAAAGAAAACTATTTATAGTTTCCACTCAAAACACAGCATATGATTTTCTCTCCGTATCAATAATATTATGTACCTAAACACTCGACGAAGGAGAAGTCGAATTGAGTTCACATTGCGAAGTTTAATAGCCCAAAAGGAGGACCAATTCTGAATATTATGAAATAGCCTTTACCATGAATTCATAAAGAAGTGAAAAATGAAATGATTTTATGACAGTTGCTATATTCTGTGAGTATTGAAGTTTGGTTGAAAATAAAAGTAAATTAATTTTTATTACCGGGTGATGGCCAATCTCAAACTTTTGTTTAATTTTATAAATAACTGATTTCTTAGAAATAATACATACATTCGTTTTTAATCATGCATGACCAGATTGCAATGAAAAATAAATTAATTGGCACGCAAGGCCACAGATGAAATAGGCAAATGGTTATTGTCTTTTTTTATCGAAATAAATTCAAACAACCTCTTCGCTTTTCTAGTGAAAGTTCAATGGCGAAGTCTGCACGGTTTGAGATATTTGGGGTGACCCCTTGGCGATCTTGACGATTTATCGAACCCGTTTATTTTAAAGCTATTTGTTGGTTTTATTGAAACAATAATGTCTTTCAAAAATCTCTTAGCATTGATGGGCGTTGGGTTGGCAGTTGAAATGGATCTCGTGTCTAAGCTTCCCGTGGAAGTGTCGTGCATCATTTTCAGGTTCGTAGAAATAGAAGCAATGGTATTTTACGTATGGTATATTATGTTAACTTCCATCTTATTCATATCTGTTCTTCTTTTACAGAATGCTCGACGGTAGATCTCTTCATGCTGCTACCATCACATCGGCCGAGTGGCGATCGAGAATTGAGGGGGACAAGTTGCTGCGTCGGACATTTCGGAAATATATTTCCGGATCGAAGCTTTCCAGGGATAAGAGACGGCGTAGAGCGGAGCTGTCCGCCAAGAGTATAGCCGAAGGAGCGATCGCTTTTCGGAACGACCCCGAAGGTAAGTCTCACAGTTGTTTGACATTGTTTACGTAGCTGCTTGAATTATATTCTCGACGATTTACTCAATATTTTTTCATTTGTTCACAGGTAGAAGCGGCTGCTTAATGCATCCACGCGCAATCCAGACCGTGTCGGGCAAGAGAAAATTGACCACCGACTCTGCGGCGCCTGCATCGAAGAGGAGACTGTTTCGACTGTAGGATCTATATCCGACTGCTTGACTATGTGAAGGACCTACCTGCTTCGGAGGAGGTATCACAGATGAATTATAATATGGCTTCATAGCGAATAATCAAAAATGACATACTTCGTATAGAAGAAAGAAAACTATTTATAGTTTCCACTCAAAACACAGCAAATGATTTTCTCTCCGTATCAATAATATTATGTACCTAAACACTCGACGAAGGAGAAGTCGAATTGAGTTCACATTGCGAAGTTTAATAGCCCAAAAGGAGGACCAATTCTGAATATTATGAAATAGCCTTTACCATGAATTCATAAAGAAGTGAAAAATGAAATGATTTTATGACAGTTGCTATATTCTGTGAGTATTGAAGTTTGGTTGAAAATAAAAGTAAATTAATTTTTATTACCGGGTAATGGCCAATCTCAAACTTTTTTTTAATTTTATAAATAACTGATTTCTTAGAAATAATACATACATTCGTTTTTAATCATGCATGACCAGATTGCAATGAAAAATAAATTAATTGGCACGCAAGGCCACAGATGAAATAGGCAAATGGTTATTGTCTTTTTTTATCGAAATAAATTCAAACAACCTCTTCGCTTTTCTAATGAAAGTTCAATGGCGAAGTCTGCACGGTTTGAGATATTTGGGGTGACCCCTTGGCGATCTTGACGATTTATCGAACCCGTTTATTTTAAAGCTATTTGTTGGTTTTATTGAAACAATAATGTCTTTCAAAAATCTCTTAGCATTGATGGGCGTTGGGTTGGCAGTTGAAATGGATCTCGTGTCTAAGCTTCCCGTGGAAGTGTCGTGCATCATTTTCAGGTTCGTAGAAATAGAAGCAATGGTATTTTACGTATGGTATATTATGTTAACTTCCATCTTATTCATATCTGTTCTTCTTTTACAGAATGCTCGACGGTAGATCTCTTCATGCTGCTACCATCACATCGGCCGAGTGGCGATCGAGAATTGAGGGGGACAAGTTGCTGCGTCGGACATTTCGGAAATATATTTCCGGATCGAAGCTTTCCAGGGATAAGAGACGGCGTAGAGCGGAGCTGTCCGCCAAGAGTATAGCCGAAGGAGCGATCGCTTTTCGGAACGACCCCGAAGGTAAGTCTCACAGTTGTTTGACATTGTTTACGTAGCTGCTTGAATTATATTCTCGACGATTTACTCAATATTTTTTTCATTTGTTCACAGGTAGAAGCGGCTGCTTAATGCATCCACGCGCAATCCAGACCGTGTCGGGCAAGAGAAAATTGACCACCGACTCTGCGGCGCCTGCATCGAAGAGGAGACTGTTTCGACTGTAGGATCTATATCCGACTGCTTGACTATGTGAAGGACCTACCTGCTTCGGAGGAGGTATCACAGATGAATTATAATATGGCTTCATAGCGAATAATCAAAAATGACATACTTCGTATAGAAGAAAGAAAACTATTTATAGTTTCCACTCAAAACACAGCAAATGATTTTCTCTCCGTATCAATAATATTATGTACCTAAACACTCGACGAAGGAGAAGTCGAATTGAGTTCACATTGCGAAGTTTAATAGCCCAAAAGGAGGACCAATTCTGAATATTATGAAATAGCCTTTACCATGAATTCATAAAGAAGTGAAAAATGAAATGATTTTATGACAGTTGCTATATTCTGTGAGTATTGAAGTTTGGTTGAAAATAAAAGTAAATTAATTTTTATTACCGGGTAATGGCCAATCTCAAACTTTTTTTTAATTTTATAAATAACTGATTTCTTAGAAATAATACATACATTCGTTTTTAATCATGCATGACCAGATTGCAATGAAAAATAAATTAATTGGCACGCAAGGCCACAGATGAAATAGGCAAATGGTTATTGTCTTTTTTTATCGAAATAAATTCAAACAACCTCTTCGCTTTTCTAGTGAAAGTTCAATGGCGAAGTCTGCACGGTTTGAGATATTTGGGGTGACCCCTTGGCGATCTTGACGATTTATCGAACCCGTTTATTTTAAAGCTATTTGTTGGTTTTATTGAAACAATAATGTCTTTCAAAAATCTCTTAGCATTGATGGGCGTTGGGTTGGCAGTTGAAATGGATCTCGTGTCTAAGCTTCCCGTGGAAGTGTCGTGCATCATTTTCAGGTTCGTAGAAATAGAAGCAATGGTATTTTACGTATGGTATATTATGTTAACTTCCATCTTATTCATATCTGTTCTTCTTTTACAGAATGCTCGACGGTAGATCTCTTCATGCTGCTACCATCACATCGGCCGAGTGGCGATCGAGAATTGAGGGGGACAAGTTGCTGCGTCGGACATTTCGGAAATATATTTCCGGATCGAAGCTTTCCAGGGATAAGAGACGGCGTAGAGCGGAGCTGTCCGCCAAGAGTATAGCCGAAGGAGCGATCGCTTTTCGGAACGACCCCGAAGGTAAGTCTCACAGTTGTTTGACATTGTTTACGTAGCTGCTTGAATTATATTCTCGACGATTTACTCAATATTTTTTTCATTTGTTCACAGGTAGAAGCGGCTGCTTAATGCATCCACGCGCAATCCAGACCGTGTCGGGCAAGAGAAAATTGACCACCGACTCTGCGGCGCCTGCATCGAAGAGGAGACTGTTTCGACTGTAGGATCTATATCCGACTGCTTGACTATGTGAAGGACCTACCTGCTTCGGAGGAGGTATCACAGATGAATTATAATATGGCTTCATAGCGAATAATCAAAAATGACATACTTCGTATAGAAGAAAGAAAACTATTTATAGTTTCCACTCAAAACACAGCAAATGATTTTCTCTCCGTATCAATAATATTATGTACCTAAACACTCGACGAAGGAGAAGTCGAATTGAGTTCACATTGCGAAGTTTAATAGCCCAAAAGGAGGACCAATTCTGAATATTATGAAATAGCCTTTACCATGAATTCATAAAGAAGTGAAAAATGAAATGATTTTATGACAGTTGCTATATTCTGTGAGTATTGAAGTTTGGTTGAAAATAAAAGTAAATTAATTTTTATTACCGGGTAATGGCCAATCTCAAACTTTTTTTTAATTTTATAAATAACTGATTTCTTAGAAATAATACATACATTCGTTTTTAATCATGCATGACCAGATTGCAATGAAAAATAAATTAATTGGCACGCAAGGCCACAGATGAAATAGGCAAATGGTTATTGTCTTTTTTTATCGAAATAAATTCAAACAACCTCTTCGCTTTTCTAGTGAAAGTTCAATGGCGAAGTCTGCACGGTTTGAGATATTTGGGGTGACCCCTTGGCGATCTTGACGATTTATCGAACCCGTTTATTTTAAAGCTATTTGTTGGTTTTATTGAAACAATAATGTCTTTCAAAAATCTCTTAGCATTGATGGGCGTTGGGTTGGCAGTTGAAATGGATCTCGTGTCTAAGCTTCCCGTGGAAGTGTCGTGCATCATTTTCAGGTTCGTAGAAATAGAAGCAATGGTATTTTACGTATGGTATATTATGTTAACTTCCATCTTATTCATATCTGTTCTTCTTTTACAGAATGCTCGACGGTAGATCTCTTCATGCTGCTACCATCACATCGGCCGAGTGGCGATCGAGAATTGAGGGGGACAAGTTGCTGCGTCGGACATTTCGGAAATATATTTCCGGATCGAAGCTTTCCAGGGATAAGAGACGGCGTAGAGCGGAGCTGTCCGCCAAGAGTATAGCCGAAGGAGCGATCGCTTTTCGGAACGACCCCGAAGGTAAGTCTCACAGTTGTTTGACATTGTTTACGTAGCTGCTTGAATTATATTCTCGACGATTTACTCAATATTTTTTTCATTTGTTCACAGGTAGAAGCGGCTGCTTAATGCATCCACGCGCAATCCAGACCGTGTCGGGCAAGAGAAAATTGACCACCGACTCTGCGGCGCCTGCATCGAAGAGGAGACTGTTTCGACTGTAGGATCTATATCCGACTGCTTGACTATGTGAAGGACCTACCTGCTTCGGAGGAGGTATCACAGATGAATTATAATATGGCTTCATAGCGAATAATCAAAAATGACATACTTCGTATAGAAGAAAGAAAACTATTTATAGTTTCCACTCAAAACACAGCAAATGATTTTCTCTCCGTATCAATAATATTATGTACCTAAACACTCGACGAAGGAGAAGTCGAATTGAGTTCACATTGCGAAGTTTAATAGCCCAAAAGGAGGACCAATTCTGAATATTATGAAATAGCCTTTACCATGAATTCATAAAGAAGTGAAAAATGAAATGATTTTATGACAGTTGCTATATTCTGTGAGTATTGAAGTTTGGTTGAAAATAAAAGTAAATTAATTTTTATTACCGGGTAATGGCCAATCTCAAACTTTTTTTTAATTTTATAAATAACTGATTTCTTAGAAATAATACATACATTCGTTTTTAATCATGCATGACCAGATTGCAATGAAAAATAAATTAATTGGCACGCAAGGCCACAGATGAAATAGGCAAATGGTTATTGTCTTTTTTTATCGAAATAAATTCAAACAACCTCTTCGCTTTTCTAGTGAAAGTTCAATGGCGAAGTCTGCACGGTTTGAGATATTTGGGGTGACCCCTTGGCGATCTTGACGATTTATCGAACCCGTTTATTTTAAAGCTATTTGTTGGTTTTATTGAAACAATAATGTCTTTCAAAAATCTCTTAGCATTGATGGGCGTTGGGTTGGCAGTTGAAATGGATCTCGTGTCTAAGCTTCCCGTGGAAGTGTCGTGCATCATTTTCAGGTTCGTAGAAATAGAAGCAATGGTATTTTACGTATGGTATATTATGTTAACTTCCATCTTATTCATATCTGTTCTTCTTTTACAGAATGCTCGACGGTAGATCTCTTCATGCTGCTACCATCACATCGGCCGAGTGGCGATCGAGAATTGAGGGGGACAAGTTGCTGCGTCGGACATTTCGGAAATATATTTCCGGATCGAAGCTTTCCAGGGATAAGAGACGGCGTAGAGCGGAGCTGTCCGCCAAGAGTATAGCCGAAGGAGCGATCGCTTTTCGGAACGACCCCGAAGGTAAGTCTCACAGTTGTTTGACATTGTTTACGTAGCTGCTTGAATTATATTCTCGACGATTTACTCAATATTTTTTTCATTTGTTCACAGGTAGAAGCGGCTGCTTAATGCATCCACGCGCAATCCAGACCGTGTCGGGCAAGAGAAAATTGACCACCGACTCTGCGGCGCCTGCATCGAAGAGGAGACTGTTTCGACTGTAGGATCTATATCCGACTGCTTGACTATGTGAAGGACCTACCTGCTTCGGAGGAGGTATCACAGATGAATTATAATATGGCTTCATAGCGAATAATCAAAAATGACATACTTCGTATAGAAGAAAGAAAACTATTTATAGTTTCCACTCAAAACACAGCAAATGATTTTCTCTCCGTATCAATAATATTATGTACCTAAACACTCGACGAAGGAGAAGTCGAATTGAGTTCACATTGCGAAGTTTAATAGCCCAAAAGGAGGACCAATTCTGAATATTATGAAATAGCCTTTACCATGAATTCATAAAGAAGTGAAAAATGAAATGATTTTATGACAGTTGCTATATTCTGTGAGTATTGAAGTTTGGTTGAAAATAAAAGTAAATTAATTTTTATTACCGGGTAATGGCCAATCTCAAACTTTTTTTTAATTTTATAAATAACTGATTTCTTAGAAATAATACATACATTCGTTTTTAATCATGCATGACCAGATTGCAATGAAAAATAAATTAATTGGCACGCAAGGCCACAGATGAAATAGGCAAATGGTTATTGTCTTTTTTTATCGAAATAAATTCAAACAACCTCTTCGCTTTTCTAATGAAAGTTCAATGGCGAAGTCTGCACGGTTTGAGATATTTGGGGTGACCCCTTGGCGATCTTGACGATTTATCGAACCCGTTTATTTTAAAGCTATTTGTTGGTTTTATTGAAACAATAATGTCTTTCAAAAATCTCTTAGCATTGATGGGCGTTGGGTTGGCAGTTGAAATGGATCTCGTGTCTAAGCTTCCCGTGGAAGTGTCGTGCATCATTTTCAGGTTCGTAGAAATAGAAGCAATGGTATTTTACGTATGGTATATTATGTTAACTTCCATCTTATTCATATCTGTTCTTCTTTTACAGAATGCTCGACGGTAGATCTCTTCATGCTGCTACCATCACATCGGCCGAGTGGCGATCGAGAATTGAGGGGGACAAGTTGCTGCGTCGGACATTTCGGAAATATATTTCCGGATCGAAGCTTTCCAGGGATAAGAGACGGCGTAGAGCGGAGCTGTCCGCCAAGAGTATAGCCGAAGGAGCGATCGCTTTTCGGAACGACCCCGAAGGTAAGTCTCACAGTTGTTTGACATTGTTTACGTAGCTGCTTGAATTATATTCTCGACGATTTACTCAATATTTTTTTCATTTGTTCACAGGTAGAAGCGGCTGCTTAATGCATCCACGCGCAATCCAGACCGTGTCGGGCAAGAGAAAATTGACCACCGACTCTGCGGCGCCTGCATCGAAGAGGAGACTGTTTCGACTGTAGGATCTATATCCGACTGCTTGACTATGTGAAGGACCTACCTGCTTCGGAGGAGGTATCACAGATGAATTATAATATGGCTTCATAGCGAATAATCAAAAATGACATACTTCGTATAGAAGAAAGAAAACTATTTATAGTTTCCACTCAAAACACAGCAAATGATTTTCTCTCCGTATCAATAATATTATGTACCTAAACACTCGACGAAGGAGAAGTCGAATTGAGTTCACATTGCGAAGTTTAATAGCCCAAAAGGAGGACCAATTCTGAATATTATGAAATAGCCTTTACCATGAATTCATAAAGAAGTGAAAAATGAAATGATTTTATGACAGTTGCTATATTCTGTGAGTATTGAAGTTTGGTTGAAAATAAAAGTAAATTAATTTTTATTACCGGGTAATGGCCAATCTCAAACTTTTTTTTAATTTTATAAATAACTGATTTCTTAGAAATAATACATACATTCGTTTTTAATCATGCATGACCAGATTGCAATGAAAAATAAATTAATTGGCACGCAAGGCCACAGATGAAATAGGCAAATGGTTATTGTCTTTTTTTATCGAAATAAATTCAAACAACCTCTTCGCTTTTCTAATGAAAGTTCAATGGCGAAGTCTGCACGGTTTGAGATATTTGGGGTGACCCCTTGGCGATCTTGACGATTTATCGAACCCGTTTATTTTAAAGCTATTTGTTGGTTTTATTGAAACAATAATGTCTTTCAAAAATCTCTTAGCATTGATGGGCGTTGGGTTGGCAGTTGAAATGGATCTCGTGTCTAAGCTTCCCGTGGAAGTGTCGTGCATCATTTTCAGGTTCGTAGAAATAGAAGCAATGGTATTTTACGTATGGTATATTATGTTAACTTCCATCTTATTCATATCTGTTCTTCTTTTACAGAATGCTCGACGGTAGATCTCTTCATGCTGCTACCATCACATCGGCCGAGTGGCGATCGAGAATTGAGGGGGACAAGTTGCTGCGTCGGACATTTCGGAAATATATTTCCGGATCGAAGCTTTCCAGGGATAAGAGACGGCGTAGAGCGGAGCTGTCCGCCAAGAGTATAGCCGAAGGAGCGATCGCTTTTCGGAACGACCCCGAAGGTAAGTCTCACAGTTGTTTGACATTGTTTACGTAGCTGCTTGAATTATATTCTCGACGATTTACTCAATATTTTTTTCATTTGTTCACAGGTAGAAGCGGCTGCTTAATGCATCCACGCGCAATCCAGACCGTGTCGGGCAAGAGAAAATTGACCACCGACTCTGCGGCGCCTGCATCGAAGAGGAGACTGTTTCGACTGTAGGATCTATATCCGACTGCTTGACTATGTGAAGGACCTACCTGCTTCGGAGGAGGTATCACAGATGAATTATAATATGGCTTCATAGCGAATAATCAAAAATGACATACTTCGTATAGAAGAAAGAAAACTATTTATAGTTTCCACTCAAAACACAGCAAATGATTTTCTCTCCGTATCAATAATATTATGTACCTAAACACTCGACGAAGGAGAAGTCGAATTGAGTTCACATTGCGAAGTTTAATAGCCCAAAAGGAGGACCAATTCTGAATATTATGAAATAGCCTTTACCATGAATTCATAAAGAAGTGAAAAATGAAATGATTTTATGACAGTTGCTATATTCTGTGAGTATTGAAGTTTGGTTGAAAATAAAAGTAAATTAATTTTTATTACCGGGTAATGGCCAATCTCAAACTTTTTTTTAATTTTATAAATAACTGATTTCTTAGAAATAATACATACATTCGTTTTTAATCATGCATGACCAGATTGCAATGAAAAATAAATTAATTGGCACGCAAGGCCACAGATGAAATAGGCAAATGGTTATTGTCTTTTTTTATCGAAATAAATTCAAACAACCTCTTCGCTTTTCTAATGAAAGTTCAATGGCGAAGTCTGCACGGTTTGAGATATTTGGGGTGACCCCTTGGCGATCTTGACGATTTATCGAACCCGTTTATTTTAAAGCTATTTGTTGGTTTTATTGAAACAATAATGTCTTTCAAAAATCTCTTAGCATTGATGGGCGTTGGGTTGGCAGTTGAAATGGATCTCGTGTCTAAGCTTCCCGTGGAAGTGTCGTGCATCATTTTCAGGTTCGTAGAAATAGAAGCAATGGTATTTTACGTATGGTATATTATGTTAACTTCCATCTTATTCATATCTGTTCTTCTTTTACAGAATGCTCGACGGTAGATCTCTTCATGCTGCTACCATCACATCGGCCGAGTGGCGATCGAGAATTGAGGGGGACAAGTTGCTGCGTCGGACATTTCGGAAATATATTTCCGGATCGAAGCTTTCCAGGGATAAGAGACGGCGTAGAGCGGAGCTGTCCGCCAAGAGTATAGCCGAAGGAGCGATCGCTTTTCGGAACGACCCCGAAGGTAAGTCTCACAGTTGTTTGACATTGTTTACGTAGCTGCTTGAATTATATTCTCGACGATTTACTCAATATTTTTTTCATTTGTTCACAGGTAGAAGCGGCTGCTTAATGCATCCACGCGCAATCCAGACCGTGTCGGGCAAGAGAAAATTGACCACCGACTCTGCGGCGCCTGCATCGAAGAGGAGACTGTTTCGACTGTAGGATCTATATCCGACTGCTTGACTATGTGAAGGACCTACCTGCTTCGGAGGAGGTATCACAGATGAATTATAATATGGCTTCATAGCGAAAACACAGCAAATGATTTTCTCTCCGTATCAATAATATTATGTACCTAAACACTCGACGAAGGAGAAGTCGAATTGAGTTCACATTGCGAAGTTTAATAGCCCAAAAGGAGGACCAATTCTGAATATTATGAAATAGCCTTTACCATGAATTCATAAAGAAGTGAAAAATGAAATGATTTTATGACAGTTGCTATATTCTGTGAGTATTGAAGTTTGGTTGAAAATAAAAGTAAATTAATTTTTATTACCGGGTAATGGCCAATCTCAAATTTTTTTTAATTTTATAAATAACTGATTTCTTAGAAATAATACATACATTCGTTTTTAATCATGCATGACCAGATTGCAATGAAAAATAAATTAATTGGCACGCAAGGCCACAGATGAAATAGGCAAATGGTTATTGTCTTTTTTTATCGAAATAAATTCAAACAACCTCTTCGCTTTTCTAATGAAAGTTCAATGGCGAAGTCTGCACGGTTTGAGATATTTGGGGTGACCCCTTGGCGATCTTGACGATTTATCGAACCCGTTTATTTTAAAGCTATTTGTTGGTTTTATTGAAACAATAATGTCTTTCAAAAATCTCTTAGCATTGATGGGCGTTGGGTTGGCAGTTGAAATGGATCTCGTGTCTAAGCTTCCCGTGGAAGTGTCGTGCATCATTTTCAGGTTCGTAGAAATAGAAGCAATGGTATTTTACGTATGGTATATTATGTTAACTTCCATCTTATTCATATCTGTTCTTCTTTTACAGAATGCTCGACGGTAGATCTCTTCATGCTGCTACCATCACATCGGCCGAGTGGCGATCGAGAATTGAGGGGGACAAGTTGCTGCGTCGGACATTTCGGAAATATATTTCCGGATCGAAGCTTTCCAGGGATAAGAGACGGCGTAGAGCGGAGCTGTCCGCCAAGAGTATAGCCGAAGGAGCGATCGCTTTTCGGAACGACCCCGAAGGTAAGTCTCACAGTTGTTTGACATTGTTTACGTAGCTGCTTGAATTATATTCTCGACGATTTACTCAATATTTTTTTCATTTGTTCACAGGTAGAAGCGGCTGCTTAATGCATCCACGCGCAATCCAGACCGTGTCGGGCAAGAGAAAATTGACCACCGACTCTGCGGCGCCTGCATCGAAGAGGAGACTGTTTCGACTGTAGGATCTATATCCGACTGCTTGACTATGTGAAGGACCTACCTGCTTCGGAGGAGGTATCACAGATGAATTATAATATGGCTTCATAGCGAATAATCAAAAATGACATACTTCGTATAGAAGAAAGAAAACTATTTATAGTTTCCACTCAAAACACAGCAAATGATTTTCTCTCCGTATCAATAATATTATGTACCTAAACACTCGACGAAGGAGAAGTCGAATTGAGTTCACATTGCGAAGTTTAATAGCCCAAAAGGAGGACCAATTCTGAATATTATGAAATAGCCTTTACCATGAATTCATAAAGAAGTGAAAAATGAAATGATTTTATGACAGTTGCTATATTCTGTGAGTATTGAAGTTTGGTTGAAAATAAAAGTAAATTAATTTTTATTACCGGGTAATGGCCAATCTCAAACTTTTTTTTAATTTTATAAATAACTGATTTCTTAGAAATAATACATACATTCGTTTTTAATCATGCATGACCAGATTGCAATGAAAAATAAATTAATTGGCACGCAAGGCCACAGATGAAATAGGCAAATGGTTATTGTCTTTTTTTATCGAAATAAATTCAAACAACCTCTTCGCTTTTCTAATGAAAGTTCAATGGCGAAGTCTGCACGGTTTGAGATATTTGGGGTGACCCCTTGGCGATCTTGACGATTTATCGAACCCGTTTATTTTAAAGCTATTTGTTGGTTTTATTGAAACAATAATGTCTTTCAAAAATCTCTTAGCATTGATGGGCGTTGGGTTGGCAGTTGAAATGGATCTCGTGTCTAAGCTTCCCGTGGAAGTGTCGTGCATCATTTTCAGGTTCGTAGAAATAGAAGCAATGGTATTTTACGTATGGTATATTATGTTAACTTCCATCTTATTCATATCTGTTCTTCTTTTACAGAATGCTCGACGGTAGATCTCTTCATGCTGCTACCATCACATCGGCCGAGTGGCGATCGAGAATTGAGGGGGACAAGTTGCTGCGTCGGACATTTCGGAAATATATTTCCGGATCGAAGCTTTCCAGGGATAAGAGACGGCGTAGAGCGGAGCTGTCCGCCAAGAGTATAGCCGAAGGAGCGATCGCTTTTCGGAACGACCCCGAAGGTAAGTCTCACAGTTGTTTGACATTGTTTACGTAGCTGCTTGAATTATATTCTCGACGATTTACTCAATATTTTTTTCATTTGTTCACAGGTAGAAGCGGCTGCTTAATGCATCCACGCGCAATCCAGACCGTGTCGGGCAAGAGAAAATTGACCACCGACTCTGCGGCGCCTGCATCGAAGAGGAGACTGTTTCGACTGTAGGATCTATATCCGACTGCTTGACTATGTGAAGGACCTACCTGCTTCGGAGGAGGTATCACAGATGAATTATAATATGGCTTCATAGCGAATAATCAAAAATGACATACTTCGTATAGAAGAAAGAAAACTATTTATAGTTTCCACTCAAAACACAGCAAATGATTTTCTCTCCGTATCAATAATATTATGTACCTAAACACTCGACGAAGGAGAAGTCGAATTGAGTTCACATTGCGAAGTTTAATAGCCCAAAAGGAGGACCAATTCTGAATATTATGAAATAGCCTTTACCATGAATTCATAAAGAAGTGAAAAATGAAATGATTTTATGACAGTTGCTATATTCTGTGGGTATTGAAGTTTGGTTGAAAATAAAAGTAAATTAATTTTTATTACCGGGTAATGGCCAATCTCAAACTTTTTTTTAATTTTATAAATAACTGATTTCTTAGAAATAATACATACATTCGTTTTTAATCATGCATGACTAGATTGCAATGAAAAATAAATTAATTGGCACGCAAGGCCACAGATGAAATAGGCAAATGGTTATTGTCTTTTTTTATCGAAATAAATTCAAACAACCTCTTCGCTTTTCTAGTGAAAGTTCAATGGCGAAGTCTGCACGGTTTGAGATATTTGGGGTGACCCCTTGGCGATCTTGACGATTTATCGAACCCGTTTATTTTAAAGCTATTTGTTGGTTTTATTGAAACAATAATGTCTTTCAAAAATCTCTTAGCATTGATGGGCGTTGGGTTGGCAGTTGAAATGGATCTCGTGTCTAAGCTTCCCGTGGAAGTGTCGTGCATCATTTTCAGGTTCGTAGAAATAGAAGCAATGGTATTTTACGTATGGTATATTATGTTAACTTCCATCTTATTCATATCTGTTCTTCTTTTACAGAATGCTCAACGGTAGATCTCTTCATGCTGCTACCATCACATCGGCCGAGTGGCGATCGAGAATTGAGGGGGACAAGTTGCTGCGTCGGACATTTCGGAAATATATTTCCGGATCGAAGCTTTCCAGGGATAAGAGACGGCGTAGAGCGGAGCTGTCCGCCAAGAGTATAGCCGAAGGAGCGATCGCTTTTCGGAACGACCCCGAAGGTAAGTCTCACAGTTGTTTGACATTGTTTACGTAGCTGCTTGAATTATATTCTCGACGATTTACTCAATATTTTTTTCATTTGTTCACAGGTAGAAGCGGCTGCTTAATGCATCCACGCGCAATCCAGACCGTGTCGGGCAAGAGAAAATTGACCACCGACTCTGCGGCGCCTGCATCGAAGAGGAGACTGTTTCGACTGTAGGATCTATATCCGACTGCTTGACTATGTGAAGGACCTACCTGCTTCGGAGGAGGTATCACAGATGAATTATAATATGGCTTCATAGCGAATAATCAAAAATGACATACTTCGTATAGAAGAAAGAAAACTATTTATAGTTTCCACTCAAAACACAGCAAATGATTTTCTCTCCGTATCAATAATATTATGTACCTAAACACTCGACGAAGGAGAAGTCGAATTGAGTTCACATTGCGAAGTTTAATAGCCCAAAAGGAGGACCAATTCTGAATATTATGAAATAGCCTTTACCATGAATTCATAAAGAAGTGAAAAATGAAATGATTTTATGACAGTTGCTATATTCTGTGAGTATTGAAGTTTGGTTGAAAATAAAAGTAAATTAATTTTTATTACCGGGTAATGGCCAATCTCAAACTTTTTTTTAATTTTATAAATAACTGATTTCTTAGAAATAATACATACATTCGTTTTTAATCATGCATGACCAGATTGCAATGAAAAATAAATTAATTGGCACGCAAGGCCACAGATGAAATAGGCAAATGGTTATTGTCTTTTTTTATCGAAATAAATTCAAACAACCTCTTCGCTTTTCTAATGAAAGTTCAATGGCGAAGTCTGCACGGTTTGAGATATTTGGGGTGACCCCTTGGCGATCTTGACGATTTATCGAACCCGTTTATTTTAAAGCTATTTGTTGGTTTTATTGAAACAATAATGTCTTTCAAAAATCTCTTAGCATTGATGGGCGTTGGGTTGGCAGTTGAAATGGATCTCGTGTCTAAGCTTCCCGTGGAAGTGTCGTGCATCATTTTCAGGTTCGTAGAAATAGAAGCAATGGTATTTTACGTATGGTATATTATGTTAACTTCCATCTTATTCATATCTGTTCTTCTTTTACAGAATGCTCGACGGTAGATCTCTTCATGCTGCTACCATCACATCGGCCGAGTGGCGATCGAGAATTGAGGGGGACAAGTTGCTGCGTCGGACATTTCGGAAATATATTTCCGGATCGAAGCTTTCCAGGGATAAGAGACGGCGTAGAGCGGAGCTGTCCGCCAAGAGTATAGCCGAAGGAGCGATCGCTTTTCGGAACGACCCCGAAGGTAAGTCTCACAGTTGTTTGACATTGTTTACGTAGCTGCTTGAATTATATTCTCGACGATTTACTCAATATTTTTTTCATTTGTTCACAGGTAGAAGCGGCTGCTTAATGCATCCACGCGCAATCCAGACCGTGTCGGGCAAGAGAAAATTGACCACCGACTCTGCGGCGCCTGCATCGAAGAGGAGACTGTTTCGACTGTAGGATCTATATCCGACTGCTTGACTATGTGAAGGACCTACCTGCTTCGGAGGAGGCATCACAGATGAATTATAATATGGCTTCATAGCGAATAATCAAAAATGACATACTTCGTATAGAAGAAAGAAAACTATTTATAGTTTCCACTCAAAACACAGCATATGATTTTCTCTCCGTATCAATAATATTATGTACCTAAATACTCGACGAAGGAGAAGTCGAATTGAGTTCACATTGCGAAGTTTAATAGCCCAAAAGGAGGACCAATTCTGAATATTATGAAATAGCCTTTACCATGAATTCATAAAGAACCGCAATGAAAATTGCATGAAAATTGCAATGAAAAATAATTTAATTGGACGCAAGGCCATAAATGAAATAGGCAAATGGTTATTGTCTTTTTTTTATCGAAATAAATTCAAACAACCTCTTCGCTTTTTAATCGTGCATGCCTGTGTGTATGTAAATGTGCAGTCTGCATGCCAAGAGTTATTAACGAGTTATGGCCAACTTCAAACTTTCTCACCAAAATATGTATGTTTTGTAAATGGATTAGATAAGTACCATATTTGCATCAATTGCAACCGGATTTTTGTTTTTTTTTTATTAATAATGAATGTATGTATAGATAGACATCCTTTTAATGAAACGGGGAGGGAATATTTTCTATAGAACTTATTTCATGGGGGTCGTATACTCCGAAATAGTGAAATCTTTTTTAGGCGATTTAGCAACTTTTTATTATGTTTATTATTTCTCACGTAATATATATAGAGTGTATGGAATTTTAAACTTCTAAATCTGGTTGGAACAGCTATTAGGACCTTATCCTCATTTATAGTAGGTGGTGCTTAAAAGGCCGCAGGAAAATGGCTCTTTTAAAACAGATTTTTTTATGGCCGGAGAGCCGTCGTATTATCGAGATTCTTTTGCCTGCTTCGCCGCTTTTGGTTTTGATTAATACTGACATTATGGTAATTTTTAAAAATTACACACAAAAAAGTCAATTAGCTTGCGAAAAGCTGAGTGCGAAACACGAAGATAATATTTTGCCTTTGAACTGTAAAAAAATATATTTATTTAATATTTGTTACAAAAATATTTGATACTCTGTTCTAAAGTGATGTAATCAGTTATAAAAACATGGACCGTTATTGGTTTAGTATAGTTAGTAATTTTTAAGTATGCCCTAGGACCAAAAATGTTTACTGAAATACGTTTTAGGGCTTCTTATAAGAAATCTTATATACTAAGAAAGTTACCCATTGCAATAGGTAACTTTCCTTATGAAATCTACCTAAAAGAAAAATGCTATTCACAATGCTAGCATTCTATAGAACAAAAAATAAAATAAAAATAATATTTATAACCCGCTTTTAAAATTAACACCAGCATTCTATTCCTTATTAGGTATGATAATGTAGGTACCTAAATAAGTAGATAGAATGACTGCGGGATTACATAGTTTATGTACATGGTATGTAAAAATCCGCAAAAGTGTGTTTGTCTAATATCAGACTCTCTTTAGATTTAAGAAAATAAATTGTTAAAATGTTAAAATGTATGTGTGTTATGTGACCACGGATTATGTGATTATCTCTAAAACGTCGGCTTTACACAATCTTATACACACGGTATGTAAAAATCCGCAAAATTATATGTTTATAATACTGATACAAATTCATTATAAAATTATGATCGTGTCATTCCTGTATATGTTCGTTACGGGAAATACATGAACCTTCTCCCCCGTAATAAGTATAAACCAAGGTAGCTTTTGATGAATCTGTTTAGGTCACTGTTATATGTATTTAGTGTACAATATACGTTTAATAAACGTTTTTTTTTCTGATAAACGGAAATTCTCAAAAAAGACAAAGCCAAAAAAAAAACGTAATGACATTAGTTTTATGTAAACATTTGCTACCTAATGTTATTGCTACATTATCAAATTATGTCTGGGCTAAATTTGATATACAATAAATAGTAATTACAAAATATTCCTCCATACAAATAATAAATGTGTGAGTATCGGGACTGTATAACCTGTAATTAAATGATAATGCGCGTAGCTTAGACACGCCCATTAGTTTGTCAGTGATGATTTCATTTCAAGCAACTTTAGGTTCGCATAGCCAGGAACAGGCTTTAGACCACTGCGCCACCAAGTTTTCGGCCCAGCTATATATCTTTGTTCCATTAGTATACCTAACTAGTAGTAGGTACACTTCCTTAGAGGGGACGTCCAAACTAATGGAAACACGAAAGCTGATATCGCTATCCGCAAAAAGCCTTTCGTCGTATCGGCGTTTCCTTCAATTAATCGGATTAACAAGTTGGACAAGATCGCCAATGTTGGTTGGGTTGGGGAAGGGGACAGGTTCGCAGGGCATGGAGGCATGGGGGCAAACGTGATTTGGATTACTAATATTTATCCAAGATTCAAAGAGAATACTAAAAGTTTAGCCTTGCTTGTACAATTTGAAGTGATTTTTTTCTTAGCGGGAAGATAGATAAAGTTTAGAATTTTGTTTTTATCTATGTAAATATATGTAAAACATCAAACTTTCTTATTAATCTAGGTAAACAAATCATATTTTTATAAAATATACAGGTTTCTTATTTCTTTTTATATTACAGGTTTTATTCCTTTTGTTAATTTACTTGGCAGGTCCTGCCTTAAAGTGATATAAAATTACGACGGTGAGTGTGAGCGTAGCAGCGCGTGTGATCTTCCTCTTTATCTTTATCTAAGGTATCTTTAGATCGACAGTAAGTGGACAGTGAACGGGTATATTTCATGAAAGATAACCCATAAACGTTTCCACGTCAGAAATGTTTTTCATGTTTTAAATATTGTATAACTTTAGTTTTAGGCATTGAGGTAATATATTACCAGAGTCGGAATCACCAGGTAATATATCACCGTTCTTATTATCGGAATCGCTCTCTCGTAAATTCGGTACTTGTGTGCCCGTTCGTACTTAACGAGTTCAGTCGACATCGTCTACGAAGACCAGGTAAAATTTCTACGAAATAGCTTCTCTAGTGAAACATGGTTAAAGGTACCATTTTTAAGATTTGCTGCTATCTGATATTGGATGGATATTGGACAAACCCTTCAATCAGGAATTTTGAGTATAAAGTGTGTAACACGGGCTTATAATGCAACGTATCACTGCGGACTTAGGCCACAAGAAAACAAAATAAATTTTAAAATATACCAAATTGATTTGCCAGTTAGAGCTTCAGTTAAAATAAAAAGAACTGTTTTGCAATTTCGATAAAAAAGAAAAGCTAATAATTTCGAATTGTCTTTATCAGTTAAACAATATATTTTTATTTTTGTAATATCTGACGAAGGAAAAGTAAACTTCACTAAATAAAATCTTTTCACTACAAAAAAAGTTTAAATATAATAAAAAAAACTAACCAATAGATTATTATTATACAAAAAAGGAGAGTGTCAAGGAACGCTAACGACTGCCAAAAGTGGGAGAACGCGGCCATTCAATAAAGTTATCTAAATTTCTTTGTTCCACTAATCCTAGGAAGAATTTTATCTCCAATAGAGTTGTGGATAATTGGAATCGGCTACCACAGGAAGTGGTGGAAGCTATAAGTGTAAACCAGTTCAAGAACCGCCTTGATAAATTTCTTGAATCTAGGCAAATCGCTAGTAACTGAGAATGAGATGTGAGCACATCAGCTAAATAGCTGCTTGCTCAGCAAACAATAGAACCCTAAAATGCGAGTAAAATGTAAGTAAACTCGACATCAATAAGTTAAAACAAAGTTAAAAGAAATCGGAGGACTTACCATTTCCATCTGGAGAACTCATAAGAAAATCCTTTCGGCACGCCCACACCGGCAGGCGGAGATAGGTTTCACCGGATCAAAGTGGTGAAACAGTTTGATCGTCCCTTACCGTAAGGGTTGCTCAGATCAAAAATTGTTGGGAAATTATTGTTCGACAATTAACATGTTAAAAGGCTTGATCTGTGCTATTAGGGAGGTATGATTTTATGAGTTTTAAAAAACCAATTTTTTCCACCCCTAGGACTAATGGTTGGTGCTATCAAAAAAGTTTACTTAAATAAGTTTAGGCCCTTATCTAAGGAATAACATAAAATTTAAATGAATTGATATCTTATATACCTACTAAGAAAGTTACAGCAAAATTTCTCGCACCCCGGTCTGATTTTTGCCCATTAACGAACATGATCCTTAAATTTTAGGTATCAATTTGAAGGTGATTAGTGTAAAATTACGGCAGTTATAGTGTCCACAATAAAGTGATGTAAATAAATAGATATATAGCGACCTGAGGATTCTAGCGTATTAAGTCAAAAAATGGCAATTTTGAATTATTAATGTCATTAGATCTGTTTTTTTATGCTCTTTCAGGTGTGTAGACTATCATTTCAAAATCACTATAAACAGTGGTTTTATTAAGCAATAACCTAGAGTATTATATCAAAACGTGTTAAACTTAGTGCATTTATGTAGTATTTGCTGATACTACATTGGCACCTCAAAAAAATTTCAAAGCGCTATTGTAACATTTTAATATAATACTATACAACCCCAAAAGTATGCAATATTATGAACACACGTTGACTTAATACGCATTTCACAGCAGTTAGAACTGAGAAGTACTTTGGTTTTATTTTATTTGGATTTTGGTTTTATTAGTTTTTCTGTACACAATTTATTGTGTACAGAAAAATGTATGCCAGGGGACGGTTAATTACGTCATTGACCTTGGCTAACAAACAAATAGTTGACAATCTAAGTATATGTGTGTATGTTGAAAAAACTCTAAATTGTTTGTGTCGAATTGTTCAAAAGTGTGTTTTCACTTTAACATTATTGTCGTATGTATGTGTAACACTGAAGAGCATATTTTGTATTGTTAATATTGTTACTTTCTGATTTGTTTTATCAGAATTTACATTTTTTTTAGATTGATGAGGAGGCAGAAAATGCCCCTGCAAATCATTTACTAATGAAGTACTTCATAACTGTGATATTGTGACGATAACAGCTCCAATGATCCGACTTGGATACCTTCACCAGAACCAACGGAAAGTGACGGAAAGTCAACGGAAAGTGGGCAAAATGTTAGCGAACTTGTCACATCCGTTACTGAGGAAACACATAAGTTATCAAAAAAACGATCTAGACATCCTGCTACGTGGAAAAGAGTGGTAAAAAAACAGAGACGAAATCAAGGACTAGGATATAAAACAAGCAAAGGAAAATTGGTCAAAGCAAGGGCAATATTACCTCCTCGTGGAGAACGATGTAAGTTAAAGTGTTTTGACAAAATCAACAATGAGAAACGGCAAGAAATATTTACAAACTTTTGGGCCCTAGCTAATTTGAATCAACAGAGGCTTTATATAGATAGCCTCTAATTCCACCCGAAAGTTGGTTTAATGATGACTCAAAATGATGCCTATTACTTTGCTACCAATAGGGATCAAAAAATGTAAAAAGTGTAAATTGTTCGTTAAAGTAACTCTTAATATTAATGATACAGTTATTACAACTGCATACAACAAAAAGAAACCATAAAAAAAATCAATGTTCGTTATGTGCCGAATATAATAATAAAAATCAATACGAAAAAAATGCTATGCAAAATGAATACCGTTGTCACCAGGTAATATATCACCGTTCTTATTATCGGAATCGCTCTCTCGTAAATTCGGTACTTGTGTGCCCGTTCGTACTTAGCGAGTTCAGTCGACATCGTCTACGAAGACCAGGTAAAATTTCTACGAAATAGCTTCTCTAGTGAAACATGGTTAAAGGTACCATTTTTAAGATTTGCTGCTATCTGATATTGGATGGATATTGGACAAACCCTTCAATCAGGAATTTTGAGTATAAAGTGTGTAACACGGGCTTATAATGCAACGTATCACTGCGGACTTAGGCCACAAGAAAACAAAATAAATTTTAAAATATACCAAATTGATTTGCCAGTTAGAGCTTCAGTTAAAATAAAAAGAACTGTTTTGCAATTTCGATAAAAAAGAAAAGCTAATAATTTCGAATTGTCTTTATCAGTTAAACAATATATTTTTATTTTTGTAATATCTGACGAAGGAAAAGTAAACTTCACTAAATAAAATCTTTTCACTACAAAAAAAGTTTAAATATAATAAAAAAAACTAACCAATAGATTATTATTATACAAAAAAGGAGAGTGTCAAGGAACGCTAACGACTGCCAAAAGTGGGAGAACGCGGCCATTCAATAAAGTTATCTAAATTTCTTTGTTCCACTAATCCTAGGAAGAATTTTATCTCCAATAGAGTTGTGGATAATTGGAATCGGCTACCACAGGAAGTGGTGGAAGCTATAAGTGTAAACCAGTTCAAGAACCGCCTTGATAAATTTCTTGAATCTAGGCAAATCGCTAGTAACTGAGAATGAGATGTGAGCACATCAGCTAAATAGCTGCTTGCTCAGCAAACAATAGAACCCTAAAATGCGAGTAAAATGTAAGTAAACTCGACATCAATAAGTTAAAACAAAGTTAAAAGAAATCGGAGGACTTACCATTTCCATCTGGAGAACTCATAAGAAAATCCTTTCGGCACGCCCACACCGGCAGGCGGAGATAGGTTTCACCGGATCAAAGTGGTGAAACAGTTTGATCGTCCCTTACCGTAAGGGTTGCTCAGATCAAAAATTGTTGGGAAATTATTGTTCGACAATTAACATGTTAAAAGGCTTGATCTGTGCTATTAGGGAGGTATGATTTTATGAGTTTTAAAAAACCAATTTTTTCCACCCCTAGGACTAATGGTTGGTGCTATCAAAAAAGTTTACTTAAATAAGTTTAGGCCCTTATCTAAGGAATAACATAAAATTTAAATGAATTGATATCTTATATACCTACTAAGAAAGTTACAGCAAAATTTCTCGCACCCCGGTCTGATTTTTGCCCATTAACGAACATGATCCTTAAATTTTAGGTATCAATTTGAAGGTGATTAGTGTAAAATTACGGCAGTTATAGTGTCCACAATAAAGTGATGTAAATAAATAGATATATAGCGACCTGAGGATTCTAGCGTATTAAGTCAAAAAATGGCAATTTTGAATTATTAATGTCATTAGATCTGTTTTTTTATGCTCTTTCAGGTGTGTAGACTATCATTTCAAAATCACTATAAACAGTGGTTTTATTAAGCAATAACCTAGAGTATTATATCAAAACGTGTTAAACTTAGTGCATTTATGTAGTATTTGCTGATACTACATTGGCACCTCAAAAAAATTTCAAAGCGCTATTGTAACATTTTAATATAATACTATACAACCCCAAAAGTATGCAATATTATGAACACACGTTGACTTAATACGCATTTCACAGCAGTTAGAACTGAGAAGTACTTTGGTTTTATTTTATTTGGATTTTGGTTTTATTAGTTTTTCTGTACACAATTTATTGTGTACAGAAAAATGTATGCCAGGGGACGGTTAATTACGTCATTGACCTTGGCTAACAAACAAATAGTTGACAATCTAAGTATATGTGTGTATGTTGAAAAAACTCTAAATTGTTTGTGTCGAATTGTTCAAAAGTGTGTTTTCACTTTAACATTATTGTCGTATGTATGTGTAACACTGAAGAGCATATTTTGTATTGTTAATATTGTTACTTTCTGATTTGTTTTATCAGAATTTACATTTTTTTTAGATTGATGAGGAGGCAGAAAATGCCCCTGCAAATCATTTACTAATGAAGTACTTCATAACTGTGATATTGTGACGATAACAGCTCCAATGATCCGACTTGGATACCTTCACCAGAACCAACGGAAAGTGACGGAAAGTCAACGGAAAGTGGGCAAAATGTTAGCGAACTTGTCACATCCGTTACTGAGGAAACACATAAGTTATCAAAAAAACGATCTAGACATCCTGCTACGTGGAAAAGAGTGGTAAAAAAACAGAGACGAAATCAAGGACTAGGATATAAAACAAGCAAAGGAAAATTGGTCAAAGCAAGGGCAATATTACCTCCTCGTGGAGAACGATGTAAGTTAAAGTGTTTTGACAAAATCAACAATGAGAAACGGCAAGAAATATTTACAAACTTTTGGGCCCTAGCTAATTTGAATCAACAGAGGCTTTATATAGATAGCCTCTAATTCCACCCGAAAGTTGGTTTAATGATGACTCAAAATGATGCCTATTACTTTGCTACCAATAGGGATCAAAAAATGTAAAAAGTGTAAATTGTTCGTTAAAGTAACTCTTAATATTAATGATACAGTTATTACAACTGCATACAACAAAAAGAAACCATAAAAAAAAATCAATGTTCGTTATGTGCCGAATATAATAATAAAAATCAATACGAAAAAAATGCTATGCAAAATGAATACCGTTGTCACATTTATGAAAAGATTAGTTCTCGTCTTGAAAAACACCAAGATATCGAAGATAGCAAAAATGGAAAACTTACAGCTGTGATCTGGAGGCTGTGTTACATACTCCTGCTGGTGAAGTTTAAACTTTTTTTATAAACGGAAACTTGCAACATACAACTTTACTGTATATGATACAACAATGAACAAAGGTTGTTTGTTATGTTTGGAATGAAACTATCGCTAAGCGGGGATCCATGGAAATTGGTAGTCTCATTTTAATTGAGATTGAATATTGAATAAACCTGAGATTTACCACAAATTTCTTACAGTGGGTCATACCCAAAACGAAGGAGACCACATGCACTCTATCATAGAACGAAAAAAGAAACAAGTTCTGCGCAGTGGCCCAATTTATGTAACTTCTCAGTGGCTTGGTTTAATTAAATTAGCCAAAGTAAATGGACAACAATACAACGTCACTGAAGTAGCGACAAGCGATTTTTTTGATTTACGAGATTTAGCTGCTAATATGGGAACCAATTATGATATTAATACACGACGCCATAAAATGTATTTCAACGATGTAAAAGTTATCAATGTGAAAAAAACATGCACAAACAATTTTTTTTGTGAAACGATTACAATCAAAACAATTTCTTTGAAATTGACATAACTAAAACAATTTCTGGAAACGCCACAGAACATAGAGCAATGAAAATACAAAAGGCACCATTTATCCCCAAAAGACCTACAGCTCTGAAAGCAGCTTATTCGAATGTTAAAATTTCCAAAGCAAAAAAGTACGACCTGATGGATTTGTGCAATCTACACCTAATTCCTGCTCAGAATCACGACTTTTATAAAAATATATTAAGTCAATAAGATACTGTGAACTTTATACTCTTTAAATGTAAATACTCTTTATAGATCTCCAAAAATGATCAAATTATATTGTAGGTATGTACTTATATTTTATTGTGTTTGCATTGATACCATACGTTCAAATAAATATATCCTTCGAATATCACAAAATAAAGCTATTTTTTATTAAACTCCTTTCGAAATAACAATGCTCATCCTCGAAATTATTACAATTTTAGTGACACTAGTGTATTAAGTCTAAGCACTAGTGTAGTAACTCAAAAAAAATTTACAAAGTATAAGGTCTGTATCAAATTATCATATTAAAAGTATACTTTATTTTTTATTATTCATCCCATTGATCCTTTGTAATATTTGAGATATTTATTTTGTACCGATTTACTATTAAAAAATACTTACTTTTTGTTTCTAGTTCATGAATGGTAACCTTAAAATTTATGAAATTTTCAAACGCCATTTGCCGAAAATAGAAGATTTTGAGATGTTACATTTCAATCCTCGGGGTGCGATATATATTTTATAACTGTGAGGTTTTGGGTATGTGAAACGCGAAGATATATCGATATTTTCCGGAAGTTACGATACGGATTGCAATAATAATCATTTCTGGAATTTCACCTGGATAAGGGTTTTTTTTATTAATGTATTTATTTATATCGTCATTACATACAACATACAACAAATATTTATTGTTATTTGTACCTTATTGTAATACCTTAATAGCACAATGTGCTGTTCCAAGGATATACCAATCATTTGTAGAAGTAGTTTAGCATATTGACGGGATAATATTGTATATATGATAATTAAATTATAATATAATTGTAATAATTGTGATGGGTTATTGGCGATTTTGTTACAAGTGTCAACAGCGATGTATGCGTTTGGTCGTTTCGTTTGGTGAGAAGAGTCGATGTCGGCACTCGCGGCGGTGCGCGGTGGGGCCGTCACCGTTCGACAGTTCACGATTCAACCGCGCGCCGGCAGAGTGAGCCAAACGTGACTGACATACGAACGACGCGTTCTCTTCCAACGCACCCGCCTACATGGCGTCACGTCTGAAGGTGAACGCCGCTGCTGATGTGCCCCGCGACAGATGTGCCTTTTTTAACAGCGATTTCAATATTGACAGCAGCGCTTTCGGTTTCGCGCGCGGTAAAGACCCGGAATGAAAAGCGAACCGAAGAACTAGTTCTTAAAAACTTAAAATATAGTTTTACGTCCAAGTTAGCTGCTAGATAATCTATTATGGTTGATTTTATAAGGGGTTTGTTTATTCCATTTGAGCTACATAACCTTAAAAACAGTAGCAAAATAATGCCATGATAATGTTATAGGTAATACTAATCGTAGAAGTGGTTATATTATAACGGAGAGACGGGTTAACAAAGGGTTTTTTTTAATGTGCTTATTTATAGGTTAACTGGGCGTGGGGGTGTGTTAGTGTAAGGGAGATTGTGTGTAAGCTAGTGACGTATAGAGGCTTGTACTGTATATAAAAGCACCGATTTACTCATATTAAAAATAAAATGAATTTTATTCCATGAAATTTCAATATTTATTAATTATGTAATTATAATAATAT
Organism: Neomicropteryx cornuta; assembly: GCA_020383195.1. Taxonomy (NCBI): domain Eukaryota; kingdom Metazoa; phylum Arthropoda; class Insecta; order Lepidoptera; family Micropterigidae; genus Neomicropteryx; species Neomicropteryx cornuta. Next base: position 21,957,948 of record JAHKQU010000012.1, read on the forward strand.
GGCCTATGAAGAAAATATTTTATTTCAAAAATTGTATTTTTCTCAATTATCATAAAATAGAGGTAAATATTTCCAACAGCATGAATTAAAACCAATAATAAGCAGCGCGTATGTATTGTAAACGAATACTGCATGTACCTATAACAGAACATACAGTCATTAAATTGACATATTTTTTAAATATTTACCATTATTATTTATAATTAAAATTTAGCACACAATAATATGTGTCATCGCATTACATATTTTTAAAATACAGTCTGATTTTTACACTAAGCATGCTTTTCTTTCTTGTTCGCGATAAATAAGTGTTTGAAACTTCAAGAGATTAATTATATACTTCTAATTATGGAACTCAATTAAGAGACATTTTGATAGATAAAAAATTGCTTATTTTTTAAATCCACAGGGACGCAAGTAAATTTGCATTTACGGCTTAAGAACGGTATTTTAAAGCTAATTGCGATGTTTTATGTGAAATTCTACAATATGACATATGTGAAATGTCTTCATTAAAAGTTTTATTTTAAGTGGTCTAATACGACATCTCCAAAAATGTATTACGTCGGGCAATCGTTTTTTTTTTTTGACAATTATTGAAACTCTCGAAAAGTTCAAAAATATAAACAAATCGAATGATTGCAATGATCACGATGAGCTCAAAATTAGCACAATTCCAAGGCAATCACAAATATATACAATCATTATATTAAATAATATAAGACCGATTACTTTTTGTACACATATATCTTTTCTTTTTAAATTTAATTCTGTTGGTTGATTTATATTATTTGGCTATGTGTTTAAAGAGGTTTTCCTCTTTTTACTTATGAAAAAAATAGCATTATTTGGCACGAAACCCTCGGCGTCTAAACTCAGTTTACACTTGGCTGTTGTTTAGAACATCGAATTCGCAAAGAAAACTCTCATTATTATGAGAGTTTATTTTAATTGTCATATTATTATATGGCAATTAAAATAAAATATAGTTTTACAATGTGCATTAAGCGCCATTGTGTTTTCCAATCTGATTCCTTGTGCAGATTGCGCCTGACACGAGACACGCTCGATCGACAGTATTGATCTCGAAGTAAACGTCTGGATGGGGAGGGATAATGCATCGTTCGCTCCTGCAGCTGGTTATGACGTCACGTTTCGACCGAGCCAAGATGCTGAGGAGGATTTGCGGATTGAGACGGTCTGGGGCTGGTATCTGCTTGACATTCTCGCTACAACACGCGACTCCTAGACAAATGGGATTACAAGCGGGCAAATTACCACGTCTTCGTCACGATAATGCGCCTATCAGAAGCCAAAGGATAAATATTAATTTCGTAACCATTTGGTAACCATCGCATATTAAAACATAAAAAAAATATGTTTAGATACCTTGATTTTATGTGTTCAATATGGTAAAGGCAGATTTTTTAAATTCAGTTCTATTTCTGAAAAAATAAATAAATTATAAACTGCTTATAATTCTTTTTTAGTTGAGTTGCTATCGAATAAAAGACTTTACAGCCTAAGGAAAAATAGTAATTAAAAGACAAATGAAAGGTTTAAAACATAAAAAAAATGTTTTTGCATTTTTTATATTATGAAGCTGTAATTCAGAAGGTTGAAAGTCAATATTAATTCAAGTTTCGATTGTAGTCTAAAATACTAGAGACCGTGTTCTTTTTACTTATACTAGTTAAAAATAAGTGTGTATCTATATATATAAGTACAATTTACTTACTTTACGAAGTAAGTTGATTTTGGTGTTGATTCTTGCCCTAATTACGGTGATACGTTGAAACAAGGGCAAGTATAGCGCCAAATCATAAAAAACCCTTTTAATTCTGTATCAACATTTAAAATCCACTAGTTTGTATCAGTTCCCACGGCGATTAAGACGCTGGGATTTCACAGCTAGTGCTAAAAAATGCTTTGTTGTATGCGAAGGTTTCTCAGTCATACTTTTCCCTAACACAAATTGTTGATATTAGATCGAATGGAGAAATTGTTTTTTATTTATCTTTATCGACGCTAACTCTCTGCTGTGCCTTTTTGACCGTGCCATTGTTCTCTACTTAGGTAGTAGCGTAGAATAGATTTGCCGACACCTAGTTAGGTGAGCGCGATTGTACGCTGCTTAGGTACTAGGTAGGTAACTAGGTGTGGGCAAAAGAATCGCCTGTGGTAAGTACGTTGGAGTTTGTACAACAGTGAAGTGCACGTGATAAGCGAGCTCTCCGTTTATGTTCGTGCTTCGAAGCAGTTGGAAACTTTATAAACTGTGCCGAGAGAAGTAGCCTCGAGAGAAGTTGGTCACGATCTCTCCGAACAGTAAAAAACCACCGAGGAAAGTTCTCAGAACGACTGTCACGGCGCCATTTAGGTATGTCTCTGAAAACTTAGGGCTTTCGATGACAAGCGATTATGAAATGGATGAGTACGGTTGTAGGCTCAACATTAAAGGCTACAGTCGTTTGCGCAGGAAAAAGGTAAAAGGCAACGGAAACCACTACACTAATCATTTCCCAGGAAAGTCATGGTAATAGCTGCAATCATAAAAAAATCGCTTTAAGTACGGTAAGAAGCAAAAGTATCAATCACTTCTGGAACGAGAATTGCGTGGCAACGTTTTTAGCAATCCTCTCCTCGCAACCCAACGAACACGAGCGGTGCCAGGCTGTCTGTATTTAATTTGTCTGTTCATAGGGTATGTTTACTATTTTGTTCCCAAACTTATATTTGAAGTATGTACAAATATACAAAGCCTAGGGCGAGCGTCTAGCTCAATGTACATTAAAAAGTCGTAAGCGACATACCCGTGTTTAGACGCATTCACACTTATCCCCAGTTTTATTCCCTAGTGGACTGGGTATCAGGAGAAATGCAGAGAGCGTTAATCAAAAGGTTGCGCTTGTTTCGTTGACTTTGGAAAGGCTTGGGGTTTTGATTTGGAGGAAACTCTCATTGGCTATATGTTTTAATTGTTTTTTTTTATTGTAATTTGTCTTCTATGTTAGCTGTTGTATCCTAAAATAAATAAATAAGTAACTAAATCTACTGGCATTGATGACGAGGAGTTAAAGTTAGAGTAGCTGACAGATGGACCGAGGAAGCAGAGATACAACGAACCACTACGTCTTTGCCCAAATCACTCCAGTGAAGGTGTTTTTTTTTTTTTAAATATTTATTATTTCAAAGAAAATTTACAAGGTACACAAAATTTGGTATACTAATCTAAAAGCAAAAGCAAACTGACCGTCGTAGAAGACAACAAATTATAGCAAATATAACTAATGATAAAATAAAATCTTAAAACGTTATACATAGAAACAGATACGGCAATAGGATCAAGAAACAATAATATTTACAATGAAGCACGAAAATAAAGTGTTTTTTTTTGTGGAGATTGATGCTCTCGAATAGCCGTTTAGATCACAACAAAAGCTGATCGGGTAATAGAGATATTTAACATTAAACTTATCAAATTGTTAGTACTAAAGAGAGAAACTTGACAGAACGGCTGTTGTTATTTAGTGGCCAGTTAGAATTAGATAAACTCATCTGTAAGCGCAAATAGAAATGTGGAAAAGAATGTTCAATGGTAATTCGTTAAAAATATATAACACTAATGCAAATGGATGTTAGGAGTATTTAGCTCGCTGTAAAGGATGATTTAAAAGTCGACATACCCCAACTACAAAATATGTTGTAAGGCAGCTGTGTTTTAAATTAAATGTCCGGAACGAGGAGCAGGCAATGAGATATATAGCTGCAGTAAATCGCGGGGCTAAGGCGAATGCAACTTATTTCGTCCCCCCGGGCAACTTATCTTCGCCTTCTTTAAGTAAGATATCTTTTATGGATTCACGTTAGTGCGCAGGGGGCTTAATTATGTAATTGATCTTTTAATTAGCTTCACACGTGAAATATTAATGAATAAACACATAGTTTATTCATATAAGATGTAGTATATCGATTAGAGCTGTTTAATGTGATTTAAATACTATTTTATTTTATATTAATGTGGTATGCTATTATTATCAAAACAAACTTACACTAAAAAGTATGTCCCCACCATTAAATCTGAAAGTTTATGGTATAATACTGGTGTATTTAAATTAACTATTGTCCTTTTAGGGGTGATCTATATCGAAACCCAAATATTAATTGGTAAAAAATATTCAAAAATGGTTTTCCAGTTGCGAGAAAAATGAATTTAAAATTTAATAGAGATCGTTTTAGTGTTTCAGAACGCAGTTGATCGCATAGCGCGCGGTCGGGTCGCGAAGTACATCAAAGAAAAACAAAGTTTTTTAATAATAATAATCCTTTTAGTACGATTTTTTTTTCGAAATTTTTATTTTTTTCGTGAGACCTGTTTAGTTGTCGATATAGATCAACCCATAAGTGAATATAAATACAGCCTGTATAACGTTACTTTGCTCCATCAGAGGGATTCTAAAGCTTTACCTAGGCGTATTAATGTTTATTTTATTATAAATGTGTTTGTAATTGTGTATTAAGAATAATTATGTAAGAATATGTGTAATTTGCCAGTATGGGGTTTCGTATTTTTTAGTACCAATTAATGAGCTATCGAAGGTTACGAAATGTGAAACCCTCTTATAGAACTCATTTGTGTCAGGTTATTTATCAGGAGGTCGTATTCCTTCGTATTTATCAGGAGGTCCGAACAGTGTGGTAATGCTGCCGGATTTCAGTTCAAGTAGGCACGTATTGCTTTAGAATTCGCAATAAAAGTAATGTTCACGTGCTCGTTTCATTTTCTGAATGATCCTAAAGCTTGTCTCCGCCCTGCAAAGTTCGGAGTTGAAGATCTGGAGAAACCATAAATATTAAGGAAATTAATAATATTTTTTCTTTTTTTTCGGACGGGCGATTTGAAATTTGACATGGTGGTTTAGTTCCGATGACAATGCATTTTTATGGTAAGCATAACCTGATTAACTCTAGCCCAGGATTAACTCTAGACGAAGGAACTTTTCAACGGTCAACAGCACAGACATGTTTCATAAATACATTCTGAGAAGTTTATTTAGCTTGTTTGGTACCTCGACCCATATACGGCTGAACAGATTGCTGAGTACACTATCGGTCGAGTCACTTTAAAAACACATTTTTTTTATTTAAATCTGTTTGGGAGTTACGGTGGCACAGGCGGACACATAGATACTCAGACCCGTGAAACTTTTCTTACTGTTCTCACGTTATAAATTAAAACCCATGTAACATTATTTCTTAAAATATATCATATTTACATTTTCACTTATTAAAAACAATGAGGGTTGTACATTTGGCTAAGTTGGTATGAAATTTGCCAGGATATTTTCCCGCCCGGCTACCTATCATTTGAAGCGTTCGTCTATAACGTGCCTTTCTGAACTGTTCCATAGATTCGAACACAGAGCCACCGAGAAAATTACTCAACTTAAGGAATCCGCTTATTGCATTTCCGGCATTGTTTCCGAAGGACGTGAAAAGAATTCCCAAAGCCTCGCGAGGAAATCGCCGTTTAATCTCCGCTTAAAGAGATGACACTTTTAAAATTATTAGAATCGAAATCACATTTGTTTTTTTTTATTAAAAAGCTTAAAAAAAAACAGGTTTGTTACAAAGTACACTTCTGAAGGTCTACAGGTGAGATTCCTCGTTAATTTTTTTGCAAAAAAGGTAACTGTTTTTAGATTTCACTATTATTTTATTTAATTGGTTTGAGTCCGTAATTCGTACGAGAAGTGTTTAAATATTATTAAACTTATTAACATGTACGTAGAGGTACTTTTTTGGCTATAATATAAAAGGGTGGGATTAGTAACGGAAAAGACACTTTTATAATTGACGGTTCGTTTTACTATACCTAGGCAATCGTCTTCACAAACGCAAGTAGTTGCAGCATTCTGTCAAAAGGGTCAAATTGATTTCAAATACCGATTATTTATGATTTAATTTTGTTAGCGGCACCGCGTATGTTTATGATGACAAAAACTAAGGTGCGATTTAATAAAGCATTGATAACCGTTAGAGTGTGAGAACATCGGACCGACCCCTCGTCATAGGTTTGTTTTTGAAATTGGCCCTAAGACAGCCTAACGAGAGGTAAGTCAAACGCAACGAAGGGTCGCGGTACAGCAAGCTGCAGCATGTATTGGAGCGGGTAGGGAGATTTAGCTTCCATGTCAGTGTGACGGGTGAAATTTTTAGATTAGATTTTTTTTTTTTCTTTGAAACCATCCACAAAGTACATGACGTTTTCGTTAGTTAATACGGGCTATTTTTTAAATATTCGCTTCGTAAGAACGTAATTTTTATTTTATTGTTTAATATATACTCAAAATTTCAAAAATCGGTTTTATCTCGTGTCTAATTGAATCAATTCCGTAACGTGTTTGAATGTAATGTTTAATTTCAATCAAGCGCGCACTACCGTTCAATGGCTCCTGTATCTACGGGCAAGAAATTAAATCAAATAAAATTTGTTACTACAAAAGTATAGTTTCATTAAAAGCATGTGAGTTTGCCATTGTTGTTATCTCGTTCGATTTTAAAAAATAATTTCGAATTAATTCTTGATAGCCTACAGGCGTAACTGTTTTATTTGGCTTCGAGATCGCTATTGTCTCTGCCTAAATACTTTCAAAGTATGCTCGATCTATAAAAGGCTGTGGGCACGAAACTTTTATTTCCATTTTCTTAGTCTTGACTTCATCATCATTACCGAGAGGCGCCCCTCTCATCTTTCCGTCACTAATCACTAAAGATACGAAATAATGACACGCCATAGAAGTGAGTTTCACTAACTAAGTAGGGCCAGTTTTTTTCCGTTTAGAAGATTAAAAATTTTACAAAAATTTAAAATTTGCCTCTTTAATATACCTCTTAAGTTCATTTTTCAACTTCACTGCTATACCAAAAATATTACAAGAGTGATCGTAGTAATAGGTTAGGTAAGGTTGATTATGAAGTGGTGAAAAATAACATTAATTAAAATTATTACAGAAAAAAGAAATATCGACCGAGTTCATGTGTTGTTTTTTTTTAAATTTAGTTAAGTATTATTATGATTTTACTCGTAAGTGTATGCGAGATGACGTGGGAAGTTTGTGTGTGTGTGCGTAGCATGTGATTTCATAAGTACCTAAATAATATAATTTTCCTTTTAGATGTGTATGTTTTTAATAAATATATCGACCTTTCGAAAGTGTAGGTATCCATGGCTCGATACAACATTGAATTTCTAGCTATTTGCTGTGAGATTTAAGTTCGTTAGTGGATAGAACGTTTGTCGATATTGCACCTATATTTTTTCCCCAGTAAGTACGAACTATCCATGATTGTTAATTTTTTATTTAGATATAACATAATATCTGTAACTGGTGTAAAATTTGAATGTTGCGTAAGAAAATGTCGAAGGGAGATATTTTTATAGTAGGTCAATCATGTTTTGAAAAATATTATTTCGCGGGGACCAAATGGTAGCGGCATTTTCTAGATGCTGCAACATAACCAAGGTAGACATGTTTTAGTGGACCCAATGTGCAGCTGTAGCGAGTATAAATCTAACCCAGTGTGCCGCAAGGGACAAATTTGACACTCACACGCTCAATCCCATCTTTTCGTTAATCAACTGAGATGCACGCGTCCTGCTTTGCACAGCTCCCGACTATTGGAGCACAAACTATCCTCCGTGCAAAATCTTTATCTCCAGAGATAAAGAAGTTAATTGCGATTTGGTAACATCATTTCTCCATACAAACGCAGTATTCTTGTGTCTCTAATTCATAATAATATTAGAGAATTCATTTTATAATTATCTAGGCTTTTAGAGAAATTAATAATGAACTTTCTTTTTTGCTTAAAAGTTAAGAGCGTCGTGAGTCTATTTTTCCTATTTTATTCTTCTCAAAAGTTTAGAGATATAATTATCTTATTAACTGAATACAAGAATAAAACTACAGACACAATTGATTTAATAAAGATGTTTATCCATATTCCAGTACATGCCAGTACAAACTCAGGGTTGTGTGAAATCGTCTAATAGACGATTCGCACACTGTAAATTTCCGTAGAAATTCAAGCAACGAAAAAGACAGCCGACTACTTCTCACATTTCAGATTTCAGAAGACCATTGTGTTGAAAGTGCACAGTTGCAATTCTCACAACGTTTGACGTTACGAGTGGTAAACGGTGCGACAATCTAGAAATTCCTATCACACAATAAGTTTTCCTGACCGAAGTAGTTACCTGGCAACTTCAGTCTACGTCACTCTCTCACCGCAATGAGACAGTTGAGAGGAATGAGACAGTTCGATATAATACTACTCGCCAGATAAGGAAGAGCGCTTTCGGGAAGAGGCCCCTTAATAAAATATTTTGGCCTTCGGACATGAAAATTGCAAAAGCAATACAATGGACCTTTTCGTTCGATCGCTTTTCACGTGTTATCAACTGTGCGTCGTATCAATTAATTGTATTATTGCCAATGAAAAAAATCCACGGCCAGGTCACCAATGCTAACCGGCGACCTCCAGATACCTCCAGTCTAAAGGTTGGTGATATAAATAACGTACGGGTCGAAGCCCCAAAAGCGTTCACTCCCGGCAACGTTACCAGAATAGTAATCGACCTAATTAAGGCTGTAACGCACATTGCCAAAATTATCCTTGCTGAGATAATTACCTACTGTTAATCAATATTGGAGGCACGAACACTCACATTGCTATTACAATATAATGAGAGGCAGTGCCGTAGCTACGTGACCACGGGCCCCGAGCAAAATTGAAAATGGGGCCTGTCTAAACTGGTTAAGTTTTATCAAGTAAATATTATAAATACTTTAAAGATGCAACGCTACTTCATCATCAGCTCTTTATCGACCACTGTAGGGCATAAAACAAAGCAAAGTTACTCACTAAGTATGTGTGCAACAAAGTAGATAATCTTTTTTTGTTTTTTTAAAGTAGGCAGAGTGAAATAGATTACCCTGACATTGAAGGAATATGATACATCCTGTTACGTTTGTATGCAGTAGTAGTATGTTGTGTAGTGTTAGTATGTAGTTGTATAAAGGATGATACGCTAAGGGGAATTCTTTACAACTTTTAAAGTTCTTTCAACTGACTTGCCATGCTTAACGCTATGTTAACTTTATATTCTGAAGGTGGGTGAAATTTTCGAGCCGTTCGAGGTTTGCTGGTCAAGGGCCAAAAAGTCAAAATTCAAAAATTCCTTATTCTTTCGAAAGCCGCCTTGGGAGCCCCGGGGCACTGTCCCGCCTAGCCCCCCGATAGCTACGCCACTGGCAAGAGGATCGTAATTCGTTGCGATAAGTTATTCGGCTAGTGCGTGTGAGACTTTGTTACACGTTAATGATTTAGGATCTATGAGATTCGTTAGTTACGTGATTAATATCCACACACATCATCAGCTTTTATTCTTAAACTTTATTACACAATAACAACTATTTTTGATGTATAAACATTTAACGCGGGACCCTAGGAATTTTCGGGGTGTGGTGAATTATAACGCTCGTAACTTTACGAGCGTTCACTGGTAGACTGGTTATTAATTACTAAAAAGTAGGAGAGGTTGGTATTTATTACATATTCACTGGCATTTATTAATTGGAATCAATATAATATTTCATCTACCGCATTTTTATTACCTACTTATAATATAATATACTTTTTAAATGTGTAGAAATCTAAACCTATTTGTAGGTAAAACTAATTTTATGTTCCATTATAATATATTTATTTCCCTCATAACATCTAAAATTTGTAATATTTGCTATAACTTTTTTGAAAGTATTTGAATCTTTTTTTTAATTTCTTTTTTTTGTTATTATTGTATTCTTTATTCTAATTTCTCTATTGTCTTATTCTGTAGTTTTTTTTTTTTTATTGTTGAAATGTAGCGGTATGTACAAATATGTAATTGTCATTCCTGTACAATAACTTTGTTCATGGAAAATAAATTATCTTATCTTATCTTAATCAATATTATGTATACAGGATGCCCCAAGACCATTTCTCTGAGTGAGTATTTATATAAAAAAAATGCGAAAATAATTCATCCAAAAATTTATTAATTTAATTAAAGCGGTAGTGTCGAGTCTCCTATAACTTTCCTTTAATTTCCTACGAACAACTCACGGACTTGTTTATGACAACAAACTGTTTGTTATTATCCCGTAAAGTTTACATTTTTTTTCTCGAAAACCATAATAAATTTTGATACAAATTATATTTGAAGTGGCAGGGCCAAAATTAGCTGATTTTTTTATCGGGGATCTTAGGACACGGTGTAAATATATTTTTATTTAAAATAAAACACTGATTAAATTAATTATTATTGATAGTTGTTTAACGATATCATAACTAGCGCCGTAATTAATGATGTGTATGATATAGTATGAGGTTTAATGGAATAGTTATGAGCAATTATGTGCAATGGAAAACCAGCCCTCAGAGTGAGGCAGAACGCACGTAGTATTGCGCTGTACTCCGGACTAATGCGAATGGCAAAGCAATTCATGAAGTTTGCTCGTTAGGTAAATCAAGAACGGCAACATAACCTATTTGATTGTATCGGTCCCGAGGGCGCCGTTGATTTAGCCACGAAGGCCTACCGCCTGTAAATCCAATCGTCAATACGTACCAACTTATCGATGCATATTAATAATCATGAATTGAGTTTTTTTTATCTGACTAATAACCTACCTAATTTTAATTAATGGTGTAAGTGTAATAGTAGCACATTCTCTTTTTTTGTTAGATGGGTCGGAACCCAGTCAACTTTGGGAACCGCTGGTTTAGACGATATGAAAAAATGAGGTAGAAATATTTTTTCCAAAATTTTTAGTTGTGAAATTTTTTGCGAATTTTGTGTTTGATTTTTTTTCTTATGATCACTGCTTTTGAGATATAAGCGAAATCACAAAAAGTGGGACTTTCTTAGTGTTCCCCCCCCACTCCGGCTTCCCTCTTGGACGTCAGGACTTTTAGTATGTTCACTCCGTAAGCGCACTGAACAACCTTCTGAAGGAATGTCTTAGGTCCCTGCTCACGTAATCTACACCTCCTTTATTGCTTGGTCTATATCATTTTTTTTTGAATAAATAAAAAAAAATATATGAATATAATTATTTCATCCGAAGATAATCTTTCAAACACAATTTTTGCGGCTACCAGCCTAGAAAATCACTTATTATTGTTACAGAGAACGGTAGGAGACACACGCAGGCCTATATAATTTTCACAATCCCTAGCGGGTAGGATCGCTATCACCTCCTCAACACCGCGGTCCCAAAAGCCCTCTCCCCACTCAACCCCCCAAAAAGGAAGGTAGTTTTCGCGCAATGAATCGAAATAAGACACCCCCTGCCTTTGCGGGAATAACCCTACCCTACTTTGAACGTAATTTTGTTTAAGTCCCCGGGAAGTTGGCTATCCCGTATTCTCGTACGTCGACTTGCCATATTTCCTTCGTTTCCTCGGTGGATAATAACGCGGCTTCCACAAATGCACGAACAGCGCTGGTCTGAAGATTGCATTTGCTTTTGGGACATTTTCTTTATTTGACATCTTAGCATTGTACTTGCAGCAACTACGCGAAACATCACATAATCACTACGTTTAGTGTTAATACTCGTAACTACACACGCCCCCGTTTATTCCTGAACGCACCCTTTAAGGAGACTCGAACCGGTCATTTCTACATACAAACGATGTAGTGTTAATAGGTATCGATTTATATCCTAAATATCTGGGCTTAAAAATATTTGCCATGTTAAATTTTTTAGCAATTTTAGAACATGAATTATTTATTTGAAGCTTGCATTTCTTCGCTCCAATATACTGCCAGCATAGGTTTCACCTTTACGACTGCGGCTACCTACTTAGTTTATGTTAGTTAGTAAGTAATAAATATCAACACCCCTTTCTCAATTTAAGCGCAACTGACATGTATGTATGTTGTCAGTAATTACTTAGTAATTTAACACTAATCTCCATCAGCTCCATCGTGTAAGTAAAGTCGCTGACAGATCTGAACCGAATCGTAATTCACTCCAACTAGGGGGTCCGCATGTACATAAATAAATTTGGCTTATTGAGTACGATCTACGAAGTGATCAGAGGTACTAAAGCACCTCATTTATTTTAAAATACACCGAAATGGTATAAAAAACGCTTCGAGTGTAGGTTTAATTTAAATGTGTAAGGTAGGACGGAAATGGAAAAATATTTAAATCCGAAAACGTGAGCCGCAGCGGCATGTCGGCACCGGCGCACCCAGACGTCACCCTGACAGGAGTCAGGAGTGACAGCAGGTCGAGGAACGGACTCAAGTTTAATTAAACTTCACCAGGCGCCGCAGAACCACGCGACCCGGCCTAACGGCGCATGTAACATTTTGCGCATTTCATTACAGCTCGCCCGGAGAATAAAATTATAATCAAATAAATCCTTGTTTTAAATGTTACCTTCAAATTTGTAATGCACTGTAACCCCGATACGGTTTATTAGGCAAAGCCTCGGTAATATCGGTAGGTAGTACAAAAAATCCGATGTTTTCGTATTTTTTTATTAGAATTGACTTATACCGATGGCATGATAACACCATTTTGGTAGCCATTAAATTATTTCCCACAGATGAATTACTTCGAAACGTCGAGTTACGTTAATATAATTTATAGAAGACTAGTCTCGTATATTCGCAATTACATAAAAACACCATTTTAGAAAGGTATGGCCATAAAAGGAGTTGTTGCACACAAACACACGTAGCATTGACACCTATAAACAAACACCCACGGACGCATGCAAGGACACACAGAGAGAGTCACTTCGCCAGTCCACTGAAACTCACCTGCAAGGCTACGGTATCACGTGTTATTTTATATTTATTTATTTATTTAAACATCCATATTTCTTATTAATCTAGGTATAGTATAACTACATTCAAACAAATCACATTTTCCATAAAGGTTCCTTATTATGTAGTAACAGGTTTGCATGGATTTTATCACTTTACTAGGCTAGTGCCTGTTTTAAAGTGATACCAAATTAGGAGGTATCACAAATAATACATATATACATTTACCATACCATATACTTACATATACATACGTTTACTTACTTACTCGTATATATATATTTACTCGTTAGACTAATACAAATATATATCTAGATATTATATTTATTGATACCAATGTAGTAATAAATAATAATCGAATTAATTTCAACTTGCATCTACTACTCCACACTACTACATCTCTACTACTATATCTCTACTTACTTCGTAATACTTACATTGTACTTATTTTTAGATAATTATTAACTAAGAATTATTATTAAGAAAATATTATTAAATATGAACATAAATGGGTGCGTAGGTTTTAAAATTTAATAAAAATAATAATTATGTTTATTTATTCTCTTCTGAATACATGTCTTAGAATATTAAATATTATACGAGATAAATTTAAGTAATCTAGCTTAATTTAGTGTACTTTAGTGTAATACATAGTCTTCTTCAAATTTAACTTGTTTCTTTAACGCGTTTGAATGTATTCTTTGATCGAATTTTACTTTTTCTAAATTTTATTACTGCGCCAAAATCAGTTTTTGTCTTTTAGCCCCGGGCAGCAGCTGGCACGCATACGACCTTCTTCGTCTCGCTCGATGCAAGCCTAATAAAATATTTTATCGAGGTCCATTGGCCCTCGCGTTCAGAACGACTTATGCGCCATCTACGTCTGTCTTCATATCGAGTCAGGTGTCGTTATTATTACGACCGCGACGTAAATGGCTAACTTGGTTATCTCGTCCCTATATATTGAATATATTTCTAGAAATATTGCCAAACCAACATATTAGGATACACTCACCAAACTGGACCAAACTATTTTAGAACCGTACATGCAAACTTGATTTAAAAAAAAATCTTTCTCTATTCATTATTCAACAGTTGGAAACAGTTTAATTACATTCCTAATTCCAAGTAGACTTAATTTTATCTAATGTGGGATTGTCCACGGCGGATAAAATAGCACTCATGTAAAAATTAATGGTATTTCAACACAATTTATTACTAATATGCGTTTATTTAAGACTGAAAATCTACTCGAAGAAACCAATCTCGAAATATGCCATTTACATATAATTTTTTTTACAAAAAATAATTGTTTTTTAGCTTATGAGATAGAACACGCCTGGCTGACTGAAGGATTTTTGAAATGCAGCTCTCGCCCAATTATCCAGTTTCCCTAGTAAATATAAATCATAAAAATGAGATATTATTAAAACAGAAATTTTATATCGAGCGATCGTCAACCGCTGCATGTCTGCGCAGTTTGCTTATTTGTAAGATGCCAAGTCGTCGAAAATTTTCATCCTTTGAGAACTTCGCGATCGCTGTCGTCTCGTCGCGACCGGGTAGGAAAATAATAAAAACGAAAAAGTTGAACACCGCTCGTTCGCGCCAGCGCAGATTACCAATAAGTTGGCCAAATAACGGGCCACAGTGAGAGACGCTGCCGTTCTTGGGTGGTCCCAGACACGCAAATATTTTGTTATTTCGTTATTTGCCATCAAAGAGCGCAAACACGCATCGTTGCAAATATTTACACACAAGTACTGTCGCAGCGAGTCAGGTTCGAATTGTGTTTTCTGATTTCTGGTTACCTGTGCGTTGGTAGTGTATATGAGTGCTACAACTCAATATATCGTAATGCACAGCTATAGATTATAGAATAAAAAACACCACGCGCGTAAGAAGTAAAACTTCTATTAGTTTAGGTTAGGTTGATTGCGTTTATCATCAGCTTCATACCAATGTAACGTGCCGGTGTTACCGCACGCACATCACTAAATCCCCCAACCATTTGTCTATGGTCGGCGCGCGGCCGACTTCAGTCACCGCGCGCCGCCATGATTTCAGTCTCAACAAATACACCGCTTCAGCAACACGCCTGCTTTGTTATTTCGCACCGTCGCGACCTCTATAGTGGAACATACCGGGTGTGGTTCGGAGAGCCATACTTCCACGACAATCATATTATAACCATCATATAATATAACTCAATTATCTCGGACCGGTACACTGGTGACCCCGACGTGATGAATGTAACGTGCCGGTGTTACCGCACGCACATCACTAAATCCCCCAACCATTTGTCTATGGTCGGCGCGCGGCCGACTTCAGTCACCGCGCGCCGCCATGATTTCAGTCTCACCAAATCCGCCGCTCGCGCACCACGCGTGCTTAATATTTCGCCGGTCCCGACCTTCATAGTCGGGCCGCCGGGTGTGGTCAATAGAGAGCCACACCCGGCATATTCAATCAATCAACTGAGACCGGTACACTGGTGACCCACGACATTCAGAATAAAAAAACGCACCTTCTGGGAAGTGCAACGTGAGCGAAAAAATCTCCGCGCGGCCGCGCTAGGGTGTGGCCACACCTTAGCGAGGACCGCGTGTCCGTCGCTGCCGCGTTTTTCGCTAACGTTCCAACGCGACGGGAACAGCAGAGCAGACCTCAACACAACGACGACGCAGCATGGACACGCTACCACCGTCGTACGAGGAATCCTGCGCCCAGGCACGAGCAGACATCGCGAGGGAGAGACCCGCGGCCAACATGGCCGACGCCCTCAGATGATCCACAGAGGAGGCACGTGGCACGTGGCGGCATATTTAGGCGTGACATCACCCAGCATCAACCCACGCCACACCCAGCCACTCCAAACCAGCCCCTACCAACAACAAAAAGTAAAAAGTGCAACCCAGTGCAACAAAGAGCGCATCGCCAGTTCACGCCACCCACGCGGCGGCGGGCGCGCGCACGCGGCAAGCCCGAATTCAACGGAATCGGCGTGACGCACGCAGATAGCTGTTTTGTTCTTTCCGTAAGAAATGCTTACGACACATTTCACTGTCAGCATCACATCGCCATCGAGTTTCCATCAACATTCAACAATCAACCGCTAAACCAAAAACAGCAAGTAAGCAACAACCAACGACCATTCTTCAACAAAAAGTAACTGTCATACAAATGTTTCATCATCCGTGCAGGAATAGTGCATCATCTACCGAGCGACTCACAGCTCGCCACCTCGACAGGAGGTACGCACTCACGCAATCAAACACGAGCGACTCACAGCTCGCAACCTCGACAGGAGGTACCCAATCAAAAAGGAGCGACTCACAGCTCGACACCTCGACGAAAGAGGAAACCACTCACCAGCCAGCAGAGGATTTCGATGAACACGTCTGCCGGAAACGACCGGACGGAAAGAGTTTTTCCTTTCACGGTATGAACACACCGCTTGAAATGGATTAAAATGTACCGACTAAAAAGGACAAGGATATCGCCAACCGACGCCATATCTTCACACTTTCTCATCCCCTGGCTACACAAAAAAAACAAAAAACGCATCCAGACAGCATAGCTCGTCGCAAAATACATCTTACTTCGCTGCCGCGATAGATAAGGTAAGCGACACTGGATCCAGACAAAACCAAAACAACATTCCTGTCGGCAATAAAAAAGAAGCAAAAATCACGGACAGTTACGACTCAACGAGGCCCACGGACGCCGTGCCGAAATCAGCGGAAGTCGCTATCGCCCCGAGAACAATGGCAATCGTCGTGCATCGCGCCATAGCCGACGTCATCAAGACGCTGCAACGCCCGGCCCAAGCACACGTCAGCGGAACGAAGCAAGCATCGACTCTTCATAGCAACTAGCTTATAAGATTGTACTTTGAACCGCTTGCATTGTCACGCAACATGGTCAAACAAATAGGCATTTGTTTCTTTCAACATCGTCATCGCTTACTTGATAACTGTAGTATTATATAAAACTAGCAACTGGTTAATCTTAAGACACTTTACATTTAACATTTTAATACTTTACATTTAATATTTTAATATTTTACATTTGTTTACATTTTTACTTTCAATATTTTTTTAAATAAAACGGTACGTGCCATAAAAGAGCACAATAACATGTACCACAACTAGTATTGCACACAGCTGCATAACAATCATCACGCATTCTGTAACGCTAATGCAAGGGTATGTCGTAAAAGCACATTGTAAAACCCTCGTTAGCTCACGTGATGACAGGTTCCTTAGAATACTTATCTTAAGTTCAAAAACCTATAGTTTTTCAACTACAAAGGGAGGGTGAATGTAACGTGCCGGTGTTACCGCACGCACATCACTAAATCCCCCAACCATTTGTCTATGGTCGGCGCGCGGCCGACTTCAGTCACCGCGCGCCGCCATGATTTCAGTCTCAACAAATACACCGCTTCAGCAACACGCCTGCTTTGTTATTTCGCACCGTCGCGACCTCTATAGTGGAACATACCGGGTGTGGTTCGGAGAGCCATACTTCCACGACAATCATATTATAACCATCATATAATATAACTCAATTATCTCACCAATATACACCAATATATTAATCAATTTCACTCCATCAACGCTTGTATTAGCTGATTAGTAAGAGTCGTATAATCTAAAGTGAAAGAAAATATTTCATTGCCCTGTAGACCTGCAGTTTTTTGTCTTTTCCCCACGGGGTCTTACCCTGATCGGTTGCCCTCGACTGTCGCTCGTAGGTACCACGACTATTTTCTTCTATTTTGTTTATGGGGCCAATATAAAAAAAATACTTTGAAGTCGTCCGCAACAGAGGTATGTCTGAATTGTAAAAACTGTAATTGGCGTCATTCATGTCGGCAAGTCCCAGTTTATGCAAAAATAACGATAAAAACGAACGGGCACGGTAAATTAAATGTAAAATAAATTTCTAACGGGTTTTCTTTCTATTTTATATCTACATTTGTTAATAACATACACTTTATTTCATATATACCTATACATTAATACTTGAAAGGAAAACTTTGTACCACATTTTAAGCATATTGCGCGCACGGAGGAATGTAAGATTTGGCATAGTCAAAGCTTATATGGAGGAGTGCAGAAAGCCAAAATTAAATAAACAAATAAATTAAACAAACAAATAAATTAGATTAAATAAAATAAAACGTTCATACTACTGAAGAGCTTTGAATGTTGTGTGATTGCAAATGTTCCTTTTTCAATAGTCTGTCAATGTCAATGTAGTAATTAATGTCAAACAAAACTAAGCACTAATGCTATCTTATACTATTATGAATGTCATGTCACGAGTCTACATAAAAAAATTAAAACTGAAAATCAATTGAACCAAAAAAATTGTATCAAAAAGTCACCAATGGGCGACCGCATAAATACACTACAAAAGGGCGAGTTACTGCCGCAAGTAATTTCTACTGTCTTTTTTCTAGCCACTTTTGTTTAGAATGTTCAGCCTGAGGGGTCTCTGCAAATTTTCACTGGCTAATCAAAAATATTTGATTACACTATACGGTGTCTTTACAAATAAATACATCGCATTTGCGTTGAAATAATAATTTTGTGCAACATTAAAAAGGCGACCTGAACTGTTCGGAACGAGCCCCGTTAAATTAAACTTACGGTGTCCCAAATACGCAATGGCGGGAAATGGTTTAGAAATAATTGAAATGAACACAAATGTTTGTTTTTATTTCCGCTCTCTTAATCCGCTTAGCCGTTCGTGGGTCCCTTTAACGGCTTAAAACGGGGCCGCTGCGAGGGCGGGCGGGGACCTCGTGACGGCACCCGAGGGCGGCATTAATTTTGTATGGGCCGCATTGTCACAATTATACTTCAAACGAAATATAAAAACAGATGTATTTAAAAAAAAAGGTATGCTTAATATAAAGTTTTCCTTAAATTGTTTAATCCTTAAGTATAAATTAAAGTGTAAATTAAGTATGAATAATTCTTCTTTTCGAGTCACTTGTATTTCTTACAAAACGTTTTTTAGCGTTTTACATAAAATAATTTTTCCAAATGTATTAATTTATAATTTCATAATAATAAGTCAGATTGTCATTTCTAGATACTGGAAAGTTTACAGAAAAGTATTACAGATTACAATAACTAGGCATGAATGGTTATACTGTACTCTCTCTTATGTACAACACAAGTATATTAAACATATCTTTTAAATCGATTGCCTACTGCCAATTACTGACTAACGATTGGTTAGTTACGAGCAATAACTTTTTTACACTAATAATCCTAGAATATATCATAGGAAAATGGGATGTTTTCTAGGAAAATCCATCATCCAAGTAAACTAAGTGTACATTTAAAATTAAAATTTAAGTAATAAAACCTATTCGAGTTTAGACGAAATATTTCCGCAATCTTCGTACAGTGGCTTTATAATTTTGACGTTAGAAAATAGCAATGCAACATTTTATAAAATAATGAAAGTTAAAAAAAAATACATAGATATAACAAATGTGTCGTTAGTTACCGTCATGATATTACAAAATCTGAATTTTTCTAATAATAAATAAATTAATATTGATATTAATGTAATAACAACACTCTCGTTGTGACAGGGGTTGTTGAAATAAACTAAATTTAAGTGTATATTTTCAATAACCCATCATGCCTAAAACGTTTTTTTTTTGTTTTGTATAGATATACCTTTATGGACCCTACTCAACTAATTTAAATTTTCTAGTGCCTAAAGTCAGACGAAATTGTAGCGATGAGGTATGTTATGTATGACTAGATGAGTCGAAACCGATTTTAAAATATTTTCATACTAATTTTCAATTTTGTTGGCACTTTGTTATCTTCTATATTGGCGTATAAATAAATAACATTTATAACTTTTGAGTACCTTCATTCGAGAAGCCTGCATTTCGAAATGATAGCAATAATAATTAGAGCTAGATGAGAGCTCCATTCAGAGGCTGGAACAATTTGGGAAAGTGGCTCGAAAAGTTATTACAAGCACAAGTGAGGGAAACATTCGTAACCATGGAGCTAGTAAACTGTAGGCAGACAAATATACTAATTAGACTCAAGTGTTTCCTAATTATTATAATCTCAACAATTCAAAATATTATAAAGGTGAATTTAAAGTCAGCTGTATCCTCGTGATTGTGGACATGATATTGTACAACTTTTGTTCAACAACTTTGTAAATAAACCAATAAAACTGGCATTAAAAGATAAAAGAAAGAGTCCTAAAAACATTTTAATGTACGGTCACCTAACAAAACATCCATCCGCGCGGCGTTGCGACCCAGTAACTCCAAGCAGAAACGTGACAAAAAATACACGACAGGTAGTTTCGGCAAATAATGCATTATGTAGGTCATTATTTGCCAGTAGGTCATTATTATGTAGGTCAGGAACACAACTGCCGCGCGTTTAATACGCATAACAAATTTATATTTTTATATGTTGTTTTTTTATTAGCTATTTAAAAACTCGTTGAACAAAAGGTGTTCCGTTAGATACCCAGAATTACCACTTTAAAGGATACTTCTGACTTTAATTTCATCCTGTATAACTTAAGGGAAACGAAACATTAGTTTGCAACGACCGAACGAATGGTTTTGTGCTCCTTCGTACATTTTTAACAAATTCGAAATCATTAATTACATTTTTTTTTATTTATTTAATAACCACAATAAAAATATGTTATACAATCACTAAATTACATACTCGTACCTGTATGAGTTATACAGGTTGTTCCGGGACTATTCAAAATTCAGCTAATTGGATTTCAGACATCATTTATTAGGGCGATATATTAAAATCAAAATGATTGTGGTAGCTTCTCTATATTATACTATACTATTATAATTATACTGCGTAAAAGTTTTTGTGGCGAGACAATTCAAAAATAGCGACGTGCTAAGTGTGTCGTTTCTTACCTAGTGCAACATTTTTTACATGTGTAAAAAACTGTGTACAGGAATTAATGTCAAACAAAACTAAGCACTAATGCTATCTTATACTATTATGAATGTCATGTCACGAGTCTACATAAAAAAATTAAAACTGAAAATCAATTGAACCAAAAAAATTGTATCAAAAAGTCACCAATGGGCGACCGCATAAATACACTACAAAAGGGCGAGTTACTGCCGCAAGTAATTTCTACTGTCTTTTTTCTAGCCACTTTTGTTTAGAATGTTCAGCCTGAGGGGTCTCTGCAAATTTTCACTGGCTAATCAAAAATATTTGATTACACTATACGGTGTCTTTACAAATAAATACATCGCATTTGCCTTGAAATAATTATTATGTGCAACATTAAAAAGGCGACCTGAACTGTTCGGAACGAGCCCCGTTAAATTAAACTTACGGTGTCCCAAATACGCAATGGCGGGAAATGGTTTAGAAATAATTGAAATGAACACAAATGTTTGTTTTTATTTCCGCTCTCTTAATCCGCTTAGCCGTTCGTGGGTCCCTTTAACGGCTTAAAACGGGGCCGCTGCGAGGGCGGGCGGGGACCTCGTGACGGCACCCGAGGGCGGCATTAATTTTGTATGGGCCGCATTGTCACAATTATACTTCAAACGAAATATAAAAACAGATGTATTTAAAAAAAAAGGTATGCTTAATATAAAGTTTTCCTTAAATTGTTTAATCCTTAAGTATAAATTAAAGTGTAAATTAAGTATGAATAATTCTTCTTTTCGAGTCACTTGTATTTCTTACAAAACGTTTTTTAGCGTTTTACATAAAATAATTTTTCCAAATGTATTAATTTATAATTTCATAATAATAAGTCAGATTGTCATTTCTAGATACTGGAAAGTTTACAGAAAAGTATTACAGATTACAATAACTAGGCATGAATGGTTATACTGTACTCTCTCTTATGTACAACACAAGTATATTAAACATATCTTTTAAATCGATTGCCTACTGCCAATTACTGACTAACGATTGGTTAGTTACGAGCAATAACTTTTTTACACTAATAATCCTAGAATATATCATAGGAAAATGGGATGTTTTCTAGGAAAATCCATCATCCAAGTAAACTAAGTGTACATTTAAAATTAAAATTTAAGTAATAAAACCTATTCGAGTTTAGACGAAATATTTCCGCAATCTTCGTACAGTGGCTTTATAATTTTGACGTTAGAAAATAGCAATGCAACATTTTATAAAATAATGAAAGTTAAAAAAAAATACATAGATATAACAAATGTGTCGTTAGTTACCGTCATGATATTACAAAATCTGAATTTTTCTAATAATAAATAAATTAATATTGATATTAATGTAATAACAACACTCTCGTTGTGACAGGGGTTGTTGAAATAAACTAAATTTAAGTGTATATTTTCAATAACCCATCATGCCTAAAACGTTTTTTTTTGTTTTGTATAGATATACCTTTATGGACCCTACTCAACTAATTTAAATTTTCTAGTGCCTAAAGTCAGACGAAATTGTAGCGATGAGGTATGTTATGTATGACTAGATGAGTCGAAACCGATTTTAAAATATTTTCATACTAATTTTCAATTTTGTTGGCACTTTGTTATCTTCTATATTGGCGTATAAATAAATAACATTTATAACTTTTGAGTACCTTCATTCGAGAAGCCTGCATTTCGAAATGATAGCAATAATAATTAGAGCTAGATGAGAGCTCCATTCAGAGGCTGGAACAATTTGGGAAAGTGGCTCGAAAAGTTATTACAAGCACAAGTGAGGGAAACATTCGTAACCATGGAGCTAGTAAACTGTAGGCAGACAAATATACTAATTAGACTCAAGTGTTTCCTAATTATTATAATCTCAACAATTCAAAATATTATAAAGGTGAATTTAAAGTCAGCTGTATCCTCGTGATTGTGGACATGATATTGTACAACTTTTGTTCAACAACTTTGTAAATAAACCAATAAAACTGGCATTAAAAGATAAAAGAAAGAGTCCTAAAAACATTTTAATGTACGGTCACCTAACAAAACATCCATCCGCGCGGCGTTGCGACCCAGTAACTCCAAGCAGAAACGTGACAAAAAATACACGACAGGTAGTTTCGGCAAATAATGCATTATGTAGGTCATTATTTGCCAGTAGGTCATTATTATGTAGGTCAGGAACACAACTGCCGCGCGTTTAATACGCATAACAAATTTATATTTTTATATGTTGTTTTTTTATTAGCTATTTAAAAACTCGTTGAACAAAAGGTGTTCCGTTAGATACCCAGAATTACCACTTTAAAGGATACTTCTGACTTTAATTTCATCCTGTATAACTTAAGGGAAACGAAACATTAGTTTGCAACGACCGAACGAATGGTTTTGTGCTCCTTCGTACATTTTTAACAAATTCGAAATCATTAATTACATTTTTTTTTATTTATTTAATAACCACAATAAAAATATGTTATACAATCACTAAATTACATACTCGTACCTGTATGAGTTATACAGGTTGTTCCGGGACTATTCAAAATTCAGCTAATTGGATTTCAGACATCATTTATTAGGGCGATATATTAAAATCAAAATGATTGTGGTAGCTTCTCTATATTATACTATACTATTATAATTATACTGCGTAAAAGTTTTTGTGGCGAGACAATTCAAAAATAGCGACGTGCTAAGTGTGTCGTTTCTTACCTAGTGCAACATTTTTTACATGTGTAAAAAACTGTGTACAGGAATTAATGTCAAACAAAACTAAGCACTAATGCTATCTTATACTATTATGAATGTCATGTCACGAGTCTACATAAAAAAATTAAAACTGAAAATCAATTGAACCAAAAAAATTGTATCAAAAAGTCACCAATGGGCGACCGCATAAATACACTACAAAAGGGCGAGTTACTGCCGCAAGTAATTTCTACTGTCTTTTTTCTAGCCACTTTTGTTTAGAATGTTCAGCCTGAGGGGTCTCTGCAAATTTTCACTGGCTAATCAAAAATATTTGATTACACTATACGGTGTCTTTACAAATAAATACATCGCATTTGCCTTGAAATAATTATTATGTGCAACATTAAAAAGGCGACCTGAACTGTTCGGAACGAGCCCCGTTAAATTAAACTTACGGTGTCCCAAATACGCAATGGCGGGAAATGGTTTAGAAATAATTGAAATGAACACAAATGTTTGTTTTTATTTCCGCTCTCTTAATCCGCTTAGCCGTTCGTGGGTCCCTTTAACGGCTTAAAACGGGGCCGCTGCGAGGGCGGGCGGGGACCTCGTGACGGCACCCGAGGGCGGCATTAATTTTGTATGGGCCGCATTGTCACAATTATACTTCAAACGAAATATAAAAACAGATGTATTTAAAAAAAAAGGTATGCTTAATATAAAGTTTTCCTTAAATTGTTTAATCCTTAAGTATAAATTAAAGTGTAAATTAAGTATGAATAATTCTTCTTTTCGAGTCACTTGTATTTCTTACAAAACGTTTTTTAGCGTTTTACATAAAATAATTTTTCCAAATGTATTAATTTATAATTTCATAATAATAAGTCAGATTGTCATTTCTAGATACTGGAAAGTTTACAGAAAAGTATTACAGATTACAATAACTAGGCATGAATGGTTATACTGTACTCTCTCTTATGTACAACACAAGTATATTAAACATATCTTTTAAATCGATTGCCTACTGCCAATTACTGACTAACGATTGGTTAGTTACGAGCAATAACTTTTTTACACTAATAATCCTAGAATATATCATAGGAAAATGGGATGTTTTCTAGGAAAATCCATCATCCAAGTAAACTAAGTGTACATTTAAAATTAAAATTTAAGTAATAAAACCTATTCGAGTTTAGACGAAATATTTCCGCAATCTTCGTACAGTGGCTTTATAATTTTGACGTTAGAAAATAGCAATGCAACATTTTATAAAATAATGAAAGTTAAAAAAAAATACATAGATATAACAAATGTGTCGTTAGTTACCGTCATGATATTACAAAATCTGAATTTTTCTAATAATAAATAAATTAATATTGATATTAATGTAATAACAACACTCTCGTTGTGACAGGGGTTGTTGAAATAAACTAAATTTAAGTGTATATTTTCAATAACCCATCATGCCTAAAACGTTTTTTTTTGTTTTGTATAGATATACCTTTATGGACCCTACTCAACTAATTTAAATTTTCTAGTGCCTAAAGTCAGACGAAATTGTAGCGATGAGGTATGTTATGTATGACTAGATGAGTCGAAACCGATTTTAAAATATTTTCATACTAATTTTCAATTTTGTTGGCACTTTGTTATCTTCTATATTGGCGTATAAATAAATAACATTTATAACTTTTGAGTACCTTCATTCGAGAAGCCTGCATTTCGAAATGATAGCAATAATAATTAGAGCTAGATGAGAGCTCCATTCAGAGGCTGGAACAATTTGGGAAAGTGGCTCGAAAAGTTATTACAAGCACAAGTGAGGGAAACATTCGTAACCATGGAGCTAGTAAACTGTAGGCAGACAAATATACTAATTAGACTCAAGTGTTTCCTAATTATTATAATCTCAACAATTCAAAATATTATAAAGGTGAATTTAAAGTCAGCTGTATCCTCGTGATTGTGGACATGATATTGTACAACTTTTGTTCAACAACTTTGTAAATAAACCAATAAAACTGGCATTAAAAGATAAAAGAAAGAGTCCTAAAAACATTTTAATGTACGGTCACCTAACAAAACATCCATCCGCGCGGCGTTGCGACCCAGTAACTCCAAGCAGAAACGTGACAAAAAATACACGACAGGTAGTTTCGGCAAATAATGCATTATGTAGGTCATTATTTGCCAGTAGGTCATTATTATGTAGGTCAGGAACACAACTGCCGCGCGTTTAATACGCATAACAAATTTATATTTTTATATGTTGTTTTTTTATTAGCTATTTAAAAACTCGTTGAACAAAAGGTGTTCCGTTAGATACCCAGAATTACCACTTTAAAGGATACTTCTGACTTTAATTTCATCCTGTATAACTTAAGGGAAACGAAACATTAGTTTGCAACGACCGAACGAATGGTTTTGTGCTCCTTCGTACATTTTTAACAAATTCGAAATCATTAATTACATTTTTTTTTATTTATTTAATAACCACAATAAAAATATGTTATACAATCACTAAATTACATACTCGTACCTGTATGAGTTATACAGGTTGTTCCGGGACTATTCAAAATTCAGCTAATTGGATTTCAGACATCATTTATTAGGGCGATATATTAAAATCAAAATGATTGTGGTAGCTTCTCTATATTATACTATACTATTATAATTATACTGCGTAAAAGTTTTTGTGGCGAGACAATTCAAAAATAGCGACGTGCTAAGTGTGTCGTTTCTTACCTAGTGCAACATTTTTTACATGTGTAAAAAACTGTGTACAGGAATTAATGTCAAACAAAACTAAGCACTAATGCTATCTTATACTATTATGAATGTCATGTCACGAGTCTACATAAAAAAATTAAAACTGAAAATCAATTGAACCAAAAAAATTGTATCAAAAAGTCACCAATGGGCGACCGCATAAATACACTACAAAAGGGCGAGTTACTGCCGCAAGTAATTTCTACTGTCTTTTTTCTAGCCACTTTTGTTTAGAATGTTCAGCCTGAGGGGTCTCTGCAAATTTTCACTGGCTAATCAAAAATATTTGATTACACTATACGGTGTCTTTACAAATAAATACATCGCATTTGCCTTGAAATAATTATTATGTGCAACATTAAAAAGGCGACCTGAACTGTTCGGAACGAGCCCCGTTAAATTAAACTTACGGTGTCCCAAATACGCAATGGCGGGAAATGGTTTAGAAATAATTGAAATGAACACAAATGTTTGTTTTTATTTCCGCTCTCTTAATCCGCTTAGCCGTTCGTGGGTCCCTTTAACGGCTTAAAACGGGGCCGCTGCGAGGGCGGGCGGGGACCTCGTGACGGCACCCGAGGGCGGCATTAATTTTGTATGGGCCGCATTGTCACAATTATACTTCAAACGAAATATAAAAACAGATGTATTTAAAAAAAAAGGTATGCTTAATATAAAGTTTTCCTTAAATTGTTTAATCCTTAAGTATAAATTAAAGTGTAAATTAAGTATGAATAATTCTTCTTTTCGAGTCACTTGTATTTCTTACAAAACGTTTTTTAGCGTTTTACATAAAATAATTTTTCCAAATGTATTAATTTATAATTTCATAATAATAAGTCAGATTGTCATTTCTAGATACTGGAAAGTTTACAGAAAAGTATTACAGATTACAATAACTAGGCATGAATGGTTATACTGTACTCTCTCTTATGTACAACACAAGTATATTAAACATATCTTTTAAATCGATTGCCTACTGCCAATTACTGACTAACGATTGGTTAGTTACGAGCAATAACTTTTTTACACTAATAATCCTAGAATATATCATAGGAAAATGGGATGTTTTCTAGGAAAATCCATCATCCAAGTAAACTAAGTGTACATTTAAAATTAAAATTTAAGTAATAAAACCTATTCGAGTTTAGACGAAATATTTCCGCAATCTTCGTACAGTGGCTTTATAATTTTGACGTTAGAAAATAGCAATGCAACATTTTATAAAATAATGAAAGTTAAAAAAAAATACATAGATATAACAAATGTGTCGTTAGTTACCGTCATGATATTACAAAATCTGAATTTTTCTAATAATAAATAAATTAATATTGATATTAATGTAATAACAACACTCTCGTTGTGACAGGGGTTGTTGAAATAAACTAAATTTAAGTGTATATTTTCAATAACCCATCATGCCTAAAACGTTTTTTTTTGTTTTGTATAGATATACCTTTATGGACCCTACTCAACTAATTTAAATTTTCTAGTGCCTAAAGTCAGACGAAATTGTAGCGATGAGGTATGTTATGTATGACTAGATGAGTCGAAACCGATTTTAAAATATTTTCATACTAATTTTCAATTTTGTTGGCACTTTGTTATCTTCTATATTGGCGTATAAATAAATAACATTTATAACTTTTGAGTACCTTCATTCGAGAAGCCTGCATTTCGAAATGATAGCAATAATAATTAGAGCTAGATGAGAGCTCCATTCAGAGGCTGGAACAATTTGGGAAAGTGGCTCGAAAAGTTATTACAAGCACAAGTGAGGGAAACATTCGTAACCATGGAGCTAGTAAACTGTAGGCAGACAAATATACTAATTAGACTCAAGTGTTTCCTAATTATTATAATCTCAACAATTCAAAATATTATAAAGGTGAATTTAAAGTCAGCTGTATCCTCGTGATTGTGGACATGATATTGTACAACTTTTGTTCAACAACTTTGTAAATAAACCAATAAAACTGGCATTAAAAGATAAAAGAAAGAGTCCTAAAAACATTTTAATGTACGGTCACCTAACAAAACATCCATCCGCGCGGCGTTGCGACCCAGTAACTCCAAGCAGAAACGTGACAAAAAATACACGACAGGTAGTTTCGGCAAATAATGCATTATGTAGGTCATTATTTGCCAGTAGGTCATTATTATGTAGGTCAGGAACACAACTGCCGCGCGTTTAATACGCATAACAAATTTATATTTTTATATGTTGTTTTTTTATTAGCTATTTAAAAACTCGTTGAACAAAAGGTGTTCCGTTAGATACCCAGAATTACCACTTTAAAGGATACTTCTGACTTTAATTTCATCCTGTATAACTTAAGGGAAACGAAACATTAGTTTGCAACGACCGAACGAATGGTTTTGTGCTCCTTCGTACATTTTTAACAAATTCGAAATCATTAATTACATTTTTTTTTATTTATTTAATAACCACAATAAAAATATGTTATACAATCACTAAATTACATACTCGTACCTGTATGAGTTATACAGGTTGTTCCGGGACTATTCAAAATTCAGCTAATTGGATTTCAGACATCATTTATTAGGGCGATATATTAAAATCAAAATGATTGTGGTAGCTTCTCTATATTATACTATACTATTATAATTATACTGCGTAAAAGTTTTTGTGGCGAGACAATTCAAAAATAGCGACGTGCTAAGTGTGTCGTTTCTTACCTAGTGCAACATTTTTTACATGTGGAAATGATTTATGAAATAAATAATAATTTTTGAGCTGCATTCGTTATCATATCGGATTTTCTAATGCTCACAAGATCAAATTTTTAGACGAATTCATGCCAAACGTGAAAAAAGACCGCGCGATATTCGAATTCAAATACAGAATTTTATTACATAAACTTTGTATTAAATTAACTTTATATTTAATAAATAATTATTTTTCAGTTTTCGCTTATGCACTTTATTGAACATTTTAAGTCTAGTATACCAGACGCGTGTTTGAATACTTTCGGTAATATAAAACTACTAACATAATGCGATCGCTTTGAAGTTTGTTCGCAAACGAGTTCGTTGCGAAGGCATTTAAGTATAATATCAAAATAGTTTACATCTCCTTTCGTTCAGTTAAGGTCGACAGCTTCGATGAGATCATCAACGCTAATAATCCAGTTTTTCAAAGATGCTAAATAAAATGTCTCGTAGTCTAAATCCTTTTAATTGCACGCACATTAACATTCTACTTTATATTGCATACAGTGAGGCATCACTCTCACCTGTTCGCGCGCGTGTACGAACACTTGCCGCTAAACGCTGATGGGGCGGAGATTTCAAATTTTTGTTTTTCAACAGTCTGTCAATGTCAATGTAGTAATGTCAAGTAAATATAATTATTAAGGCCATCTTATACTTCCATGAATTTCAAGTCTCATTTTTACATGAAAAAATTAAAACTGATAATGAATTGTATCAAAACATTTAATACCACTGTAATTATTTTTTCAAATTTTATATGGGTGTTTTTTTTAGAGGCGTGGTTTTCAATCTGGCACTACTTTTTTCGTAGTTGGTGTTTTTCACAGCTGTCATCTGATTTATGCTTAGTTTGGTTTGCCATTTCATAATGAATAGACTTACTCCTGAACAACGTTTGCAAATTTAAAAAAAATCACTCTAAAATAAAGTAAAAATCGCGTCGTGGGCCTGTGGCGTGGCCTCCAAGATCGTGCGATTTAACACCGCTGGACTATTTTTTGTGGGGTTATGTGAAGTCGCTTGTCTACGCAGATAAGCCGGACACGATTAACGCCTTGGAAGAGAATATTCGGCGCGTTATTGCTGACATACGGCCCAACTTGCTGCAAAAAGTGGTTGAAAATTGGGCCTCTCGGCTGGAATTTGTTCGAGTCAGCCGCGGCGGCCACTTACCCGAAATCATTTTTAAAACATAATTGCAAACCCTTATCTTTATAATAAAACTAAATTCTTAGCCATAACATCAAATTATATGCGTTTTATCTCTTCTTGAAAACCACGCCTCTAAAATCATCACCCTATATTTAGAAGAATAGCTATATTTACGGTTTACCACATTATTTACCAGCAAACTTATTTAAATGCGTAAGTATTCGTTAAATGTGTGAATTATAACTAATATCTTAGTTTTCATCTTATTTTTTGCATTTTCTTGGCGTTCACAATTTCTCAACAGATCGGTTTTCATACGATATTGATTCTATTTATAAAATAACATACCACTCAATACCGATCGCAAGATCTATCGTGATACATCCTACAGGAAATATATTTGTTTATTTTTTTTAATTAAATTACTAAAATAAAAGTTTGGCTGCTGAGATTGGTATGCCCCTTAAACGCGGTTATGATATGAATGGAGTTTACTGGGAATCTCATTTGAATTTTTCCATTAAACTTTGTATATAGTAAAGCGAATTTAAAATATCACTACTTTAACTCTTTGGTTAGTCAGGCTAGCGCGAAAAGCACATTTTATTCCCAAATAATAAGGCGATTTTTGTCAAATAAATTCTTTTCTTTTTGGCAAAACCCTAACGACATTTTTTTACTTTTAAATTTTAAAAATACACAAGAAATAGGTGATCACTTTAGGATGTTGAAAAAAATAATAACAAAATACATGAAAAATAACCTTATAGTTTGTTTTATTAATAATATGGTTTATTTTATTTTTTTCAAATATATTACCAACGATTTTGTAATATTCAAATGCATAACGGTACATTAATTCAATAACACCATCATTTTAATAAAAAAATAACTATTATAAATATTTTTAAATATTTATAATAGTTATGTTACCCAGGGTGAAAATAACATTTTATGGGTATCTTGCAATGTGCTTAACATAGTTTGAAAATATTATTTGGTATTTATAACGACTATTGTAAAATGTGGGTATGTCTAACTGTAACATATGTACTATACTCACTTTAAAAATCTTCATTTCAGCAAAAGCGTACGAAGTAGGAGGTCTTTTTGCCCATCTTCGAGCTGAAGATTACTTCTGTACAATAGAAGAGCAAAGAAAGCGTTAAAGCGCTGTTCACACGCAACACTTTCTACGATAAATTATAACTAATTTTAATTTCGATTATATTTATTAGCAAAAAATTTATTTGTATTTTTTATGTTGCTTTAGTATATTTATTTAAAAAAAAACACAGAAGTATATTTCACAGGATGTGCGTGTAAACTTTGAGGCTTCAAGGATTTTTCACGAAGAGTTTGTTATTTATTCATCCAAGAAAAATATTTTTCTATTAAAATATTTGAGTATTTCTTTCACTACTAACTAAAAATCAGTATGGGAAAAGTTAGCTTCTTTTTAATCATAGCAAATCTAATGTCATCAAGTCTTCTTTGTCATCTTTGACAAGTTTTAGTACTCGTTCCCAGGCAAAAGCCAGATTGTAAAAAGTGCCAAATTTGGGCTTATTAACTTCTTTCGTAGGGTCGACATATACGACCTAGAGCCAGAATGACACAAACGGCACCGAATGCAACTCGCGGGGCCTAGCTGTGAGATCATGCGAAGCTCGTCGCTTGTGGTTTTAGGCGCACACTGTTGTTTCTGATGAAGCGTGTAAATTCGCCTTAAAAGTTTACGAACCCAATCAACGTTATTTGCTGTTTCGCGACCAGCATGGCTACTACTGAACAAGTATAAGTTGTCTGGCTCCCGGCCAATTAAACGTTTCGAAAGAGCGACGAACGAAAAGATTTCGCTTCAATAAAAAGTGAAAATAATAGCGTCGCTACCTGAAAATTCGTTATTTTTATTTGGTACCATTTTAAGTAAACAGCTACCATAAATTATTGTAGCGATAACTAAATATTATGTTGAGAATTATGGTACTCGGAGCCAAGTAAGCCAATAATCGATCTGTAACTCGAACAAAAATGATTGCTGTCACTATATTAACCATACTTTATGGTTGCCAATACCATATTTTTGCTACCATTATTATATTTTCTTGTGGTTGTTCATTTTAACTATGAATGTTCAGGTTTACACTAACTGTGCTACCCTTGGCTTGGACCGTTTTAAGTTTCAAACGATATTCCCAAATGATAAATCTTTCAATTTCTCATCACAACAATTGCATGATTTGATAGTAGGCTTTTCATTTTTGACCTGCAATGGTCCAAGAATAGGCATGCTGCATTGCAGCATGCAAACCTGGAGCTTTGAAAAGGAAATAGGTGGCAAAAGAAATTTTAGTGCTGGGAGTAATATTGGAAACAAATGCCACTGCAGCCACTGTTCCTGAAAAAAACTGTATTTTTTTAGATTACTTCTTTAACATTATTCCGAGTGCATTCGTATCAAATCCGGAAGAGGCAACTGCGGCAATATTTAAGCTACATCATAATATTATTTTGGAAAACCTATTATTGTGAATATGTATGTGTCGTGGGAAATATGAGGTAAACTCACATTCAGGAAATTAATTTCGGAAATTATAAGTTGGCAACACCAGACTGACGAATTTTAAATAAAAATATCATTTGAGGCAAAATATCTGAAAATACGGCGCAGTTAGCTTAGTATGACAAAAGGATGGCTTAGAAGCACGGATTACTAAGCGTACGTAATAAACAAACCCTTACCGTCATATAAGTGTACGAGGCGCCGTACCGCAATAAAAACGAGACGGGAAATTTGCCTTTAAAGACGCCGCGAAGGTCTTTCAAAAATTGGTAACGGTGAATTCTAAATATTCACATTTATTTAATATTTTAATAGTATAAGAAAACTATAGTTTTTTGGTGCCAAAATTGACTGAATGTGAGAATGATCACTATCCACATATGTATAAATGTTTTTTGTCTAGCTTGTAAGATTGTAAAACTGTATAATGATAATATTTTGTTGTTATTTGAAGTATCCATAAGGTAGATACGTAACATTTATATAGGTAAGATATTTAAATCTTAAGTCAAAATAACATCATTATAAAGCAATTAAGGGCGTGCGAGGCGTAACATATTAATGGATTTCAATTTGAAAACAAAACGCTTGGTCGCGCGCGGTATTTAACGAGAACCTAATTAACAGGCCATTAACATTCGCCGCGAAATGATATTTAATTCAAAGGAAAAAGTCACTGGATTTAGGTTTGTAGGTCAAGGAAACAAAATAGAATACCTATAATTTAATAGTTAGGCTAAAAACGAATTGTTTATTTTTATTATATAATTACAAAATCGTTTTTATCCAACCAGGAAAACATGTAAATGTGTCTTTTAGATTAAGGGAATATATTTGTTTAGCATAATATTAGCAACCAATAAGTATGGTAAAAAAAAAAAAAAATTATTATAATAATTATGTGTTTTCAAATATTCCTAAAACGCTCGTAGGTTGTGGGCAAGAGGTATGAAGGGGGTGCGTCCGCTGAAGGGCGAAAGCGGAAACGCGTGAATAAAAGGTCGCCTCATACCTACATTCGAGTTAGTGTTGTTTAGTTTTTTTAGCAGACGTGACTGAGCACCGTTTCGCTGTCAGTTTTTTATAACGTCAATCGATAGCCGTCGCGAATATTAAACTTAGTTTAAAATTTTTAGAAGTTGGTGTAACTCTATTAATTACGTACCATCCAACCAGAGGTTTTGGATACCACGAGAGCTAAATGTTAATCACGCAACGAGATAAAATCGAGCTAAATCAACGAGGTCACAAATTACCAAAACAAATGCACTTCAGCATTCAAGACTCGTTTAGTAAACGATGCGAAGTTAGGCTGGAGATTTAGCATATCGGTGAGTGAATTGAAGACAATCTGACATTTATTTTATAAAATAAATAGTCACAAATTGTCACTATTTCGGAGAACTGTATTATAAACTGTCAATGTTTGTTCGCATTAATTTAATTAGTACTGAACTTTATTCTGTGTTTTAAATTGTGATTCAGACAATATCCTTTTGCTTATTCAACGGATTTACGACCCGTTGAATATACTGTTTTGAATAAATAGTGTGATAACTTTCAATTCTGTTTTTATTGACTTTTAATCATTTTGAACTTTTTGAAATCGTTGCATTATAAATCAGGCATACTTGGCTTAGAGGATTTGAATCCTCTTGAAATCTCGGACTTTCGGACCTACGGACCTTCGGAAGTGTTTCCAGGGAAACATACCATCTTTGTTGGTCCTTTCGAGCGCAGATTGGACGAGCCCCGAGTTTTCTTTGACAAGATGTCAAAAAGTCAAGCGAGCCAAAAGGATATGGCAGATCAGGCAACTCCAGGAGAGAGGAAGAGCGAGCGCCTGAGGCAAAGACTGTCAGGCAATACAAGTCGCGGTTCAGGACGAACCATCAGCGCAGGACGCCGACAGGACAGAGCCGAGGAACAAGCGCCGTACACAACGGAGCGTCTGAGCATGACGGCACAGGATTCCCAGGAAGCCGAACAGGTCAGCACGGAAGCAGGCCCATCCAGGCTCCAGGAGAGGCTGCAGGCAGCGGCCCAGGAACTCCCTGCATCACGGGCATCATCTGTAGCAAGCCGCAGGTCCAGGACGTCAGCCGCCTCCAGAAGCAGCGTCACCAGACAACTGCTGGCAGCGGACCTTGAGGCGGCAGAAGAGAGTGCCAGGCTGCAGGCAGAAAACTCCAGGCTGCAGGCACAAGCAGCTGCAGAAAACTCCAGGCTGCAGGCACAGGCAGCTGCAGAAGCCACCCAGATACAAATGGATCTGGTGGCAAAGAGGCTGGAGATCAAGAAGAAGATGATCGAGGCCGAGGAAGAAGATGACGATGAGGGCAGCATCGCGGACTCATCAGCATCGTCTAGGTATTGTCGCGAATGGGCCGCGACGAAAATACCGAGAATCGACACAAGGGCGGACGATTTGAAACAGGCGTTTCGAAATCTCCGTATCGGCGCGACACAAGAGGAGCGGCCGGGCGAGAGCGAGACAACGCGCTACCGACAACGGTCGCCGATAAAGACTGAAAAAGTGTGTGTGTCAGTGCCTAATACAAGTGATTCGTATCGAAATAACATGTTAGTGTCGGCGCGTGCAAAACTTTTACGTGACTTGCCGAAGTTTACCGGAAACACTAATGAGTTTCCAATATTCATTAGTTTATTCAATCAAGGGAACGAGATGTGCGGCTACTCCAATGCGGATAATTTAATCCGTTTGGCTGCCTCACTCAGCGGGCCAGCGAGGGAGGCTGTGAGGTCGCTGCTAGTCGAACCGGAGAACGTTCCTGCCATCATGAAGGTGCTTTATCGACGCTTCGGCAGACCAGATGCTCGCATAGATGAACTGATGACAGAGGCTCGCAGTGTTCCGAATATTGGGGTAAGTGACTCACTTTCACAATTAGTTAATTTTGGCACCATCGTTTGCAATATTGTACACTCACTTAAAAGTATGGGACATGACGGATATTTAATTAATCCGCCATTGTTGAAAGAATTAATTTTAAAATTACCTCAATATTTAAGGCTTCAGTGGTACAAAGAATTCAAAGGCGAACATCCCACACTTACAGATTTCGGGGAATGGCTAGAGTCATTACTGGACGCGGCCGCAAAAGAGGAAACTAACTCAGGTAGTTCAAAGCCCGCGATCAAAGAACGCAGCGAGTTAAAAACGCGCGCGATTAAAAAATTAGAGCCGACGCGTAGGCATATTTTTAATACCTACGAAAAATCGATAGAGAATAAAAAATGTCTGTACTGTAAAAAAACAAATCATGATTTAAATGTTTGTAGGAATTTTGCGGCTCTAAGCCTAAATAATAAACGCGATTGGGTCAGGGAAGAGAATTTATGTTTTATTTGTTTAAAATTAGGACACACCGCACTTCAATGTAAAAGAAAAGTGTCGTGCGGAATTAACGGATGCAAAAGTAAACACCATAAGTTACTTCATCCGATAACGCGTTCGGAACCCGGCCAAGCAGCCCCTCCGGAGGGGTCAACCACGGTCGAGACAGGTCACGTGACGCACACACGTCATGAGAACGGAAGCATTGGACTCAGAGTTGTCAATGTGAAGGTCACGGGCGAGGCTGGGTCCAGGGATATACTCGCGTTATTGGATGAGGCATCGACTCTGACTCTAATCGACGAAAAAATAGCAAATGAAATCGGCGCAAAGGGCGTTACATCGACATTAAAAATAGTAGGTATTAACGGTATGCGATCACAGGACTCGTGTATTAGGTCGGTAGATATAAAAATTCAAGCCGAAAACAATTCCGTAATTTATAATTTAAAACATGTGAAAACTATGAAAAATCTAAACTTACCTTATCATAATTTAGATATCGATAAATTACGAGAAAAATATCCGTTTATATCTAGGTTACCTATTAAGTCGGTTCACGGAAAAATAAAAATGCTTATCGGACAAGACCAGTATGGCCTCATCTTGCCCCAGGAAGTGCATGGTGATTGGCGCAAGGGACCTGTCGTCACGAAAGCGTTAATTGGGTGGTCAGTAAGCGGTAAAATCGGACCGGGCGCTAATAGCGATCGTGTATCACATTCACGACGTAAGGCGCGCGACGCGAAATTAAAAAACAGTAATTTCGACGCCGGCGCTAATAGCGATCGCGTATTACATTCACAACGTAAGGAACGCGACGCGAAATTAAAAAACGGTAATTTCGACGCCGGGACAAATGGCGGGCGCGCGTTGCACTTACAACGCAACGAGCGCGACGGGCTATTAAGAGACGATTTAACTTCTAATTTTCAAAAGGTGAAAATAAATTATCACAACAAAGTGACAAATAACGTCTTTGTCACTCACGTTGCTGAGACCGAAACAGCGTTAATAGACGCGTCCAAATATTCAAAATGGACGCGCCTAATTCGTTGTACAGCGTGGGTGTTCAGGGCGGTCGATATCTTTCGAAAAAGGGGGGAGCGGGGGGCGCTTTCTGCGAAAGAAATCAGTAACTCGGAAAAGTACTGGTTACGACAAGCGCAAAATGAAATCTTCGCTGAGGAGCTAAAAGATATAAGCGCAAATCGGCCAATAAAAAAGTCGAGTGAAATTCGTCATCTAAATGCATTTTTAGATGACGAAAAAATATTGCGTGTAGGCGGTCGCATAAATGCAATGCGAAATATCGCATTGCAATGTAATAAGCCGGCCATATTGGATGCAAGTCACCCCTACACCAAGCTATTGATAAGCCATGTGCATGAGTCGAGCTCCCATCAAGGTCAAAGGTTCGTATTAAACGAATTAAGACAGCGTTTCTATATACCTAAAGCGCGAAGCGCTGTGTGGAAAACGGCTCAAAAGTGTCCGTATTGCCGGGGCCGACAGGGAAAGGCGATACCTGCCCGGAGGGCCGATCTACCTGCCATACGACTCCGGCATCACGAGCGTCTCATGCACCGAGAAAAATGGCAACAATCCGCGAAACATATACAAGTAAGCGACGTGGTATTTCATAATCGAAAAAAGACTTCCGCAAAACGCTTGGCTGCGCGGCATAGTAGTGCAAACACACCCCGGCACAGACGGACAAACCCGGGCGGCAACCGTCAAAAGCCACGGGAAACACTACAAACGACCGGCAGTCAAAGTGGCAGTTTTACGAGTCCACGACCATCAAAGGCTGAAAGAGTAACGTTTCAGAGAGGGCGGAATGTCGTGGGAAATATGAGGTAAACTCACATTCAGGAAATTAATTTCGGAAATTATAAGTTGGCAACACCAGACTGACGAATTTTAAATAAAAATATCATTTGAGGCAAAATATCTGAAAATACGGCGCAGTTAGCTTAGTATGACAAAAGGATGGCTTAGAAGCACGGATTACTAAGCGTACGTAATAAACAAACCCTTACCGTCATATAAGTGTACGAGGCGCCGTACCGCAATAAAAACGAGACGGGAAATTTGCCTTTAAAGACGCCGCGAAGGTCTTTCAAAAATTGGTAACGGTGAATTCTAAATATTCACATTTATTTAATATTTTAATAGTATAAGAAAACTATAGTTTTTTGGTGCCAAAATTGACTGAATGTGAGAATGATCACTATCCACATATGTATAAATGTTTTTTGTCTAGCTTGTAAGATTGTAAAACTGTATAATGATAATATTTTGTTGTTATTTGAAGTATCCATAAGGTAGATACGTAACATTTATATAGGTAAGATATTTAAATCTTAAGTCAAAATAACATCATTATAAAGCAATTAAGGGCGTGCGAGGCGTAACATATTAATGGATTTCAATTTGAAAACAAAACGCTTGGTCGCGCGCGGTATTTAACGAGAACCTAATTAACAGGCCATTAACATTCGCCGCGAAATGATATTTAATTCAAAGGAAAAAGTCACTGGATTTAGGTTTGTAGGTCAAGGAAACAAAATAGAATACCTATAATTTAATAGTTAGGCTAAAAACGAATTGTTTATTTTTATTATATAATTACAAAATCGTTTTTATCCAACCAGGAAAACATGTAAATGTGTCTTTTAGATTAAGGGAATATATTTGTTTAGCATAATATTAGCAACCAATAAGTATGGTAAAAAAAAAAAAAAATTATTATAATAATTATGTGTTTTCAAATATTCCTAAAACGCTCGTAGGTTGTGGGCAAGAGGTATGAAGGGGGTGCGTCCGCTGAAGGGCGAAAGCGGAAACGCGTGAATAAAAGGTCGCCTCATACCTACATTCGAGTTAGTGTTGTTTAGTTTTTTTAGCAGACGTGACTGAGCACCGTTTCGCTGTCAGTTTTTTATAACGTCAATCGATAGCCGTCGCGAATATTAAACTTAGTTTAAAATTTTTAGAAGTTGGTGTAACTCTATTAATTACGTACCATCCAACCAGAGGTTTTGGATACCACGAGAGCTAAATGTTAATCACGCAACGAGATAAAATCGAGCTAAATCAACGAGGTCACAAATTACCAAAACAAATGCACTTCAGCATTCAAGACTCGTTTAGTAAACGATGCGAAGTTAGGCTGGAGATTTAGCATATCGGTGAGTGAATTGAAGACAATCTGACATTTATTTTATAAAATAAATAGTCACAAATTGTCACTATTTCGGAGAACTGTATTATAAACTGTCAATGTTTGTTCGCATTAATTTAATTAGTACTGAACTTTATTCTGTGTTTTAAATTGTGATTCAGACAATATCCTTTTGCTTATTCAACGGATTTACGACCCGTTGAATATACTGTTTTGAATAAATAGTGTGATAACTTTCAATTCTGTTTTTATTGACTTTTAATCATTTTGAACTTTTTGAAATCGTTGCATTATAAATCAGGCTAGCTTGATTTGAGGAGACTGACTCTTGGAAAGCTCGGATCTACAGTCCACCTTGAGAACGTGGCATCAGAAGCCACCCAGCTGTGTCCCGACTGAAGAGGACTGGTCTTCGGATCCGCTGGAAGCGGATCGGCCGGGACAGTATGGTTGTTTAATGTATAGTATATTAACACGTTTATCTCATATTAGAAACTTTTTGAAGTAACAGTTTTAACTGCCATATACTCTTATATTTTAAAAAATATAAAAATTAATAAATAAATATAAAATTCTTTATATTGTGACGACGTGATCGCAATAATTTGGAAGGCCTCCAGACCCAGCTGCCCGGTTGTTCTTGATGGGCAACAAATAATGTTTCAATGTCCTAGGCTCTGTTCTATTATACGATATTGTGGTCGGCAGATGTGTGACGCGAATTTCAGTATGCTGCAAACATATGCAAAACAGAAAGCAGTATATAGACGCGTTGATGCAAGCAAATGGAATACTATCTAAATACAAAACCGAAATATACTGAGGTAATTCGTTTCACATATTTAAAATTAGAATAATTTTTCATCTCAATGTGGTCACCAGCATTACGGACACAGTTGAAATTATAATATTAGCTAGTTTTTTTGCGGGTGGTGTTTTTCGACCTTCCTAGAAATTTTAATGAAATGCCTTTTAAATCTCAGAACCCTAAAAAAAAAATACGCATTAAGAAAAAACACCGAATAAATAAATTATAATGGATGTTGTTTTCGTCGAAAATATGCTAAGTGCTGTTAACAGCCTGTCCATTTGCCACTCCCACCCTAAAAGGCAAACAGCACTAAGATGGAGTCGTTAGAACAGCAAAAAAGAGGGAAATATAAAAAGTACCCTCCGATAATTGAGAAGGCGCCAAAACGCGCCAAATGCGATGTTTTCAGACGCTGACTCACGAACTTGACGTCCTGAATGCTAATTTGGCTTGGAAGGCAGTTAGCCTGAAGGTGAATTACTTATTATTTGTTTTAAGTAATAATTGTTTTACTTACCTGTTACGTTTGGGTGACTCAATTTTCGATTTTTCAGAAAATAGGTAATTATAAAAAAAAATTCGTTACAGACCGCATTCAGCCAAGCATGGCGCTTGTCCTCTGTGAACAGACTCATACCAGTAACGTTTTAGGTGGAAGTGAATGCAAATGTTACCGTTAATATTTGTATTATTTAATGTTAATGCGAAATGTTAATAATAAACCGAAATTTTAACTTGCATCAGCTAAAGATTATAATTTGATCATTTTTGTTGATAGATTTATAATTTTTGTTTTATATTTCATAAAACACCGGCGTTCGAGCAAGGATCCAGAGATAGCGAGTTTGAATCCGCTCATTAAAGTCATACGATTTGTAAACCTTCACCACCGACCACCACCATCTCCAAAGTGTACACGGCTAAACAGTGGTCATTTAAAAAAAATATTTTTGCGTAAATATTAAAACTATAACCAGAAAAAATATGAGAAATGCTGTTATGTTTTGTCTACTAGGCTGTTTCAACTAAGCGTTCTTTCAAAATATTTGTCATATTCTACTGAATACTCAGATTATGGATAGATAATGGAAGGCACTCAAATGTTGTTTTTATTACAATATTTTAAAACTAAATATAATAGCTAGAATTTAATAGTTTTCCCATCCATCCTTAGGCTGTAGGATCTTTACATATTTAACATAATACACACATACGCTTAATTTTTAATGAAAATATTTTTTGATTAACCTTTTAAATGTTTATATGCTTATAATTTAGTGTTTTGTGTGTTCCCGTCGCTGGCTGTAAGTTTTTTTCAAAAAATCCATGTTTAATTTGTTGTAAATAATTTTTCGTATTGACAATAATTAAAAAAAAAAGATTTCTAAAATATAATATATATATTCAACTGTTACTACTGTTCTATAATGTATGTATTTTGGTGTATAAGAATAAATAAATAAATAAAATAACGTAAAATACTTAAAAAAAAATCTTTTTCGATGCAAACCTATGACGATTACTTACTCTTAGTTGGATGGCCTAATTAAATGCTACATAAAATACTTTGATCATTTACAGCTAGATGTATGTATGATTAATCTCTTTACAGCCACTACCATAAGAAAATTCACGCGCAGTCATTTTGGCAGCGAACTAACGCTTCTAAACATAAGGTCGTTAGTCTCTAAATTAGACACCGAAATAGCACACTATAGGATACTTTAAAACAATATACAGAATAATTTAAATTATACCTAGTAGTGAATTACGTTAAAAATAAACATAAAATATTTTTTATTTACAGCCTTCATGTTAGTCGAATCTCCTATTAATACTATTAATAACAATAAGATGCTAAAGGGTTCTTGGTCATAAGATCACCGAGATTAAAATATTTCTGTTCATTTGTTCCAAATTACAAAAAATGGCCATGATTATTTACAATAAAAAATATATAAAAACTTATTAAATGTTAATAATAAATGAAGTTTATGATTTCGCTGTAACCGCATGATATTGTTTTCCACATTCGTACGATGGTGGCCGTCGCAAATTTGTGCAGCAAATAACTAAAGTTGACAACTTTCAAATGTTGGCGCGTTTGGACGCATCGTAAGTCATCATCGCGGCGGGCGCTTCTGCAGCAGAGAGGAACGTGCCAGGAATGCAGAGACCCTGACGAGGCGGCTGTATGTCTCCATCAGCTGAGATTTATCAGGGCAAGAATGTTTCACCGCTCGATAACTTAGCCGCTATTTGGCTTCATAGTTTTTTTTTAATTATTCCACCTCAGCATGCTAACGTTAAAATTTAGATAAATTATAAATTATTGATTACAAAACTTTCGCAGTAGGCAGACACTCAGGGGCGGATTTACAACTAAACTGAGTAGGCGGGCGCCTAGGGCGCCATGTTACGAATAAGTCTAAACATTACATTTATAACAAGTACAAGGAAATTATTAATAAAAGTTTTTATTAATAAAATAAAGTATCGGCAACATAATGTTCCACAACCAACATTCAAACCAGCAAAATAATATTTTTGCTGATCATTATTTCCAGTTTATATGTAGAAGCGCTCCCTATGATAAAAAAAAAACAGGAAATCATTACATTCATTCATTCAATTTCATTTCAATTAATTATTACATTTGATAGTAATTATAAGATAGTCATAAAATTTAATTTGGTTTAATAGCTCGTGCCCAAAACCAAGCATGTGGCCCGCGTGGTTCTTATCTAGCAACCTTGCAGAAATCTACTCCGATTTCTGCAGTGACCTTTCCTAAATACCCACCGATCACATATTTTAACTGCCTAAATTTTTGTTTTTTTTTTAATGTGATACTTCTTTATGCAATATAGAGTGGTGCTGGGAAGGCGTCACTGCAGCAATTGTTACAGGCCGGTTTAGCGTATGAATACATACTTATGCTAATAGTAATGGTTAGTTGTAACGTTGTATGCATGTGATGTTCTCTTTTTATTTGAATATTGATAAGGTTTTTCTTTTTACTAAGATTA
Source organism: Neomicropteryx cornuta (assembly GCA_020383195.1). Classification (NCBI taxonomy): domain Eukaryota; kingdom Metazoa; phylum Arthropoda; class Insecta; order Lepidoptera; family Micropterigidae; genus Neomicropteryx; species Neomicropteryx cornuta. The sequence goes on from JAHKQU010000012.1 coordinate 22,001,102, forward strand.
ATGTAAACATGTTATATATTCAATGTTTTGCTAAGAGTACCATCTAAAAATAAATAAATATAAGTACTTTTAATTGCAATTAAATATAGAATATACATACAAAACATTCATATACTACATTTAAACATACTAAAACCACATGTAAATTATTACTTTGTTTTTAACATAAATATATATAAATAACTCACTCCCTCGAATAAGCACCGTTACATCAAAAAAATATACTGTATAAATTCATACTATTAAAAAGGGAACGCTGTTCTAAATTTCTTATGCTATCTTAATATTACCATTGATTATATGATATTACTATGAAAAATGTCCGATATCCATAATTAGTTTTAGAAATAACTTTTGTTGCATAGTTGAATAGTTACTAGTTATTTGCTAATAACGTTAACAACTTATAAAATAACGTTAAAATATACGCATTTGTGTTTTTGAGACCCTAAAATTAATTTAAAAATTAATATAGAACGCCATTTTTGTTACGTACTTTGATAGATTATAATGAAAAGAACGTTTATTTCATACTTTATATTTTATCATAAACAAATTTTCTTTTTTTAAATAGGAATATATGAAAACTTAAATAAATAAAAGTTTTCAATAAATAAATAAAATAAAATTTTGGATTACCTTACATTACCTTAAATTACCTCACAAACCAAAATTGTTACCTACCTCGTGTGTATGAGTTTATTTCTAGTATCTAACATTTAAAAATATATAAATCGGAAAATTGCAAAAAAAAAACTTATGGTTTTGAAAATAGTAAAAATCATAGGTTTTAAAATAAATTATTGTTAATTTACCTTGTTTCACTACCACTTTTTTTTGTCATGTATAATATTGTAATTGTAACTGATATTTATATATTTAGTTCGTTAGTTGTGTTAAGTAAGTGTTTCTTGCAAAAAAGTATTTTTATATTATGTACTTAGTGAACGTAAAGTACATTGCATAATTTGAATATATGTAAAAAGTGAAAAATCAGCGAAAAAAGTGATCGAATACGAATGTAATTCATTTTACAAACAAAGCGGCTTAGCTAAAATAAATAAAAAAAATAAATATCGGCCAGTCAATGTTAAACACATCGCGTTGTGTATTTATTGAGCGTTTGTAAACAGCTGCGTCTATTCTGTGCATTTTCGCCATTTCACAGTCTCTTGTAAGAGGCACGAGGGAGAGAGGTGAGTGCTCCTCGATGTGAGAGAGAGACGCCCTGCGGTCGGTGCGGCGTCGAGACGCCGCCGCGCGAAGAGAAGATAGTGCCGTCATTTACTATGGATGCTTGCATTGTATATTTATTCATTTGGGAGCTTGCCTTAGAGCACCATGACGTCTGGTTTCGTAGCTCAAAACCTAATTATTTATGCACCCCGGATAAGTACATCAAACGGCCTGTTGGCACGGAAAATATTCAACGGCGTTTTTCCTAAAATTACCGAGTAAATTAATTGACACGACACACACACTCACAATCGACATCACAATGATCACCTATAAGCACGTTAGGCGCCTCCTCGACAATACGAAAGCCATACGATAATTTAAAAAAAATAAAGACTTTTCGCGGAAAAGCATAATCTCAAAAATTGCACACACTGTTTGTTTATGTTGCTTTTATTTCTTTAAATAAAAAAAAAAATAGGAAAATTACCTTTTATACACATAGACCAGCTGTTTTTAATGCCTACATAAAATATAAAATATTTATACAACCGTTTCTTGCCAATAAAATGGTTTCCAGTTTCGCAAAGCATAAGATTTGTAATTTGAATAAATAAAAAAAAACTATTATATTTTTGAACGGGTCAAGATTAGGATTTGTTTTAAACATTTAAACATAACTAAATTTAATAGTAATTTTATAGTGTAAGCACGAAAGCAGATATTTTTTTTGTTAAAATTGCAGAAAAGTATAGGATTATTTTTAGTAAAATTATATTGAAATATTTAAGATGCATGTTATAAATAAAAATAATAAGTAAGTTAGTTTGGTCACTCCATAATATTGCGTGAACTTAAAAATATGAAAAAAATAAGTGTGGCCAAATAATACAGGTCCTAAAAAAAATATTTTTTTCTAAATGTTTAAAATTCAAAGCGAGACATGCCCGGGGTTGTAGACAGCGCAGTAACGTGTAACTAACCTTGTTTTTTTCCCCCGTTGCGTGGCTCCAGTCAGTCGAGAGCGGGTCGATCACGGAGGGTACTCCGAGCCAAGATATTGCTCGTTACGTAACTTCGTTTCTCTTATGTATAGTTTTTCGGGTCGAGGGAGCGACCTCCGGCTCGACCTCCGAAATTGATAAGCCCCACTAGGTCGCAAGTGCGAGGAAGCTACGTGGTTTTAGTTTCTATACATTTACGTACAAGAATCTATCCGTCCATTTGTTGCAACTTTCAACTCGAAAAGTACAAAAGCAATTTTTTTATCTGTAGATTTTTTATCTGTGGCCTTGAAAAACATCCATAGCCGTTTAGATCATATCGGGGGCTGGTCGAATAATATAGATATTTTACATTAGTCAACTAATTAATGAAAGTTTGACAGTTCGGTAGAGCGCTTAAATATCATATTCGATGTTTAAAAATTTGACAGCACGGTTGTTGGTACGTATTATTTATTACAGGCCAGTTAAAACTCTTACTAGTAAAAAGTTGTTTAGGTTAAGTGTAAATAAAGACAGGAATTAAATAAATTAAGATAGCAGATGCAGATAGCCGAATATATCATTCCTCTTGAGGAAGATTTATCCATCGAATGCAGCGAAGTCACTAAAACAAGATTCGTTGATTTTTATTACTAAACGCGGCTATTGATACCTAAAACAAATGGTTACATTTTCATTTTTCTATTCACAAACATTAAAAACTATTCTGTACGCAAATAACTAGTCATAAACTATAGTTTTCAATGAGAAACAAAGACATTGAACAATCTATTTAAATTAGCTAATTCGTGATTTTCAAATCCCTCAATATTATTTTGAATTTTAAAAATGTCACCTGTTAATCGTCTTAACATAGAAATGACACCTATTGAAGCAAACATTCAATTTTGAAACGCAAAATATTTCCGAAACAAAGCTTAAAATACAAGGAATGTTTGCGTTTCATTGGATTATCGAATAATTTTGTCGAAGATAGTGGGAAATGTCGCTTTTTGATGCTGTTAACCAAAAGCAAACGGTCAATTTTGCACATTTAATTAAAGACTCGAAAACATTTGATTAAATCTATGTGAATACTGATTGAAAATCAGCATTATAAACACGATATAATCGAAAAACGTTTTTAGCGTCAAACTGGAAATGTCACTTATTGTTATGATATTTTTTTTGTATTAATAAGTATGTTACCCTGTTTGTTATTTGAAATAAACTTTCTCGTATGTTGTTAAAATCTAAATATTTAACGTTTTTTGTGAGAATTTACCAAACTATGATAAATCATAATTAACGGTCGTAATTTTGTACAACGTTTGAGTATGACTTTAAAATATGCATATTCATTTAGGTAATTTATACCGCAAATTATCTTAATTCACACAGTATTAGGGCGTAGGGAAGCGGATAAATGAATAAGCCATAGAGAATACTGACCATCTGGGGCTGTAAATGAGTTTTACATTATTTATGAGGCCAGTAGCGGCCCCTCCTCGTTTCTTACAGTTACGTTAAGGGAATGGTAAAAACATCGATTAAAATAACTTTAAAATTACGGAAAATTAGACCTGGAGATATCTACTGTATGAAAGAAAGTGGTAGTACTGGGGTTGCTTCAGTTTGTTAATTGTCAAACTGATGAATAAGAGGTCATGATGTTAGATCCCACTTTTACGATTAATCGAAAACGTACAGGTAGAAAACTCACGCTTTAAATTGTCAAAAAATATCATTAAATAAAATATTGTGTTTTTTTTTCAATAAAATGAACGTTTATTCATGACACGGGCGACGAACTTATTTGTAGAATACTTTGCAGCTACTGATAACTAATTACGTAAAATATTATAAATAGTAAGTATCCGCATATTGTAGAAAGCTATTGAGAATTGCAGTATTCACTACGTGGTAAACTATTATAATATGTTGATTAATGTATGCTTTTGCATGATTTCTCTATTGCCTATTCCCAAAGTTTAAATTAGTATGCACTAATTTGTGTTCTAAGGATATGCCTAAACATATTTGGCCATAATCTTACCTTAGACAACATTTATGTATTCATTGTATTCATAGTATTTTTTTTTTATAAAAAGAAAGATATTTATTAGTTTTTTTTTCAATATAATAATATATCATATATTACTATATCATCAAGGTCGACAACAAGACAAGGACCCTGTGACTACGTCATTTGTGGAGTCACACAAGGTTCACCTGGGTTCCGTCGACGACATCAGACGTCCGGTTTAAAGTCCGTCGACCGAAAGTAACGCCGTTCGATAGCGTTAATATTATATCGAATATCGGAGTATTTAAAGCTTAATAAATCTTCGAACAATAATCTCACAAATTATTACCTATCCTACGGGCCTATATTTATTTATTTTATTTATCTTTATTTATCTTTATTGGAGAAACCAACAATTTTACACAGTACATATAAAATAAAAAAATACATTTGATGAATCGATAAAAAACTATGTGAAACTAAAAATAGGTTTCTACTAATAAAAAGTATTAAAGTTAATAACAAAACCATTTTATATCAATATATATATCTATGAGTTTTATATTACCTATGAGTTTGGCGTACAACAAAAAATGTACCACAACTTGAACCATTGGGCAAAATTTCATTCGAAGACGGAATTAATAGGCTTGATTATTTTATTAGGCTATACTAAGTTTTCTTTTAACTTGTAATAACCGTAAACTATACGACTTTAAAAAAATGTGCTAGTGACGGGTAGGCTGTTAGTATATGCAAACATCAGCGTTCGTCATGCGTTCATTGCAATAAAGCTATGTCCTCGCACTGGCTGGCTCGTCGCGTAGTCCGTCCACAAAGAGCGAACTTGATTTTAAATCCGATATGCCAACTGGGCGCAATTCGATTTGACGTATTTTAGCACTGACAGAGAGCGTCACTGACAGATCCGAACCAAAGTGAAATTCACTCCACCTATGATGCCTGCCTATTAATGTTCACACATCAAAAATAGTATAATTTAATAAATAACTTACATTTAGAACATTTTTTTTTGTTTAAGATGTATATCTTAAACAAAACACCGCGTTCCACACCGCGTTCCAAGGCCATTCCCGAAATCTAGCTAATTAGCTCTGCGATTTCAAATATGATTTGAATACGAGGTAAACTTTACGTTGTAATATTAAATAGTTTATGTCATCAATTCGTCCACTCACGAAGCCGCGCCGCGCCGGGTCATTGTCGGCCTTGACGAGCACGAGCGAACAAACGAAAGACCAATTACAAAAAGGAAATTTACACGATCGATTTAACAAATTTTTGCATGAATTATTTTCGTATTTTTTATACAATTTCTTGGTGTAATAGGGAACTTAAACACCCCCTTATGTCTTAAGGAATGGTCTTGGGACATCCTGTATAAAAAGGTCACATAAATTACGCCCCATTCAGTGGGTGGCGCATTTCAGCACTTGTGCATTTATCTCCGCGGCTCGTAGCCCTGCCGTCACGTGCCTCTGCGAGGCCAGAGCTGGACTGGGATTTCATTAGGCAGTCTCCTTAGCGGAGGGGCTCGTGAAAGGTATTTAAAATGTCACAAGTGCCCTCCCCCTGCGCTCACCCCCTTTGCACGTACCCAAGTATTAGCCGAAGTCACTCGTGGTGCGGTCGCGGTAGGCACTTTAGTATGCAAATGCTGTTCGTGTGCAGCGAACGCTGCTATTAAAGGTAACCAAACATTATAGTACTTTAATTGAGAAATATGTTGGTACTTGCAACCAAAAGTTTAACAATAATCGATGTTTAACTCCAAGAAAAAATATTACTGTTACTATATCATCCATTCTTTAATTGCCATATTTTTGCTGTCATTGCCATATTTTTTTTCAGTGTATCATAATATTATATAAAGATTAAAGAAATTGTAATAAAAAACTACGTAATATGCTAGAATATAGAACCACACCAAAACCCGTGAATGTGCACTAATTTTGCCCCGGAGCAATAGTTTCCGAGTTGAATTTTCTCAGATGCTCTTTGCTTGCCGAAGCATGCAATGTTGCAACGCCATACTGTCTGCCGCCCGCGTCTGTGGAGATGATTCGCTTTGTCGATGCAAGGCCAAACTTTAGACATACCAATTAGTTTGAGAGACAGCGATTTGTTCGTAAATTTGTTAAAGTCATCTCTGGATAGGATAAAAAGATACCAATTGTTCAAACCGAACAATTATTATAATGGAAATACTTTTTTGGGAATACCCTAATAAAAACATACCCTTAAATCGGGAAGGTTCCCCCGCTTTTGGGCATTCGATAGCGTTCCAGTAAATTTATGGAATCCCGTGATCGAGCTACTAATGGCAAATATCGACCGAGCAACGTGGACCATTTTTCCAAATACGTTTTATGGTTTTCGAATAGTTTTTTGGTTTGGGTATTATACACCTGTATTGTTTATTTTTTGTTATTGTAAAATGTATTGCTCTTCTGTTAAATGTGTCCATTTATTAAATTCTTTTGACTTTTGTTTTCTGTAAAAATTGCAAACCAGATCTCTATATTTTTAACCTTGATCCTGAGGGAGATTCTTTGTTTTCCCTGGAGCGCTAGTCAGCGATACCACTAGGGTTATATTTTGTTTATTATTTTATTTGGATTTCTGTGACTTGAGTCCATAGAGGCGTCCCTAATTTGTACATAACGGATATAACCTTGGTTATAGCACATTGTGCTTACTATGATACATTTATAATCACTGCAATAACGCGAACATAATGTCACAGTTGAACTTCAAGTTCAACTGTGACATTATACAGGAACAAATTATTCTAACTAGAGATTTAACAAAATTAACACAAACAAAATCATTGCGTATGTTCAAGAAGTGTTTATGTTCCCCACAACTCGCGCCTCAACAAGTCATGTGCATGCGGAGAAAAGGATAGACTGGCTTCTGCAGTTATATCAGTCCAACAATTGTCTATTTTACCCAAGTAAAGGAATCCTTGTCTTATGGATTCGTTTGATCACCTATTAAATTTTGACCTTTTAAATTTATGGGTCCAGCTTATGATCTTCAAATGCGTGTTCCTTGACACAAATCATCTTTAAAGTAACAATATAAAATATAATCGAATACACACTCGCATTTACACAAACAAAACACCCGTATCATCTCTTACGAAGGTTTATACAGGATGTTCCAAGACTTAAGGGGGAGTTTATGTTCCCTATTACGAGTTTATGTTCCCTAAAAAAATGCTAAAATAATACATGCCCAAATTTATTAAAGCGCTTGTATAAATACCCTTTTTGTATTCTGCACTTTCGTTTGCTCGTTCGCGCTCGGCCAATACCGAACAATGACCCGCCTCGCGAACTGAGGAACTTATGACAATAACGATTTAATATTATCACGTAAAGTTTACACTTTTTTTTTCAGAAACCACGAAGAATTTCGATATGACGTCAAAACAAAATATGTTTAAAATCGCAGGGACAATCTGGATTTTTTATCAAGAATAGTCTCAAGATACACTGTATAGTTTACTGAATAGACTTTCCTATATCTTTGACATAAATTTGGTAGCTATAAATGGCTATTGTTTAGTTTTTATATATGAAATATTTTAAAAAAACAGCACTACGTTGTTTTAATTTCTTGTGTGATTATATATTAGATGTGATTATATCGCATTCATCTTTCGCGGTGACGTCATATTTGAAGTACGAATTGGTACGTATATCTACCCTCTTTGTAATTTATCGAGGCGAAATGCGATTACAAACGTTCGCCATTTTTCACTCCTCTGTCGATGAGAGAGAAAGGGAGCGGTTTGCGGTCGCGTCAGTTCTAGCTCCTGAAACATGAAAGATTTTCTCTAGGCTGTTACAATAACCGCGAAGACAAATGAAATGAAAGTAATGATTTGGAATAAAAACGTTTTTTGATATAATCTATTGAACCGTATTGAAAATATTTCGAATTTAATTTTTTTAACTCAATCCTGCATTTTGATTTTGATTTACATTTTGTGGACGGATAGTCTGCTGAACAATAATTGAACTAAGGTATTTATTTATTTAATGTATCTCTTAAGAAGTACATAATAATGATGTATTATAAAATATGTGAATTAAATGTTCATTGTACTGTTGTTTTTTGTCCACCTGCGTAACTAGGTGAATTTGTACCAAGGGAGGCAGTTTTGTTTTGTAATTAAATATTACGTAATAAGTATTTTATTTTTTCTGCAACCTTCTTCTGGGCGTTCTTAGAACAGTTTTTTTTTATATGGTTAGAGTGATGATGTTACTTCAAAACAACAATAAATAACTGGTGTTTAATTTGTCTATATTATGATAATTAGTTTTTTTTCCATTGTTATATCATTTATTGTTGTGACTTCCTATTGTACCATAAAAAATAAATCAATAAAAACAAAATATATCTATATATTCTATAGCAGGTATTATTCAATATTATAATAGTATATTTTATAAAAAATTATTTAATTTTTTACTCAATATTTATATTATTTTAGTGTATATATCATAAAATTGCTTAGAAGCTATAAACAATATTTAAAAACGACAAATAAATCTACTTTAGAACAGGCAGTTGGGCTAGGCTACGTGATACATATGCGATAATATCGCATACCGTCAAACGCGCCGCACAAGTGAAATCTCGCTACTGCCCGCCCTATCAAAATAAATACATTACGCAAATGACACAAAGTTGGTTAGGAGCGGGGCGGCGCTCCGTAGTACTCGCGATGTGCGATGCGTAGTGTCTCGTAGCAGGATGACGTCACGGATAGGAGGTGGGCGTAGTCGCATTTCGCCCGATTCGTCTTTAAAATGCTCCCTGAATACTGGTAAAACATTCCCTCGATAACAGTCAGCTCAAATTATTTCAAAAACGTCCGTAAAATAGTAAACATAATGTTTTGGACATATCTGTGTAATATAATAAAATATGGAAAAAGAGGAAAGAGAGTTACACGTTTTGGAATATTTCACGTCATGATTTATCTGGGTTAAATTATTTTATATTTTAGATAATTAATGTGTTGTGTCATTAAACTATTAGTATAATAAATAATCTTTAATGAGAATTAATTATATTAAATATAATGAACTGTAATCTAGTGTAATTTTGTCGAATAATTAAATAAATAAAGAATTCAAATCTCCTTCCTAAAAAAATTAAAAAAGAAATGTACCTACCCTAGAAATATAATAATATGATAAATATTTATCATAATATAATTTTTAAATTTTATTTCATGTCAAAATATATTAAGTATTTTAGAATGTGTACCGCGTATATCTAACGCATTTAATAAATACGAAAATTGTTTTGACACTTTATTCACTAAGAAGCAATCCTTCCGGTCAGCCGCCATTAAGGCTACCACTAGTCAATTATACGAATAATCATTATCTATTATTAATCAATCTATTATAACTATGTATAAAACATCCCCTAGACATCCCCTATGTATATGTATATGTAAAATCAATTATCTAAAGAATTATGCTGGTAATTATGTTGATTCCCCAACCCCTCCTACTTCTTAATCCCAACCTCGTTCCCGAATGCATTTTTTCTATTTTATTAAGTTTGGAGGAAACTCTCATTGGCTTTATGTGTTGTTTGTTTTTTATTATAATTTTATTTTTATATCACCTTTTATTCCCTGAAATAAATAAATACTATACAAATATCATACCATGGTATGGAATAAATACCATGTAAGTTCAAGCCATGTCAGCACTTAAAATTAAAATTAAAGCAAAGTAAAATTTAATTATTAATTTATAGTATCTAACTTAGTTTTTATAAATTAATTATTAATTACAAATATTTTTTAAATGTAAACTTATCGTAATACCAATTGTTTGTAAGACTATGGATTTCTTTCAATAAAAAATAAAGATGTGTAAATACATGAAAACAAAATAGTCTTATGTCATTAAATGATGAGATGTATAAAGAATGTTCTCTATTGCAATGTTTTTAAATACACCAATGTCCTGTATCCTTGAGGTGTTTAACAAAGGCGTGGACGCCTCTTCGTTCGCTCGCTTCAGTCCTGTTCGAAACATTTCCCTAACTGGACGCCATCTGGGGTGATCTCAAATGAGAACTTAACTCCCGACTCGATACATTTAACATTTGCCGGCGAGCGGCGTCGTGGTATTAATGCATTCTGTTTTTACAAAAAAAATACAGTTTTACAATAAATTCGTTGGTTTAACAAGCCTTTGGAGAATCTTCGGGCGCTAAACGGTAAGTCATTTATTTTCCTAGATCCAAAAAATCTAATATATTCCATCATCTTAAAATATTATTCAGTTTATATTCATTACAACCATATTTTTTTATTTTTTTATTTACCTTCTAGGTAATACACAATTATTTTAAGCCCTTCTCAAATATGTTAAATTTTGTTGTTTGAGGGTGAGGGAAAATAGTGATGATAAATGTTTAAATAATAAGACTATAATAGTTGCATTCGAACCAGCTATCTCTGGGTCAATAGTCAAACGCTCTAACAACTAGGTCATCACGATTACGTAGAGGAAAAACTCTTGCATCTTTCTGCTATAAATATAACAAAAAAATTCAAATTTCAATATTTGTAAATGTCATCATTTTAATTTATCATATATATAATTATAAACTATATATTATATAAATGTGTGTATATATTTATTAGAGTTTAGTAGTTAAAAGTACCCATACTGGCATTTACACATCCAACAATGTTTCCGCCCGCTAATATATTCAAATAAGAAGAAAACGAAGGTCACCCGGCCGGCCATTAGCTGAACCCTCCCGAAGAACATGTGCCGTGTCGTATCGGAAGCGTGTCGCTAAACAAGCATCCTACCGAGTTCACACAAACGTCCCCGAATAAAGTGCGGCATTAGATTCGTTCATTGCACAGGAATAACTATGTGAGTTTTTTCATATTTAAAACAAAAGAAATTAGCTCGTTAAAGTAAAAAAAAATACACGATATTGTTCAAATTCAAAAAAAACAATAATTGACGAGTTATTTTTTTTTTATTTTTACTCTAAAATTATTACTCTCATTTTTTTTAGTCATTTGTTTCAAAATATATAACTCAACATATTATTATGTGAATAAACCTTTGTATAATTATTTGTATTCAATCTCTGAAACATTGTTTGATAAACAAAAAAAAAATCGGGTAATATCTAACGTAGTACATACGCGATGAGATTCGACATCGAAGGGGAATCTTGATCCTACAGGATTACGTAAAATTCTGAACGAAGCGATTCTCTTTCATATTAAAAAAAAATCATCATCAATAAATAACAGTTTAATATTGATGTTATAATCTTCTTTACTACGAAAATATCAATGTGGAAGAACCTTTATTTAATTAAAAATCTTTTGCCCTTCATTCGCTTTAGCTCTTCAATTATGTGAATATAATAAATATAATTTGAAATATAATAAACGTATTTCGAAATGTTTCCTAATGTCATTATTATGTATATATTATAAGAGTATTAAATAAGAGATCGCACTAAGAGGACCTACACTTTCACCTTGCAGAGTACAGAGCTCGAATAGAGTGACGTTAGAAACGTAACCTCCTCGCCTAAAGTCGCCCGTTTTCGGTGTTTTGTCCCCTCTTCTAGAAGTTCGAGCTTTTCTGCCTTTCTATATTTTCTGACCTCAGAATTTCTGAATTCAGAGTTTGTATTAAATTCATGTTTTGGTAACTGCAGCTACACATTTATTATTTTTATAAATAATAGCCTTTGTTTGGACAGATATAAAGATCTTAATATTTAAAACGGACCGTAGCAACGGTAAGTATAATAAATAACATGTAAAATGTCATTTTTGCAAATCAACGCAAAACATATACTAAGATTGTTTCATAACAATTTCAGTGATTGTAGGTAAAATTCATTCTTTTATTGGTCATGTGATATTTTTAGTAGTATTTTATTGTTTTTAGTTATAACAAACACAAGATACTCAACTTCAGATCACTTATAAAATCTTTAAAATTAATACATTTTTAAAATTATATCTTTGGTTCCCATTCGCGTGTAAGGCTGTGCACTTACACTAATTTAAACAATATAAATAAATAATTATTTGAGTACATGCAGTGATTATTGCTGAACTCCTCGAAAGGGACGTACCCCCCCCCCCTCCCCCGCCCGCGTTACTTATTTTTCTCCACTTCCTAAAGCTCAAACAACTTCCCTAATACAAGTCGGACTTTCAATTACAGCGCGGCCCGTCCTCATTTGCATCCGCAGATAATATATTTTCAGCGAGGGCCGAGAATGCCTACAGCTTGTTATCATTGTCAACTCGACTTTTAAGCCCAGCCTCCGCGCGTCGCCTTGTCTCTTCCCTTATCTGAGTGGAGGAGATATTGCTCGCGATGGGCTGGCCTCCCGCTTTCCAGCACACTTCAAGCCTCGCGCCGTGGCTTAAGTTTGACTAATCTGCATTTAAGGAGAATGTCCCCGACCGACCCACACTCCCTTTCGGCAACCTTATTAAACCAAGTTCTTGTGATCAACGTGCGTCCTACTACGAAAATATTATTTAAAGACCCTCACATGTGCACAAACCACAAAAACATTTCTTGGAGAAAAATGCATTTTTTATTTATTTATTGTAAAAACTCATTTGTTTAACAGTATGAACCAGATTATAAAAAAATATGAGATTACAATACAAGTTAAACACCGAAAAACACCGTTACAAAATGCTACCTGAATGCTACAAAAATGCGAATTTTTCAGGTTTTCAAAGGCGTTAGGAGAGAGATCTACAACCAATCACAACCAATCTAATTTATTTATATTAAACATAATTTATTATTCTAGAGAACTACCTAAGGAAAATTCTTTAAACATTATGCAAAAAAATATAAGAGTATAAGTATAATGTGTCTGTGTGTCTTTGTGGCATCGTTTCTCTCAAACTGATGAACCTATTTTATTTATTTATTTTTTTTGTTTGAAGGGTGACTTCATAGTGTTCTTAGCTGAGATTTTCTTAGCAAGAAAATCTGTTTAGCCGTTTGAGTGTCGAGGGTTTTTGGATAGTCTGTATTTAGTGACATAAATTACCAACCGAGCAATGTTTTTGAATTTAGGGCACTCCTTTTAGGATGTTGATCATATCGACAATCAAACATTAATCAGCGATAATTTTGGAAAAATATTTCCTAATTACGAAAAAAACGATTTCAAATCGTTTTGATGTTGCATGGTGCGAGACCAGTGGCAGTGACCCGCGAGCGCGCGGCTAGCGAAGCACTTCGAAGAAAAACAAAGTTTTTTGTAACGTAATTATTTTAGTATTTTATATTTTTTATTTGGAAATTATTTTTTTTTTTTTGCAAGACCGGTTTAGTTATCTATTTATATAGATAAACCTCCTAAAAGCAGTGCCCTAAATTTAAAAACACCCTGCATAGGTTTTCAAGATAATTTAGCAATAATATTGCAAGTTTATTGTCATATATATATTCTGCCCATTTAGATTGTTATGAGTATGGAGGATATTGTCGAGGGTTCGTTATTGTAGACTATTGTATTGAAAGCAGTGCTACTCTAATCAGTGGTCTATTGTTCACTCACTATTGGCGGTGACGCAGCAAGGACTGCATAAAGAGATTGCCGCTACGGGTAACTGAGGCAATAGAATAGTCTAAATTGTAGAGAAATTCTACCCAAGTATACGTATGTATTAAATAAATAAATTAGAGCAGATATCGTGACAGTCTAGTGGTTAAAGCATTGGACTATTGATTCAAAGGCCTCGGGTTCAAATCCGCACACGGCCATACCATTTTTAACGCTTCATTACCACCATCTAGCACAGGCACATTCGGCCTAGTTGAGTAGGTGCTCAATTAATTGTATATGACCTAGGACATTGCAATTCTTTTCTTAAAAAAAAATTACTCAATAACTACCTCACTTTATGAGGAATTATTCGAGCAAACAAAATCTCACAAACGGTAATTTCTCCATACAAACGCTGTAGTGTTGTGACTTTCTTATTTGTAGGTATAAAAAATAAATAATACTAGCTATTATTTTATCTTCTAGATGTCTGGTCTTTATTAGAAAAAAAAAACTTAAATTTCAATTTTGTCTAAAATTGCCTCGAAATTTGTATTATTCCATAAATTATTTTAGACGTAATCAGCTTATTGACAATACAAGAATCGAGAAAATAAAACCATAGAAGCATAGATTATTTCAAAAAGATGCAAATTCAACTTTGGAGCAGAGCGAGCGTAGCGAGCGTTTCATGTGGTAACTCAAATGTCACTGTTCACGGACTAAGAACTACAAGACCGATTTTGATAATTATTTTTTTTAAAATGACCATGACAATGTCTTCTTTGCATAGATAACAAAAAACATATACATTTGATTGCGCAAAGAATCATAAAAAATTAAATGGTAATCCCTATGGAGAAATACATTTATATACTAAACTCCGCTCCAATGCATGCCGCAGCGAAGCAAAGCGGCGCCCTAGTATAGACTATTGGCATCTAAATTCCAGATTTATGGTTCAATTCGATTCAAATATTTTTTTTTATTGAACAATAAGTACAAAAGCAAGGCAAACCATAAACAAATTATATATTACAGTATTATAACTACGTATATTATTAGGATTAACCTCCAACTTGGAGGTGCCAAGTTAAGGTGACGAAGGCACGCTAAAAGTGCCGTGCAAAAGGGTTTCCCTCGACACTAGGCGACCACGTTCTGTGACGGTATAAAATTATGGCGTTTTTTTTTGTATTTTTCCAGTTATTATAAATCAATACGTTTTTTTTAACTGAGTATATTTAATATCCTATATAATAGATTATAAATTTATTTTGGTTATTAAATAAGTTCCGATAGTAAATTTATCATAACATTATTTTTCTGTATTCGTTCAATCGTCTGGGAGTACATAGCTTTTTTGTAACCCAGATAATATACCTTCTTTGACCTTGTAAGCGTCTAGTTACTGGGAATCGAACCCGGCACTTCTGAGTTAAAAAGCGTTCTTGCCTCTCAATTCAAACGCGACTCGTATATGGAGGCTTCTGTACTCTCGGCAACCTACTGATTGCTTCAACGGAGCGTGCTTTTAAAAATCGATTCCTGTCGATTTTTTCCATTTCATTGCATTCGCATCTGCTCTTTAATATAATATAAAGAAGCAACGATCGCTCCCGTCTCTCTCTAATGCTTTGTACTCCCTCTACATTTACAGTCACGGACTAAGGGACATATTCAGCCGCACGAAATGACTATTTAGTTTAAGTTTGGATAATTCTTCAAAGATATATAAGAATGTATGAATTATATTTCAATATGATCACTCCATACTGGGCATGTACTTTCAGCAATATTTCCTCATGCTTATTATGTATATAGGACGAAAATCAACGTGCTAGCTGAACGCACCGATTTTAGCCGAATGAGCACACAACCTTCAACCGTCTTCCCGAGTTTAACCGAATGAATGTGTCTCGATTACGAGAAAAACGACTTCAAAATTAAATAGAAATCAAACTTAAAGTTCTTACCAACCTTCTTAAATTATACCTTGTGACCATTGCGTCAAAATAAAACAATTTTTTAACGACGACAATCAATGTGTTGGTTAAAAGAACCAATTTTCATATAATCCATACTAACTACCATATGGTCACCAAGACCCTATACGTCCCAGGCTCCATGGTCCTTTTGGTCTTTCCTAATTACTAGACCAACATACGTAAAGGCGATTGTATTTCATTTTTCTGATTACGCACAACGTGGATTCATTCACAAGCGCGTGCGGCGATTCTGATCTCGCGAGACCTGCTCCCTATATCTGGTAGGAATGGAGGGGAGGAAAGTAAGGCGAGTTCGTTCATCTCCGCGAGGAATAGCTTTGCAAACTGTGAAGGATTATCTCGTAAGGGGGAATATTACGCTTCACGCTTTTATTATTTATAGTAACCAATTTCTCATTTTTAGTGCATTTTAATACACGCGTTAAACCACCGTTATTAAAAATCTCACGAGATAATTTCGAACTAAACTCCGTTTAGTTGGGCAATAAAAAGTTTTTTGTTTTTTTTATTTGTTTTAGTATTTTCAGATTTTTGGGAATTTCATTCAAACCATTAAAACGCCAAATTGGATTGTCGTCGCAATTACATACGTATGTTTTCAACATTTTATAAAATTTGACTTTTATAAACAAACAGAAACACTTAAAAAAACTTAATAAAAATTGGTATGCAAGAAATGAATAAGGTTTGTTTACCCCAAATTTTGCGTACTCACTGAGACCTTTTCACAAAGGTTTTGTGACGATTTCAAAACGTAAAAATATCGGATTTTGAACATAACTTATCACCTTGTAATGTTAAAAATAGGAGGTAGGGTGGATTAAAATTTGAAAGAAAATGAAAATGTATCTATGCAATATTTTAGGAAAATCGGCTCTGTCACATATTTGGTTAGATTATTTGTGTATTTATTACCAAATTTGATTCATACAAATACCAAAAGAAACCCCCAATAAAATCGCGTGTTCTCGCGAAATACATAAATTGTCCGGCGGGAAAATTTCGAGAGAATCGCAAACTCGGATTCTACGAGGTAATTTATAAATATTGATTTAGCGAGGATGGACCAGAGTAGACGGATGCTGCGTCGACTGGCCCGTAGCGAGCGCGGCCACGTGAAAGCATTTCACGTTGACATTTCCCGAGCTTTTCATGCTGAAAACGTTTTTGTACGGGTCGACAGAGCTGCACGGAACACACGTGATGGAATATTTATAACCGCCCACAATATTATAGTGGATGTATCAAGCCGTTGTAGCACAGTTAATTGAAGAGGTTTAAATGGCGGCTTGATAATTAAACTAGGGTCGCCGCAGTCGCTTGTCGCACTGCAAGCTATAGCATGTATTGTAGCGAAGTAGGGAGATTTAGCTTCCATGCAATTAGACCCGTAAAAACAATATATAAGTGATAAAATTAAGAGAAATTAGCCGATCCGATTCTTTTCCAATTTTCCATTATAATGAAAATAAACCACACCACACCAAACCATACCATCCATACCTTAGGTACCACCAGGGGGACCATAGGTTTACCTAGGTCTGAGTCATTTGTTAAACATTCTTGATGATTTGCCCTGACCCCCCCAGTAAATTTACGTTCATATGAATAGGATATTAGGAATATTTATTGAACTATTTTCAGCACGGAACCCTCGGCTTTATGGCCGAACGTGAACGAAAGACATCAATTGAACGATTCTGACGTACTTTGCACCATGAACGCAAAGGTGTAAACTCTATGAGGGCTTAACGACGAATATAACACAAACAGCGGCCTACCATTTTGTATGAAGTGTTGATAGCATTTAGTTGTTTTTTTTTCTTAAAAAAAGGATTTATTTTTTAAATCCATTTATTTTTAAGTAATAATACAAAAGCATAGATTTTCTGAAAATTTAAAAACTTTTAGTATTCATTATCATTTTTAAATTTAAGAAACTAAAACAAAAATCTCCAATTTTAGGCAAATTTTGTTATTTTATTTCTAAGTTGTTTTACCATGTATCTGAAATCGTTTGGGTAAAACCCTCCTCCACTTTATTCTCATCATAAAACTATATTTATTTTACCTGTGATGTTTCTGATTTCAATAGCGGGTGGTTTCAAAAAATGTTATTTCAAAAACATGTTTTTTTTTATTTTTTTGCATAATTTTTGAAGACTCTTCCTGTTTCTCTAGAATAATGAATTATATTTAATGGAAATAAACTAGATAACTCATATCCCTTGTGGATATATCTCCTAACGTCTTTAAAAACCTATAAAATTCGCTATTTTGCAGCATTCAGGTATATAGGCGCCTTAAAAGCCTTTAATTTAACATTATAGCTTGTTATCATCAAAAAACGCCTCTCTATACGGATCGCGCATGTTATCAACAGTAAACGTCAAAAGCGTTCGATGCGCTTCCATTTATCCGGCAAAAGCAATTACCGCCGGCGCTTTGGGACCGGAGGGCTGCGACCGCAGAACGTGCTATTCTGAGTGCGGGGATACAACGTTAGATACCTATTATATTGTGAAACTTGTAAATTTTAAAGATATGGTATAGTTTTCAATTCTAAACTTATCTTTAATATAAATAGGATAAAATGTACTTTTTTTCTTAATAATTAGATTTTAGATATTCTGTCAAGTCGATGCTTGTGCTTATTTTGAGTGACTGTCCTTGAGTCATTATAAAGCATACCTTAAGTGGGACTGTAATCTCACTCGAACGGATACTTAATGGTATTTTTGGGATAAAAACTGTATCTCCCCGAGAGCACTCTAGCTTACTTGCACAATTTAGGCCGATTGAGATTCTTTGTAACATTACGTGTGCTTAGATTTTATTTATTTATGTTCATCGGTAAACTCACAGCGTTATATTATGAGTTACAAATTTAAATCTAACATTAAGGTGACAGTTGAAAAACAAAATTATTAAGAAATACAAAATAGAAAAATATAAAATCGCAAGTATAAATGTAGTGTAAGAAATAATGCGCTTAATGTATGTGCGCGTATGGATTTATCTGTGAGAGAGTATAAACTAAGTGTTGTTTATTTATTTTTATCGTCATTTACATGCACTGTTATATTTATTTATTTATTTATATTTCTTAAAAATCTAGATATAGTATAATTACATTTAAACAAATCACATATATAACAGTAAAATAGAGTTTACACAATAAATACATTGCTTGTACGTACATTATTGTAATTTATAATCAGGTGCAATATTAGGAATGAGTTTATGTGATGGAAAACCGAAAATAGTGAAATACGTGGTTTTGACACCTATTACAACTTTTGTTTGTGAGATGTACCTTATGTGGGGGAATTTCTAAAAATCCCTTCTTAGTGAGTGCGTACATCACAAAAAGAATGTACCTTTAAAATTTCAGATTACCAAGTTAAGTGGTTTGAGCTGGACGATCCGTGTGGGCGATGATGAATCAGTCAGTCAGATATGACCTGCTATTTTTTAAATTTACTATTTTTTTTAATTAACTATTAAACATAACTAGCCCTAATATTTTTCATCTTTATTCTAAGTACTTCTTCTGTGGTGAATAAACAAATATATAAAGCGAAAACAATGTGATCGATAAAAGAATAAAAAATAAGCGTAAATTGCCTCACTGCGAGGAGAGCCTTTGGGCGAGAGTGGAGGGACAAACGAGTAGTAACCACTCGTAGCTAAGTTAAACTTACTAAGCATACACTACTTTAAATATGAGGCCATTGCCAACAAAACCCACGAATCATCCTCAGATATACCGAAGTATATATTGTAAACTTTTTGAAAATTACAGTCTCGAAAGCAAACTTTTAATTATTAACAGTTATAATTAATCACAGACTGTTGGATGAAAAGCGGTATATGTAAAATAGAGTAACTTGGAAAAATAGGTAGGGACTAAGGCCCCTTTAATTTAATTAAAGGTCTAACCTGTTTTAGTAAATAATAAACTTACTAACTAATAGCAAAACAGAAACGCTAACGCGCTACTGTTTGTAGGGAGTCAACACCCTCTGTGCAAACGTATAACTAATAAGAAGCACCCTAAATACCTACTCCTGGTCTGGCTTCCTTCAAATGGACACTTAATCTGATGTCTTCGGCATTGTAAGGCTGCTTACCTCAGTCTGCGACGCTTCGTACAATTTTAACTGACGTTAATTAAATTTTAGGTATTTAAAAAAAATAATATGTATATGATACTTTTATAAAAACTATTGTGTAAAAGTGCATTACATTTCAGAGCATCTATTTAAGTGCTTAATCCTAAACTATATTTAAATTATAGTATAGGATTAAATACATACATAAATACTTTATTTATTGTTATATTACTTAATCTCATTATTATTGGTAATTTATATGTATTTGTTATTTCCTTGATTAAGTTACGCTGTATGTTTCTCTAAAATAATTAAATAAACAAATAAATAGTAGTTCGTCTATTGATGGTTGGAAAATTAAAAAAACACAAAAAAACAAATTGTATCTTTAGTTGAGAAGGTAGTTAACAGAGTAGTGCTATCAAATGCTTAAATTTTAGTTTAAACTGTATTTGTATAATATAGATCCAAAAAGTTTGTCAATGTAAATAAATAATTTATATTATTAAGTATCTTTCAATCACTTCTTGCCTTTCTATATTCTGGAGATGATCATTATATTACTGGAATAAATGACCATGTAAAGTTATGTGAAAACCTTCCATTTTCACTATTTTCATCGATAATAACGTCTTCTTATAAATAAAATCTTTTCCCCTAACATTATCCTACCAAAACGATTATGTTACCGAAATGCTCATCGCGAAAGTTTGCATAAGATCAATTCTGAGAGGCGGCCGTTTCAAACGGATTTCAATGGAATCCAAGGCAGAATCAGGTGCCATCCGATTATCCTAATTGGGAAGGTATTAGTTATCTGGGCCAAAACTATGCAATAAAAAATACATTGGTTAAAAAAATAATATTCAAATACTGAAAATAAATTTAAAATTCGTAAGTATAGCTAATAAAAATTTAACTTAGGATTTCCCTTAGACAAAATTATTTTTAAGCGTAATTTTTTATTATTTCGAATTTTAAAATTCCGGTAAACTAGTAGTTTTCATGTAGATTTAATTAAAACTTTAAAATTCTGAAATCGGTGGTGAAACCATTAAGATTAAGACGTCAGGAACATTTCGCTCCGACTAGACTTTCGTACCATATCAAACAGATTT
Source organism: Neomicropteryx cornuta (assembly GCA_020383195.1). Taxonomy (NCBI): domain Eukaryota; kingdom Metazoa; phylum Arthropoda; class Insecta; order Lepidoptera; family Micropterigidae; genus Neomicropteryx; species Neomicropteryx cornuta. The sequence continues at coordinate 22,022,165 of JAHKQU010000012.1, forward strand.
AAAAACAGATTTTTTTCTTTTTTTTCTAGCAATATGTAAAACATAAAACCCCCTAGAAAATTTAAATAAACCCCCTAGATGGTGACAGACATTCCAAAAATGTGTTGAAAGGAAAATAAATATTATTTAAATGTTATTTTATTGATTTTTTTAATATATTTAAATGAAATTTAAATAAAATCATTTAAATAAAATTTAAATGGAAGTATATTTTTTAAATGGTCTACAAATATTACAGGAAAACAGTCCGTCAGATTTTCTACCATTTATAAACGGTTGCGTAACTTTTTTTGGTTTTAATCATTAAAATAAAATCTACACAAATCCCTTTTCGTTCATTTCGCGTTTTCAGCCAAACTGACCCGAGGGAATTTTAACATGTTTCTGTGCGAATTTAGGATGTACATACGCCACCTGCTGCCTAACTGCGTTTCAAATAATGAGGCCCTGGATTCTGGACTATTGGGAAAGGTTGGGGATATTCTTTTCTCCTGGCTTCGTTGCGAAATTGCTTTTCTGATTGCGTCATTATCGGCGCCGTTACCCGACGCGCGTCGGACCCCAATCGGTCGGCGGCGTAAGCGATACTCAACTGTTAGACTTTTACGCGAACCGAACGAAAGCAATGCGACTCAATTCTATCGCTTTGATTACCGATTTTTTTTATGATTCCAAACTACAGGTTGCAGGTTACAGGTTATAGGTTGCAGGTTACAGGTTGAATGTCTGCCTGTTTTTATGTATATCCGCAACTCATTTTATTAATTTTATTTATAGTTGAGGAATGACTCTTCAAAAGCCCATATTTCCATTTTTGAAGATTATTTCTTTTTTTTCTATCGAGTTGTATCACTCTTTAAAGCCAATATTTCTTATTCAAAATAACATGTTTACTTATTTATTTAATCGAGGAAAAATAACGGATACAAGAGTTGAAAATAAATCTTAAAGAAACTTATAATCTAGCACCTCACAAGTTTTTCACTTATAGAGTGATTTATTTCATATCTACTGCTTAGGCCATTTCCTAATTCAAAAAACAGCTAATTTATCCTGTGATTTCGAGTATTATTTGTACAGACGGTATATCAAAATTCATCATGGTTTTCTAGAAAAAAAAGGGAAACTTTACGTGATAATATTAAACGGTTCTTCTAATCTTGCTGACCCCACGCAAGGTTAGCTTATCGATCCGCGCGATTTATTATTTAATTAAGTTTTAGATAAAAATAATTCTGCTATAAAAAGCATATATTCTAAGCCGTCATTTTTCACCATCACAATCGTTCTGAGACACCGTGCTCAGTTAAACCCTATCACACCAAGGGAACTTACTAGGCAAATGGTTTAATGTAAAACGGGCTATCCATCAAAGTTCACGGCGTACTAGATAATTAATCAGCGACGAAGGTTTCTCACATCTTGATTCCAGGTAGATGGTAACGTATGGCTGTGATTACTGGAAGAACTGATACAGAGTCCCAGACAAATTGCCTATCAGTGTTGGGACATTTTTATTAATTGTACGACGCTTTGAGGCTTTAACAACCTTCGCTGCCAGCGACGCGTCGCTGACTGAACCCTGAATTTATGAAACGAAAATCCCCCAATATAATTCAGCGTTTTTGTTAAGTCGTAAATTCACACTAGTATGTTAGTAGTTAATTATGCTTACCACAAAAAATGCACATTAGTTTTTAAATGGTACAGGATTAGTAAATTATGTATAGTAAAAAATGAACCTATGTAACTACATATAATATTACTTAAGTATCTTTACTATCCAACCAGCTTTCGATGTGATCTAAACCGCTATAGTTATTTTTCAAGAGCGTAATCTACACACAAAAAATCAACTCTGTCGAATTTGTACTTTTCGAGTTAAAAGATGCAACGGATATACAGGGTGTCCAATAAGAGGTGGATCAAACGAAATCAGGTGATAGAAGAGGTCATTTGCAATCAAAGTTATTATAAACACGATCTACCAATTCTCAATGGTTTAGAAGTTATACCACTTACAACCACTTTTTTGAAAATACTTACCCCGTCTTACATAAAAAATCATGAATAAAAAATGATCAATTTTTCAACATTTTTTTTTTGTTTCGTGCTTATTAGTAATTTATCTTTCTAGTAAAAGTATTTTCCTGAACTTTTCCTCGATATTAAAAAAGTAAACTTGAATTTTGTCATAATTTACTATTTTCATAAAAAAATTACCTCTACTTTGTATAAAGTTTACCTAAAAAAAATGTACTACGGAAAGTTGTACCACCACTTTAAAAACTTCTACTGTTCATACTGATTCTAAAGAATGTATAATTTATTGGTATTAGTCAATGTTTCTATACTTTTAGTAGTAAAACTATTATATATAAGTAAGACATCAGCTGCAAACGCCTATAAATACGTCATTAGCGTGTGTTGTTTGCCTTGATTCCCGGCAATATCTATGAAATTTAAAATTTAATGTTAGTAACAGTTGAAAAAAACACAATTACAGCCTTGTATTTGTATTTATTTTTTGATACAATTAATTTAGATTGATACAATATGATTTACTTAACTAGACTTTAGATGTATAAACTGGCATTAATAAATTATTTTTGCTTGACATTACTACATTGACATCGACAGACTATTGAAAAAAGAACATTTGAAATCACACAAAATTCACAGCTCGAAAGTCATTCTGTCAACCTGTCAGTTGTATGAACATTTTGTTAATTAAATTTAATTTATTTGTAACACATATTATAGATAAATTTTAGCTTTCTGCACTTCTCCATATAAACTTTAACCATGTCAAATCTCAGACTCCTCGGTGCCCGCAATGTGCTTAAAAATGGGTACATTTTTTTCTATGGAGCATAAACACCCCTCTTGAGTAAAGGTCTTGGGACACCTATATATTGAACGTATCGCAAACTGTCATTTATTCACATAACAAACGCGTTTGTGTCACAAACAATAGTGTTTTATTTTTACTTCTGTAGAAATAATTTGTGAATTGTAGAGCGTGATCCTCCTATATTCTAGACAATTTGTGCGAGAAACTTCCCTAATAATACAGTCGCGACTTTTTCCCGAAAAAAGGGATGGATGGATCACCAGCCTGCTCCCGAGGGAAACCAAACTGCCCTCTGAGCCGTTCGGCACAACAACGCCATCTGCTGGCATCTCCGTAAATAAGATGATATTAGGTAGGTACCGGCGTCATCGGATATGCTCTACAAAAATACGAATCCGTGTAGGCACGGCATGAGGTTCTCATAAGTATATAATTTTCTTAAGGGGCATACAGTCTTGTATTAAAAATAGAAAATTGTCATCCCGTGACCGTACAAAACCTTGTAAAAAAGAATATTGACTAGGTTAAAGTTAACTATTTAAATAACCGGCTAGTTGTAATTCGCGTTAACCCAGGTGCTTAATCCCAACACTGGCGCTCTCTTTACACCAGTGTCGGGGATTGTTGCTTCGTGATGCGTGGCTAATTAATACAGGCAGCACTATCTAGCAGGTCTGTAATTGAAATGGTGTTTGTTACTTAACTCAGTCCGCAAGCGTTGAATATTTCCAGGTACCTAGTGTCTAATAAATCTTTTAAATTAAGCGTAAACCGTAAATCTAGGATTAAAAAAAAATGGGCCTGCGTCGGAACAGACGGTGGAAGTTATACTTCTTTGGCCATTCGCACACACACACTCACACACAGGATATATACATAAAATATCAGACATTTTTCCCTGTTATTCTATATATTATTATAAGTCACTTCATTATTATACTATACACCTATACATTATCATTTTTAAGTGCGTATATTCATATACTTTCGTATAATTTGTGAAAATAAAACGCTGACAACTAGCTTTCGGAAGGGACTCTACAACGCGACAAACATATTTCGTAAATAAAGCATTTGGACTCTATTACTCCTAACGCGTGACGCGGTTTCTCGACCAACATCCCATCCCAATGAGTACAACGGGCGCAAAGAAGTATAACTTCAAAAAGTGTTTTTCGGTATGAGAGCGAGTATGAATATTTAGCAATAGTAGTGATGGTAGACGCTGTCAAAAGAACGATACAGAGCGGTTTTTCTTGAAAGTAGGATGTCTGATTTCAGAATCATTGTAGAACGTCGAACAAAAGAATCATCCGCGCGGAGTTTGAAAAAGGAACAAAAGAAACGAACGCGCCGCCGACCGACGCCATGCCAGCTGATAAATGGCGGGAAATATTACCGCCATTATCAACATCTCGGCTCGACGCCTAAAAACAATAAGGCTATTTTGTGCTCTCAGTGGAATATTATCATTGCAATTAATTCAATTATTATTGTGTTGAATGCTAGCCACCGCGGATAATAATTTGAGTATTTTAAAATATCTAGTGTGGGAATACATACGCTACCTACTTCTAAAAACACCGTTCAATAGTGTCATAAAATATTTCGATGCATAATGGTAAAAATAATAGTTTCTTTACATGACAAGCAACATGCATGTAACGGTAAAATTACGACATTGCATGTTGTTGTTTTGCGGTGAATAAATTATTTTGACTACAGAATAAACAATAAATCTTTACTAAATCAAAACATCAGCTATACGGGGCGACGCGGGCGCGCATATAAGCTCAGAAATGCCTCCGGATTTACATATGGCGCGGATGACACGAGGACCGTCTGTCCAAGTTTGCACACGGCCACAAATCGATCTCACTTTACGTGCTTAATTAAATGGAACTAAACCCGCCCGCCTAACGAGCCAGGGCGGGCGGTAGCGCTTCGGCTTGTAAGGGTGATTCTAGTTTACCGACGCTTCTCGGCGCGTTGTACGACTTTGAATTAGGAGAGTTTGCCAACATAATCAGGTAAATAAATACAATGTTAATACGACTGTTAATGACATTTGAAACTCTCTGCCTACTTAAAATAATCAGGAACAATACCAATACAATTAAAATAATTAACTATTCATTATTTAATATTTTTAACTAGATTTTGACTTATCTAGAAAAAAACGTCAAATGATTTCAGACAACGAAAAAGTTTGAAATAATTTTTACAAAATTCAGCCCACAAACAATGACACACTGTTTTGTAGATTAATTTAATAAATTAGCATTATTTTTTTTGCATTGGTATTTGGAATGCAATGTTTTGGAACCAACTGTCTCAAATGTGAATGCTAGAGTTTGATAGGAACCAAATTTCGGATGTAGTGATATTTCAAATTCGGCGCGTTGTTTGCAGGTTAATGAAATTGACAGCTGTAGCAAGGCCGCCATTTTGCGTTAGAATAACGTAAGAAGAAATAGTACATCATTTTCACACGTTATTTTCTTTTTTTGTACTATAATAAACCTAGTTTATGCTTAAGGTATTTTATTGTTCAATTATTATGTTTGTTTATTAAACTTTCATTAAAGTGACGTTTGTGTTCCGTTCCTAACTTCGGACATGTATGGTTGCTTGAATTCCGGCTATCCAAAATTTGGATCAATCTTTTATTTAACTGATAACGGTGACTTAAAGTGAATTAGCGTTTAATAATATTAGTTAACATTAACAATATCCTTTTTATTATCTATCTAGAAAAGAACTACAATAAATCCTGCAAATTTAGGACAAAATATAAACATGAACCCAGAGAAAAATGTACAATACCTATCAAGAAGAATATTAACAAGCAGTAAATATAAATACGCGTTAAAAACAAAATGCGTCAAAAAAATGACAACATCTTAAAAAATCAAATAACTAAACATTAGTGTCAACGAGCAGAAAAATAATATAGCCTAATAATAAAGATAAATTCTGTAAAAATAGGCAAAAATAAACAGCGAAATTTAAGACAAATAAACAACGAGTAAAAGCAGCATAAAAATATATACATTTATATCAAATACAAATTACCTAAAGTTAATAGTAATGTATAATTTACAATCGATTTATAAAAAAAAAGTTTTAACGACCTCATTAAATCGGCAAGGTAATTCGTAGGTATTGAAATGCCTATTCATGGGAATGGAACATTTCGTTCTTTTATTCCCAAATTCGGAATTACGAAGGCAATAAACTTCCATTATGTAGATAAGAATACGTAATTAATGCTATTTAAAACGAATTGGCACGATTTTCGTATATATTCCATTATAAGAGAATCGCTATATTGGAATTTCAATGTATTGTAATTTCACGCATAACGTCTTCCAATACGATTAATCCGGCAGAGCTTGGCGAATTGCGTTCGAATGAGATAGATCGCTACAAATCCTTAAGTAGGTGACTGCGATTTATAAAAATGGACCAAGCATCTAACTCTGCTTAGGGCTGTGAAAAAAATAATGAAAATCGTAGAATAAAACATCGTGATATACAACGACCATGGCGCGGGTTCGAATCCTCTTACAAGACTGATTAAATTAATTGCTGTGTACAATAAATACAATTTAATCCAAAGGACAGGGATAGTAGCGTCTTATAAATGAATGTAGAAAAGCTAAAAGTAAGGCTTTTATAATATAGTACTACTTTTTAAGTAAGTTTTTTTTTTGTCATTTGGAACCTGAATTCCCGAGAACGAAGGAAACACAACTGAGTGTGGCAACCCTAATAGTTTTTACTTGAATGGAAATCCACTGGCTCAACGAATGGATAAAATACAAAGGCGGTCAGTCAGTCAAGCGAATTATTTGGAGGGCAAGGTATTATAGGGACTTTTATTTGACTACTTTGTAAATCCTTAGGGATGAAAGATATGGAACATTCACTTTCGCTTCAGCCCTCTAAGAAATAAAGTATATTGTAATAACGTAATAACCGCTAGTTTTATTTTAGATAATTATTTTACTATGCGGTCATTAGGTAATTACTACTATGGTTAAATTAGATAGTAAAAATATTTTATAAATAATATTTCGCGTGCGTTTTAATAGAGGAGTTCCGATTTTTGACGTTTTCATGAAGCGAGAACGATCATTACAGGCAGTTAACATCTCGCAAGTCGGTTTACATTTTTTTACTTAACTCAGTAGACAGTCCCAAAATGACGAATCTAAGGATTATTACATACCGCGCAAAAAAAAAATACGGATGCAAACTAGTGACAGAAATTAAACCAAATAAAAACCATAAAAAAATTATCACTAGCATTTGGTTGCAAGGACGGCGAAAATGTATAAATGAACTAATAATTACTATCAATCTTATTTCTGCTACACGATTTAGTTAATCGTATTACAATAACGCCTAACATTTGCCGTCTGATATTCAAGAACACACGCACCCAACACACCCCACGCCAAACACCACACCCTTCTAACCAACACACAAATACACTCTCCTAGTCACCCTCACAATCAACATCCACAGCAGGAATTTACACACGTAGTATATAGATTGCATTTGCTAATATATAACCTTTTGTGACATTTTATATTTTATTAGAGTATATTATTATATTATATCATATATGAATATATAACAATAGAATCTTTTGAAAGTTGGATTCTCTTCTTTCAATAACCGCACGAGTTATTGATTTAATTTGATTTTTAGTGAATTGCGTATGCCTGCGTTCAAAATAATAAGTAATATCTCGAACTATTGTCTGAGATATACAGGGTTTATTTAAATTCGCTGATTTTCTATATTACTCAGAAATAGAATCGAATTTAAAAAAATCTGCCTTTACTGTGTTGGAGGATAAGATCAAGGTATATAAAAATATATTAAATATCTAATGGTTACCAAATGCCAGCATACAAAAAATGGTCGAAATAAATATTTATCCTTTGGCTTCACCTTAAATACAGACCTATAGTTAGTTACCTCCTATGGTAAATTAATCCTCTGGGCTTATTTAAAAAAAACAGGTACATAGGCCTGTCATAAGGCGCTCCTGTGATTTTTAAATGCCGTTGCGTGACTAGAATGGCGGAAATATGTCAACCGGATTATTTAAGTTATTATTTCTCAGTGTGACAAACGCCGCAGTAGGGCAGATAACGAGCATGACTCCGAAGCCATAAAATATGTTTAAATAGTTTTATAGCCTTTCGTTAAGTAATTATAGTATCAACTGAACCTTAAGTTGAAATCTCTCTTCGTGTTATCTTTTAAATATAGGTAATAAAAAAATAGAAATAAAATACAACAAAATAAACATAAAGATAAATATGGCATGTAAAAACAGAAAACACTTAATATTAAACTATTAGGAAACGACAACTTTAAATGAAACTACACAAACATTTTTTTTTGTGTTCAAATTATTTAATAACGCAAAAACATTTTTTTCAGATGAACGTTACAAAGAAAACATATTCATAAGATGACCTACTTTATTTTACAGCGAAACTTTAATCTCGTCGGTTAATTTATCAAGTTTTTGGTTAAGTGCGTCGCTGCAGCGAGTGGTAAATTTTGTTGTTCCAAAATGGCCGCGCACCAAAGCGACACTCGACGAAAATTACTTTCCATAAATCTTTAGTGCAGGTGCACAATCTTACTCGTATAAAATATATGCGGACGCCATTTCCCGGGTAGCAGGCGAGAAAAATGGCACACAAAACTATAATGGCCGCCTTAACTTCGGACGGCACATAAAAAGGCTTACGATATTATCATTCCGTAATTCTTTGAAAACTCTTGCTTTTGCCTTATACTTCACACTTATTATTTTTAAAGTCACTTTTTTAAGTCCTTTAAAGTCACGTGGCTATTGTTTTGATCAGCTCCACTAACCCATAGAAACAGTCCTTTTGTTTGTTTGTTTGTTATTGGGTTTAAGTGGCCGTAAATTAAATTGATAGCAGACTTATTATCTGTAGTTTTGGAAGGTTTAAAGAAACAGAGGTCAGGATGTGGGAAGCCTTCAAAAAAATAATCCTTTCTGCCTAGGTCCTTAGAGCTCCCTTTAAAGACGTCTTTCGGGACGAAGATTTGGAGGTTATGAAGCCATGTAGCGATGCTGGCAGCCTCGCGAAACGGCCAGGACTGTTCTATACTTTCGAATGATGAAAATAGTATAGCTTTGGCCGGAGATATTCGATTTGCACGGGCTGTCACAACGGAAGAAAATCAAAAGTGTAGAAGTGTAGATGTATGATTTAAGATTAGAAAAAATGGATATTAGGGAAAAAAATAACAGAGTAAGGGCAAAATGGAAAACGAATTCTTCAAAAACAGAAAATGGTATAAACATTTTTTTTGGCGCCTTTTTTACAAAATAAGCAAAATCATCATTTTATAACTTATGGAAATTGGACTATGCTACCAGCATGACCAAAAGTATGCTAACTTAGAACTTCCTGATGACACGCAAATCTCAAATTTGGCAAATTTTATTCTAAACTAGGAAATAACTCGTCCTAATTTTAAAATGTCGCGTTCGCTTTGACGCGACGCGCCAATAATATGTAAGTTTTACTTTTAGTTTCGTATAAGTTATCGACTTCTAGGAATTTTTCCAAAAGTTTACCTTATCTTACACTATTTTTTTTTTTAACATACTAAGTAGATACGTGTGTACAAAGTCATGCTACAATAGTATTTATGATATAATTGTCGGTAATATACATAAATAATGGCTGTACCTATCAATGTTAAAATATCTACTGTTAATAATATAGTAATATTGGTTTTTTTTTAAATTTATTTTATTTATAATTTTTTCAACGGTTGCCTAACTTAAGGTACGTCCTTCAATATTATTGCCCCAATAAAACAGAGTCAGGAGTAGGTCTGGCAGTGATTATAAAAGGTATGACTGTTTAATGTGTAGATTCAAATCCGCAACAGCTGGATAAATAGTCTAACGGGTTTTTTTTTAATTAGGTAACGTAAAAAGATCTTCATTTGTTTGATGTAATGAGAACTTTTTTTAGTTTTAGGTCGTTATGTTTGTTATGTTATATTATACATAATGGTGTATTTTTTTATTCTCTCTTTGCCTTTTCGCCCTTGGCAATGATTCACCCGTCAAAGCCATCTGATTTGGTCTGACCCGCGTCAGACCGAGTTACTGCCAGTGATGGAACACGTTTTATTGGTCTGGGAAAACCCTTATGGCGTGACGTCCAGATGGAGTCAAGAAGTCAAGATTAAAATTGACGTTTAAAGTACCCTTTTATCTAACCTTATCCGTGTTTAATTCAAAAAGAGTAAAGGAATTCTTAGGTCTCTGATACTGTATGTCTCGCTATAGTCTAGATTTTCACATATAATATTACAATTCTATTGCACTATATTATAAAAATAACGAAATCATGCCAACTATCTATATAACTATAACAAAATATAAAAATATAACTATAAACTATAGGAATAAATATCGCTACTATCGGCATTGAAATTAAATAAACGAAATTTATTTATTTATTGGAAGAATTGTAAAAGAAAGAATTATATTTGTTATATACATAACAAATAGCCAACAAGTATAATTATTCAAAGATTAACAGATTAATATCATGTAATTGTCAAACATTTAATGAGTGTGTGAGAGAAGTGTGAATAGTTGTGAGATAAGTGAGTGTGAATGAAGTGTGTAAAAGTAGGAGAGTGGAAAATGACCCCTATATTACTTACCTACCTATATTACCTATACCTATATTACTATATACCTATATTACTTACCTATATTACTTTGCGATGTGTGACTAACCCACATCGCAAAGTAATATAGGTATTTAATGATTTCAGAAAGAAAAGGTCGCATATAGTCCTAAACAATAACACAGATAGCACAACAAATCGTTTAACTATCACTATATCTACAGAATTTTCTTGTAGAGCGTACGGGATTTTTTTGTCAGTGTAGTATCAAAATTGAATAAACGAAATGAAATACGTTCACCATCTCCATTAACGCAAACAAATATCTAACCTATCTCTTCATAACCAAATAGTGCTGGGTAGTTGTATGCGCCACGGTGTGATGGTTTATTTGTCCCCTGCTTATAATCTAACTGAACCGTAAAAGATCCGGATCCGGATCAATGGCCTGAAAGAAAGGATTCCGCCCATTCTTCTGAAAATATCCTTCGGGGCAGAGGGAGATGGCAAATTACATTCCACGGATACCACGAGTAGAACCTTTCCCACCATAAATGAGATTTGCGGTGCCTTTATTTCATTTTATGAATCCATAATAATATTACTGATTTGTATATGTATTAAGTAATTTTATACGTATAATATTATTTAAGTCATAATTACTTTTAATTTAATATATTCTAGAGAAACATAAAGTGTAACTTAGTTTGTAAAACAGTAAAAACATAGCCACATTAGTATTTGGCCCCTAAAACAAATCCCTACGTGCTGTGCGTGGGCAAAAATGTGTTTCTTGCGTGTGAGAACCAGTTCGTAGCACGTGCGAGGCAGGTATCAGTTTTATTTGACGCTCGAGTTCCGTTTACGGTTACGTTATTTGATCTAATCGATGGTAAACTTGAAACTTGGCGTGTGGCGCCATGGTGGCGGTCGCCATGACGACAGACCACTTTGAGTTATTTGTACGACTGTTTTATAATCAGTTTGTGACAGTATCCAGGATAAGGTGGAGCCGTAAAGCCGTATACCGTCCTATTCTATGCAGGGAATATCCTTTCAGTGTTCCCGATTTTCCGGGTAACTTTCTAATTTTTCTTTACCTAAAAACCATCTTCAGTTTGTTACGAACAATTTAAACAAAATATAGGCAAATCGGCCTAGTAGTTTCTGAGTTATAAGGCTTTAGATATACATATATTCATTTCTATATGCAGGCTGTATTTATATTCACTAGTGTCCTTTTAAGGGGTAGATCTATATCGACACCAAATCGGTGTCACGAAACTAATTTCGAAAAAAAAAAAAAAATATTATATAATAATTATATTATTATAGAAAATTTTGTTCTTCAATTTATCCCGATCTCGCGCCATGCGCTTAACTGAAGTCTCAAACATTAAAACGACTTATTATATTATTAAATATCGAATTCATTTTTCTCGTAATTGGAAAACATTTTTTCAATACTTTTTGCTGATTATTGATATAGACCAACCCCATAAAGGCAAAGTGAATATAAATACACACTGTAAAGTTTTTTTTTTTGAAGTTAAACTTCTTTGGGCCCGTTGTACTCATTGGGATGGGATGTTGGTCGAGAAGCCGCGTCACGCGTTAATAGTAATAGAGGCCAATTGCTTTATTTACGAAATATGTTTGTCGCGTTGTAGAGTCCCTTCCGAAAGCTAGTTATCAGCGTTTTTTTTCCCAAATTATACGAAAGTATATGAATATACGAACTTAATAATGATATTGTATAGTTGTATAGTATAATAATAGTGTAATAGTGTAATAGTTGTGTAGTATAGTATAAGTGACTTATAATAATATATAGAATAACAGGGAAAAATGTCTTATATTTCATTTATATATCCTGTGTGTGAGTGTGTGTGTGCGAATGGCCAAGGAAGTATAACTTTTACCGTCTGGTGCGACGTAGACCCATTTTTGTTTCTTATACTAAATACTAGCTGACCCGGCCACGCGTTGCTGTGGCTAAAGTTTTTGTTATATTACATTATAGTAAACAATCTAAGAGGAACAATAAGAGAACATCAGTCACGGAGTCCACTATGCTTTTTCACACAGATGGTATTTGTAAAAAAATATGGTGATCTCCTTATTTGACTTTCTACTACTATAACCCTTTAGTACAATGAAATTATTTACGAACTAAGACGACAATGATGATGTTGGTATACAAATTCACTGGATTGAGATTGATTTGAAGGGGAAGTACGTTGAACACAATTAATTAAAATGTTCTTACACTTGATACTAAGCAGAAATCAATAGGTAAAAAATAAAAATTTATCAGATTTATTATTTCCATTTAATTTTATAACAAATATAAGTATATTACAGTATAATACAGTAAATAACATGTGACGCTTAAACTCATGAATGAGGTAGGCAAGGCAGACAGTCTTAAACTTTTAAACATTAATATCTTTTTTTTTGAATTATAAATACTTTCAATTTCAATTTAATTTAACACCAATCGGTGCACAATGTTTTTGGTTAACCTGTCTTTAGCTAACACAAATAGATTCGACGGTTTCCCAACACGTGTGTCCCGGCCGATCCGCTTCCAGCGGATCCGAAGACCAGTCCTCTTCAGTCGGGACACAGCTGGGTGGCTTCTGGTGCCACGTTCTCAAGGTGGACTGTAGATCCGAGCTTTCCAAGAGTCAGTCTCCTCAAATCAAGCTAGCCTGATTTATAATGCAACGATTTCAAAAAGTTCAAAATGATTAAAAGTCAATAAAAACAGAATTGAAAGTTATCACACTATTTATTCAAAACAGTATATTCAACGGGTCGTAAATCCGTTGAATAAGCAAAAGGATATTGTCTGAATCACAATTTAAAACACAGAATAAAGTTCAGTACTAATTAAATTAATGCGAACAAACATTGACAGTTTATAATACAGTTCTCCGAGATAGTGACAATTTGTGACTATTTATTTTATGAAATAAATGTCAGATTGTCTTCAATTCACTCACCGATATGTAGATTTCAGCCTAACTTCTCAATCGTTCACTAAACGAGTCTCGAACGCTGAAGTACATTTGTTTTTGGTAATTTGTGACCTCGTTGATTTAGCTCGATTTTATCTCGTTGCGTGATTAACATTTAGCTCTCGTGGTATCCAAAACCTCTGGTTGGATGGTACGTAATTAATAGAGTTACACCAACTTCTAAAAATTTTAAACTAAGTTTAATATTCGCGACGGCTATCGATTGACGTTATAAAAAACTGACAGCGAAACGGTGCTCAGTCACGTCTGCTAAAAAAACTAAAACAACACTAACTCGCCCGTAGGTACGAGCGCCCCTTTTAAGCATTAGTGAAACCCCCCCCCGTCCCTCGACGGGTGACTGTCTCTCTCCTGTATCTACAGGCGTTTTTGAAATATTTTAAATCACGTAATTTTTATAATACATTTTAACCGTGACTTATTGTTGCTAATATTATGCTAAACAAATATATTCCCTAATCTACAAGATATATTTACATGTTTTCTTTATTTGATAAAAACGGTTTTGTAATTATAATATAAAAATAAACAATCCGTTTTTAGCCTTAACCATTACTAAAATTCTATTTTGTTTCTATGACCTACAAACCTAAATCCAGTGACTTTTTCCTTTGAATTAAATATCAAATATAGATTATTTCGCGGCGCGCTAATGACCTGTAATTAGGTTCTCGTTTAACTCCGTCGCGTTTCCGAAACGCGTATTTTTAACTCATTAGTCTATTGCAAACGCGTAATCCTTTAATGTCTCTTAAATGATATTGTTTTGGCGTAAGATTTAAATATCTTACCTATATTTATGTTACGTATCTACCTTATGGATACTTTAAATAACAACAAATATTATCATTATACAGTTTTACAATCTTACAAGCTAGACAAAAAACATTTATACATATGTAGGTAGTGATCATTCTCACATTCAGTCAATTTTGGCACCAAAACTATAGTTTTCTTATACTATTAAAATATTAAATAAATGTGAATATTTAGAATTCACCGTTACCAATTTTTGAAAGACTTTCGCGGCGTCTTTAAAAACAAACTTCCCGGTTCGTTATATGGCGGTACAGCGCCTCGTACACTTATATGACGGTAAGGGTTTTACAGCCCCCTGCATCTTTATTACGGTCCGGTCGCGTATCCTAATCCGTGCTTCTAAGCCATCCTTTTGTCATACTAAGCTAACTGCGCCGTATTTTCAGATATTTTGCTTCAAATGATTTTTTTTTATTTAAAATTCGTCAGTCTGGTGTTGCCAACTTATAATTTCCGAAATTAATTTCCTGAATGGGAGTTTACCTCATATTTCCCACGACATTCCGCCCTCTCTGAAACGTTACTCTTTCAGACTTTGATGGTCGTGGACTCGCAACACTGCCACTTTGACTGCCGGTCGTTTGTAATGTTTCCCGTGGCTTTTGACGGTTACCGCTCGGGTTTGTCCGTCTGTGCCGGGGTGTGTTTGCACTACTATGCCGCGCAGCCAAGCGTTTTGCGGAAGTCTTTTTTCGATTATGAAATACCACGTCGCTTACTTGTATATGTTTCGCGGGTTGTTGCCATTTTTCTCGGTGCATGAGACGCTCGTGATGCCGGAGTCGTATGGCAGGTAGATCGGCCCTCCGGGCAGGTATCGCCTTTCCCTGTCGGCCCCGGCAATACGGACACTTTTGAGCCGTTTTCCACACAGCGCTTCGCGCTTTAGGTATATAGAAACGCTGTCTTAATTCGTTTAATACGAACCTTTGACCTTGATGGGGGCTCGTCTCATGCACATGGCTTATTAATAGCTTGGTGTAAGGGTGACTTGCAAACAATATGGCCGGCTTAATGAATTGCAATGCGACACCTTGCACTGCACTTATGCGGCCGCCTACACGCAGTATTTTTTCGTCATCTAAAAATGCATTTAGATGACGTATTTTACTCGACTTTTTTATCGGCCGATTTGCGCTTATATCTTTTAGCTCCTCAGCGAAGATTTCGTTTTGCGCTTGTCGTAACCAGTACTTTTCCGAGTTATCGATTTCTTTCGCGGATAGCGCCCCCCGCTCCCCCCTTTTTCGAAAGATATCGACCGCTCTGAACACCCACGCTGTACAACGAATTAGGCGCGTCCATTTTGAATATTTGGACGCGTCTATTAACGCTGTTTTGGTCTCAGCAACGTGAGTGACAAAGACGTTATTTGTCACTTTGTTGTGATAATTTATTTTCACCTTTTGAAAATTAGAAGTTAAATCGTCTCTTAATAGCCCGTCGCGCTCGTTGCGTTGTAAGTGCAACGCGCGCCCGCCATTTGTCCCGGCGTCGAAATTACCGTTTTTTAATTTCGCGTCGCGTTCTTTACATCGTGAATGTGATACGCGATCGCTATTTGCGCCGGCGCCGAAATTACTGTTTTTTAATTTCGCGTCGCGCGCCTTACGTCGTGAATGTAATACACGATCGCTATTAGCGCCCGGTCCGATTTTACCGCTTAATGACCACCCAATTAACGCCTTCGTAACCACAGGGCCCTGACGCCAATTACCATGCACTTCCCGGGGCAAGATGAGGCCATACTGGTCTTGTCCGATAAGCATTTTTATTTTTCCGTGAACCGACTTAATAGGTAACCTAGATATAAACGGATATTTTTCTCGTAATTTATCGATATCTAAATTATGATAAGGTAAATTTAGATTTTTCATTGTTTTTACATGTTTTAAATTATAAATTACGGAATTGTTTTCGGCTTGAATTTTTATATCTACCGACCTAATACACGAGTCCTGTGATCGCATACCGTTAATACCTACTATTTTTAATGTCGATGTAACGCCCTTTGCGCCGATTTCATTTGCTATTTTTTCGTCGATTAGAGTCAGAGTCGATGCCTCATCCAATAACGCGAGTATATCCCTGGACCCAGCCTCGCCCGTGACCTTCACATTCACAACTCGGAGTCCAATGCTTCCGCTCTCATGACGTGTGTGCGTCACGTGACCTGTCTCGACGGCGGTTGACCCCTCTGGAGAGGCCGCTTGGCTGGGTTCCGAACGCGTTATCGGATGAAGTAACTTATGGTGTTTACTTTTGCATCCGTTAATTCCGCACGACACTTTTCTTTTACATTGAAGTGCGGTGTGTCCTAATTTTAAACAAATAAAACATAAGTTTTCTTCCCTGACCCAATCGCGTTTACTGTTTAGGCTTAGAGCCGCAAAATTCCTACAAACATTTAAATCATGATTTGTTTTTTTACAGTACAGACATTTTTTAACTTCTAACGATTTTTCGTAGGTATTAAAAATATGCCTACGCGTCGGCTCTAATTTTTTAATCGCGCGCGTTTTTAACTCGCTGCGTTCTTTGACCGCGGGTTTCGAACCACCTGAGTTAGTTTCCTCTTTTGCGGCCGCGTCCAGTAATGACTCTAGCCATTCCCCGAAATCTGTAAGTGTGGGATGTTCTCCCCTAAATTCTCTATACCACTGAAGCCTTAAATATTGAGGTAATTTTAAAATTAATTCTTTCAACAATGGCGGATTAATTAAATATCCGTCATGTCCCATACTTTTAAGTGAGTGTACAATGTTGCAAACAATGGTGCCAAAATTAACTAATTGTGAAAGTGAGTCACTTACCCCAATATTCGGAACACTGCGAGCCTCTGTCATCAGTTCATCTATGCGAGCATCTGGTCTGCCGAAGCGTCGATAAAGCACCTTCATGATGGCAGGAACGTTCTCCGGTTCGACTAGCAGCGACCTCACAGCCTCCCTGGCTGGCCCGCTGAGTGAGGCAGCCAAACGGATTAAATTATCTGCATTGGAGTAGCCGCACATCTCGTTCCCCTGATTAAATAAACTAATGAATATCGGAAACTCATTAGTGTTTCCGGTAAACTTCGGCAAGTCTCGTAAAAGTTTTGCACGCGCCGACACTAACATGTTATTTCGATATGAATCACTTATATTAGGCACTGACACACACACTTTTTCAGTTTTTATCGGCGACCGTTGTCGGTAGCGCGTTGTCTCGCTCTCGCCCGGCCGCCCCTCTTGTGTCGCGCCAATACGGAGATTTCGAAACGCCTGTTTCAAATCGTCCGCTTGCGTGTCGATTCTCGGTATTTTCGTCGCGGCCCATTCGCGACAATACCTAGACGATGCGGATGAGTCCGCGATGCTGCCCTCATCGTCATCTTCTTCCTCGGCCTCGATCATCTTTTTCTTGATCTCCAGCCTCTTTGCCACCAGATCCATCTGTATTTGGGTGGCTTCTGCAGCGGCTTGCAGCCTGGAGTTTTCTGCAGCGGCTTGCAGCCTAGAGTTTTCTGCCTGCAGCCTGGCGCTCTCTTCTGCAGCCTCAAGATCCGCTGCCAGCAGTTGTCTGGTGACGCTGCTTCTCGAAGCAGCTGACGTCCTGGACCTGCGGCTTGCAACGGATGATGCCCGTGACGCAGGAAGTTCCTGGGCCGCTGCCTGCAGCCTCTCCTGGAGCCTGGATGGGCCTGCTTCCGTGCTGACCTGTTCGGCTTCCTGGGAATCCTGTGCCGTCATCATGCTTAAGCGCTCCGTGGAGTACGGCGCTTGTTCCTCGGCTCTGTCCTGTCGGCGTCCTGCGCTGATGGTTCTCCCTGAACCGCGGCTTGTATTGCCTGACAGTCTTTGCCTCAGGCGCTCGCTCTTCCTCTCTCCTGGAGTTGCCTGATCTGCCATATCCTTTTGGCTCGCTTGACTTTTTGACATCTTGTCAAAGAAAACTCGGGGCTCGTCCAATCCGGCTCGAAGGACCAACAAAGATGCTATGTCCCGGCCGATCCGCTTCCAGCGGATCCGAAGACCAGTCCTCTTCAGTCGGGACACAGCTGGGTGGCTTCTGGTGCCACGTTCTCAAGGTGGACTGTAGATCCGAGCTTTCCAAGAGTCAGTCTCCTCAAATCAAGCTAGCCTGATTTATAATGCAACGATTTCAAAAAGTTCAAAATGATTAAAAGTCAATAAAAACAGAATTGAAAGTTATCACACTATTTATTCAAAACAGTATATTCAACGGGTCGTAAATCCGTTGAATAAGCAAAAGGATATTGTCTGAATCACAATTTAAAACACAGAATAAAGTTCAGTACTAATTAAATTAATGCGAACAAACATTGACAGTTTATAATACAGTTCTCCGAGATAGTGACAATTTGTGACTATTTATTTTATGAAATAAATGTCAGATTGTCTTCAATTCACTCACCGATATGTAGATTTCAGCCTAACTTCTCAATCGTTCACTAAACGAGTCTCGAACGCTGAAGTACATTTGTTTTTGGTAATTTGTGACCTCGTTGATTTAGCTCGATTTTATCTCGTTGCGTGATTAACATTTAGCTCTCGTGGTATCCAAAACCTCTGGTTGGATGGTACGTAATTAATAGAGTTACACCAACTTCTAAAAATTTTAAACTAAGTTTAATATTCGCGACGGCTATCGATTGACGTTATAAAAAACTGACAGCGAAACGGTGCTCAGTCACGTCTGCTAAAAAAACTAAAACAACACTAACTCGCCCGTAGGTACGAGCGCCCCTTTTAAGCATTAGTGAAACCCCCCCCCGTCCCTCGACGGGTGACTGTCTCTCTCCTGTATCTACAGGCGTTTTTGAAATATTTTAAATCACGTAATTTTTATAATACATTTTAACCGTGACTTATTGTTGCTAATATTATGCTAAACAAATATATTCCCTTAATCTACAAGATATATTTACATGTTTTCTTTATTTGATAAAAACGGTTTTGTAATTATAATATAAAAATAAACAATCCGTTTTTAGCCTTAACCATTACTAAAATTCTATTTTGTTTCTATGACCTACAAACCTAAATCCAGTGACTTTTTCCTTTGAATTAAATATCAAATATAGATTATTTCGCGGCGCGCTAATGACCTGTAATTAGGTTCTCGTTTAACTCCGTCGCGTTTCCGAAACGCGTATTTTTAACTCATTAGTCTATTGCAAACGCGTAATCCTTTAATGTCTCTTAAATGATATTGTTTTGGCGTAAGATTTAAATATCTTACCTATATTTATGTTACGTATCTACCTTATGGATACTTTAAATAACAACAAATATTATCATTATACAGTTTTACAATCTTACAAGCTAGACAAAAAACATTTATACATATGTAGGTAGTGATCATTCTCACATTCAGTCAATTTTGGCACCAAAACTATAGTTTTCTTATACTATTAAAATATTAAATAAATGTGAATATTTAGAATTCACCGTTACCAATTTTTGAAAGACTTTCGCGGCGTCTTTAAAAACAAACTTCCCGGTTCGTTATATGGCGGTACAGCGCCTCGTACACTTATATGACGGTAAGGGTTTTACAGCCCCCTGCATCTTTATTACGGTCCGGTCGCGTATCCTAATCCGTGCTTCTAAGCCATCCTTTTGTCATACTAAGCTAACTGCGCCGTATTTTCAGATATTTTGCTTCAAATGATTTTTTTTTATTTAAAATTCGTCAGTCTGGTGTTGCCAACTTATAATTTCCGAAATTAATTTCCTGAATGGGAGTTTACCTCATATTTCCCACGACAACGTGAACACGCAACATATAGTTGCCCATGAGAAAAACATGGATTTTCCAAATCTAAACCACAAATGGACATTGTTTGACCTTGAGATTTATTTATAGACATGGCGAAAGCTAAACGAATTGGAAACTGTAGCCTTTTGAAGGGTATGGTAGAATCTGATGGTATCATCGGAATACGTGGCAGCAGGACCACTTTTCCTTTAAACTTCCCAGCCAAAATGGTTGCTTCAAGAATGTTTCCGGTGATCTTTTTGATGACCAAACGCGTACCGTTACATAATTGAGGTGGATTCAAATTACGGAGGAGAATAATAGGGGAACCAATCTTTAATCGAAGATTATGTGGTGGCATTCCAGGGATATCTAATGAATTTAAAAATTCAATCGGAAAATTTACACTTTCATTTTCATCAACAACAGTATCGATTGATTTAAAAGACATCAGATCGCCTGGTAACAACTGTTGTATCTGGAAGTTAATTTCGTCAACATCAACGTTTTTGGCTGCCAAAATCGCCCGTTGACTAAGCCATTCATGATTCAAATAATTATTCTGTATATCCGGGAAAATACTCTGAATCAATTCAGTTTTATCCTGAACAACAGTGCAAAAATTGTCTGGTAGTTTAATGCATTGCGTATTTGGTTGCAGTTTTATTTTACCGTTCCCAATATCTAGTAGTTGTTCGGAAAATATTAGTGCTGATGGATCATTTTGCAATTGTACTCGCATATTTATGGTCAATCGAAGTGTTTCAACACTTCGCCATAAGAATGATTGTTTCAAACATGCATTAATCTCATCCGCGAAAGTAGAGCGAGGTATAACCGGTAAGGTCTGCCGGAAGTCACCAGACAAAAGTAAGATAGCACCACCGAAAAGTTTATTATTGCTGTTTAAATCTTGCATAGTTCTGTTTAATGCTTCAAGTGAATATTTGTGTGCCATTGTGCACTCATCCCAAATTATTATAGAACTCTTCCGCAACACTGCAGCTATTCCACTATTCTTTTTGATGTTACACATTGCATCTGGTTTATTATGAACGTCCAATGGCAGCTTGAATGTTGAATGTGCTGTTCGCCCACCATCCAGTAAAGTAGCCGCAATGCCTGACGATGCTAATGCTAATGCGATTTTTTGTTGCGACCGTATTTTGGCAAGAATCAACGATATTAAAAATGTCTTACCGGTTCCACCGGGTGCATCCAAGAAAAAAAAACCGCCTTGTTCAGCAGCAACAGCCAGCATAATCCGATCATAAATATTTTTTTGTTCTGCTGTCAGTAATGGTTCACTGTTCATGATAATTGTTGCTAAACTTCCATGGTCATATTGATTTTCTCGTTGTAAATCGGTATTGACTAAGTCGGTGGCTGGACGATTAGGTGATGGCATACCATAATGATTAAGTGGTAAATTTGAAATAAGAACACATAAATCCTCGATCAAGACCAATGCTTCATTGTACATCTCTGGTGTATAATCTATGTTTTGGCATTGATTTGTTTGTCTAATTCGGTGCAAGATGTCTTCTGTCATACAATTTTTATATTTTTCCCACAAAGTTTGTGCTTGCGAGGGATAACATGTCGCCAAAATAATTGCAAACAACTGACGAATGTTATTCGGTGTTGATGTCAACGCAGCATCAGCAAGCGTTAAGTCCCAATGGTTATCGTCTTCTAGCAATTGCAGTTCACGACATGCATCCTGGTATGTATTGAATACTCGACCATTAGCTGTTCGTAAAAATTCAAAAGACGTTGGTCTGGGAACATTCACCAATAACAAACGTAAATAGAAGCACTCACGTTGCTTTGGATGTACCGTGTAAAGTCTCCCCAATGTCTTAGCTTTGAATATGCCTGTAATGGAAGGATGTGGTTTTCCTTGTTTCCGTGGCTCCCATTTTTTACTGGATTTGTTCCATGTGAAATAACGTGGAACATCACCATACACCAATGTCTTCGCGAATTGGCCAAAAACATCAGGTTTTTGACACAATGTAAAAAATTCAGTTAGAGTCGTTTTCGGAGCTTCGAACGCTCTTTGGAGAACATTTTCTTCAGTGAAGTATACACGTTGACCGTTTTCAAGATGTATTGCCAGATGTTGGACAGCAGGATCTCTTTCGTGGATGGGAAAGCTGAGAATATGCCAAATAGCTTCATTGCTGCTAATGTATCTGCCCATTTGGTATCGTGCTATTTCGTCATTTTTATTTATGTTTTTTACTTCAAATATGGCCAAATCACTGTCTTTGTTTACATATTTACAAATATACTTAATTGATTTAACAGAACTGCAAAGCTCAACATTGATATGAGCTTTGTAAGTTTTTGAAAGTAGTGGTGAGTATGGTACCACCCACTGATTATCAAACTCAACTTGATTTGGAAAGTTCGGCAGTCGCATTGTAAATGTGTGGCCACCATTCTCAGTACTTCTGCGGCGATACATTGGATAACCATCAATATCCGTGATCGTGTCATTCGTATGCGGCTTTGGGAAGTTTTTTTACATTTTCCATTTTCCATGCACGGTGACGTCATGTTGAAAACACCGCATGGCCCATGGATCATGTGTTTGGTGACAATATCAAATAATTCTTGATCAATTAATGGGTCTGGAATTTCGGCTGAAATTATTTGATCGATTTCTTCAGGACGGATTCTATCTTTAAGCCAAACCAAAATGTGGGCATGAGGCAAACCTCGCTTTTGCCACTCTATCGTATACAGCCAACAACGTGTGATACCAAAAATTGTATATTTAACAATAAAATCAATTAAGGATTTCAATTTTTGTTTAAACACACGTGCAGTTAAATCATGACGATGAATGGCTTGTTGTCCTGGCAATAGTAAAGTTTGTATCTCTTCCCAATTCGGATTACATGTGAATGTAATAAATAAATCCGGTCGGCCGTAATGACGTACGTAAGTCATCGCATCTTGTATGTATTCCTGCATGTTCCGTGGACTGCCGATGTAGCTTGAAGGTAAAATGAAAGCATTACCGATGTCATTGGGATTTAAATTTCCATCGATGTTTCCAGCAACAGCATCTCGTAAGTGAATATATTCTTCCGATCGTAGTTTTGCCTGGTTGAATCGAAGGAATCGCAAGCGTTCGCTTTCGACCTTAGCATACATATCAACAATGTATTGATGGAACAGCTGACGATATCGAAGGATATAATTGTCTTGATGTTGTCTAACCATTATTCGGTGTGCGTAGTAGTTCATTGAGCTAACTTTATTATTTCTGTAATCACCTAAAAAAATAAAAAATAAAATGCAATACGAAATTAAAATCTATACATACAGTAAGAAAGTAAATAGATAATTGTCAAATTTACCGGTATTTGGATCATACTGATTGATATTAAGGTGATATTCATCTTGTCCTTGCCAAAATATCAATGGATATTGTAGTGCGTCATATGAACGGTGTAGATCCGAAATCGTACTGACAGTGTTGTCTCGCCGTGTAATGTTTATAGATCTTTTGTCAACTGGATCACCAACCATGATAACAGCAACCTCATCAACAGTTGGAGCGTTGAATCTACCAGCATGTTCACCTAATGGTACTTTGTCGGCTTTTATGACGATTTGATAATTGTCATTTTGCAGTCGTGGCGAAACTCTTTTGATCAATTGAATTAGTTGATTGTGATCTTTTAAAAAATTTTCCAATAATATCACAATTGCTCTTTCCTCTGCTTGTTCAATAAAATTATACAGGCACCGAGTCGTCACGCGCTCTTCACAATCGCCCATAAAATAAAAAGGTATCGACATCTGTCAGTTTTATGACTGCCAAATAATAACGGACAAAAAATTAGCGATAAATTAAAATTGCGACTATAATTTGAGATTTAAACTATCCTATCTCTCAAGTGCACATCGAACTGCACATGGTGTTCAAATTTTATTATAATCGGTTAAGTGTTTTAGGAGTCCATTGAGGACAAACATTGTGACACGAGATTTATATATATTAAGATTTACAAGTCAACAAACTTTGCAAAATTAAAATACGTATGTTTCACTTTAAATATTTGCCATTTAATTAAAATGTTGTTCATTAGTACCGTCGTGATGAACAAACTGGCAGGTTATAAATTGCGTGGCTCGACTGTGTGTACGAAAGACATTTTAGACAGGGGCGGATATTTTCCCGCAGGCACTGCGTGGGTTCAAATGAAATTTCCCCTACAATTAGCAAGACCCAAATATATTGGCGGCACTCATTTGAGCAATCTATTAGGCCTTTAAACGAGGCGCCTGTTTATAAATTATTCCAGAGCCAACGCTACGTCACATAAAGTAATGCGTTTCTTCGCATGTGTTTGTACTGAGAATATTTCATATACTTAATGCCACCCATGCATATCACGTTTTCACAGTATTCAGTATAACATAATTATACATCATGATGGTTGGCCACTATAATATCACCGTATCAGATGTACAGACCTGCTTAATGATAGTTTATTAAAATTCGGGCCTACTGATAAATCTATACCGACAGTAGCATGCTTACCCGGGGACTGGATCAATCGCTTTTTTAATGGTAGTAAATCTAATGCTTTATAGCTATTGCAATAATTGCTAATATCGTTGCTAACACGTTTGTAAATCTAAAAGGCTACCATTAGAAAAGCGATTAATCCAATCCCCGGGTAAGCATACAAGTACCGAGGGACAAGTTTACTCAAATGTATGCCTATTGATACATATCTACGATTTGATAAATGTAATAATTGAACATGTTAATAGTCAAATCCTGTACCTAAGTCAAAATGTGGTAAAGAGATTATCGGTGTAATTCTATTGCTAAGTTCTAAAGATACTAAAATATGATTTTAAATATTACTAGATACATTAAGAAGTAAGTAGTTATATTAGTAGTCGCATAAAATCAAAAGCAGTTCTGTGGCAATTTAATGAAAACAATTTACACCTAGAATAAGGTCATCCATGTTGTTTAATTCCTGTTATTTTTTTTAATGCTGTTTTTAAAAGTGGATCTTGCAAATTGCTGTTTTTGTTTCCAACATGTTGCTAATTACGTCAAAAATAAAACTACGTCACAGTATTTAATCATAATTTTAATCAGTAACATAAGTAATTTTAACATGGCTGCAGATATTTGGTTTTGATTATAACCTAATATTTTAAACACGCTTTATAGGGTCAGATTACTGTTTTCGATTATTATTTCTTGCTTAATTTGTGGTAAAGTTGAAGAAGTTTTTGCTTTAGATTCTATGACTCATATTCAAATAATTGACATTTATTTTAACATCCGACGCACAGCTGATGTGACAGAAATTTAAAATATTATTATCATCTATTATTTTCTCTTCTAGCATGACAAAATCCACGTTCAATTGCAAAAGTTAGACAATTAGTTGTACACCAATTCATTTGTGTGCTCTTGTAACTGAAGTCAACGCGGACCAATGAAGAAAGTTTGCTCCAACTCAAAACAGTCCTCATTAGTTCAAAGCACCGAAATCCAAGCGGAGCCGGGGCTATACAAATACAGGATTCTGAGGGTTGTGAGATGAACGCTGGGTTTTATTAAAGGGCTAGCCCATAATCTTCATGCGAGCGATTTAATAAAATATGTATTATTCTATTTTCAACACCTAAACACACATTTACACAGCTCCTTCCTCACGTGTATTTATAGTTTCATATACACTTATATTTTTTACATACTAAATAAAATACTTGAAATATAATTTCATTTATTTATATTCATCGGTAAACTCACAGGGTTACATTAATAAAAACTATAATAAGGCCGATTATGAGTTACGCATTTAAATCTAACAATAAGGTGACAGTTTAAAAAACAACATGAAATAATATATACATAGAATGGCAAGCCTAAATACTAAACACATATTAAAGAAAATAAATTATTTTATGGTGTGCCGAATATAATTAATAAATGATTTGTCTGTTAAGTAAAATATATCTACGTGTTTAAAACTAATATTGTAGGTACGCGCTCATTGTTCTGAATAAAAAGGAATTCTTAACGTAAATGGTCTTAAATTCGGGTAGTTCGACGAAATGGCACTTTTAGTTCGATTTTAGACAGTAAATAAGGGCAGTCTACAAAGTTGTGAAAAAATTATGTTTAAAAAGGCCTTGTCTGTAATCATGCGCCTATCTTCCGAATTCTGAATAAAACGATAATTCAAAGCTTGCCGGTATGATTTGAAGGTAACATATTCACTAAAATGTAAATGTTTAACAAAACATTTCTACACCTTTTCAATTCGCGTCTTGTGACTTTCATATTGAGGTGACCAAATATATGAGGCATACTAAATAATACTACATACATAAGCAAAATAAATAACCTATAAAATATAAATCATACATACAACAAGTTTACAATTATTTCAAGACTTTTTCATTATTTAATCACTAGTTATAATTATTAGATATATGAACAAAAAATGAAATAGAGATTAGGCGAGTACCTCTGCTGGACGTTTCGTTGACTAGTATAAAAGTATATTTCAGGTCGTACCGAGGCGAAGACTGAAGGGGAGGTGATTATGTTCCCCATTACGAGTAAGAAATAATTCGTAAAAAAATGCGTAAATAATTCATCCCCAAATTTATCAATCCCCTTTAGCGTGGCAAAACGCGATAGATATCTCGTTTTGCCATACTCGTTCCTGTTCGATCAACAAACAGTTGTCGCGAACGATCAGTTGAAGGCGACAACAAACGGTTTGTTATTATCTCGTGAAGTTTACGTTTTTTTTCAATACAAATCATGTTTGAAATTGCGGGGCTAATTAGCTGCATGTTTTAACGGCAAGGGTAGATGTTTTATACTAGATTTTTTTTTTCGAAAAGAGGCTGTGGGTTTATAATGCTGTTTTTGCTCTATGGTTATTTATATTTATTTTAGAATCGGTGATAACCCTGATATGGTCTGAACTACTTCAAAACGTTTACAATTGCGTGAAGCTGAAGAACTAAATTATTCAAAATGGTTCTTGCCTATGTAAGAAACAGTGCTGATGGTGCTCCATGATGTCACCCCTACCCCTGCCCCTCCCCATGTTTGATCTTCTCCTTGTTCTCACTCTATCTCTTTCTCTTTCAAGTTTTGTTATGAAAAGCCGTTCTTAAGATGTTTACTCTGACACATTATGTTTCGTTTTGTAAATTTAGCCTAATTAGAATTCTGATTATTCTGAGCACGGCGTTAAGCATTGCTACTCATGAAATATGCTGTACCTATTAACCTACACATATTCAAAATATAAATACTAGAATTTTTAATATTTATCATAATTGCAAAATATATATGTTATATAATTACCACATTGAAGTGTACACAGCTAATGAGTTTGACAGTAATTAAAAAGTAACTTATGAATAATTTATTACATTAACGTGTTTTCATACAAATTAAGTGAATTCTAATGTATATATAATTAATGGATTTATGATGTCGCGAATATTCAAATATTTTAGAAACAGCCGCCCAAGCAAACAAGCCAACAATTATTTATTATTTTTAAACCCCCACATATAAATACACGCTTACAGCTATTCATTAAAATCCTATGTCGAATATAAGTTTTTTTATTTATACAAACATTCCGTTTTATGTAATAAGTTCTGTTAGTCTTCTAAGTAAACAATAACAATATTTTGACTTTTTAACCAATCATTTTATAGCGTGATTTTATAAGAAATGATCCTTTTACTCTCAAATAAAGGGTTTATCTAATTAGATGCATTTTTTGGTAAATTTTAATAAAATATGATAAAAAAAGCATCATCTTATAATATTATTAAAATTTATTAAAAAATATTAAAATCACCATTAAAATAACTGCAGTACGCATACAGCATAATATTTGCTTGCTAAATTATAACTTTTTATGATCAACCGTTTTTATGATCATGCCAGCCAGTCAGACAACAAAGTCAAGTTCCTGCTTATGACCACTCATGTTCGAAACTCTAAAAAGGTAGCTTTTTAACCACAAATCATTCCCCGCATAAATAATACAAGGCATATATATTAGCAGAAAAACAAATATTAATCGTGGTTCAACTATACAGATGTCACAAGAAGTTTAATCTAAAACACCATCGACCTAAAATGATTTCTGAAAGTTTTATTCTAAAATTTTAATTTAAATTCATTTAAACCAACTATAATTAGATTTTTCCAGACTGTAAATTATCATCATTGATAATTATTTAACTTTACTAGATTATTTAATTTATAAATTTAATATTAGCCTAGAAACAGTTTTAAAATATAAGCATTTATATAATAAAGCTGGTCAAAACAATATTCCTATAAGAAAAGGATAAAAAAAAATAAAATATATTAACACTAGCAAAAACTCCCATAAAAAAAATACTCCCAAAAGTATCGCCATCTAGCGGGAAATTTCACCATTCCTGTTAACAGCAGAAAGGCTGCAACGCTTTTCCCATACATAATTTTAAGCTTCGATATTGTCCCGAAAGAGGACGTGGGCGCCATGCCCAATATTACAAACTCAAAAAATATTTTAGGAAAAAAAAATATTACAATTGTAGAAAGTCATAACCATCACCAATGTTTATTACTTTTTTAAGTGCTTCATTTTAACGTTTTAACTATTAAAATATTCCGAAAAAAAGATATTTCAATATAAAAATCAAATACCAATGCCATATTTATTAAACAGACCTGATAAACGACTTTATAAAAAATATGAAATGTTGATAGAATATATACATATAATAGAGCGTATTTAGATATAACCAAGTATTTTAATCAAATACACTTTTTATTTAAAAATCTTTACTATTTAACTCACCAGGGTTGATCAACTAGCATTTTATTTTATTTAATACACACACACATAACACACAATGCACTAACTCCAACCCAACCCAATACCAATACCAATCATAAGCAATATTTAAAAGGAGGCCGTGAGTGAACTAAATATAAAAACCTTGGGTAATAAAAAAAAATCCATACATTGAAAATAAGCTGAGACCCAAGGACGGATCCGGAAGTGTTTTTCGTAGAGGGCACAGGGTGGGGAAAAGGCCGGGGGTAAAGAGCCCCCACACCATTTTAAAGGGGTGAGGTCCGGGGAAATGGTCAACACAAATGAGGCTACTTTTGAGTGTCTTTAGACCCTAGTAAAAATAGTGTTTTGTGCCAGTATTTTTATGTTTCTTCCCCAATGAGAAATTAATATGCTGCCTTTACATTGAGAGTGACAGTGAACACCTCATGCTTAGGGGGGGGAGGGGGGAGTTGCCCCCAGTGCCCTTCTCTGGATCCACCCTTGCTGAGATATTTCCTTATAACGGCGCATTAATGGCGAATTAGCGCACTGTTACCGCCGCCGCGCCGCTTAAAATGATGACATTCGCAGCGTCATTATACGCGGAGTAATCGTCGAAGTAATGTTCCATCGACGGCGTTACCATTATCGTAAACGTAATCTGAACGCGAATAACAGACGAAAGACGAGAGACGAGAGATGGGACAGGACAAGAGAGCACAAACCCTTCCGGATAAGTGGTCGTGAAGACGGACAGAATTGGTCCATTAGATCGAATTTGCCGGCGTGTTTGTCTGCTCCGTCGCTAGTTAGGTAATCGGGCAGTTTGGTAACAACGTCATTTACCTATTATTATTATTATTATTAAGTAATTGCAATATTTAGGAGCTAGCTCCGGTGATACTGTTGAGTTTAGAAGGTGAGGAAAATAATGCTTAACAACTCGCAGCCTACGCTTAAATACAGCCTTGGAACAAGGAAAGTATTCCACTGGCGAATTGTTCTGGAAAGAAACGAATTGAACCCAATGTTCCGTTTTCTCAAGATAGGTTTTATCTTGGAAGGATGGTCATTACGGCCATTATAAGGAGGCTTAGAGAGATGGGATCTTAAAGCAGACCTATCTTAAGATTTTCTAAATATTATTACTAACCGAAATGTTAAGGGGCCTCTATCTGGCGGCGCTTTTCTCTGTTTTTAAAATCTGTCTGTCTCATCTAACGCATAAACACTCTGTGTAGTTGTTGTTTAGTTATGAAAAATTTGCATATAGAAAAATACAGATTTTTTGAGGCTCTTAACAACATAAAAAAATACCTTTCAATTCCATAGAAGCCTAGATATTTAAGAGATAAAACGATACCTTGTATTATTGTGTATAACCTTTACCAATGTTTATTATCTTTTTAAGTGCTTCATTTTAACGTTTTAACTATTAAAATATTTCGAAGAAAAGATATTCCAATATAAAAATCAAACGCACATTAAAATTAAACAGACCTGATAAACAAATTTATAAAAAATATGAAATGTTGATAGAATATATACGTATAGATTTTAGAGCGAATTTAAAAATGACTAAATGTTTTAATCAAACACATTTTTTAAATTTATTTAAAAATCTTTACTATTTAACTCACCAGGGTTGATCAACTAGCATTTTATTTTATTTAATACACACACACAATACAATAACACCAACCCAACCCATACACCAATCATACACCAATCATACAATACATATACACCAATCATAATAAGCAATATTTAAAAGGTGGCCGTGAGTGATCTAAATATAAAAACCATGGGTAATATATAAATATTTTTTAATGTTTGATAATTGGTGACAATAGTGTATAGTGTATAGTCTATAGTGTGTATAGTGTATATAGTGTATTTTAAGCGTTTTATGTATATAACATGTATATAGAAAATAAGCTGAGACACAAGGACGGATCCGGAAGTCTTTTTTGTAGAAGACACAGGGTGGGGAAAGGGCCAGGGGTAAAGAGTCCCCCCAACACCATTTGTCCATGGTCGGGAACAGTCAGTTAAGAACCGCTTCCATCTGCTCCCTTACAGGGCTCACCTCGACAAACATACCTAACGTTTTCAAACATTCGAACGGTTTGAAATAAACTTAGCTTTATTATATTTGAAATAAACTTAGTATTAGTTTTCTCGTAATTAAGAAACATTTTTTTAAATATAATTAAATACACACACACCACGGTAGGTTTCGAAAAATAAACACACTAGATATAATATATTGAATTAGATAATATCTGAGGTGACAACTATATATATTTTAAACATCGGTACGTTCATTTTTTAAATTATCTATCTTCGTTTTAAACACGTCAAAATTTCCACGATCTGTTATATTTTAGTGTGTATGACAAGACCTGTACACGGATAGGGTTGCCAGACGGTATTCTAAAGGAGGACGTGCCCATTTTTTCTATGATTTGCCCTACCCTCTATTTTATTAAAATAAAGCAAATTATATAAAAAATCTTTTTTAATTGTGAAAGTCCTCATATTTATTTTGAATCCTCCTTTTTAGACGCATCAGTCCTCCTTTTTCAAATTATTATCTACATGGACCCAAAAATTTCTCTCTTGTTGCAATTTATATTCTTTGTTTTCAGAAAAAAAAAGTTATTTCTAATAAAGATTTTTTTTTTATCAAAATTTAGCGATGGTCTCATCCACAAAAACTTTGGTTACCATATCAATTGTTTAAAATTATTAAACAAAACACAATATTTTAATAAAATAAAGTTGTAATTAGAGCCACAATAATATAAATATTCTCGATAAATAGTCATAAAAGTGTAAATAGACTTTGTTATCATTATTGTTTAAGTGAATATATTATTATGTATAAATTGCTTAATGATTTATATAGCTTTTCTTGGCTGTTATTTCTCTAATGAGGATAGCGAGACAGCCTACTAACACTTGAGAACCGGTAGACTGTAGGGACTTCATACAATTAAGGTCGAACGGAATGTTCACTTGAGCGAACTTTAAGTGTCTTCGGAAAACGACTGAAGGATCGGCATAGTAGGGAGGGGGGATATGGGGTGGCAGGATATGGGGAGGGGTGGACGAGAAGGAAGGGGAAGAGGAGTTTAGCTGTCATTGGAAAATTTGCCAATTAAAATGCCAGCGTTTCACTGAGTATAAACCCTAACGTATAAAAGTACCTAACATAACATAGTAGTTAGCGCATAACAATCCTAAAGTAAATGGTAAGTTGAAAAAATGTATTTTTTTTAAATTTTGTAAATCATATAAATAAAATTTTAGTAATACTCGAGGATCCGTTAGTAATATAATTCTAAAATAAAATATTTTATACATATAAATATATAACGAATATTTGTTGCATAACTTGATTATTATCGAAGCAGAGCGAAGCGTAGCTCTCATTGTTCGACTCCAATAGCGAAATGTTTCTGATGTATTATATTTAAACTCAACTTTTTTATTGTTTCGAATTTTAATGTAGATTCGATTAAAACTTAGAAATTCTAAAATCGCTGATGAAATTATTGAAATCTGACATCACAAACATTTTGCTATTAAAGTCGATCGATCCATGGGATCAATACAAAACTTATTAATTATTATCGTAAAATATATTTTTTTTATTACACTCTTATAAATTCCATTCTAATCACCTTAAATACATTTAATAATTAGGCTGTATTTGAGCTATTATAAAAAAAACTCTAATCCCTTATATATTTGGT
Source organism: Neomicropteryx cornuta (assembly GCA_020383195.1). Lineage (NCBI taxonomy): Eukaryota > Metazoa > Arthropoda > Insecta > Lepidoptera > Micropterigidae > Neomicropteryx > Neomicropteryx cornuta. The sequence goes on from JAHKQU010000012.1 coordinate 22,054,992, forward strand.
CTAGCCTGGTCCGAAGTCCTTAATGTACTAGATGAAAAAATAATATTTGAATTGTAATTTAACCTGCCTTCACTATTTTATACTTATTTATATAAATTATTTAAAAATATAGTTATGTCAAAATCAATAGATATTAAGCAAATCACAATAAAAAAAGGGCGATCACGAAACTCTGATCACGCGTTTACGTATTTTTTTTTTATTTCTGTATTAATTCTTTGGATAAATTGAACATTTAATTCTCTCGGTATTTTGCATAGTCGTATTAGTTCGCTGCTAAAGTGACAAACAGCACATTATTTGTCTTATAGTTAGTGGTCATTTTGCCTAGAAGCTGGTACCTTTTGTGGATGAGGGGCCCACATTAATCTAGTAGGTTTATAGAGATTTCTGGGCTCTCTTAGCAGAATCTGCACCTGTCAATGGTCTAAAAGCTCAATGTGTACAGGTGTTTGTTCAGTTTGCAGTGGCCTATTAAGGCTCTGGTTAGGATCCTCAGTTCCGGCTTAACTTCAAAAGCTCAGAGTCTTTTTTGCGAGCCTACTATGAGTTCTTTGGCTTGCTTTAGTCCGGGCATTTCTAACCAGTACCTTTGGCTTTGATTTCTAGCACCGATTTCTAGCATCTGCTGGTAGCTTGGCAGCGTACTAACGATGCTATGCATAAGACTGTTTATCTTTAATTTATCTACATACAAAATACATGTTTTTTTTTTGTTATTACTTAATAATAATTCTTACGAACTGACAGTCAATGTTGCTAGTATTATTTGTTTGAAATCTGTGCTCTTTGTTGTTAGGTCATTTAATGGGCCAATCAGACGAGTGCTGTTCGCCGTAGAGCGAGAAGAGGTGAATTTATAGTTCTAATAACGTTCAACCCCCCTCCCCTCTCCACCCCCTAACTCAATCTCGAGCAGCTACACACTGTACGTAATAGTATTTTAGAATTAGTCTGACGGGATACCTCCGATTGCGTCTTGTATTTCACTTTTGAAGTAAAACTTCTCTATCGCTTGCACAATTTTCCCTGAGCAGTGAATGAATCTAATTGCGACACACTCATTCAAGTAAGCATGAAGGTGATGTCATGTCTCATTTGGCTAAAGTCGTTGCGTCGAGCTGTCACGGTATAGAATATACGTACATATTACCTTCATTCATAAACTATATTTATATATACTAAAACCACACGTACTTTATTACTATGTTTTAACATACACATATATTTATTTTATTTATTTATTGAAAATATAATACTGCAACTATTAAGAAGTACAATATAACTATATAACATATAAGTATTATTAAATAGCCTAATTAAAGTGACAAGCGACTTTTACATTGTACAGATGTTTCCTGCCTCCCTAACCAGACGAATCTGTATTAAGGGAAGCAGTTTGGTTTTGTTTGCTTAATATGCCACTTTTGTTATCTGATCGATGCTATAATAACATTTAAAAGCTATATAAATAAGCTAAGCTATATTTATAAGCTATAATGTAAAATAAATACAGCAAATCAATTAGCAATAAATACATAAATAAATAGATAAATTAAATATAGGACTAAGTTTATACTAAATGATGCCCTTTTACAGCACCCTTCAATCCTTCGATAGCTCTTTTTACACTCTACGTAGTGTTTAAAATGGAAAACAAGATATTAAAATAATATAAATTGGGTTAAATAATACTAATTGTTATATTATTTTTATATTATATATTGTTTGTTATATTATAACGTAGTTTTCATTTTAGCTACGACATAAATCACTCATACATATACACACCTTTAAATAAACACTGTTACAGCAGTAAAATCTACTGTATACATAAATATAACATTCATAATCTGTATATAATTTAAGAAGGGAACAGTTTTCTAAATTTCTCATACTATCTTAATATCACTATAAAAATGACAGAAATCCATAATTGGTTTTATATACTAGTAATAACTTACCTCTACCAAATGGAGATATTTTTTGCTAGCACACACACAGAACCCACAAAACCATAATCTCGAACCCACGACATTTGAATTAAAAGCATTGCGTCAAACCCAATTATTCCAAATTTACGAAGTAGTTAGCAGATATGGTCTGCTTGTAATTACGAAGCAACCACAATGTTTTACGTACCCACACTTGCGTACGTATCAATAAATTCATCTTCTCACGGGCATCTGCCGAGTTCGATTTCATCAGGTATTACTGCTTCGCCCATCTGTTCTTGAGGTTTTAGGATATATGTAGCGTTAATTATGTTATTAGCTGTTAGGTAAATGTTTTGTACCCCTGATGAAAAAGATGTCAAATTAATGCACATGTATAAATAGCTAGGTATAGCCGCACTCGCAAAGGTGAGAAACTTCAAAGAAATTCGAAAAGAACGAAAAAAATTAACATTGAAATTCCCATAGAGAAAATACTTTTAAACATAACTTTTTTATAACTTCTAATTAAAAATTCCGGCTTCGATTCGATTGTAGATTCGATTAAAACTTAAAAATTCTAAAATCGGCGGTAAAATCATTGAGATCTGACTTCACAAACATTTCGCTATTGAAGTCGATATATATGGGAGCTACGCTTCGCTCAGCTTTGAATAAATAATTGAGGAACAGCGGCTTTCTCACTTTCTTGTTTTATATCCATGTTTAAATTAATTATGTGGTATTAGGAGAAATGGTCAATATGTCTTTATGTGCGTAAACGTATCCTAATCGGAGCACGACAATCGACCCAAACGGTAAGCGTAATCTCTTATTCGGTAGCGGATGAAAGTGATGACGCATTGGCAGCTCAGACTAGGCACACCGGTCACATAAGCTAAGTGCCGGAACACACGGACGTGCGTTTGCAGTCGCAAAGACGTCGACCTACCGCCGCGTCGCAGTGGGGTCACGATTCCTATACTAATCTCATGAACGCAACACACGGAGTGGACAACTGCCAATGGTTTTGCCGTCGATCCCTGCCGCATCGATGCCTTGTTTATTAATTGTCAATCTGTTATTTATGTTGAATATCGACAGTAATTCATCTAATATAGATAAAATAAAATAAAATAATATTTCTTTATCTAAATCCATCCTGAAATTGATTTAATTATGGTCTAACTGGTCTGGCCTATCAGTGACAATAATAATTGCAAAGTGCAGTTATTGCCGTCCAAAAAACGGTATTAAATTTAGGTGACCGACCTAAGTATATTTTTATTTCGATGTGAAAGATTAGCGATTTTAGTGGGTTCGGAAAGGAAGAGCTATTCTTTTTCGTAGATTCTAAAGAAGCGGAGATTAAACGCCAATTTTGATGGGCCTGTTAGTACACGGACGATTTATGGATTTTTTAACGTCTGAAGCACGTTTTTAATTAGGTGTTTTCGAAAAGATTTTATTTGCTTGGAGCCGCTTCGAAGTAGAGATTGCACTTAGGCAGTGTTGAAAATTTATTAGCGTCTTATATTACAGGCGCCGCGGCCGCAGAGAGAAGATATTTATTAGACCTTAAAGCCTCCGTTTAATATCATTCCCACATTTCCACAGTTAACGAGCAACATCAACCGCCGACTAACACATTCTACTCTACTAATTTAACAAACGCAAGGCGCGCTGTCATGGCCACACCCTTATAGGTGGATATATTTTATTGACTTGTTTGATTAATGATCCAAACCGGAAACAATGTCGTTGATATGAAATTGTTTTTATGCGTCATCGAAACGAGAAAGGGGGTTTTATTTCAGTGTTTGTCATTTTTAATAAATACAATAATCTAGGTCATAAACATTTTATTTAACCTTACTTTTTATTTATTTATTTTTAGATACTCTACTCTAAAAAAGGCAAATTCCCTTTTATTTCAATTTAATATTGCTATAAGGAAATTTATCTATGAGCGAAATGTAATTTAATTTATACACTTATTGAGAAAAACATTTTTTCACAGCTAGTTTCAGATCGAAGTTCAGACAGATTGGTATGATAGTATATAGTTTATATTATATATCTGTTCTGTACCAATACCTATATACACACTATGTATAACACTAAATTGTGACCGACATTGAGATGATATCTACCTTTAAGATATGAACCTACTCTCTTAAATGTATTTTTTTTTGTTAGGAAATAACATGCCTTTGCTATAACTGAATTTTGGTTAATTCTTTTAGAAAAAAAGATGAGGCTATAATTCCACCGTGAAATGATTAAATTACAATTTTATAAATGTACAATATAAACAAGAATATAATGGATGGTATAATGTTTAATTTAATGAAAGGTAATTTTTTTTTAAATAAGTAAACATAATATTTAGATTAAATTTTAATAATATATTTGTAAAAGATACCGTCATCTACCGGCGTGAGGCTGAACCTCGTAGGAGCGGCGTATAGGCGAGCATTCACAATGAAGTGCAATTTTCCGCAAACGTGATACCATTTTCCGATCAACACCCCAAAGATATATCCTGGCGCAGCGGTCCATTAATAATGTGTAGGATAAAAGTCGGCATAAAATATTTATTTTTATACGACCTCAATTATTATTGTGAGGCGCATATTTTTTTCAATCCGCATGTATTTATGGAGGTTGATAGGAGGTCTTGGCCGCTCCCCTAACCCCCTTTCCAACCCCCGGCGATGAAGGGGCAGCTACACAGCCTTGCTGCTATAGCTAAAATTACGTTTCAGTTGTGTTTGAGCTGCCGGCGAGGTTGAACTACGGCGTCGGGTTGTATTAATATTTTTTTCTCCTACAATTTACCTTCAGTACATTTTCAATAAAGTATATAGAAATCGCCAATATGAGTTCTGCATTAACGATAATATTTTTGGACAATTTTTGCAACACATAGCGTAAAATTAACGTGTAAATTAGCTCTAACCTCATTCAGTGACGTTTCCATTTTGACATATTACGCGCCGATAGTACTCCGGCTGTGACCTCGCACAATATTCTAAAAGTTTTGTCGTTTACGGGTTTTGAAGGACATAACGAAAAGGAGTTACTTAACATTTTTGAAATCAGGATAAGCCGTTTTTTAAAATGGATTCGAACGCGTGTGCTTATTTTGGTAAGTGATTTAAATAAATTTATTTAATTAAATAATATACATATATTACAAATGTTATTATATGTAAAAGAGTAAATTTTAATAGTAAACACTAAACACTAAAGACTAACACTAAAGAATGACACGGTTACGGTAAAATAAATACGGTTTGACGATCGAGACGAATTTGCCGTACAGTATTTATTACTTTCAAATTTACACGTACAGTCAAAATTCGCTTCATATGGTAAGATTTAAGGTAAAGTCAAAAGAAAGATACTCCACTTTTAAATAAATTTTATACTTCCAAAACGACCGGTTTTATCTTACAAAAATATTTTTTAATTGCAAAAAAAGATGAATACAAATTAAATATTACTTAGATATAGTGCGTAAACTTCAATATTCTATTTAATAAAATATATTTTTTCTTCTGAGGACTAGGTGATCATATAATATCTTTTTTCGATATTTTGAATTTTAGTATTATTTTTGCAAGTTCTACCTTCAATTTGAAGATGCATTTCAGGGCGAAACCGGTCATTAATCTCCTCTCTATGAAGTTACTCAAATATATGAATTGGGTCATTACTAACAGGAACATTTTACATTTTTTTTATATAAATTAATGTATAAAATTATAAATATTGTATTAAATAATATAATAAAAATTGGTTATTTTTAAAATAATTTTTATTTAGGTATAATATGTGCAGTTTTATGCCCTACTTTAATAAATATATATAAATATATATAAATTTATATAAATTTAATAAATAACTTTTTTAACATACATACATACAAATAAGTATTCTGAAAAACCTTCGTGGGAATTCAACCCACGAACTACCAATTCAGACTAACCATGCTATGTATAAGAGATTATTAGGTATATAAATATAATAAATTACGTATTCCGTTTATATTAAATACCCGTATTTATTTTATGCTTACTTTCTAGAGCGATATTGTCTGTGATTTTATTTTTATATTTATTTTATATGTTAATTTTATGCTTTTCAAATAGAAACATATAATATTTTTATGTACCTAAATAGGATTTTTTTTGGCGCCTCAAATTCTAATGCTATTAAAGATTTTTTTTCATCAACTTTTTAATTTACAAATTTGGCTAGTTGAAAAAAACTTGACTAAATCATTTGTTATATTGAAACTTAAGAGCGTAATTGTCAATGCGCAAACTCAGACTTGAAAGCGGCATAGTTTCAGTTCAATTTCAGTTGCATGTAAAGCATGCTATTTTCATGAAAACTCGCGAGAATCATTCGCGGATGAATTAGAAACATTGTAAAAGTAATACCTAAGTAATTTGAAAATACCGCTCGGTATGAGTCGAGGTACGACACTCGTGCCCAAAAACAAAACATTTTTACAAATCATTTACGGTTTCATTTTAAATGTTATTTTCTCTGCTGCAATTATCGAGCATGTTATTAGCATTCTTTGTCAATCCATTGATTGACATTGCATTCTTTGATTGACGGTATCTACGACCTCTACGCAGTACGAATAGTTCTATTTATTGCGTAACTAGTTTCAATATTGTATTGTTATTCTTTTCAGGGTGTACGCTTTAGTCACTTGTACTACCTTATAACATGTGCATTGCAGAACGATTTTACAGCTTCATTCTAAGCTATGATAACTTTAATTACCTTATAACATGTACGGTTCAGTGCACGTCTACGACTTTTTAGATTCTACGCTTTAGTATATTTTATTACCTGATAACTTGTACGTTCGGGAATCTTTTACGACTTATTAGATTCGACATTCTAATAACTTTAATAACTTGAACATCACTGTGAACTTATACGATTCTTGGATTCTAGGGTTAAGTTTATTTCACTACCTACCTCATAACTTGTATGCTTCAGTGCACTTTAAGATTTTTTAGATGCTACGCTTTAATAACTTTTACTACCTCTTAACTTGTACAGTCCAGTGCACTTCTACGACTTCGTAGATTGCTCTTGCTACTTACACTATCTTATAACCTGTACGGCTAAGTGCACTTCTGCGACTTTCTATATCTTACGCGTTCATATACTTAACTAGCTTTTAAATAAAAAATACTTGTACGGTTTAGTGTACATCTATGACTTCTTAGATTCTACGCTTTAATAATTTTTACTTCAACTTTTATGGTCCAATGCAATTCTACGACTTCTTAGATTCTAGGCTTTAGTAACTTTTACTACCTCATATTTAGTACATTTTAGTCAACTTCTACGATTCCTTATATTCTTCACTTTAATAACCTTTACTACCTCATAATTGTACGGTCTTCGCGCTTCGTCTATGACTTCTTAGAGTCTACGCTTTAGTTTATTCTAATACCTCAAACTTGTATTCAGAGCAGAAGGCTCTAAAGGCCCTGAAGGCTCTGAAGGCTAGTCGATGTAAGTACATTTAAATGGCTTTTTTACAGGTTTCATAAATAGATTCAAAATGATTTTTTTGGCATTAACCTTAAGTCACCCACGCTGAGATTCTTTTGTGTTCTGTGGATGCTACATAGTTTTTAAAGCCTAAAACCTTGCTTTCTTTCGGTTCAATTTTTCCTTCGATCGGCATCGATTGCGAGGGCGCTCCAAGGTGAGCCTGGGGAGGTTGTTAGACCGAAACGCCGATATTAATTCAGCCGCCATTTTAAATAATATAGGAAGCACGCGATCTTCGCTCGGCTATTTTTCCGGCTGCTTCGGCGGGAACTCCCCAAACAATCCCGCCTGAATGAAATCCACTCCTCGTCCTTTCATTCCGAACTCATAAAAGATGAGTACACATTCGAAGATACTGTCTTTTTAAATTTGACTGAAAAAGTACTCCAGCTGCATTAGATAGAATATTCCGAAAAAACAATACATACATTTTCAGAGATATACATTTTTGTGAACAGTTCTTAAAACATAATTCGATTTAAACAATATTGGGTACAGCCGCCGAAAATTAGCCCCTCAAGTTCAGGGTTCAGTCGGCACAAAACCAGGTCTGATTGGGATTTAGGAATGGGGCATCATGCATGGCTGACTTCCTATCCCGTTACATTTGAGTACCCGTCAAGAAATATCTCCCTTTTTCGTACTAATCATCAATCAATATTGTTTGTCAGTTAATTATTTTTTGGTGTTCGCGTATAAATATAATTATTTGAGAGACATAGGCTTATTATATTATTGAATTAAAAATATTGTACACGATTACAACGTGCTATCGGTTAAATGCTAGTTTTTTATCGCATTTTTTTTCTTTTAGAATAAATTCCACTAAAAAAAACGTAGGCGATCCGAGGACGAAATAACACTGAGGATTTCCGACAGAAATCAAAACATAAACCTACAAAATAACAGTGGTTTTTTTATAGTTTTCAAAAAAATATCAAAAATAACATATATGCTTTTTTTATATGTGTTTTCAGTTTTGTTTTTATATATATAAAAACAAAATGAGTATGCGTTATATGACTACAAAAAAAAAACGAGAAGTTACATTCAATTACTCTCCGTTTCCCAATCCTGTAGACTGTTGCTTCGTGGAACTAGTGGTGCTATTAGATTTCAGGATATGGTAGAAATATAACTGAAACACATGTACAGGCGAGATCAAAGGCACTTCATGGCTTCGAAAATTTGAAACGTATGAGGCCACAGTCACACTGGCCACAAAGTCATATTTTAATATACGTCACATAATTTAAAATTCTTGTGGTAGGTTAAGAAATATTAATTATTATTGAAGCATTATCAACTTGCATTATCGATGGTTTTTCGATTATTTGTTCTGTCCCTGAAATTCAATTGTTGTATGAATTTATACAACATGTGCGCCTTCTCACATCAAACACATCACCAATTTTTGTACTATTCTATATGAGAAAACATGAAAGATGATGTCTGCGCGTAAATGAATGGCCTCGCGTTAGTAAGATAACAAAAAGGCGGTCAAAATTGCGCCTGACACACAATCGTTTTATAAAAAGGTAGATTATTTTTCCTCGTTTGACATGACTTTTCTTTGCATTGCAGTACATGTTTTCTCAAATGTTTGAGTTCAAGTTGAATACTTTATGCTGTCGCATCGACTGTTTTTTTTACGCATCGCTAGTCGCTCACAGCGTGGCCGCGTCCTAAAGATACGTTTATTTGGATCATATCGGCATTCGTTCAATTCGCTTCAGATATGTTCGACGCGAACCGTGGATATGATTTCGATTGATACATGGCATATTCGTCCTTTGATAAGTGAAGCAAGAAATTAAATTTCCCAATTTTTGTTGATTCCTGAAAATCATTTCAGTATGCAAAAATATGATTTTATATTTGATTGTATTATTCGTTCTACTAACATCATACGTCACAGGAATAAATTGTCATCGTTTCACCTTATGTCATAGGAATAAATTTAGGAAAAAAAATCTAGTGTCTATAACATTCTGTCTTTAAGTGATCGAAGGTTGAAAATTTCGGTATTTTTCAAGGATGATCGTAAAGGTGATTCCATAGTGTTGTAAATATGTTATCAATTATTTGTTTCTTTCGTTGCCTCAAAACAACTTATATTTCTAATTATAATAAATAATAATTAGATAACAAGGACTCATTAGTAAGACTGTTGAAAGATACTTTCCAAAAATCCTTTAGAAAGTAATATAATTAGCAAAAGTGTATAATTAGCATATTATACACATAAGACATTAAACCATATAAGTATTGTAATTACCACATAAGACTTTAACACTTTTGATTATAGTTAAGTAATTTTAAATACTTTATTAATTTTAGTGTACAGTAGTTAGTGTACTGTACTGTGTTAGTTCGGGGGAATCGAACAGTTGCTTTCCGATATGCTTAGGTGTATATTTCATTACACAACAATTTACGCTCGCCGAAAGACTCTAATATATAGTGTTATAAGTTATATGTAGGTACAAATAATATTTATTTATTTATTTTCGAATATTGTTGGGTTCTCTGTAGTGAGTAACTTATTTCACGATATTGTAACGGTCACCAAATAATGCTCCAAAATTCTTTAGGATATTGTTTATACTACAGCCTTTATTTTTTATATTATTTATGAGCTGATATTGGTTGGATTAATATAAAATCGCCCGAATTAAAACGAAATACTACATTTTATGTATTTTTTTTTCTAATACGGGTAATAAGGAATTCGTTACTATTGTAACGGGGGTGGAAGTCCTTGTCCCGTTATCGGTTTAAGGTTAAAGATGATGTTTATTAAACGGTATAGTCACTTATGTGTGTGCAAAAGGCTTGATGTTGTCAAAACTCGCCAAAGACTGAAGTTGCCAGGTTCGGGCAAGTAAACTTATTGTGAGAAAGGAATTCCTCGCATTTCTCACTGTTTGCCTCTCGTGACGACAAACGATGTGCGTACTGCAAGTATGCATTTTCGACACAGTGGATTTCTGAAATATGAGATGTGAGAAATAGTCGGCTGCGTTTGTCCAGTCGTTAATTCAATTTCTACGGACATTTACAGCCTGATAGACGATTCGTACGGAACTGAATTTGTAAATGGAATTTTGTGCCAGTGGGCACACTAAAAAACTGCTAGTGTAACAATGACTATGGTTATTTAGCACACTGTGCAATGAGGTATCATTGATTAAGTCACTCAGTAAATGAGTTACCGTAGTCATCGTGCCAAACGCGTTAACGTTAATTAAGTTTAAACTAGAATGATCAAAATGTCTCCCGCGATAATACCAACCACGAGACGCTAAAAAGCAATTCTTTTGTTCGTCTCCAGGCATAGACTGAATAGTAAAAGAACTCTCCGGCAGTTTGCCGTGAATTAGTATAGGAATAGAGGCTTGTCCCTTTGGCAGCGCTAACATAACAGCCGCCCACTACAAAAGAGGCTCGGAATGCAAGCCTCGCGCGGGGGCGGGCGGATGAAAGGCTGGCAAGAAGGCGGGGAACCCCTTGCGGCGAGATTGTCTACATGGCTGGAAATTGACAATGCATGAGACGCTGACGAGCGATTCTCGCCAACATTTTCTTTTGTTAGGCTAACTGTGCACCGACACATTACACCCATTCCATACACCGCTCATCCGAGAGATGGGCGAGAAATTCGCTGGCCATATTTATTTATTTATTCATAATGGCACAATAGGAAGTCACAACAATAAATGATTTAATTTTTATATTGCAACCAATATTTATAATCTTAACGTATTGGCGATAATCATACTGAAATAACAACATTGCACAGAGTCAATGCAAGATTTAATAACGTTGACGTATTTCACATAAACAAGGCTCTGTTTATGGAAGAAGAGACAATATTTCCTAAACATGCTGATTTAGCGCGCATGAAAACACGCTTTTAAAACTCACACACCATTTTACTCTCATACGTTCACTGACCCGCCCTCTATATGACTCATCCCTATTACACGTATTTTTTCTCCTTTTTATGTTTTGTTTTATTTATACGTTTACAACATGTCATATCTAATCTATAACAATAATATCTATTTATTAGTAGTGTATATGTATTATTTCTATATTATATTTTATTATTACACAATAAATTCAATTTATGTATATACTATTGTAAGTGGGTTTAAATCAAAGCAGTTTTAAAAATATGTTTGTGTTTTTATCCCTCGGTATGTTTTGAAGTAAAATTATTATAAGGCTGGTAGGTCTTTCCGCCTCAGAAAAAAGTAAATATTTTAAACTTTCTAACTTTTGAATTTTACCGCAATCCGATCGGGTTCTTGGATACAAATATTATATCATTTTTCAGCGTTTATCATTTTTATGCCGCGTAAAAAGGCGGCCAAGACGATTTAGTCAAGTCACAGACGGGGAGGTGAGAGACCAACCGAACAGCCGTGCGTCGCGAATCGCGCCATCTTTAGGCCGCTTTAAGAGTCTCAGCGCGTCGTTCATTATTCATAAAGGCCAGAGGAACGAAAGCGGAGAATAATACGGGGATGCTGGATGCTGGCCGTATGTTATCTGGAGCGAATACAATTCTAACAGCGCTCTGGCCAGAGGTGGAGACGGGTCTGCGGAGGGCGGGAAACGTCTGCAACTTTTTTATACTCGTTTATACGTATAATGTGTGCGATTCCAATTTATAGTTTTAATAAACCCAAACTGCTTCCCTTAGTACAGATTACTCTAGTTAGGGAGTCCCTTATCGCTTTAATTATGCTATTTAATAATACTCATATTATGTTACATAGTTACTATTGTACTAATTACATTACTATTGTACATTTTCAAGAATAAATAAAATAAATAAATAAATTATTGTAAAGAAAGCATAAGCTTACACAAGGTCAATATATATAAATATACAGTGTAAGAATTTTGCATTTAACATTTATATTTTTTTGTACACTTATTTGTTATATTGACACTGTCAAAACATTATTTTAATACGTAAGGTTAAAATTTATTTCTAACGTATTAAATCCGTTAGAGCAGGTTAAATATTTCAGGAGCAGAATTGAGTAAATCTTTATAAAAATGCTAAAATAGGTCTTAATTTAATAAAACATTTACTCGATGGTAATTTATTATCTTTTAAACTAAGACTAAAACTAAGAGTAAAACTAAGTAAATTACGTTTAAATTATAAAACAACAAAAGTATGGAAACATATTTAAGTAATTTTCAAATAAAATTACATTCCTGTTTTCAAAATCGCCATCAATGTTATTGCCCGCACATAGAAAAAGTTTCCTCCTATAAATATCTGGATAAGAGTTATTACCAAAAGACCCTTCCGATATCCATCAGACAAACTCTTTCAAAGTTTCCAGGTTTTGGACATAAGACAAACCTTCGCCAAAAGTTGCCTTTTGTTTTATTTAAAACAACTAGGCGATCATAAGGTAGTTTGTCATAGAATAAGGTAGTAAGGTAATAAGGTAAGGTAGTTTGTCACGAAGCAACTTAATAGCCACCAACATATTATACCGAAAGCGAAGACAAGGTTTGCTTAGAGACACTTCACTTTTTTAGCACTGCGAATTTATAATAAAATTAAAGATATTCTGGGAAAGTCTCTGTCTTTGTTAAAATATAAAAAACGAATTTCTTGTTGGCTACTTGAGCTCGGCAGAAAGCAAACAGAGACTTTAATCAATTATATACCAAGATAAACTTCCTTTCTGTGTAGATCTTGTATAGAGAATTTTATTATATGTAATTACATGTAGAAATATCAGGAATACTCAGCTTTTCATATGAAGTATTTTAGTTCATATTTAATATTTGGGTTATACATTTACAACATAGGTCATGTATATTCTATTTATTAGTTTAAGTGTATATAAGTGTATTTACAAGTATATATTTATAATAAATTATTATTAAAAGTATTTATTAGTTATTAACGGTACATGTATTATGTATTATTATTATTATTATTATTTATATATTATGGAGTGCATACAATTCAAATCAAATAATTGTAATTGTATGTTGCGCAGTGAGATGGTTATACTTATAAGAACGATGCTTCTAGTAAAATCTACTTTAGTACGGGCATTGCCTAGTTAGGTAGTACTTTGCATAATGTGAAATTTATGTTCACGTTACTATCACTAAATAAAAATAAAATAAAAAATAAAATTATTTTTGTATTTAAACATACTGTTGAATATAGTAAACAATCATAAGACCAGAATATGTAGTAAATGGTGAGGTTTGTATTATGTGTCGTATAATCACACCTTTACCTCAAATATCCTTGGTCTATGGTCTATCCATAAATCCATTTTCCCCCCTCCCCCTCTAATGTAACTGTCAAGCAGTGTGAAATGGTCTGTCGTAGCACCAACATCTCGCTCATAGCAGTTTTGCAGAATCTAGCAAAGAAACGGATGGATTCGTGCGAGGCATCAGCGTCCTCCACAACCTGTAAAGACAGTTGCAGAGGCACCTGAATTCCACAATCCATCAACAAAATTCCAGCACCTAAGCTCGACCATTAGGTAAGTGATTTGCGATTCATTTACGAATTTCGCCGCATTTCCTACATCATTTTTGGTCTTCGAGTCAGATTTTTAATTTCCGGTCCTTCATTTGCCAGTTAAACTATTAAATTACTTCTTTTTGTTAAATTAGTTTTCAAATCAGGTAGTTTTTTTAGTAAAAAACGTAAAAGTTTACCTCATTTTGTGTGGGTGAAGAAAAATATTTCTTTAGCGGGTAGGCATATTTGCTCAAATTGATATCCCAGTTGACATGTTAAATCAATCATTTCTTACATGGTTATAAACTCATGTGTTCTAAAATAAACTTGAAAACATTGTAGATTATTGGTTAGTTTATTACCAAAATAGTTCGGTTGGTAACTAATAACATTCAGTTCAAAGTTTTGTTACTTCATCGTGAATTGGAAAATTATAATGGCAGACTTAGCTACAGCACTTGTGACTCATAAAATTATGCGGAAAAAGATTCAAAGTTTACAGGTAAGTGCATTAGCGTTAGAATCAAATGCACTATGTCGTGATAACTTTATAGTAAGATGTGAGGAACTTGATTCAATTAAAAATAAATTTGAAGAATGTCACATACGCATAGAGGTATTGCAGACAGATGAATTTGATAGCGATGTTCACGAGGAACTGTTTAATAGCTTCTTCCATACGTACTTTGAACTTAAATCTTTCCACAAGCAGTTAGTGCAACAGACAGAGGCTAAAAGCGAAAATCTTCCAGCTAACTCCTCTTCTCAAGAGCGACGTTCTTATAATATTCCTCGTATTGATTTGCCCCATTTTAGTGGAGACATCATAACGTGGCCAAACTTTATCAACGTTTTTAAAAGTTTAGTACATTGTGACAATCACATAAACGATGTGCAGAAATTGCATTACTTGTTTAGTTGCTTGTCAGGCGAAGCATTAAATATCGTTCGACATCTACCAATATTAAACAGTAATTACCAAGTAGCGTATGATCTTTTAATGCAACGATTTGATAATACTCGTTTGATAGCCGATAGGCACTTGGAACTTATTCTTTCAATGCCTAATTTGAATACCCAAAACACATTTGGTTTAAGAAAATTTTTGAATATTTTACAAGAAAATACTCGCGCATTAGAAGCCTTAAGCTTTCCTGTGAATGATTGGAGTTTTATTTTACTTCACATCTGTGTTCGTAAATTAGATTTGGATACTAGACATCGTTTTGAAGTACAGTATGCTCAGTCGGAAATTCCTACATTTCAACAATTGCTTACATTTTTGAATTTGCAATGCAAAGCTTTTGAAAATTCGTCAGTCACACATATCTCGAAACAGAACAAGGTTCCAGTAGAGCACTCGAAGCCTACGTTCAAACCTAGAAATAGTTCATTTGTGTCAAATGTGCAATCGGATGTCCAGGAAAATTGTCCTTTGTGTAAGAAGGCACATAAACTATACAAGTGCTTTGTATTTAAAAACAAAACCCCCTTTGAACGTCACAGATTTGTAAAACAAAATAATCTTTGTTTTAATTGTTTCAAATCACATATTTTGAAACATTGTTCTTCAAAAATAAGGTGTTTTAAATGTGATGGTCTTCATCACAGTTTATTACATCTTGAGAGATCTGACGCTCCAAGCAAACTAAACTTGCAGGAAACCAGCGGTAATTGTAATACCCTCCCGAAAGAGGTAGTTCCGGCAAGATTAGATTATTCTCGTGCTGAGCAATCAGGCTCCTCTGAGCATAAGCAGCTGTCAGCTCACAGCTCAACTAGTGGTGTCAAAAATGTCACTCTTAAGGCGACAACAGTGTTGTTAGCAACAGCGCTTATCCATATGAAAGATTCAAGTGGACAATATCAAGTAGTACGTTGCCTCCTTGATAATGGATCACAGTGTAGCTTCATCACGGAAGTGTGTGCAAAACGATTGTGCTTGCCTCGCACTTGCAATAAGATACCCATTACGGGCGTAGGTAACACGAAAGTGCAATCTTCAAATGGATTAGTTGATTGTTCAATAAAACCGCAGTTTTCGTTTACTCCACTTCTGTTTACAAAGGCAGTTGTTTTAAAAAAGATAACTCCACAATTGCCTTCAGGTCCTATTCCTGCACAGGTATGGGACAGTTTCAAGCACCTTGAATTAGCAGACCCTCACTTTAGTGAGCCCGCTTCAATTGATTTCTTATTAGGTGCAGATTTGTTCGACAAAGTTTTGGAATCACAAAAAATAACGGTGGATTCTGATCTCCCATCAGCGTTTCGAACGGTGTTTGGTTGGGTTATAACAGGCAAGACTGTGATACCTAATGCGATCTCTTCGAATTCCTCTGTCGCATCAGTAGCATGTTTATCAACTTTAGATGAAAGTTTAAGAAAATTCTGGGAATCTGAAGAACCACCTTCTAGACACATTGTAAATCCTGAAGACGAATTGTGTGAAAAACTATTTGCTGATAGTTATTTACGGGATAAGAATGGACGCTTTATTGTAAGGTTACCATTTAAACCCGATCATCCTTCGTTGGGTGAAGCACGGACTCAAACGTTGTCCAGATTTCTGAATTTAGAACGTCGGTTGAATCGCGACCCACAACTAAAGCTTTCATATTCCAAGTTTTTGCAAGAATATCTAGATTTGAACCATATGGAACCCATCCGCGGTTCATCAAATAACATATGTTATTACATTCCCCATCACGGGGTTGTTAAAGAAAGTAGTAGCACTACAAAACTTCGTGTTGTATTTGATGCGTCAATGCCAACCTCATCGTCTACTTCGCTCAATGATATTCTTTTGACTGGTCCGAAACTCCAGCAAGACATTGTTGACATTATTCTTCACTTTAGACTGCATCCAGTAGTTTTTACATCAGACATTCGTCAGATGTATAGACAAATATCTATTCATCCTGATGATAGATGCTATCAAACTATTTTGTGGAGGTCGTCAAGTGAACTACCCGTGAGTGAATTTCAATTGAATACGGTAACCTATGGGACTGCTTCAGCTCCCTATTTGGCAATGCGCTGTCTTCACGAACTCGCAAAATTGTACAACGACCTTCCAAGGGCATCATTTGTTCTCCTGAATGACATATTTGTAGATGATATTGTAACTGGTGCTCCGTCAGTTGAACAAGCGTTAACTCTTCAGGATGAATTAGTTACATTATTAAACAGAGGTAGGTTT
Organism: Neomicropteryx cornuta; assembly: GCA_020383195.1. NCBI lineage: Eukaryota > Metazoa > Arthropoda > Insecta > Lepidoptera > Micropterigidae > Neomicropteryx > Neomicropteryx cornuta. The sequence goes on from JAHKQU010000012.1 coordinate 22,072,249, forward strand.
GAATTACGTAAGTGGGCCAGTAACAACCCAATCCTTTTAGAACGTTTTTCTATTGATCATTGTGAAACTCCACTGAATCTTAATGGTGGAAGTAGGATAAAAGTCTTGGGGTTGCAGTGGGACCACATACTTGATGTTTTTCAATACAGTGTCTCATTAGCAAGTGAAGCCTGTACTAAGCGCAGCATATTATCAAATGTTGCTAAAATTTACGACCCTAGCGGCTGGTTGAGCCCTGTCGTATTTAAAGCTAAAGTTTTGTTACAAGAATTGTGGCTACTAGGTATTTCTTGGGATGACGTACCACCTCAATCCATTCTCCAGCAATGGCAGTCTTATGTAACTGAGTTCCCAGTATTATCTCGAATTCAACTTACTAGACATATTTTGCCAAGTAAACCCCTTAGACGTGCCCTTCACGGATTCAGCGATGCCTCAGAAGCAGGTTTTTCCGCTGTAGTCTATTTGAGAGTGGAAGATAGCGACAGTGAAGTAACTGTTAATCTTCTTTTGGCAAAAAGCAGAGTAGCGCCTCTTAAGAAAAAACTGAGCATCCCTCGATTAGAACTTTGTGGAGCTATGCTCGTAGCAAAATTAATAAATTATATTGTACATTCATTGACAGGCAGATTGATCATTGATGATATAATCGCATGGTGTGATTCAACCATCGTTTTAGCATGGATAAGAACTCCGCCACACTAGCTTCAAACCTATGAAGGCAATCGCGTTTCAGAAATCCAAAGTTTACTGTCACCAGATCACTGGCGATATGTAACATCAGAGTTAAATCCTGCCGATTGCGCTTCTCGAGGAATCTCACCATCAGAATTATTAAGTCATGAGTTATGGTGGAGACCTTTGTGGCTGGTGGACCAACCAGAAACATGGCCACTAAATCCTCAACAAGTCCAAATTCAGGACCTTCCTGGCGTGAAAACGTCTAAAATTGTTCTCCATACAACATCTAACGAGACTGTTATCTTGGATAAGGTGAGCTCGCTTTCAAAACTTCAGAGAATTACAGCTTGGTGTAAACGTTTCAGTTTCAATTGTCGTAATAGTTTAAAAAGAGTTCTTGGCGCTCTCAGCGTTGACGAACTTCAAGACGCTCTTCTAATTTGGATCAAATATGTTCAATGTTCTGAATTTTCTAAAGAAATTGCATTACTACGCAAAGGCAAGTATTGTAACACGAATATCAAACATCTTTTGCCATTTTTAGACAGTAATGATGTACTGCGAGTTGGTGGGCGTTTAAAATATTCAAACCTTAAATTCAATGCAAAACATCCTATAGTCTTACCCAGATCCAACCACTTAACTAATCTTATCGTTGATTATTACCACAAAAAGCATCTTCATGCTGGTCCAACTACATTGTTGTCCATTTTGCAACACCAGTATTGGATTTTATCTGCGAGACGCACAATTCGTCACAGGATACATAAATGTATTCCGTGTTTCAAAACCAAAGCCAAACCTGTAAGTCCATTGATGGGTGACCTTCCTCAAAATAGACTTCGTCAATGTAGACCGTTCCTTATTAGTGGAGCCGATTTCGCAGGTCCATTTCAGATAAAATCAAGTAAACTCAGAAATGCTAAAATTCAAAAGGCATATCTTTGTGTATTTGTCTGTTACTCAGTAAAGGCTGTCCACTTAGAAGTGGTGTCTGATCTATCGACTGAAGCTTTTTTGGCAGCGTTCAATAGATTTGTTTCACGGCGTGGTCTGTGTACGGATATTTATACAGATTGTGGAACAAACTTCGTGGGTTGTAAGAGATATTTATCGGACATCCATCAATTTCTTTTAGTTAACGAATCACAGGAAAAGATCCAAAACTCCTTGGGTCATCAAGGTGTTCGTTGGCACTTAAACCCACCCGGAGCACCTCATTTTGGAGGTCAATTTGAAGCCATGGTTAAATTGGTAAAGACTCATCTCAAACGAGTCATTGGAGATCAAGTATTAACTTTCGAAGAACTTACAACACTTTTCGTTAGGATTGAAGCCGTACTAAACTCACGGCCATTATGCCCATTATCCACTGACCCTGCAGAATTAGATACATTAACACCAGCACATTTCCTTATAGGAGATATTCTTGTGTCGTTGCCTGAAAACACATTAGAAAAGGTGAAGTTGTCACATCTCTCACGATGGCAACTCATTCAGCAAATGACCCAACATTTTTGGAAGCAGTGGCAGACACAATATTTGCACACCCTTCAACAGAGAGCCAAATGGACATCTCCCTCTCCGAATATTAAAGTTGGAGAACTTGTCATCATTAAAGATGAAAACTTGCCTGTATTACGGTGGCGACTAGGTCGCATTACAAAAACCCACCCGGGGAAAGATTCAGTAGTGCGAGTGGTAACTCTGAAGACTGCTCAGGGCACATTGGTTAGACCAGTGGTTAAGGTGTGTCCTCTTCCACTTGAATAATCTAATTAAATGCTAATAATTAAGTTAAGAATTAGGTTAGGTAAATCAACTTATTTAGGAATAATTGTAATTTACAAAAGAACTCATAGAATCTCAAACAACTTCGGAAAAAAAAAGAGGCAAGCTCTTTTTGGCGGGGAGGATGTTGAATATAGTAAACAATCATAAGACCAGAATATGTAGTAAATGGTGAGGTTTGTATTATGTGTCGTATAATCACACCTTTACCTCAAATATCCTTGGTCTATGGTCTATCCATAAATCCATTTTCCCCCCTCCCCCTCTAATGTAACTGTCAAGCAGTGTGAAATGGTCTGTCGTAGCACCAACATCTCGCTCATAGCAGTTTTGCAGAATCTAGCAAAGAAACGGATGGATTCGTGCGAGGCATCAGCGTCCTCCACAACCTGTAAAGACAGTTGCAGAGGCACCTGAATTCCACAATCCATCAACAAAATTCCAGCACCTAAGCTCGACCATTAGGTAAGTGATTTGCGATTCATTTACGAATTTCGCCGCATTTCCTACACATACATTATATATTACTTACTAAACTAGGTAAAATAAAACTACTTCTAAACAAAATATATTTGTAAAGATTCCTTATTATGGTAGTACAGGTTGGTGGTTTGGTTTGCAAGGTTTGGTGATTTAGTTTGATCGAAATTACACCAAAACACAATTCAGTTAAAAACTGCAATAATATAACCAATTAAAGCTATATAAAAATATAAAACTTTTAGGCGAAATCATCGTAGATATTGTTATGTAGAAAGCGTGTTAGGTTATTTATATGGAAAGGGTGCATGGGAAAAGTGCGGCGAGGTGGTGAGTGCGTTGAATTAGAATATCCGTCCACCGAAATAAACAACTATAGCTTCTATAGTATACTAGTCGAAAACCATACGCACAGATATACCTGGTGAAAGAAATAAGGTTTATTATTTGGGTGTAATTCGGTAACGAAAGCCCAAAAATGTTACATTTCAGGTGACTTTTTACGATAACCTAGAGACTTTCATCGCTACTAAAATGAGATTTACTCTATAAATGCGCGAGTAGAGGTGATTTTTGTGGTTAGAATAAGATGTGTAGACATTTTAAAACCGTGTTATTTAGAACACGTTTTATTTAGAATGGTCGTTAAGTGTACCTTCAGCAAATTAAATAAAAAAAAAAGTGAGAGGGAGGGATAGAATCTTTTATTAAAATTTCTACTCTTCTCACTTAAACCTATTCGTACTTACTAACATTGGTGAATTTGAAATACGTGACACTTTTGTTTATAATTAGTCACTATTATTAGTCTTAACGTGAATACCCTCCACAAAAAAAACGCTGTCCTGTAACATGTTACAGGCAGTAACACATACCAACAAAAGGCTCGTTTGACAAGTTGTGTATAATCAAAGGACAGTGAAAGAAAAGAGGCGCCAACCTTTGGCCTGGACATGACAAAAGCGCCCTTTGACAAAAAGGACGCATGCAATCGACATTGCGACGTCATATAAATGGTGTGCATAAAGGTGAGTCTAGATTGCGTTCAATTACCAGTATCTTAAAAAATATTACCTAATCGCTTAAAATCGATATTCATCATAATTGACATACTTAAAAAACTCGTACTTGACAATCCAAAAATAAACAAATTTACACGACTGTTTGAAATTTGTGGTAAAATCGCCAATTTATTTACTCCTAATATCAAAATCCCTACATATTAACAATATGGATTCAGTACCTTGGAAATTTCTAATCGATTCAATTAAATTCCGTTTGTTATATACTTTGGTTACACTTTAAGTTTTTATTGTCTTTTTCATTTCTATATTATCATTTATACTTTATTATAATTTCTCTCTCTGCTCTGTTAAACTACTGGGAATAAAATCCTTAAATTTTTGTGGTAGTAAATGATACATAAATAGGCAAAAAAAAATACGTTTATCTGATATTGGTGTGCGTTGGTGTCAACCCCCCTCCCCTAAAAGGGCATAAATATTTTCAAACACATCCTGTATTAATGAAACGACAAACACTTTTTTTTTTGTATTATATAAAACTATATATTTAAACTATTTAATACGGTAATCATGCGAAAAAGAATTGTGTAAACGCGTAGTTGGTCAGTGGTATCAAAACAAAGTACGATTCATTTTTACAAAGGAAATTATGCATGATACTATTCAACGGACGTGAATTTCGTATTATCGTCCGAATGAAAACTATAAACGATAAGTAAAGTTTTGGCTGATCGAAATACCTAATTTTCGTGGTCCTTAAGGCGAAGCATATTATTTAATTACATAATAATATTTAAGGCTGTAATGTATTTTACAAGAGAGCAATTTAACTAAAAAATAGTTATTTATTAGCCGTTTAGCATTTATTAAATTTCTCAGAAATAGAATTAATTTTTAAAATCTGCCTTTACTATATTGAAAATATATGTTTTTGTGATTAAATAGCCAATGGTTATTAAATGCAAGCCATAGAATTATCCTTTGCCTTAAAAGTAAAATACTATAAAATTACATTTCCTCTTGAAAACGCACCCTTACCGCGAGATACTTGCGTCGGCATATGCTTGGCGTCGTAGCAGAGGAATACCCCTTTGGAGCGGAGAAAGCATTAGGACCAGTTTCTTCGGAAAGAACCTTCCTTGGATGTCCGCCATTGTTGTACACCATTCAAACCTTTGCTTTCGTTGTGCATTCATTGTACGACAATCCATTATGTTCGAATTATCCGCTAAAGATGCCAATATCTATTTTATTTATATATCAATCATATAAGATGCACTCTCCATAAATATCTTACAATACCTAACTACTTCCTCTTATCCTACGGAGTTGAAATTTGACATGTTCGTTTAGTTGCGATGACAATGCATTTTTCATCCAGAAATAGCTTCAGATGAAGGATCTCGTCAACGGCACATATGCAATCAAGCATATAAAAGGTTGTCTTTAAAAATGTATTTTTACTATAATTTATTTTTATATAAGTACTGAGGTTTTTATTAGTTTAATTGAGTTACGTCTAGTAAGAAAAATTAACAAATTTAGCGTTCCGTTCAAAATGTTTTATGTCGAATGCGATTTCAATTTTTTTGCTAAAGTTTAAGGTAGAAAAAAATATTTCTGATAAATATTAATATTTAGAAAATATATAAGTAAATATATAAGTAAGTCATATTGATAGTAGGTATACAATAAAAAAAAAACAGATTCCAGTCGCGCATAGACAAAACATATGCCCAGGTTGAAAGTGGTGTGTCTCCGAGCACACTTCCACCTTTTGGTTAATTGTTTTTTTATTGTGCACTATCAATAGAAAGTTATTTGTAATATTTCTTCGTAATATGAGTGTGTTTTGGGTTCTTTTTTTTTTGATGGCTTAACGTTGTGTCCTGCATTAAATGTGTTAAAGAATACTTTATTGAAACTCATTAGAACTAAACAACCGCTAACTAAAACTAAATCTCGTGTCAGCAAAGGTTCAAAATTTAATGCGGTTTCAATTTAATTTGTAGCACCTACCCTCGCCTGGCCGAAATGGTAATGGCAAAAGACCGACATAAATCCTGGCTGTCAGGTTAGGCTTAACCATAATTGTAAAGGCTAATGGTACAACTAGGGATACTTACTGACAGTAATTATAATATATAATATAAGCTGTTTTGTACTAAGTAATATAATTTCATTAATTAACCCGGCCAGTTTAATAAATATTAATTTTCATGTATTCTGTAAGTGTTTTGGGAGAATTTATATCCATTTGAGAAGCATACAAACATTTTTATTAAGATGTTAGAACATACCTAACCTAACCTAACCCATGCTCTATCTGTTTTTTTTCAATACTTCTTTTTTCAATCTTTTGATCGACAAAAATAAAAAAAACGTATTATTTTTCTAGAAAGCCAGTCAAGCATTTATTCGTTAGAAAAACAAATTTTTAATAATTCTGAACAATATTTTATAAGTTAATAACCTTCAAAATAAATTAGAGAATATTTTGTAAAAAATTAAAATAAATTCCAAAAATGTGAGCAATAATTACTGTACTTGAGATGAAGTGAGCTGGTTTAAATATAAGCCAGTAATTATTGAATAATTTTACCTTAATTGATTTTTTTACTTGATGCGTTAGATGCCAAAGGTCAAGTTCTCACTATAGTAAGTTGTTCATTAAAGAATCGGTAAACTATATAAACAAAAATCCCTTTCGGCATGCCGGAAGGCCGAGGTAGATTTCGCCGGATCAAAGTAGGGGATAGGCGAACTCCAATTGTACGAACTTGTAGCGAGCATTGCACGTCCTGATCGCGTATCTCAACCCGCCGTACCCTTGCGCAGCGAGAGTGCGTATACTGAATCTCTTTATACTGTGCCGTAAGAGTTGCTCATATCAAAAATTGTTTCAAACAAGAGTAGTAGGGAAACAATTAACATTTTGAACTGATCTGATCTTTTGCTTATTAAGGGAGCCATGATTTTTTGAATTTTGAAAATTCATTTTTTTCACAATTATGGCACTCTTCTGTGCCTCTAATTACGGTGGATAACGCTCATACGCCGAGTTGGTCCAAATAGTGGATTTTATCCCAAAATAGCATAAGCATTGTATCACCGATTAGTTTATTGGTATTCCAGGAGACTCGTCCAGCTCGCAGGCGTCACGGAGCATAAGAGTTAGCTTAGCGTCCCACGTGACACCCACACATACAAACAAGAGCGATACGTGAGTGAGATGGCGAATTCGATTTCCGCATCCGGCTCGTCCAGCGCCCGCAGCGCCGTCTTTTACGGCCGCGACGCGACACTCTTTTATTGCCCTCCTCACCTCCTCGCCTCCTCACCTCCTGCCCTCCTCGCGTACCTCCTCCCTCTGACAGCATCTGTACACAACGAGTAGGTACTCGGACAGGAAAGTTGTACAGTTACTTCTTAAATTATATGTGCAATATGGAAAATGAAATAAATTTACAGAATTTCTTTCTTTCGAATCGATAACATTTTCCCAATATTCATTACTTTGTTTTGAATTTTAAAAATTTATAAGACTATTGTAAATATTTGGCTTAACTATTTTATAGACCTAATTACGGTCCTAAAACGGTTCTGAACCTCCTAATTTTCTTAGTTAAAGAATAAATTGTAATTAGCTATAAGTAATGTGAATTATTCGGGCAGATATAAAAAAATTGATATTTTCAATTGCCCTCAGCAACGGAGTCTAAAATAATAGACCTAATTAAAATATGTATATATTTTTATCATACATACTTTTTTTATATTTGTAATACGTCAGCAATCGTTTGCAATCTAAGATGGCCCGTGAGGTATTCCCACCAAACTCTGCTCAGTGTGATTAACCCGCAGATGACTTAAAAAATTATTTATTTTCTCTGGCTTTTATAGCAGGCGTATCTAAATCTCAAATTCTGAGTAACTTTGTTGTAGCGTTAGAACGATTTTCTGGTCACAGGCATACGGATGTAATATTAAAAATGACCAAAGACGCTTTAGGGAACCTTCAAAACGTCATTGGGGTTTTTTTTGCCCATCAGACTTAGACATTACAAAGGCAGGCAAGTAAAATGCCGATTTAATTTGGTAATATGTTTTTATCCCATCACCCCATTTTTTTATTCCTTGTAACCGTTATTGTCAGATAGATACTAATACATGACTGAAATTAATTAAAATGTTTTTTTTTAATTTCTGTTGAGTTTGTATTCGCGTAATTTCTATAAATAGAATGGTAAAAGCTATAGTAAAATCAGTTATGTGTAGAAATGTAGCCATATCGTAAATATACTGTATAAATTTATTTTACTCTATTTGCATTTTAAAAGAAGATAACACATAACTCTGATATTTACATTTGACTATTAATATTTTGCTCTTTTAATTTATCTTTTATTTATTCTGTAGAACAAAACTGTATTTACAAGACATGTAATTTGATATGAAGAACTGAATATATAACTCATAAACAAAAACCCCAAATTTACCAAAATTTAATATATTATTTGAAGAATGGGGTTGTTTATAAGTAATATAAGATGTTTACTACATCAATATTAATGTAGTAATCAAAATGGCGGTTCGATATTTATAAACTGACGTCAAATATAGTTTCAAACAATAGGTATTTGTATCATCAACAGAATAGTTTATGTACTATCTAAAATATTTGTACAATGTGCGCTCTAAATTCTTTGTGTGTTTGGTTCTAGTAACTAGGCCTCTATGCTAAAAAGGTAGTAGTCTTGTTGTAGAGTTGTATCATATTTTTTACCTGTTTCATATAGTATAAAATATATGCCTACTAATAAAAGATATTTAATTAATTACAGTACCCGAATAAGTTATACACACATAATCCAAATAAACAAATTTCTTCCGGTTTTTGGGATATTTGCCATCCCAGATACCGGAAAATACCTGTTACCGGAAAATATCTAGTACCTCCGCTTCGCTCAGCCTTAACCTCTTTCTCGAAGTCGGATCTACCGCAAGGCTTCGAACAACATCGCTTCGAAGGCTTAGCTCGCCTCAAAATGGCCTACTTAGGCCGTGTTCTTCTTTACCATTGCGGAGGTTTTTTCTCTCGTTATCATTTTATAGTGCCTCTCTATCTTGTTGGACCATTACGCGCTGCGTAATTTATTTTCGGGATGAAAATCGTCCGACTTACATAGCTAATAGTAACACTATAATATTAATGATTATTAATCATTATTTATTTACATTTTTCACCTAATATTAGTAACTGTAAAAGTAATCGCTTTTTTTTTAGTATTGTGAATGAATAAATAAATGATCAAAAATGCCACCGTTAATCGTACCTAAATATCGTTATAACCACTAAGTAAAATGTCCAAGTTGTCGTTGAGTATCCCCACACACGTTGTCTAATTACCTACTATATCTACATTGCCTACTATAATTAGAAAGGGCAATTATTATTTAGATTAAAAATGTCGATCCGAGGGGAAAATAATGTGGTCGAGTAGAAATATTGCCAGTCGCAAATTGTTCTGCAACGAGGAGGTGAGGACACGACTACGGCAATACGCATTTGATGGATGGGAATTCAAAAGTTGTTAGCCACATAGGTGTGGGGGGGGGGGGGGTGTATGTAGTTGTTGGTACACCATACTATAAATGTTTATGCCTAATATATTTATGTATATGTTGAATATTTATTTATTTTTTTAAATGTTATTTATTTATATAATATGTGTATTTACCGGTTAGACACTTAAGTTGCATTCATTTGTGTGTCGTTAGTGTATGCGTGCGTATATTTGTATTTATTTTTCATATGGTTTTACATACGATGTTTTATACTAACACTTAAGGCGCCCACCAGTCCCTAAAACGTGTTTTGTAACGTATTTTGGTGCATTTTGTTGAAGTTATTCCCAACAAATGGCTAAAACTAAAAATACCTCAATATTCTACATATATTAATTTAGTCCTTTGCTTAAAAAAAAACGAAATATACCTTATTTATAGTAATGAAAATAAATAAATAAGAAAGTGTTGTTTTTTTCTTGCAACGATTTTCTTTTAAGTTGTGTAAGTGACGCGAACCTAATTTTTCTTTCTAAAGATAGACAATATATAGTAATCTAGGCCATTACATAAAAAAAACAATTTTTTCAAATGATCTTTTCTGATGATTTTTTCTGATTTATTTAAATACAAAAAACATGTTTCATCGATTCCAAATGTAACGAATTCGCGGTCGGCGAGTATATCCATCTCTTTTCTACGCGTCAATGTTCGAATAAAGCCTACTCTTTCAAATCTCAAGGACAAATGCGTCCCGGGGCGCCTTAATAAATAACCTTCCTTAGAACAGCTAACTCGTACTTGGAAAGGTAACAGACCTTATCAAATCGGCCAACACGACTAGTACGTAGGCACTCGCTTTTCTTTTTTTTTTATAATAGTTACTATATTTTAGAAATGATGACGCATGCGTACAGGAGATCGCCGCTTAACTTTTTATATATATATTAATCCTCTTAAGATAAAAAAAACTATTTTTTTATATATATTATACAAACCTAACAGTTACTCATTTTTAAATAATTTAATGAGTTAATATTTAAATATTTTTACTTAGTAACGTACCTACATTTATCACAATCTAATTTTCCTTGCATTAATAAACAGTTAATTTGCTGATTTGTTTATTTATAGGGTGTCAGAGTGTGTGCATGAACACCGCCATTTTCCATAACAGTACTATATATACTATACATTTTATAACGCTATACATTTTTAAATAATAATAATATTTAAAGGGGTCATTTGTATTTGTTTTAGATATTTGCCATTTTTCATACGGTTAATAATTGATTAAGAAACACTGCCATCATCCGGTTTATTCTCGAGCATCCGAAAGTATTTTAGGGGCCGCCGGAGACACATTTGACGCAGTTTATCACTCGTTAAACCGTGCTCAAATAGTTTTATTAGACTACGAGTGACGATGCGATGACGTCACGCATGCCATGATGGCCATCCGATCACATCACTTTTATGCCTTCATTCCGCAGCAGATATTCTGTTGACCTTCTGCCCTGAGACGGGGTAAAATGGGCAGTCAATTGGGACAAGGTTAATGTCGATTAACCAATGTGTCTTAATCGGGACTGACATCGTTTCCAGTTTATTTTGATTGAAATGTTTGTTAACCTGTTTAGGTCAAATCTTGCAAGCTGAATTAGAACCACTTCCTCTTATTCTACAGAGTTGAAATTTGACATGGTTCGGTTTCGATGACAATGCATTTTTATGGTAAGCATGACCTGATTCTAAGCCCAGGAATGGCTCCATACGAAGGAACTCCTCAACGGTCAACAGCACAGAGACAAAATTTTCTATTCACATTCCAACACGTGAACAAAAGCTTGTTTTTAAAAATGTATTTTTAGTATTATTTTTCTTATCTGTTGCTAATTCCTAACAACGAAATTTGATTCAATGTAAAACGGAAATAAGCGAGGTAAGTGGTGTAGGGAGGTGGAGAGGAACGAAGTATATATATTTTTTAATATTATATTTATTTACCTCAGTGTCTAATTGAATAATAATATTTTCTCTAAAGGTTTATTCTGTCCAAATATTTTGATTAAGCTATGTATGTGGAATTATTACTTTTCCATATACTCTATACTCTTAAATATCTAAATCTAAACTGTCTTGGGACAGTTTCATCTGGTCAACTCATCTCACGCATATAGTCTACCAAGATAAAAAAATCCATAACAGTTTTTTTGTCTTCGCAATTCGGTTGAAAGATTTCCAATTACTCATATTTTTGACTGTTCGTTTTGATGGGAATAAGAAGGGATGAGGGTATTATATTACATAATATTGTATCTCGTTAGTTTGTGTCCACATAGTGCATCAATTTATGATATCGCCGTAACAATGATGACTCATAATCTGGGTGTACCGATACTGGGTGTTCTTACATGATAAAAAATCCTGATACTGGGTGTTCCGATAAAAATCAGGTTATTGGCCCTGCGATTTCAAACATGATTTATTTTAACCTCATATCAAAATGCATTATGGTTTTCGACTGAAAAAATTGTAAACTTTACGTGATAATACGAAGTCGTTTTTGTCATAAGTTCGGTCGCTAGCGAGGCCGCGCCGCGCCGGGTCATTGATCGGTCTTGGCCGAGCACGAGCACTTTGATAAAATTAATAAATTTAGGCATGAATTAGATTCGCATTTATTTACACGTAATAGGAAGCATAAACACCCGCTTAAGTCATCGGAAATGGTCTTGGATTACCCTGTTACAGGTCGTTTCAGCATCGATCTTTAGTTACTTAAGTGAAGGTTTACACCGTTTAACATATTTGTAATATTTGTGTTTGATAAAATAATGACTACCGTTAGATACAATAATAATTAAACAATAAATATTAGATTCCGATAGAAATTCATAGCGTCACGGTTTTTTAAATAGCTTACAATAAATACTGCGTAATTGGATTGTATTCTGAACCGGAAAGTTTGACGTGTCGGAAACGAAGCTAAAGCCAGTAAAAACTGAACCGCGCGTTATTGATCTTTCGGTCAAACCATAATTAATTTTTATTGACGCTCAAATTACCAGCGTCAATAAAACAAGACCTTTTATTAAATCGATAATGTATTAATTCTTTTTTCCCATATACAAAATTCGATCGATTTCACTGTCTTTCTACAAGATCGTATGCATTCGGGGCATTCGACGCGACTTAGTGGTTGCGGGTTCAAATCCATTCGTTATCGTATTTTCAACGCTTTATTTTATTCTATATTTATACGGTCCTCCAAAAAAATATTGAATAAATAACACGTTTACATTAATTATAGACACTTAACTAAGAAAAACCTTATCAATATTTAAGTAAAAAAGAAAGATAAAACAGAAATTATAATAAATATAAATTATATTTTATATAATAATACCTACACTATAAAAATGGATATTATATGATTACATACAAATAAATATATCATTGTGTATATACTATATATATAAATATATATATTCGTATAGATATAGTAAAATACCGTAATACCGTATCTAAATACCGTAATCTTAATACCGTATTTAAATGATTTTTACGATAAAATCGGCAAACTCCGTTCGCTTACCTTATATAAAAGTCTGACAGTATTGATATTTGGAAAATTCGAATGCTTTTTAATATTTTAAGGATTGAATTTTTTTTCAAAGAAATTATATAGCCAGAATGTTCAAAGAAAAATTAATATCGAACGCACAGATAGTTGCATCGCTTGAGGTAATGCACGCTGATTTAAATACAGGCCTGTATTTTATGAAAGCTTTTCACTCTCACCTATCTATCTGTGCGCTTATGCAATACGGTCAAACTTTCAATAAAGTCGGGAATGGACTTGAAACACCCTGTTTATACAGAGCGCGTCAGAACGATTGAGCATCTTTGAAGAAGATGAAATGGCGGTCTTAAATATGCATAGCCAGTTATCTGGTTTACTATTGATGCGTGGTGAAGTTTTTTTTTATATGTTTAATGAAAAATGTTGTTTGGGGATAACTTTATCTATCGAGGTCTTCTTTATGAAGTCCAATGGCACCCCTCTCCAATTTCCAATGTCGTCCATCTCTCAGTTTTAGGTAACTTTAATTTAAAGGTTCGCATAGAAAGCCCGTGTGACAGCTTTTAGTCACACTGCTACGCGACCGTGACCCCGCTAGTGAGGGTATTTATACCTCAAAAATATCTACCGATTCAAATAAAAGCTCTGTCTCTCTACACTTGACCATACCATTACATAAGGTGTATTGGTGTATTGGTACACGAAAAACTGGCTAACTGCATCCTCCTTTATCCTTCAATCTTTAGAAAGTAGGTCACAAGATGGGTAATGTTAGGTTAGCCACTGAAACAAACTATGATGTCAGTTATATGTAGTTATAATCTCAATTTTTGATATTTGTTTATTTATTTCAATACTTAATGAGTTTATACTCAATAAGTATACATATACATATTTTTAGTTCCTTATAATTTATTTAATAAAAGAATTATTAACAGCGAAATTTAACAAGTTTACAGTTAATATTATAACATAACATATGGCGAACAAATATAATTCAAAAATTAACAGATTATATTTGTGTAATTGCTATACATTTAAAGAGTCATGAAATGAGTGTGAGAGAGAAACGTGAATAATCATGAGGTATGTGAGCGTGTGAATGAAGTGTGAAAAAAGTATGTAGGGAGGAGAGTGAAAAGTGAAATGTTGATATGGGGCAAATCGCAAATTAATATAGGTATTTAATGATTTCAGAAATAAAAGTGACATACAATTCTAAACAATATCATAGAAAGCCTTAATAATAAATTGGTTACGGCTAAGTTGGAATAAATCAGTGCTTTGAAGCTTTTTATTATAAGTATCCTGTTTTCTATTAAACACAGCATTATGTGCGAACTTGAGTTACATTTAGGTAAATGAAGCAGGTAAGCACACAGCAGGTAACAGGTAATGGAACAGGTAAATGAGAGACGAGGGTTACACGAAAAGAAATTTCACTCAATAAGAATAGAGAATAAACTCAATAAGAATAAACTTTTGAGTGAGTGATACACAAATAAGTCCGTATCCATCTTTTTCTAAAAGTGTCTCATAATGTCTCGTCTCTTTTTAATAAATTACGCCCGTATTGACTGGTATAACATTTTATTTTAGTGTATGTTTCCAAAGAAACGAGGTTTAAAAGCTATATAAATTATCATATATTGATTCTTCCGATGGGATTTTCTAAGCATTCAGAAATACCACCTCATCAACAACGTGACATTTTCAAGTTATTTCAAAAAGCACCCTTTATATTTGCGTCATAAAATGTCGTGTCATGTGACCCACTCATAACCGCATAGGGACGTCATGTTTCCCATCGATATTTTAATAAAAGAAACTAATAAATTATGCAGCATTTAAAAGTGTGTAAATTTCAACAAATGTGCAAAAGTGTGTCGTACCGGGCTAGTAATATGGCAGATTACTTTACATAATCGTAATCAACCTAATTGTACTATTCACATAACTAACTCACAGGTTGACCACCTTCAAAATGTGTTTGTGCCTCTTGCACGTGCTTTTAAATCGCTCTGTCTCATCTAACGCATAAACACTTTGTCTAGTTATTGGTTAGTTATGAAAAATAGAATCTGTGTATATCCAAAAACTTAATCGAATTTGCATCTTTATGAAATAAAATGTGCTTCTGTAGTTGTATTTGCACGATTCTTGTATTGTATTCTTGTAATAAGATATTTATGTCAAAGCTTTTGATAAAATACAGACTTTTTGAGGCTTCTAACATTTACCCACAGTAGAAACTTTTTTAATTTACTGAAGCCTAGATAATAAAATAATAAAGAGATAAAACGTTAAACAGGTATATTCTTCTTATATAGGGTGTTTTTTTTAGAGGCGTGGTTTTCAATCTGGCACTACTTTTTTCGTAATTGGTGTTGACAGCTGTCACTTGATTTATGCTCAGTTTGGTTTGCCATTTCATAATGAATAGACTTACTCCTGAACAACGTTTGCAAATAGTGAAAATTTAGAAAAAATCACTCTAAATTTTTTTTAAATCACTCTAAAATAAAGTAAAAATCGCGTCGTGGGCCTGTGGCGTGGCCTCCAAGATCGTGCGATTTAACACCGCTGGACTATTTTTTGTGGGGTTATGTGAAGTCGCTTGTCTACGCAGATAAGCCGGACACGATTAACGCCTTGGAAGAGAATATTCGGCGCGTTATTGCTGACATACTTGCTGCAAAAAGTGGTTGAAAATTGGGCCTCTCGGCTGGAATTTGTTCGAGTCAGCCGCGGCGGCCACTTACCCGAAATCATTTTTAAAACATAATGGCAAACCCTTATCTTTATAATAAAACTAAATTCTTAGCCATAACATCAAATTATATGCGTTTTATCTCTTCTTGAAAACCACGCCTCTAAAAAAAACACCCTAATAAATAATACAATACACATTTTTCATTATTGTATTATTTCATTATTGTATTATTAATATACTATACACACGCAAAATGTAATGAATAAATACCTCTGAAAGATGTATGAGACGAATGTATGATAGTGAAACTTGGGTGTGCGCTAAAAATATTGTTTGAGATCTACGCAGCTATCATGATTTCTCTGCCGCCACCCGGCAAATCTAACAATTTACACACGGTCCTGAACATATTTATATTTTATTTTCACGTGGAAACACACAATTATATATCAATAACATTAAAACAATTACAACAACCAGATAACAAAACCGATTATGGATTTCCCACATATTCACAAACATATTATACAGTAGGTATGATGTTTTCAAACTAAATTATTGGAAAAAAAAATAAACTTAATCAAAATATTTAAATACAAACAAGTAGGTATAACATTCGTATGTGAAGGACGTGTTGTGTGTGTGTGTGTATGTATGTGAATGATTAAGCGAGAGAAAGAGATATTGGGTGTCGGTGAATTAAGTTTAATGTGGGAATGAAAATAATCTTTTATGTGAATTAGGTATAGATTTAATAGATATAGTGTAAATTATGCAATAAATTGTAAATTATATCACCTAAGCGGCATTTTTAAACTGTTTTAGTGTATTATTAAAAAATGACAACGTCCAACAATTTGTTGTTATGAAATAATAATATTCGCGCATATATGTATATGAACTAAAACAACAACAAAAGTCATCATTGTTATGTTATTATTTATACACCGTGTTCCAAGACCATTCCCGATAAAAAACCAGCTTAATGGCCCTGCGATTTCAAACATGATTTGTTTTGACCTCATATCAAAATTCATGACGGTTTCCGAGTAAAAAAATTGTTAACTTTACGCGATAATATGAAATCACTTTTGTCATAAGTTCGTTCGCTAGCGAAGCCGCTCGGCATCTGTGAGCAAAAAGGAAATTTATCACATTTTTTTGTACAATAATATTTTTTCTTACTCGTAATAGGTTACATAAACACCCCCATAAGGATCTTGGAACAACCTGTATAAGTGCTTTTTTAAATAAAACATTCAACTTATACAATCCATCGTTACTAAATGGACGCGATACATGCAGCAACTATAAATCTCGGCGAGTATCAGTAGATAAATCAGCTTTTGCCTTTATGACGTATTTTCACTTAACGATATGGCCGCGGGGCAAATCAAACATTTTCAAACCGCCCGCCCGCCCTAGGCGTGTCGATGGTTTTACGAGAGTTGTTCGTGCGTGCCGTTGGGCGTTATTCGGAGCTCTGACTCGTTTTAAAATTGAACATGTTCGTTTTATAGATTGAAATAATCCTTAAATCCTTCCTCGAGAAGTCGAACTAAAACGAATTCAATATTTTTTTGATAAAGCACAGGATAGGAAAATATTAAACTTTTCTAAATTTTTCAATATTGTCAAAGATTGTGTCATATATCTTTTCAGGCGATTTGCCGTTATTAGAAAGTAATCATCAAATATATCTTAATATATATAAATCTCGTGTCACAATGTTTATATTCAATGGACGGCTAAACCACTTAACCGATTATAATAAAATTTGCACACCATATGCAGTTCGATCCAACTTGAGCGATAGGATAGTTTAAATCTCAAATTATAGTCGCAATTTTAATTTATTGCTAATTATTTGTCTGTTATTATTTGGCAGTCATAAAACTGACAGATGTCGATAACTTTTTATTTTATGGGCGATTGTGAAGAGCGCGTGACGACTCGGTGCCTGTATAATTTTATTGAACAAGCAGAGGAAAGAGCAATTGTGATATTATTGGAAAATTTTTTAGAAGATCACAATCAACTAATTCAATTGATCAAAAGAGTTTCGCCACGACTGCAAAATGACAATTATCAAATCGTCATAAAAGCCGACAAAGTACCATTAGGTGAACATGCTGGTAGATTCAACGCTCCAACTGTTGATGAGGTTGCTGTTATCATGGTTGGTGATCCAGTTGACAAAAGATCTATAAACATTACACGGCGAGACAACACTGTCAGTACGATTTCGGATCTACACCGTTCATATGACGCACTACAATATCCATTGATATTTTGGCAAGGACAAGATGAATATCACCTTAATATCAATCAGTATGATCCAAATACCGGTAAATTTGACAATTATCTATTTACTTTCTTACTGTATGTATAGATTTTAATTTCGTATTGCATTTTATTTTTTATTTTTTTAGGTGATTACAGAAATAATAAAGTTAGCTCAATGAACTACTACGCACACCGAATAATGGTTAGACAACATCAAGACAATTATATCCTTCGATATCGTCAGCTGTTCCATCAATACATTGTTGATATGTATGCTAAGGTCGAAAGCGAACGCTTGCGATTCCTTCGATTCAACCAGGCAAAACTACGATCGGAAGAATATATTCACTTACGAGATGCTGTTGCTGGAAACATCGATGGAAATTTAAATCCCAATGACATCGGTAATGCTTTCATTTTACCTTCAAGCTACATCGGCAGTCCACGGAACATGCAGGAATACATACAAGATGCGATGACTTACGTACGTCATTACGGCCGACCGGATTTATTTATTACATTCACATGTAATCCGAATTGGGAAGAGATACAAACTTTACTATTGCCAGGACAACAAGCCATTCATCGTCATGATTTAACTGCACGTGTGTTTAAACAAAAATTGAAATCCTTAATTGATTTTATTGTTAAATATACAATTTTTGGTATCACACGTTGTTGGCTGTATACGATAGAGTGGCAAAAGCGAGGTTTGCCTCATGCCCACATTTTGGTTTGGCTTAAAGATAGAATCCGTCCTGAAGAAATCGATCAAATAATTTCAGCCGAAATTCCAGACCCATTAATTGATCAAGAATTATTTGATATTGTCACCAAACACATGATCCATGGGCCATGCGGTGTTTTCAACATGACGTCACCGTGCATGGAAAATGGAAAATGTAAAAAAAACTTCCCAAAGCCGCATACGAATGACACGATCACGGATATTGATGGTTATCCAATGTATCGCCGCAGAAGTACTGAGAATGGTGGCCACACATTTACAATGCGACTGCCGAACTTTCCAAATCAAGTTGAGTTTGATAATCAGTGGGTGGTACCATACTCACCACTACTTTCAAAAACTTACAAAGCTCATATCAATGTTGAGCTTTGCAGTTCTGTTAAATCAATTAAGTATATTTGTAAATATGTAAACAAAGGCAGTGATTTGGCCATATTTGAAGTAAAAAACATAAATAAAAATGACGAAATAGCACGATACCAAATGGGCAGATACATTAGCAGCAATGAAGCTATTTGGCATATTCTCAGCTTTCCCATCCACGAAAGAGATCCTGCTGTCCAACATCTGGCAATACATCTTGAAAACGGTCAACGTGTATACTTCACTGAAGAAAATGTTCTCCAAAGAGCGTTCGAAGCTCCGAAAACGACTCTAACTGAATTTTTTACATTGTGTCAAAAACCTGATGTTTTTGGCCAATTCGCGAAGACATTGGTGTATGGTGATGTTCCACGTTATTTCACATGGAACAAATCCAGTAAAAAATGGGAGCCACGGAAACAAGGAAAACCACATCCTTCCATTACAGGCATATTCAAAGCTAAGACATTGGGGAGACTTTACACGGTACATCCAAAGCAACGTGAGTGCTTCTATTTACGTTTGTTATTGGTGAATGTTCCCGGACCAACGTCTTTTGAATTTTTACGAACAGCTAATGGTCGAGTATTCAATACATACCAGGATGCATGTCGTGAACTGCAATTGCTAGAAGACGATAACCATTGGGACTTAACGCTTGCTGATGCTGCGTTGACATCAACACCGAATAACATTCGTCAGTTGTTTGCAATTATTTTGGCGACATGTTATCCCTCGCAAGCACAAACTTTGTGGGAAAAATATAAAAATTGTATGACAGAAGACATCTTGCACCGAATTAGACAAACAAATCAATGCCAAAACATAGATTATACACCAGAGATGTACAATGAAGCATTGGTCTTGATCGAGGATTTATGTGTTCTTATTTCAAATTTACCACTTAATCATTATGGTATGCCATCACCTAATCGTCCAGCCACCGACTTAGTCAATACCGATTTACAACGAGAAAATCAATATGACCATGGAAGTTTAGCAACAATTATCATGAACAGTGAACCATTACTGACAGCAGAACAAAAAATTATTTATGATCGGATTATGCTGGCTGTTGCTGCTGAACAAGGCGGTTTTTTTTTCTTGGATGCACCCGGTGGAACCGGTAAGACATTTTTAATATCGTTGATTCTTGCCAAAATACGGTCGCAACAAAAAATCGCATTAGCATTAGCATCGTCAGGCATTGCGGCTACTTTACTGGATGGTGGGCGAACAGCACATTCAACATTCAAGCTGCCATTGGACGTTCATAATAAACCAGATGCAATGTGTAACATCAAAAAGAATAGTGGAATAGCTGCAGTGTTGCGGAAGAGTTCTATAATAATTTGGGATGAGTGCACAATGGCACACAAATATTCACTTGAAGCATTAAACAGAACTATGCAAGATTTAAACAGCAATAATAAACTTTTCGGTGGTGCTATCTTACTTTTGTCTGGTGACTTCCGGCAGACCTTACCGGTTATACCTCGCTCTACTTTCGCGGATGAGATTAATGCATGTTTGAAACAATCATTCTTATGGCGAAGTGTTGAAACACTTCGATTGACCATAAATATGCGAGTACAATTGCAAAATGATCCATCAGCACTAATATTTTCCGAACAACTACTAGATATTGGGAACGGTAAAATAAAACTGCAACCAAATACGCAATGCATTAAACTACCAGACAATTTTTGCACTGTTGTTCAGGATAAAACTGAATTGATTCAGAGTATTTTCCCGGATATACAGAATAATTATTTGAATCATGAATGGCTTAGTCAACGGGCGATTTTGGCAGCCAAAAACGTTGATGTTGACGAAATTAACTTCCAGATACAACAGTTGTTACCAGGCGATCTGATGTCTTTTAAATCAATCGATACTGTTGTTGATGAAAATGAAAGTGTAAATTTTCCGATTGAATTTTTAAATTCATTAGATATCCCTGGAATGCCACCACATAATCTTCGATTAAAGATTGGTTCCCCTATTATTCTCCTCCGTAATTTGAATCCACCTCAATTATGTAACGGTACGCGTTTGGTCATCAAAAAGATCACCGGAAACATTCTTGAAGCAACCATTTTGGCTGGGAAGTTTAAAGGAAAAGTGGTCCTGCTGCCACGTATTCCGATGATACCATCAGATTCTACCATACCCTTCAAAAGGCTACAGTTTCCAATTCGTTTAGCTTTCGCCATGTCTATAAATAAATCTCAAGGTCAAACAATGTCCATTTGTGGTTTAGATTTGGAAAATCCATGTTTTTCTCATGGGCAACTATATGTTGCGTGTTCACGTGTTGGGAAACCGTCGAATCTATTTGTGTTAGCTAAAGACAGGTTAACCAAAAACATTGTGCACCGATTGGTGTTAAATTAAATTGAAATTGAAAGTATTTATAATTCAAAAAAAAAGATATTAATGTTTAAAAGTTTAAGACTGTCTGCCTTGCCTACCTCATTCATGAGTTTAAGCGTCACATGTTATTTACTGTATTATACTGTAATATACTTATATTTGTTATAAAATTAAATGGAAATAATAAATCTGATAAATTTTTATTTTTTACCTATTGATTTCTGCTTAGTATCAAGTGTAAGAACATTTTAATTAATTGTGTTCAACGTACTTCCCCTTCAAATCTCAATCCAGTGAATTTGTATACCAACATCAACATTTTCGTCTTAGTTCGTAAATAATTTCATTGTACTAAAGGGTTATAGTAGTAGAAAGTCAAATAAGGAGATCACCATATTTTTTTACAAATACCATCTGTGTGAAAAAGCATAGTGGACTCCGTGACTGATGTTCTCTTATTGTTCCTCTTAGATTGTTTACTATAATGTAATATAACAAAAACTTTAGCCACAGCAACGCGTGGCCGGGTCAGCTAGTATTTTTATATATTATCATTGCAAATTAATATGACGCGATGTCCTAATTGACGTTTGTAATTTGTTTTGTTTTTGGCAATAGCTTGTATTTAGTCATTATTATCTATATATTAATACGTGAAGGGAAAACATTGTACCTCTTTTTAAGCATATTGCGCGCACGGAGTAGTGTGAGACTTGGCATAGTTAAGTTTATATAGAGAAATAGTGTAGAAAGCTATAATATATCTATAATATGTGTTACAAATAAATTAAATTTAATAAACAAAATGTGCATACAACTGACAGCTCATTGACAGAATGAGTTTCGAATTGTGAATTTTATGTGATGTTCCTATTTCAAAAGTCTGTCAATGTCAAGTCTCATTCTTACATGACAAAAATAAAACTGGCAATGAATTGTATTAAAAAATAAATACAAATAAAATCTGTAATTGTGTTTTTTTTCAACTGTTACTAACATTAAAATTTAAATTTCATAGGTATTGCAGGGAATTTAGGCATACATCTTACGCTAAGGAGGTATTTGTATTCAATAGAATGAAATTAAAAAAATATATGCAATGATTATAGAGGTATATTCACCGTAATATAGAGGTATATATAACCTCAATAATCCTCAAACTAAAAAGTTTAATGAATTACGAACGAATTTCGACCATTGGGCGACCACTAGTACATATAAATAGACGTGGGTATAGAAGTATAGGGAAGAATATTGTAGTTTCGTTTAATTGTAATGTCGAGATGAAAAACGTCTCTATATATAATTGCATTCTACCTCCCAGCGACACGGTTCTCCATTTCACTCCGGTCGCCACAGCACAACGGAATCGCACGGAGAGTATTATAGATAATGCAAGATGCAATTTCCACGGTGGGACCCATGGCGGATAAATGGAATAAGATCATTTATATTTTTCGTACGTGACCCCTCCGGAACCCCCGCCCCCCCTTCTAGGGCGGGCGGAACGTAGATCGCGACTGCGATGGTTGCCTCGAACGAAACTTTTGCATTTCGTAGAGTTTCTGTATCGCTCCCGCATTCGCGGTTTCAATACGTGTAAGCGCGATAGCCATAATCGAAGTAGCTAAAGCGATTGAAATAATATTTCTACTAGCGTGGGAATATCATTTTTATAAAGAGTTTTACAGAGCAAAATTTCTAATATTTATATAATAAAAAAAAAACTGCAGTTTCACTCAATAGTTTACATTTACATACGAAGAGAAAAAATTTCTTAACGCGAATACCTATATTATGCTACTTAAATTATAATATAATTAATAAATATGGTCTAAATAAAACATTTAAAAACGAAGAGGTGCTTATTTTATTTTAAGTTACAGCGTTTTGAATTGTAGGCCACTGAATTTCATCTTTCTACCCTGTTTTGCGCTTACTTTTTAATCTTTCTTTCTCATCTGACGCATAAACACTCAGTACCGTTGTTGGTTAATAATGAAAAACAGAATAAATTTATGTGTAAAAACTTACTTGAATTTGCATTTTTATGAAATAAACTACGCTTCTGTAGTTCGATTTTCTCGATTCATGTATTCAGACAATAAGATATTTGCAACAAAACTTTTGATAAAATGTATAGAAAAATACAGATTTCTTGAGGCTCGTAACTTTTAGACAAAATAAAAATGTAACTTATTAATTCCATAGAAGCCTAGATATTTAGAGGATTAAACGATATCTAGTATTATTTTTCTTCTACGTCTACAAATAAGAGAGTCACAATACTACAGCGTTTGTATGGAGAAATGACCTGGTTGAGTCCGCTTAATGCTAAATTGGTAATAACTTGTTATTTCTTTTTAAAACGTTTATCGTATTTCTATCATTATTTTTAAGTTATAGACTAAAGACTTTAAGACACAAGACTATAGAATACACACAGGACTATACAGGGCATATAGGACACTACTGGATACACACAGGGTACAGGATAAGTCCAGAGGGCTGGCAGGTCACGAAAAAATAATAAAATATTCGATTAACGTGTCAATATTACAATAATATTTATTTATCTTTATTTGGGTAATAAAACCGTTACGTAACAAAGAAATCATATGCAAGCGGTGCATAATAATAAAATAATAACAGAGAAAACATTATATACAATTACCACTAACAAGTATAAAATAAAACCAATAAAATATTTTTACCGAGTGAGTAGCTAGTGAGAGCTAGTGTTTAACTTTTAAATGCCACTAAGTTAACATTAAATATATTAATTTTTGAATATTTTAAATTTAAGGTTGAACACATTCTATAAATGGGTTAATTTTGCCCATAATTGGTACTACGGCGTGGGATGTCCAGCAACCGTATAAATAAATAAATAACCGACTTGTCACGCGCTAAGCGAGAGCAATAGGGTTAGCTTTCGTGTGGTATACCGTCTTTTATCCCTGACTGTTCCGCGTTTTTCAATTCGAAATCGATCCTCTCCGGCGCTAAGGAAACTGGCATCGAGGATAGAATCAATATTGTGAAATATCGTTTAACTTTCAATGTATGCAATGTCTGGCAACGGCACGGCAATAAAGTAGTGCTGAATATGCAGGCTTTTTAACACACTACAAAACATAAAGGTGCTCTACTCGTCCATAGAATGTATGCAATATTAAGTGTCTGTTTTTCCTTAAAGGGTGTACTCGTATGCAAGTGTGAATATACGGACTTTTTAACACACTAAACAATATAAAGGTGCTCTACTCGTCCATAGAATGTATTCAATATCAAATGACAGTTTTTCATTAGATAGTATACTCGTATACAAGCGTATCGTGACAATGTGCGGGCTTTTTAATATACAACATAAAGGTGCTCTTCTCGTGCATAGAATGCATGCGATATCACTCGACCATAACTAATGTGCCGGGTGGCGCAGTGGTATAAGCGCCTGCTTCTCAATCCAAATGTCCCGGGTTTGAATCCCATGTGGGTAGAATGCGGCCAGGTCATTTTTCACTGCTGAGAATATTCAACGGCGCTTTTCTTAAGACTGTCAACTGAGTTATGTTACCAAACATACACGAAAAAACACTCATTCATTTTACAGACTTACAATATGTTGTTTGCCTGTAACGAATGGTCGCACATCATGAACACAACACAAAAGGCAGTCGGAACTGCGCTCAATAGCGCCTGCTCTACAGCACCCGCTATACGATGAATTTCTAGACTTTCAATCGCAAAATATGTTTATTTATTTCAAATAGGTACATAATTTTACGGCATTTTAGGCAAATACATTAAAATGAATTTAAATTATTACCAAACAGAATAATTGCACGTTCGCAATATTCTCTATGAACAACCAACATACAGTTTTCCATTGGAGAAACATTTTAGTTTTTTATTTATTTTAGAATACACAAAGTAATACATAACATTCAGAAACCCTTTCCAAATTGCCGTACAATTTGTTGGTGGAGATCTAGTCATACAACTTTCAGCGACTGTCGTAAATATTTAGCTTCAGCTTTTCAGCAAAAAGTTGTGTTCAATCGCACAGTGACAGAGAATGCAGATTGCTTAGAAGCACATTTGGTAACCCTAATAAAATGTAAAAGTGTACTCCGGGTGGCTCAAACTTGTTCAGAAACTCTGTTGACGCTTAGTGTCAATTGATTTGTATACGAGAAAAGTCTTTTTTAGATTATATTTTTTTATTTAAATTTTAATGATAACAAAAGTAACTAAACATTATGAAATCATCCAAACTATAATCTAATTACGGTTTATTTGCTCCTAATATTGAGCAACACTAAAACCCTAAAACCGCTATCCTTCAGTTAACTTTTTTTTATAAATAGAATACACGGATTTCTTGCATCGCCTATATAACGTAGTTTTAACCATTGAGATATAAATAATATAATAAATAGTGACATCTTTTAAAGTGTTAAATTAAAAAGTAACCAAAGCTTGGAAAAAAAATACTGTGATATATTTCTTGTTTTGCGTTGTAAACGCTTAAGCAAATGAGGCCGGAAGCCATTTTGGTAAAAATGTCGCCCGTCGCGTTCAATTTCGCAGCGATCACGTAGACGGTTGCTCTTTCGTCCCGGAGGGCGGGGCGCGGCACGGCTAGGGCGGAACGCTTTTTCATAATTTGCTACGAACTCTACGCTGTAGCATAGACCTAAAGTGATTTACCTGTACAGCTTATTATTTCTGTAAGGGACGAAATTGAAGATCAGATTGGGGATAATGTGAACGTTCCTTTCTGACAATCGAAACGAATTTGCAATTATTTTACCAGATTAGTAAAATTTAATAAAAGACATCCTTAAGATTAATAGCTGGTATAAATCAATTGACCCTCATATTTCGAAGATTATTCCACATTCCGTTCCGATATGAATTATTGACGGGGAGAAATTTATTAGTTATGTTGTTTATGATGTTCTTGTTTCTTGTCCTAATTCTAAGTTTACATACGGTTTGTAATTATTTGTATTATACTTAAAAAAATATTAATGAACAAATTCGACGAAAATACCGTATTCATTCAAAAAATACATAATCTATAATAATATTATTAATTGATGAATTAATAAATAATTGTTTGATTGATTGATTAATTAATTAATTGATTAATTGATTGACTAATTATATTAATATTATATCTATCTAAATACATAATGCTTGTACTAAGGTATCATTAACTCTCGTCATTAAGGGTGGTTGTTTATTTTTTTGACATATTTAGCGTAAAACATTTCTGCGCATAAACGCAATTATATAATCTGTTAAAATAAAAACAACCTATAAGTAAATTATTCACACTACCTGTTACGCAGTTCATTTATATATAACGTGTATTGTAATTTAATATTATTAGGGTTTCTTTGAATAATAATGGTGAGGTCATCGGATGTAATTATTTTTTTTTTGTATAACAAAAAGATGTTATTATTAGATTCAATGTCGTCATTTTTATGAAAATTAAACGTGCATAAACCGATCCAATATTCCAATCACGTTTGGAATTGCAATCCGACCCGAGCGAATATCGATACCATCTTTAAATTGGATTCCAAGTTGTATTGAATATCGGCGATGAACGCAAACTTGATAATTTAATATAAACAAGCAAATTTATGCTACCTAACGAAATTCGATATCGAATTTGTAACGACGGAATAATGTTACCTCTACATAGTACATAGTACCCCGTAACGGGTGTTTAATCCTAACGAATCGTAAGCACTTCGCTGCCCGCAAGCTATTTACTGAACCTTGAGGGCGGTTTTTGTGGTTGCGGTGCCCCATCACCTAGTGCGTATAGCCGAATATATTTTTATGAAAAGTATTTTTTTTTTAATTAAATATGTTTGAACTAATGAACATCTTCTTTAACCGACTTAAAAAGAAGAAGGAGGTTCTTAATTCGATATGTTTGTTTTTTTTTAGTGTATGTGCACTCATAACTCCGAAACGGCCCAAGCGTTTTCGATGATTTTTAGCTTCTATACATTCATGTATGATAAACTATGATTCCCGTTTTTTGGCCGTCTATCATTTTATAACTCGAAAAGTACAAATTACTTATTATTTATCGATTTTCAAAACAAGATTACGAATTTAAACAAACCAAGAGCCAACAACATGCAGCGCACTTCGTAATTTTACTAAAATTATACGGAACGTTAAACTGCTAAACCTCACTGCAGATAGACGAACGAATACTGACTGTTTTTTGAATGCTAGTATGGCCATATCTACACACACACACACACACATACACATCTTTTTCGTCCGGCGTGGACAGGAAAAAGGGGAAAAATTAAGGATTTTAAGAGGAATGTGGAAATAAGCAATATTTACTTCAATAGTTGAAATAACGTATAAAAATTAATAAATTGACAGTTGAAATATTATCTACAACAAATCAGGTAATCATTACTGCAGCTAAGGCGACACTGTGATTCCTCAAATTCTAGTAAAATGGGGTGTATGTCGCTGGCTCTTGGTTTGCACTCGATTTAGAGATAATTAGTCCACGGGCAGAGTGCTAATTGCAGGCTGTAACGACACCTGAACTTGTCTGAAAAATGAGTTGTTAATCACCTGAAGCCGGTTTAAAAGGCGTCCCAGGGACCACTCTATTTCAGGGTTATAATAGTAGCATTACGTGAAAAGACGTCGATTAAGCGTTTTGTCGGTTATGAAACGTTATAAAATAGAAATAAGTTATATTTTAAATAAATACACATATAACATATGTACTTAGCGAGTCAGTACATTCCTATTCCAACTATGAAACGGGCTTTTCGAACGGAATCTTCAATTATCCGTTTGAGTATTAGGCTATTTTGAAATCGCGTATAACGTAACAGCTCGGTTATATGAATATCGCGTTAACGCTCACTGCTAATTTACATCCTATAATATTTTTTTTTATATTCCCTATAAAATTCGTGTTAATTGAATGTTACATAGATAGACGCTATCTAACGGTTCTATGCAAGTGGTAGAGGACTATAAATGGATTTACTAAATATATACTAAATGGATTTGACGAAAGAAGCATAATAAATTATTCTGACGTGCGAGCCAAAATTCTAGTCTAAGTCGCATCGTTTTGGCACCATTCTTCGTCGCATTGCGATATTGAAACAAAATAGCTTGGCTTACAAAGAATGCCCAGTTGACCGTAGCTCCTTTCCTTTGGCTTAAGGCCAAAAGATCCAAGATATGATTCCACGAAAGTAACTTGTAAAATTAATATTAACGCAACCGAGTTGGGTAGTCAACCCATAACCTAACATACTCATTTACCTTATTAATAAACAAATAATTTTAAGTTTCAACACTTCGGCAGGCTTAGAAAAAGGCACCTAAGTTACTAAAAAACTGCAGGCGCATATCTGTTTTCTGTGAGGTATACATTTTTTTCACCAGTTTCTGCCTTCAGGACAGGCCTCAGTACAAGGCAGCTAAAACCAGACATTACTATCGATTACTTGGCCGATGAAAGTGATATTTAAATCAACATTTTGATATATATCCGTTGCAGACATATGGCCATAAACAAATACAGAAGTTCATAGATACGCCCCAAGTAAGAGGAGAGCTTGTTCTTCGGTTCAGATGTTGGGGCACTTTCATTCCAGAGGAGTTTTAGCAATTCGATGAGAAAGTATAGCGACACCTCTGGCAAATTTCTAACCTGAGGGTCCTTTCGAAGACGGATAGGGTCCATTCGAAATTATATTTTGACATTATTTAAAGACTTTAATGTACAATAATTTTATCTCACAATTTATCATTCATTTAAATTTATAACTTCTTAGAAATATCTTAATATTCTTTACAAATTTCAACATAACAGCAACCAACCCAAAATCTTCTAAAAACCATCATAGAATTCCTGAATGTACTATTCGTCGCAGAGTGCTCAGTGCAATGTACGGAAGAAACTAAAAATGCGACTCTGTTTTTTTAGTGCCACTTACTGCGGGGAAAAGCTCCGTCTGAACGAGTTTGTAATTTATAGGATGGTGTCACGGCGACCTCAGAAACGGTAAAGTTTGTCTCTTTTATGATTTTCCGTGCACTTACTTACTTTTAGATGCATGGGGTATCTTGCAACCGAAAACCGTGTCTGGCACTGGAGAAATACTTAATGTAGTAAATTCGGTTACATACAAGTTCTTTTTGATTATTTTAAAAGGTTTATAATTAGATTAGATTGTGCTTGAATGCGTATACAAAATTTTATGTCTGTCCTGTTGACCGTAGAAGAGTTACTCCGTCTGGGACCAATCCTGGGTGTAGAATCAGGTCATGCTTACCATAAAAATGCATTGTCATCGAAATTGAACCAACATGTCAAATTTCATCTCCGTGGGAGAAAAGGAAGTGGTTCTAATTCAGCTTGCAAGATTTGGACTAAAGCTATTTACAAAATAAAAACTTGAAAAAATATGCACATTCGTAAAATCACAATCTCAGCAAAATCAAATAGGTAACATGTTAACCAAAATATTTCTTTCGAAATTTGTTACAATAAAATTATCTCCTAATTAGATATCCCAATTTTAAGAATAAGTTTTTCTCACGTTTACGTAAGGATCGTCTAAACGGTGAATAAAATATAAAATTTGAATGTTCATATTATTTAAAGTAAGTTAAATTGATATATATCACATTTATTGAGATATTTCAAGATTTGAGATACATCGATAGGAATTGTTACAAAAGTGGCCGGTATAAATAAAATTAAATAAGATCGTACGATCTTCAGGGCCCAAGTCTCGCAGCCACAAAAATGAGATGGACCATATACTCGTGTCTATACAATGTGTCTGATGTACATAATGTTTTTTCTACTCATCAGAACCCCAACCATTTTAGGCCTTGAATAAATATTTAACCAGAAGGTAAGATAAAGGGCTGACCAGAAAATTTATAATTCTTGGGCTCACAGTTTTTGCTGTAAATAATTTACAGCAAAACATTAAATGTTTTATAGTAGTTATATCTTACTTCAGTATGTTCTGTTTCTTTACATATCTACTTAATTTTGTCGTGTATTAAACACGACAAAATTAAGTAGATTATTAAGTAGTTATTATACGTGTATTTATTGTCAGCTTGCGCTATAATATATAGGGTGATGATTTTAGAGGCGTGGTTTTCGAGAAGAGATAAAACGCATATAATTTGATGTTATGGCTACGAATTTAGTTTTATTATAAAGATAAGGGTTTGCCATTATGTTTTAAAAATGATTTCGGGTAAGTGGCCGCCGCGGCTGACTCGAACAAATTCCAGCCGAGAGGCCCAATTTTCAACCACTTTTTGCAGCAAGTTGGGCCTGTCAGCAATAACGCGCCGAATATTCTCTTCCAAGGCGTTAATCGTGTCCGGCTTATCTGCGTAGACAAGCGACTTCACATAACCCCACAAAAAATAGTCCAGCTGTGTTAAATCGCACGATCTTGGAGGCCACGCCACAGGCCCACGACGCGATTTTTACTTT
Organism: Neomicropteryx cornuta; assembly: GCA_020383195.1. Classification (NCBI taxonomy): domain Eukaryota; kingdom Metazoa; phylum Arthropoda; class Insecta; order Lepidoptera; family Micropterigidae; genus Neomicropteryx; species Neomicropteryx cornuta. The sequence goes on from JAHKQU010000012.1 coordinate 22,103,413, forward strand.
ATTTTGGAGGGATTTTTAAAAAAATTAGAGTGTTTTTTTCTAGATTTGCACTATTTCCAAACGTTGTTCAGGAGTAAGTCATTATGAAATGGCAAACCAAACTGAGCATAAATCAAGTGACAGCTGTCAAAAACACCAACTACGAAAAAAGTAGTGCCAGATTGAAAACCACGCCTCTCAAAAAAACATCCCTATATATAATAATAATAACTATTTATATGGATAAATGTACTTAATTAATTATAAACTGATGATTATGCCATTCCATCTTATATATACCTTTCTTTTTTGAACACAGTAATAATTTTTTGGGTATACGTACAAAATCATAATTATTAATTTTCGTTTGATGCCTACTGTAAGTTAGATCAAAAGTTGTTGGAATGTCGAGAGGCGACACCCCATAATAACTCTGCTATGTCGGCAGCATGCGAAGGTCGCATCGTGAATCATAAACTTTTATACGCGTGTAAAGCCTCTTCTAGGGATGGTGTACTGTCGATAGTAAGTAAAACATTTATATTGCATTTTTTCCTCTATTGGGATACAGGTATGTGTCCAATGTCAGAACTACGAGTGCATCGATTCTTCACTATCCAAGTGCATCGATACATCGATACGAGTGCATCGATACATGACACTATCCAATGGGACGAACTATGGTAGGAATGGATATGCTCGTACCCTGATCAATTCGCTCATTCCGCATAATTAATAATGTTTGAAGTCTTCAAAATAATTGTATTTATTGTATCAAAAGATGTTATGCAATGTTTTTGAGGAAGATAGTCATTAATGTTTACAAGTTCCACTAGGACACAGTGAAATTTTTATTTTTATTTGCTTCTCTAGGTCGATCCCTTTAAGGACGAAACTTCTATTTCTTATTTTTATTTTCATACACCGTTACACACTATAAGATGCTCAATTTCAATGGCATGTTAAGTTAAATATATAAATCTGTTATTTTATTAACAAGTATATTTAATAAATAAAACACTTTTTAAATTATATCACAAACACACTTTTTTCAAAAATCACGCCTGGTTTAATGTTTTTCGTAAATAATTCTCCATCTATTTTATCTTAAAGAGGACTCAACCCGGTTATTCCTCCATACAACCGCTGTAGTGTAGAAGTATTTGTAGATTTAGAAGAATAATAATACTATGTATCGTTTTATCTCTAAATATCTAGGCTTTTGTGGAATTACTAAGTTAAATTTTTATTTTATTTGAAAGTTAACAATCACTAAAAGACTGTATACATTTTATCAACAATTTAGACGTAAATATCTTATTATCTAAATACAAGAATCGATAAAATAAAACTATGGAAGCATAGGTTATTATATAAAGATACAAATTCAAGTAACTTTTTAGACATAAGTTGATTCTATTTTTTATAATTAACCAACAACGCTACAGAGTGTTTACGCGTAAGAAGAGATTTTAAAGCACGCGCAGGACAGAGAAGAGCGCCACCGGAAAGAGCCCCCTTAAGGCGGTTTCCTACTTGATCCAAAACATTAAGGAAGAGTAGAATATAAATATTATGCATCAATAATATTATTTCGCAAAGGTTTTTTTAATCAAATCATGAATGTAGATGTTTTTAAATGCATAATTTTACAACGATTTTAAATCGGCATCGTCATGACTATCGATAAGTGAATTGGAAGCCCTTATTCCGGAAACGCCTTAAGCAACGTTTTCCGTAGGTATTTGAGATGTCAGCTTCGCTAACTTTTGTAGGCTATACGACTTGCTTAAAATGTTGCCAACACTTAACTCACGCTGGCGGAGCTTAAGATATAATACACGCAGCTCCAGCTATAACATACGAAGATTATCGACATATACAAAAAATATATCTTATGTTTATTTATCACGGTATTATTTACTGAATTCGTTTGTGTAAGGCAATTATAGCTACCGGTAACGTCGTTAGATTATAACGTTGCAAAAAAACATGTGCTGCTATTTTAGCGTTCGTCGGACGACACCAGCCGATGCGTCGCGAACACAACTGAAGAGACCGCAGCCGGTCACTCGTATTGTACAGGGTGTTTCAAGACCATTATCGAAGACCTTAAGGGGGTTTGTGTATATTAAAAATCGTGAGAAAAAAAACATCCTCAAAATTATATTTTTTAACAGATGGTGTAAATTCGGTCAGCGCGCAAATTCCGACGCCTATCATATCGATAATGTAACTTTGACACCGTTACCGGCGTGTGGCGACAGCTGAGCGCTCACAATAAAGCCCTTTACAAGATCATTTTAATATTATCACGTTTGCATTTTTTCCTCGGGAACCATGATGAATTTTTATATACCGTCTTTACAGAAAATACTAGAAATAAGCTGTTTTTTTTATCGTGAATGGGACAATGTGTATATTGTACCACTTCCTGGTTTGCATTGTAACGACTTTTGACATAACGACAATTTTGGACACTGAACACAACTGTTTCCTTTGATCTTCTACCTTCTTCCTGGGGAGAACTCACCCACCTCGGGAGCTCGCTGTACCCGCCGAAATTGCTCGGGCACGATTTGCGGCACACGGCGACTACAGAAAATTATTATTGAATAAAAGTTTAGCTTTTCCTCTGGAAATTTTAGAGAAAATTGATTTATTTCAAAATTAAAATTTCATTCAATGGTCCAAAGAAGTTAGAATTTCTCTCTTCGAGTTTTAAATATACAGGTTTTCATTTGTTTATCCATGTTTAGCCCTCACAAGTTACAGGGCCAATAAAAAACCAACACACTATATATTTTTATAATTTTTTATTTATTGGTCCGGTAACCAACACACTATTTCATAATAGGCAGACAAACAAACGCTGCCTTTAGCTGTGAATGTTGAGTAGCTCTGTATTTATCGTAACGTATTTGCGGAATTTAGTTTACCAGAACCTTGGTTTAGTCGTCCACAACTCAATTGGCTGTTTTTCTTTAACATATTATTTATTAATTTATTGAAATATATTTGATTTGACAAAAACTCGAAATTTAGTAGAATAAATCACAGTTACAAATGTATAACCTGTTAAAAATGCACAGGGAGCGTTTAGCACTGCTACACTTTATGCTCTGCCTTCTTTACTAGACTATGTCTGTATAAGGAAGGCAGTTTTAAATTGCGCTACATCTAAAAATCTCAAACCGTCAAAGCACCTATAGAGAAATATGAAAAGTCTATCTATTTGTAAGAAAGACAAATTAAAATATATATATACAATATTGTCGCATAGAATGTTCATGTTCACATATATATATCTATATTTATAGTTAGATTAAATGAAAAATAAAATATATAATGAATATACTAATAATGCTCATGCTAACATAGCAAACAAAATATTGCATATTTGAGTCGGTTTTCGGGAAATTTATACTATATGTATACATACCTACAATATTATATATTTTTTTATATATACATTTCTATATAAAATTTATGCACCTCTTTAAATACGTTGTTATTTATAGTTATGAATATTACCTATGATATTATATTAATGGTCAATAAAATGTTTAAAAGTCTGCAGATTCTTGTCTTCCTTTCGACATCGATGTTTTTTTATAAAATATCCAGAATTTCAAACTCTAAAACCAATAAAAATAACCAAGGTGCAATAACCCTGAAAAAAAACTAAAATTTGACGGGAATATTCGAGCGTCATAAAAGCTTGTTATATATCAATCCATAAGTCCACCACATCCTCAAGTTGTTTAAGTCCTACTTTGCAATCATGTCTCGAAACACGGAAAGCGTCCTCTTAAACTTACTTCTTAATCTTTGAAATTCGAACCGAGATGGCTTTGAGTAGGTGCCATATCGCGATTAGGAGCAGAATATTAAAAGTGGAAGGTGATTCCGTATAAATAACGGGTTTGCTCCGCAAATTCCCCTTGATATTCAGATGGAGCGAGGATCTTCTTTCAATAAACGTGCCCCGCGGCCCGCCCGGGCCACAGAAGGGGTGAAATTAATTCTAGAGAAATGGCAATCTGGAAAGTACTCGAATCTCCTGTTCATCTGGAAATGTTCTCTTTTACCACACTTTAATCGACGTCTAATTTAATATGTATTCGATTGACAGTTTAAAATTATTTTTATGTTTACCAATCATAGCGAATTTCAGAAATTCAGCGCATTATATTAAATCATATATTATTACATATTACTTAAAATATATTTTTATTCAAACTATTGTTTATGAATGATTTTACACGGGTATATCATGTTCGTTACATTTTCATAATTATTGTTTCTTATTTAAATCATTTTTATACTACTTTAATGAAAGTTTGACCGTATTGCATAAGCGCACAGATAGATAGGTGAGAGTGAAAAGCTTTCATAAAATACAGGCCTGTATTTAAACCAGCGTGCATTACCTCAAGCAATGCAACTATCTGTTAATTTTTCTTTGAACATTCTGGCTATATTCCTTCGCTTCGCTTTGAAAAAAAAATCAATCCTTAAAATATTAAAAAGAATTCGATTTTTCCAAATGTCAATACACTGTCAGACTATTATATAAGGTAAGCGAACGGAGTTTGCCTATTTTAACGTAAAAATAATCTAAATACGGTATTTAAGAAATACATTATACAATTTTACTATATATATATTTATATATAGTAAAATTGTATATTGTATTGATTAAATACCTTATTTAGATGATTATTACGTTATTTTATAAGGTGAACACCGTTAGGTTAGGTTAGGTTATGACACAATCTTTGACAATATTGAAAAATTTTGAAAAAGTTTTTAATTATTTGATAAAGTGCTGGATAGCATAATATAATCCTTTATGTTTATATTTTTTGATAAAATATCATTCTTTCCTCATTTCATCTAATTAGATGGTTACATAATATTTGACAATATTTTACACTAAAGAGGACAGGTGAGAGTTAAAAATGCATTTTTATAAAACTCAGCGCTGGGTTTAAACCGACATCCTGCGCTCTCAAGTACAGGACCTCTTTAGTACCTTTATAAATATTATGCCATTCAGCACTTTATCAAATAATTAAAAACTTTTTCAAAATTTTTCAATATTGTCAAAGATTGTGTCTATTATCTTTTCAGGCGATTTGCCGCTATTAAAAAACAATCATCAAATATAAGTCAAATAACTTTACAACTCAATTATACAATTATATATATTTATATATATATATATATATATATATATAGTAAAATAGTAAAATGTATTGTTTAAATACCGTTAATTAGATGATTTCTATGTTAAAATAGGTATGTATATATATATATATATACATACCTTAAATATAACGATGAAATAATTATAAAAAGTTGATAGGTATACCTGTTCTGCATCTTTTTCTTTTTTTTATTTTAACAATATTTAAAAATTATTTTATAACATGTTTTTGGTTTCTTGATAAATGTTTATGCATTATAAATAAATTATATATGAAATTATATTTTATGAAGATAGAATTTATTAAATATACATACTGTTGCAAACAGTTATTTTATGATAGAATTATTAGTATCAGTTTACCAGGCATGAGCCTGTGACAAACAGAATTAGAGTTTTTTCACGAAAATAAATCGGATCTGAATCGGAATTAATATTATATATATATTTAATATAATATATAATCTTTCATATATTTTCTGACGATGCCGAATGGCGAAAGCTAAAAAATTACGTATCATCAAATCTATATATATGATATATATATAGTAAAACTAGCTGACCCGGCCACGCGTTGCTGTGGCTAAAGTTTTTGTTATATTACATTATAGTAAACAATCTAAGAGGAACAATAAGAGAACATCAGTCACGGAGTCCACTATGCTTTTTCACACAGATGGTATTTGTAAAAAAATATGGTGATCTCCTTATTTGACTTTCTACTACTATAACCCTTTAGTACAATGAAATTATTTACGAACAAAGACGAAAATGTTGATGTTGGTATACAAATTCACTGGATTGAGATTTGAAGGGGAAGTACGTTGAACACAATTAATTAAAATGTTCTTACACTTGATACTAAGCAGAAATCAATAGGTAAAAAATAAAAATTTATCAGATTTATTATTTCCATTTAATTTTATAACAAATATAAGTATATTACAGTATAATTAATACAGTAAATAACATGTGACGCTTAAACTCATGAATGAGGTAGGCAAGGCAGACAGTCTTAAACTTTTAAACATTAATATCTTTTTTTTTGAATTATAAATACTTTCAATTTCAATTTAATTTAACACCAATCGGTGCACAATGTTTTTGGTTAACCTGTCTTTAGCTAACACAAATAGATTCGACGGTTTCCCAACACGTGAACACGCAACATATAGTTGCCCATGAGAAAAACATGGATTTTCCAAATCTAAACCACAAATGGACATTGTTTGACCTTGAGATTTATTTATAGACATGGTGAAAGCTAAACGAATTGGAAACTGTAGCCTTTTGAAGGGTATGGTAGAATCTGATGGTATCATCGGAATACGTGGCAGCAGGACCACTTTTCCTTTAAACTTCCCAGCCAAAATGGTTGCTTCAAGAATGTTTCCGGTGATCTTTTTGATGACCAAACGCGTACCGTTACATAATAGAGGTGGATTCAAATTACGGAGGAGAATAATAGGGGAACCAATCTTTAATCGAAGATTATGTGGTGGCATTCCAGGGATAACTAATGAATTTAAAAATTCAATCGGAAAATTTACACTTTCATTTTCATCAACAACAGTATCGATTGATTTAAAAGACATCAGATCGCCTGGTAACAACTGTTGTATCTGGAAGTTAATTTCGTCAACATCAACGTTTTTGGCTGCCAAAATCGCCCGTTGACTAAGCCATTCATGATTCAAATAATTATTCTGTATATCCGGGAAAATACTCTGAATCAATTCAGTTTTATCCTGAACAACAGTGCAAAAATTGTCTGGTAGTTTAATGCATTGCGTATTTGGTTGCAGTTTTATTTTACCGTTCCCAATATCTAGTAGTTGTTCGGAAAATATTAGTGCTGATGGATCATTTTGCAATTGTACTCGCATATTTATGGTCAATCGAAGTGTTTCAACACTTCGCCATAAGAATGATTGTTTCAAACATGCATTAATCTCATCCGCGAAAGTAGAGCGAGGTATAACCGGTAAGGTCTGCCGGAAGTCACCAGACAAAAGTAAGATAGCACCACCGAAAAGTTTATTATTGCTGTTTAAATCTTGCATAGTTCTGTTTAATGCTTCAAGTGAATATTTGTGTGCCATTGTGCACTCATCCCAAATTATTATAGAACTCTTCCGCAACACTGCAGCTATTCCACTATTCTTTTTGATGTTACACATTGCATCTGGTTTATTATGAACGTCCAATGGCAGCTTGAATGTTGAATGTGCTGTTCGCCCACCATCCAGTAAAGTAGCCGCAATGCCTGACGATGCTAATGCTAATGCGATTTTTTGTTGCGACCGTATTTTGGCAAGAATCAACGATATTAAAAATGTCTTACCGGTTCCACCGGGTGCATCCAAGAAAAAAAAACCGCCTTGTTCAGCAGCAACAGCCAGCATAATCCGATCATAAATAATTTTTTGTTCTGCTGTCAGTAATGGTTCACTGTTCATGATAATTGTTGCTAAACTTCCATGGTCATATTGATTTTCTCGTTGTAAATCGGTATTGACTAAGTCGGTGGCTGGACGATTAGGTGATGGCATACCATAATGATTAAGTGGTAAATTTGAAATAAGAACACATAAATCCTCGATCAAGACCAATGCTTCATTGTACATCTCTGGTGTATAATCTATGTTTTGGCATTGATTTGTTTGTCTAATTCGGTGCAAGATGTCTTCTGTCATACAATTTTTATATTTTTCCCACAAAGTTTGTGCTTGCGAGGGATAACATGTCGCCAAAATAATTGCAAACAACTGACGAATGTTATTCGGTGTTGATGTCAACGCAGCATCAGCAAGCGTTAAGTCCCAATGGTTATCGTCTTCTAGCAATTGCAGTTCACGACATGCATCCTGGTATGTATTGAATACTCGACCATTAGCTGTTCGTAAAAATTCAAAAGACGTTGGTCCGGGAACATTCACCAATAACAAACGTAAATAGAAGCACTCACGTTGCTTTGGATGTACCGTGTAAAGTCTCCCCAATGTCTTAGCTTTGAATATGCCTGTAATGGAAGGATGTGGTTTTCCTTGTTTCCGTGGCTCCCATTTTTTACTGGATTTGTTCCATGTGAAATAACGTGGAACATCACCATACACCAATGTCTTCGCGAATTGGCCAAAAACATCAGGTTTTTGACACAATGTAAAAAATTCAGTTAGAGTCGTTTTCGGAGCTTCGAACGCTCTTTGGAGAACATTTTCTTCAGTGAAGTATACACGTTGACCGTTTTCAAGATGTATTGCCAGATGTTGGACAGCAGGATCTCTTTCGTGGATGGGAAAGCTGAGAATATGCCAAATAGCTTCATTGCTGCTAATGTATCTGCCCATTTGGTATCGTGCTATTTCGTCATTTTTATTTATGTTTTTTACTTCAAATATGGCCAAATCACTGCCTTTGTTTACATATTTACAAATATACTTAATTGATTTAACAGAACTGCAAAGCTCAACATTGATATGAGCTTTGTAAGTTTTTGAAAGTAGTGGTGAGTATGGTACCACCCACTGATTATCAAACTCAACTTGATTTGGAAAGTTCGGCAGTCGCATTGTAAATGTGTGGCCACCATTCTCAGTACTTCTGCGACGATACATTGGATAACCATCAATATCCGTGATCGTGTCATTCGTATGCGGCTTTGGGAAGTTTTTTTTACATTTCCATTTTCCATGCACGGTGACGTCATGTTGAAAACACCGCATGGCCCATGGATCATGTGTTTGGTGACAATATCAAATAATTCTTGATCAATTAATGGGTCTGGAATTTCGGCTGAAATTATTTGATCGATTTCTTCAGGACGGATTCTATCTTTAAGCCAAACCAAAATGTGGGCATGAGGCAAACCTCGCTTTTGCCACTCTATCGTATACAGCCAACAACGTGTGATACCAAAAATTGTATATTTAACAATAAAATCAATTAAGGATTTCAATTTTTGTTTAAACACACGTGCAGTTAAATCATGACGATGAATGGCTTGTTGTCCTGGCAATAGTAAAGTTTGTATCTCTTCCCAATTCTGATTACATGTGAATGTAATAAATAAATCCGGTCGGCCGTAATGACGTACGTAAGTCATCGCATCTTGTATGTATTCCTGCATGTTCCGTGGACTGCCGATGTAGCTTGAAGGTAAAATGAAAGCATTACCGATGTCATTGGGATTTAAATTTCCATCGATGTTTCCAGCAACAGCATCTCGTAAGTGAATATATTCTTCCGATCGTAGTTTTGCCTGGTTGAATCGAAGGAATCGCAAGCGTTCGCTTTCGACCTTAGCATACATATCAACAATGTATTGATGGAACAGCTGACGATATCGAAGGATATAATTGTCTTGATGTTGTCTAACCATTATTCGGTGTGCGTAGTAGTTCATTGAGCTAACTTTATTATTTCTGTAATCACCTAAAAAAATAAATAATAAAATGCAATACGAAATTAAAATCTATACATACAGTAAGAAAGTAAATAGATAATTGTCAAATTTACCGGTATTTGGATCATACTGATTGATATTAAGGTGATATTCATCTTGTCCTTGCCAAAATATCAATGGATATTGTAGTGCGTCATATGAACGGTGTAGATCCGAAATCGTACTGACAGTGTTGTCTCGCCGTGTAATGTTTATAGATCTTTTGTCAACTGGATCACCAACCATGATAACAGCAACCTCATCAACAGTTGGAGCGTTGAATCTACCAGCATGTTCACCTAATGGTACTTTGTCGGCTTTTATGACGATTTGATAATTGTCATTTTGCAGTCGTGGCGAAACTCTTTTGATCAATTGAATTAGTTGATTGTGATCTTCTAAAAAATTTCCAATAATATCACAATTGCTCTTTCCTCTGCTTGTTCAATAAAATTATACAGGCACCGAGTCGTCACGCGCTCTTCACAATCGCCCATAAAATAAAAAGGTATCGACATCTGTCAGTTTTATGACTGCCAAATAATATCAGACAAATAATTAGCAATAAATTAAAATATGACGATTTGATAATTGTCATTTTGCAGTCGTGGCGAAACTCTTTTGATCAATTGAATTAGTTGATTGTGATCTTCTAAAAAATTTTCCAATAATATCACAATTGCTCTTTCCTCTGCTTGTTCAATAAAATTATACAGGCACCGAGTCGTCACGCGCTCTTCCCAATCGCCCATAAAATAAAAAGGTATCGACATCTGTCAGTTTTATGACTGCCAAATAATAACGGACAAAAAATTAGCGATAAATTAAAATTGCGAGTATAATTTGAGATTTAAACTATCCTATCTCTCAAGTGCACATCGAACTGCACATGGTGTGCAAATTTTATTATAATCGGTTAAGTGGTTTAGGAGTCCATTGAGGACAAACATTGTGACACGAGATTTATATATATTAAGATAGTAAAATGTATTGTTTAAATACCGTTAATTAGATGATTTCTATGTTAAAATAGGTAAACACCTTTAGTTTAACATATATAAAAGTTTGACAGTATTGACATTTGGAAAATACGAATGCTTTTTAATATTTTAAGGATTGAAATTTTTTGCAAATAAAATATATAGCCAGAATGTTCAAAGAAAAATTAATACCGAAAGCACAGATAGTTGCATCGCTTGAGGTAATGCACGCTGGTTTAAATACAGGCCTGTATTTTATGAAAGTCTTTCACTCTCACCTACCTATCTGTGCGATATGCAATACGGTCAAACTTTCATTAAAGTAGTGAATAAATGATTTAAAAATTAAACAATAATTATGAAAAAAAGTGTGAAAATGTAACGAATATGACGTATAATGAATGAGAAGTGAATGGTTTAATGGATATTTACAAGAATAACTTACGTTCAACGTAGTTTATCTGAAAATGAATCGTTATGGTTAAAAATAAAAAGAAAAGTGTAAAATATATGCACATTACGTGCAAATCGTTAAGATATAGTAAAATAGTAAAATGTATTGTTTAAATACCGTTAATTAGATGATTTCTATGTTAAAATAGGTAAACACCTTTAGTTTAACATATATAAAAGTTTGACAGTATTGACATTTGGAAAATACGAATGCTTTTTAATATTTTAAGGATTGAAATTTTTTGCAAATAAAATATATAGCCAGAATGTTCAAAGAAAAATTAATACCGAAAGCACAGATAGTTGCATCGCTTGAGGTAATGCACGCTGGTTTAAATACAGGCCTGTATTTTATGAAAGTCTTTCACTCTCACCTACCTATCTGTGCGATATGCAATACGGTCAAACTTTCATTAAAGTAGTGAATAAATGATTTAAAAATTAAACAATAATTATGAAAAAAAGTGTGAAAATGTAACGAATATGACGTATAATGAATGAGAAGTGAATGGTTTAATGGATATTTACAAGAATAACTTACGTTCAACGTAGTTTATCTGAAAATGAATCGTTATGGTTAAAAATAAAAAGAAAAGTGTAAAATATATGCACATTACGTGCAAATCGTTAAGATATAGTAAAATAGTAAAATGTATTGTTTAAATACCGTTAATTAGATGATTTCTATGTTAAAATAGGTAAACACCTTTAGTTTAACATATATAAAAGTTTGACAGTATTGACATTTGGAAAATACGAATGCTTTTTATATATATATATATATATATATATATATATATATATATATATAATTAATAATTATAAATACCATATTTATAATTAAATAAATAAAAAACTGGAAAATATTGCAAAATAAAGCACTAACGCCCCAGGAACTTAACCTCAAATCTCAAGTCCGTCGCGAACAGCGTGCTATTATGCGCTACTTAAAATACTCTTCCTTTAATGAATGAAATATTTTACTAGAGTCACTTTTGGAATATATTTACATCCTGTATATATTCATTATTTACTTTAATTACTTTTATTTTCGACACAAATGGACATTATTTTGTTTTTCTACTTTTTAATTTATTAATTATTAAGAATTGCTCTAGTAAACCTTGCAATAAATTGCCGATGTCAAAATGTCATACGTAGGTAAATCTGTGAAATGGCATTTCTAAATGCTTGAAGTCGTATACGCATACGAAGTGGATTCTTTATTCACATGAACAAATCCCGCGTAAAACCTAACCTCATTTGACAGTGCCCGCGCTCAGCTGTGGAGCCAATCACGACTGGTCCTCTCCACAGCTTCCAGCGCGCCTCGTCCAATTATGCGGGTAAATTCGCTCACAATCACCCTTCTTCATCCATCATCCAGCTTCAAAATAATATGCTTATTTCCGGGACAAAAAGCACACCGCGTCACTCGAAATAGGCCGCCTGAGCAGCACTCACCCTTTGCCGAGAAGCGATTCTTATGTAAGCAGGGCGGTAAGGTAAGGGTGAATGACCCAATAACCGTCATTATGAAGAAAATCACATTTAGGTCGATCGCATTTAGAATTTGGCAGTGTAATTTGGAATCCGTATTGAGAAACACTCAAACAAAATCGAAGTGTTAAAAAAAGATTTCTAAGAATATTGTCTGCTAAGTGTGGTCAATTAAGGTCTTATGTTGATAGACTTGAATTTGAATTTGATTCGCTTTGCTCGTCGACAGATTTAATATTTCTTTATAAAATAATTAATTATAAGGTAGAAATAACGTGTTTAGGAAAAATATAATTTAATACGACGTCGCATAATTTAAGAGCCCTGATCTGTTTAGAACCCCTATATCGCATAATAACATAGCCTTTAATAACCTCGCATTTGTCGTCTTACTTAAAGCTGATAGCCGTTTTGATATTTTCCATGATAGCCTTTGGCAATTCAAAATGCATATTTGAATATTGATTAGGTTGTTTTAAAATAATGTGTAATAATAATTGTTAACATGTTAAAATATTCCAATATTTTGTTAAAGTACCATCTAAAAATAAATAAATAAATGTTTCACACGAAAATATTAAATCATACGGAGTTGAATCCACTTTTTCAATAGACATCTCCTGAATCCATTTTGATCGTTGTGGGAATGACGAGTATGTTTGTGTAATAATATAGGGTGATAATTTTAGATGCGTGGTTTTCAAGAAGAGATAAAACACATATAATTTGATGTTATGGCTAAGAATTTAGTTTTATTATAAAGATAAGGGTTTGCCATTATGTTTTAAAAATGATTTCGGGTAAGTGGCCGCCGCGGCTGACTCGAACAAATTCCAGCCGATAGGCCCAATTTTCAACCACTTTTTGCAGCAACTTGGGCCGTATGTCAGCAATAACGCGCCGAATATTCTCTTCCAAGGCGTTAATCGTGTCCGGCTTATCTGCGTAGACAAGCGACTTCACATAACCCCACAAAAAATAGTCCAGCGGTGTTAGATCGCACGATCTTGGAGGCCACGCCACAGGCCCACGACGCGATTTTTACTTTATTTTAGAGTGATTTAAAAAAAATTTAGAGTGATTTTTTCTAAATTTGCACGATTTGCAAACGTTGTTCAGGAGTAAGTCTATTCATTATGAAATGGCAAACCAAACTGAGCATAAATCAAGTGACAGCTGTCAACACCAACTACGAAAAAAGTAGTGCCAGATTGAAAACCACGCCTCTAAAAAAAACACCTATATATGAACGTCTAAACGCGGCGACGAAATTACTTCAAATTTTGCATTAAGGTTTGTGAAAAAAAGGTGAAAAAAAATATGGTAATAAATTTAAGTCTTATAAAAAATTAAAAATAAACGTACCAGGCTTTAAACTATATTTGATTTGATTTACCGCGTGTATAAGATTATTTAATAACGACGTTTCGGCGATCAACACACGCCATCCCGTCCTCAGGGGCGAGTTCGAGTAGTCCGTTCTGTACGAACTGCTGACGGGTCTGATGCACGCTTTCGTTCTCTCCCCTAAGGCTGAAACGTTGGGATTAAATACCCTTGTACACACGGTATATAAATTCTAAAAAAATATACGCTTTTTAATTGAATTAAACGTGTTTAAATATAGAATTCTTGAAATTTAAAGTATATACAAAAAAAAATAATTTAATGTAAAAATAAAATGATTCTTTACTTTAACCACGATAACGTTACCTAAGGGTTGTCAAAAATGATCCTCAACTATTTTTCGAGTAATTACCTGCCCTTAATTAGAATAATTATGTCGTTAATTTCGGAGTTAATGTATAATGCATAATTCATGTTAATATGTACTTACTCATATTAGATAGAAAAGAGAGTATAAAGTATGTAAAATACAATGTCAACCTGTCATAGTCCTTCGCAAATGTCATTTTATTTTCCTGGAGTGACGTAAAAAAGGATTCTCCCAGGACATTTATTCTGTGTCAGGTGAAACGTAGGTGAAAAATGACAAGTGGCACGCAACATGTCAAAATATTTTTATTAATATAATTCCATAATAAATGGTCTAAATGTTCATCCCTGCACCGGTGCTATAATACCTACATACTAATTATAAATATGACCATATTAGATACAATATAATAATTTAACTACAACAATGATTCCTTTATTAAAAAAATAGCAGGTAGTATGTGAAAATATAAATATAAACAGTTAAATTAAACATAATGTCAAGAAAACATACATTTTAAACAAAAGTAATATTTTTATGAAGGCTTCTGAATTATTTTAAACCAGATTTTCTTTCATGCCAAATAATAATCGTGCGTTTTAAGATATATTTTGATATTAATCGGTTCAATTACAAATTTCTAAGCTGAAATTGATAAATCTCACCATGCTAAAATTCGTATTAAGGTAAAATAACACATATTTTCTTAGATAGTAAATTTCTAATAACTTAAATGGCTTAAAGGATATTTTCCAAAATTTAATACAGGTAAATTCAAAATGGTTCAGTCCTTCATGCTGTATGTAGTTAGGACAACTTGCAAACGAATTTGATTTAATTTACGTGCAATTACATATTATTTAAAATAATTTACAGAAATTTTGGTTAATATTTTAATTCCGAGAAAATACGGCACACGCTAATGCCGGTCTTAACATTGGACACCTGCGGTACAGGGAGACAGAGACCGCACTAACACCACTTTTGCCGTCTCTTTCTACGTGCGGTGAGCACCTCTGGTGGTGTGTAATCATAAGTAATTGAAATGAAATTAATAATTTACCCGTTAAATGTTTAATATTTTTCATCCTATGCTCATTAGTGTAATTTTTAACGATTTCACAATGCAAGCAGGCATTGCCACTTCAGATTTTCACTGAAATCAGTCAACAGCGCTCAAAACGGATCCTAACAGGACGACATCGTTCGTCGTTTCATTAGCGGGCAAAGTATATTGACAGTCGACCTTTAAATTCGGTGTCAGTTAAAAGGCAACTCTTTTACAGCAAATGAGATCGTGGACGTTGTGGCTTCGAATCCGCAAATTATCTATCCTAATTCTAGCACAAGCAAATTTTGTTTAGTTGAGTAGGGCCAAAATGATTGTATGACTTTGGTCATGCAATTTGTATACAAAAACAAAATACGCGTACAATTATTATCCGTTCGATTAAATATCATAATATAAGTAATACATTTATATTTTAATACGTGAAGGGAAATTTTTGTAACCCTTTTAGAGCATATTGCGCTGAGGAGATTGGGCATAGATAAAGTTTATATGAAGAAGGAGTGTAGAAAGCTAAAATTTATCTATAATCTAATCTAAATCTAAAATTTATCAGCTGATTGACTAAATGAGTTTCGAGCTATGAATTTTGTGTGATTTCAAATGTTCCTTTTTCAATAGTCTGTCAATGTCAATGTAGTAATTAATGTCAAGCAAAAATAATTATTATTACAGCCATCTTATACTTCTATAAATTTCAAGTCTCATTTTTATATAAAGAAATTAAAACTGAAAATGAATTGTATCAAAAAATTGGTCCAAAAAATTAATACAAATACATGCTGTAATTGTGTTTTTTTTTCAACTTTAACTAGCATTAAATTATACATTTGATGGGTATTGCAGGGAATTATAGTAAACAATACACGCTAATGACGTATTTGTACACGCTCGCAGCTGACGTAATATATAGAAGAAATTAAAAAAAAATATGCAATAATTATAGATGTAAATATAGATGTAAATAATAAACTCTACCATTAGTAAAATGGTTATTTAGTTAATTAGTAAATGGGCTTATTTCACTCTACTTCGATACCTAGAGATGTTATTTTTAATATCATATTATTTAAAGCGAATTATACATATCTTTATGAATTTTTAAAAATTAAATTATTTATTTATTTACTCGCTTATCGAAAAAAAAATCTTGAATATTGCAAAAAATATATTTCAATTAGGACGTTCTTGTAACAAACAATATATCTTTGAATCGTGACAAACGCAATAGCTACAATTGATTGCTCCCAACTACGCCCGGACTCAGACTTCCAAACTGCACAAATAATCCCCTCAGAGTCCCTCGGGAGGACGGTTCGACGAAAATTTGCGAGGTATTCCCGAAATTTTATTCGGCTGAGACCTGAATATAGAAGGAGGACGATAATTTAACGGTGCATATTTTAGTAAACTTTTTGGGACTGCCTTTATTTGAAACCCTGGGTTGGGTAGTTCAAATCAGTCAGCTGCGAACTTGCATACTGAATTACTGGAGCTATTAACGAGGATACAGAAGAAGACGATTAGTATGCTACAAAAACATTTAGTACTGTAACTATAATTTACAAAATTAGTAATAAAATACTCTATCTACTTATCTAACTAAATATTATTATTATTATCATTAGAATTACATTACATTCGTTTTTTATAATTATTTAAAAAAAATGTGTCCTATTTAATTTATTTATTGAATTTAAATAAAATACTGCATTGGAACAAAAGCTTAATCTGAAATAAGTAAAATATTATGTTTTCGTATTAATTTTTTCACATTTCATATTTGCTACAAGAAAAGAAGTTTTTTTTTTCTTGAGACCGGTTTCGTTATCCATATAGACCAACTCCCTAAAAGGATTGCTCTAAATTAAAAAATATCCTGTATAGTTTAACTGCGTATATTGTAGAGTGAGTGTGTGTTTCCGCGAAAGCGTATATTTTGTTTAGTACTCGTAAGTTAACTATTACTATGACAATAAAGACGAACGAAAAGAGACACAAAAAGGTGTGAGAACTACAATCTATGCATTTTTGAGAGAATGTATTTCCTAAATATGAAGGGTGAGAAATTGTCAGGTGCCTTTTAACCGACCCCTAATTAAATTTCTATGGAAATTTTAAAGGATGCGAATTGTATATTCAGCACTCTAGCGCGGCAATTGAATTTGTAACTGGAATCTTGTGCCAGTAGGCACAGGTTTATATGCACTTTCGCTGTCTTTTATATTAAATGCTTTTATTCCACTATATTCCCTAACATATAAATGCATAGGAAGATACGTAATATCCTCCCCCCCACCCCTCAACTACTCGTTATAACTTACTATGTGTTTAAGATTCAAAATTAATAGTCTACATTAGAACAGGTTTCTCCTACTTGGGAAAAGCTTTGTAAGCATTCTAATTTCTAATCATGTATTTTGCTAATGAATAAATAAATATTATTTTTATTTAACGTTGTTATCGAAACCGTAATTGTGTCAATATAGGGTACAGATATATGTACACTTTTCTTTTATAGAATTTTATAAATAAAGAAACTAAAAATATTTAAAAGCCTATTTATTTTAATAATCATGCACTTAATGCTTCAATAATAATCAGTACTTCCCTGCCTAGTTAGATATAGTTTTGTGATAAATCATTATACGTAAAATTTGAAACACAATATGATAAACCAGATGGTCGTTGACTTGCTGAAAGTTGGTTTGTTAGCGTGGTACAAAGATCTATAGACGCCTCAACGATTTGCGTGAAAAAGTAAAGGAAAGGGCAAAATGGAGGAACGTTCTTAAGGAGGCCAAGGCTCACACACTGGGCTGTTATCGGATCATGTATTTTTTTTTATCCATTTAAGTTATTACTTTAAAATAACCTTTACTGTCGAAGATGCTTTGTATCGATCGAACCGTCCGGGTTGCTACGTGTTACCTGAAGGTCGGTAATGAACTTAAAGATAATTTTAAATAAGAGATGGCCGTGGTGAACGGACAACGTAACCCGTTCTCGTCAGGAAGTCAGTCGAGGGTGTGGTCGAACACAGAAATAGCTGATGAGGGCGTGTCGGTTGGCACAGCCCTCGCACCTAAACAGTGATACACGCTTTTCCGGCTTCATATATCTCGTGATATCATGGGCAGAGAAACTGCATATTCTATGAAAAGAACCCGTGGGGCTAGTCTCGCTCGTCTACCAGATCTTTCGCTCGCTGACCGGTCTCGCATTTTTGGACTAGAGGTACTGGAATTTCCCCACGCGGGCCAACAAAGCTCGGCTAAAATGTGCAAAATGAAGATGTTCACTTCTCGCCTGAAGTCATCCATTGACGTTGTTTTGTCCTCCCCCTATGGAGGTATATCACTACCCTAATCTATGTAGAATCCATACGATACACTTGGTACATTATCTGACAGTTCGCATGAAGTTCATGTTTTGGTTACTGCAGCTGCATATTTATTTATTATAAAAAAAAAATATAAAAACTGTTAAAACTGATACATGAAACTTGAATAAATGTCTGGGAATTGTTCAGGCGGATACAAATACTTTTATCTTTAAAAATGTCCGTAACAGCGGCTAGTCTAATAATGTTGATCAATAACCGAGGGAATATTGTTTGCCTTTCCTCACCACTCCCCTCGCACCACGCCCATAGATAAGTGTCTATGAAATATATCATTTACGCTTTTATTTTTTTTTATTTCTATTTATATTTTGAATGCTGCCTTGTTATTAATGTCTGCTCCATTGTTGTATTATTGAATTATTTTGTACTAGTTTGTACAGTAATGAGCATAAGTGAGGCGCACAATGGCTGACTAATGTACGGGCCGAAATAAAGATTGGTATCTTTGAAGTGCCTCCAACACAGGATAGTTAAAATAAGTATCTGTAGATTTTTCGAATTCATTCGATAAAGTCGATATATCTCTCGTAACAAAAAACATACGAAATTTATAGATTTACGGTACACTTTTAAGGTTACACTTTGTCTTACCAAATATTATCAACGTATTTGTTAAGGTATTTTGTTGATTTGTTTCATTTTTGTTTTATTATTTTTTATTATTATTTACTGTTCTTATAGTTTGTCGACGATCGCGAAAAATATTTCATTGTGACGTGACGAAAATTGTGACGTGCTCTATAATATTTCTATAATAGTAAATCAAATTGTAAAAAAAAAAAACAAATTAGTCCTCAATCTAAAAAAATCTAACACAGTTTTATTCATCGGATCACCTCAACCTATCCAGTATCCGTAAATATTATAAATGTTTTGATAGTAAGCTGAGATTCAATTTAACAATGATAAGAGCTTTAGGATTTTATTCCAATGCCTGATTTTAAGTACAATTACTAATCGATTAATTCGAGTTTAATGAATTAATGAGTAATTCGATTCACGAACGATTGATTCGAAATTACTATTTTTTTTATAACATATTTTTCTTTTTATCGCTTAAACCTAAGATTACGTAAAATAATTACTTGTAGAGCAACTTTTTTTTTTTAAAAAGAACTGCTATGACCTAGGTCCTATACAATTATTTTGTGCCTTACTCAACTAGGCCAAATGTGCCTTTTATGTAAGGGGAGATGGTGGTAAAGAAGCGTTAAAAATTGTTTTACATGTGCGGATTCGAACCCGCGACTATTGGGTCAATAGCCTTAACCACTAGACTGCTACGTTCTCTAAATAGAACATTTTCATCGTCAACCCACACTACCACGCTTCATATTATATTCTCATAATGAAATAAATCACAGAGTACCGTCAGCTTTGAATATTGTATGAGCGGATCAATACGAATAATTAACGAGAAAAGCGTACATCTGTTTCATATAGGAATTAATGTTCCACATATGATATCCCTTTACTGGTACCCGCCAACTGCCAGCATCAGCATTGCATTCAAAGCAGTTTCCTTTTTCTTAGTCTTTTAACGGACCGATTGGGGTAATGTAATTAAGATGATGATGTTCAGGTTTTTATTACTCGCTAAGAATATTACATAGAAAATTGTCCGTTACCTAAAAATCGCGTGTAATCCATCAAAGAGTTATGTAATGATGCTGTAATAGTATCATTACATAACTCTTTGATAAGTATAATAGTACAGGAGACAGGAGAAACCATCACTCCACTCGGACTGAAGATGCGACTTCAGGAACTGTTCGTACCGGATACTTCCCAGTTGGCGGTTATTCGATGGCTGACTTCTCAGCGTAGGTAACTTCTTACGATACACTTTATATACTTATTAAAGTTCCTTAATTAAAACGACTAAAATTGTGTTTTCGGTCTAAAAATGTTTTCATTGATTTGACCTTATTTCAATGGCGTGAGGGCAGATATATGAGTGCGGTGGGGTCAGCATATCATAGTGGTACCCAATGGACCAAGCCTGTACCAGCGATTCCTGGACAGAGTGGCTTGATTGCGAACAGATTTTGCTGATCTGGAACCCCTTCCAATGACCTCCTCCTCCCCCCCCCCTTACCCCTGGACCGGAAAATCGTCATTCTTCGGTCAGCTACAATAGCTCACCATAATTCGGATTACAAATCTTAACATATTATTTATATATCATTACATAAAAAAACGCTACCTTCTCAGTTGGATAAGAAACAATAAAATATAAAAAAGTAGAAACTAATAGATTTTTTTTCCTTTTTTCCAGGTGCGAGTGAGGACCGGATTTTAAGAAGAGGTAAGTGTTTCATAACAAAAGGGGACTATTTTAGTGTGACTTCGTTGTCTGTCCGTATATCTGTCACAGGCTTGTAACCGTGTAACGTCTAAACAATTAGTCGTGAGAATCTAAAATTTGGCATTGAGATTAAGACTTTTAAGTAACACTACTTTCATAAACAAAATGCGTTACCTGGGTATAATTATTAAAAATATTTTTTTTTTGACATATTTTTAAAAAAGGCAGTCATATTTGACATATTTATTTCTTTTTCAAGTATATTATACGTAAAAATAATTTATTTATCGTAGTTATTCCTTCTCAAATTTCCTTCCTTTCTCAGATTTCCTTCCCTTCACAGATTTCCTTCCCTTCACAGATTTCCTTCCCTTTTTATTTCCTTCCCAAAATTCAATATTATTAATTAATTATTCATACAAATATTAGAGAAACATAATTTGGAACAAACTTTCTTGAAAGGCCTCAGCTTCTCACCTCTGTGCATACTTGCCCCGTTTTTACGATATTAAAAGCTACTTCAGATTAGAGTCGTCTATAAAAACTCTATCGAGCGGGCCTAAACGTAGTAGGTCGAGTGGGTTTAACGACCTATAAACTCTTATAGGCAAAACTCTTATAGGCATACCCAGATACATAGCATGGTAGTAGGGAGATGATAAGTACAATTGAAGGGTTCGCGCTAGAACGATGAATGTAAAAAAAAAACATTTTTTGCATGTTTATGGTAGTTTTCAATGTCCTTTGTTTGCTTTCCCAAAAGTGGTTATATAATTAAATGCAAGCAATCACAAGATACTTTTGTATTAATTGCTATATTGGTGAGGGACATCTTAAGGAAGAGTAATATAAGTTATATAATTGATTTGCCCCACTTTGGTCGTTAACATTGTATGCTTTAAATTTGTATAGATACTATTATCCGATCAAAAGCTATTGGTATAAATATTTTGTTGATGAAATTCTTTATTAAAAATCGTAATATGTTAAAACTACACCACTATAACCGCAAAATGGTGTATTCTATGCGAGTTGTGGGCATTTTTATTTTTTTTTATATTGATCCAACAAGTAGTATTATAAGTATTTTTTGGATGAAATTCTTTATTTTTATATAAAATTTTATCACAAAATCATAGTAAAAATATAGGAATTGCGCTGAAAGATTTCTGATTTTGGGAGGTGTTTTGATAATTAATAATTAGGTATTCAGCACAATAATCCGAAATAAATTAATGTTATTAAATTTCTCAGTTTTCATTCATTCAATCTCAGGCAATTGTAACTTACCGGAAACCAGAACTCTGATTACAATGTAGGCCTTAATACCTAAATTTAGTTACGATAATTTCGAAAGTTGATTGCGCAATTGCCAGAGCAAAATATTAAAATTTGCTATCGTTAAGGCGAAGTCAAAGGAAAAATAATAATTTCGATTCATTTAGATCCTTGTTTCTATCGCGCAAAGAGTAAAATCTGACGCCCCATCAAATAAAGCGTCGATTTTCAAGGTCGTCTGATTAGCGATGGGCGAGCGTGCGACGGTAGATTTTTCAAATTGCAAAAACATTTCGCCGCTAGCATCGAATGGGTCGCTTCGCAGGCAGTTCGGCAGTTCTCGGCGCATCGTCGCCGCTGGCTGGTAATTGTGAAATACGCGCCCTGATAAAAAGTGCGAGTCGCAAACATTTCACATTAAAAACAACAAACTGCCACTAAAGGCGCGCTCACACTCGCTCGCAGCGTCTTTCCTTAAGAATCTCATACATTTTAATGGGCGCAGATTAAAAAGCTAATAGCCGTACGTTTTATAGGGGTAGATGTTAACAACAACAAATGGCTATTCACATTTTATTTTATTTAAAATCTTTCTCCGTGAAAAATCAACCAGATTAAAAACTTCTATGGCCAAAGCTAGTTTGTCTATGCCCGTATGCATAAAATAAACTTGATTATGCCATGTTATAACACCATTCCGTTTTCGCCTTTGGAACAAAAAACGTCGATCAAGTTTCAATGTTTTTTTTTCGGAAACAGTGTCTCATATCTAAGGCGCAATCAAAATTTGAAATATCTCCTTGCTTTTTATTAATTTATGAAGGTAAATTAGCTAAATTTATGATATCTAAATTACCGGCTATAAATAACAAGGACTAGTCATAGAACTGAAATGAAATTGGAATGAGATATCTTTTTCAATCAACCCAAAGTGTTAGTTCATAACACTGTCACTCTAATAGTCCTTTATTTTTTTACTATTGAACCGAGGGTCTAGGATGCCCTCGTTAATGTGTAAGTAAGGATAGAGATATAGTTGTTTATTTCGGTTGCACATTTATCCTAACCAGTTTCTGACGCCGTGTGTACCTAATTTTAATCTAGAATTGTGATACTGTTTTAAACGAAAAATATGTACATTATGTCATACCTGTACATTAGAAAATGTGTTCGTAAAAAAAATAACTTGAATAGATATTAATAAATAACAAGTAAGAGATTCGACTCGATAACATGATAAGGACTTGTATATTAGTTGGACTACCTAGAAGAGGTGCTAGTCCGAGAGCGCAGTAAATCAAGACTGAAAGTACTCGTACTCGTACTGAAACCTAAACAGTGGGAAAGGAATTTATAAATCATCTTAAGACGGTCTATTAATTATTGACGTCACGTCGTACGATATGCAACTTAGCAATTTTCCAAACAAAGCACATGCTTTTGTCTTTCGAGAAGGAATTTGCAAACCAATTCATTCTAGTTGCCTTTGATGTCAATACAAAATTTCCAGTTAAACTGGGTATGAGAACTGTAGATCTGGTAATTTCACAGGTGTGAAACTAACTCGTGGCAACGGCACACCATTTTACTATAAGTTAAATTTTAAGGCACATTTCGTTTTTTATGAATGCTCCGTAGGACGTCGCGCTTTGCCGCAATAACGGGCAAAAAGTAAGTACCAACAATATACAGGCTGTTCCGAGATCATTCCCGATAAAAAAACCTGCCTTGCGATTCCAAACATGATTTGTTTTGACCTCATATTAAAATTACAATCAGATAAGTACATAATTGGGCTATCGCCTTTCCAATGTAGATTACATTTGCTATTTTATAAAGGTCACAGAATAAAGAAGGTTATATTATTATTATCTTATAAAAATTAAATAACAGTAAATTTAGGTGATAACCGGCACTAAAGAGCATAATTGACGGGGGTGAAATGACGACCACAAGTATGCATAGTTCATTTATCTGTTATCAAAATACAGTTTCATTTATTTATTTAATTACAATTAACAATTTCCTGGTATTTCAATATCAGTTTCTCTCGGAAAAAAAATCTTAAAACCAAAACACATTTTTTTTTATTTTTAACGTGAACTCAGCACACTGGTGTCGCTGGTACAATATTTACCTAACTAGATGTAAAAATCTGTTCTGAGGTAAACTTTATTATTGAAATTGTAACAGTTAATATTATTATTACTAAATAAATCTAAATAATATTACTTTATATTAATATTACCAATATAATAGTTTTTTTCAAAATTTGTAAAAATGGGAAATTAAGGTAGAGACCTGCCTAACCACTCGGTCGATTTTAGGTAGATTTCATTACGCAAGTTACCTATTGCGGTACCATATCATGACATCCGAAAAATGTCCACATATCTTCGCGTTTTACATCGCCTTGAACCCAAAACCACCCTCAATTTAAAAGTGTATATATAAGTATATATATATCTATCTATCTATCTACGTCTTATGGACACGATAACTGCCGTAATTTTACACCAATCACTTTCAAATTTCACAAAATCTCGGGGTAAAATCAACCCAGGGGGGCCGGGAATGGGGGGGGTTTTCGAAAAAGTGAAATTGTGCAATAACTCTTAGAAAATAAGATATCGAATTAATTAGGCACAGGATTAGATCAGTTCAAAATGTTAATTGTGGGCCTATAATTTTCCTACAACTTTTGTTTGATATGAGTAACCGTTACAGCACAGTATAAAGCACACAGTATAAAGCACAAGCACAAAGCACACATTGAATGTTCCTCGTATTAACAATTACTACGGATCACGTACTTTACGTTATTTAAACCCAAAACTATTTAATGAGTTAGAAGATAACATTAAAACCTTTAAAAACAAGAAAAAAAACGACATAAAAAATACACTTATGTCAAAATTATAATTAATAAAAATATTTTTTTTTAGTATATTCAATATATTGTACAAGTTATTCAAAAACCAATTTATTATTATGTATGTATATGCTGTTTGTTTATTATGTATGTGTATGTATATGTTTTAATTCAATTTTTGTATTTTTTCTTTGTTTCATTTAATTGCTTTACTAACATGGGTATACCCTATTGGTTAGTGCAACTGAACTTTAGTATATATATACATTTGTATACGCATTATTTAGAATAGAGAAAGGATTACCGTGGATTGCTGTCAGTGCGTAGTGTTTTAATTTAATGTGACATTATGTTGATACGTTTAATTGTTTAAATTGTATGTTATGATACCTACGGAAAAGGCACCAGCCTTCGTGGGGTTATGTATATGGTGCAATACTCAAATAAAAAAAAAAAAGAGGGATTCCCTATATGCGCGAACTGCCGTGCGGGGAGTTCGTCTACCCCCTACTTTGATCCGGTGATATCTCCCTCCACCTCCCGGCGCCCCGAAAGGGATTTTTTGCAAATGTGAAATGTTGCTCATTCTGAATGATTGTAAGATAATAATTTCGGACGAGTGGATAACGCGCTATAAGTACGAGTATAATACAGGGTTCCACCTTTGGGTGGGTGGTTTAATTAATCGACGGTTCGTGTGACAGGCAATCGACCCCGAGCAGTGGAAATTCGGGAAGTACCTACCTCCCTATCGTCTACGAGTACTTGGCGTCATTGCGAAGAGCTTGTTCTGCGTAATTGGTACTTCAAAATTTCGCGCCAACCCAAATCGATAGAAGAGCTAATATGCCTGTGAATTACGATATACAGGTGTATTTAAAACTACTACTGTCCTTCTAGGGGTTAATCTACAGGGTGTATTTAAATTCACCGATACCCTGTAAGGGGATTGATCTATATCAACAATGAAGCATTAATTAGCAACAAATTACTCGCGAATTAGTTCGAAGAAAATATTTTCCAGGTTGTCGAGAGGGAATAATATGGTGGTGCACAAATTTTAACAAATTACCCGGATCGTTTTTAAAAAAAATGAGAAATGACGACAAACAAAAGGACCTCATTTACGTTCATATCAAAAAAATATAATATAACGTCAGAGCAATTCGTTCTGCTATCTCGTCGCAAGCTCACGTGAAAGATAAATTTTCGGTGGGACTCGCCCGCATGCAGAAGTTCTGCGAGCCAAGGGGGCGCACTTTAATTTCGAGTGCATCCGCTGCACTGCGAACCACTACTCTCTACAACTCTCGAAATAACTGCGAACTACTTACTCACCGCCAAATGTTTGCCTCTTTTCTCGCCCCGACGCTTACGTGAGCACTACCACTTTCTCTATCTACTTTTTTTTATGTACAAAAACTGTGATTAGTTGTTTAACAAAATATTAAAATTATTAATAAATTTTTAAAAATTATTAAAAATAAACTTATCAATAGTTATTTTTCCTAAGTTTAAATTAAAAAAAACAGATTGTTTTTTTTAAGAAGTTTACCTTCGAGATTGATTTGTTGAAAATTCATAAGCTTCATATTCGTAACACTCATTTCTTAACTATTAATATATATTTATTTAGGTTTTTGATTATATTGTCAAAAGGACATAATATTTTCTGTGATTTTCTGATTTTTTTCCGTTGTGGTACTGAAAACAGCGGGTAATTCTTGAAAGCAATCCAAAATTTAATATGCCTAATCAAACGTTTTTAGTTCGGTTTTCATTTTTTTCATATTTCAAATTTTGTGTGTTTTTTTTTCTGCTAAGATTAAAATGTATATCAAACACGTTAAATTTGACACGAGTCTTAACTACGTGTTCATAGCATATTTTTCTTTGCACTTAGGAACATCAAATTATATCTCTTTTTTTTGCTTACCATGCGAGGCAAAAAAAAATATTTTTTATTTATTTATTTTAACTGTGTAAAAAATATATATTAAAATAAAAATATATTTCGACGAGCTTCAAGTGCAAACTTTGTGTACTGACTCGTTAACTAAAGTAAATATGTACTAAATAAAGTTCAGGCAAGGCTTTTCCAACTCGGATGGTCAACTGAATAACGGACGAGTTTGACAACTTTCTTATTCTTTTTCTTTTATTTAGAGGTTACACATTAAAAATTGAATATTAACCTGGTAAAAAAACGAGACTAACCGGTTATAAATCATTGTAATTCACTGATTATAGCACATTAGCCGGGCATGAATATAAAAAATGAGCAGGAACCCTAATATTATTTAAGAAGTTTAGCATTTATTCATTTAATATTTTTTTACGCACAGGTTAAGTACAGTTTGTTGAAAGTTTTGAAAAATACTGTGCATTTAATTCCTAAAAATACTAACAGCTATGATTGCACGATTATAATTAACATTTGATCATTTTTTTTTTGATGAGGATATTTTTTATATACAACATATTTTATAAACAAATTAAATATGATATTAAAAATATTTACTACGAAATCTCTGACAAACGCTCTCTTAAATTATGAGAAAAAGCCGGCTGCGTTTGTCCAGTCGCTAATTAAATTTCTACGGAAATTTAAAGTGTGCGAATCGTCAATTAAGTGTTTTCGCACAGTACTGGATTTGCAACTGGAATATTGTACAGTCTTAAAAAAACGCATAAAAATGTATTCGAGAAAGCAGTCATCGCATATTTTTGCATATTTTTGTAATTTGAAATCTGCTGATTGTGTCCTCGAGATAAGTATAAAAATCTTATATGCATTATTACGTTATTAAGTGCATTATTAATAGGCATATTAGCAATTGAAAAGAAATAAGTAAAATTAGTAATAACATTGTAAAACAATAATTAACTAGCTAACAACGATCAATTAAACTATCTAGATAATTTAAGAGAACTTTTTTCAGAGACTTCGTAGCAAATATTTTTAACATCACATTTAATTTGTTTATAAAATATGTTGTATATAAAAAATATCCTCATCAAAAAAATGATCAAATGCTACCTACAACAATTAAAAATAACTAAATTCGTTTGATAAGAGTGTTTATAAAATTGAATTACTCTAATTAAAATTGCCAGTGTGACCAGGTCGCTTGGCAACCACTTTTCGGTCCATAATCGAATTGTAGCTGTAAGCCGGGGAAGTGCGTCACCCCACCTGGAATATCTAAAGTTCGCCGCGGCGTCAATTAGGCGCGCCCATACCAGAGGCGGGCGAAACTTTTTAGTGGCAGCGCTCGGTCGATATTGGGGGCCGCTTGCAAAAACCACCAATTATTGGCCACGTTGTGCGTGTCGCTACGACAAAGTGGTTGAAACATAACGGTCTGAGCTAACTTTTAATACTTTGATATTAATATAATGTAATAAAATAATAATATTTGGCAGGTGGGAAGGCGAAATTTTAGATTTAATAATCTTTGTATATTATTTTTCTCTCATCTGAATTCTAGAGTCGCATATGTAACATAGTTAATAGTGCATGTGTCATTAGCAATAAAGATCTCTTCATCACCAGCACTGCATTATTAACTACGGGCCTTGCACCCCCAAACAACACGGGCCTTGCATTACAACATGAACTCAGCACTGCACTACGTTTGGTAACTTTAACTTTGGATAAGGTGTATGTGTATGGTCGGAGTAAGTAACATTCATAAAAGCATTTTTCTCAAAGGTTTACTGGCACACATACTACAAGAATACTCTAAGTGTATACACATCTTAAAATAGTAATTTTAGTCAGTGTGAGGCGACCTTTCAATATGATAAGGAAATATATATTTTTTTATTAAATAACAAAAAACGATTAATTGACAAAAAATGAAGTTGAATTAAATGTGTGGGAAATGCGCGTGAGATTCATATGTGCGCGAGGGGGATGTGGTGTGGTATGTGTGAGGTGGGTTATAAAGCGTGTAGATACGTCATCAGCTTATACCTGATTGGCTTAAAATAGCGCCAGTAGTTCTGTTTGTGACTTTTTCACAGCACCGCCTCAACCTAACGTCAAATCCATTTAGGAGAATCCAGCGTTTTCGTACGCTCGATTTTCTATATGCAATTCGCGACTCTCACAGGAATAATTGCCGTCGCGTCGCTGCGCTTTCCAGCGCTCGAATCGGGGAACAAATTAGCGAAGCGCCTGTTTCCGGTAGCAATTTAATGCCGGAAAACAATATTTACGATCGCGAGCGTCTCGCGCCTTTGGAGACGTAAATAATAAATTTTCCTCGCCCGGGACCTTCACAATACTCCCTCATCCCTCCCTCCCTCCCTCCCTCCCTCCCACCACCACACCTCCTTCCTTCCTCATCCCCGCCACGGCCTTCATCACCAACCATCATCCACACTCAATCGTCACAACGTTCATATTGTAAAACACCTCTGTGGTCGTACCTCAATTATTTATTTATTACATAATTATCAAAAAGTCCCGTAGCTTGCGTCAAAATGCTAAAATACATCTATAAATGATTAGCGTGTCCTTAGAACAGCACATTGTGCTATTAAGGTCATGCACAAAACTACAATAATATACGTATTAGCAATGTATTTCTTGTGTAAATGCTATATTGCTGTTATATGTGTGTTTGGGCCATTATCAAAATAGGTTCAACCAAGTAATTTATTCTTCGTGGCAACGATATACCTGGCTATTTCCTACCCACAAATATTCCCCCGTCTCGCTCTTCCGCACCAAACCAACAGAGACGTTTCAGCAACTGAACGGTGCGGTTGTATGAACCCCTTTGCTCTCGAGCAATGCTGCAAGTACTTGTCGGCCCATATACCGTGTCGCGAGCGCATAACTACAGCGAAGTGTAACCTGTGAAACTCACCAGCGCCGGTTGCAGCATCCGAACGCATCAGTGCGCCTGTCAACGAAAGGTTGGTGAATCTATCTGTAGTTTGGTGTATTCCGTCTAACCCAATTCCTTTCTGGTTAGATATAATCCTAACCTATATACCTAAACCTATAATCCACTAGTATATCAATAATATCTACCAATATGAGTGCATGTAAATAACGATATAAATATATAAATATACATTGTACAACTACATTTAATACATACTACATAAATATTGTAATGAATATGGTATTTCCTGATTTTTTCACCAAGATTTGAACTGGGGCCGGACTTATGTATAAAAAGGTCTTAGATATATTTAAATTATACGGACTTGGGTATATTTATTTTCCGATAGATTTTCTAAAATAGATTTACTTTATTTACTTCTGAAGAAAGTATCCTCGTTAAATTATCCGTTCAGAATTTGCCATACTAGACATCATGGTGCTATTAATGTGTCTAGTAATAGGTACTCGTTTTGCGTCAGTTTGAATGACGTGAGAAACTAGCGCCCCCTGGCGGACAATAATGGCGAATTACGATCGCGAACGGCTGTTCAGACTTTTCAGGATGCGATTGCAAACTCTCTTTGAAATTAACTTTATTCTTGGTTCTTAATAAAATGTCACTTAAAATGGTTCTAAAGGCCTATATTAGTAATATAGGCCAAATAGTAATAAGTTTTGTTTGTAATTGTAAAAATGTAATACTGTCGATTTTTCAATAAAGAATAAATAAATAAATAAATAGTAAAACAACCTATATTAATATAAAATATATACTTTGATTTGTATTATACATCCATCCATAATAATATATTAAATTAAATATTAAAAGCGAAAGTCTGCTACGTTGTCACCACTAACCCGCAAACCACTAAACCGATTTTGTTAAAATTTGTTAAAGAGATAGGTCGAACCCTGAGGAAGGAAATAAGATATAAGGGTTTTTTTTTAATTATTTAGATAACATCCTACTGACAGAAGGGTGTTTTTGGTCATTTTGGAAAGGTATCGGAATTTTAGGGTCAACGCAATTATTTACCATTACTAAAAACCAAATTTAGGGGCGCACGTGACCCGAAGGCCCTAAAGAAGAATCGCGAAGTACAGGCACGAAACGTCGCTTGCCGAAGGCGCTGCTTAAGCCACCTGCAGGGCCTAATGTCAACCCGGTCGAAGCCCGTAGTTGAACAGCTAGTTTATTTAGAAATTAAATATAAAAAATATATAACTTGTATTTTGGGATTTCTTAATGTTATATTTTTATATAAATGTAATAAATAATTGGTTAATCTATTTTATAAGTTATATAAAGAATATTTTCTTTTTTTTTCCTAATATCTACTTATTTAGGTTAACTTTTAATACATTTGTATTATAAATAATATGTTTAGGTAAATATTATATGATGCAAACAAAATATCAATGAATTGACTGAAAAATGAATGAATATAGAATTATATCTACGTATAGTAAAAAAATGTGCCGAAATTCAATCATCGTCTCTCTCTCAGAAAAGAAAATTAATTAACACAGTACCTAAGTACTATTTTTGCAAAAAAAAATTTTAGTAAAAGAAAAGATTTATTTTTTTAATAAAAATCATTAGGTACATTTTTTGTTTTAACTTTTGCGTTCTATTTATTCAATTTTTAACTGCAAAGATTAAGATAGTCTTTGTGGGGGATTGTAAATGGTATAATGCAATATAAATAAAGAAATATATTTTAACAAACGTTCCTTCACTCAGAGGCTTTCCAAAATAGGTTTTACCTTGGAGTGTCGATTATTACGACTAATATAAGTAGACTTTGAAAGTTGGGAGGTTAAATTAGACCAGGTAGGTTCGAATCAATCAATTTTATAAAAAAAATACTTTAGAATAATTGTTATTTTAACACGGCGCGTTGGTAATCGAAATTATATTGAACTCTTCGCTGTTGTAAGGAAAGAAAATTGTAAAGTAATTCCTACTCTAGATTCACACACTTTTCTCGTACATTCACATTCACATTCACACCCACTCCTCGTGCGCACGCCGAATGAAATTTTCACTTCGAGTGGGTAGTTAAAGTCGCAATTGCACACGCGAGAGCGAAACCATTTGAAAAGGCAGCTCGCAATCTCTGGAGATGTTTAAACTCTGCGGCACGTACGAGATTCTCGACAAGCCAGGCGAACTGTTCATGACAGAGAGCTGACTTGCAGCCAATTGCAGGTAGATATGAGACAGACACATATTTCTGGCTAGGAGCTATTCCCCACTACTAAACATACAGGTAAACTTCAAACTGATAAAACTGATCAAATATTTGGTAAAATGAGTAGTTGAAAAAATCCCATTAACGTGTAACGGGGATTGTAAATCTCTCGTTAAGGTGTGGCAACGATAAGAGAGTTGAGGGTAGAGATAGAGTTCAGACAGGGTCACCAAATACTTTATTGAGTTTCACACAGTTATCCTAAACAATTTCTGACTCAGTAGGAATGCAAATAGAAATTAATACCAGGTCTTCGTCTCGATACAAAGTAAAGATTTGTATATTAGTTTGACTATCTAGGATGGTGTCTAGTTCGGGTGCGCGGTGAGTAAAGACTGAAGACTGAAAGTTCCGTCTTCGATTATGAAAACTAGACCGTGAGAAAGGAATTTATAACCCGTCTCAAGACGGTCTCTGGTTTGACGTCACGACGTGTGAAATGCAACATAAAAATGGGCATGAGAAAAAGTTCATCTGTAGAGGGCCTAATTTACCATTGAAGTGTAACTTCTTTACGCACGGTAGAGATGGACTGATTCGACTGAACGTGTACGAAACGCTGCACCTCCGCTCCTCTGATCGCTGCAGCAATCGCTACAGGCAGCTTGAGTGTATGAATACGTATAGCGTGCTTAAAACATTAGCTTCATTTATAGCTGTTACATGTCTATAGCGTTTCCATTAATAACGTATTACTTCGTACAAATAACACAAATATTACCTGTTCCTTTGGCCTGTGTATGCAGATTTTGTGTAAATAAGTTTCACTTCTTTTTCTTCTTCTGTATTTAATGTTAAACACGCTGAGGTAAAAAAAGGGTCTGATAAATTTACTGAGTTCACTGCAACTATTTTTCCATAGCCGGTTTGTGGTGAAGTTAGAAGTTAGGTGCGTACATTTCTTAGGATCCCGACTGTAAAAACCTAATATTGAACGCGACTTTGTTGAATGCGACTTTGTAGTTATGAACGCGATTTCGTCACCGCTATGACCCAGCTTCAGTAACGTTGCTATTCGTTGCGCTAGATTAATAGGGTGATTTAGACGATGTCGCCTTATAACGCGCACGTCTGCGGGCGCAGACTCCCTTATCTGCGCTCTCTTTTTGGGATGAATGGGCGATTCTTCGATGGAAGATTCAATTTGGGTGGCTTTTAAGCGTTCTATCGGCCTCTACCGGCCGACCCTTCGCCCCTCAATGGACGGTCCTTGCCATTGTGATTTTATTTTTATTATTCTGGTTAAAAGGTTATATAAACTCCGATATTTTGCTATCGTGTTTGGGCAAAGATTCGTAGAATATACGCCATTTCAAATATTTCGATAAGCTAAGCTAAACTTCGACCGTATTTTTTTTTACAAATTAATGCAATACAGAATGTATTTA
Source organism: Neomicropteryx cornuta (assembly GCA_020383195.1). Classification (NCBI taxonomy): domain Eukaryota; kingdom Metazoa; phylum Arthropoda; class Insecta; order Lepidoptera; family Micropterigidae; genus Neomicropteryx; species Neomicropteryx cornuta. The sequence continues at coordinate 22,137,177 of JAHKQU010000012.1, forward strand.
TATTCACTATGTCCTTTTAGAGGGTTGAACGCAAGGTTAGAGATCGGGCCCTCACACCCGCGCGGCTCGCGAAGTACTTCAAAAAAAAATAAAGGCGGTGACTACCGCAGGCACGAGTCGTCTGAACGCCGAAAACACCACTACTGGCGATAAACGTTAAACTCGAGAACCACTAACTTAAAACTTCGTAAGACGGATCTCTTACTCCACCAGCAAGACATCCAAAAATCAAATAAATTTATTATGTAAACGTTTAACAATTAAGAAAATTATATTACAGCAAATCCTAAAATACCTAAAACAGTAAAATTTAATTCCCTGGCACCTGCGTATTTTAATTTTTTTATAAAACTGTAATTTTTTTAATTTTTTAAAAAATTCGCATCTAATAGACATATAAAAGTGTAACTTTGAGGTTATAAATATGTCTCAGCATCCAAACTATTAGGTTTACTCGCACAAATATTCACAATATATACCCATCTCTACTCCTTAAGTTTTATCTACTATTTACTGGACCACCACCTGTGGAAACTTACTTCAATTAATTAACTTTATATCATATTTTTCATTTATCCATTATGTTGGGAAAGAGTTAAATCTGTAAAATATGTATCAAACCTAAGTATGAAGGAAAATAAATCTTTTAAATTACCAAAAATAAGCATGTTTGAATTTATTTTTTTTAAATTTCAGATTCTTTTAAGAATAAAGAATAAGAATATTGGCAAGATAGTTGGTGTATTTAATGAAGAAATATAATATACAACGTGTTCCAAGACCATTCCCGATAAAAAAAAACAGTTTTTTGACTCTGCGATTTCAAAAATGGTTTTTTTTACCTCATATCATAATTCACCATAGTTTCAGAGTAAAAAAATTGTAAACTTTACGTGATAATATGAAATCGCTGTTGTCATCGATCGGCATTAGCCAAGCGCCTGCAACAAAAAGTAAATTTACACGAGCGCTTTCATAAAATTAGTAAATTTGGGCATGAAATATATTTTCGCATATTTTTATACAATTTCTTACGCGTAATAGGGAACATGAACAGTAACAGTAACAGTGTTAACACCCCCTTAAGTCTTTGGGGATGGTCTTGGAACACCCAGTATATGTACTACATATACCGAAAGTTTGGAAAGTGGGTGACAATCAGATTTTTACAACGTACGAAGGTTTAACCTTTCTTAATTACAATAACATACTCGTACCGTAAACTCACACATTGCCACTTAACCGCAATAATGTTTACCTTAGAACATATGATCCTACCTCATCTAATTAGGTAAACACAAAGCCTACTTAACGATATATCTAAGTTAGTGACTTCAAGTCTATGTCATTATTTATATACACCCAGTATTTAATTTTTAAAAATATATTATAAATTTAAGAAAGTTTATTCTTCAGCTTCAAAAAAAAAAACAAATTCTACTGTACACGCATATAATATTAATAATCTATATATATTTTAAGAACACTGTTCAAATTTTTATGCTAATCTTAACATGTAAAATGACCGAAATCCATAATTGGTTTTATATACTAGTTAAGTTTTGTTTGTAATTATAAAAATTTAATACTGTGGATTTTTCAATAAAGAATAAATAAATAAATGAATAAAACTTATTGTTTATATTTTTTTGTGTTTATTTATTTTTTATATTTAGGGAGGTTTGTGCTCATGTATCGGCAATGAACTGTAACTCAATTCATAAAGTAGTTATTAATAAAAAGATCTCTACATGGTTAATAAATTTGGTTTTATACACAGTGAAGAATTAATTGCAATAGTAAAATAATTGTATGGCCTTACTGAATTATATGGCCTTATAATTAGTTATATGATTCTCTTTATATTTAGACTATAACGCGCTATTTTATTTTATACGATTTACGGGAACAAACGATGGTCACTCTGGAAAAGATTAAAGTCTAGTTGAGTAACCATCAACCCTTATTTAGGACAATTATATGGTTCATAATACACACGGTAACACCATTATGCACACCATCCAAGATTCGATAAGCTTTTCCACAAATTATATTGATTTCGGATCTCTGTCACGTCACACCGGTGTAACTACAGGGGGGGGGGGGGGGTACCTTACCCCGCCTCGCTAGCCCCCCCCCCCCAGAAAATAGCTGGTTTACATCGACTTCCGAAATACAAGTATTATGACATCGCCCATATAAGTTAGCAAACCACGTGAGCAGTATTTTTTTGACAGTTGTCTAATAGATTTTCATTTTATTTAAAAAAAAATCGTGTCTTTTATCAACATTCATATGACTTTTTAAAGATCCCATGGCCAAATGGCTTGTTACACCTATGAACTCTGAACTATTTAAATGCAATACTAGAACAAAACGCAAAAAGCACAATCACGATCCGCTAACTAACCTAACTTAATCTCAAGTTCCTCAAATAATATTCGTACAAAAGCAATCATTATTACAGAAAAATATTTCCTTTCTAGGCTATTAACTTTATAACTAAGTCTGCACTTTTAAATTGAAGGAAAATTACGGGACTGGCACAAAGTGACAACGCAAGTAAACGAAAACGGGAGAAGCGTCAACAACGCACGCGTGCAATGCAAAACTCGAAAAGCGCTGGCCAAGGACGGACATTGCTCACGCTGCATTGCACTTTCCTAGAAGTTCTTTACGCTTTTTAACTCAGCTCTAATTTTTATTGTAATAACGCGAAAAAAAACGCTCATTGAAACACCCGCAGGTTAGCCTAGTTTTAATCGTATTAGGATATTATTATATATACGATCCGCGGTCGCGTGCGCCCTGGGCGCCGCGCGAGACTCGCCCTAATGAAGACGGATGATTGGGTCGCAATTCGCGCGATCCTTTGTTGTACACAAAAGGCTTGCCCTTTTCCTCACGCGCCAGTCCCGATATTAATAATGGATTTGTGACCGATCTCTTTTGTGTGCGTGCGCGTGTGTGTGTTTTAGGTCGTCTGTGTGTGTGGAAATTGATTTTTCTAACAATTGCCCGCGCCGGCAAGTTCTCTTTATTCCGACGTCTACTTTTGCCTAATTTGAACCCGCCGCAAGCGTCGGTCGGTTTTAGTGATTTACTCATATTATAGTATATACGTCATATTACTAACCAGTTTTAAACTCGATTAAAACTTACCCTAAGTACCATCTATTCAAAGGAAAAGAAATGGCGCCTACCGTTTGGGCGGATTTTCGAGCGCCAAAGGGCAACCGGACTAAACCTGCTGAATCTTATGAATATTTACAATCTTGCCCGGAGCTGATAGGAAAATATGCAACATTGTGATGGAAATAAGCGATTTTAAATTCAGAATACCACAACCTACCCCCCCCCCCCCTCCCCCTTCCCTTACCCTAACATAACCTGACCCAACCCAAGCTACTAATAGAAAAATAATATTCATATCTAAGCTTGAAAACATAAAATTACAACAATCAATCAATGTCAGCAATTGCACACTATCGATCATATCGTCACATAAAAATTGGTTAGGTTAGGTTAGGTTAGGTTAGGTTAGGTTAGGTTAGGTTAGGTTAGGTTAGGTAAATTATTGTAACAACCCTAAAGCGATCAACACTTTCGTCGGAATGAGATCAGTTGTTCGACTGGTCTGTTGTTGGACTAATATCACGGCTGGTATGAAAACGCGTGCCTCGTGCGCTCGCTCATGCCGCCACGTCCTATTTCTAAAGGCAAATGCTGCGTCCATTGGTGTCGACGTTCACTAACCTCGTTTAAATTCGTTTTTATTAACTTCTAACATTTATGTGTAAGAAGCTAGTATTCCCGTCCGGCAATCTGTTGCATCTTCCAGCTCGAAAAGTACAAATGCGAAAAAGCTATATGCAGATTGATGTTCTTGAAAGACAACCATAGCCGTTTAGACAAATCGGAGGCTGCCGAGATATGTATTTATAACATTAGTCTTTTTTTTTCGTACTAATGAAATATTGAGAATTGTAGTAGGAATAGTGGGAAGGTACGTACTATAGTATTTCCCGTCACAAAACACACAGAAAAAAAAACTAAAAATTATTGCCCTTTACAGCAAACAACATAATAAAAATCTCTAGCTAGATTTTACCTACTATACTGTCACTAACATGAGCTATGTAACAACTTATTTGATTGAGTGTATGATTCTTATTGATTTTAACCTTAAGTCACTGAGTACTATAATTAATTGATTAATTTAATACGACAGGCTATCAGGTATGCCAACTTAATAAAATATTTACTGATCGTGTTATGTCGGAGCGAGACGGAGCGAGACCCTTGTGCTCGAAACTCTCGGAAAAGGCAAGCGACCGTGTAAGGCCGTCTCTATCTGGTCAATAGATCGCACAAAAAGAGGGCGTGCATTATAGATGAGGATCATTGCGAGAGACGAGGAAACGGTTTTACTAAATCCATGTAAGAAAATAAGAATAATCATATCAAAGCCATCTTTCCCGAAAAACGATATTTTAATATTAGGTACATTATTTTATGTACCGTCTCTCTATTTTATATCATAATTATTATCCAATAAATAACCTGACAATATTCTGCTCAGCGCGTATGTTTATCCATAAAAATATAGAGCTAATACGGACAAACCTACCTTAGGACGGGCATTGCCTAGTTAGGTACACCTTTGCAAATAAGTTAATTGTGTATTATGTTACTATGTCAATGTCAATAAATAAATAAAGGAGCTAATGACCTTTTGCCGAAATTTGGGATTTGTATGTAAAACTTTGTTAAAATAATCAAAATGGTTTATTAGAAACAAAACGTATCAATTGTTTGGTGTTACGTCATCGCTCTATTTTGTTGTAAACCTAACTAATATAAATAAATTCGAATCGGAAAGCCAGCCAATCGTCTGGCAAACCGAAATTGTTGACCACAAGATTCACAACCAGTGCAACTCGCACTGCAAAATATCGTATATACTTGGCCTTACATTGGTATAAGCAACTTCCAAAAAAGTTCAAGGAAATTGAAAATTTACCTCAATCCAAGAAAGTCACCAAAACTTGTTTACTTAGGAAAAGCTGGCGAAATAAATACAGCGAACTGAGTGACACTCAATTCTGGGAAAAATAAGCTTACTATGAAAAAAGGTGTTTTTCTATGGTTAAATATATATTGAGGTATATTTATAGATTGTATTAAATGCTCTTGCGTAATTCGTTTATTATTTTGTAGGTGAATTAGTGTACAATAAAATGTAAATGTAAATTTATTATTTACTCATGGAAATAAATAAATAAATATATCCGAAGGGCAATCTTATTTCCGAAGCACTGTGTCTCGGTCGATTCCTAGGGCGGCGCTGGGAGCACTTGGGCATGACTCGGGCCTCTAATAAATACGGCGAATTAATTTTCCAATTTCACGGGCGGCGCGTGCCGTTCAGGCAGCCAAATGGTCCGACCGATTCGCAGTAACCAGACGCATACGACTCTGATATGAATCAACCTACACTGATGAATAATTCAAAACGAGTAGTTGTTTTATGTACTTGAAAGGTCTTGACATTTTGTGCGTCTAGTTTTGAATAACCTAATTTAAACAAAACATAACAATTATTTTAGGGGCATAAAACAAACGTTTTAGTGTAAATTTATAGTTGGCACACAGTTTATGCCGGCGTCACATTAATATTGCCTACAGTTGATGGTCACACAAGTTACCTAATTAAGTTTAGATTAAATCAAAGTAGACTCCAATATTTAAATGCAATAAAAATACAAGCAGAATTATTTGCTATGGTAAGTTGTAGGACAACTGATCGCCACGAATTACCTAGATAATAATAAATATAGTGTAATTCCAGCACGAGTGAATAGTGTTTCAAATATTGAACAAAATGCCTCAACGAATTACTCAATCGGAATTGTGCACAACCGCTTTAGACCTTAAAAGTTACCAATAACCATTAGAAAATGCATGGGCTATCATTTATAGTGTTTGTGATCACAGATTAATTATAGTGTGTGTACTACACATTTATAGTGTGTGTGTGTGTGTGTGTACTACACCTTCCACCTCTTCCTAGCCACGGCTAAAAAGAGGCTGTCAGTTATAAGCATCAACAAGACATTTTTTTTATTTGCTAACCATCAATTTCAATTCCTCCGGCAGACGTGTACTCTGTAACAGTCGCTCTCATATGCATTACATCGTCCTCAATAAACATGGATATATAAATTATCTCGGAGATTAAAGGGGGGGGGGGGAGGGCAGAGGTAAATATAATTTAAGAAGGTAGTGTGCCTCGTAAAATACGCTTGCGCTGTACGGCTCCCGGAGACTTGACTAGCCAAAGTCAGGGGTGCCAAAACAGATAATATTTGGATTCAGTGTAATAATACTTTAACTTTTGTTTTATCAATTACTCAAATGAAGATATAATTTTTCATAAATTGCTTGCAAATTCGTGGAGAGGGAGGTGTCTTTAAGCGCTGAGTTAACGGTACATCTGACCAAACTGAGAAATCCTTATAATAGGCAATTATTACAGTTAAAAATATCGCAAATTTAGTGAAAAACAAAATTACACAAATAAGGCTCCTAACTCATTGGTCGGTACGACAGCGATACAACGATATAAATGTCGTACGAACGTCGTGTTGCGCACTAGTATCCGTCTCATTGCACGATCGGAAAGCGTATTAAAGACATCCGTACACAGAGAGAAATATTAACAGTTGGTTATCTGTAGCTACATGAGAATTGTATCAAGACGACGTTAAATTTAAATATATGTGTAGGATGTCAAAATAAATATTTAGATATAGTAAATTGTAAAATGTATTTCTTAAATACCGTATTTTAAATGATATTTAACAATATTAGAGGCGTTACGCCATGACTTACATTTAGATATATATTTATAGACACTTGTACTTTTCTATTTCCAATATCAAAGTCAAATTATCGTCTCACTGTGGTGGCATATGTTGCGCAGTAATTGATAAGCGATAAATTTTTCATGTCGCATCGCTGTCGTACCGACCAATCAGGGAACGGTTCGCAATAGGACATCTGTATGACAGTATCGTGTTTATGTTGTACCGTTGTCATACCGAGAGCTTGGTATCCCCGCAAATTCATTGCGGGTATACCAAGGGGATATATATACATATAACGTGAAGACATTCAAATTACACTTATGTCAAAATTATAAATGTTAACTTATAATTTATACATTATTACGTATGCTGTTACGTTGTTGTTTATGTTGTTTGTTTATTATGTATGTTTATTATGTTGAGTGATTACTCAACGACTTTAGTATACATATACATTTGTATACGCATTATATTGTATAAAGGAAGGATTACTTGGGATTGCTGTCAGCGCGCAGTGTTTTAATTTTAGTTTAATTAAGGTGTCGTGAAAAGTGTCACCATAGTCATAATACATTATATTAAGACGTTTAATTGTTTAATGTGTATATTACGATACCTACGGAAAAGGCACCAGCCTTCGTGGGGTTGTATATGGTGCATTACTCAAAAAAAAAAAAAATATGCGTAAATTCGCATGATGGGTCACCTCAGTGGAGTCATGACCCCGCTCCAGGTATGAGAATTATTGCTGGTAAATATTACTGGTAAATTACTTCATATTCGTAATTTGTAATCACGTCCAATGGATTACTTTGTGCATCACCTTAATAGCACAATGTACTGTTCCAAAGAAACGCCATTACAAAGGATTACTTTGTGCATCACATTAATAGCACAATGTACTGTTCCAAAGAAACGCCAATCATTTATAGATATACTTTAGCATTTTGACGCAAGCTACGGGACTTCTTAATAAACCTATAAATATATAATATTAATATTATAATAAAAATAGACACATATATATATACCTGCATATACATATATACCTGTTTAGTATTAAAATACAAATTTAAACACTAAACTATTTCATACATGAACGCCTCTTACATCATTTTTTTTAACTCCCTTTTCCAGTAACCATTTCGTAATTACATCAGACCTATTTTTTACATAACCAGCATATTTAAATGTCTTCTAATAAGGTATTTTTGAAGCTCCATGTCGTGACAACCCTACAGCCAAGTCCCTGGCAGATCGCCGTAAATTAGGCGACTCCAGAAGGCCGCGCTTTCTGGGGTGATGTATTTGTCCGAAGAAAAAAAGTCGGCATCCTCCCGCTGCGAATCTTCGCGAGACCCGAGAATGTAGTCGAAGGCAATCCTCCGCGGCATTTCTCTCGCCTCGCGCGCGATTAGCCGCAGCATTGTGGGGTTGATTGGCCCATCAGACTGATGCGTCGGCGATGCTGCCAGAACTTCCAATCGTAGAACTTCCAACGTTGGCCGCTCATTTTATTCTCGACGAAGTTTGTCAAAAAAAAAAAGTGGTGCTGCCATTCGCACACCATTCGCCGCGCGGAGAATGGATCGCGCGGTGGCTCGCGCAATGCTCGATACAAGTCCGTACTATTGGAGTTCGCCTACCCCCCCCCCCCCCACTTGGATCCGGCGAAATCTACCTCGGCCTTCCGGCGCGCCGAAAAGGATTTTTTTTATATAAAATGAAAATCTATTAGAACAAACTCCTTAAAAACACCGCACATGTGGTTTGCGAAATTGCAAGGGCGATTTTATAATACTCGTATTTCGGAAGTCGATACAAGTCAGCTATTTCCTGCCCCCCCCCCCCCCCCTGTAGTTTGCCAGTGTTCTAACCCGATTGCCTGGTCCACGAGCAAATGTGCGTTCAACTTTCGGATTTATATTTATTTCCGTATTTGCCGCCATAATACGATTCGAAGATCTGTCATGGGAAACGTCCCCTCCTTCTTCGGATCCACAAGCCCTGAAGCGGTTTCGTCGTATCATAACTCGAAACGTAAATAAAGCCGTAAAAGTAAAAGTAGATGCCCAAAGCTTGCCATTCTCGCTCCGCCAAAATCCCTGGACGCAAACCAATGCTTTGAGTATACTCCCTCTCTCCGTTGCTTTGTTTGCGCTTTTTTTTTCTCTTCCTCTCCTTCTGGAGAAAGTGCGTTTGTGATGTAAATTCTCCCTTATTCCGAATATCTTCCGCCATTATTATAAGTGCTCCAAATAGAGAAGAATGTTCCCTGTACGGCACTAGCTTATGAATAAAACCTTGCCCTCCGTCGCCTTGTGGCAACTATTCTATACGACTGTCATTATGTAAAATTCGCATAGCTACATAGGTATTTGACATACTTACGGACAATAAAAAGTAAGGATTTAAACGATATAAGTATGCGTGGAATCTATCTCTTTTAAATAAAATATAATTGATTTTTGAAATTTCTCTTCACCATAGCCGAACATGTTACACTCTATTTTAAATCTAAAAAAAAAATTAAATTTAGCTATTCAAAACTGACTTATTTTATTTAATTTTGTTCTATTAAAAGTAAAAACAACCAAATAAATAAAGGAGTTTTTGAAAAAAAAATGGAATAAATGAGGCCATTTAAATCTTAAAAACGTCCAACTAAGTATAGGTTATTATCTTTTATTATTCTACTGGAATGGACTGGAATGGACTATCCGGCAGAAAAGATAATGTCCTTGCTGGATCTATTTACATTGTATTTGTATATATTGAATAATAAAAGTTACTTCTGGCAACATTGAAAATTGAATTGATACTCCTAAACTGTACAATGCCTAAAATCATTGTTTTTTTGTATCTTTTATAGTTTCTGAGAAATTTTTACTTAAAGGAGATGCCCCCCCCCTTTCACGTTTTTTTGATGATCATTTTACATATAGGTTCATAATAATACACCTGAAACTTCACTTGAAACTGAAACACTTTGTATTTTTTTTTTTGTTATTTTTTGTCAGTCTGTTTCCAAAGAATATCAACGAATATCTTATCTCAAAAACTAAGGTAAAATTATGCAACAAGGCTTAAAAGTTATAAAACATATCTATTTTAAAAGTAGGTACTGCTATGCGCACAGCAAATGCAGTGTTACATACTTGACACAGCTATTACATTAAAAACCAAACGATGGATACCGCATTTTTTGGACCTCAAGCCGCCTATATTGGTCAAAGGACAAGATTAAATCCCGAGGGAAAGCGAACGAGATAACGGTTGGCCATTCCAATTCGAAAACGCATCGTTAAACTGTCTAATCTTACTGCGTTTTGAAAAGGAAGATAATGGCGTTGAAACGTTAAGAATATGATGGTGTCATACAACACTAATGCACCTGTTCAACTTCGATGCTCGCCGAACCCGGCGTATCGGCCGTTTCCCCGCTGGCCTCCCTTGGTTTCCCCTCAAATGCCCTGTTGCGGTCAAAATAGAATTCTGGCCAGGGTACTACTGACTCTTAAAAACGGTACGACTATTATGTGCGAATTCGAACACGCAGCCTTAGCCACAGTTGCCAGGCCGACCTGACGCCAAGTGCTGAATTCATTGGTAAGCTGGTCTGATGCAGCGTCTGCGATGACCACGTGCCAATATGCTAATTATACCTCTCCATCAACAATATCCTCGGTCGTCTGAGACCAACTTGTCCGAGGCGCCGTATTCTAGACGCTAACGAAGTTAACTTCACATTCCGATGTATCATTATTTATTTATTTTGAACATTATTTACTATCACGATCGTTAGTAAAAGATACAACAGTGAGATTTGTACCACATATACTAACTCGTTAACCGTCATCTCATGTTTAAAATCGAGTCTGCTTTCAAAAATCATATTAACCTCATTTTTTGCTATGTAAACTCGTGTAATCCGCTAAAGCAAAAAGCACTAGTATTTATTGTGAAAATAAATAATTTATAAAAATACCTAGGACGCCAAATTCAAATTTCTGCTCCTAATAAGACGAATAATATGGCTGTCAAATGAAATCAATGTATTTTTTTTTTTCTGGCACTCTTAAGTAATATACAGGTCGTCCCAAGACCATTTTCGAAGACTTAAGGAGGTGTTTATGTTCCCTATTACGTGTAAGAAATCATAAAAAAAGGCGAAAATAATTCATGCTCACATTTATTAATTGTATCAAAAAATTCGCGTGAATTATTTTTTTGCATTTCGCTCTTCCGATTGCTCGCTCGCGCTCGGCCAAGGTCAGTCAATGACCCAGCGCAGTGCGGCATCGCGAGTGGATGAACATATAACAAGAATGATTTAATAATATAACTTAAAGTTTACTTGTTTTTTCTCGGCAACCTTGATGCATTTTGATATGATATCAACGCAAAACATATTTTAAATCACAGGGCCAATTACCTGATTTTTTTGTCGGAAATGGTCTGAGGACCCGATGTATTTAATAAATAAATTATAAAAGAAGGCAAACTATCCGCACTTGCGAGTGTTTCTTGCCCAAAATGAATGACTTTCGAGAGCGGACCGGCCCATAAAGATGTTTCGTTCTATTAACAGATATTATTATGTTAATTTCCATTTGAGTTCAGGAACTCAGAAAAAAAATTATAAAAAAAAATATTTTTCTCATACAATTTGCATAGAACGGCATTGTATTCTGTGGAATTCTATTTTCAAACGGTAAGTTGCTTTCAAAGATGTTCACTTTGTGAGGTTATCGCATTTGTCTTTGTGCGCGTATCGATTTTATTTTGATTTATGTACATTTATTGAACTTTTTTGAGTATTCTTAATAAAAAACTGATTTTAATTTGACTACTAAGTTAAATAACTTTTATTTGGGTAAAAAACCGGGTTTCGCCCTCTTTTACATATAATAAAACGCACGCGTAAGAGATACTTATTTATTGAAAATATAATATTGCAACTCTTAATAGTACAATATAACTATGTAACATAATATAAGTATTATTAAATAGCTTAATCAAAGCGACAAGCGACTGTTACATGGTACAGACGATTCCTGCCTCCCTAACCAGACGAATCTGTACTAAGATAAAACTCGAAACGAAGTAGGAAATTAACAGAAAATATGAGAGCATCTCTTTAAGCGCCTTCGTTGCCTTGCTTCGAATGCATTATTTGTGGTGATTTCCCGAGAGCGCCCTATCCTCTGCCTCTCTGGGCCGAATCGCTTCTTCTGAGAGAATTATCTCTTAAGTATCACGAAGAGACTTCGTTCGTTAAGAAATTTACATTGATCATTTTACTATTTGCCACAAAAAACGCACACTTTTCACTTTAAAAAACTTTGCACTTTCAAACTTTGAAACTTTGAACTTCGGCACAAGCATACACACAGACATCCTGTAAGGGAGAGATACAAGGCGCAAACGACATTAGCGTTCAAATATATTCATTAAATCGCAACAAACTTAAACCCTACAATTTTAATATAAATGCTGTTTTAGTTTTATAAGTAAATAATTGATTTTACTAACAAATATAAGATAATTTAACGATACTGTGGCTACTACCTACCACCTACTTCTGGAATACACATAATTGGAGTTTATTACTCGTTTTTATTATTTTATATAGATTTCGTTTAAAGATTGGTTTAAATAGATTGGTTTAAATTTTTAAACCAATCTATTTAAACTTTTTAAAGGTTTAAATAGGTTGTATAGATTGGTTTAAATTTTATGGCCTGATATATTTTCACGCGTATTTGGTTTCATTCGATTCATCGGAAACTTTGACAGCCTTTGGAAATCCCTTGTTATATTTATCGTCAAACTTACCCTTTTCCGTTAATGGCCAACCGTAGGGAAGGACACACGTGACCTGTCAAAAGACCGCCTCTGAGATCAGGCCTTAAGCTACTGAAGTGGCGACCTTTACCGCTTTTGCCCTCTTCCTCACGTGTCCAAAATGGCGGACTTTATTTTTCTGTTTCGCGGCGTAACTGCCGAGCACCCTCACTAATCCACCCCCGATTTTTCAATCTATATGTTTGTCCGCCTCCAACTATTTATATACTTTCCTCGTCACTATGTTATTAGTATATTTGCAAAAATATTTTTTTTATTTTCGAACGGATCATAATAGTTTTGAGACGAATAATAATCTCGTCTTCTTGGCTAATACGGAACCTGAGTTATTTTTTTTTTTGTTTTACACATTCAATACGACTCTAATATATCGATACTAAATTGGCATTATTTGGGTGTCAAAATAATACAGATACAGTGGTCTCACTATGACCACCTTTACTTCCATATTCATCCTAATGATAACTTTTAAATAATCTATTATTCCTTTAATTAAGCACAGGCTGTTTCAAAAGCCCGTCGAGTTACCGAACCATATTGAATCAAAAAGCTTCCAGTAATCGCTTTGGATTTATGTTTGTGTGTGTGTTTGTTTGTGTGTGTGTTTGTGTGTGTGTTTATGTGTGTGTGTGTCTGTGTGTCTGTGCCTATTACTCAAGCATTTGTATTTTCCGTAATCTATAAAATATTTTCAAATTTATGTCAAACTAGTTGGATAGCTAGTTTGACTTTGACCCGGCTTCGCACGGTCGAGGGGAGGGGCGGGTGTTTTAGAGCTTAAAAAACACATTAGTCGTCCATTAGGAAAATAATCTCCGCTTAGTTTAATTCCAGCTGTTTTATTGGCCTGACCTTGTGCTTGATGTATTGCCGCATAAATTGTTGGAAATTGGACACGTTTAAAAAAATGAATCTGTTGATTTTTGGTAATCCCTCCTCGAGCGATGTTCTAAAAAATAATGAAAACTTAATCGAAATCCATTCATTTTATCTCAAATTTAGCGCGAGCATACGCGAGTAGACGACATACCATTCTGTATTACCGAAATCAAAATTTCTCATGTGAAACGCAGCGTAATTCACAGCGATAGCAAGCCAATCGTGACAAATTCTTAGCGATTACACAGGCGATGGTGACAAATTCGCAACGATAAGGCTGTTACAGAGACGGTAATATAGCAAAATTTACAGCGATAAATTGCAAAATTTACAACGATAACACAGCCGGCAAATGGCAGCAACCGAGATAGACAAATTGCAAAATCCGCAGCGATCGCAAGATCCTAAAATATGTCTGCGAGCGTAATTACGTAGCTAATATTTGAGAGCCTAGTTTGGATATTGACATATTGGCTTAACTTTGATTCCCGTATAAGAATAAGAATTTTTTGAATTTTAAAAGCTCAATTTTTCCACCCCTAGCACTAATGGTTGGTGCTATCAAAATAGTTTACTTAGATACGTTTTAAGCCCTTATCTAAGCAAACCATATAAAATTTAAATAGATTCGATATCTTGAATAAAAAAAATGTTATAGCCACATTTGACTTTTGGAACCATACCACCTCTTACGGGCAACATAGTCCTCTCGTGTTCAACAAGGGGATAGTTAATTCTTCTTTGGGTCAATCTAACCACTGGACTACCACGATCTTCGAGGACACATGATATTATACTTATATCGATCTTTAAGTCTTTAAAGTTTAAGTGATGTATGCAAAACTATGTATACAGACTATTATTCTATTCTTTTCTTCGTGTATTCGTTAACTTGCGGTTCAAAGGAGATGTTCGCATAATAAGATGGAAGAAAAACGCAATCTTGACACTCTGCGGACGACTGATTAAACTATAAAGCTCGTAATATTAATGGCGCGGCTCGATACCCGATATAACCGCAACGCGAGCGTGGGATCACGACATGCCATCGTCGATATTACGTTCTATGTACCAGGAATGACGTCTTTTTTTAATAAAACCCTCTAACCCCAAGCGAAGCCTCCACAGTTCGGATCCCAGCGCAACTTTGGCATCAATAAATACCCAAGCGCGAAATGAACCCAACGATTCTGCTAATCATTCATCGAAGTCAAAATTCTCTTTATTTCACAATTACTATTGTATGCCGGATAGGTATACATAGTCCTAAAAACAATATAATATTATATGTATATACGGCAGGGATTTCGATGCTTGCTTTAAAGCAAATGTTTTGAAGTCTTTGCCCCCGGATGCGCGCGAAATTAATTTGAACTTTCTCATATTTGGGCTTTGGGCTGTAGGTCTAAATATACAAAATTAAATTAACATACAGATTCGTCTGTTCTTGGTGTTTTTGGTTCCATGCACATATCTTTTTAACAGACCTCTCCGAGGTTCTCAGTTCGAAGTATTATATATTTACTCCGAAATGGTCCATGCGATTTCATTTATGATTTTGTTTTATTTTTTTTTGCATTTGTTAGAGATTTTTTTTAAAAGTAATATTATTTTAGTTTAGTTAAGTTAACTTCTAGTGTAAGTTAGCAAACACTAATCTTCCGTTCAAAATGTGGTTACTTTTTGGTTGTGTGTATTTTTCGTTTTCTTTTATATATTTTTTGTATTCTAAAATCGGTTTTATTTTTAAGCTATTCATTCATTTTGGTAAAAATTCTTCTTTATCCGTACCTTTTTAACAATTCTTTAACTCAAATCAAGTTTTTAATAATGTTGATGTTTTCGTCCTCAATTACGGCACGCAGCATTATTTCTGACTCCACCGAGTACTTTAGTAATTTGTAAAAGTAATATTGGGCATTGCTCTAGTTTTTACCAGTATTTTAGAAAAACTCTCTGTGTTCATAAGGACTTATGTAGGTACGGTCCTTCACTTTGTTTGGTGTCCACACCACTACACATGTATGAAACTATGTAGCTTGTATTTACGCATGCTTGTATCTATTATGTTTTTTGATACGATAGTATCGCGTGCACACTATCTTGGCCAGATCAATACAGACTCATGCGGGCCCAGACAGTATAGGGGTCCTGAAGTTTTTTGTAATGAGCTTTCGATTTATAGCCAACTCCATTTTTCACGATTAACATATTTTGTTTTACAAAACAGCCAATCGTCAAAGCAAACATATTTATAGATATTCTTATTTTGCATTTCAATCTTTATCTGGAACCATGGTACAAATTAATAACTGTGCTTAAGATTTAAATTCATAGATCCTTATGTATAGTATAGACACATTAGTAGGTAGGCTGCTTAGTACACAGGTGCTCACAGGTTGTCACTCTAGACTCGAACTAATGCTACTAATGAAGACAGCCATTTTAAAATCTACAATAATATGTATGAACCTATTTTTAATATTATGTTTAGTTCTACCTAACTTAGCAATGCCCGTACTTATTTTACCGTATATGCCTGTATTTCTTTTAAAAACATTTTTATATATATATTGTACTAATTAAACGAAACCAGATTTATGACATAATATAAATGAAGTCTAAATATTTAAGTATATATTTTAGAGAAAAATAACAATAAATGATAAAAAAGAACAAATATTCATATAGAACACTTGAAATATATATATGACAATGCAATTTTTGTTAACAATAAAAATAATACTTCAATACTATGTTTATTAGTTTATTTACGAATGTAGTTGAACCATTGTCGTCTCTTTTATTTCTAACTTAAGAAAGTACGTTGTTATTCTTTTAAAAGGGATAGTTACGAGATAGGATTCCAGAAACAGTCCTTCTAGTTAACCACGAAGCATTTAAGTATGTTTAGTGGTCACTTTAAATACAGCTTTTAAACTCAACAGCATACTAATGCTACTATGCATAAAGCCGTAAATGACACGAAACGACTTTTTATGAATAACACGATAACCTTAGGTTATCACTAATAATACCCATTATTAATATAACATAACCTACCCGTAACTCAAAGTCGACAGGAAAATATTCCGTAAAATAGTCAAGTTTGGAACAGGCGGTTAGTACATATATTTTTTTTATAATTTGATTGATTTTTTTATTATTACGCGAAAACATTTATTATCGTGGTTTTATTTAGGATTTAAGCTCTCTATGAAAGGTTGATACAATTGGTCTTACGACAGTAACAATAAAATCATTATAAATTGCTGTTACCCTAACCGCTAGGGATACCTGATTTGGATCGGCATCCCTTCACATTTCAGATCGTATATTTTGATAAATCTACTAACCGTATAGAAAAATAATGATTATTTAGAAACATGTTCTTATATGATATATATTAGGGAATTACTATTACTATGATATATATAAATATTTTAAGCTTTCGCCATTCGGCGTCCTCAGAAAATATATGACTGATGCAACTGTATATGTATATATTATAAGATAGAATTTAATATAGGAACATTAAGTAAGATACCTCATTAGTCCTTAAGAAATTTATCTAGGAACGTATAGAAACCATAACCTTTTTTTTCTACTCATTTCAGTTAATGTATCTGGCTTGGCCCTAAGGTACTGCCCTCATACATACGCGCAAATTCACCACAATACAAGTACCTACTAGACTTTAATACAGATGAGGGACCGACTGGAAATGTTTTCCATCAAAACATAACCTAGATGACCTACATAGTTCAAATAGAGGGGGGGGAGGTTGGCGTGCAAAATATTGTTAAATGAATTCTCTTGCTTAAGCTTGGTTGACGCGGATACACTGCTGTCATTTAAGGGTAGCTACGTACGTTGCGTTATTAATATTTTTTGTAATTATAAGGACGTGAATTTTAAACCTACACCGTACAACCCTAGAACTGACGAAAGAAACTTTATACCGTTGGCGTCACATAATAAAGAAATACGTAAGCGGCAACATTTTGACTGCCTATTTTTTGCTTGTGATCGTAAGTAAGCCGTGTTCATTAAAAACTAGTCCAACCCTGCCATTTTGGTTAAAGATTTATTGGAAAAAAATCTTACGACGACAGGCGACTTTACTGTGGGGTAATGGTTTGTGACTAGAGCCACTGATATGAACATAAAAAAAATATCTTGTCCTGTCAGAGTCTGGTGGGCTTATCCGACAGAAACTTACTCAATAATATTTCATCAAGCGTACAATAAATACATTGTTATTTAACTACCACTAACATCGCTCAGCGTGACAAACATATTCAGTTCTAATTATTATATATAAAAAAAAATGTAACAATAAAAAACATAGTATAACTTAATTTTGATCTCTCAATAATTTACATTATTAATTTTTTTAAATAAACAAATCAATTGCAAACTAAATAATTTAAACCGTACCTACCCTATTTTAATTCTAGAGCTATCTATTTACTTTATAACAAAATCTTCTTTATATTTATTTCAAATTCTGTAACAAATTCAAACTTTTTGGGTAAAAACTAAATAATTTTGATATTATTGATTCAATCGTCCGTTTGCCATCATGTTTAATTTGCAGCGAAATTACTTTTTGCAACCGTTTGCTAAAATTAAAATATACCTATAATAAAATAGTATATACAGTTTTCATAATATGGTCTTATTGCTTGCTATTCTTTCACTTAAAATTAGAAATTTGTCATCAGTTTTAAATATGAATAATGATTATTTTGGAAAACTGTCGTTTTGTCCGTTAAATAATTTATTAGCATAAATAAGGTCTCCATTGTATAAAAATATACTTTCTGTCTTTCCAGCTCCTCGCGATGCGTCTGAAGGGACACGAAGTCAGCCCGCTGGTGCTGTGTAACAACGGTAATCCGGCTGAAGTACAGAACCACTCTTTGGCCATCCGGCAATCCTGGACCGAGCAAGGCACCCAGCAGTCTTGGGCCAACAGTTCCAAGTATTGTCCGAACAATATCTGTGACAACATAACCTCGTCAGAGAACCTCAATGCAAACCATCACGCATACCCTTACGAAAATTCAACCGACAATGATATTCTCGGAATAACTGGCAACACTGCAAAAGGCACATTGCACGATTCCCTCGACAACGCCAGGATCAACGGGAGCGAAGGAGTGTACCGGTTCAATAATTATAACGATGGATTTAAGTACTCTCGTTCTAGTGAAGATTTAGAGAGGGACGCACGTGGGTGCGGTTTCTACGCAGCCAGAACTATTTATGAAGGCAGCACCCTGGAGGACCAAAGAAGCCATGCTGCGGCTCTGTCCGTCTGTTCGGAGGCCAGCCCTATCGATAGTTTGCTGGACTATGATGGTGAGTAATTTTAAGTTTCATTTTTTTCGTCTCCAAAAAAATATATCTTTTGTAAGCGAATCACAGACGATAATGCAAGAGGCAGTCTTTACCGATATTTAGAAACGGTATCCTTTTTAAGATCACATGAAGAACTTTGATATTTTTTAAAAGAAATCCGACAATTAAGATTTCTACCTGATGCGAAAAAATAGAAAAAAAAATACATTCAAAATGTGTTGGATAAACAGCCCTAGGCACACGGGCGATAAACTAAAAAAAAATGTTAGTCTGAGGGTCTAATTAGGTCCTAATAGGGAAGTTCGCATCCCCCATACCTGTGATGATGGTTTTTCGACCTAGTTGTTTTGTAAAGTCGCAAAAATTTCCCAAATAG
This sequence comes from Neomicropteryx cornuta, assembly GCA_020383195.1. Classification (NCBI taxonomy): domain Eukaryota; kingdom Metazoa; phylum Arthropoda; class Insecta; order Lepidoptera; family Micropterigidae; genus Neomicropteryx; species Neomicropteryx cornuta. The sequence continues at coordinate 22,156,536 of JAHKQU010000012.1, forward strand.
TAAGGAAATTAAAGCTGAATATTATGAAAAAAACGACATATTTTAATGAACGAAGCTTTCAAATTGCTTTATCTAAAAACGAAGTTATGTAAAATGTCTCGCTTTTGAAATAGCGCAACAATGTATGGATAGAAGTCAAGTTAATGCATTTCTCATGTGGCTATTTGGCCGCACTTATATAACAATAAGGAGTGTTTACAAACCTAAAAATAAAGTTGTGAGTAAAGTGGTAAATGTTGAGTGGTTTACTGAGCGGCTCCTATTGATAATGACAGGTAATGCATAGTTTAAAATTATATTGTATTTACTATTACAGACGCGCCACATAGTAGCTCATCAACCGACGCTACTCCTCAGGATGAAGAAGATCATCCCTTTGACCAATCTGACAGTGATGAATTATCTGACATCAATGTGGGTCCGATACCCAGAGGAATAATCAATCCCAATTATCCTGGGTTCCAACATTTGGCTCACACACTTGAAGTAAGCACTTCCCGATGAAGATTTTTTACGAAATTTTAAATATATGCTTATCGTTGAAAAGTTAAGTTTAATGAGTGTGTGGTTTATTACACGATTGAATCACTGCTACTGGTGATTTTTTATATACCTTTGTATTGGCCCTTCTATTTACACTATATAAAACAATAGGTAGGTACCTATTTATAGTGATGCGCTAGCAGATTATCAAATACTTTAGAGATGAGTAAATTGTGACAGGAATACCTTTTATTACCAACTAATTAGACAAAAAATCTTGAAATACTAAGATTTCCTGACCGCTGAACTAATTGTATTTTATTATCGATGATTCAACCTTGCAAAAGCTATTGAATATAAGTGCGTTTTTTTTTGCAGGATTATCCGGAAAATATACACAACATTAACACGCTAGGTGCTGGAGGTATGCCGGATGAATTGAACATACCGCAAAATTTAGAACCCAATATTATCATTGGCGATTTTGATGATAACTTCTACGAGAGGTTTATCGAGCATCAGTTGAGCATGCAACAAAATAATAATAACGAAATTCATGAGTATTCATACGAATGTAATAATAGAGAAGGGAGCTTAGAAAATTTAAAAACAATCCAATATGACAAATCTACTTTTAATATGGCTATAAGTGACAAAGAAAACAATATTAATATTGCCAACGACCTTTCAGAGGGTACCGAATTAAATATAATGTGTCATTTGGTCGAATCAGAGGAATTAAACAATGGAAGTAATGATGAAAGTACCGATTTGCAGAATATGATAAGTGATAAGATCATAGCGGAGGAAGGCAATTATATACGCAGTATATCAACCGCTGATATAATAGGAGATTTCGGCAAAGAAATTGAGCATGAAATTGGTGAAATAGTTCGCCGTAATTCAAATTTCCAAGATGATCTTTTCGCATTACAGCAAGACATCCACGATGTTATACAGAAGCCATTGGAAGACACTATTAACAATATCAGCGATGTTGTTAATAGGGTAATTGAAAAGATTGCGATCGATCAGGCAGTTGGCGGTTACCAGCAATGGTTAAAACCATTCAACAATTCTATAGATATGAAAAACAGCAATATTCAGGATTTTAAACCTGAATCTAAAATTCTTGAAAATAATGTAAATATAACATCATATAAAACCAGCTGTATAGAAATTAAAGATCAAGATGTATTCTCACCTTGTAATAAATTTAAAAATGAAATAATTATAAATGAAAACGTTGATTTTAGTTTCGATGATATAAGCAGCAAAATGGCAGATGCTTTCTTATCTAATGCTAAAGATGTTATAAATGCACATAGTGTAAATATTAAGGATAAGGAGATCAATTTTGAGGAACATACTAAAAAGGTTGCTAATACAAAAAACGCTAGGGATGTAAAGGAAACCGAATTTAAATTAGACTTGGCCAGAGGCGATGAAGAAAATAAAGGCACCTCGTCATTATTTAATATAGAAAATAGCCCTAATAAATCATCCGAGAATTTAACACTAGAGAAGAAAACCGAGGCAAAGATACAAGTAGTTAAACCAATGATTACCACTAAAGAAGTAATTAATACCATGTGCATCGAAAAGGATATCGACGGCGTTGTTTTAAGGAAGAAAGAGAAATCGGACATAAGAAGTCGTTGGTATGTTGCCCTTTTTTTATGTGAATACATTTTAAAATTTTATATAATAATAGATAATATTAAAATATTTCACACTTTCAGTAACAAAAAACTCCGTAGGGAAACATCCATCACCGCCGCATGTAGCGGAGGTGTGAGACCTCGAGACAACTTAAACCGTCGGTCTCTGCCTGTGCCTGCAAAAAAGACACATGGCGAGTCGGCAGGTATGAATTCATATTTATTTTTATTAAGATAAATCATATGAATACCAAAATCAAATTCAAAAATATATGTAAGTAGTTTTCATTATTTATTTATTTTTAAACTTTGTACTACTTATTACGAGAATTGTTATTTTACTTTATAGGTACGGTAATAGGTACCTAGGTACATGCCCTAGTGAAACTTTTGCGTCGAACAATAGTCAACAATATTACTAAAGCACACTCACTATAACCTTTCTTACAAGGAGTCGGAAGATAACGCCGTCTCGCTTGAGTATGGTTTTGAGCTTTTTACGAAAATAAGTCTTCATTTCATAGGTTTTTCTTCCATCATATTTTTTCCATTCAGTCATTTGCAAAATAGAACTGTATAGTTCCAGTTGCTTTGAGTGCACCATAGCTACCGTTGCAACAGTAGCGTCATTCGCTCCATCGTCTTTCAAGGTTCAAGGTTTGTTGGTCTGTTAAACGACTAAATTCTCACGACATTTTCTCTCGCACCTGGCATATTTTTCAATAAAAATCTTTTAACTTTGGCAAATAGTACCTCATACCAGTTGAGTCACCTAAATCTGCTATTCCGATTTTGACACCATCCTCCTACATTGATTATTATTATTATTTAATAAATAAATTGTCTGTAAATAAAGATAAGCCACATTATTTACTCGTACAGTGATGTCTGAAGAATCAAATCCGATGTAGAACATCAGAGCATCAACGGGCTTATTGACAATTAACCATAAGAAAAAAACATGCGCTGATACTTCATCAGCGAACCGGGTACGACTATGCATAATGCCGCAGATTAAATTAATAAATGGTGTAGGTATATTCAAACATTAGACTCAGTCATAAAACGCAAATATCCGATTACCTAGCGGAAACAGGGCAACCGCGTTGATAAAACAGACGATAGCACAGCAAGCCAGCCACTAATAAATGTTCATCAACTCGTCCTAGTTCGAGCTACAGAATGACGCGACGCGACGGCAAATGTCATCTCTCGACGATGACAAATGGTGATTGTGCTAAATAAATTATTCTACCTTCATCCGCGAATATTAACTTTATAGCTACGCAAACGTTTGACGTATGTTATTCACATTGATCGCATTGTTTAACCCTTAAATGCATCTTGTTGCCAAATGTATACATACCACGTTTCACGTTATTTTATTGAAGTCGTGTGGTATTTGTTTCCGAACGCACTTTGACGACCATACATAATAAATATATCGAGTGTCGAAAAAGAAATTATGCAGGTTTCGGCGGCAAATCTATTTTTTTTTACATTTCTATTTGGCGGTCGACTAAGTTTATAGAGTTATAAGAAGCGTCTCCGTAATTTTGTATTCATTGATATACGAGTGCTATTTCTTTAAAAAAAAAAATATATTCTCAACTCTTATTAGGTAAGTTATTGGTTTGATCATATTTTAGTTATAAATTTTATTAATCTGTATAAAAATAATTATAATATACGTATGTTGCCAAATGTCTACATTATGCGTTTGTTGCATATTATGTGCATGCTTATTATTTTCTTGGATTTGGGCTTTTAGCTAATTTTTTTCACTTTTTAGGATGTCTAAGCGGTTGACAGAGCAAGATATTGAAAATATTTTATCAGTTCTCGAAAATGGAGACATTTCTGAAGATGAAGAGTCTATAGGAGACGAAAATGACATAGATTACTACTCGAATGTACAAGATATGATACAGGATTTAGAAGATGCAGAAGAAGATCAGTACAATGCAAATCCTGATTTACCTATTGAAGATGACCATCTACCGGATGAGTTTTCCGTTCCGCCTCGGTAAAACCTGTAAGTTGCCGGTAGTAAAAGAGTTCATGAAGGACTCTGTTCCAAGGGGATCATATGAGGAACTCGTAGCAGACTATGAAGGTGTGGATATCTCGGTAACTTGTTGGAAGGATAATAAGCTTGTTACGTTGGTATCTACTTATGTTGGTTCCGAACCAGCTGAAACTGTCAGCAGATTTGATAAGAAACAAAAGGAAAAAGTCTCCGTTGCCTGTCCAAAAATTGTAAAAGATTACAATGCCCTCATGGGTGGAGTAGATTTGATGGACAGTTATTTGGGCCGCTACAAAATTCGAATCAAAAGTCGAAAATGGTACATTCGATTATTTTATCACATGATCGACATGGCGGTAATAAATTCATGGGTACTTTATAAAAAATACCACCCAAACATGGCACTAGGTGATTATAGATCAGATCTTGCGGAGACATTGTGCAATTATAAAAAAAATACTGAACCCAAAAGAGGAAGGCCTTCAAGCAGTAATATATATCGGGAGATAGAAGCAAAAAGATATCGGGGTCCAATGAAGCCTGTTCCTCCAAGAGACGTGCGGACTGATGGCTTAGGCCACAATGAAGAAAGATGCACTTCTAAAAATAGATGCAAACTTCCCGGTTGTAAAGGTTTTTCGCGGACTGAGTGTACTAAATGTAAGGTGGCATTGTGTCACACTAAAAATCGAAACTGTTTTGCTGTATTTCACTCAAAATAGTCTGTATATTATTTATTTTTAGATTAAGTTGATTTATAGGCCCCTACAAATATGTAAGCATAAATTTAGTACTTAACGCATAGTGTTGCCAATTGTCTACATACGTATTTTTTCATAATAAATACCTATTTTTTTATACCAGATTTTTTTCATTATTTTTTATGTTATATTTACCTAAATACCTACCAGAAAACATTTTTTCCAGTCCGCTATAAAAAATCATGCATTTAAGGGTTAAGTCTATTTTATTTACATAAATATATATATAACTAGTAGATCATAGAGAAACGTGGCTTGGTTAGCTAGTGAGACGTGGTTTCAAATAAAAATGAGCGTCTTTTGTATTCTTAAATACTTTCTTAAAACCCTTCACTCCTGAATATCTCTCATAATGTGCATAAAGTGCTTTTACACCCATTTACAAAGTCGGCCCTAATTTTAAGATTTCATAGAAGAGTTGTAATTTCCTCACAAATTTAAAACTGAGGTGTTCATTTCCTTAAACATCAATCATAAACAATTGACAAAGTTTTGGATGCAGAGACAAATTTTAAAAGGGGGGCGGATATATAAGTAAAATTCATCCGTTTAGCTGTTTGATTTGAAGGTTAGTAAATATTCAAACGAACTAACGGGTTAGGAATCGAATGCCTTCAGTTGAGGACATTCACTTTAGAAACGACTTTGCATGCGGGTTATTTTTGTTAATCTGGATAAATTTAATGAAAATCATCCACACGAAATACCTAAATTAGTATCCCCTAATAGGGTATCAAGCGCACGCCGTGCTGCTTAAATAGTCAAAATGTATTTTTTGTCAACTTTAACTTCCAACTGAGCCACGTCAACGTAACTCATTAAGTGGTAATATAGTTTACTTAAATCATTAAGTGGCAATATAATATACTCAGATCATTATTTCTCGCTCGTCTAGGGGTATTTGACGTGTACAACATCGAAACGGCGATGCCAAATATCGACTTGGACGCAATCGAGAATCACCTCAAAGCTGCGAGGGATGAAGAGAGACGGGTGAGTCATAATTTATTTATTTAATTAATTAATTTAACATTGTTAAGGGAAACATACAGCGTAACACATTTATGAAACAACAAATACATAGTTATTAAGTTAGCCAATTTCATGAATTCTTTGTTTAACAATCGAATTGATAGGTAGGTTCACTTATAACTAATTACATAAAAAAAAGAAAATAATTAAGATACTTTCGTTTTATTTCATTAAAAAAACATTTAGGAATTTAAAAAAAATATTTAGGAATTTTACTTTTAAAATATAGGTTTTTAATGTCAGTAAAATTTAAATTAAAAAGAATAAGAAGTATAAGATGGCATTAAAAAATATTTTAGCTTGACATTAAGTACATTGACCTTTATTCATTTATTCTTTATTAAGAGAAATCAACAGTCTTACAAACAATTGGTATTAATGATAAGTTTACATTCTTAAAAAGTATCTGTAAAACTAATCAAAGATTTCTACTGTTAATATAAACTCTAAAAACTAAGTTAGAAACTAAACATGTATTCAAATTATGCTATTAACTCTTAATCATATCAAAATGCTTGAATTCACATGATATATGACATAATAAATTAGTTTAAATATATATATATAGGTATATTAATTATTCGTATAATTCTATTGCCTAGTGATGGCCTTAATGACCTTGACAGACTATTGAAGAAGGAATATTTAATTTTTAAATCACACAATTTTCACAGGTCGAAACTCATTCTGTCAATGAGCTGTCAGTTGTATAAACGTTTTATTTAATAAATTTAATTTATTTTATTATAGATAAATATTAGCTTTCTGCGCTCCTTCTCCATTTAAACTTTAGCTATACCAAATCTCACACTGTTCCGTGCGCTCAATATGCTTAAAAAGGGATACAAAGTTTTCCCTTCGCGTATTAATATATAAATAAATATCCCTAATCAAGTTTACATACTCTGCAGTTAAATAATAATTGCTATTCGTCCCTTGTCGCTATTTATAAATGTAGGCACGTGGCACGATGTGCGTGTACTAAGCGTGTGCCCGAACATTTGTTAAATGCATAAACACCGGCCAGCGAGATAGATCGTCATGGATTATTTTAAGCGCAGTTTCCATAAACTCGTGTGTTGAGAATTCGAACGGTTGGTTGGTTATCTCGAAGATCAGAAAAGCGTTAAAATATACCTGAGTAATAAGCTAAGTGTCGTGTGTGCAATCCGCTAACTTTCCACTCGAAACTCACAAACGCGGTAGGAAGTGTTATTACAACAAAACAAAGAAATATCAAACAACACCGAACGCTTCGAAATTATTCAAAATCTTTACAAACGGACTTAAAATGAAACAGCCCATCAATTTATCAGTAAGTTTTTTTTTATTCATATCATTCTTTGCTTATCTAAAGTTTTAAGTTTCTTTCAAAGATTTTATTTAGCTTACAATGTTCGCATGTGAGTTTAGGTCATATCTTCTAAGCTGAATTAGAATCACTTCCAGATATCCGACGGAGTTGTAATTTGATATGTCGGTTCATTTATCTATTTATTTATTTAATATATTTTAGGGAAACATACAGCTTAACTTAATTTATAAAACAGTAAATACATACTTATTTATTTGGCCGATTACATAAATCCAGTAACAATTGAATTGAAAAAAAAAAAGGAACGTAAATTTAAAATAACTATTTAGGACTTTTACCTTCTAATATTAATATGTCTAACTCGGAAAGATTGCTGTTATATTCAGTTCCGGTGAGCATTTTTATGGTGAGCATGACCTGATTCTACATACAAGATTGGCTCCAGACAAAATTTTGTATACGAATTGTAGAACTTAAATAAAAACTTGTTTTTAAAAATGAATTTTTACTATTTTTTTTTCTATACAAAACGGCTGAAATGTTTAAACACAATAAAATAAAATGAAAATGAAAACAAAGCATTGAAAAAACATTTCTTGTTTTTTTGTTTGTTTTCTACCTCCTAGTTTAAAAAAAGCCTAGAGGAAATATTTTTTTTTAATGAAAATAAAAGATACTTTTACTATCGGAGCATGGGGTGTCGGAGCATACGAAATTGGCGCAAGAAATACATTTATCGTGGCGACCTGCTCTAATGTCCATAATAGATTCCGACGCTATCACAAAATTACAAAAAAAAATATTGGGAACTATTGAAACACATTTTTAAAAAAGTAATCAGGATGAACCTTTGTTACCTTTAGGTTTTTTTTTTTCAATAGTTACGACCAAAAAGTGGTTCAAAAAAGTCCTATAAATACCGAAAATAGACACCGAAAAATTATGCTTTTTTTACTCACCACACAGAATAAATTTTTAAAAAATAGCCAAGCATGGTTCAATGTATTTAATTTCATTTTTTTTCCTTTGTAATCATCAGAACTTCTGAAAAATCCTTCATCTAAAATGTAAAAAAATGATCGCAGCGCTAAAACTTTAGGTAAATCTTGGTTATTACGGTATAAGATATTGTTGTTTATGGATACTGGAGTTTATTCCAACGGGTTGATAATCTAGAAAACTATATGTGTTGAAAATCAACTTATTTCGTAGATGATAAAGTTTCTGTGTGAAGATTCGATATTTTGCGGTCATTGTACAGATATAATACGCGCTTCATTTAAAAGTATCAATCTGAAATACTTTACAGGTTAATAATGAATTGCACAACTCTTTGTATTTTACGACATCTATTCATAAACTTATCTATCTGATATATATATGTGCCTACGTTTAATAATATCATATCTATATGGCAGATCATAACTAGTTTATTTTGCGTCCAAATCAACTGTAAAGATGGCAATTTAATAAATTATTCCGATACTTCTAAACTTTACGGAAATGACATGCGTGTTGATTTTGCTACGACGATCTCAACAAACCTTGCCTCGACCGACAATAAGTAATTAACATTCTATATGGCCACATGTTACGCGCACGATAATTAATAATGTTAACTCAACGAGTTACGAAAAAATCAATTCGTCTACACAGAAACCAATAATACCTATGTTTGCATTTTAATAATTAGATTCGGATTTGCTCGAACATAAAACTATTAGGATTCTAAATTGCCAATTCTCATAAATAATTTAAGGCCAGTTCAAAATGAGGCTATATTTCGTGTTAAAAGTAATTCGAAACCTGGCTAAGTAATCATTTTGTAGACTATTTTTAGTACTATGTAGTACTATGTAGTACTATGTTGCATACTTATGTTTGCGAAAATCTCGGGAATCACAATTTTTTAGAGCATCTTCGAGGTAGGTTAAGGTGTATACAATAATTTATTATCTCTACACACATATGCCTAATTCTCGTGAGAAACCGGAACGGTCAGTAGTAAATAAATTTAAAAAAATGTAGATTATAAAAAAAGAAAAGAAAAAAGTCTGCTTAAAAAATTAGCCAAACGCAATTAATACGCTAGCTTTATTTAGAGTTAAACGGTGCCCACTTACAGAATAAACAGTATAGGTAATGTAGGATAAATAGCCAAAAATATTACCGGTTATTGTGTTTCTTTCGCACCAACTAATATGAATTTCACTTTAGGTTGAGGTAAATGTAGTTTAATTTATTTTTCATGACCCACGCTAAATTTGCTATAAACTTCCTTTAAGTCTTCTGAAATGGTCGTGGGACATCTTATCTATTCACCCCCTTCCCCCCCCCCCCCACCCACTCCCATCTATGCCCCAGCCCTTGGGGTCTTCTCTTGCATTAGCCCAACTTCGATCTCTTCTATAGTCAATTTAGTTCAGTATAATTTCACTTTCTTTCACCTGATCTTGTATCCCATTACACGGTTGCTGCTAATTCTAAGAATGTTCAATGTTTCAGGTTATTTTTTACTTAGTTTTGTAGCAACGTAGTCAAAAATATTACACGCGCTAACTAAAAGCACATTTGAATGATATCGGTTGAATAAATTACAACTACCGGTTAACAGGGTACAATAAAGTAACGAATTTATTACACTTAAGCTGGAGTGTTACTGCTATGTCACGTCTAATAAACACACATACATAACCAAAACAAAAGTTGCTTAACGTAAGCCTACCTTAATACTGACGTACTGCCCGTTTAGGTACATCTTAGAAATAATACAAAATATAAATATCTTTTCTACAAAAATAAATAGGTATATATATCTGAACCCCGCTTCCCGAGATGTTCGGTGAAAACGTATAGGATAAATGGATATGTACGAAAAGTCAATGTCCCACTTAACGCATGCAGCTTCCCTGTTGCACATCAACGAAGCATCAGTCTATCTCACTCAATAAACGTATTTAAGGCGAAACATATATATCTTGAAATTGGGTTCTTAATTTTATAGGGCGTCAGGTTTTACTCTCTGCGCAAATGTTGGTTTTTATTTAATTACAGTTTCATAACATATAAATCAAAATAACAAACTTATCTTTGTATTAGATCCTTCATTTTCCTTTCAATTACTTTTTTTCCTAAGGCTCTGATGACGTTTATTAGAGAGCTAAACAACTAAAAAAGAATTACTAACAGTTTATCATTTATTAAATTTCTCAGAAATAGAACTGAATTTAAAAAATCTGCCTTTACTATCTCAAAGATATAAGATCAAGGTATCTAAACATGTTTTTTTTTATTAAATTTTCAATGGTTACCAAGTGCAAACCTTAGAAATAAGAGTCTAAATGAATCGATATTAATATTTATCCTTTGGTTTCGCCTTAATTGATTCTATTTTCTCTGTAGCGTTTCCCATGGAGAAAATATTTTTAAACATAACTTTTTATTATTTCAAATTTTATTCCTGCTCCGTCACGACCTAATATTTTTTTATGTAAATTCGATTAAAACTTTAATATTTTAAAATCGGTGGTGAAATCATTGAGATCTGACATCGCAAACATTTCGCTATTGGAGTAGAAATAAAGTAACACCAAAATTATGACTTGGATTCGCACGGATAGACCACCTTTAGGTTGTCGTCTCTGCGGCGTGAAAGTCACCAGCGGTAGTCGAGGGTACCCGAGTAGAAAACAAAACAAACACCAGGTCCTCTGGGCGAAGTTGAAGCCGCATTCACCTTAGTTTCTTCGACTTTTTTTCGCCGAGGGGAACTCCAGGTTATTAATTTTAATCAGTTTTAGTCAATTTTAATCAGCAGCAGCTCGGTTGGAACCGAATTTAATGCATCTAATGAAGATTAGGCGAGAGAGAACATACCTTAGCATCCTAATCAGAGATATAAATATTGCCTATCGTTGCGATAAAAATATTTGTATGTTTCATTAGTTTAATTCCTGTGTGTGTCGCCTTTACGTCGCTGTGACGCGCCTCGGACTCCGGACGACCTTATCACGCGTTATCAGACACCTGAATTCGTATTGCCGGCCATTTTGAGCCGGTGCGAAGCCGGCGAATATAATTTAAGGTAATAACGTTAATAATCAAGAAACACCAACAAACGACCTGTTCTATCTTCGTTGATCGCCGTGGAGGTTCGTTCGTTCTCGCTGGTGCCCAAAAAAGCGAATATCGATGCATATAAATGTGAACAGATACTATCACGTGTTCTATTCATGAGAAAATCAGCGCGAATACAAGTATGTGACGAGGAAGTGATTGAAGCGAGTTTTCCGGTTTGTGTGTGTGTGTGTGTGTGTGGTTTATTTGTGAAGTGTATGCACATGCATGCATGTGTAGTTCATTTTCGCAGCCTCTTTATTTCTGTAATTATTGTGATGCCCGGACTACTGACGGATGTAACCGAGTTTTCAGAGGAAAATCTCTTTCCCCTCGAAGATGATGTCCGAGTGGAAAGGTGATGATGATGACACTTTCTTTCAAGTATTGAAACTCTCTCCGATGCGTGCTGATCCCAGCTCAGTTCAGGTATATTTTATTTGAAAGATTTAGCCAAGACGCTTTGGTATCAATACAATAATTAAATAGTGAAAAATAAACTAAAAATGTTTGTAAGGACACCATGTTTACGATCTGTCACAAAGACATGTCTTTTAAGAAACTTATTTTAACTGACACCCGAAAAGTAAATCAAATCTAAAACGTTAAAAAAAGAAGAAAGTCTAAAGATAATATTAACGCAACTTAATGTAATAAATAACGTAATTACTATGGAATGATATTTAAAATATAAAATTAAAACTGTAACTATGAATAACTATACCTTCCGCTTTAAAAATGAGAATATTTTAGTGAAAAGAGCTGGCAATTAGTATGAATTAAAATGAAACTAATAAATAAATACCTAAAATAAAAATGAAATCCATCAGAATCGTTTCCGGAAGAACGAAAGTTATCTTTTAAATATGAATTGGGACTCAGTGCGGTCTAAGCACGGAATCCGAAAATATAAAAATAAAGACGAAAATTTGACGTATAAATTCCTAAACTATTGATAATATTAAAAATCATGAATTAATAACATTTTACGACATTCTCCGATAACTTTGTATCGTGTCAAAACAACAAAGATAATTAGCTCTTACCAAATATTTTCATACTTAATTGCTTATTCGTTACAAAACAATACATATTAGTAAAGTGCGTAAGTGATTTAAATAATTATACAGTATGTTTTAATTGCGAAAGGTGCTATAACAAAAACATAAAAAACAACCGCGTGTGACGTTTTATGTTTACGAAATGAAAATCGACGCTACCGCCTGGTTCAATGCAAGTCTTTGTTTTCATACAACAAACACAATAAATCCTTTGACTGTTTGAGCTGGGTAGGATAGAAACTAAATAATTAGTCAATTAACATATTCTGTCTATCGAATTGTGCAGACATTATGATGGCGGTGAGACAAACAACCCGAGGAATACGGCTCGAATGACAAAGTGTTGTTTGCGAGGGCCTTCTGGAACGAACCCGTTCTTAGCGGACACAAAGGTGGCGGGCAAACAAGAAGGATGACTTCTCCCTTTGGTTGAGAAGAAAAAATAGACCAAGAAGTACTCACAGTTGGTGCTTTGGTGCTGGGCGGGTCTCAATACGTAACCGATGGATTGGCTCCAGGTGTTGGAGGAGCTGGAGGCACTTGACACTGCACTAATTTTGATAATACTTGATTTTCTTTGATTTCTAAACCCTCAACATCTCACCTACCTGAAAAAAACATGTATCCTATAATGAACACGGTAATAAAATTAACCAATTACTGTTTTCATCATACATATCTACCTTTGGCTGAAACTGTTTTGTTTTTTATTTGATTTAATCAAAACTGGTCTTGGCACATATTATAAAAAACTAACTCGTGGCCTCATTGAATCTTGATGGGACTGTTTTGTTTATGTATTTGTCTTTCAAATACATAAACATAAAATTATTTGATGACATAGCTAACACGAAAAAATATCGAATGGGACAATAATTTGTTCACACGAGTAAATTTTGCGGTTATTTTTCTTAATTAATTACAGTCAAAATACAAACAAAGCGCCATTTTAATGTTTCCGCAGCGAATTATTCGCTAACGCAAACAATTCGCTCGCTTGCTCAATTCTCTGCATCCAGCCAAGTGGAACATTTTCTTTCATTCGCGTTATAATATTTTGTCTGCGGACGCGTGGCGATGTTGCATCAACTCTGTCTGTCATCCATAAGTTATAATATTTTAACTATTCAAGAGGGCCAAGTATAAGTACAATGTATCACTCACTGCCCTATACGTATTCGCCAACAAAACGACATTATAAAAAAGATACGTTATTTATATTGGATCTCTACACAATAACTTACGATAACCATGAATCGGTAGATGGCAACTGTTGTCTTGTAAGTAATATTTATCTCTTACGTATGAAACCACATATTATTATATTATAAACGTATCTCCGAACATATTTAACTTGTCAGTGGTAGAACTAATACTTTCTAATCGAAAATTTGTTCCTTTTGACACGTTTGATTTCAATAATAGAGTTTTACGAGACCTTACATTTGATTTTAACACAGAAATAAAATAGTAAAAAAAATCATTTAGAGCCTTTGTGTAATTTAAACTGTCCTATTTTATTTTTTATGTGTTATAACACAAACATTTTACAACAAATTTGCCGCGAAATCGTTCCGTCACTGTGTTTTGACATTTGACGTATGAAATCTGACCAATCGGGCGGAACGATTTCACTGCAGCCAATCGCGTCGCTCAAATCCTGCGCATCTGGACTCTGAACAACGGCCTGCGGGCTGAACTCTGAAGCTGGACGCGCGCCTGTTTATGCCCTTCGCTTGATCCAGAATGCATCTGCATAAATTCGAAATCCTTTGTCAAACTCGTCGGTTGAGCGCGTTTTTTTCGCTCATCGCGGCGTTTTTAGTATTTAACAAATCAGATAATATTGTTTTCGCCCGTGATATCGTGAAAGAGTGATCGTTATGTTTGAAAATGTGTTTTCTTCCTTCAGAAACAAGTCGAACAATGTCTCGGAGTCACATACGCGTTCGCGAATACGCGATAACTTTAATAAATTAAAAATAAGATACAATATTGTCTCTCCCAATACCAACGATTCATATTTACCAACGGATCAGGATTGTGTCGAAAGTTTCTTGAGCCCCCGAGCTAATGGCGATCCATCCAAATGTGCTAAAACTGAAATTCGTTGGCCTGATTCGAAAGATGCAGACCAAGCTTGGTGGCAAATATCTAACCCCAGGAATGTCATTGAGAATTTTTCTCGTGTTATCACCATTAACGACGACGAGTCAAATAACGTACCAATTTATTTGTATTCTTTTATGTAGTTACCTACTACTTATATTGGTGAGAATTTTTGGGCTTAACCATCTTATTGTTTTTGCAGAGGCGAAATGATCGGGAAGAAATCCGTCGTAGGCTGGCTATGGGAACAGAGCAGGATGACTACTATATGCCATCGGAGAGGCCCGGACGCAAGCCAAGCCTACAATCGAGACTTCAAAGTGGTAATATTTCCATTATTAAACATCATGATCATCCGATCAGTATACCCAAGGCTGTATTTGTCAGGATAAGCAATAAAATAGCATCTAAGACATTTCCAGGAAGTAAAAGACTCTGTTACCGGTTCTTCCAACAAACTTATTTTTTATTCTTGCGACGTATCAAATTCCAGTTTGTTACTACTGTGGGGATTCAATACCCCACAGTAGTATTGAATCTTATAAGGATAACACTTATACAAAGCTATAATCTAGTTTCGTTATTACATATGAAACTCAATAAAACAGTACATCAAACAGATGTTGGATAACCATAATGCTGGAAAATAGAAATCGGTGAATTCTATTATCAATAAATACGTTCTACAAATACCTACGTTTGGCGATTACTAAAATAGTCTGTTTATAGAATTTCTTCCGTTTTGTTTAATAATTTATTATGAAGGATTTATGAGCTTCCAAATGTGTTTTACTCACTAAACAATCAACCGTTTTACGTATCCAGATTTAGAGGCATCTTTAAGGTCGTCTGTATTTCCTAGTTGACCCTAGGTCAAGGAGCCTCGAATGTGCACTGTCCTGTTTGTAAGAAAAAACTTCCACTTATTAAGAAACTTTTCAGTAAAACAAAGTGCCATTTTGCGCTAACAGACCGATATACGGACCTTTTGTACTCAATATTTAATTAAACAATATATTTCTTTTCAGGAATGAATCTCCAAATATGCTTTATGAATGAGACAGCATCAGATACTGAATCTCCTGGTTCAGACACTGAAACGAAGGGCTATGTGAAATCATCTCCACATTATAATGCACTCACGGAGAGGCTGAATGATGACATTTATCCAGCCTTCAACTACAACCATCCTTATCAAACAAAGCCACTCTCCGTTAGCATTCAGCAACCTCCGGCTGATTTCTTCAAACCAAAGACAGGTGAAACTTTCATTTTTTCTTCGGGTTTTTTAAATTTTATAAAACGTAGTCCTATAAGTGCCTATAGAAAATATCAAATAAAATAAATCGTCAATTGTACATAAATTAAGTTGGAGTGCCGCAACGGGTAAGCTTGGTCTGGGACCACTTAAAGCTATTCTGCACACCTATAACTCCAAATACTATAAACTTACATTCGACTTTCAGAAATAATATTTATTTATTGAAAATATAATATTGCCACACTCTTAAGTAGTACAATATAACTAACATACAAGTATTATTAAATAGCTTGATTAACGCGACAAGCGATTGTTAGATTGTACAGAATTAATGTATTTTAAAAACTTAGTTGAATTTGCATATTTATAAAATCAACTAAGTAATGTCACTGTAGCTATATTTTCCCGATCCTTGCATTCAGTTGATAAGATATTCAAGTCTAAAGTTTAGATAAAAATGCATGAACTTCAAGGCTCTAACTTTTAGACAAAGTAGGAATTTACCTTTTAATATTTTTATTATTAGGTAATTACAATATTTAGAAGTTTACCAAGGTGATACTGTTGAGTTTAGTAGGTGAGGAAAAACAATTAATGCTTAACAACAGCCTTGGAACCAAGAAAAGAATCAAATACTGACCTATGAAGAGCATTCCCGTTTTAGTTATCGTTCTGGAAAGAAAAGAATTGAACCCAATGTTCCGTTTTCTCAAGATAGGTTTGATGGTCATTACGACCGATATAAGAATGCTTAGAGAGTAAGTAGCTTATAGAAGACCAGGCAGGTTCATTCGTCTCAGTCTTCGAATTCAAAACGCCTTCTACTTAGTGGCTCCCGATTAATAGTTGAAATTAAATCAGATGGACTATCATATCGACTTTTTCATCGTATAATATTATTTTTATTTATTTATCTTTATTGGAGAAACAAACAAATTTAACACAGTACATATAAAATTAATTCAGTATTATAAGATAAAAATGATATACAGTATCATTATTCTTCTATATCTCTTAAAAAAAGAAACACTACAACTTTACTATGGAGAAATGAGCAAACTGCGTCGTCTTAGGCCGGTCGCACATGCAGCCACTTTATAGGGCTCGCTCCGCGAGTGGCGAAACTCGCTCACTAAAAAGAATTCTCTTTTTTTTACCTTCCTTACCAGCTGGTCGCTTATTAATGATTACTAGTGGTCGCCCGGTGGTCGAAATTCTACCGTAATTCATTAAATTTTTATGTTTGAGCAATCATTAATGTTCTTATACCTCTATAATACGGTGAGTTTACCTCTATAATCATTGCATCAGCTGCGAGCGCGTACAAATACGTCATTAGCGTGTGTTGTTTGCCTTAATTCCCTGCAATAACTATGAAATTTAAAATTTAATGTTGCTAACAGTTCAAAAACACACTATATAGTTATTTGAATTTATTTTTTGATACGATTCATTGTCAGTTTTAATTTTTTCATGTGCAAATGACACTTAACTTTCATTAAGATGGCATTAATCATTATTTTTGCCTTGACGTTAACTATATTGACATTGAGACTATTGAAAAAGGAAATTTGAAATCACACGAAATTCACAGCTCGAAACTCATTATGTTAGTAGTATGAACATTTAATTTAATGTATTTGTAACACATATACATATACATTTTAGCTTTCTGCACTCCTCCATATAAACTTTTACTATTCGAAATCTCAACCTCCTCCTTTTTTTCCAAAGTTTTCTCTTCACGTGTTAATTATAGGTACTGATGTGTAATTCCCTACTTTTCATTAGCAGGTCGGGTTCGACCATCTTCATTATCCTTATCATCGCTGCCTATGAGAAGTGGCCTATCAACGGCGCCCCTATCCGAGGCTGACTTCTTCGCCAGGCAAGCCAGGCTGCAGGCTGAAGCTCGAATGGCATTGGCACAAGCGAAAGAAATGGCCAGGGTGCAAATGGAGGTTATTGTAATATTATTTATGTTGTGTATATCCATTTAAAAATATTGTTTAGATGTAATAGAGCACGTGATAGTCAAGTGGTTAAGGCGTTTGACTATTGACAGGTTTGAATTCGCACATTATTGTCATACCGTTTTTAAAGGTTCATACCACTATCTCTTCTGACTCTAACACTAGCGCAATTACCTTAGATATTTATTCAATTTATCATAAATTTTAACACCATTTTAGTTTTTTTTGTAAATTTTTTTTGTAATGAACCCCCTCCCCCTCATATTTACTGAATTTGTAATTTATTCAATACTTCTCCTAAATTTATCCTTTTTTCATTATTTCTGCAAAAGTTTCGTAACATTGTCATACTTTTAAATATTTTTTTTCTTTCAATTTAAAATCTTTTTGTTTTAATTATTTTATGTTATTATATTTTAATATTATTTCTTTTTTACCTCTAACTATCTTTATTAGTTAGTTGGGCTTGTCTAGCGTAGGAATGTAGAGGTACTTCAATTTATATTGTCTTTACGTCATTACCTGTATTATGTACAATTTCTGTTGGGTAACCACAATAAATAAATAAATAAATACGGATATTATATTTCAATTAATAACAATTATAATGTAGCACTAAGCAATCTTTTACATGTTTCTATTTGACACATAAATTTGTATTAATTTTAACTTGCCAATTATAAATAATACATTCTAACAGCCGCGCTGTCATCTTTTTGAAATTCAAATATAATATTTGAGCGCTGTATCGAACTGTCAAAGTTTCATCTATTAGCAATAAAAATTTGTTGACTTTATTGTTATGTACCTATATTATCCGGACAGCCTCCGATATGATCTAAACAATATGTTGTAACATTTACGAATGAACTTATTAATTTCAACAAACTTTGGAACAACTGATACTAACGTACTACCGGCTGTCCATTGAAATAAAAAACCATTAATATTACTTAACGTTAAATTCATTTTCCTTGTTTGTAATAATAGCAGATATTGTATAAATAAATAAATAACTTATAGATATAAATTATAATATAAATGGATGTAGTCTAAGAAAGAGTATTATCACATTGATATTTCAACTCTGTTCATAAGTACCCATGGCCTGCCCCTGATATCCG
Source organism: Neomicropteryx cornuta (assembly GCA_020383195.1). Taxonomy (NCBI): domain Eukaryota; kingdom Metazoa; phylum Arthropoda; class Insecta; order Lepidoptera; family Micropterigidae; genus Neomicropteryx; species Neomicropteryx cornuta. The sequence goes on from JAHKQU010000012.1 coordinate 22,175,461, forward strand.
ATTATTTCCTCAAATTCGTGGTTCGACCAACCCTACTATTCCCTTCTTCTTGCCCATCTTCTGCTCTCGACAGTGTCCTTAACCGTGTGCCAAATTTTCAGATTGACCGCCAGAAGCAACAAATATCGCCAATTACGGAAATGCTGAGGGCAAGTCTCCAGAAAGCCGGCATTCCGCTTTCTCCTGACAGACGGCGTGTTTCGCGTCAGCTACTGACCGACATGAACGTAGCACAATTACAGGTACATTTTTTTATTCAAATTACATCAATGTAATTAACAAATTTGTCATGCTTTTACAATAAGTATCTGCTCTCCAAATATGGTTTTCCATCCACTGTGAATTCCAATATTCCGTATAACCGAAATGTTAATCTCCTTGATAGCGATATTACATCACTTCTGTGAATTACTTTCTTTCTTAAACAACACATGTTCAAAAAGCTAATTTTCCACGAGAGAAAAAAACTGGTCCACTAAAATGTTTAAGTTAGGATTTAATGGTTTATAAAAAATACATATTTTATTTGTAATAAAAATCAATAAAATAAAAACGAGTGTCATGGTTATGTTAAAATTAATAAATTTGGCATGATTCTGTTATATAGTAGTCTCTCTAGAAGTTTAAAAGTAACACTTAGTAAGGCAATGGGGCGATAGCTATCTGGTGAATCAGGCTGTTTACCTGGTTTCAAAATTGCTATTATCATAGTTTTTTTTAAGAGGGTTGGAATCTGTCCTTTGCACAAAATGTCGTTGAAGAATTCAGTTATCCAGCGCTTAGTATTTGGGCTACAGTGTTTCAAAAATTCGGGGTATATACCATCTGGACCAGATGCCTTACCTTGTTTTAATCTTTCAGAGCGGTTTCTAGCTCAATAGTTGAAAAGGCTTCCGAATATTGAGAGGTTTCGGCGGCCTTAGATTTTCTTAGGGTGAGATCTTTTTTTAAATTTGTCGAAAAGGATTTATCGCCTTTCACTTTAGATCTTTGTACAATTTGCCTAGCTATAAGATCTGGATCAATCTGTGATTTGGGAGTTCTACGTTTTGGGTCAGAACTTATACGGTTGATAACAGACGCTTTTTTACTTGTGTGCTTAAAATCTAGCTCAGATACAGTTTTATTTCATTTATTCTTCCGGTGGTGTCTAGGCTTCTTAGTAATTCGTCAGCAGTTTCAATGTTTCCAGTTTTCTGAAACTCATTATAAAGGCGAGAAAAATACTCTAATTTTTATTTCTAACTTCTGACATTTTTTGTACATTTTTGCCATACAATAAATAAATAAATTTGTGGATGAAAACTTAAAGATTAAAACATATTTTTTTCAGATTATTGTGAACGAACTCCACACACAAATAGAAAACCTTAATGAGCAATTAGTGAGGCTGCTGATGGCAAGGGATGAACTCCACATGGGCCAAGATTCCATGCTTGTGGATATTGAGGATCTTACCAGATACCTGTAAGGAAATTTTTTTTTTACCCGACTCTTTCATTGAAATGAAGTTCAAATTACCCTGTTTTTGATAAACATCTCTGAACCCATTTTATCTCATGTAACCTATTATTTTAGTCATTTTTTTTTAAGCATCTGGAGAAAAAATGTAAAAACAGGAACCCTTAGGATACTTCGGTGTCTGTATGTTCGTTTATCCTAGATAGTCTTGATAAAAATTTCCACAATCCAGGAGGAATACACATTAAATTGTTGCAATTGATGCTGATTTTATTTTAGTCATTAGTGTTATTTAACTTTATAAAATTTATTAAGGTAGGGTCAGGAGGAGTAAGATCGACTATCTGGGCAAATGAACTTTTATTTATTTTTTCATTGGTCTGCCGAATAGTATTCTATAGTAAAACTACACATTTAACCTCTCTACGACAGAGCACACTGCAAATCATGAAATGTCAATCCATAGCGGCCATTTTGTTCGACACATGCCAACTTAACAGTCTGAACGTGATATATATAGGTGGAAAGTTTGTACTATGATGAACATATTAGATGAATAATTATAAAAAAAAAGCAAAGCTTGGTAGAAAAAAAAATGATATTTAAAAATATTATTTTTTGATAGTGATAAAGTTTGGAATATCTCTTCTATTTATTTCGATAAAACATGACATTTCTAAATAAAATCAATTAGAAAGATGCTATATACGAGGTGTGATCAAAAAGTAAGGTGACTTTTTGGTGGTTCGATCTTCGATATTTTATTTTGTTATGTTGGTACACTTGTTTTTAACATTTTGAAAAATTTCAAGAGTATAGCATTTTTTGTTTGTGAGAGGCATTAAGGTTAGAAGTGTTTTGCGTGCTCGGCGATTTTCTACTGTCGAAAAACATGGATCAAAGAGTTTGCATTAAATTTTGTCTAAAAAATGGAATCAAGTGCTCTAAAACTCTTGATATGTTGACAGTGGCATACGGTGAGTCTACTTTAACTAAAAATGTTTACGAGTGGTATAAACTCTTCCAAGAAGGCCGAGAAGACACCAATGGCCAACCTCGCTCTGGACGCCCAAGCACGTCATCAACTGATGAGAACGTTGAAGAAGTGAAGAAAATAGTGTTGAGGAATCGCTGAATTACCATAAGAGAAGTTGCTGATGATATGTTGAGGTTATGGGCCATTTGCGTGAAGCGATACGAAAAAAACGCCCGGAATTGTTGAAAAATCAGTCATGGTTATTGCACCACAATAATGCGCCAGGTCACACGTCATTGCTTGTTCGTAATTAACACCGTAATCATGCCACAGCCACCGTATTCACCGGATTTAGCCCCCTGTAACTTTTTCCTGTTCCCGAAACTCAAGAAACCCATGAAAGGACGGCATTTTGCAACGATTGAGGACATAAAGACCTTATCGGTGGATGAGCTGAAGGCTATACCAAAAGGTGCTAATCAGAAGTGCTTTAAGGATTGGAAAAAGCGTTGGCACAAGTGTATTGTATCTGAGGGGGGTTACTTTGAAGGGGACAAAATAAATATTGATGAATGAATAAATATTTTTTGATTAAAATAAAAGTCACCTTACTTTTTGATCACACCTCATATATTTAAAAATTTATATAAAATGTTGATTATTGGTTTTTTGTTTGTAAACAGTACCAGTAAACAGATAAACAAAGCGACATCCATTCCGAAATGCCTAATTTGTGACATCAGCATCTTGGAGTATATACGAGTACATTTTATAATGCATATGTTATTCCAAAATTTACAATTTTTTTTTCCATAGTGGCGCCAAAGAACAGTCAGTCAAACCAGCGATTGTCAATCCGTCGAACAATTCATCTTCGATGGCATCGCTGCCCAACGCTGCGTCGGCCGTCCATCACAATTCCACTTTTTCTTCGCCGGTTTCGTCGCTCCTGTCTGCGCCTGGTTCCATTCTGCGTCCTAAGCTGCACCGTATTGCATCTCTAGTCAAAAAATGAACATTTTTTGTATTATTTCATGTATTATGAAAGTTTTGTGATCTAGGTATTAAGTTTTCTTTTTATTTCTTATTATTTTTAAGTACTCTGCTTTCGTCTGATATTTGTAGACTGGACTATTTTTGATGAATCATCAGCTCCGCCTTGTTCCTATTCCCGATAATCCATCAGAACCAACAATCTTTTAAATAAGCCACCAATTCTCGCACTGTTAGGGATTTTGTTTACGGTAGGCGATGCTACCATGAAGTTAGTCAATAAACTAAACTACCTTTTAATTTGATGGCTTCTATCTACTAAAATTTAACTAACCATCGACCAGAGATTGTAAAACTGGGTTGTAAGAAGTTGAAATAGTCAATACAAACATTTTTTTTTAAATATACCATTCGGTACATTTTTTCTATTTATACATTTTAGCATATACACCTTGTCACGAGACCATTCTCAAAAATAAAAAAACAGCTAATTGGCTCTGCGATTTGTTTTGAAGTCATCAAAATTCATGGTGGTTTTAAGAAAAAAAATGGAACTTTACATGATAATATATTAAATCGTTCTTGTCATAAGTTTGTCATTGGTCGGCCTTGGCGGAGCGCGAAAAGGTAAATGAAAGAGCGACATACAAAAAGGGAATTTACGCCAGAGCTTTGATAAAATTAATAAGTTTGGGCATGAATTTGAAATATTTTCGCATTTTTTATACATTTCTTACGCGTAATATGGAACTTAAACGCCCTCGTAAGTCTTCGGAAATGGTCTTGGGACACTCTGTATAACTGCAATGTACATAATACTAAATTTTGCTGACATTGTCTTCTTTTCTTCCAACTTTTTGCAATGTATTTTTATTGCAAAACTCTAGTAGCTACCGAAGAACAAAGCCTATTTAATAATAGATTTTTATGTAAATTTTTTACTGAATATTTTTTTTTGTAGTACGAATACTGTTAGTTTTTTTATTGAGAAGCTAATAGAAGATAATGTTTTCGTAACAATAATAGGGTAAATACTCTTTACATCAAAACATCTATATTTCTACATAAGTTTTGTAGTCACAAATCTAAACTTAAGAATGCTTCTCAAAGGGGCTGTAAGTGATGCTGTTTACCTTCCATATTTATAAGTATGTTAGATTTCATCTGGCCATTCATTATAAAATATGTGCATTTATTTATTTTTAAATAAAAACATCACACAAATTTACCAATAAATATATATTTACAAAAGTACTTGCTAAGTCATTGTCTTATGTGCCGGTTCTTCTAATATGTTGAGTATTATTCGGAAATAAATATTTGTCGTTTATACGGGTGTAATTATATTCAAATGCCCTCTTAGGGGGTTGATATAGATCAATAATCAAATAGTAATCAGAATAAAATATTGGAAAAATGTTTCCCAATTACGAGAAAATCGAATTCGAAATTTCAGAGAAATTGTTTTAATGTTTGAGAAGGCGGTTGAACGTATGGCGCGAGATCGGGAAATACCTCGCGGTCGCGACGCACTTCGAAAAAAAAAACAAAGTTTTTTAATAATATAATTATTTTAGTATGAACATTTTTTTTTTCGTGATACCGGTTAGGTTGTCGATATATAGATCAACCCCCTAAAAGGACATTAGTGAATATAAATATATCCTGTATATTCGTTGAAAGTGGACGTTATTCGCGATAACGATGAATACATGTTACAATTTGTATTGTAGCCACAGCAAGATTATTACAGTACATGAAAATCAAGTTGTGATTTAATTAACTACTTTTTAACTTTGTAATTTTACATGTGAAATAAAATGTGTAGTGTTTTCCTGGAAAAGGCTTTTACATGTAGATTCATTTTTTTTTCAGAAAATTCTATATTAGTTCTATTAAAAAAAATTAAAAAACAACTTGAGGGTGACTATTTTCAGAGTTATAGGTTTTGATGTACAGAGTATTTATAGTGCTATTTCTTTGCCACTCGTTCGAATGACTCCGTAATGTAGAAGAATTATATTTGTAATAATGCGAAAATAAACATATAACTAATTCTGCACTTGTTTTAGCAATAATCTCTATTAAACAATCTGATTTTAAATTTATTTTTTGACAGTCGAATGAAATATGCAGGCGATCACTATTTACTATAAAATATATTATATACTGTTTTCATTTTTACTAAACTTTATTAATAATAATTATCGTCTGTATTGGGTCTTACACAGTGATAATTTCCAATCACCGAACTTATCTGTAAGTTTGAGAAACCGGTCGTAAATTGGTGTCTACTATAAATAAATCAATATGTGTAGAACTCATTGTTTCTCTTTACTTTAAATTACGCACCCATTTCTTTACTCCTGTACGTACCATGAAACTGAGTATGTTTTGCTGCCAAAATGGTTTTTTTTTTCTAAATACCCAAGTACGAAATGAGATATAAAACATTAATAAAGTCACTCCTTAACTGTAAAATCTATTGTGGGGAAACATTGGGTCCTATCGCCAACAACCCTCCTATGGATCGCAATGATTTTTTTTTTCACCAAAGTTGTCATTACAAGCAAATGTCAGTAACTCTGTGCTTGTATGATACATTAATTCCTTAAACAGTCGACAGTGTTGAGGGAAATCCACCGGGGTTCGAACCCGTAACCTCTGGTTGAGAAGCAATCATTCATACTATTGTGCCAACAGACCGTTAAACTGCTTGAACAACAACAAAGACTCTGGCAAAATATATCGTTAAATTAATCGTTAAAAGTTCTCAAATTTCCGTTTAAATCTTTTCGGAGGAACTTTTTCAAATCGCACTTGTTATGGTACAACTTCTTTAAAGTACAACAATATTGTATTTACACTGCAAGCTCAAAATGGCTAAAACCAATACCACTTTGAAGGTGATCTCGATATTGAATACTGTATATAGCGGTCGGCATGACTTAGTCTCTTGTCGAAAAACGACGACTATAATTAAGTGGGTATATTAGCAGCCCCCTTTTCGCATTATGCTTAGTACTTTAAATCATTCGGCATAATGTGTCATTATTTATATGAGTGTTATCCGTAGATTGTATGACAATGTATTTCTTATACTACATATTATGTTTTTCTCATTTCTCTTGTATCCTGTATAGGAAATACGAGTATTATATCAATTATTTGTGATAAACTATTTTTATCTATATCAATGTCTTTACACATATAATGTCTATAAATTAAGCCTAGATAGTTTCAATATTATAACAAAATTAAATACCAACAAAAAAACACGATAGCTTTTATAATAATACTTTGCTATATTTTTGTGATTATCAAATGTAAATATTTAGTCTCTAATAATGTTCAGAGCTTGTAAACGCATTTTGTTCTCATTATCCAAACAACTCTCGATAGATAATGTCTGCCTATGTATTGTAGGCGATAATCTTGTTAGATACATTTATTTTGTGCTTGCTTGATTTGTGAGCTTTTTAAAGAGATACGTAAATGTGAAGTTACTTTATAGATGTCACAATATCATTTGTTATTATTGTATCAAATTGACTTAGTGTATGTAGAAATCAATTCTGCAAATACATTTAACTGAAAAATAATCTATTGTTTTCTTATAAATTGCTAGTGCAAGTTATCCTGTGAGCCAATGGAATCACCAAACGTGGTGAAGACTTCATGAAGGGGTCGAAGAAGATCAGTTTTTTTTTTTTTAATATTTATTTCATTAATATTACAAATCCCCACAAGGACATGTGACTTTTCTCTGAGGTAATTCATTACATTAATGAATAATTATAAAATACAAACATAAGAACTTAGTAGTAGGAAAAAATAAACATATTCAACAATTAGATAAGCTTTATAGATGAGATTAGTAATTCTCTGGTTTTATTAACCTAACCTAAAACAAAATAGTTTGAGAATCTAAACAATTTGCAATATATTTAAAGTGTAACAAAAAAAAATATCTACCAGTTATCTAAGTTCCTTTAACTTTTTTTTAATCTTTTTTATTTCCAATTATTTGTATCTTTATCATTATTAATTAAATAATATAGTATTTCATTGTACGATCGCCATATAAATTGATTGTCGTGGAATAGCAAATTCACCTTTTTCAGTCTGTCATGTTGAGTGACCATGAACGACAGGTAGTTTGAATTCAGAAAACTGAAAGTGATCGGATAATATTTTATGTGTTGTCTTTATGAAAAGATGATGCGTCTGATAATATTTCATTGAAAGGTTGAAGGAAAAAGCTGTCTCCCTCCACTTTAGCTCTGCAGCCCTCGATAAGCTACAGGAGTTCTTTCTTCACCTTCAACAGGCCCATAGAATAAGCTATAGCTGCTCTGATAGAAGTAAGGCTAAACTTCTAATAAAGTAAGACAAAAGCAGTTTCGTAGTAAATTATAGGCTACTAAGCATTATGAAACTATAGATACAAGCATGTCGAAAACTAATCGCATATGTACGTTGATCTGGTCCAATCCAAGGCAAATAAAAAAAGCGACCTCTATGGATATCCCTCTGGTAAAGCCAAACTGTCTATTGCAGTGAGGGGAATGATTACCCTCCAACTTATTGCACCCCCCGCAGCACATTTCCAAAAATAGAATTGAAATTTTTAAAAAAATGGCCTTCAAACAAGATAGAAATTACTATCACTACAATGCAGTGCCGGGCTGGCAGCTTTGTGGGCCCTCGGCAAAATGTAGTGTAGGGCCTCGGTATATGTGTTATATTAAACATACACTGTAAATTTTTTAATGACTCAATATTGGCTATGACTCATATACATGACTCTGTCTGCCCGTGTGGTCATTCGTGATTGGTAGATCGAGGAGCCTTTAAGTTTAATTTTATACCCTGTTTCTTTACATAGTATTTTTAAAATGTCAATAAAAGTAATATAAACCAAATATAATATAATTTGTTCATATTAATTTACACAAGACTAAAGATCAGTGGTATAAACAATTGACAAGTTAAGCAGTAGAGCCTAAGCAATAGTATTCGGCTATGCGAGTGGTACCAGTTGAATGTGGACAACTCCAGCCCAGCTCTTTGAGCGAGCTAGAACAGCCCTCCAGGGGACACATTTGTTCCTCTAAGCATCTCCTATTTCCCAACGTTACTTTTCTGACTTCACTAAACCTGATAATTTCCCAGAGGCCTTGTGATTTCACCAGTCACATCAAGCACAGTGTTTCTCTCTCGCTTTAAAATAGTACATAAACAGTTTGGTCGGCATCCTGGCACTTACAAACACATTAGCTGTCATCTGTAATCCTAAATATAGAAGATACTGCTCCCTTAGGTACGAGTGGATTGAGGAAAAGAAACAATGGGTGGTGGATGTTACCAGCACCCTATCTCTTCTACCATTCCGGAATAACTCCTCGCTTAGGTCCCTTTAGCATTCCTTATCAAAGGACTGTGAATATCAAAGTAGTAGACTCACTGACCCTTCCGCAAACAGCTCCTGGCCGCAATGTAATCAGGGCTACAACGGTAGACTGATAAATAAGTTGCACTGCGGTACATATATTTAAGTTTTACTCTGCTGACTAAGGTTTAAGAACAGGCTCTTAGCTTCTCTAAAACAGGCTGGACTGATTGATGGTATCACCACGGTGCTTGAAATTCAGAGGAAAATATTTAATTTTGTGTTTCATGGTGCAGACTACAGTCTAATTTTCTTAAGCCAGCCTTACAAATTAAATTTACTGCAAATTCTCAATAAGAATGATTTCTGGTGAATTCTCAATAAGAATGAATCAGGCCTATCCAGGCACTGAATTCCCTTTTTAGGGAGAAAAACCGTCATTTTTTTCGAAGTGTGGAAAACTTGCATAGTAATCGACCGTTATTTTGCAAACTGGCAGCATGTGGTTTTATATTTGTAGTTATTCATCATGACCAAAGAAATACCTATTTCTAACAGCCGTAATGTTTTTCTTCTAAAATCATTGTAAATTTAGTATGGTTATTTTGTCATTTATATGAACGGATATTTATATTTAAAAATACTGATAAAACTTACTAAATTAAAGATAGCTTTGCGCAGACAAAAACATTCATGGGAGTCCTCTCATAAAAGTAATTTTATCCTCATTATCGATACACTGCTAAATTTTTAAAGTTGGACAAGACCAAAAAACATAGAGCGGATAGACTTGGTCTTCTGAAATTTATTTATCAAATTAAAAACAGAAAAAATATATTAAAAATACTTGTTTTTATTTTTCTGACACTCTGTTACTTTAATATTAAAGACGACCGTACTATTTTCACTTTTATATATCCGTATGTATGGCGTCTTTATAGGGATTGTTACAATCCGCGCGCGAAGCGCTGTTGTAAAAAATAAGTATTGTAAAAATATTGTTAACTTAAAAAATAATTAGGTTTTAGGTTAGTAGTAAAATTTACGCGTAAAATCGTAATCCTCGCCAGTCTCGATTGCCACCATTTGTGAAAAGAAATCTGATTATGTTGGTAATAAACATACTTTTGCGTACGGCTTGCGTTGTCTACATAATGCGAGGCCATTTCACTGCGTGTAGACGACGACTCGTAAACCGTCTGAACGCGAGTTTGCATATGACTCAGTATTAAAAACAAGGTAGTATTATAAAAGCGCTGTTGAAATGTTTAATATACGGAATACGAGATAATATACGGATCTGGTAGCCCCTGAACCTCAGCATTAAAAGCAAGTGTTTATACCACTACGCCACCAGGCCGTTTGATGAGAATCTCGAGCTTAGAAGGGAATATAATACTACTTTACCTTCTTTGCTATCGGAAAATTATTAGAATGTCAACATTTGAAATAGCCAATCTAATATTCCCAGCTTAATTCTTAATTTTAAGTCCCACATTTTTAAAAATAATCGACCTAAGGTCCGGGATATTATAAAGATCTTAAATCACAACAATTCCGCAAAATTTCTAACGAACGAATGCATAGACGCGTTAATAAATAAAACGCCACTGTCACTTTAGCAGCGACATACCACGATATATTTTGTACTTAAATATAAGTACTGTTATACGTTTTGAAAACAAAAACATTTTATTTTGTAATAAGCATATGCTCGCCAAGCGATGGTTTTATTGTTATTGGTATCGGGAAGGAAGGAAGATAGGAAATACTTAACTGATTGTGACTGCGTCTATGGAGTTTCGCAGGTATCATCGGATTTCTGGCGAGACGATCTTTCTAACTAACATCATTCATAATCAGTCGATTGAAATCAAAACGAGCGTTGTAGAATTCTACAGTTACTGCCCAAAAACACCTTCCTAGCATGTTACCTAAATTATTAATTCCTATACGATCTCTATCCCCTATTTCACTCTCCTAATGGTTGGATTTATAAATAAAAAAATGGACTATATATCCTACCCCACGGTTTAAGCTAATTCCATCCCATATTTCACTCTCTTAGGGGTTGGTTCCTATCACAAGGTCTAAGCTATCTCCATATCAAATTTTATCAAAATCGGTTCAGCGGTAACAGACTTACTAGTCTCACTAATTTTAACTTTGATCTTTAATGACGATTCACTTAACCTTTGTTATTGTGACGCAAAAATGAAAAATGTGTTTCGGACAAAGCACGATTATTGAGGTCCGATATTCATTCCGGTGCGTTCCCTAACTGACAAAATAAATAGACGCCATTCAATTTATAAATAGATCTTCGATTTGATAATATAAATAAAACTCGATCAATACGCTTTTCATCCCTTCTCCCGATTCCCGCTAACACAGCCGCTGGGAAACCTGAGGGGTGTGAGAGGGATGGAAAGGGGTGGAAATGAGGGCGTTATTCCCGTCTCCAGTCACAACAACGCAGCATAGTCGACAATTGCCGCACGCAGTCGTGGGCGTAAAGTTATTAAATATAAAACTGTTCAATCGCTCGATTCAGGTCGAATCATAATGGGGAAACAGTTCAAAAACGTCGCAATGATGGCCTGCCTCAAGACATTGCTCATGGTTTTTAATTTCGTATTTTGGGTGAGCCTAACTTCTCGCTATTATTTATAATTAATGTTATCTCCGTGATTATTAAGTAAGCTTATTGAATGTCTTTTTCAGTTCTCCGGAATGGCAATGCTGGCTTTGGGCCTGTGGGCCGAAGTTGAACTTTACAAATATTTGGAACTGTCGTCAGACTTTTCTGGAACGGCACCATATGTTCTCATCGGAATTGGAGCGTTTGTCGTTTTTATTAGTTCTTTGGCCTGCACATGCACAATCAAAGGGCAGGCCGTTTTGCTGTACATAGTAAGTTAATTGTTTTTTTAGGTAGATTTCATTAGGAATGCTACCTATTGCAATGGGTACGATGGCATGACTTCTGGAAAATTTCCATATATCTTCGCGTTTCACAACTCCTAGAACCCAAGACCACCCTCAGTTTTAAAATCTATCTATCTATCTAAATCACTTTCTTGTGGACACGATAACTGCCGTAATTTTACACCAATCACTTTTAAATTGATACATAAAATTTAAGGGTACAAAATCTCGGCCAAGTTCGTTAATGGGTAAAATCAGACCAGGGGGCAGGAATGGGGAGGGGGTTTTCTAAAAAGTGAAATTTTCGATGTTTAATATAAATTCGTACAATTGGAGTTTGCCTATCCCCTACTTTGATCCGATGAAAACTACCTCCGCCTTACGGCGTGCCGAATGGGATTTTTTTCTTACAAGATTTTATCCAGCTTGCAATGTTGGCGAGTCGGTAAGCTGAATTAGAACCACTTCCTCCTAGCCTACGAGTTGAAATTTGACATTCCTAATGCTACCTATATCATTCATTTTTATTTCATTTCATTTATTTATAATTATTTTTTACAAAAACAATACATTTAATTATACATCACCTTTTTACTACTATTCTAAGGTAATGTAATTAATTAGGTACAGAAACATAGATCCCCAGCTGACAATTCATAATCTAAAAAAAACAAAATTTCATAACAAAAAAAAATAAAATAAAATGTGCAACTAAAAATTGAACTAGAGGCACACTGTGGACACTGAGGTTTGTGCAAAACACAGGATTCATAAGTATTGTGCGAGAGTAAGAAATAAAAGAGATTGAATAATTTGAAGCCATGTCTATATAGATGTGTGGGATGGGTGTGTGCGAGGATTTATGTATGTGTACATACAGGTTTTTCCTAAAAAGTGTTTTATTTACAACAATAATTATAGATGAAATAATATAATGTATATAATATGCCTCTAAACAGTACATATTTTAAAATATATGTTTAGTTCCCATTTTGGATATGATATAATATAAAAAATTACATTTTAATAAAATTTTGAGATTAAAACCGAGATGTAACTTTTGAAAAATTAATTAAAAATTAGAAAACTTTAAAATCGAGAAAATAAAAATACAGTTATATAGTTGATTTCATAAAGATGCATATTTGTCAGGTTTTTTTTTAAATATTGATTTGGTGTTTCAAGATTACCTTTAAAGAGAAGTCGTTTTATTATTTTGTGACGTTTCTCTTTTTTTTGTCATGTTTTCGATAGACGACTTCAATAGAAGATCCTGGCTAATTGGAATCACAATGGCACAATTTCTTTGTTCCAGTATGGAGGATTCTTGGCTGTAATATTCATCATGGAACTGGGAGTCGGAATCTCAGGATACACATACAGGAGCAAACTCGCCGAAGGTTTCGACAAGGGACTGAATCAAAGCATTAACAACTACAACACGGGTGTTGGGAAAAGCGCAGATTTCGAACTAATGCAAACCACGGTTTCGAGTTTATTTATTTTTTAAAAAATAGTATACTTGTATTTAACGTTTTAGATGCAATGTGTATTTCTTTGTTGTTTTGCTGTTACAGTTTCACTGCTGCGGCGTTCATAAATACACGGACTGGATGAAGTTGCAGCCTCCCAAAGTGGTACCACTTTCATGCTGCAAGATACCCACTTCTTGTGTTACATCCAATCCGGATGATATCTACCAGCGCGTAAGTTCAGAAACTATCCTTGCACACACATGATTTACATAGTTCTAGTCTGAAACATAAAAACAAATTAAGTCAAAACTAATCGCACATTTTCTCATTCCAATATCAATAAAATAATTGTTTAAACACACATTTTTTTACTTTTTCCCTAGTACTATAAAACGTTATGGATAGTCAGCCTTACTGATCGATATTTTTATAGTTACTGATGTATGTATAGATCTAATATCGAATTAAATTTTTATATATGTATCTCATATATAATATTTCATAATATATACATACTGGCTGTTCAACCCAGGGCTTCACCCCGCATTGGCAGCTAGACTTTACGGGCGCCTTTCGGTAATCAAGATGAGTCACTTCGTTCCCCATCTCTAAGCCCTTCGGTCACTTATGTCGTGTCTACCGTGCTATTTTTAAGGCTCCGGGTTGGCAGCTAGACGCTACAGATGTTCGAAATGTAACCCCTAGGGGTAAAATGCATTTTATTATCATTTAGAATTGAGATAATTAGAATCATAATCCTAAGAATATCAGTACAAGATAATATTTTTACCTCAATGTTGTTAGTTCTATTTTATATTATGTTATGTTAGATATTCTATCAAGTCGAAGCTTGCCATTTTTAGTGACAGTCCCTGAAGTTTATCAATAATCATAGTCATCAATCACGGATTAAGGCTCTAGAACTACAAGACTGATTTTGATAATTATTTTTTAAAATGACCATGACAATGTCTTCTGTGCATAGATACAAAAAAACATTTACGCAAAGAAATTAAAAAAATGAAATGGTAATCCCTATTTAGAAATACATTTATATACTAAACTCCGCTCCAATGTATGCCGCAGCGAAGCAAAGCGGCGCTTCTTGGGATGAAAACTATTTTTCCTCAAGCACACTCATTGACTTTACTGAGTAGGTTTTACTGTGTTTGAAGGCAGAGCAAATGCTATACAAGTAAATGCTTGTAGTCTAGTTCCACTGGACAATAAGATTTCTTAGTAAAATTACGAGTGATCCGATATTAGCAATGAGTTTATGTGATGGAAGACCGAAAATGGTAAAATACATATTATTTCCTTATGTTTGAAGAAGAATCAAATACCAATTTAATACCTAAGGACATATATTGTTTATGAGATGTGGATTTTCGAAAAATAGCGAACACGTGTTTCTATAATTTAAAAGAAAAATCTAAATAATAATTTTCACACCTATAAAATCTCTTTAAGTAAGATATAGGTATCCTCTTTAAAAAAATCACCTTCCCCTTTTCACCTCCCTTAACTAGATTAACTTAGATAATAAAATAATAATGATTTTACTGTATTATGACTACTTAACACCAAACCTTTGGCGTGTGAACTCAGTTCACGCTTAACCATGTTTTTATGCCGTTTTTATTGTTCGAGCCAAGGAAAGGTGTGAAATAATTGTTTAATATTTGTAAGTTTATTTGTTATTTTAATAACTTTCAGGGTTGCTTCCGTGTCGTGGTGGACTTTTTGGACTACAACATGAGGAATGTCGCGTATCTGGCAATTTCGATAGCGCTGTTTCCCCTGCTGGGCACCCTCATCTCGTGCCTTCTGGCGAAGGAAATCAAGAAGGCCAAATATACAGCCATAACCTAAAAAAGTTCTCAAGTTTCCAAACCGGCGTTATATTATCAAAAGAAACATGGTCTGAGCGTTGGGTGGATAATTAGTTAGTTCCAAAATCTATTTTTGTCTATTCTTTATATGTATTTTACTTATTACTTATATACTCTCTCTTGCAAATTATCATAGATATAAAAGGAGCAGATGTCACACGGCCAAGAGTTCGACGTTTTTTGGGCCTTACTGTAGGACTTTTTACATTATTAATTAATAACTTTCATTTTATTTTAAACTCCTGTTAAAAAAAAATATTTCATTAAAATATCAGTTAAAATAATAATTGACATAATATGGATTCAACTGTCATGCAAAAAATGTTGCCACTGCAATTTTGAAAAAAATAAAGGACGAATTTAGAATATTCGCCGATTGCTCCTTTAAATTATAATTATATATACAAATATTTTAAACATTTTTAATCATTCTGCATCTTACGTAACATAACTACATATGTGATAAGACGAAATATATACATGCCTACCTAAACAATACTCATTGCGCAGTATTGTTGTGTTAAATCACATATTTAATCATGATAGACTTTTATTTTAGAGTTCACCGTTGAGGTTTGCCCTATTACTAAACCCATTGGTGGACTTCAGAATAAAATTATGTTTTATGCTTATAATAAGGCAAAAATCAAATGTTATACATCTTTATAAAAAGTTTCAATTTTTCCCAGTCGTTTTATTTCCTAACTTCCAAATTTCCAAGGCCATTGACGAGTTTTGTAGACTCTGCATTGCTCGGCATACTATACAGAGTATTCCCAGACCATTCTCGAAGACAAGGCGGCGTTTATGATCCTAAAATGTGTAAGAAATTATATTTAAAAAATGCGAAAATAACTCATACCCAAATTTATCAATTGTAAATTCCCTTTTTGCTCGTAGGCGCTGGCAGGGCCAGTCAATGACCCCGCGGGGCGCGGCCTCGCTAGCGACCGAAATTATGACAAGAGCGATTTCATATTATCACAAATTTCACAAATTTGTTACTTCACAAATATTCACAAATTGCTTGTTGTACCTGAGGACAACAGAAATTGATGTCCGTAGGTACAAAATGCATACATTTTGTAATACTGAAATATGTAGGTAGGTATGTATTTATCAACTAATTTTGGTTTTATCGATTTCATTTTTTAGTTTTCTAGAAACATGACGTTGCATTATTAAATTGGATGAGTAGGCCGGCTTCTGTAAAAAAAATAGTAGTGGCAGCCATTTCAGATATTTAAAATATAATACCCATTCGTACGCAATGCAGCAGAAAAATAATATGCAATGTAAAATTCAGTTATACGAAGATGTCTCAAAATTGATATTACTATTCAATTGATGATTGTTATTCAAATCAGTGGAATAAATTAAATGAAAATTTGAACTAAATGGAAAACCTGTTGAACATTGGAAAAAGGAAGATGGCCAGAGAAGGCTGGTTGCGTTATTTTAGAGATCGCTGAGCTCGTCAGCGGGATAAATATGAAATATTTTGTTCATTACAAGCTGTTTTAAAAAAGATGTACGCCTATCATTCCTTTCGCATGCACCATGCCAAGATACATCAAGATCTGAACTATGATGTACTTACTGTGGGACAATTTTCGACTAGTGTCAGAAAAAAACATATTACATAAACCGTTGATTTGCATAAACCGTTACTTTTTCAACCCTGTTAAGCTTTTGTTGGTGCTAAAAATAAAAAAAAAATAGCCAAAATATGAACGTACTTCATAAAACAATAGTCTACTATACTACACCATTTAATAAGTATACCAGTAGAATTATTCTGGAATGTAAAATAAAATTATGGCACGCATAAATACGCAACAAGAGTGCAAGCTTATTGCCACAAAACCATCTGATGCTATATAATTACGAAAATAAAAGCTCAATGGTATCACTCACTCTTTTTCTTTTCTTTTTTTTTACTCTTTACCTTATCATGGTTTCGAAACTCTAAAAAATCATAGGTAAGATTTTAACATCCGTGAACTATTAATATAATAATGATTCCGTGTACTAAATCATTGATCCGAATCATATGAACTGAATTCACAATTTTACGATGAATGTGTACACAATAAAACCGTCATTTTGCATATTTAAAAATATGCATAATTAATTCATATGATTATCAAAATGGCCTGCTGTAGATGGAAAGCCTAATGTTTTTATACATATATTATGTAATGTTTCAGTATCGGTGGTTAAGAATTTATTAGCAATTCACGTCTTGTGTTTTTGACGATGAGACTATTTTTTTAAATTAATTTATATTTAATGCTTTTCAATTCTTGTAATATTATCGGATTTCTATTTTTAATGTCTTAGTTAATTTATGTAATCACTTGCCCAAATAATACGTGGCATACGTGGATCTTAACATCATAGCGAAGAACGAGCAATCGGAGTGGAGTGGAGATCCTAAAAAAAAACTAATGTTCATCCTCCATTCGCTGCCAGCTACATTAACAATTTAAATAAACTATTTCAGATTGCAACATTAACGGCCTAATGCATAATTGTATAGTAATTTGCTAAGTCTAAATGTGTCCACCAGCCTTAATAAAATGCATGGGCTATCACTTTAACAGCGAAATAACGTGACTATGGATAAGATGGTAAACTATTTGTCCCCGTTTATCCATATTAGTAAATTATGCAGTGTGAAGACTGCCCTGTCGCCGCCATCGATCGCAAATTTCGATTCACAGGTTGTTTTAAAGTAACCTTGTAAAAATAAACGGTATCGTTATTATGATGTGGCTAGTAAATAACTAGACAGACTGTTACTTTCGGACGTAGGCATTTTTTTAGGTAACAACTATTACTAACACTAGTAACTAATATGATATACCAATTCAATTATTTCTGACCCATCTCTCTCCTGCTGAACTGACTGAGTAATAATAAATAAAAAAACAAAGCAAACAACTGACTGTCTGTAGAGCCGCACATAAAACGTCAGACAGCGGAAATTTCTCGAAGTTAATTACAATCGTTTCGATTCGAAAATTACTGTCTGCTCGAAAGGGAGTGTTTACATACTGTATTTCTCTATTTTAATTATTTGGATCACTCAAAAGGTCAGTTGGTTTTTTATTTTTTCGTATCAAGTGTTATGATTAAATGTTGTGCAATTTGTGACCGCGGACGGGCTTTCAATACTTAGTTAGGTTTACTATATTTTATTGAGGTTTGTTTCGTGTATACTAGAATTATTGATATATATTTGCTTAGAGCACATTCTTATCAATTATTCCTGTAATTTGTTTTGTACTTTCTTTACCCGCTTGTGCACTGTTTTGAACTGGTCTAAACATTTCTCCTTGTACCTAAACCCTGGATAATATTTTTGTTAATTTGTATATATTATAGTACTGGAATATAGGTACATAAATATATATTTTTTTATTCAATTAACATCACAGTGATGTTTATTGTCTGTTTCAGATTTCAAAATGTTGTCTCGCATGTGCTGTTCTCGCTCTTTGCTGGGCTGTTCTTCAAACTTGAAATCGATAGATCCTCAGAAGTTTGTACCTAAGAATTATGTATTACGAACGTACGCCAAAGAATCTCGTAGCACGTTTCGCCGAACACAGCCTCCTACAGCATGGGAGAAGGCTATGTCACCACCTGGACCAAACGGTAAAAAAATATTGAGAAAAATAAGATTGAGATAAAAAATTATAAAATTAAATATTTTGAACCGCTAATGGAAGGAGAGGTCGGGATGTGGCATGAGAGTGTATATACCAAATCTATACCAAGGGAGGCAGTTAGTTTTGTTTGCTTAATGTGTCATTCTATCATCTGATTGATGCTATAATGACATTTAAAAACTGAATAAATGTCATTTTTAGATTATATCTAATCTGTCTATAAAATATATATCTAATAAATCTAAAGGTCTAATCAGGTTTCACTCCATTGCTAAAGAGGTAGGTAGATTTTTTAATCTTCCAAGTACCGATGTTTATAAATGGTGTTTCCTGTCAACAAAGACTTTGCTTACCACCTTTGTTAGTTCGCGGTTGGTTTTAAAGTGTGGCATTATACTAATTTTGCCGCCCCTACAATTCTGCCTGGTTAGGCTGACTAACAATATAGGTATTGTGGTTTGGTTTTTACACTTTTTTAAGGAGGTTTGAAGTTGGAATTTTTGCTCTTGTTCCTCGATAAACATTACTTATGTCACAGTCTGAGGTTGTCCTCCTGCATCATGAATCTTTTGTCCTCAAAAGACTCATGATGCAGGCAATGAAAAACTTTACTATTTTCAAACAAGATTATAATTTCCATACACCGTGTCCAATAATAAACAAGGTAATAAACTCTGCGATTTTAGGTAGCCAATATAGAAAAAAACATCAGTTTCAAAGAAAAAAGTTGTTGAAGTTTTTATTTTAATAGTCAATTTGCTTTAATGAATCCTGCATTACGACGCTCGCTCCTCCTTCACTTGACTAGGTTAGTAGGATCCGCTATTCGGTTTTTGTGTAATAAGGCCGCTCTATTCGCCACATGTGTGCATTTAAAACAACCTCACTCTACCTTTAAGTCACGGGTGGATATGTAAGCCGATAACATACGGGTCAAACGAACTTCAGTTTGGGTAACCGACTGGTACTGCCAAAGTCCATGGTATCAAGGATTTTACGCAATTATCATAACGTACCAATGACTGGGCACCAGGGTTTTGAAAAGACCTGGAATATGATCAGAACGACATTTCACTGGGAACAAACGAGAAAGGATATAGAGGAGTATTGCAAGACTTGCAAATTGTGTTTTAAAAGAAAGACATACCCAAGAGACAGCTCGACACAGGACCCAAGGCAGCTACTAACTGACTTAGAAAGTAATTTTACATCGAAAATGTTTCAAGAGGCCTATAAGCTATTGGGAATCCAACGATTATATACAACTGCTTTCCATCCAATCTGTAACGGCCATATTAAGAGATTCCATAGAACAACAGAAAGATTCTCTATGTCACTTCATTAGACGTGACCAGACGGACTGATGGCAAATCACACAAGTATTCATGGGAGTACGGCAGATACGCCGTTTTTCCTATTGCATGGGAGAGACTTTCAATTTCCATTTGATGACCTCGCCAAACCATCCGTAGTTAGGTATGACTTGGTCGAAAATGATGCGAGCACTTGCGACAAGCTTATGAAGTTGTAAAAGACAACCTGGCAAAATCACAAGAGTAAGGGGGTTGGGGTTGTTAAAACAGTGGCGACCTTCCCAAGGTCAGCCGGTTCATAACAGTATTAGATTCGTTTTCACAACATTTTGTTAAAAAAATTATAAATTTGGGGTGAATTATTTTTACACTTTCAAAACCACTCCACCACTTTACATGGTTGAAATGACCATTTTTATAATAAAAATCATGATATTATGGTTCTTAAGCAAGATAATAAAGCTATACTACGTTAAGTAATAAACCTCTCCACTAGTACTGCCTACCAAATTTTTAAATGGTCAAATAACAAATATGTGTATATAAATAGCTTTTATTAGACTTTCTTTAATTGTACGGAAATAGTTTTCCACTCCAGTTCATAAAAAAAAACTTCATAAAATATTTTTGAGGAACGGCATATTTAGTAATGAGAATGGAAATGGAGAATGAAAACATTGGAAAAAGTAGTAGACCAGCTGAATAATATGAGGGAAGAAAATATAAGCTGTATCCATAATTTCAGGGCACTATCACACTGGAATGCCATCCATGGCAACGATGCCAGCAGTGTCGCTAAACATAATGTATGAAATTGTATGAGGTATTCAAACATGAGGACGTCTTGGTGTCGTGGCCAATTTGGATGCGTCACTAGCCCGGATACCAAGCATTTGGTCACACCATTTCACACGCATATATCGTCGCTCGTGCCAGAGCGAGACTCTGGCGTCTTCTTTGGTCTACTCTCTCTGACAACCTGAAAATGCAAGGGTAACCATGGATTACCGCTTGGCGATGTCTCGCAGAGGTATCCCAGGGTGATATTGCCCTTACAGAGAACATTCAGTGTTCAATAAATTTATTCCATGTAATCTTTATGGAACATACTTTTTCTAGCTTATAGTATGGGTAAAGGAGCTCTGGCTGGAGGAGCCATCATTGGATTAGGCGCTTTATGCTGGTACGGTACTGGATTGGGCACCAAACCTGGAACAGATACCTGGGATCGATCTCAGTGAGTACTTTCTATCTAAAGTTCTTGATTTGCTTGTGACTCATCAGATGCCAATTGCATCGATCAGTGTGATAGTTGAAATTCCCACAGGTTGTAGTTATATAAAGGATGTATTTAAAACCACTATTAGCTTTTTAGGGGGTTGATCTATATCAACAACTAACTACATGGGTCTCATAAAATATAATCTTAAATTTATTCCAGAAATAGTTTCGATTGGTTAATTCTCCGCTCTAAAAGGTTTTTTATAAATAACTGCTAATTGCTAATTGTAATTGTAATTTGTTTTTAAGTTGTAATTGTAAGTAATTGCTAATTTAAACCCTGCTTACGTAAGACAAATTTGCTTTTACTAGAGTCTAGATTGATTGATTGTGGTGCTGGATCTTTTAAAACTACATGACTAAGATTAAATTTGAACTAATAACCGCTGGGTCAGTATTCAAAAGCCCTAACAACTATTTCAACTATTTAGATACAATCTCCAATTATGTTTCTTACACGATGGTGATATATTGCATTTTTTTTTTTAACGGGAATGGTATATAATTTATTTAGGTTACAGAGATGATAGCACCTGCCTGCCTATCTTAAAATAAATTTTCATCAGTGCTATAAGCCCAGTGTGAGCCTTGGCCTCCCCTTAAGGATATTCCTCTATTTTGCCATGTCCTTCGCATTTTCATTCCAATTGTTGACTCCCCTACCATCTGTAGGTCCTTGAAATCGCTATCAAACTATTGTAATTTAGGCCTTCCATCACGTCTATGACCGTCTGGTTTATTATCAAGTAAATTTTTAGGCAGATTTTCATCATTCATTCGCTCCACATATCCCGAGCATCTTAGCCCACCATCTTTAATAAATTTGACCACATGATTTCATTATATATTTTGCAATGCTCACTATTTGGTTGGACGCTCCAAACTCCATTTTCTTGAATGGCTCGAAAAATCCAGCAAATAGTTTTCCATTCAAACATGGCTTAAGATCTTTCATCAAGTTTCATAAACGTTCATGTTTTTGGGGCACGTGTGGGAATTGGCCGGATGAGCGTTTTTTACAGTTTAATTTTAGTTTTTCTTATTAGTATTAATAATCTAAATTAACCTGGGTTATATAAAATAAAAGGCTGTAAGTAATAATCTAAAGTACATCGGTTTATTTATTTTTTTTATTTATTTCCAAAATATATTATAATATACAGAAATATCATATATTGAGTACTTCATTCACATTAAAAATAAGGAAGATTAAAAAAAAACTAAATAGTTATAACAAACAATTGAAAGATAAATAGAATATACCGATTCATTTGCATATATCCTACGTTGAACGTAAGCTATTCTTCTAAATATCCATTAAACCATTCACTTCTCATTCATTATATGCCATATTCGTTACATTTTCACCGTTTTTCATAATTATTGTTTCTTTTTTAAATCATTTTTTTAATACTTTAATGAAAGTTTGACCGTATTGCATAACCGCACAGATAAATAGGTGAGAGTGAAAAGCTTTCATAAAATACAGGCCTGTATTTAAACCAGCTTGCATTACCTAAAGCGATTCAACTATCTGTGTGTTCGGTATTAATTTTTCTTTGAACATTCTGGCATACACGTAACGTGCATACAAGCAGATAGCAAATCACTCACTGATTGAGTGCTAGCAGAAGGGCCGCGGGCGAGCGGCAAGGGGTCGTTGCCAAGCGAGCATTTTGCTAGCTGCAGTTCAATTGTTCTCAGGTACCATTTGGGAGTTATTCTTGAGAAATAGTGTATGAGAAGGAAATCCGGAACGAGCAGGATCTTCGCCAAAAAATACGGGCCACTACAATTATATATAGTTAATAATTATCACCGTGCTTTAAGAGCTTTGAAAACAATTTTTTACAAAGATGTCGTATGTGTATTAGGGCTGGTGGGAGACTTTTTGAACCTCTAATGTAATTTATACACACATTTTATTTATGTATTTTTATTATTTGCCGAGTTCTGACTTGTAAAAAAGTGGAATTTGTAAAATGCATTTTATAACGAACATTAACTTCATTTCATTCACCTAAAATATAATGTATTCAAGACAGGTTGTTGAGTTATAGCTTGTTAGAAGCAGCATGAAATGTAGAAGTTTTTCCAATAATGGGGTAATTTTCTTTAGTATATTTTTTTTATATCTGCTTCATTCGAATCCCATGTTTTGTTTTAAAAAAATAGTTTATGAAAATACCTTTATTAGAAAGAAGCACTATTCAGTAGTATAACAAATAAAAAATAATACCTAAATTTTTTTAGTAATTGACATTTTCATTTTTTTTTTGAAAATGCCATAACTTTTAAACTATCAAGAATTTGATTAAGACATATGTAGTTTATTTGATTGGAAATGACCCCCCCTATCTCCTCTTTTCGTTTGACCTACGACTTACGGAACATCCTGTATATATGATTACCTATCAAGATTATTTCTCCTACCTCTCTTTGAATAAGGAGTGCATACCCTGTAAACAAAATGTACATAAACATTTGAAAAAGTTTGGGGTTCATAATTAATTGTAATCATTTATTTCGATTAGATGTCAATTTCTGTTTATAAATATATTTAATTTATTTTTTTCCTTAGCTTCTGGCCAGAGTATGTGAAAGAACGGATCTCCTCCACTTACACTTACTTTGGGAGCTCCGTGGCTCTGACAGCCGCCAGCGCTATGGCCACCTTCCGCTCTCCGGCTGTTATGAACATAGTCATGCGTAGTGGTTGGTTGGTGAGTTTCTTTGGTTTTTTAGTACATCTTCATGGTTTACATTATAGAACTAGGTAATATGACTAAGTCTGGAAAAGCCGTTTAGAAATTGTCATGTGCATAATATCCAACTACTCATAAATCGATTTTGAATTGCATGGCGAGTGATAGCTGGTCGCCGCCGCACACCATAAGACTTGACTGACGCGATCTGCGAAAATATCGTAAACGATGCTCACACTATGGCCCTTGGGGCTGAGTGGCTATTTAGCACTTACTTGACTGTACAGCCATTAGTCACTCTTTATTATCTGCACAGGTTATATGAAGGATTTCATTCCATTGGAATGACATGAATTGAAGGATGTCATTGGAAGGTGTTAAAATTCATAGGAGCACCATAAGAGCATTAATGTTATGTCATGTTAGTGGATATGAGGTGTGTAGCACCCCGTGTAGCACTTTCTTTACAGAACTATTGCACTTTGAAATCCACTTAGAGTTCACCCTCTAGTCCTGTACTGTAAATAAAGTTGAGTATCTTTTTGAGTGTAATGGTTTTAATCTCTTTAGAGTTAATTTTCAGAATCCTCTTATGAGTTCATTGGCTTGCTTTTGTCCGCCTGACACTTCTTGCCTGTACTTTTCTAGCCCAGATTTTTAGCAGTCGGCTGGTAGTATTTTTTGTTATGCCACAGGCCAGTTCTGGGCCTATCTATCATAGGCACGCTAGCAACCTGGCCAGGTCATCTGCTTTTTAGTTGGCATCAATACCTGAGTGGCCTGGTACCCACCCACTTTAGAGAGTAATTGAAATGAACTGTTAAAAAAGTGTGATATGGTCATATTTTGTAATAATATGTGGTAAAAGAGCATAGCGGCCTGAAAATCACTGATCAAGATCAGAAACGTCTTGAAGCGGTAGAGAGTTTCAATATTGTCAGCTTTTGATTGAAACTCCTGTTTTCAATCACATTACCTGTTAAGATTGGTTCGGTTTTGTACAATTTTTATTGCAGATTCAGATGTAATACAGAAAATTGACCTGGAAACAACCAAAACACTATTTTAATCTAAACCTGTAATTGTCCGGTTTTGTTCGCCACCTCCTCATACAATGTAATAGAAAATATGAATATTATTATAATCCAATATAATATTATTAGGACCTTTTCAAGACTAGCTTTATGAACGTATTCGTAATTAAAATTAATATCAAATGACAACCCACAATAGCAAGCTGGTTGCGCTTGAAGCAAACAAAAACATTATTTTAACCTTCGCTTTGTGAATGAAGTACACCAATATTTTTTTTTTATTTAGGCTCTAGCGGGCTCCATGGCTCTTATGATTGGAAGTGCAATGGTGGTGAGAGGCATGGAGTACAAGCCAGGATTCGGAGCCAAGCAAGTAGCTTGGATGGTTCATTCTGGCATTATGGGTGGCATGTTGGCTCCGCTTTGCTTTGTGGGTGGACCAATACTTCTCAGAGCGGCCTGGTAAGTAGTGTATTGTCTCTTTTTAGAATTCAGTACCAGTAGGTACCTCTTAATCTATAGTATGTCTGACATCTACTAATATAGGATCTTTTGGGTTGATAATAATAACAACACTTTATTTTGCATGCATGATGATGATGGTTATGAATGGAGGGCTGCCAGGTGGCCGCTACACTTAGGCGACTTTTTTTGGGGCCCATTGTGTATTCCTCCGTAGTGCAGCTCAAATCTAGAGTTCCTGCAGCCAGTCGGTCTACGATACGAGCCGCAGGATATATACCGGATTCTTGCTGCATATTTCGGTTATAGCAAGCCTGAGTGCCCCCCAGATTGTGTTTTTTGCTGTGAGGGCTGGGCAGTGACAGATTACGTCTCTTCCTCTATGTTGCAGCCTCTGCAGATGGGGCTTTCAGTGATGCCCAAGGTAGTAAGGTGTCTGTTTAGTCTTCAGTGGCCTGTTATCAATCCAGTTAGGATACGGAGGTTTGCCCTTGGCAGGCTGAGACAGTATTTTGTAAGACGAGGTTGCAGTCCTGCCATCGCTGTTCTGGCCTGGCTACATTTTACACTGTCCCATCTATCTCTGTGCCTGGTCCGGGTTAGATGGTTTAGAGCAGATGTTGCATAGTTAGCTAATAGTGGCAGGATAGGTTCTGGGTTGAAAGCAGTATTGCATGAATCCCTCCTTGCTAGTTTGTCAGCTTCGTTGTTGCCCTGGCTGTGACTGTGCCCTTTTACCCATTGGATATCATTGTAACAGTGGATGCAATCAGTTCCAGGGCATGGTGACACTCCAGTATTAGCCTCGAGGTTGTTTTATTGTTTCTAAGTGCATATAACACTGATTGGCTGTCGGTGAGGAGACAAATGCATTTACCTTTGATTCCCCAGTCGTGTATTTCTTTGGCTCCGTGTATCACTCCAGCTGTCTCCGCTTAGAATATAAGTGTGTGGTTACCCAGAGACTTATATTTAGGTTCAGTTCTTGCGAGTTCACGCATACTTATGAAACAAATTGGCGAGCATATTACCGTAAGACAATTTCTACCAGCTAACCCATAGAGGTTGTATATTACATAATCACGCCTCCGCAAAATAAAAGTAATGGAATGAAATTGTTTAAACATAATAAATGTTTTACTTTACATTAGCCATTTAATATGTCCAAACGAGTAGGATTGGAACGAGGATAAGGATGAAGAGAATTAAGATGTTCTTTGAAACAATGTTTTTAAATATTGAGCGATTCTCATCGGCGCCAATTAAAAATAGATGTTGCAAAATAACAATACCAATTAATATTTCTGTTAGGATGACGGCGGGAATTGTAGGAGGTCTGAGCACAGTAGCCGTTTGTGCTCCATCGGAACAATTCCTCAACCTCGGAGGCCCGTTGGCCATCGGCTTGGGAATCGTCTTTGCATCCTCTCTCGCCGGCATTTTCCTTCCACCGACGACTGCTCTTGGTGCTGGTAAGTTGTTGCTTCCTTCATTTTTTTTTTTATTTTGTTACTGTCGTTTAGATAGCCTGGTATTGTCTACCTCAAGAGAACAAATAAATTAGATCTCCCAAAAAGTATGAACAAATAAGTGAAATGTGTTACCAATTTTTAAGGGGACTCAACCTGGTCATTTCTCCGTACAAAAGTTGTAGTGTTCTGACTTTTTATTTATAGATGTAGAAGAAAAATAATACTAGGTATCGTTTAATCTCCTAAATGTCTAGGCTATTTTAGAATTAATAAGTTAAATTTCTATATTTTTCTATACATTTTATCAAAAGTTTAGACGTAAAAATCTTATTGTCTGAATACAAGAATCGCGAAAATAAAACTACGGAAGCATAGGTTATTTTATAAAGATGCAAATCCAAGATATAAGTTGATTCTGTTTTTCATAACTAAGTGTTCATGCGTTAGATGAGACAGAACCATTTAAAAGCACGCTCAAGACAGAGAAGAGCGCCACCGGAAAGAGGCCCCTTAAAGTTTACTTTCTTTATAACTTTCTATATTGGCCATACATATTATGTGCACATTGTACGCAAACAATATTTTTATACATAATGCATGTAAGTTAAAATATCCTATAATTAAGTTAAAATGTATTCAAGTAAAAAGGATGTGCTGGAAATAAACACCCTCATATCTCAGAAAAGATGGCGACTGAGGACAGTCCTTTTATTGAAAAAATGCTATGGAACAAAATGTCTACCATTTATTATTACAAGATTTTATTTAGCTTGCAATGTTTGTATGTCGGTTTAGGTCAAATCCTGCAAGGTGGATTAGAACGATCCTTTAGATTAGATTAGGTGGATTAGATCCTTTTATCCTACGCAGTTGAAATTTGACATGTTGGTTTAGTTTCGATGACAATGCATTTTTACGGTACTCATGACCTGATTCTACACCCAGGAATGGCTATAGACCTGCCATACTGAACCTGTGGCCCGCGGGCCGCATGCGGCCTAGCCTTTTTGTATGGTCCTAAACACATTTATTATCATGGACATGATTTACAAAATCTGGCATTCTGTATTTCGTATATCTTGAGAGTAATTTTGACTTTGACGTACAAATAGTGACACCCAAAGAGGATTGTCGTTTCATATTTTTTTCGTCATACCAGTATAGTGATGCGGCCCGCGAGGCTTTACAAATATATGTATGTGGCCCGAAGACAAAAAAGGTTGAGTATCGTTGCTAGACAAAGGAACTCTTCAACGGTCAACAGCACAGAAATGAAATTTTGTAAGCTTGTTTTTTGTGAACAAGTAAAAATTTAAACCAACCTTTTAATTCTTTGGCTGTTAATGTCAAAATTCTTGCTTTACGTTATGTTTTGAGAAAAATATATTAATTGCAATATTTATTATCCTTTTCAGGACTCTATTCATTGTCTCTGTATGGAGGACTACTGCTTTTTAGTGGATTCCTTCTGTTTGACACACAACTAATCATAAAGAATGCAGAAAATCACCCGCGTTATGGATTCACTTCTTATGACCCTATCAATGCGTGAGTTCATTTAATACAATAGTTAGGTCAGTTATAAACTGCGTTATGTAGAGATGTTTTTAATATCAAAGGGTGAAAGAGTCAATATGTACTTAGAAATTTTCTTAAAAATTTGAAATATGTATCTACTTTTATATTTGGGTATAAAACAAATATATTTAAAAACAAAATATACTTATCTCGAGCCTCAAAGATTACTGGCCCCTATTAGGGCCTGGACAGCTGCTACAAAGATTTTTTTATATTTAAAATTATCAAGTACTGAGAGTATCAAGTGTTGAGTATTACAATAACTGAGAATTTGATGATGAATTTAATTATTATCAGGGTTATCGGTAGGTAATTCAACATTTTCCTTCTAAAGATACATCATAAGCGTTTAATTCAACCCCCATATGCCTAATACAAATTTTATCGATGTCAAGAATATTTAAGCTTTTTACTTTTTTATTTAATGAAAAATTCATTGACTGAGCTCTTCTCCGCTTTCCACTTAACTTGACACAGACTATCATCTTCATATGGCCCCAAACCTTGCAGGCCAAGAACTTGGCCCTGCCCTGTAATCCATCTGTTTAAGAAGCTTTTGTTATGTAACTACTGCACTGTGCTGGGCAGCCATCGTGTTAATTCATGCGACGTCTCCTCACCGAAGGAACATCATCTAAGCATTGGCCTCTCATTTTGCCTGATATTTAGCCTCTGATTTGTTAGGTATGAAAAATGTAGTTTTGCAGGTTTAACCTCTGCCTTTTAAGACATTAAATAAAAATAAAATCAATTTCGTCTGTTGCCTACAAGGAACATGTAAAACATTTTGTAACCCAAATTTATTTTAAAAAAAACTTCTAATGGTAAATCAGACTTTACTTATATTTATATTTTTTTTCTGTGTACAGGTCGATGTCAATTTACTTGGATACCCTCAACATCTTCATCCGCATTGCTTCCATCATGTCCGGAGGAGGTGGAAACAGACGCAAGTAGACGAGCCCTGAATCGTAGATACTTTGTACATTTTGAGAACATAAAATGAATATTTACAAAGAAAAAAATTGAAGTAATGAAATACAAACGCTGTGATAATTTAAAAATGGGTTTCAATTATAAAGCTGAATTACATAAATAGTTAATTTATTATTTAGTTTTACTTGTACTTGTATTTGTTTGAATAAATAAATCATAATTTATTTTCATTTATTATTTATGTAATCCATTAATTGATATAAGAAGCCTTATACCTTGCAGACCGTGTCTGTCCTGCCACATAACATTTAGATGAACATCTATTACATATTTATTTTTTAATACCTTATTTTTTTTTAAACTTATATTTGATGATATATATTAGGTGCCCAACCCGGGGCAATATATAATTGTATAATTCAGTTGTAAAGGTATTTGAGTTATATTTGATGATTATTTTTTAATTAACTTTTCTAATTTTTTCAATATTATCAAAGATTATGCCATTTAATTTATTATATTAAAAAATATAATTTTAGTGAAAAAAAATAATTACATTATTATTTCAGCAAAAGTGACCCCCATATCCCCACCATAAGTAGATACTTATGGGATAGGTATTTTTTTCATGGTTAAAATGCAAAATATTTATTAGTTTTATTTGATATCTAGAAACAATAGTAAAAAATAAAAAAGGGGTGTCATCATGAGTCACGTTTACAAAAATATTTTTTCATTGACTTTTTTTATATATATTTTGTATAGTTAGGTTAGGTAAGGTTTTTTTTATATATTTTGTATAGTTTGTAATAAAACCATATTCTAGAGGATTTCATAAGCTATTCAAAATAGTGTAGGTTATGATTAGGTACATACTTTTTCTAAAAAAGGATTTTAGTAAGGACCCGTTTTTCAGCCATTTTTTTTTAAATCTCAGGACAGTGGTCAAATTACGCAAAGTGCTCGGGCATCTGATTGGTTAAGATGGTCGTCGCAAAGCATAACCACTATATAATATCTAATTAAAAATGATATAAACTGTGTTAAAAAAAAAAAAGGATTGAAAAATGTAAAAACCGCCTATTATGTGATTATTTCAGGCGATGATTACTAAATGCTCATACTAAATACTATTACCCCACCCTATCTTACCAGTAAATACTACCCGTACAGTTCTAAAGTAACTGTTACCTTTAAATTACAACCACCATTCCACACAGGTCCTGGTGAGGACGAGGCTTACAATATAATGTTGTTGCCCCTCCAAATTATTTAGACAAGAAATGTATCCATCCATATTTATTATTATGTTTTCCTAGGCCGTTATTTAAAGTACTTCTTTTATTTCTAAAAAATGCATGGCACATAATATGCTTGTTCATCAGACTGGCTATGTGCTTGGCACCATCTATTCGAAGGCAAATACCGCAGGTACGAGTGGTCTGGCGCCATCACCAGCTGCAGCTGGTGATGGCGCCAGACTAATATTCCAATTAGTTTATTTGTATGCTGTACACAACAAACTCAAGCACCAATGGACCAAATCTGGAAGCTCATAAATTAGCAGGTTGGAAATATACAGTATATGTTTCAAAATTTTATTTACTATGAATATATTTCAAGATATACATTTCATTTTCAAAAGAAATAATAAAGACTATAATACAACTAGCATTGCTTAACACATTCCGCACCGATGACACAAAATTGCGTCATCGCTGTATATCGCCAGATGCTCTGCGTGCGATATTGTGTCGTCTTATTGCATTTCTATCAATATTTAAAATAGTGCTATATCGCGCATACCTGAATTCATGAAAGGTATAGACTAATAATCATTTTTTTTCCATTTCGGGATTTGACGGCCATTGGGATTGTTTGAATGAAAAGTGCGCGAGTGGTTTTGATAGTAAATAATTTAAAGTTTTATTTATAAAAGGTACAGCTTCATAGTTCGATACCTGTTATTTGCCAATAATAAGAAATGATTACTTTCAAACTAAAAAACGGGTTGCAGCACCGCATGCGTTGTTTGCAATTTTGTGGCACATTCCGTTCGTCAAACAACCTTCGCAGAACGTCGGCGGGTTTTACATTTGGAGCGGAATGTGTTGAAACTTACATGACAAAAATTCTCTTCCCTTTATACCGAATATCCACCTAATTGTTACCATGTTAAATATTTCTAAGCAAAACAATAAAAAATGCATCACGCCGTTGAAACATGCATTGAGATATTCAAGTGCCTCAAAAGCTAAATATTGTATTTGGTATATTGAAGCCCATTCCTCTATAAATCCAAGATGGTAAACATACATTTTATGCATATATTCCCTGTTGTAGATGGATGGATCTCCATCCTACTTATAGAAAACAGCCTTAGTTTGTAAATGCACCTATATATAGTATTTTTTATCTGAGTAATGTGTATTTCCTTATTCAAGAATCTCAAAATGACCTGGGCATTACCATATCAGATGAAAAATTAATCATGAATGTATCATGGGAGCCACATATCACCAGAATGGTTAAAATCTCAAATTGTGTAATTAAAAATTTTCCAAAGCGCCTAGGCGGACTACAAAATGAAGTCAATTAAGAAAAAATATAACCGCTGAGTTAATAAAATTGAATGCAGCCGGGAGCATTTCTACATTGCCTAAAGAAACAACATTAACTAATCAGCAAAAGGTTTTCATTATCAAACTAGTGGACGAACACACCGAACCCAGTCGTTAATGAAGTTGTGATCTCGGTATGGGTATATCAGCTCTAGCTACTCGCCCATCAAATAATAATAATCCAGAATGGAAGTTGTGATCTCGGTATGGGTATATCAGCTCTAGCTACTCGCCCATCAAATAATAATAATCCAGAATGGCTGGTTGTAATTATTGGATATTTAATGTTGTTTCTAGAAAAGCAATAAGAAACCATTTAAAATTCACCGTGAACACATTTTGTCATGAACCAAAAAATGATGAAATCTAATATTATATTATATTATAATTAAATTATATGGCAGGAGCTTCTATGTAGTCCTCATAGTCATACTGAAAAGAAATATATAACTGATTAAAAAAATGTTTACCACTATTGTAAGCTTTTGAATGCAATATTACTCGCACATCCTCGGTTAAGAACTTACACTGCAATGAATTTGAGTTACGCATATCAATCGAAAGGCTTAAAAGAGACGGATCGCTTGATTCGAATTTGGCCAATCAAAGAGCAAAATAAACAAAATAATCGTTTCAACTGACAACGTATATGACACAAGTTTGATTCTCGAGAGAAACACAACATAAAGTTGTGTTTATTTTAACCCATTGACACACGAAGCCGGCGAATCTCCGGTCAACTATATTATGGTATTAAAGCACTAAGCCGTCGAAACACCGGTCTGTGAGTAATCATTTTATGCATAAAAAATCAAAAACAACTTTATTCGTGTAAATATCGTTGATAAAATATTTACAAATTATATTTTGATGAAAAAATATAATTACTCTTATTTTTAATTTGTATTTTGACAACCAACAGTGTTTCCAAAATGGCCGTAATAAAAGTTGTAATAATTAGTGTTTTTAATTAACAAATTATTATTATTATTATTGTTGTTTGTTGAGCAAGCAGCTATTTAGCTGATGTGCTCATATCTCATTCACAGTTACTAGCGATTGGCCTAGATTCAAGAAATTTATCAAGGCCGTTCTTGAACTGGTTTACACTTATAGCTTCCACCACTTCCTGTGGAAGCCGATTCCAATTATCCACAATTCTATTGGAGATAAAATTCTTCCTAGGATTAGTGGAACAAGGAGATTTAGATAACTTAATTGAATGGCCGCGAAGTTGCGTGTTTTGGTTAAACATGAATATATTATTATGTCATATTATAAGTGGTGGAATGGGTTAATTCTATAGCAATCGGACAAGTTTTATGGCAATTTTCATATGAGAAATATCGATAAATTCGCTGTAAACACAAATGTTTTTAATGACTGCGGTATATGTATCATATTTTGCAGTTGGCAAGCAAGCAGTTACATACGCTTTGTTCTTCAAGGTCTATTTTATGTATCTCCTGTAAAACGTCTAAAATACGCAGTGTAAGTTCTGCACTGACAATATGTATATTTAGCTTTGGAAACTGTTAATCTCTTAAATAAATACATTTATCATCGTTTAGACCTTGGTTGCTATATAAAAAAAATGCTATAAAAATAATCCTTAACTAATCTCTTAAAATTAATTTAACATTATCTACATACTATACTTTAAATTATAATATACTAGTTATCACAATAGAAATCTATAACATAAATCTGGCAATTTAATTTTGACATGGAATTATCACAAAATATCAAATACGAGTGTTTTTTTAAAGTAAATTGAGTACATATAGATAACAGCACTATTGGTAAATTTCTGTTTTGATAGCTCTGATATTTAATTCTATCCTTCGAATTTCAAATTGTGCTCTTTTCATCGAAGACCCGTCAAGTCCTGGAATTAAATCCAGGACAACAGATTTTAGCTGTAAGGGCACAAAATTTACTTGTTAGTGTGTCAGATAATTTTTGTCTGATTGCAAATTGGAAGAAAAAAAAATTGAACAGTGATTAAATTCTATTTTCTGAATGGTAAAATAATGGCTATCAATTTTAAAAATGCCTGATTAAGTTCTGAAGATGAACTCGCAATACCTACATGCCCAAAAGCGGTCAATACTAAAAAAGTGATAAAACAACTCCAGGCATGGGGTAAGATCAAAACTTAAACATAGAGCCTGATCAGTTATATAAAACCGATAGTTGAGATAAGCGTATTTACCTGTCCACCTTAAATTATGCGTGTTAGTGTGTCTAATACCAGCATGTGTCAGGTCACCAGTTGGCCATTGTGGAAATCGTGAAAAAGCTCTATGGGCAGGTTCACTCGGCGTTTTTGACATTAGCGTGTTCAATTTCGGTGCGCTCATACCTCATGTTTTGGACACATGTGTGCTCCCGAAATTGATTTTATTTTTACAGCATTAATCGAAGGAAAATCTACCATTGAAGTGATATATTTAAGATGAATAAAAACTCAATCCTATTTATAACAGCGTCGGTCAAGGTTTTAATGTGTGTGTTTTTGTGTTACCCTGTTCATATTTATTGTTGAAAAACGTTGAAACGATCTTATGTGTTTTAGGTAGACTTTTCCGCGGTCACGAAAATGAGCAATTATCGCATTAAGACCAAATTTCCTCGGAAGAAAATGAGCATGTAATGTCTAGAAGCAAAATCGATCAGGTTATATTGCCGCACATGGTACTAACGAAGATGCGCGTAGTTCCTTGTTGGCTAAGAAAAGAGCTTTGACGGTTAATCTGGAGCCGTCAAAGAAGCCTAAAGTAGACATTTGAAAATTTCACAGATTCAGATTTCAAAAAGACAAAAATTTTGAGATTTAATTTAAAAAAGCAGCGATTTGTGAATTTCTTAGGCGTCACATGGGCGCTAACCGCGTAAATAGTCGTCCCGCCAACCTATCGATCAGCCTGGGCTTGAAACTCAATTCCCGAAAAACAAGAGTCAATGCTCTCGTCAGCCGAGACCTCCATTTACTTGGTTTTTAAACACATTCTTCGGGTCTATTAGCAGTATAATTTTTTCCTAATCATTAAAATGACATTCTAGCCGTATAATATAATATTTAAACCAATAAAATCCAATCATATTACATTTCAGAGAGTCCGTTTTGCCACAATGTTATTTATTTAATTTTTAAATATTTATATTACACAGTATTATAAACCTTAGATCAGAAAAATAAAGATGTGCCATTAATTTACCATATAAAATGATTTGAAAAAAAAACAAATATTGATGTGCCAAAAATATACCATGTCACCTGCAGTCACATAAAATTTGTATACTACTAGTAATTGGACCATTGACAAACAGAAATCTTGAGCAATTTGCTCTGGTTCAGGTAACACGTGCCCCCATAGTACATCCTTTCTATTCAATGATCTGAGATTATACCGTCTCAAATCAAAAACACAGGTCATTATGTCCTGGAGATCCTAGACAAAGCAACCTTTATATTATTTGAGACTAGCAGGCTTTCATCTAAAAACACCGTGGCTGATTTTTGGTAGAATTATTGATAGTACAAACATATTGTCATATGAGCATATATGAAAAGATATTAAAAAAAAATCTTGTAAAATGAGAGAGCTATGGCCTGATTACTTACTACTACTATATTAATACAATGGATGCTGTTAAATGCAGTTTTGACTCTAATTTACTGATACGTCGGTATCTCTGCGGAAATTAATAATAAGAGTATTCCCTATAAGAGATTGCTACATGTTTTGCTGGGAGCTACCAAATCTATGACAAACTAAATTTATCGTTGTTTTTACTTTTAATAAAATATATTATTTCATATGCACAAGCCCATAAATGCTTTTTTTTTAATATTGAACTACATGAAAAAAATATAATTTCTATATTTTCAATGAGATATTAACCTGTCTCCAGATATGATGTACATCTTACAGGAACTATGTTCCTCTCAGACGAGTCTAATTAAAAAATAAATTAGAAATTAAACTTAATTAGAGAATTAGATTCTTGTTTCCCATGGAGAGCTGCAACTGCATAACTATATATACTTTCTGCATTTCCAAAACTGATTTCTAAAGTAGGCTTGCACGTAAATTATTACCAAACACAAAGATCTCTTCAGTTTTTAACTCAAAAATTTGTTGTCAATAGTAATAAATTTTGGTAATTTGGTAGAAATAACATTAATTATATTTAATAATTATCTATCGTGCTCATGAGCACAGCAAAATATTGTTTATTATTAGAATAATTTATTGGAAAAAAATTGGTACCTAAAAAAATATTAAGCGTATTATTGCAATTTATATTGTTTTATGATCATTAATTATTAAAATCTATGTCTTTACTTGAACCTATTTCCTACGAACATGTGACCTTTACAATATTAGAAAATTACATCTTAGAATTATTGAACGAAGTAAATAAGGTCCCAAGATTATTTTTAATAATAGATAAGTAAAAATTGTTATTCAACAGGCTCAAATTGATCAAAATTTATTTTTGCAAGACAGTCAAAATGAATGCCAATTTGAAAAAAATCCTACGACAGATGAAAAAATTCCTACATTAACCAACTAAATTGTTACTCATAAATATTTTAATAATATTTATTCTAGCCAAGTAATTAATATTTCTCAAATATTATAGCCGCCATGCCTATATGTACATGGATGCCACGATACCAAAGTATATCCTCTCTGCCAATAATCTTTTGCCCTAAACTTACCTTGACACTTAAGTTTTATTCTTTCCCATTTATAATAAAAATTTATTCACATATCGGTTTGTGACAAGATTCCAAACTACTGTGTTTAAATAATAAATGGTACATGACATTTCCCATAACATCGAGCCATTCTTGCCAAACATAGAATGGAATTCAATGGTACTGCGTTTTTTTACCACCGGCTAAATATATCTTAAGCGTATAGGCGTAAAACATAATAAAGATATTATTTTACTATATTAATAATTGTTTCCATGACCTAAGTTACATTGAATCGTAAACCATTGTAGAAGTTAAATTAAAATATTTTGACTAAAAAAGGTCATGAATTTGCATTCGACTAAAAAAGGTCATGAAACATTACAATCGTCGTATCCGGCGTGAAATGAAAGGACCAGAAAATAAGAAAATTGACAAATCTTTTGTAAATATTACCTAATCTTTTAAATATGAATTCAAAATTTTATGGAACAAATCTGAAAATATTAATTTAAAATATTTAGGAATGTTATTTACATTTTATATATTATTATTTTTCTTAACAAATACGACTAGATATCTATAGATTAACATTTAATATTATTTAAGTCTTAGCATGATCGATTATACTTATTTTTGAGGTACTATGGACACAAGTCTCATCAATATCAACGCCAGAAGCTTGTCCAGCGGATCCAATGAGCCTCTTTGCAACCACTTTGGTATGGTAGTTCTGGCGTGACTGAAGCCGAGTTTTTGAAGAATGT
The DNA here is from genome assembly GCA_020383195.1 of Neomicropteryx cornuta. Classification (NCBI taxonomy): domain Eukaryota; kingdom Metazoa; phylum Arthropoda; class Insecta; order Lepidoptera; family Micropterigidae; genus Neomicropteryx; species Neomicropteryx cornuta. The sequence goes on from JAHKQU010000012.1 coordinate 22,213,135, forward strand.
AATCCACTCCGTAAGGCTCTATTGATTTTCCACCCCATGATAACAACCTGTATATTAAATTATAATTATATTTATTTTAAAAAAGCATTAAACATAATACAGTAACTGGACTGTTTTGAAAGTAATCTGTGTTTTTTTTTGCTGTAAATCGATCTATGCTTTCTTCAGATTTTGTTTTTATTCCCAAGACCCAGCGATTTTAATTACCTTTTTACCATGGTAGATTTAACAAATTCCAAGTTTTATTCCAACGATGCTATTTTATCATCCATCACATTCTTCTATTAATGTGCATATTTAGATGCTATAGCCGAATTGTGGAATTAAACTACCTACTGGATACTGGAGATAAAAAAATCTGTACTATAGTAAAAAGAAATCAAAAACAACTGATATCCTTTTTATATTATTATTATTTTTCATAAATCAATGCCATACACACCGGATCAAAATAGAGCTAAGAAATGAGAAAATTGGTTATTGGTAAGCGCTCTATCTGGTGTGGTGTCTGGTAAAGCTCCTGCTTCTAATATCCAGAGGTCCCAGGTTCAAATCCCCAGTGGGTCAAATCCAGCCAGGTCATTTTCAAAATTGACTAAATTTATTTGAGATTTTGAGCTAAATAGATAGGTTATAATTTACCTGACTGTTGGTTCAAGGTGCCACGTGGTGCAGCTGTAATTTCTCCAATCTTTCGTGAAGAGTTCTGGCGCTGGTTTGCCTTTGCTTGAGCCTTCACCGGAGGAGTTTTGGTCACTGGATCCACCTGGATGTTTCACATCAGGGGAATGCGATCGTGCCACGCCTGATGTCATCTGATGATAGTATTCAATTTATATATAGTTACAATTTGCTCGTTTTGCCTAATATTATTTATTATATAGAAATTTTAGATTGCTTGACTGCTAAAAATATATTGGAAACCACTCATTAGTAACTTAAACACAATGTAGAGGTCGCATCAGGTGTCAAAAACATAATTTATCGGAAAAAGCAGACAGTTTCCTAATTTTAATGACAAATGGCCATATATTCTTTAGGCATTTCTGAAAATTATTTACTTAACAGTGCACCATGTGTGAATTGGCAAGATAAACTTTTCTAAACTGTAAACATTTATGCTTCTATACGGTTTGCATCTACTACCAACGAATATTTCGTTGGCAAAAAAATTGTGCCTTCCGCATCTCTGAATATTTTTGAACTTCTATCAATTGAGGAGGAGCAATCTAAAACCACTCTTTAAATGCTAACACTAAAAGCAGTATAATCCTAATTTTTGTAAGAAATTATATGTACAATAAGTACCTACATATTTAACGGTGTAGTAATAGTCACTCCTGCTTTAGACTAAAGGGTGCCAGGGAGCCGGTTATGAACATCTAACTTTTCTTAAACGTTAACAATACTCAGCAATAGATTTCGCGGCAATTTTTAAACATTGCAAAATATTGTTTGCCAGTAGTGCTCATCCCAAAGACACGCTTAATTGTTCCGTCCCGACCGCACACACGATTCAATAATAAAAGTTTTTTTTAATATTACAACAGTTTAAAGCACCCATTTCCTTCGCGAAGAAAAAGAAAGTAAGCATATAATTCACACATCACTTGCCATCACATCAGTAACCTGAACTTGGACATAATAGAACTTTGATAAATAAAAAGTGAAGAGAGGAGCTATTCAATTAGGATGCAGCATATTTTTACGAACAATAATTATAGGTCATTTTTACGATAAAAAAAAATTACCACTCGTTCCTTTTCTCGAACGTACGATGAAATGAGGTCATGTAAGAAAAAGAACGCCTCTGCATCCACAGTGACAAAAATGTGATCTTCAAATTCCGTGATAAAACTGCACTCCACAACAGGTTTTTCTTCTGAAAATAATTGTAAAAATTGACATTTCATTTATGAGTTACACATGTCACACAAAAAGCACATTAAAAGTGACCACCCTATTCTGTGGTATTATCTTCACACTGGAACACGCAGCGCGGGCGAAACGCGTTTACCTGCTCGCTTTGATTTATAAAGTTTAGGCGACATAACAATATTTTCTCAGAAATCCCGTTTTTAGCTTAATATAAAGCGTAGGTATAACGTTCAGAAAGGCATTGTTAAATCTAAACATATGATTCATTAACATATGCTCTTTAAGCTGTTTATGCACTTTTAAAAGGTTAAGTAGAAATATCAATAGTTTGTTATTGTGATTATAATTAACTATTATGATACTTATTCACAAAGTTGTTTCTTAAAGCAATCCTTCCAATTTTTTTCCGATTAGTCTAACGTGTAGGAAAGGGTTTATAGTTAATCATACACTCGTAGATGCCGTTTAGAGCCCATAAATTTTCTCAGGCCCGAACCACTAGGTATTCGCCAAGCATATTTTTGTGACGCTGCACTTACTTCCTTCTCTCGAGCAATAGTGGACCAAAATTAGTATTTTTATACATCAAAAAATGTTATTTCATATTGAATATCGTTATAATGAAAAACTGAAAAATTTATACGTAATTTTCATTTCCTTTTAAGTGAAAAAGTTTCTGAATTTGCTTTTAATTTGTCCTTCAATATTTCATAATACTTAATAATACACTCTTGGACAAAAAATGAAAGCAACTTTGCTTTTTAACCAATTTTCAAAAAACGAGGAAGTTCTCAATTTTTCCATTATGTCCACTCATTACTCTGTAGTGGCTTAAGCGATTTCAATTGACTTGATTTCAAAAGTGTAAGGTATCAATAAGTTAAAATGTTTTCATGTAATGTGCTTACTTTTTAGGTTGTACGTATTTTTGTAAATATTATTTTTAATTATTAAGTTGATTTTTTTATATAAAACTTGAATACATTATTTTCTAACGATTGAGTACTAGTTAAAGATAGTCCAGCACTTTTTGTGATGCGTTAAAATTTTTATACGGACCCTAGGATGGAGTGGATTGCGATTTAAGTAATGTAACACTCGTCGCTGTGACGCTTTCACGAGCGTTCACGATGCGAGCTGAAGCAACTAGAAGGGAGGAAGATTAGTTTCAACCACTAAGCAACTGACATTTATATCTAATAGAGCATTGTCAGCTGCATTTTAATTGGGGAAAGGAAAGTTGATATTTATTACTTAGTAATTGATACATTTAATAATTTAAATTAAAATAAATGAATTATTAATGTTATTATTATTATTGTTGTTCGCTGAGCAAGCAGCTATTTAGCTGATGCTTATATCTCATTCTCAGTTACGAGCGATTAGCCTAGATTCAAGAAATTTATCAAAGCGGTTCTTGAACTGGTTTACACTTATAGCTCTCGCAGTGGTAGCCAATTCCAATTATCCACAACTTTATTAGGGATAAAGTTTTTTCCTAGGATTAGTGGACAAAGAGATTTAGATAACTTCATTGAATGAAATTATCTAAATCCAAATGAATATATTTCATTTCATTAAACTATTCATCGTGGTAGTCTCGTGGTTAAGCCGTTCGGCTATTGGCCCAAAGGTCGCAGGTTCGATTCCGCACATGGTCAAACCGTTTTTAGCGTTTCATTACCAGCATCTCCCCTGACTCTAGTACAGGCATATTTGGCCTAATAAAATAATTGTATATGACCTAGGTCATAGCAATTATTTAAAAATAAAAAAAATCCTCTCATTACATTCACAGACGAACACTGATGTTCACACATCTTAACCGAGAGTCCCGGTATTCACACACATTTATTTTATTACCTAAACTGGTGGGCGTGCGACCCCTCTGCAGATGCTGAGTCTTGAGGTGCAACTGCAGAGAAGGCAGTGCGAATATGACCTCCCTGCCGTGGTTAGGATCAGTCAGCTTGGGAGCCGAACCAGGCGCCACCGGCCGACGGTCCTTGGCGCCATCGCTGCTTCTCTCCCTGTCTCTCTCCATCGAGCCACTCTCTCTTTCCAGGGATGGAAAAGTTTCTACAGCTGAAATGTAATAAATCATTATTACTAATAGAAAGTACCCATAAAAAAAACTTACCAAATTTTAGGTAAATAAATTTTCAGAAATTGTAATTTTACCAAAATCTCTGTATGTTTATTGATCCGCCTACGCATTAGCTGAGCAGCTTAGGCCTCGATAATTCGTAACTATCATAATTCGAATACCTTTATAATCCAAACTAAAATCCGCACTACCTCTATGTAACATAATTATTAAGACTGGTAGGATGTACAATAATCAATAAGACCTTGGTATAATGTGCAATAAATTATTAAGACGATATACGAACTGGCTCCCGAATGTTCCGTTAATTGCCCAGGCCACAAATCCGCGTGCTACGCTATTGGCTGGTATCTAATTATTATTAAAAAGTTGCCATTTCGGCAAAAATATAGAAAAAATAAGCGAATAAATTATTGATTATTCGAATCCGTTCATCGCTATTTTTCACTATATATTTCAAATTTTGAAAACAAATTATAAAAATTTATTTCCTATTTCTTAAATTTTGTCGCCTGAGAAGTTAACGTCAGTTTGGATTGCTCGTAGTTTTTTTGTGGATTTTCGATTAAATAAAAAAATGGTTACAACCTTTTTTATATTACATATACAGGATGTTAGGTAGGTTGATAGAGACCTTTTAAGGAGTAAGAGTAGAGGTCTTGGAACCTACAGAGCCAAGTTTCACGATTTCTAAGGTCGCGGGAATTTTTGAGTGTTTTGATTCCCAAATTCGGTATTCAACGCGATCAAAAAGCTGGTCGAGGCTGTGTTGTGCATGTTTTTTTCATAAATAAATACAAAATATTGCACCAAACTGATTTATACATTTACTTTGCCCTTTTGAATTATGGTAAAATATTTTTGTTGTAGACACTACTGGGTTTTTACATTTTAAGTTAACACCAAAAAGTATAATCTGGAATGAAATCTTACCGTCGATTTCACTATTTGAAAATGCATAGTGAAACCACTCTCTGAGCGTTTTAAATTGCGGTGGGAAAATGACGTTTCTGGTAATCCTGCAAACTGTGGCCATTGAATGGTGCTGCACTGGACCTGAGCCCACACCTCCGAGACTAGCGGTCAGACTCTGAATCACATGTACCTCTCCATCGTCTATTATAGAAATCAAAATGATAAATAGATTTATTTGTTACAGCCAACATCATAAATTGATCTTAGTTAAATTAGCTTATAATATAATGTTGCTCTCGTTAACGTGAGGAATAAAAATATAACTTTAAGATTGTGGGAGTCTAATGGTTAAGGTGTTTGGCTATTAGCCCATCAGTGGGGGTTCGAATCCGCACTCAGTCGAACGCCTTATTTATTTATTTATCTAACCGGTTTCCCCACGTACACATTTCAATTCGCAACAACAAGCAAAAAATTATAATACTAAAAGAATAGAACAACATTAAAAACCAAAAACAATAACATCAAGAAATAACCAGAACTAATCAGGAAAAACAAAAAGTTAATAATTAAAAATAACGCTCCTAGGTAAACACTAACGTATAAATAATTCACGCTGATCTCACAAGGTGTAATAGAAAGCAGGTTTTTAATCCTATTGGGCGTACAGACGAATATATCAATCTCCGCAGAAATGGAATTTAATAATTCGACTGCTCTTCCAATCGGACTCCACCATCTCCCCTGACTCTAAAACAATAATTAATTATAAAATTCGACTATTTACCACAAACTGTATTTATGGAAAAAAACATACTAAAAATTATTTAGGTATTAATTAAATTAAGTTAATTATGTTTGTAAATAACACGAGTTACGTTAACTAAATTTGTAACTGTTTTGTATTATATTTTATGCATGTATAAATAAATTGTATTTAGTTAAGATTAAGAAACCGGCAGAAAAGACAATGTCCTTGCTGGATCTATTTACATTGTATTTGTATATATTGAATAATAAAAGTTACTTCTGGCAACATTGAAAATTGAAATTGAAATTGAAACTGTAGTTCAATTTTTTATTATTAAAGCTGTAATGTGTAATTAATTATATTTCATATCATATGGCTGGCGGTAGTCACCTTTTATGGTTTCAATATTATATATCATTTGGTTTACACTTGTTCAAATGTAGGCTACTTTGATTATATTGCCATGCTTTAATTTTTTTAGACATAACAAATAAATACTCAAATAATAAATAAAATAAACAATACCCCGCGAATAATTTAAATCATGAAACATACCCCGCTCTGTCGAGACTTGCTGGGCTTCAGTCGCAAAGCTGATGCAGGGATCCTTGAGACTGAATAAGGCCCATGACTTTGACTTAAAATTGATTCCATGGAAACAAGCCAAGGATATATGAGAACCATGAAGGTCCATTGTTCCACCTAATACTGTCCCTGGAAAAAATTACAAAAATACCTAAATTATGTTAATATACCTAAAATACCTATTAATAAGTATGGGTACATCCAAGACCCAACTTAATGCGTTCCAGGTTTTAACCTTTCCAGAAAATTTTGGTGCGCTTTGAACCGCCTAAGAACAGGCCACGGGAAAAGTAAGGAAATGCTTTTTAAATGGAAAATGCCAGAAAGCCCCAAATGCGATTGCGGACACGATAACCAAACCATCCAACATATCATCAGTGATTGCCCACTCCGACGCTTTAAAGGACCTGCACAAGATTTACACAATCTCACACCAAATGCTATCGACTGGATATACTCTCTGGACATAAACATATAGTCCTATAGATTATTATGTTTAATACTTTAATTTTTATTTCTAACTTCTGACATTTTTTGCACATTTTTGCCATACGCTAAATAAAATAACCTATTAATAAAACCATGTTTTAGAAAATTTCATAAGCTATTCAAAATAGCGCAGGTTATCAATATAACATACGTAGTTTTTATAAAATAAGCATTTTAATAAATGCCCGTAATTAAGTCATTTTTTGAAAATCTGCGGGTGTTTGCGTAAAAGCGGTTGACTGGTAAAGGAAAAAATATTTCTTCTAAACCTTTGCTCTACTACCTTTTCACCTTTACACCCAAGTTTGACTTTTTATAACGTTTTTATGATATACTCTATTATTCTATGTGTTTTGAAAGATCATTACTCTAGACAAATAAAATAATATTGACAAACCGCTTGATGGTAATCGCGCTGGAAATGATGACAACTGGACTCCTGCAATTAGGTTTAGGACCTTCTGCCAATGCCTGTGATGGTGCACCTCGCTGAAGTCTCCTTGCTCTGAAATTTTTAAAACCCAACAAGGTCAATTCGTTTATATTTAGCACCGGTATTGTATATTCATTAGCTTATTTCGTGCAATAATGTTGTTGCTCATTTCTAACTTATTAATTCATTTTCCTTCAAGGTAGGTTTGAGCATTTTCCAGACCCTTTTTTTTGTACAATTTCAGAAAAGTCTTCGAAAACAAACAGAAAAACCTACTTAATGAAACGTGGCATGATTGTTTTGGAACTCATTTTATGCAAATTATTTTATTAATCTATTATCTTTTCACATTGAAATGTTTTATAATACTTACTTGGTAGAGCAGGGCATTCACCGTCTTTTCTTTGTCTGCTGGTCTTGCTGTGCTGGCTTTGGGACGGTGCATAGGAAGGATGGAAGCTGCTAAATACTCTTTTGCTGCTCTTAAACTGCTGAGTGAAGAACTCCTCTAGCTTGATTTGCATCTTGACCAGGTCCGGAGTTGTACTGCGACTTATCATAAGCTGTAGTTGTTCCCAGCTCAGGTTGCCATGGACCAGTATTATAGGCGGTCTGTAAAGTAATATTTCTCAAATCTCCCACTTGCATAATGAATTTGTAGTAACCTACTTAGCAAAGCCGTCATAGGAACAGTTTTCCCATGCAAATGCACCATAGAAATTTAAATAACAAGGAAATCTCAGCATTATAGTCGTCGACAATTTCCCACAATGTTCTTTAATTAATTATTTTGCAGAGACTTCTTGTGAATTTAAAAAGGCGACATTAGGGCGAAAGGAAAATCTTTTATGGGGTACAATGCGAATTACACAGAAATATGTGAATCTATGAAAAGTACTCAGAAACTACAGAACTTCAAAAAATGCTTATAGAATTTTACACCAAATAAAGTGATACTCAAGATGAATAACAATAAGATGAAGGACATAAGAATGCTAAATTTATCACCCTTTTCCACCTATCATAAAAACCTAGCATAAAAACTGCAGAGGTGAAATGGAAAACGATTCAAGCCAATGATTCAATGATTTTCTTCCTGTCGCGGAGATAATACTGATGGTAATAAGTAGGTAAAAAAGCGTTTACAAACATTGGTACTAATGATTATTATTTTAATTACTTTTTTACTTGTTTTAATCATAAATTACCTCTTAGGTAGAAAAAAATCTATAGTGGTTTATGTAGCATTAAAAAAAATAAAGATTCACTAAAAATAAATAATAAACGCACAGTGAATTAAAATGTTTTTCATTTGTTTTCTCAACATTTATTTATTGTAATATAGACCACTTAACTTTCAGGCTAGCCTTAAATTTCATCAATTCGTTTCATTAAATATTGGTTTTGGCGTAAATGAAAATAGAAAATATCTCTAGCATTTTATTACTTTTTAAATATTGCAGCCTTATAGCATCTTATGTAACTTAGTATCTTTTCTGGATAAAAAATCATAACAAACAGAGTTTATTCACCGAAAAGATGGTAATTTGCAGGTCTGACTGCATAAAGAGTACATAGAAAACTGCATTGCTTTATGGTAAATACCTGTCATGTTTGAGTTGCTGTGCGGCATTCCGTTTCTCCCCATCTCGATGCCACTGGTCTCTGAGTGCGGCCGTGAACGAAGACACTCGCGCCATAAGCACTCCGCTGCCCATATAATCAAGACGCAGTTCTATGGCACGAGCCCTGACACCGCATCGGTGTGCTGGGGCCTCTCCCGGCTCCTCCATTACATGCACTGAGGAAAATATTTCTAAATGAAGTATATTTTATATTGTTGTTGCATTGTGAAAAGTGGTTAAGTGACATTCGGCTAAAACTTATATTACAATAAAATTTTATGTATTTTTGGAAAAATTTTTTCTGTGACTATAAAAGTAAAGTTTTTTTATAAACAGTAAGTATTCCCTTTGAAAGAATTCTGTTTTAACTCAACAGAATTCTGTTTTTTTTTAATCGAGTAAAACTTTCAATAATATAACAATTATTCTATGATACAAGTAATTATTATTATTTTTAATTAATATGTGTCCAGCTTTACAGCTGATAAACCTATATTTTTGATCACTGTGCTTTGTAATTAAGTACTTATCTAAATGGTTGTTTAATTGATTAACTGAATTTGAGGTAACAACACTAGTAGGTAATTCATTCTACAAATAAACCCTTTGGTTGGACAAAATGTTCTTTTTCAGGTTAGATTTGAAGACACTTTTGGAAAATTTAACTTATGCCCACACGTAGACGGATATTAGTGTTGAAGGTAAAAATGTCTTTAAGCTCTGAACAATTATAGTACCCCTTTATAATCTTTAAAGTCTCTATGAGATCCCCTCGCTTTCTTCGTTTTTTCAGTGATGTTAGCTTCAAATGTGTCAGACGTTTTTCGTAAGATTTGTGAATTTCAAAAGTACCTAAATAAAGATTTTAGATAAAAAAATGGCTCTAAAACTGTAATTTGTGTAAGTACAGTCAATCTATATAATTATAAGTCCAAGAAAATGTTAATTGTAATATTCTAAATTTCCACAACTAGTAAAATTATAGCTAAGAAGAATTGAAAGTTATCCTGCTTACTTATTGATAACTTACCATATGTGTCAATGGTGGATAGAGAAATGGTTCCACCAACTATACCACCTTTGGCTTCTAATGAAGAGCTACCGAGACCCACACTCACATACATGTTCCGATGACCGGTGCTGCCGATATTCAGCCTGCCCATGCAGTGAAAGTCCCGACTTAGCCATCTGATTAAAAAAAACAATTAAATGTGTTTTAATGCCATAGGTAAAGAAAGTAACTATTGTTAAAAGATAAAAGTTGACACCTCATATTTTGGAACATATTCATGTTTAAGGTTCTTCAAGCCATTTTGGCCATTTTGAAATAAGTCTGTATATGTGTGTGTATATTTGTAAAACAATCGCGTCTAAATGCAGCAATTAAATGACTCCAATTTAGATAACGGTTTATATATACCATCGCCAGACAATCACGAAAAAAATAAATGATTTCTAAAATTAAAGGGCTGAGCAGTGCATTAATAACCTAATTAGTTATATCACTCTACTTTGGGTTAAGATGTTGCTTAGGTTACTCTATTATTGCCTAAGAGGGTGTATTATTATAACCTTTTAGTCCTTTCAATGTAAACTAAATAAATTAGAAGTTTGAAAAAATTTATGGTCACAATGTTGAATCCCGATTTCTTAGTAAATATCAAAACTTTTCTTCATTAGATTTTAGATAGTGGAATAAATTTAGAATTTTCTTTCACCAAAGCAGATGTTATCAGTTAATGCAAGTAATTACTAGATGAAATATAAATTTAAATCATTTATAAAATACACTGAATATAAAATTGTAAAATACGAGTAAATGAAAAAAATTAATCTTAAGTTGTAAGTGGAGTTACATAACAATCAGTTAAATAATATTCCATTGGTGTGGTTTCTTTGTTTTCTGAATGTGTTTATTTTCAACTATATATTGTTCGTTCCTAATACGCTATTAAACAATTTATCACATTCAATAAAATACTCACGAAACATTTCCCATCACGTTTCCCATGTTCATATGGACATTGAGCTTGGTGAAGTTGACAGCAAACATAACAATTGTCTCCCAGGCAGCGCATTGAGGCTCCGACGGACTAGGGGGACTCTCCAGACTGGAACTTTTACCATTCTCTAAAAAAAAAATGTTTAATTCAGAAAGATAATAAAAAAAAATTATAAATTATAAATAATTAACTAATTTACCTTTATAACGCTCCTGCTCGAACGCTTTAGATCTATCTCTTTGGGAAGATAATGGAGCTGATGTATGCGGTTGAGTACTGTAAATTATTTATTTATTTATTGACATTGACATAGTAACATAATACATAATTGACGTATCGTGATCGTATAGCCAAAAGTGACTGTCATTTTTTCCGAAATTGAATTTAATTTACTTAACTACATATTTTGATGTTCTCTGTCTATGCGAAAAGTTATTAAGACCGAGAACAAACCGTCATGGCGGTATTTACTGCTGTATAAATAATAAAATAAAATTCAATAATAAAATGCGAAACTTACTGAGTTTCATTATTTTTTCTATTTTTTAGTATATTTTTGTTTGTGTGTGTGTGGTGTTTTATTTCAATGAATAAAGATTCTAAGAATTATAGCGTAATTATTGCTAATAAATTTTTGCATATTTCAATTGTCATTTCACTCAAAGTGGCAATAAAAAACTAAAAGTGGCATTATCTCTGAAGTACTGTTTTGTTAGTTAATCACTTTTCACTCTATGACCATGATATATGCAAAGTTCTACCTAACTAGGCAATGCCCTCCTTAAGGTAGACTCTTCTATATTAGTATTTAATAAAATATGCAAATATGATTCATGTTTTTAAAATTAGTTGATCGAATCAAGTATGAGTTGGTTTATTTCCAACAAATTTTTTTCAAATCAAAACAAAATATTCATAAAAAAACATTTTATCAAAATAATAAAGGCTAAATGAAATAATAGCGACTAGTAGGTAAGAATAGGTAATGTGTTGTGAAATAGGTATAACCATGATAATAACAGCAAAGAGTTATAATTTCGATTATTACCAATCAAGAGATTATAGATAATTAAAGTGTCATAATTATTTAGGTTGAGTAAAAAAAAAATTAAGAATAATACCAGCCTTCCCCAGATATGCTTAACTTAAAAGTGATAATTTGTAGCATACACAAATACAACACTATGCTGCTTGCTTAAATTCTGAGTATGCGTATAGGTTTCCTAATAATTATTCTTTAATGGTCCTTTTAATACAGATTACTTTTTTTAATCTTCTTACCTTGCATCCGTTTCAGAGGGTGCACTCAGACTAAGGTCACCAAGGAAGAGTCGTCTTACAATCGTCCGCCTGTACCAAGCCTTCGGAAAAGCTAATATTTCTGTCAATCTTCGCATATCGTATTTGAATGATGCAGATCCTATATCCACAATAGCTGAAATAAAATATGCATAAACATAAAATTATATTTCAATATAAAAAATATACTTTGATTTCTGTAGGTCATTCGTGAAGTTATGGCATTCTATGAGACACTTCCATTTGGCACAGACAGACACTACTTTCCTTTGCCTGTGGAGCAATGGTCCTCGTCCTCTTAAAGGTGTTTTTAGGCCAATAGCAATTAACAGCTTCACCTATAATGCTTTGCATATAAACTTACTGAGTACAGTTGAAGCCGTCTCCGGTTTATATCTAGAGTGTTTTAGTCTCTTTCAACATATTCATAACAATGCAAAAAATAATCTCAAAAATGTTTGAATCTACAAATCAAATAAGTCAATTATATCGCAGTAACATCATTTAGTCAATCATTGATAATTCAAAAATAAAATAATAGAAAAAAACATGCTTTTATTTAAGTGTATGAATGCGTATGTAAAATTTCGTGGCTATGCTGATGATCGTTGAGGAGTTCCTTCATCTGGTGCCAATCAGGTCATGCTTACTATAAAAATACATTATCATCGGAACTGAAACAACATGTCAAATTTCAACTCCGTGGAATAAGAGGAAGTATTTCTAATTTAACTTACAAGATTTGACCTAAACAAACTAACACGGCAATTTGAATTAAAGCTTGGACTAAATTTAATTGATTTTTTATTATGGAGAAGCTGGCAATTTTGATATTAATGCTATAAATATTATATGTATCTTGACTACTATAACTTACAACTATGAAGAAAAATCAGCTTGGGACGTCCAATTATCACAAATTTGGTGTCATCTGGTTCACCGTGAAATTCTCTATTAAAAAATATTACTTTGGTTACTATCTGTCCTAAACTTCCTTTTTTTTTAAAATAAAACTGCTTTTAGTAACTTTTTCACGTTGGATATCCAACTTTTTACTATTTTTGATAACTTTTATTAATTATTTGCCACTTCTATATATTTGTTAGATATATAAAGTATACATTGTTATGTACTCGTATAACCTGTTCAAAAAGGGTACAGTTGTTGAAAATTTTTTTTCCAAATGATGAAAAATTGATTACACAGCTGTCACTAAATAATTTTCATAGAGTATTTAGTGATGATGATTATAAACTTTTATCAGTATTTAAACAGTGATTGGTTATTTGTGAATCGAACGGTATAGACAGTAAAGCAATCAGATGTACAGATAATTATGCGGCAATTTTCGAATGAACGATGGTGCTCCATTGTGTATCAGTCGGTTAACGAACGAGCGCTATGAGATGCCGGCCGGCTCGACGTGAAAGATGTTGCTTAACCTTATACAGGTTAAACTGTGTTACTTACAGATAAACCTTGTATGCTAGCAGATGATGCATGTAATGTTATGTTTTAGGTCTAGCATGTCGATACTAGAAAAAGAACTTACTTGAAAAATGTACCATAGCGGCAGATTGCTCCTGGTCAGTTTGATAATCAACTTTCCGTGATCTGGACAGATGAAACTTGACGAATTCAACGTTAATGCTAAGCGCATCCTTTCTTTCGCTGTCGGAGAGAGGCGACCATTGTGCCTCCTTCAGGCCACTCTTCTTGCCACCGTATGGATGGAAAATATATACGGAGAAATCGGCTAAGCAGCCTGTCACACTCAAGCCTCCCATCGCAACTCCAGGATTTATTTCGCTGAATGAAAAAAGTATTATTTTAAGACAATAACTAGAGATTTTTGAGTTTCGTTTATTATGATATATCTGTCTACATATCTGCATGTTTTTACTCAATAACTTTAATAACAAAAGACTATATAAAATAATATAGATAAGCTTTTTAAACCCACGGGTTACAGGGATATCTCTGTATGTCTTTCGCTGATATTAAAATAATTTTCAACAATTAACAAAACATAATACAATTATAACAAAACAAGAAACATGATAATTTTTATATCTAACTCGTACGTAACTCACTCATAAAATAATTTCTTACACACAATTCTTCATCCTAATAACATTACTATAAAAGTAATTGGATCCAATTTTATTATATTTTAGCTTTTAAAATCTACCTCTTTTTATTTCATCTTAGGAGGTAAATAATATTCAACAATTTTTTTTACTAGATGTGAGAGTAAAAAACAGTTTTTATAAAACTTCACTACGCGACTTTAGTTATTAAAAATTTAAATGTTATAAAAACAAAACTTTTTATTTAAAAAAAACAATATTTTTAACAAAAATAATATTTGATGCAAGTTAGAAAGTATGAATATGTACAGGGCAAAATTTAATAAGATTTTACCCATAAACATTAGATTCCTTGCACAAATCAGAATCATTTGTTTAACATAAATATGAAACCATTCGGATAGCATAAAATATGATGTAAAGAAATAAAATAACTGTTTTTCCTTCATAAAAAAAATATGAATAGAATTCAAAGAGTATCTGGTATACGGAATCCAGAATTAGGTTTCTGGCCTTTTCTATCACCAAACAGAGAGGTTTTTCCTTTGTCCTAAATAGTAATTTTAAGAAAGTAATAAAATTAACTAACTCTTGTTGAGCCCTTTTGGAGCTAAAAACTATTCCCAGTGATGGCAACTGAAGCATGCACTCGACTCTTGAGACAGGAAGACAGGAGAAGCGGAACGTCGAGGGCTGCATGTGGAAATATACTATGACATCAACAGGAAATGAGGCGTAAACATATTGGCCATACGACACTGCATCCATGTCCTCAATTTTGTCTTTATCGTTAGCATCGGACACTGCAAACAAAAAGTTGCAACAATTAAATAATATGAATATTTTGTTAAAAAAATATATGTTACACAAATTCAGATCAATGTTTCTGAACCAGGGTCATTATTGTTACTTATTAGGGTTGTAATGGATTCCGCATCCGTAGTATTTAACAAACATCCGCACTTTCTATTGGATGTGTCAACAAATGTAAAATGGGTTTTTTTTTTAAATTCCTCTTCCACAAAAGATAGTTAAGTAAATAATTGTTTTATGCTCTTTTTACTAATTGCTCAACCAACAATTTATTAATATATTTAATAAAAAAAAAAATCAAAGTTTAAAATAAAATGTTTAAAATAAAGCGCATAACTAATACAATTTTAAATTTTGTTTCATGTATAAATTCATAAACGTCAAAGTCGATGTGCACAGACACTGCACATTATGGAATGCCAAAGGCGCCATTAAAGTCGCCTGCAGGGCCTAAAGATGAGTCGCAAAGATGAACATGAACGACCGTTGTGTATACTGTACTGAAAAAAGAACTTACTGTTCGAGATCGCGGACAAAAAAATTATTGTTAAATCACAAAGGTTATACTTTAATAACACAGATTATACAGTTTAATAGGACATTTTCTTTAACCATACTTTCAACAATCAAAGTAAACAATAATTTATGAGTTATGTACACAAACTTACACGCCGCCGAGGAGAATGACGCTTTTGTGGGAATAGGTTCCAATGTTTGCTCGAGAAACTCCAATATGTGCGGACTTATGATGGTCTCTTCCGGAATACTCTGTAAGGTCATCCAAGCAAACAGTGCAGCCTTTTTTATCCCTGTTTTGCGTGAGAGCGCAGCGCTGAGATACCCCTGAGGTGATGCACCATCTTCCTGCACCGTTTTTGATTCATAATGTACCTGATATTGATGAAAATGCTTTAATTAAAAATCTCCCACAATAAATTGCAAATTATTGAGCCGAAAAAGGTTCAGAAAAGTGCGTTCAAGTATGTTTAGATTCTTTACCACAAAACTTGTGAAGAGTGATTTGTCATTCTAGGTCAACCAACCTTGAAGAACAGGCATGATAGAGGTGATCTTATAAAGACCTTCAAGATCCTGAGTGGCCATTACATCTATGAGCAGCTTTTCACCCTACATACACTAAAGAAAAACTTACATCTCGTGGACATCATTTTGTGTAGCAGAGTGGTTAATGTTAGGTATAGTCTACCTGATGAAGTGATTGATGTAAAAAAGTAAATTCTTTCAATAACAACCTGAACAGCTTTTACTCGTACTATTTTTTTTAATTCTTGGACATTGTAATAGGATCTAATTTAGTAATAATTTTAATTTCTTTATTCGTTTTCTTTTAGAACTTAGCTTCATTAAAACGGGCGTAATCAGCATAATAATTGCCTGCCTGTTAAAAATATGTCTGCCTGTTACCTTTACATCAAGTCCAGGAATGTGGAAGATGGTGAGGTCCACTAGTGCAGCCTGACTCCTTGCATGATGTGACGTATTGTGGGTTGATTTGTGATGTTTCCGGGACACGGACGGACTGGGAGGAGCCACGGAGATCACTTGCGTCAATTCTGAAAGCCCTCCGGAAGCAGATCTCTCCTTGCGCATACGCTGTTGACTAATAAAATATAAAAAAGATAATAATTGCATTAACAAAATAGATTTTTTTTACCTATCAATAAAAATATTATATGAGGATATGATGCCTTAAGTCCTTTAGAGAGTGCTGTCTATCTCTGCTTTAATATTATCTTTGTTTTAAGTTTTAATACTAATACGCTTATGTAAAAAAGAAGTATATTTTAAAAAAGTCAGAAACAAATATAACATAACTATTTTACTTAAAGCTTATCAACAATATTTAATTTTAAGTAACCTTAGTTTAAATTAAACATTTCAACATTAATTTCTATCATAAATACACACAAAGAAAGGTACACAATAAAGATTAAATAAGATAAAACATTGCCAAAGATAACATACTTCCTAAAAATTATTAAAATAGAGAAAAATTAATTTAGAATACTAACATCTTGATTTCTTCATCCTTCATTGGGTCTTTAGTGTGAAGAACGCATTTTCCACGATTTATCAACACCGTTACGTCCAACTCGAAGTCGATATTTGGTTCCTGTGTCTTTTTTGCAGCACTGCTCACAGACGAGGAGGATTCTAATGTGGGAATGCTGAAATAAAACAATTTACAAACAGCACCATTCAATAACAATCATTTTAAAATTATTGCATTTACATTTTGTAGAAAAATAATTAAATGATATATATCAGAAATAAAACCTAAAGTGCATTTGTATATTTATTTACTCAAGAACCCAGTTCAAGAACCGTCTTGAACTTTGGACTAGAAATGGGCGTTAATATGATAATCATATAACTGAGGTTACGTTATAAGCGATTTCAAAATAGCCTAATACTTTAAACGGCTACAACTACGTGATTTGTGGCTGAACTCGTCACAGTGCTTCATTTTCATGGTGTCGTGAGATTTCCGTGTCCCTGAAACTGGTATCTGGCCGGACAGGGTAAAAAATAATAGGGTGACTGTCAAAATATTGACGACCGGCGATGTACCTGAATGCACCATACGGTGTCCAGCTGTGTAACGTCTTGTGGAATGTGTAAGCCAGGCAATGAGTAATAAATGGCAATAATAAATAGGCAAGCGAACTTCGTTAAACGCGACTTCGTTGCAGTGTGAGATATTCCATCTGTCACAGTTGAGTATGAATTATGCACCGAATTCATATATATTGTGCATGTGTATAAAACAACAGCATGTTGAGCACCATCGATATATTCAACACTACCCTTCCGGAATTCAAGAGAGTGTCTACTCTAGCTCTAACCCTAGAGTAGACACTATGTAAAATCTTATTATTTTTAAAGAGTTGATATCATATTCTTGTAATTATGTATATTCCTCAACCCCTTCTACTTCCTAATCCCAACCTTCAAGTTCCTTAATGTATTTTATTAAGTTTCGAGGAAACTCTCATTGACATTATGTTTTGGTTGTTTTCTATTGTAACTTTATTTTTTGTAATAGCTGTTGTTTCCTGAAATAAATAAATAAATGCGACTTCATTGAACACGATTAAGTCAAACGTAACTTCGTTAAATGTCACATCGTTAATAGTGACTCTGTAGCTGTGGCTATTTCGTCACCGCTATGCGCCAGCTTACAGTATTGTGGGTATTCGTTGCGCTAGATTAATAGGATTATTTAAACGGTTTCACCTTATAACACGCACGTCTACTTTAGACATCTACTAATAAGCCATCTGTGTCTAAGTCCAATGGTAGTCTTACAGATATTATCAGTTGGTAATAAGCATGCGTTTACTACAATGTGACAAAAACATACAAAAAGTCCATGAATGTCAAGAGGCACGAAACTCGAGATAATATATTGAAATTGCCCTCATTACAGGAGTTGTGATCGTGTCAATGTTAACAGTACATTCAATAAAATATCAAATTACTTTTTAACCAAGGAAATAATTTATCTATAAATAGTAATTAATATTTTTTCTGCCTTTTTAGCTCTATAGTCATTAGGTTTAATCCAGTATTGTATTTAAGGAGAAGTATATGATTATAAAAATAATAAAACACAAGATGTTTAAAAAGCTAAACTGTTTGCCAGTTGTTTAATATTGTAATAGTATATTTTCTCTGGCCGTTATTATATTAACAATTTAATACTTTTGTGCGTTTAATAACGATTTTTAAAAAAAAGAGATTTTCTTTCTTACGTTTGATTTTTCTTCCTTAGTTGCACACTCTCTCCTTGAATATCGATGTGGCTACCCCAACTATCAGCTTCATCCAAATCATCCTGGTCGACGCTCCCACCAGCGCCCGTCGGTAATGAGGATTGCCTTGTAATCGAAGGATTGAACGTTACGGTTCTTATTTGGCCGCCGCCCATTCTTCCCCGCAACGACGCTGACCTCGAAGGTCCTGTCAGAGGTGAACTTTCCATTGAGCTCCAGCTTCCGCCTTCCATTATATCTGCTAGGTTGCCAGCTATACCAGGACTACCTTCGCTTTCACCTCCTAATAGTAAAGTTTCACCGGAATCGCTCACCTCGGCGGCTGCCGCCAGGCTCATTCCTATAGGGCTTTCAAGGCTGGAAAAAACAATGTAGAAACCAAATTTATGTTCGTACTGTATGTACGGAGAGTAAATTAAGGAATTTATAAGGTACCTGTATAGGAAACTTAAAAGAAATATTGTCCATAGATAATAATGAATGAAAACGTAGCTATCATGGAAACCACTGAGATTGCAAAAGAGGCATATTGGGGGAAAAGTGAAAGAAAATGTTACGAATCTGCGATCCATATATTTTGAAGGGAAGACTGGAGGATTAACAACCTCCTAAACGGGTTAATGATCCCAACTGATCAGTCTTAACCATTTTCCAGAATGATGCCACTAAGCAGTCTTCAAAATGTAATAATACTATATTTGCTATCCGAAACATACTATATTGCATAAAGAAAAGGATAGTAGGATAACATATAACTATTGCTCAATTTGAACGAACAACAAAAATATATCATGAAGAAATTTCCTAGTGTTTCAGATTAAAAAATAAAACGAATTTGATTTGAGGTTTTCAAGGAATGTTTTATTGTGTTACAAACAATGCATGTATGGTGAATTTTTTAATATACTTCAGTCAACTATTACGTTTCACAATTTAATGAAAGTGGGGCTAATGAAAGCTGGTATAGATGGAATATAAATTAAATTTTAAATTACTCGCATGTCTTTAAAATTACTTTACATGTTTTTTCTCGGTAACCATGATGAATTTTTATATAGTATCTTAACAAATAACACTAGAAATCGCAGGACCAATTTGCTGTTTTTTTTATTGGGAATGCTCTTGGGATACGGAGTAGAGTATAGTTGTTTTGTAATAATAATAAAACATGGAAATTAAAAAATAAATAATTAAAAACCACATACTTATCCATTTCTAACTGCTGTTCAGGCATTGGACTGGGAACAACGAATGATCTGGATCTGTTTGACACCAATTTTCCTTTTGACTGAGTCGAGGTCTTCACACTCTGGCGTCTCAACTTTTGGATCATGTCTCTAAAGTATACACTAAAATGAAATAAAAAATACACAATTACACCAAACGAGGTAATTTATATCGTTATTTTCCACTAAAAGAGAAACAGGACCGCTTTTTTGATATGGAACTATTGGATTTGGATTTTAAATAATTTAAAAATTAAAAAAAAGAGACAGAGAGGAGAAAGACTGCGAACTAGCAGAGAATCAATAAATTGGATTGTCGTCACACAGTATAACATACATATTATAATGATAACATCAATATCGTATCGATGGAGAGATTTTTAATTAAATATAAATATTTTTGTTTATTGTTTATTACACCAATTTAACATTATTTTATAAAATTTGTTAATATACATAAATATGCAGGTATGTATTTATTATGAGGTTGGAATATCTTTATAAAATTTACGTAATATATTGTTGCTGTTTTGGCACTGTAATTAATATTTTTATTGTTCGGTCGACATATTTCCCTAAAGCAGTGACAATACAGCTAATTTACAATTTGTTTAAAACCTAATACTAAGATATTTTATTTATTTTTCAATCTTATTTTAATTTAGAAAATATAGTGTAAGTAATTAAATGCAAATTATCTTAAAAAATTCAATAAAAAAATGTCAAATTTTAAAAACTGCTCTATTTCACCGGCTTTTCATGAATAATCGGGTAGCCTTTATTATATAACAGTAATTAATAATTGTTCACATTCTGAAATAGAAATCTTTGTGTAATTCTAAAAGAAATAGAACCCCTCACCTACGAAAATCTTTGAAAACCAATGCCTCCAGTTCGTGGAGTCTCTTCATCTCGTGCTCTATGGTGCCATGGCTGGCTCCCAGCATCCGAAGGTCTTGAATAATCTTCGCCTGCTCATTCATTTCCTTTTCAATAAGCTTCGAGCGTTTTTTAGCGTCGATTGTAGTGTCGAAAATAAATGCCGGTAAATTATCTGACCACTTCCGAGTGCTGCGTTGAATCACACTGTCCTGCAAGCAAAATACAATTAAAGTGAATGAAAACAAGCAAATACTCCTTGAAAAATAAAAAAACCTCACATATAAAACAGAAAAAAATATGCCATATACACAAATATGCCAAATTAAGATTGTTTAATCAGAATACTATTGTGGGATATTTAAACATTGAAATAGAATTTCTGCATGTTTATTAATAATCAACACTTATTAAGCCATACCGTACCGTATTCATACCGTATTAAGGTGAATCCGATCGTTAAACATTACACAGAGTTTTAATGTCCTTGAAGAGTACATTATTAATTATTAGTTTAGCGAGAAATATTTTTTGCCAAGTATAATAAACGATATTGACAAATTTCATTAAATGATATAGGTAAAAAGTCTGAGTTTTTTTTTAAAATTTAAAACCTTTGATATGTTAGGATTCAATACCTGAGAATCTTTGCTGACATCCCCTTCATCGTCATAATCACTGGAATAGTCCTTCATCGGGTCCTCTTCTTCAAAGCCTGAAATATTTTATGTATTCATGAGTGTTAAGACTGGAAATGTAAGAATGTTAGGTAATTTTAGTTTTTTTTAAATTTTGTTTAAGCATATCACCTATAAATAAAATATACAATTATCACCTGTAAGCATTGTCAAAGTATGTCCAAGGGCTGATAATTGTTTACCCACATTAACATCTAGGTGTATATCGACACCCTCCATTTGCCAGGACACATTCAGGAACCACTTGGCATTTTCTGAAAAAAAAAAAAAATGTTACATATTCTTATTTATGAAATAAATAGCCATGTTGCTATTCATATCAATACAATAAGACTAATCTTATTGTATTTTATAGCACATAATGTGTTTATGAAAAAGAGATATACGAGGGTAGTTTGATAAGGCATGGTAAATCGTGTAAATGGCAACTATCAGCTATCAACTATCACCAAATTTCATAATTCGACATTTAGTTCTTTACCTTAAATAAACAAATAAAATGGAACTTTTACCTACCAATAACACCTTTATTATGTATTCAAACTTATTTGAAATCTATCTAGATATAGCAGTTTCTATGCACATCACAAACCGTGCTGTTTTCCTTACTTTTCTCCTCTCTAGTGTCGCATTTGCAAGTGATTTGCGTTCTATATAGCTTCACTAACTATTGGCCATAGTAGTTGGTAGCGCTGTTAAAAAATAAACAGTGTTACTGTTCGTGAGCGTAATATTACAATGATTGCTGCGAGCTCTCAAACATGCGAAGGGAATGGTATTAATAGCAAGCAGTCCATTACGAAGAAAATTGCCACTGACTGATGCCACACTGCCTCTTTTATAAGTCTTGTAAGATGTTACATGATCCGCAATTTGATGCCCTTCATCAAGAGGTCAACAAACTCGGTATAAAAAATGTCGTGATTTCAATGCGCCTCTATCACACTATTTAAATAAAAGGTTGATTTCAAGTCTGGCGAATACTCTATTCCAGTGTCGTCAGCGAGTTTTGTTTTAGAATACCTGTCCACAAGAGAATCTACAGTACCACATTCGAATTTCGAGAAATTAGAAATTTCGAACAAACTTCAGCACTTCGAAGTGCCGAAGTTTAGTCACTCGCCTAATTGTAACAGTGTCAGATATTCCCAAGTGCAGAAACTTCAGATTACCTCAACAGGTTTTTTTTTTTGCCTTGAGGTTAACACAGGATTACACTATAGAAAGGAGAAAAATAATAAAAATAGCACAGCTAGTGAGGTAAAGAAGAACTGCTATCTCTACAGATTTCAAATAACGTTTCATAGATATAATATCAAAATTGACTTCAGAATGTTGTTCGTTTTTGTTTAAAAGCTCACCAACACTATTTTTGCACAATGGAAAAAACTCTGCAGTAAGATGCCGAATTAAGGCGGTTTGCCCCTGATTCCAAAAACAATAACAAGCTTTGATTCTTTACGAGGCAGTTTAACAGAGGAAGAGTAATAAGGTTTTAAACAAACTCAAATGTTATGTAAAATTGTTTTGTTTTGTTATTTATAGTTTTGGTCCATAGCTAATGTAAATTATAAGGGCACGATTTAAAGATTTATTAACATTTACCAATGTTTTGTTTAGCTGCTATTGTTCTGCTGCATACTTCGTATGTCCCTTCGGAAACACTGCAGAGATTCATAATTGATGTATCGGTCATGTCTGGTTTCCAGTCGTCGAGCGATGTTTCAAAGTCATCAGCGAATCTCAGGCACAAACCAACAAAGCGACCTTTGCTTACAAGTGAACCAGAACTACAGGCTGAAATACTGGTGCTCTCGAGGGTAACGACCACAGCACCTCTTGACTCCAGATCATACAATGTTTTGTGAGCAGCGCCGGGTGCCCAGGAAGCCTGAAAAATTCAAATATTTTGTCTTTAAGGGGCCTCTTCCCGAAGAGCTATTTTAGGAGTGGTTATAAATCATGCTATTTCAGTCTAAAGTTTTAATTAAATGTATGGAGAAATGACAGGGTTGAGTTTTCTTAACATTCTATTTCTCAATTCACAAAAGTTTTCTAAAAATATCAATAAAATGAAACACCTTACCATAGTAAGCGGAGGTTGATTTAAGGGTAAACATATCCCCATGTCATCCACCGTCAACTGCAGAAAAAGTGTGCTCAGATTAGAGGAGGTCAACTGCGAGCTCAACTGCACCTTCTGGAAGACCTGTTGAGTTGCTGTCAAAACTTCTTTGTTTAAATTTAATCTTTTCTCGTTCCAATATTCGTAAGCATTCTTATAATTCAGCCACACTAAGATTGCTTTGTCGACGGCCATCGGTTGGATGTAAATCAGGGGCCTCTTGAGCGTTATCAAAACCACTTCCTTGTCTTCTCCGGAGACCATCTCGTCTTGGAAAGCATTTCTAAGAGCTGAAAGTTAGAATAAGCTATGACTAAGTGTTGATGCTTTCACATGAGCATATCAGTTAAATAGCTGCTTGCTCAAAGAAAAATTATAATAATAAAATAATAATATATGTTTTATTTAAAATTACCAGTACTAAAGAGATTATTATGATTATAATTTTCCATATGGATAATAAACTGTTTCAAGGTAACTGCAACTTTTATGGCAATAGTCACTTTATGTCTTATATAACAAAATATATTATTTTTTATAATATTTAAAATAATATATAATTAAAAATAAAACAAAATTAAAATATTTGAATAATGCAATTGCAGATCGCTTCGAAATTGATTTAGAATTACAACCAGTAAGCAGATAAATATTCGAACTAACCGATTCTGGTCTTGAAGAATGCATACTGCTGGAATTCGGGCTCGGCCTCTTCAAACATGGCATTTCTGATGAGCTGGCCCAAGCTCAGGTTCACGTCGAATTGTACCTTCGCAAATAACTTCATGTTGTAAGGGGCTGACGATTGGGACACATTCTGCACTCTATTGGATATTTGGAACTCAACAGCACCTGTCTCAAGGCGTACGGCTGAATTGCTCGGAGTTGTGGCCGTTAATTGTATTCTCTGTTTGCAAAAATAATCAAATATTGTAAAATAGAATTAAATTACACATGAATGATTATTATATGGTTAGTCGTAAGGGAGGTCCTGTTAAGCGCAGTTCCGGCTGTCATTAAGATTAAAGGTCATTCATTAAGCTATAAATATTGCATGATAATTGCCAGAAAGAGTTTTTATGTATGTCTTATCAATTTATTCGACAGTACTAAGAAAAGAAGGGAATATTGTCAAGAAAGATGACTTGGCCTGGATGGACTGATAACTTCTTAGTCAGAAGCAGGGATTCGACCGTGGGTGCTATGCATTGCAAAATGCAAGATTTGACTGTTGTGTGAAGCATTTGAAATGTGACAGATAAGTTGTTAACATACTGATATTTGAGTTTGCAATATAAGAGTGATCATACTAAATTAATGTTTTGTATAAAGTAGAGGTGAAAAATAACAGAAAGTAAAAAACATGTGAAAATATTATTAGCCAAATAACAACAAAATATGGTTCTGAATTTTATTTTAGTTTGGTTTAAATTTTAAAATATATTGTATTTTTTTTAATTAGAATTATGTTATCAAAATAATAAAATATTACAATAAATGTACAAAATATACAAACCTTAACGCGAATAATCAGCGAAAATAGTATCCTGCTTAATGTGGAGCTTGGATCACCTTCTTCCAGCCAGAGAGGAACTGGTTTTTCACCGCCATACACTTTTTGGACAACTTCGTTCACTTCCTATAAGAAAATACAAATGTACCCATCCATAATAAAAGCCAACGTTGCAATACACTGCCACTGTCGCCTAACAAGTGTGATGGCCTTGACCTGACGCAAACTAAAGCTAGCATATATACTATCGCTATGAAGCTACATGATAGTTGTTGATTGGGAATACCCAACCACAGAAAGGTGGTCAAACTGCGCTTATTTTACCAGTCGGTTGCCCGGCACAGAGCGCATACGTGATATCTTATGTATTTATAAATAGCTCGACCCTGATACTTTGAGTACTACGAATTCCCTTATATGTTTTTATGCCTTTATTTTCAGATATAAATATTTTTATTACTGGTGCACATCACCATCTAAAACATCTTAGAAATAAAGAATTGATTAATTACAAAAAATACCTTCATGAAAACTTTCTGCACAAACACCAAATGGTTGAGGAGATCGGTGGATAGGGAATGTTCAAATATTCCAATTTCAGCTGTAGCAGAGAGATAAGATCCCTGTCTTAGAACCACTCCTTCGATGGGACTGTCTGTGCCGCCTGGGGACTCTTGGGGACCAGGATGCGGCACACCATTAGATCCAGAATTGGTACCCAAATGGGCGGCACTTGAGGAAGTACCCATTCTCCCTGTACTGTTGGTTTCTCTTTCCGCTACGTACTGAGCCGACACATGCACGGGTGGCAGAGCTATGCTTGCAGCACTAGGTAAATTAACCTCTGAAACCTGTAATTAACATAGTTACTAAATATATTTTTATTCAAATGCTTTAAAATATATATAAGAGAAAATGTTAAAAAAGTTAACCACGCAGCTCAGTATTTTATAAGTATAGGTTAAACTTTAAAGTTAAATGCATGCTCGTAACTTCTTGACCACTTCATAAGCATTGTTTGACCCCCTACAGCTGAGTTGAAATTTAGAGTTTGTATACAATTATGTATACTGAAGTAGGTTGTATATTGTATCATTTTTTTATTATTTATTCTATGCATTAATTAATTTTATTGTTAAGACAAAATGATCAATGGATACTTTAAAAGTATGACCAAACTAATACGAAGTAGTATTATATATATAGTATAGTACAGTATATTTATAATAGTATTAGCATACTAATATTAATAGATAGTTACTATGAGTAACGCAATGCTGACATAGGTACTAATTGAATATTACATACAAATGATAAACAAACAAATGTATTACAACACTACTTACCTGAAGTTTTGTAACGAAACTGAGAGAATGTTGAGGAAGGTCAACTGTAAAATTGGCTTTGTTACCAGTGACTCCGACACTCTGAACCCGATCCATCTTGTATTGAGCTTGGAGTGAGGGCAAAAGTGCGGCGGTAATACTTAGACTCTGAAAAAACAAAAATCTCAGAAAATGCTAAAATCGCCAAAAATGCCTAAAACGCCATGCCACTCGCCAAAAAATAAACATCAAAAACTTATCAATATAATATTTCAACTGCAATAGCGTAGAACATTTGGAAAAAAGTACATTTAATTAAAAGACTGAAAGAACATTCTTTGTATCTGTAACTATGGATAAGGCCGAATATATATTTTTACAATTTTTTAATATAAAAAATAGCTTTTTTTCTACTAGCAACAACATTTCGATTTTTTGACTAGTAAACTTTTGAAAGCGTGGAAGCTAGTTATTTTGATGAATTTCTGAGTTAACCTATTTAGAAGCTAAAGACCTGATAACCGCAGCTTAAAATATGTATCAAAGTAATTCGAATATGGTTCAATTATTGCCACAGTATGAAAAAATAAGTACCTGTAAACCAATAGAGAACTGCATGACCAGCGGATTGAGTAACACCTGCGCATTGGACTGGGCTGCGGCTGTCGTCTGAGAATGAGTTGCAGCTGGGGGAGGCGAGGGTGTTCTGGGGGGCGATGGCTGCAAAGGGGGGGTGCAAGTCGCCGGGGGGCGATGCGGGGAATCATCACCCGTGTCACCATGCGGCCGTGACGTTCGTGATGCTGCTCTAGTTACACCTAAAATAAAAATATTATTGAAGCACAGTAGCATTTGACAATGTAAATCCACTTTTATAATTATTAGCTAGCTAGCTTAGGAGTTTATGTGTTTTCTTAGTTACCAATCTAAGTTGAAACATAGTCTTTGTTTGGGGAAAAGGGGTAGAAATACTCAGAGAAATGATCTACTCAGAGTTTGCGACAATTTTCTTTCTAAGAGGTTTCATTTTAGCTAGATGATCTTTCCGGTCAAGGTAGATTGGTTTGGCTAACCGGGAGCTAATTTCAGATGACGCAGGATCATTTGTAACAGCATTAAATAAATTTGTAAGCCGACACACAGAACGTCTCCGTCAAAAATTCTGTAAGATTATCAAAACGGCTGAAATGCCTGAAGACATGTCTAATTGCTTTCTTCGAACTGCCTTTAACTCGGAATTAAGATACTGCATATAGGAATCCCGCACTCATACAGCAGCGATTAAAACTGTGCTTAACCATGGGCGACAGTTAGACAGTGAAACCATATTTTCCAGAGATAGAGACAGGTGGAGACTTGATTTTGGGTAGGTAAATGATGTAATATTTTTGTATATATCTAAGCTCTCAAGAATTTTCAGTAGGCATAAGAAAGGAACAATGGCAGTTAGGTAACAAAGTATTTTATTTAATATATTTATATACAAAAAGTTATTAGGATTGCCTACTTATTTGTTAGTATACGTTCTATACTTAAACAATAAAAAAGAAAAGGTAAAGATTGAAAAGCCTGAAGTGTTGACTGTACATGTAAATATAACATTGTGAAAAATCTTGTGATTGTGATTTGTGTACTTAAACACGGTTTAAATGCCGCATTTGTAATTATATACGGGGTTTGTCGACTACCATGATGCCCGACATCCGCTGTGTTCTTTTTCTTTAATAATCGTATAAACTGCAGAAACTCTGGAAAATTTATATATATGTTTTTAAGCAATGTTACCATCTTACTGGTCTATTTTTTGTTGTTTTAACTAGGCTACGTCCAAGGAATGAAAAGTCAAAAATTTAAGTCATAAGTTGGAGTTTGCAATTCGCGCCCTACAGATTATTAGTTGAGTTACAGCAGTGATGGCTGCGCTCTAGTCGTTCACCCCCCTACCTCTCTACCTATTTCAGTCACCATGCAACACGCCAGTAACCGTTTTCGCTTACAATATCTTTTATTCTGTATTCTACTGAAACCTAATGTGTGATCAAATAAATATTCTTTGTCATAATTAATATTAGTGTGTTTATCATAACAATTTCTGCCTGCTTTAACAGCCGCACAACAAATTGTAAAATGTAAGTCGTCGAACATATCAATCTCAGCCATTTTTACTTTCTTTTGCTTGTCATAAGGGTACAATATGTCGATCAGCTGAGCCTCTTCATACAAAAATCAAGGGTCAGGATATCTTGCTTCTGATAAGTATATTTTACGACTATTGTGTTATTTATAACCTAAAACCTTACCGAAGGTTCAACACTCATTTATAAGTAGTAGTGATTTATCAATAAATAATAATAAAAATAACCTAGTTCTTGCAGGGTGCAAGAGAGTTGTCTACTAGAGCGGGTCATTACGCCGTGCAGCGCAACCGGATGCTGCGGAAGATCCACTCGAACTGCTCCCACATTGAGAAAAGACGAGCGACCCCGGTGGGACGAACTCGAGTTTGCTCCGCTCTCGTACAGCGTCTGCGACTTTCCCACCGTCACTCGTACCACAGTCCTGGGGAAAATAGCCACATTAAGTACTAATATCACACATTCTGCACGTAAAACTGTTCTATAACATAATTTTGTTGTTACTCTTTTAGTTCAAGAAAAAAAATCATGTAATGGACACAGTAAAATCATATCCCTTAAATACCATTATGGAAATAATTAATTCACTAAGATATTTTTAATTATTAAAAACAAAATTTTATTATTCAAATGAAAATTACATATTGTAAAAAAACTAGTTAAAAAGATGATTAAATTAAAAATAGGAGAAAACCGCACCAAGAATTACACCTAGATCTTCATGGCATCGGTTCCTAGAGGAAATTCAACACAGTTAATGTCCATCGAAATCAATCTAAACACATCTATCCATTCAGGAGAAATGAGTTTTTAACATAAGTACACCCTAAACACAAACCCTATTTTTTAAGGTCCAGGGGTCAAAAAGTCTAAATAAGTCTAATAGGAAATCAAATTTAAAATGAATTACTGCTGATTAAGCTCACTCACTGTTGATTTGGAGCGACACCCTCAAGTAGAACAATCATAGTCCTTCCGAGATGACCTGCCAGCGACCACTGAGATGTCTTCGAAGCCTGCAGAGATGCCTGCAAAGAAGTGATCTCAGCTTCTAGCTTCAGGCCCGACAAAGATGCCAAAAGTCTCGTCCTGTGTATGCGAAAACCTCCGACTATCGTGATGCCCAGACCTCCGCTGTGTTCTTTTTCTTTAACGACCGTATGAACTGCAGAAGCTTTGTTTTTCTTATAGTTTTCCGGGAGCTCAGTTGCAAGAGAAAATCTGGAAAATTTATATAATTATTTTTTTAACCAACATTATCATCTTACTGGTCTATTTTTTTATCACTGAAGGTATGAAAAGTCAAAAATGAAAATCATAGAAACTTGATGATCCTGGTGGTCACCAATAAAACTAAAGCACATGCTTTCAATGTCTAGTTACTAATTATTTTCTAAAATATGGTAAAAGGGTAACTGCCGTGTAAATCACTGACCGAAGTCAGAAATAGAGGAGAGGAATAGGATTAGGATTTGTAGTCCTTCAATATAAGTAACTAATGTGCGCATGAAAAGTGTATTCTGAAATGAGTTTAATATTGAATGCAAGGTCCTTCGAAACAGCCTGATATCTTATAATTTCCCTACAGCATTACCAGCTATATATTATACAACTAAATAAGAATACGGTATGAAATACACCCCATAGGGTATACATATCACAGGGTTTGTGTGCAAATAATTGCTGTTGCAGCTTTTTATTATAGCCATAATCAACTGTAATTGCATACCAAATAAAACAGCATTAAACTGATATGTACATAAGTCCATGTCCATAAGTCCATCTTGGAAATGATAAGTTAGGCTGTTTTTTTCTGTGACTTATATTTTGAAATACAACAATTATTTAACCCGACCTCGTAAAAATGTAGTCTTGTGGGTAAGACGTGTTTTGCGTCCGGAGGTATAGAGCGGGATTGGAATTATTTATTAATTATTAAATACCGGAATTATTTAATACCGCGCCAGTTTGTCACTTTTACGTAAAAGTGGCCTTGCCACATATCGGGTTAAGTGTTCATTTTGGAAAAGATTATAATAATAGCAAAAATTCAAGCTAGCGCAGAAACCAAATATTTCTAACCTGTGTGTAATGGTCTTGGAATCAGGCATAGCTGCATATAAATCCAAAAGAACGTAAACAGTTCGCCAACATCTGGGCGTCATTTTCACTTCAATATTTGTAGTTATTGAGGGTAGAACACCTTCCGCCCCGACCAAAGATCCAATAATCGAAGACGTTCTTTCTCCACCAACGCCCAAATCCTCAGTATACATTGGAGTATGAGCACCTTCATGTAGAGAGCTGTAACCTGCAAAATCACAACATTGTATGATCATAAACAGGATGTCTCGAGACCATTTCTGAAGACTTAATGGAATGTTTTTGTTCCCTATTATGGTAAGAAATATAAAAAAATGCAAAATCACTCACCCCCAAATTTTTTTTTTTTAACAGATGGTGTAAATTTGGTTAGTGAATAGATCGATAACCTAACCTTGACCGCGTTACAGGCAAGCGGCGACCAACAGCTGAGCACTCACAACAAAGACGTTATTACAAGATTCGTTTAAAGTTTATAAACCATGATGAATTTTGATAAACATTCTTCACAAATAATGTTCTAATTTGCAGGGCCAATTGGGTGGATTTTTTATGGAATTGGTCTTGTGTCTTAGTCCTATGTGTCCTATGTGACACTATGTAGGACAGCGTCTTCATCCGAAATGGTAAAATAGGAATAAAACTTTGCCTACTCGGGTAACATGGTGGTACATGGTAACGATTATATTCAGAATGGGAGAATAATTTTGGGTCAGTGGTACTCAGGTTTATTGTATGCAGATACAAAACCAGAATTTCGCCAGGCCATATACGTTTAGAAACCAGCTGACATGGATGCAGCACACGAGATGGGTCACTTCGCTTGGTTGCATAACCATATTTTATCGTATGGTAAATTGGAAGATGAAAAAATACAATGATGAACTTAGCGATGTAAAAAATTCACTTTAACAACCAAAGGGATGAAGGAATTTACTCCGCTTAGTGTGACGGAACTGAGTTTAAGTGTGTTGAAATTGTCATAATATTTGATACAAGTATTATTGTGCAGACGACGGTAAGTCAAGACACCGGTTTTTTGACAACTACCTTTGGATTTTGTGAAGTTTCATTGAATACTTCCTTTATAACATTGTATCCGTGCATTATATTGTGTATAAGAGATTTAAAAAAATCACATTTAATCGAAACAAATGTAGCAGGCAGACATTTAATTTCATAAGTGAATAAAAAAGAAAGTTTGTCATCGTTTAAACAAATTAAGTTAACAATGTCATTTAAAACCCCCATCGTGGATAACAATTATATATTTAACCCATTCCACCACTAATAATTTGACATAATTTGTTAATTAAAAACACTATTTAATTATTACAACTTTTATTAGGGCCAATTTGGAAACACTAAATACAAAATACAAATTAAAAATAATACTTAAAAAACTTTAGTCAATTTAGTTTTTCATCAAAATATAATTCATAATTATTATATTAACGATATTTACATGAATAAAGTTGTTTTTGATTTTTTTGCATAAAATGATTACGCACAGACCGGCGTTTCACCGGTTTAGTGCTTTAATACCATAATATAGTTGACCGGCGATTCACTGTCGTGTCAATGGGTTAATAGGAAAGTAACATTCAGAGTCATGGAGAAATCATGGTTTGAAATATTTCCATCAGGGAAGAATGTCATTGTTGAATGGGGAAAAAAGTGGGAAGTCACTGTGATTCTTTGGGCTGTTACTTTTTTTTGAGATGCGTTTTGTGACAGGCAGACTGTGCCCACGTTTTTTTTGTGTTTTATGTATCCTACAAACCATTAAAGCGTTTAAATTGACATTCCTTCCTTTGGGCTGTTTTTGTTGAAATTTCCAATTTCACTTTTAGTTTTTTTAATTTACCCAAATTTAATTGATTTTTTAACATCATAATATTGTACATTAATAAAAACATTTGCTGAAGTATAAAAAATGTGTATGCAAAGATTAAAATATTGCAATTTATATTACAAATTAAAAGATTAAAATGACGACTTTAAGCAGTTCAACAATGAAAGTGATTAAAATAGCGATGAAGGCAAATGACATAAACATGATAATTTGCACACAGCATGTCAAAACCATTGTAGTTCAATCTCTGGTGAAGTTGTATGTATTTTTATTAACTTATCAATATCCGTTTAGTTTGGGTTTAATTGTTCACGTCAAACGTTCATATGAAAAATGAAAATTGTTCAAATGAAAACTAAAAATAATGAGGTATACCTAATCTGCCTTTCACACTTTTCCCCGTTGACCTCAGTTTCTGAGCAAAGGACTGCGGTCTTGATCTTGTGGTGGTTGATTGTTGTAACTTCTGCTGACTCAATGATTGTGGAATGCCAACTGAAGCGGCAGAAGTAGTTGACAGTGGATTGATGGGAATGGCCAATGAAGGTTCCCATTTGCCGTCATGGCTGACTATAGGAATGTCCTTGTCTAAAGATGTTACGCTCGTAACGTTTTCATGAAAATCAGAAGCTGCAAAAAAGACACAATAAATACACAAAAATCTGAAAACATACAATTACTGAAACCTTTCATGCTCATAGCCTAATATAAAGTTACAGTTGTATTTTTAATTGTGGGTAACATTTGTATCGTATTGGTCATTTTAGATAAATCAGAATTAAAGAGTAATGGATTACGATAACTATGTATAATTCAAAACGGACGAATGGACGGACGTGACTTCAAAACGGATACGGTCAACAAGTTCGAGAGAACGCTTGCCGGTACTTGTTCGAAAAAGCCGATAACTCTGAGCACGAACACCTGCAAAACTTGGCCCCTCTGCTTGTAATACTCTGGATATCAGAAATGCCGCGCGCCCAGCTAGACTCACAGAAAGCCTGAAGCATTATCATATATCATATATTATCTTATTATCATATATATTATTAATGTTAATTTTATAACTGTAAATATTATACTAAAGCTACGAGGGTTAGGCAGGCTAACTAAAAGGGCTAACCCATCTGCAGCACCGTTCGAAGGCACTTAAGCTTGTTAACGGTATTAAAATTCTTCTGCGAGTTTTGCGAGAATTTAATTTCACCGTATGATTCTCAAAATGGACATCAATGACAAGCAACTTCACTTTACTACAGTGCTCTGCCCTACCACATTCAACCCAGATATTCTACTGTATCCCATGTTCCTGAAGAAGAAGCTTTGATAGTGTTTCTAAACTAACCTTCCTTTTGGAAAGGAACATCCTCAAAGATTGCTTCCTGAACACACTAATTGTAGGAAATGCGGCGAAATTCGTAAATGAATCACAAATCACTTACCTAATGGTCGAGCTTTGGTGCTGGAATTTTGCTGGTGGATTATGGAATTCAGGTGCCTCTGGCACCATTTAACACTGCTTGCCAGTTACAGTAGAGGGGAGGGAGGAAATGAATTTATGGAGGGGCCATAGACCAAGGATATTTGAGGTAAAGGTGTGATATATACATAGTACGACACATACAAACCTCACCATTAACTATGTATTTTGGTAACTACATGATTGTTTGCTAAATTTGAATATTATTATTCTATATTCAACACTAACAATTTTACAAACTTCAACGATCAAGAAGAATAACTTCAAAGTCTATTGTGCGGTTGAAGTAGGCTATTGGTACTGGTTACCGGACAGACATGTAATCTCTCCCCTGATAACATTGAAAGAGCGCATCTGCATGGAAACCAGTGTACCCTGGCCAATCACAGGCCCACATGAAAGGGGCAGTAGGAACAGCTGTATAAGAACTATTTAAGGAGTTGTGATCTATAGGCACACAACTAGTGCAGGCCTCTGCCCAAAACTCTCCACCGACTCCTTGAAGATTTGAGGCGGACAAGAAACCAAACAAAACCTGCCCTTGCAGCCTCTTTGCACATATGGATATGAAAAAGGGGAGAGTAATTGTGGAAAACAATAAATAACTTACCCGATGATGAAGTATGTTTGTTTTGGCGGCGAGAAATTTTAGACTGTCCACGAAGTTCACTTTGAGTATCCTTTACATTTTGGTACATATTGCTGATTTGATGAAGAAGCCTTAAGAGTGGCATATTAACCTAAAAAATATATTCAATTATAAAAGTGAAAAAAAAATAATAATTTTAAAAAATAAAGTGAACAAACTGATAGGTAACACAATAAGATAACATTTCTATTCTGGAGCTGAATGTCATTTTAAGTAGCTATTTTGAATTATTACATTATAAAGAGTTAGCTTCATTATTTGTTAGGTCATCAAAATAAACAAAAAAATAGTGTTTATTGTGATTTAATTATAAGAAAAACTTTATTATTCTACTTACTTGTTGTGATATATATCTAATACTCAAATTAAAATTAAGCATAGTGTTTATGTGTTTCTTTAATTGTCCACGGGAAATATATAACACATTTTGCCTTTGAATCAAATCGTCAACAGTCATATCGGCAATTTTCTTTAAGTCGATATCGATTCCAACCTTCTCGCACAAGAATGCCGGTGTCTCAGAAGGTATATCAATATGTGAAGGATTACCTGGAATATAATTAATCTTCGTGTAAGCATTTCATGTAAAAAATATCTTTTAAGTTATAATGATTTCCATTAGCGACAATATATTAAAGCACACGATTAGTGTGTGTATTATTTAGATAATTATGTAATTGGGTTCTAATGTTTCCTTTATTAAGAAAATTTATATTTTTTCAGACGATTTACCGCAATTAAAAAACAATCCTCAAATATAATATGTATTTCAGAATAATATATATATCAGATTGATAAAATTATTAATAAAACACTTACCAGATTTCCCTTTAGCATGTGACTTAGTATTCTTTTTGCGCTCAACTTTACCAAATTCACTAACAACAATATCAATTCGGAACATATCCATCCATGCAACCAGAGACAAATTAGAACCAATTGCATCCAGGGTTGATGGAGAGGTGCTGGAACTAGACGCTCCTGCGAAAAAAAAGGAAAATAAATCCACATTCTCAATCTTTTAGAATACAGTTTCAGTAGAACATTCAATGAATGTGTTTAGGTGCTTCTTTGGTAGACTCAGATGTTACCAAGATTAATAAAAGATATATATTTATTTATAACATTAGAAAATTGTATATTAGGAGAATTCTACTTAGGATGGTAGAGATTTGCATTCTATATTGATTTAATGTTTGAAATATGCTTAGGATAAATAAATAAATTAGTTTACCTTGTCCGACTTGATGGGGCGAAACTCCAAGAGAAGAAAGGAACGGCTGAAATATTAGGTGTGCTTCGACGAGCATCAAGGAATCTTGCAGAGGATAAAGGCTACAAGCTGGCGTTGATTGATTGATGACACCGGCAAATTTGCTGCCCAGATATACTGGAATAGACGTAGTTACTCCTTTCATAATATTGTGCTGTAAAAACGGAGATTTGAGGCCTAAAGGATTATGAATTTATTTGTAGAACAAATTAAAACTATATACGACGTTGCATGAAGTTTTTAAGTGTCTCTAATGCATTATGTGAAAAAAATCTAATGAATACAGTGATTTTGTACCAGGTGGTATTCATTAGAGCACAATATTTCTTCTTTTTCTAGTTCCATATTCCCTCAGCGAACATTGGCTAAAATAACTTTCTGAAAAGAGCTCTAGAAAGAGAGTCCATCGTTTGGCTAAACCTCATTAGCAGATTTTTAAAACATTATGTCCTTCGTCTGACAGAACTGCGCTTGATAATGATTTTACTTTGAATTATCAATCGAAGGATGTCATAGGTCTCTGGGTGTATCATTAATGGTCAAAGTAAGACAAATTCCTCACTTTTGTTTTCCTATATGATTTCTATGGCTTTTATTAATGATATCATTTTGAACTTTATCAGTTCAACTGATACGAAGCATGCGTTTGTAAGCCCACACTCACACCCCCACAACAGTTTGCCAATGAAAACCCTATTACAATTGTTGGAATGGCGGCGATAGATTTCCAGTTCTGATGAATCATTAAGTATGGGAACATGATGCGTTGACAAGATTCATAACTTTGAGTTATTTACATAATAATATCATAATTAAAACTTTATCATAAAAAATAATTTAAGATAAGAAAAAGAAGATCAAGCTGAAATATTACTTCATCCAAAGGATCCTGTTTCGCCATCCAGCTGTACAAATCCTCTTGTTTTTTATCACCGTTTTTTTCATTTTCCTCGCTGTCGTTGCTTGAATATATCGATAGATTTGAACCTACAGCCGGAAGATCTTCCTTCAAAGTTCCGTAAACTGAAATAATAATATCTTCTGATTCACATACTTCATTTAAAATGATCATAAATATACAAAATGTCAAATGTGAAATCACTAAGAACAAGAGACAAACATTATTTTGGTTGTAAGACAAACCAAAATAATGTGATGGTCAAAAAACAATTCCACGGCTCTATTTGCGACTCTTTTTAATAACAATAAATTGTATTCAGGAGACAAACTCTTTACATAGCACATGGTTCATGCACTGCCACTCTCTCTCTCACACACACACACAATCATAAACACCTCATTCTAATTTACACTAGATTCATAACGACTACACCATATACAGTTATAATTTACTGTGTTGTTTTATTTAATATTTAGTATTTAACTAGTTAGATTTTATGTCTTTACCTATTTTATTTTATTTTTATTGCTCAGTTTTTCAACTTAACTTTTTTCTTTTTAACCTAAATGTTTAGTTTTAAAGTTGTAACTCTTAATCGACCTTGTAATTGTTAATATTTTATTTTTTTGTTTGTAATGCTGTGTTTGTAATTGCCCTGGTTTGTTAAGTAGGTAGTTATTAATAAAATAAAATGATTTAGCATTATCAATTGGATGCATTAAAAAAAAACTAAGTAGACAGTAATTTAAAAATCTTACCAGGCGTAGAATCATCTTGTAAGTGGGCCTTCCTCGTAGAAAATGGAAGCATGGGGAAAACTAAACTGGATTTGTTACTTGGCGCAGGAGGTCCTTGCATTACTATAAGCATACAATCAGATAAAAAAACAACATAATTATTGTTATTATAAAAATTTAGGTAATGGTCACGTTTAATCAGTCAGGAAATTAGACTTTTATGGTGTGAAATGTCTAAAATGGTATATTTGTAAGTTATAGTTACTATTATTAAGTTACAGACTGGCAGCTAGTAGCTGATTGTGTCTGTATCTGTGCTAAATATTTTGAATCTTTCATTTTAACAGGGAAATACGCAGATTTAGCATTCACGTTTGGCCAGATGTTTATCAAGTCGGTTTTTAAACGTGTTCATTGTAGTAGACGAAATAACTTCTGATGGTGATTCCATGCTTCTACAACTCGGTTCAGCAAGAAGTGCTTCCTTGGATTTTTTGAGAATGAAGTACGGTTTAATTTAAGACGGTGTCCATGAAGGTTCTAGTTCGTGTTGAATGTAAACATACTTTCATCATAGTAGTCACTTAATATTTGCAAGTCTCAATTGAATCGCCACTTTCTCTCCTTTCCTTGAGTGATGTGAGTCACGAGTCCTGTTTTTTAGAATTTGTAGGATTATGTTAGGTTGCACGTAAGTATATTTTACAGCGTGCAACCTATGAAATAAAAATTACAAAAGCGATGTTTAATTAATAAAATATACTAACCAGAAGGAGGGCTCGATGATGTAAATGAATTTCCACCGTTCGAAGCAATAGCCATGGACACTGAGTAACAAAAACAATGCAGATATTTAAATATTATAAGCTTTAGGGTGTCAGCATGAAAATGATTTATTAAAAATTATGATGATGAACAGTGCATATTACCAATATTTATAAAAAAATGTTTATAATTTAGATAAATATTTATAAGTACAATTAATCTGATTAACATATTTCCCATTTACTAGGACCAGATACAATGTTTTTACAACTACATTAACAAATACTAAGAAGTAATAGTGAGCTGTTAAAGAGAGCTGTTTCACAGTAGGCTAAAAACGAGTCACGGTTAAAAGCTCAAAATGTAAAATATACTGTTTTTTAAAAAAAATAAAGTGGCACAAATAAAAGAGGTTAATTGCATCATACAAAAATATTGAATATTTATTGTTATTATATTGTTTAATTTCATAACAAACAAATTTTAAATAACAGTAATGTTAAATTCAAACATAAAATGAAAAAAAAATGTTCTATTATGTAATCATCGTCGTCACTAATGTCAGCTGTATCACTGTCATTTTGAAAATTAATTATAATCAATTAAATGCCATTTTTTAAGAAACCTTTTATAAAATCACTTTCCTGAATTCCAGACTTTCAGTAATCGACTGTGATATTATAAATTGAATTATCCAGCAACCTTTCAACATCAATTATTTTAACCTATTTCTTTTTTACCTATACCCACATTATGTATTTTTCCCCATTTACCAGCTAGTTTATCTAACTAGACTTATTCTTGCATTCTTTCACCTTCTTTGGTTACTCTACTTTCGATTCAGAGGGAAAATTATTATTAACTTTCAACATTTCTTTGGCATTTGCCGGTGCTCGAATCAAATTTCTCAAACCAACTTTCTTATCATTCGCCGTCATCTCACTCGTCGATCGTTATTAGTGATGCAGCCAGGTTGCACCTGACCGGACCCAAAATCTTTTTATCCCTGGTGATTAGCACTCAGTGAAAAGTGCACATAATATTAATTATTATTACGTTATTCGAATTTGCAGAAAAGGAAATAAATATTCGCAAATATCAAAATTTTAAACCATTACAATTATAACTCGTGTGTATCTTAACATCGGCAGTCACATCTGATAAAAAATTGGATAAGTGGATGTTTTGCTCAGCATCAGCATGTTCAGAATCTGTTACCACCCTGCTTAAAAAGCGTGATCAATTTTTATGGGTTCTTATACCTAAAATTTAAAACAATTTTTTATTACCGTGTTTTTTGGGTTAATCAAAACATTATAATTCAATTAAGCAAAATTATGTAATAATGAAAATACCTGGTATACTCAGTTTTCCGCTTTCCAGATTAAGGAGCATTGAAGATTCATCCAAAATTTCCACATCGTCATGGTCGGCCCAAGTTTCTGGAGGTCCCTCCTACAAGCATGTGTTATTGAAAAGCGCATTATGTTAGCAAGGTAACCTGTGAGTTGCCATTCAAGCAAATCACATTTACAAGGTTTTAGACCATAAATCAAACTCTGTAAAAATAAAGCTAAACGGCAGAATTTACAAAAGAGCATGTTGCTTTTGGCATACCTAAACTTATTTTTAAAATACAAATACTCATATATCGTACAATAAATATGAATTGAAAGGTATGACCAGAACACACTTGTGTGTGAAAATCCTTGGACAATAGGTATTTCCAAAGTAACAGAAAGATAAACATCAGCTGCTTACAAATAAGAGGCATTTTGGGCTATCGGGAAAGAGTTCATGATTTCTAATTGTTTTCACATCAGTACAATCTTTATTGATGATTTCAAATTAAACAAAATTCTTACTTCAGCCATATCGGGTAATGTGAATTTCACATTAAGAGGCCTCAAAAGTTTAGTCTTGTAGTTATGTTCCAGAAGAAGAGGGGTATAGAGAATGTTCTTCCATTGACGGCTCAGAACGATAACACCCTGTAAAAATAATAAAATTCTTTCTTAAAACAATATAATTATCATTAAGCAATGTGTCAAGAGACTGTCTAAGTTTACTAAGGCCATAGATTCTGCCCTAGACTTTATAATTTAAAGTTTACATACTATGAAGATAAAATGCCAAATTGTACACAGCCACCGTCGAGAAAAGAAACAAGAATCTCAATTTTAAGACAGGTGCATAGACAATCGTGCTATAGAATTACTGAAGTCTAAAACTATGCTTGTATGCGTTGCTACTAGCTTCAAAACCGGGTAAAAATACTACATAATAATAAATTAATATCCAAGAGTGTATGTTTAGCCTACCATAAGTTAAGTTTATTCAACATTAGTTCAGTTAAGTTTATCCAATATTCAATAATCTCCAAGAGTCTATTCGTTCTGTTAACTTTAACCTTTTCAATTTATAGCAAGTTAATGTTTTTTTCTTGTTTCTATTGCAGTGTTTTAATGGAGACATATAGTATATTTTCGCTACTTGATTCATTGAACCCTCTCTTTTATCTATTTGGAAACTTGTATGCAATTGACGCTTAGGCATAGAGAATTCTAGCCTTTTATGTCTGCCTGGTAAACCACACCCACACATTGGTGGCGTGCTGTGGTAAAATAAAATCGTATTTATAAGGGTTGTGCTGAAAACCAGCATTTTGCTCGTTAAGT
Source organism: Neomicropteryx cornuta (assembly GCA_020383195.1). Lineage (NCBI taxonomy): Eukaryota > Metazoa > Arthropoda > Insecta > Lepidoptera > Micropterigidae > Neomicropteryx > Neomicropteryx cornuta. The sequence goes on from JAHKQU010000012.1 coordinate 22,254,262, forward strand.
GAGTAAAGAATCTAGGCATAACGTATTTAATGGGACACAAAATATGTTATTGTACGAAGTTTTAAAATTCTATATATTCAATAAATAAACATGAAATTTGAAGTTAAGGTAAAAATGAGAATTTGTGAATGGTTGGGGTCTAAACATCTCTCCATTGTCATCCTTTGAGAATACGTTTACCCAAACGGTCCTTTTAACTGTGGAATCCTAAAAAACAAACCTGTCGTAGAGTGGAAAGTGAGGGTAGATGTCTATCAGCTAAATCGGCCTGGACGGCAGCGGCATCGGCCTGCAAAGCGTATCGCAGCAGAGCTGAGCATAACTGTAAGGAAGGCTCCTCCCGCAATTGCGCTGCCATCGGGGTCTGTCTAGCATATCGACTCTGTCAAAAATGTCACAATAATTTGCATTATGTAGTTTTGCAATGTTTGTTTACGGGAGCTCTTCCCGCAGAGCTGTCTTTGAGACAAAAGCTGGGCTTATATAGAATGACAAATTTACATTTTTCATTCTATATAAGCCCAGATATTTATAAGATAAAATCATATCCAGTATTATTTTTCTTCTACAAACAAAAAAGAGAGTTATAAAACTACAATATTTGTACGGAGAAATGACCTGATTGCTGCTCTTGAGAAATTCTGTTGAATTATTGAAAACGGGATGGATTATAATAACTGATTCCCCAAATATATATATTTTTAAATAATTGCTATTCCTAATATATATTCTATTGCTAATATATATATTTTTAAATAATTGCTATTGCTATTGCTACCTAGGTCATATACAACTATTTTGAGCCCTACTCAATTAGGCCAAATGTGTCTGTACTAGTCAGGGTAGATGGTGGTAATGTAGCATTAAAAATGGTATGAGTTGTGCGGATTCGAACCCGTGACCTTTGGGTCAATAGTCCAACGCCTTAACCACTGGACTACCACAATGTCAATATTGTGTATAAGAGAACAGAACCAATTTAGCTTTTGAGTATTGTTGGTTGGTGAACAGCAGTACCACACACTGACACACTTAAAACTGACACTTAAATGTTTAGATTTAGTTTATTTAACCACTTTAGTGATTCATTTTTTTGACAAAAACCAAAAATAAAAAACATTTTTTTTATGAATGTCCTTTAAGGAGCAAAAAGTTTAGTGCGTTACGAGAATGACACGGGAAAAACAAAATAGGACAGTTGAAGTGAGCGTCGTCCGAGCATCATTAAGGCAAAATAAAACAATTTAGATTCTCTCGCCCGAGTCACATTCGGTCAAATAACTTAATATTAATGTTTATATTTTCTGACGACGCCGAATGGCGAAAGCTAAATATCGTATCATCAAATCTATATTAATATTAATGTTGATATATATGAATGAACCTTGGAAGAATATCTATGAATAAATAAAGAATTAATATATGTACTTTTATAGGCATGTGCAGTTGAGGTATATCCAATGCAGCTGCCATTAAACTGGCTGATGTTGCTGTAACTCTTCTGTAATACGCTCTATATAAAGCCACAATTCTAATGCCTAAGCGATTGCAAGGATTCATCCATGCATTGATTGCTGGAGATGCAGTACTTAGTAAATTCCAGTCCAGTCTGAAAGGAAAAAAGGTTATTAAACCGGAAAACTTATAATTTGTCAAATGAAATTTAATTCTAATTAGGGTAATAACCAAATTTTAGTTGGTCTAAATAGTTAATTAATCTTGCAAAATCGCTTTTTAACTCCCTATACAATGTGTCTGGTGATTCGTGATACAACCCTGGATCAATGGTTCTGCATCCCACCAAGATTTGCCAGACCAGACCAGAAAGTAAATGAGACAACTTAATTTATAATTTACTCAACTTAATTTATAAAATAAAAAAAATAAAATATTAGCTTTTGTTTAGAACTATGAACCGCGATCGGATCGGATTTATTTATTTTCTTCGCCCAGTTCTTGATCAGAACATTACTTATAAATCGGTTAATGATATTAAAGAAATACTAAACAAAACCAAGAATAACTTTAACGTTAGTTCAAGTTTAATATAAATTGGTTCACAGACAAACATATCACTGTCTCCACCTAATTCACATGTCATGGATTTTAATGTTTTGTCATTATGAAGATGCTAAACCATATATAGAATTTTGTATACCTATAAATTGTCAGACTACAAAAAACTTTGAATGAAAATGCACAATCTGTTTCCTGGCTGTTTAACGCAATGCCTGATCATAAAAACATAGCTCTTTTCGGATCCCGGAACAACCCGACCATCCACAAACTTGGTCAACACAGAAATGGACACATTAGGATTAAATATCAATGGTGGATTACAATATAAACTACCTGGTATAATCAATTTTCTTGGTAATGGGTGTCCGTGGGGGAGCTGCAAAATTAAACCAAACTGTCTTCAAGTCAATAACACATGCGGAAGCACGTCCCGTATCTTTAATTGGAACGATGGAAGTGCATTCGACATTGGTTTCAGGTTCAATGGGTATGACCACATCAATATTGTTCAAATTCGGTGTACTGGGTTTCGAAGATGCCGAATCTTTTTTCTTGAAAATTTCATCCAGACCAGTTGACTTAGTTAATTTGCTCGCTTTTTCTGTTTTGATGTCATCACAAGAGCGCACAGACTCAGGGTAGCAGTCGCTTTCGGTTTTGCATGTCATTTTGTCATCATTACAATTGTCGTTTTTATCCATCTGAGAGTGTTTTGAGAACTTTATAGAAACGCCTTCTAATCCACATTCGAACATGATGTAGCCTATGCGATTTTCACTCTGGTTATCATCGAAGACCGATTGCGATTGTTGTGGCTACAGGAATAAAAAGTTCAAGAGTGAATGATAAATTACATGATTTAATAACGCACTTCATATGAAAAAAAATATAAATTTCTTACATGAAGTTTGTCTGTATCGCCAACTTTAGGACCAGCATCATTGATTTTTATACATTTGAAGAATACCTTGGAATGATGGCTCGGTATTCCAGTAATTATTGCATCTTTTAACTGTGGTGAGTCCACATTCAATCTCCGCAATTGGGCATTGGCTTTTCCTGTTTGAAAAATATTTTTTTTTAGAGTACTGTAAATCTGTACTGGCGAATGGATATAAAAATAAAATTTCGCAAAGTATTTATGGTATAGGGATAAAGAAAATATACAGAGTCCGTTAACCTTCAAAAACATGAGTGGCGACGAGCATTTCAACTCCCTTAAACGCTGGGGCGGTCAAATGTTTTGGATTGGGGCTGGCAGTTAAAAAGTTAACCCTTAAAGTGTACTAAGCTTCATTGGGCTGCGATAGAAACTAGTCAAAATATTTTAAAAGCTTATGGAAACAGTCACTGTGTCTTTACATAATGTAATGCAATATATGACACTAAAAGGTGTACATAAATATAAATGACTGCAAATACATACCGATTGTAAAGATGATATTAGTATCTTCACATTTCTTTTGTGATGTCTCTATATAGACGGGATCTCCCTTATCTTTTCCATGTTTACTACTTCCCAACGATCCAACGTGAGCGGATATTAATGATCTGGGGCCTTTCATAATTCCAAAAGTCTTTTTATGACCGAGTGCACGAATTGTGGGCCTATGATGTATCTGAATTGTTTCCAACATTTGTCTCGCACATAAGTATTTGGCATTAATATTTTCTATACTCAAACTGAGTAATGACGCGCAGGACAATTCTTGTATATTATCGAGAGAGGACAAGCTAACCATGTCGTCGACGACGGACGACTGGATCAGCATTATATTTATCTTTGGAATGTTGAATGTAACTTGCAGTCGGCTTGATATTGTTTCCTCGTATGAGTGTGTTTGTGGAATTGTTGACAATTTGCATTTTTCATTTTTTACTTCATTTTGATTAAAACTCTTATTAATTTGGAAATGATTCATCCAATTAAGAGAGTGCTTATCTTGTTTTAATACATTGACATTTTCGACAGTCTCGATGCAAGACATATGTAAGTGATTTAAAACACTTATTGGATGAAGATTCGCTACCACCGGAGTGAGGGCTTCGACAAATCGCTGAAAGCTTTCAAGGGATAGAGGGCTTATCATAAAATTTACTTCTCCGCGAAATCTAATAAAAATAGCACTTCTATTATCGGCGTTCAATGTTGCCATATTTTCCGTTTCTTTGTTGTTACTTTCTTGATTGCCGGAGGTCATTTGAGGCACTTCCCACCATGCTTGCGAATATGGATGTATCTTCCCTTGGCTTATAAAATGACCTCCGGGATTGGAATGATTTCCGGTGTGATTCTGTGCGAATTCTTGCCTTGCCATCAGTCTTATCATTGTATTGTTGGATCCTAACATTTCGAATGCAGGCAAATATTTTTCACCAATATACACCAAACTGCCATCTGAAACTTTCTTGAATAACGCTGCTGTAAATGAATCAGCTCCACCGGGTAAATTACAAGAAGACCAGTTTACGCATTTAGCTTGTTGTAAAAAGTTCATGTAACTCGCCATTAGCAAAGGGGAATCCACAATCGGTCTATTTGATTGTTGTAGATTGACAAATGTCATATCTTCTTGGCTCGACAAAGCGGAAATGAATGAAGTTGATGACATTGAATTGCTGTCAGGTTCGTGTTGCTTCACTGAACTAAAAGCACAGCTTGTTGGAATTTTAATTGAGTCTGTTCGACTTAAAAGAGGAGTGCATTTCTCTTTATCATTTCCCACTTCATTCGAACTAAATATCTTTTTATTGAATTCCTGTCTACAAGCGCTGGAATTTTTCAAACTCGACGATCTACTCGGAAGCATTTCTTCTTCTGCTGAAAAAAAAGTTTCCGATTGATTTTCACTATTAATAGAAACCGTCCGTTGTACTTCCTTATAAATCATTTCCTCAGTCGGGGTTTGGGATGGTAAAGTGGAATGGGATTCAGAAACTTTACCGACCTTCGAGGTATCCATCAATGAGGGAAAATCCTGCCGGACATGACTTGTTTTTTTCGGCAATGTCTGATGTGTTAATGTCGAGTCTTTATTAAAACAATTTAAAGCTATTTTTGAATCGGACACACTACTTTCCATCTGAGGGACATTTAGTACGGTTTTATTTAACTTTGAATCACTATCAATCTTGGAATTACACAACCCCATATTAGTGTCGATCAGTCTAGCATAAGGAACATCAGTACGTGAAATAGAAGATGGAGCAGCTCCACCTTTTTGCACACTGGTATAGGAAAATCTTCTAGTTAAGCTTTTACGCTGTTCACAGGGTGTTATAGTAGGAGGTACTGGAGAAGGAGTTTTTAAATGCTTCCCCATTCCTTGTAAACAAATATTAAGACCATTATAAGGAGGTGTATGAAAAACCAGTTGATTTTCATGAAGAATGCTTTGTCCATATCCAAAATCACCAACATCCAATTCTAATATCTTAAAAACTGCCATGTTTATTCCATCTTGAAGGTCACTCCTACTCGGTTTTAGAAAGTTGGATCCATTTCTATTAGAGCCAAAAAATGCACAACCACCAGTACAGCCACAGCGTGGATTTTTATTAGTGGCTTCATTTGGCCATAAGAACCATAGGCGTTTGGTTTTCTCATCATGAAGTCGCAAAAACTTCTGCTGTACTTGATGCAAGCTTTTGGGAGTTTGTGGTAGAGAAGTAGCTGCCTCGAGTAATAGCGGCCCTAAAGTTAAAACGCCAACTTCTAACCAATGTTCGCCGTTGTGATTTGAAGAGCTATTGCTCTGAATATTATTTCGATGAAAGTTGCTGCTAATGTACTGTTTCAATTTCAAATTGGAAAGGAGGCCCGTTACTCCAGTTTCAAAACCCATTCCATGTAGATTGCAAATTGACAATCTTATAGGTGAAAGCCATGTTTGGAGAGCTGTTCCATTCTCAACCAAATAAATGTCAATGGAATCAATGGCAACTCTAGTCATTCGATACTTTATTTCATCACTCGATGGACAATAATACTTTGCAGGCTGATTGGTTTCAGTGCATACCATTTTGTTTAGTCTATGATGACAAAACTTAATAGAATTCGGTGGCAGCAATGAGTTTTCGCCATCGCCAACCAGTAATACAAATGTTTCTAAAGATGTTATGACATGATAGAGCTGTGGGGCGGTAAGTCTCCCTGTCAACTGGCCCAACTGAACTTCAACCATCCAGGAATATTCAATTGTTTCATCATCCACCGATTGGTTCTCATCGCTGAACATTGCATGTCCTCTGACTTGTAAAGACGATAAAACTAAGTGGCCCTGACTTAAATGAGATTGCACGGATCGAGTTGTTTTATCAGGCGAAATCAATACTGAAGGGCTTAAAAGCAATTGTAGCTTTGTCTCATGATATCCTTTAATCATTTCAAATCCAAATCTTTCTATTAACACAACAGGACATGGAGGTTCACTTTCACTGCAGTTTTTGACTAAATGAGCCTGAATGTCATGAATGATTATAGATACTGTTACATCGAGCGGTCTGTATAAACGAGGGTCGAAAGGAATCTTATGACTGTCAGAAGAATCATCTGCAGACAAAGAAGTAATTATATTCCCGCCAAAAGTTTTATCGCTCAATTTAGAATTAGCTTCTGGCGTCCAATGAGCAGTATCTCCAGTCGGATTTTTTTGCATATCTGAAAACATTTGATCCTCTCCAAATATATTTTCCTTCAAATTAATGAAATTTCGTAATATGGATCCATAGGCTAGTAAAACTGATGGACCAATTTCCAATTCAACGCTCACTTTGTCGGCCGGTAAAGTGGTCGGGTCAAATTTTCGTGATTCATCTCTCGACCAATGTAAGGGTGGCTGTTTACGAGTTCTCGGTATACGCATTGGTGACAACAAAATTTCCTCTTTTTCGGGCGTTGTAATATCTGCTTGTGGATCGGGGCCCAGCGGGGGAACCGGGTGATAGGAATACTTGATACTTAAAGCCACAATAGGAACTGACCAACAATCGATCCAGCCAAGAGATTTCAAACACTTTTTACGCCATTTACTTGAAACTGAATGTGGTCTTCCCGGAAGAAGTTTCATATTTTTATCTAATGCTAACACTATCAGTCTGTTTGAATTGACTTCGGGTAGAAACATGCTCATATCAACTCCTTCTCCTTGAATCCATATCTTCAAAGGGACTAGCAATGGTAGGAAATCGACAAACGGTAAATCAAAAGATAGATCGAAAAGATCACCACAAAATGCAATGTGACTATTCTCTTGATTTGTGGAACTACAATCGATCCAATTATATTCGTTGCTTATTGTTATTAATTCAAATTCTTTAAGGAGTAATGATATTTTCCATGTGTATGGCACAAAATGTAAGATATCAGGACGAACTTTTGACGACCAATCATTCATGAGATCTTGAAAAAAACCTTTATGAGCATAAACTAAGTTTGCTGTGGCTTTACATCCTGTCAAACTGAGTTGCCAACATTGATGTGCATTCCAAACTAAAGGATAATGACATTTTACTGTAAACTCTAATGTTTCACTTTCTGCCAAGCTACGATACTGTAGACTTGTTGTGGCATCTAAATGCAATAGTTGTCCTGTAACTTTAGTCGTATAGCCATCTTGCAATACGATCCAGGGAAGATTGACTTCAAGATAAGATCCAGCACCAATGTTTATATGTACGGCGTTGGTTTCTCTATTTTTAGAAAATAAAATATCAATAGTTGCCTCATTTAAGGTAGATAATCTGATATCAAAGGACTGTGTTTGTCTCACATCTCCCGGCTTGGGTTGAGGATTTACTTCCATGTTTTGATAATTTGGTGGAAAAAAGAATTTAAACAAATGTTCTCGCTGCCTGTCTGCCCACGGACCATAACTGAAGTCAGTCCCCTTGCCACATTTGATATCAATGCCCCAAATGGGAGGAGCTGACTCAACAACATCACCATTAGCGAGCTGCAGTAACACTGGTTGATCCGGGACTAACCCAGCCTCATCCATATAAAAATAAAGTTCTATGTAATTGGAGCTCATAATTACAAATCCTTCACCCATATATCTCGGAGGATCATCAACCATACCAATATAATTAGGACTTGGAGCCAACATTACTTTAGAATTTTCAGCTTTCGCTTTCACAAAGTGCATAAGGTGGTCTAGTCTTGAAGCAGGAGGTTTAGTACTATAAACCAAGTGAGCCTCTTCTATGCTTAGAGATAAGGTGGTGGGTATGAGACGATTGCCAAACACTATTCGACCTGAACATATATCAATTTTAATGACAGGAATAAGGTCACGCCACGTGCGAGCCATGGCAGCTTCAGAGCGAACAGTCCCTTGTGCTCTTCTGCGCTTTTCATTTGCATCGTTCATTGCTCTGTCTCGATCAAAATTGTTATCGTCTCCTTGTAGCACTATCATTGAATCTAAAAAAAAGAACTTTTCCAATTCTTTATACAGATCGCAACGGTTGTAGACGTGGAGTTCAAAACCATTCAGCATTATGGACAGTCTGGTGTCCGAATGTGATAAATCTGGAAAAAGAGCAAATATAATGATAACCTTAAAAAATAATACAAAGGATTGAATGAAATGTTAAAAGGTAAATTACTTCTTCATAAGCAGATTGTTTAATAAAAAAAACCAATAAAGGAAACAGCCATGCTGTTTTTATTCAACACATACTAAAGGAAAGGTATTATAGTCTTACTACTACAAACATACAATAGAAATAACATCAATTCTAAATTTGTGCACTATCAGTAAGATGGCACCTGTCAATCATGGTAAGACAAAATATTATTAATATAATATGGGCAATGGAATATTTAGGTCATGGGTATCTGCTAGTATTATAAAAATTAATGTTAGTTTTGACACTGACCTTCAGAGACATCTTTAGGAACATAGGCCCGCCACCATCGGAATATTAAATAGCCATCCTGAATTCGTAGTGTGTAGTCATAATTAATGTAGACAATATCTCGGAACATAACCTTTCCAGAAAGTGCATTGATTGTAAGAGAACCTAAAAATCAACAAAGTCTGTTAACTCACTGTCTGGAGCAATTAGTTTTCTCTATTTAAAAAAAAACACACAAGGGTAAAGATTTTGTATATGGATGAAGGAGAGGAAGAAAGTTTTTTCCATTGCTTCACCCTTCAATTTCGTTCTCACCCGATGTATATATACGAGGTGTGATCAAAAAGTAAGGTGACTTTTTATTAATATCAAATAATATTTATTCATTCGTCAATATTTATTTTGTCCCCTTCACAGTAAAGTAAAAGTCTTTATGTCCTCAATCGTTGCAAAACACCGTCCTTTCATGGGTTTCTTGAGTTTCGGGAACAGGAAAAAGTCACAGAGGGCTAAATCCGGTGGCTGTGGCATGATTACGGTGTTGTTCTTGGCCAAAAAAACAAGCAATGACGTGTGAGCTGGCGCATTATCGTGGTGCAATAACCATTTTTCCACAATTCCGGGCGTTTTTTTCGTATCGTTTCACACAATTGGCGCATAATCTCAAGGTAATAACCCTTATTAACTGTACGACCTTGTGGTAAGAACTCCTGATGCACTACTCCATGATAATCAAAGAAATTTGAAAAGTCACCTTACTTTTTGATCACACCTCGTATGCTATCCCCACTGCACCTGTTTATGATGCACTTGACCTAAATCAGACTAAAAAGAATGACTAGTTTTACAAACATAGCTTGGTTCTTGCTTCTTTTGTTTCCATACTCAAATATTGTCTAAAATTATCTGACCTTGATCACAGGAGTATATCCCCACCATCTACATAAATCTAGATGATCTGATGACAAAATCCAATAAAAGTTTGAAATGGACCAGGCAAGTCCCGTTATTAAACCCATTACTTAATAATTATGAAACAGATTTAATCTACTTCAGCATAGAGATGCCTGAAGTAGATTAAATCTGTTTAATAATTATTAAACAACAGGTTCTTGGAGAGCGATTTCTTAAAGTACTCACTTCATATTTTGTTCGATAGCTAATTAAGACAAGGTAGTTTTCTAAAATGTTTACACTCAATGTATATATGATTTTTAAAACAAAATACATGTTTAATACTGAAATCAATTTATTATGTTTTGAAAGTCGATTATTTTGAAATGGCGTTTCTATTCTTTACATATTTTTGTATATTTTACATTTAAAATGTAATGTCATGTGTCAGTTTAGTGATACAAATAAAAAAAAAGTAAAGAAAAAGAATAAAAAATATTTAAAAAGAAAAAAACAATATTATTACTCCATTTTTTTCATAAAAAGTAAAAAACTTAAATATACTATTAAAAGGGATATGTCGAATTACCAATGATCCTGTATATTCGAGGAAAAATCTACAAAGTGTGAAATAAAATACAGTCATAATGTAAGTTAAAAGAACCACCAAAGAAGGGAATACTACTCACCAATCTTAAAATTCTCGTCTTGAAAATAGAATCTGTTGATCATTTTAGTAAAGAAATACGCAACGAGGCGACTATTATAGTATGTGATGTAAACTACCCACAAGACGGAGCAAATCAAAGAGGCGAGCAACAACATGAAGGTACTGTCCATTTTGATGTCCTCTAAAGGCACATGCTGAGAGTAGTTCCATTTTGCCGCCATTGATGACACCAAGTTCAATTCCTCTATTTTCAGCTCCCTATAAAATACAAGTACCAATTGTAATATTTACTCGGGTTATAAATTAATATACAAAGAACATACCCTCCGAAAACGAATAAATAATAAATTAATATAGGTAAAAACTTGCAAAACATTCAAGTTATATTAAAATTAAAGACTTTTCACTTCTCGCGCGCCGCACCAACGTCAGACCTGCCAAAAGATTTTTGGTACACAAACATTTTGACATAAAACTTCACCTAAAACGGGTTTATCAATAGGTTTTATTAACAAAATGGCATTTTAGTAGTGACTAAAAAGGTCTCTTTAAAAATTGACATGCAAGAAATGGATTATTACTAAATGAAATGCCAAAAGGTTTTTGGTGTACAAACATTTTGATATAAAACCTCACCTAAAACACGTTTCTTATTGTAAAAATGTTTTATTCGCTAAATGTAATTTCAGTGATGACTAGAAAGTTTTAGTTTCAAAATTCACATGCAAGAAATTAATTAATATTATTGAAATGAAAATGGTTTTCCGGCGTATTTTTAATGTTCTGAAACTAAATATTAGAATCATTTATAAATTTACCTAAATGCCTATTCAAACCACTAGAGCAATTGATTTTAAATTTATATCAAGTAACTTAACCTAACTACACATGCCAGATGATATTAAATGTAAATCTACAAAATTCAACTGAAAAATGGCAGACAATGATTTAAAGGTGTTTTTTTTTCTTAGTTTGACAGTGCAATAAGGCATAAGAAATCAGAAAGAAATGAAGGGTGTGATACAAAAAATGGTGTGATATGGAAAACCCTAGGCTGTAAGAGAATTAGCGAATAGCAGAGAGCTCAATGTGTGGTACTGAGAGATTGAATACGATGCCAAGGACACGAGTCAATGCAATCTCCAAGTTGAAGTAGGCATAAGCATGGCACATAGCCGTATGCCTGGCTATCACTGGACTGTGTGGATACTCCGTAGTTGCGCAGGATGAGGCATGTGATATAACCTACATAGTCAAACTGCGGAACACATAATCTGGAATGATAGGTCTCGAAGTATGATAGAAATAAGTGACCTTGTGGGCTTCTGACCATTCTAGTACCCAGAAGTGATATTGTAGAAAGGGACATTGTGGCATTTAAGAGCTTTTGTTGGTGGTTGGGTTGGAAATATGGAGAAGTTTAGTGAACCCAAGTCCCATCTGGTGTTTCTTCCAGTATTCACGGGTAAAGTATCCCCTAAAAACTACACCCCATGTACCGTAGTGACGCAATTTATAATTTTAGTGTCTAAACAAAAATGACAAATTACTATTTTGTATAATTACTTAAGTAGTACTGTTATATAATATTCTGATATAAAATTGTTTTTGCTTTGTTTTATGTCCGTGGATTGTCATATAAATCTTGTTGGTATGTGTAATCTGTACGCATAATTAGGGTTTTTTTTTATATAAACGATGGATTACATTAAGTTGAATATAAAGAAGTTGAATGTCTATGAAAAAGTCCGCTACCAAGGTTAACCTGTATTATATCGCATATTCGGATAATTTACAGAATCTAGATGGATGTGAAAAGCGCAGGACCAACAACGGGGAAAGAACCTGAGGGAGTAATAAGTGGTAGTAGTGGACTATCTAGGGTTTACAAAAAGAAGTTTGCCAGCAGTTTAAGATGTTTTTTTATGGTGCTGTTCTGTCTAGCGTGACATAATATTGTGGTTTATGGTTCAGAACATTGCAATCAAGAGAAATATTCCCAAATGCACGACACTAATGATTCACTAAAACTTGATTTTAAGCACGGTTTTTTAAAATAGTGTAAGAAATATTTCGTTTGCACATTACAAATGGTGAAGGTCATAATAATAGTCATTAAGTATGTTCGAAACTCTTGCACGACGAGTGCAAGACACATTTGGATACAGTTGGTAGAGATAATATTACTGTATACTATGTTTTGAAATGACTAATCAATCATAATCAATCTAGTAAACAATACGATGCATCTCTAATATATTATTTTAAACTTACATTTTAATATTTGCGAATCACTTTGAATTGAAAAAACTTAACGTCTATATTGAATTAATCTGTACATTTTAAACACATTCCCTATATAACTGATCAAATAAATTTATAATAAATAACATATCCAATATAAATATTACGCCTTACAAACATTTCCACGGCTGACTGACTGACAGGAGAAAGAAATTAGAATTTATTTATTTGACGTTTCCGACTTATCCACGAATTAGTGATGGCAGTTGGTACGTCTTTTGGTTCATGGTTAGTAACAATGAAAAATCATATGAAAATTGGAATCCGACACACTAGTTAAAATTTTTGCGTCATTGGCAGTGAAAACCAAGTGTCCTTTGGCTTTTGGAAACATAAGCCAGTCCTTGAATAGTTATATTTCCTTTTTTTTATCACTAGATACTTAGCCGACAATTCGTTTAAGTGGTTCGTTTATTTGACTTATTTACTAAAAATTAATTAATAATAGACGAAATTGCCTCAATCGAAAGAATATCGCTGGATGCAGCATTTTTTTAAAAGTTATTCCTGCATGTCAGAAATCGTCCAAACGGCATTTTAAGTTTGTCTAAACTAAATAATTACAATCTAAAGTAGTAGTTTAATAAACGGGTAGATATTTTTGTTCGTATTCGTTCGTATGTAATCTAAATTTTGTGTAAATATTTATCGTTAAAAGTTTGTTTTAAAAATGTACTGTTTTAAAACTTCTTTTACGTCATTTTAAATATAACAATAACAACTGTTGAGACATTTTGACTAATAACTTAATGATAAGATGTAAGATATATTTATAACTTTCCTGTCAAAACCTTAATAACGAATCACTACAAACAATCAAACAATAACACTGACCATAAGGTAAAAAAAAAATCTTACAATACACTCTAGCTAAAACACCAGGGGCCACTAACACCAATTTCTTAACCTGCAAATAACTTTAATTTCTACGGGTATACTTTCTATGATTATCGATAAAAACTGCAAGTTAACATTAGTACAAGTAAATCACCATCGTTCAATATTGTCAGTCGTCGTTAAGTATCGTCAAATTTCACCAGCGAACACTGTACACATCAGATGAAATTGAGTAAAAGTAGTAATCATCCCATCACTACAGAAGACCGCTACCGCATTTTTTTTTTATTATCATGCGGCAATGTCATATATTATTTAGGATTGAAATCAATGGTGTTTATTGCCAGATGGTTGTATAGAAAATTATTCAATATCCACTATTGCTTACAGATGTCAAGGCCATCCGTCAATTAATTAAAACAAAATGTTAAGTTTTCCAAAAAATATGAAACTTAAAATGTCATAGCTAGTCGTAGCGTAGTGGTTAGCCGTAGTAGTAGCATAATGAAAAATGGCATACGAATAAGTTTCGAGTACTGTGGAAGTATGAATTGCTTTATATGTTTTTTTTGCATCCACTGCGGTCAATAAAGTTAAAAATATATTAATATTTATTTATTTTGTAAGCAGCACGTGATTAAACCATGCTCCCTTTCGATAACTATAGCTAGATATTTTATTTTTTTAATGAATTTACTTATTTTAAATCAGGAATTGCTTAAAGCTATATATATTCAATAGTTTTTTCCACGTCTTTAGTTAAATAAAAGATTTACCGAAATAATTCTGTAAATTTAGGATTAGGAGTAGGCTTGTGTACGTGGTAAGTGTGTATTCATACATACATCTGTACAATACAGAGTATGTTGTCGTTTGAGTATTTAGAGTTTATATATATATTTATATATTTATAGTTCATTTACACAGAGGTTTATCATAGGCCTAAGGTGGCACACTGGTATAATTTTGTAGTTTGTAGACAGGCGATTTACAATGAAATAAAATCGAATGAGAAAAAGAAAAGAGTAAGAGGGATGCAGATTAAATCCCTCATCAGATCCGTCATGTCAATTATAAAATAGTTTAGAAGCGCAGATATATTCATATCGACCATGAGGTAAACATTGAAAATAATATTCCTGATAAATTTAAACTACTAATATAAATTTCTCTATACAATATATAATATATATATATTTTATTTTTAAATATTATTTTCTCAATTTCACTTAGATAGATCCACAGGTACGCTAATAATAATAGTAGTTTTAATGAATGCCTAAAGCGCGACAATTTCATTTGCACTAGGGTAGGTCTGGGGCTGATATTAGTATATATGAGTCTGTATAATATTAGGAATCAATTGATTTTTTTAACTGTATTAAAAATTACTTTTACGAATATAAAAAAAACTAATATGGTTGATTGGTGGTATTATATTTTACTAAAACGATTCCAAGCTGAGGTTTAAGAAATTGAACGAAACTTGGAGCCCTCAACTGTATCTGGGTTAGGTTAGGTTACATAGACTTAAGAAGAAATAAGATAGTTCTATATGTAGGTAGTTTTAAATGAGCTTAGATAATGTCTTTTATAACAGACAAGTAATGCGAGAGCTACAGAAACACATTTTTTTTTTTTGTTTATTTTTTGCATAATTTACACAAATAAGGCGCATTTTTTATGTAATAACCTAAAATATGACTGAACAGTTCTGTTTTATGAATAGTTCGCTCTCCGTTTCGTGTTAAAAACATGATGTTTTTAATTTCAAAAGAATCGTGAAGTGCCATAAAACAAATATCAGCACATAACGATAAAGGACATCCATAGTTCCCAGTCCGCCAAATGGAAATGTCAAATGTATCGCTCGAAATTTGAAATAGTTTTGTTTTGAACTGTCATGTTATTTCACTTCACGATAATCTTGTTGTCTGTATTATGAATTGATTTGAAAAAGGTTAAGATGAATTTGGTCAGAGGGTTTCAGGAGCGCGGTGTCCTTGATAATAATGTATATTACTTGATATTTGGCGGAAAAACGACAGATGAACCGTTGCAAGTTAGGATTTTAACATTTTTATCGAAGTGTGTAATTACGAATAAATTTTAATAAATAATTTATTTGCAGTTCGCACCGTCTCTTTATCTCAAAGAAATGCAATTGTCTTATGAGCATAGGCAAAAAAGATTGGAGCGTCTAATTGCTCGTAAGTTGATACCACAGGATTTTACACGATCGCTTTGCTCGAATAAGAAAAAGTGTGAGCCTCCATTTAGAACAATTGGAGTCACACCCCAGATTATATTGTTTCAAAATGTGGAACTTGGTTCGGCCGTTACAATTTCATTCAACGTCAAAAACGTATCGGAGGTAAGTTATCTATAAATAATTTTATCGTGATATTTTTTTCGCGTTGATGAAAAGCGACTTTGTATTTGTAGCCGTGGGGAGTGGAGCGATTCCATCCTGCACCCAAGAATTTTGGTATTGGAAATTAACCTACTTTCCTCAGTAATATAAATTTATATTTTAATCGGCAAAACAAGGATACAGCGAAATTGAGGAGAGTAAAATTAGGGTTTATAATAAACAGATTATATTATTTACATACTTTTAGCAATTTTATTTTGTGTTTTATAATCTAAGATATATTAAAAGCATCACAGGGGGACTTTTGTTCTATATAAATCTTTAACTTAATATAGGTATTATGATATGTCTATAGGTAACTATACAAACGCACAGAGTTTTGCTCACAGATTGTATATTTATTTCTATATTGTAGAATGCCGGGTGAAGGAAATTCCCAATTCACAATGCCATTTTATAACATTTTTCAACTTACTTATTTACTCTGTTGAACATGGTAAAACTTTAAGTATTTCTTTGTCACTAAAAAAATAAAGAAGAATGTCCACAATTGTTAAAATGATAGAAATAAGAAAGTTGCCTTATTTTGCCCATGTAATGGTACCATATTCGCTTAGCAAACATTGACAATCATGTTGATTTAAATAATCTAATTAATCATAACTCTAAAAAGAGATTCCGTCACCTGACTAAACCACTTCCGGCGTTTTTTAAGCCATAATGTCTTTCATCTGTCAGGAATGAGTTTGCTAATAGCTTTTCCTTGAATTATCAGGGCTAACCAGAAAATGTTTAAACATCTTTCTTGAATGTAATTTGAAAACTGCTCTGGCAACATCATTCTACATCCGGACGCAGAAAAAGAGACATTGGCAGTAGGGCGAAATCTTTCAGCTATCCTTTAGACCCGTCCTTTAGATCTGTGTCCCCCGCGAATTCAATAATAATTCAATAGTAGTAATAATAGTAATAGTATTCGAATTTATTGGTTATTCACAAATCCTTAATCTCTTATTAATATTTCCTTTAAACGCTCTCACATGTACCTGACCTTAGTCAGTGATTTCTTTGATAGTTATGCTATTACCGCACATGCTAAATTTAACAAAAATAACTTTATTTTTTAATTTCAGTCATCAAAAGCCCTGAATATTAATTATGAAGAATCACCACATTTCAACATCACTGCCGCAACAAGCCGAGCCTCCCGGTTGGCTCCTGGAATGTGTTTTTCCTTTTTGGTCACCTTCACCCCAACCAGACCTCAAGATTATGTTTATCAAGTGGTATTTGCCACTGAATCGGAGTCTTATTATCTTCCTATAATTGGTAACTTGTATTATAATTATTTTTAAATAAAAACAATTGTCGAAATCATAGAGCTCTAATTTGAAAATAATTATCAACAATTCGGACCCAATGGTGATTCCACTATTTGTGCACCAAATTTTTGAATTAGAATCCTGGAACATCAGCTTGAAGATGTTTTGCTGGCTACAATGAAAATCGTAAACAGATCAGTTTTAACTATATCTGTCATTAACCGCACAAAAAAAATCTACTAGACAACTACATTTTCCCTTTTTCTTGAATCCGGAGTCTTTTAAAAAGTATCAATCTGCTCCTGGATACAAAACCTACAGAGTAATTTGATGTATGTTTTGATTTATTTTTTAAATTCTAAAATGGTGTAGGCATGTTAAAAAAGCAAAATACTTTATCTGTTTTATCACTAATGTATTTATTAGATTGATAACTTTCAGCAATTGGACCCCGGCCGCTCCTTGACTTTCCCGACTCAATAACAATACCTCCAGCCCCTATTAAAATTGAAACATCCACTAGTTTGATAATACGAAATATTGGAACATCCGTAGCTTATTTTAAGATGTCTTCAGTGAGGTAAGCTATCATTTTTCTGCTTTAACTTCAAACATTATGCTTTATTATTATCTGAGGAGTCCTTTGCTAAACCCATGCTTTAAGTATGATCACATTCATTCTAAATGGGTTTTATTAACATATTTCTCCCGAATTAAACCATATTTTTCAACCGGTACATTATATTGGGGCAAAGCATGGCTAGCTATTATGCCTAGAACGGAAGTATCAATAAATCTGATGTTTAGTCAATTTCAAGCTGTTGGTCCCCTATGCATCCAACTGGGACAGATGTGTTTGGTGAAATTATAAATTAAGAAGATAAATGTCGAGAAAGATGTAATGTGCTCATAGATCCAAGCTTTGCTAGAAAGATCTGAAAGGTGTTTCTCTTTGAGAACTCTTGATTTTTCTTGAAGGTAAGCTTCCTACCTGGGGTCAAGGCTAGTGGGAACGATTGGATCGGATTTTCAACTGTCGGATTTCGGTTATTTGACGGTTTAATTTCGAGGCAAGGGGTCCAGACACATAAGGACTCGGCCCTCTGCACACAACTTGGAATACAGCTTAGGGCCTCTAGAAAGTACTGATGGAACATTAGATAATGAGAGGAATATCCTCCATCTTTGTTAAAGCTTTAGCCTGTTTCTTATCAAAGGCTTCAGGAAAAATGTTGAAAGTGATGTATGTGCTGTTAGGAAGAGTCAACGGACCATTTTAGTATTTTCCTACATTTGTTCTAAAGTTATTGCTATTGATAATTTGAACAAAATATGTAAAAAAAGAGTTTTTATAAAATTTTGTTTTATTTAAAAAAAAAAGAACAATGGTGGTTTTGATAAAATAGGACAGAATGCCATAATATATAATTGCACACCTTAGTTAAGAAATGGTACAATTTAAGGACAAATTCAGTAGATCGTAGGGACTTTTTTAGGTCTAACGAGAAAACTGTGATTTGCCTCATAAATGTTCTGGCAAGTAATTTTTTATGAACACTATATGAACTAGACACCTGCCAATGATAAGGCCTTTTAAGGAAAATATTTTTCAAGAAAAATCAGCTCAAAGCCTTCCTAATCTTAACATGAGATACATTTCATACTGGCAGATTATTGTCTCAAAAGCGATGAAAAAGTAAACATACTTTACGAATAACTTAACCTCATTTGCACTTGTTCCCCTAAATCAGATAAATAGATGAACTCGTCCTTAAAAAGTGACATTATAGTTGTTTTAGAGTTCTCAAAATAATTAACAAAATATATATATCATATGAGTTAAAATAGTTAAATATGGTTTATAAGAATATATTTTTCCAGGCCATTTAGTGTGCAACCAAAGTCTGGACAACTCATTCCTGATGCAACGATGGAATTGACGGTGTCAATTAATAGTAAAACTGAAGGAGAGTCAGCTGGATATTTATTCATTGATTATGATTCAGGTATGGGATATATATTTTGTGACCATTGAAGTGTTTGCTGTGAAATAATTACATTTATATTTAATAAGTGACATTTGGTCAAAAATAATATTATAATAGACAATAAACAATAAATAAATGCTATGAGGCTATCACACCAACATTTCACATAATTCATTTATTATTAAAATTTTTGTTTTTACTCTAGTTTTCTTTATGACAAGCTATTAACCGAATTCAGCTAAGTGGTTAATTTTTGGGACCTCAAGCTTTGAATGCAAATACAACCAGTTTTATGAATGAAATATATACTGAATTTAATAACATTTTAATTTTCAGGTGAATCGTTCTGTGTGAATTTGTATGGATCATCCGAATCGTTGAATGTGCGCCTAGAGAAATCAATTGTAAGATTCGACGAAACTTACATTGGACTTCAACGGCAGAAGTTAATTGTTCTCCACAATAGATCGCCTCACATTGTCAAATATTCCTGGGTTCAACATGAAACTGAAACAGAAGGTATTTAACCCGTCAGTTTCATAATTAGTTAGGAAGGTAGTCTGATTAAATTGAAAAAACTCAAGTAATTTGATCATTTTACCACTAATCCAAAGATTTATTAAATATATTGTAGCGTTTGATGGATCGACCGGATGACGCCGACGCTACTGGCCGACGGGAGCCGATGCGTCGCGAGTACAGCCGAACGGTCGTTCGATAGCTGCGTAGACCGCGGCTGCATGCACAAGCAGCGTTAACCTAACAGACCACCATTGGAGCTTGAGCGCGGCACTCGTATTATTATATCGCTTACATGTTTGATAGCACCTGTTGTTAACGACTAGCTTAAATACATACAACGATTTTGGACACGGAACACAACTGTTTTCTTCACCTCCACCCTTCCGAAGAGATAATTCACCCCATCCATCTCGGGTGTTAGTACATCGGTCCACTGTGCTCACTGCAACTGCCTAGGCACGATTAGCAACATACGGCGGCCGACGTAACATATATTTTAAATAGTTTATTGCCTCAAATTTGTCTTTCTTTTAACGCAAACTACTGTTTTTTTTATTTCCTGTATATGTTTATGTTTTCAAAAAAGATATTGTTTGAAAACTTTATTTAACCTTTTTTTTAACAAATGCTTCGTCATCAAATTTATTAGGTTCGCAGATTAGATTCGAATGTAGATATTGTAGGTTTTACAGTTCATTAGTTAATCAGATATTGTCTAAAAAAATGTAAAATTTTGCAGTGATTTATTTTTCTGATACTTTCTTAAAACCCCAATAATGTTACTAATAGATTGGTGTCACTAAATAGTAAAGCTATGATTGTTAAAGAAACCTTTCCTTAAAGGAATAACTAGTCAATTAGGACTGTTGATTAGCTGTTAGGTCTAAGAACACCCCTAATTTACTACAATGTATACAAAAATATTTTTTTGCAGAATTCAAAAATAAAGAAAAGTTAGCAAAAAAATTCAACGCTATAAAAATTAACGAAGTGCCCAAATCAGCTAAATTGGAATATTTTGATGTATGTGATAATCACATGCATAAGCTCGCTGGGCGTAGAATTTACAATGATGAAATTAGAGCTCTTGTGTCTGGAAATGTCTTTCCGTTTCAAGATCATGACTTCAAAATCACACCCCTAGTAAGTCATTTTTACTGAACACCACATCTTACAAGTTGTCTCAAATACCGCTCCTGATTTTGAGTTAAGTTCCATCATTTCACAGAAAAAAGGTCAGGGTGAACTTCTATACTGTAACCAGTTTCTAAACCCATTGCGGTTGTAAATTCTCAAGCTGTTGGTTCCCCTCTTATCCCTCACAAGATTTTAATAATAAACTTGTCTAAAACTTTCCGCACTATGTTTGTACTAGTACTTAATTTTCTCACAAAAACTATTTTGTAAAACCTACACAACGACAACCCACTTATTCCACTTAATTTGACTTGTCAAATTTATTATGAAATATTTGAATATTGGGTCTACCAGACTCGCTCACAAAGCAGAAATACCTATTTTATAACACTTTCAC
Organism: Neomicropteryx cornuta; assembly: GCA_020383195.1. Lineage (NCBI taxonomy): Eukaryota > Metazoa > Arthropoda > Insecta > Lepidoptera > Micropterigidae > Neomicropteryx > Neomicropteryx cornuta. Next base: position 22,275,587 of record JAHKQU010000012.1, read on the forward strand.
TGATTGCCTTGTTTGTTTTTGAAACTACATAGTTTGAAACAACTGTCTTTACAATATTATGTTTTATTTAAATTATATATTTTTATTTTAGTAATAAAGGGTGACTTAAGAAGTATTTTTTACGGTCTGCACGGGTGCCTAATTATTGGTGGAGAATTTATTAGAATTACTATTTAGGTGCAATTAAATTATTTCAGGATGGAGAAATATGGCCAAATGCTGTCACGGAGGTGCTAGTCACTTACGAACCGAAAGCTATAGAAGAATCAGTGTCTGCCAAAGCATTTTGTGAAATAACCGGCCTAACAAACAGATTACCTCTGGCGATGTTCGGAAGTTCCATGGGCTCAAGATTAAGTCTCAGCGTTCAAAATTTGAATCTAGACTATATTTATTTCGGTGCAGCCGTCAATTATGAATTAGTTGTGTCAAACCATGGTATAAGTTTTTAGAGTCTAGTAAAATTCTAAATTCTTATTAAAGAATGTAGGATAATAAAATACCGTAGATTTCAAACATTAGCTCCGTGGATATATTCCTTGTAAGATTTTTTTTGTAGATTCCAATTAAATTGATCTTAAATATAAACTTCTATTTCGATTTCTTAATCTAGAATTATAATTAAGAATCATTTTATTTCACAACCCGGTCATTTCCCAATACAAAATTTGTGATTTTGTGACTTCTTTTTTGTAAATTTAGAAGAAATGTAGATATTCAGTGGATATTATTTTATCTCATAATTATCTGGGTTAATATGGCTAACACCCTGTAGCTATCATATAATATCAACGCTTTTATATATTGTTTAGTAGTAGTAAATTATTTAACCAAAACATGTGGTACAGCTAGGCCCTACAGGCATCATTAAAGGCATCTACCACCCAGACTACTCCGCATGTGGTATCAACGTATGATGGGTTGCTGCAGCACTTTTAGCCCATTCAATGTGCGTTTCGGACGGCCTTACGACAGTGGATCTGAGTAGATTGTCGCCTCTATGACCATCCATGACCTTCCTTTATCACGAGTGATTTGTGAAAACAGAATGTGCTCTTAGTAATACGATTCTCTTAAGAAACCTTTGGCCCTATACACATGCAGTCGAGCTAGAAGCATGCAAGTTTCTATGTTTAAAATTCTCCTCAAGAGTCTATTTCAGGGTCTATATATGCTACGGTACGCCCTACCTAGGTAGGTAGGGTGTATCGTGTATGTACGACAACCCTGCATCACACACACTTGCAGTCTCTCAGAGTCGATCGTAAGTAGTCTAAAAATATTGAGGTAGATCGCCAGCAGTTCAAGTTTGAGCACCCCTGCTCTATTTTATGTCAACTAAAGCAGCAAACTAAAGTGACTACGCGGACGGCTGCTATAACTTTACTTTTGCAACATTAACTGTTCTCTTTCTATTTTAGGTGAAATCCCCGGTGAGCTAATGTATGTTCCCGGATCATCCTTATTTGGAATGGATATGAAATGTCAGCCAGAATGCTTACAAGTCATCCCCGATAAATTATCTTTGTTCACCATTACATTTCATAGTAAAACCCTCGGCGATTTTGTTGAAGAACTCAACTTTCTAATTAGAGACACCGGAAAGAAATTGAAGCTTGTTGTAAAGTAATTATATAGCAATAAATTTATATTTTTGCCGTTTAGATAACACTCACTGACCAGGAAGTAGACGTGCTTCTTAGACCACCAACGGCTTCCTATCAATCCACAGTTGAATACGAAAATAGAGAAACTACTGTAGTACTGTGTAGATTTTTAATATCCATTTGGAAGGTACTAAATTCTCTGTTTTCCAATCTACCCCGTCGAACAAAATCCCTATGCTGTTCTTGCAGTGTTGCCTCCAAACCTTTCACGGTGAGCCTAGTCTCCGTCAGTGATTTTTAGCTACCTACGCGTGTATCACAAAATTATAACCTAATATGAATATACTCGGTATTTGTCACAATTAGTAACAATTACTCTTACAATCATTTTTGTATTTATTGTAAGTATAGGTCCATTTTAGGTAATTATTGTGTGATTGTATGTGTACCCCTGAAATAAAAGGCAGGTTAATAATTTTATTTAGTAATGACTTGAATATTTGCACGAGGTACTGGGATGAACTAGTCCAGATGGATGGTGTCCTGGGAGGATTTTTGAGCTAGGTGAATGTCAATATAGAATCCCATTCATTAGAATTACTGAATAGTGGGTATTCTTCATGTGACATTTAGTTCTTCGGTAAATATTGGATGACATGTCAACAACAAAATTGTACCAACGGCAAACTCTGAAGCTCAATAATAAGTAGATTTTTACCATAAACTATATTTAATATATGATCTAACAGAGGGAGCATGCAGAACTCTGCAGAACGACAACTCTAGCAGTAAACTAACTAATGTTACACTTTATTCTACATAAATAACTAAAGTCGTACAAACAACAAAGGATAACAAATCAAGAGCAATGTGTTTTGGTGTAGCCAAACGTACATAGGTTTGAATATTTTAATTCAATATCTACTATTGTGTTTTTTCAGAGGCACCGTTGTCCCCCCTAAAATAAAATTTGATCCTGAAGTGCTGGATTTTGGCATTGTGTCACTTGGTAATATTGTCATGTATTGATTTTCAATTTTAAAAGGGAATATACATGTGGGCCAATGGCAACAGTCATTCTTTATTAAAGAGTATTTAATTTTTATTGATTTTTCACAACTTTTATGTTTTTTAGTGCGGGACTTCAGCATGTTAACACAATTAATACATCGTTACACAATTAAAACACTGTTAACACAATTAACGCTTAAAATAAACTTTTTTTGAATTGTTGCTTTTATCATAATAGTGTTTTACATGGTATAGTTGAATAATTAACATATTTTAATTATTCAACTATGCCATATATATATATATAAGTGAATATTTCATATTTTGGTGACATGCTCATGTCATGAGTTAACAGGTTTAAGTCAACTTATTATGAACTCACTTTGTTTCACTAGACATGACATTTTTTATATCCTTTGTCATTTGAGTGTTTCTTAATAATTCTACAAATAATGTTAATTGCCATTAATTAAGATTATATGTTAATTAATGTCCTAATTATCTCTCAAATTGTAAATTTATCAAGATTTTACCTTGTATTTTTTTTATAAGAAAATTTTTTTTTTAAGAAAATATTTTTCATGTTGGCATTATGACGTATGTAAGAACTCATCGCTAAATTTTTTTTTACAATGTTTACATTATAACTTGCAAAGAAATCAACCATATACAAACGGATTAAAATTTTACCCTTTTACAGGCGTTTCAGCTGTAATAAATATGAGGTTGAGTAATTTGTCCAATGTGGGTTTCAATATAAGCATGCAGGTGACATCGAATGGACCGGACTACAACAGTTTATCACTCAAGGAATACGAAATGTATGCTGTGAAACCCCCTCTTCCAGACTGGCCTAAAGAATTTACAATTTACCCATCAAGTAAAGCCATTTCTGAGATGAGTTCTGTTGTTATAAAGGTAATATTTTGTTTTACACTTTGCTAAACTACAAGGTCTTCAATTTTTAATAATTAAGCCCTCTTAATTAAAGCCTAATTGTTGTTAGCATACGAAATGATTTTTAAGTTCATTATATCCTATTGTCGGAAACTACTATCTTTACTTTATCCAGTCTAAAATCCACAAAAAGACCACGAGTAATTTAGACATTCACTCGAAACAATAAAATTTAAGAGATTGGAAAATTTCTTTCCAATAATTGTTTTCAATTATTTTTGATACAGTGATAAACGAATTCGAATGATGTATAATTTAATCGTTTTTTTTTGTCTATGTTTTCTTATCAACACCCGATATGCAAATTTTTATGCAAATATGCGTTATTGGGCAAACGTCAGGTAAATAAAATTTATATTTTTTTTTTTAAAACTTTATCTACAAACATGAGACTCCGTGGTCACTCTTTGAAGCTAAACAAGAATTGTAATTCAAACCCAAGACAGCATTTTTTGTCCAATCGAGTGGTGGACTCTCGAAATGAACTACCTTAGGAAGTGATAAGTGCTCTTTCAGTTAACAGGTTTAAAAACAAATTAGTCAAATACTTAAAATAACAAAAACACTATTAAATGCACTCAATACAGGAAATACACGCATCAGCTTGAATCTGCTAGTGTTATAAAATAAATAGTTTCTATGCCTTGCCTTCTATGTCTTGATGGGCTTAACATCAGTAAGTAATATGTATGTCAGCTACTTAAAAATCATATTTGATTATGTTTTTAGGTGGAGCTGATAGCAAATATTCAGCGAAAATGCAATACCACCTTAGAGATTGAGGTGGAGGCGAGCGAGTCAATGCCATTCTACATTCCGGTCAGTTTTATCGCCGAAATTCCTTCCCTGACCATTGCACGGCCCATCAACATTACTACAGGATTCCTTGATTATCCTTATAGTTTCAATTTGGAAATTGAGAATGAAACGAGTTTGTGGGGATATTTCATTCTGGCACCTATCATGGTAATTATTTATTTCAGTATACAAGAAAAAGGTGGTATTGTTTGCATCACATTTTAATAATTAACCGCTAAAAATGAAGATACTGAGAATTTTGAATATTTTTATTTTAACATTTGATATTTATTTATTAAGATTTGATATTTTAATTTTAGCCTTTATTTATACAGATATTTTTTTTATGTTAATTTTTTTTATTACTTAAGGAATAAAAAAATCCCATCTTACTGCGTTTTGTAATCCGAAACTTACGTTCACATCGTCTACACAAAACAGTAGTTTATTTTTGTTAAACCACTACAAACAATAACAAGAGCTCTCCAAGACCACTCGTTTTGCAGTGACTTGTCGTTTCGTACCCTTACATTGTACGGGAGAGTGGGGGATATTTCGGATGGTCCTCCGTCCAGTTATCTTCGAGTATTAGTCATTTGAAAGTCAACCATGTTGTGTCACTCATAATTTTGTAATAACAGTTTTTCAAAGAGGACTCAAGCTAATTTTTTTCAAGGCCCTTAATTCTACTTATTTCCCCTACAATACTTTTGACTGAAAATGATCTTGCCTACATACATACCCCCTTTTCATTTTATCTATCATTTATGGGACAACCTTTATAATATAATGATTATACTGAAATTGCTATTCTTTCGTAGCTACAAACTGAAGGTCCCGTTGTTTTTGAAGTAGACAAAAAGGAGGGATTTATAGAACCGAAATGCACATTAAAATTTTCATTCGCAATTAAAGCAACAGAACTCGGAAACCACGATGTCCCTTTCGGGTAATGCATTGCCTAATATTTACTGAATACGTAGTTGGTAGGACTGCACTATCAATTAGTGAAAAATCTCGCAGGCACGTTTGTGTTCGCAGATTATGATATATAGAGAAATCTGACATTAAATTCATTCAATACTAATTATGTCTTCAAACCCGGCGTTTTGCCACAAACTGACAGGATATTTCTGCTTAAAAGAACAGTGTGAGAAAAAAAATGTTTCATATTTAATTTAAAATAAGATTTTTAAAAACATTTTTTTTTTAAACTCATGTCTGGTTTTAAAATCTTAAGTCAGAGAACTCTCTTGAATCTTTAAAACATATTTATCAAATTGGCTTTATAATGAACGCTTGATAAAAAATTCAATATATTTTATTAATATTCTCAAAAATTATGTCTTTCAAATAGTATAATATGAATATGTACAACAACCGCTTTCTAAAGCTATTAAAATATTCCTAAAATGTAAGTCCACAGTGTCAATGCCTTTATATAAAACATAACCTTTATGCCATGCCTTTTTATGTTTTTTTTTTATGTTGTATGTACTATGTAAAATTGTTGGTTTCTCCAATAAAGATAAATAAAATAAAATAAAACATATGTTGTATTGAAACAAATTTCTAGCAAAAGAACATTATGTCGAAATATGCTATTGGTAATCGACCGTGTTTTTGTATACTAAGGAAGATTCCTGTTAGATTCCGTATTGTTTTTTTTTTTGTTTTAGAATTGTTCTGTTTGGAACGTGCCAAGTGGTGAATCTATGTAACATTTCAATTGTTGGCGTTGGGCCTGTCATATCTGTCACTCCAATAGCGATGCTCTGGGGTGAGGTACACACTCTCTCAAAAGAGATACGACTGTTAACGGTTATTAATGATTCACCAATAGCCGCCCGCTATTCATGTAGATTTGTGAGTTTGTATTATTTTTTTTTTAGTTATATTTTAGTTTTAATAAAATTATTTTTTGCTTTAAGTTAGTCTAATAATCATTAATCAGCACACGTTGCATCCACTGTGAAATAACCAGAGCAGCTGTCATCTAAATTCTATCATCTACATTTTATGTACTCATATAATTACTATTAATAGAGTATTAATTTTTTATAAGGGTCATAGCAAGTTTCATCTTTTTTTATCGGAATGGTGTAATTTTAAACAACGTATTCAGATTTTCATCATTCTTCATAACCCCAAACATTGTATGTAGAACTTTGGATATTTTGTTTGCATTTCTCAGCATCGTTTTTATAATGTTATAAAGAATTTAAAAAATACAGTAAACTTATAATTTCTCTCACTTACCGCATTAGTTACTATTTACACCCACAACACCTACGAGGGCACAATATGAAATAACTAAAACTGGGTTTGACACGAATATTGGAACTAAATTTTTACCGCAGACCATTTGAATTGTGACAGGCTAACGAGACCATGACAAACTTGTCAATTTCCACCGGTCAAAAATAGATCTCTGTCCGACAATAAGTGTTGTCGTTTTGGGATTGTTTTTATTTCTGACTTTCAACATGGTGTTTACCGCTGTGACGAGCTGTAAATAAAAAGTGACGCAATATCAATAGAGAAAGTCATCATATATTCTCTCAGACACTGTTGCAATGACATTTTTTGGCTAATTAATTTTGGGTAATAAATTTGGCTTTTCTACCTAATTCAACTGTTCTGTGGTTTTTACCTAATAAAGGAAATAATAGGAAATAATAAGCTTTGAGTCAGTGGGCACAATATTCAAGAATAATTTTACTATGACAAATGTAAATTTTATGTCAATTGAGTAGGTACATAGAATATTATTATTTTGTACGATTAGGTACATTTGTCTCATTAAATATCTTCAAACAAGCGAAGCGCTGATTTTTAACACAAATCTTACATATAAAGAAATAAAATGTGAGATTGTGGTAGTCTAGTTAATCCAGCGGCCGCTAATTCGAATCCATACATTATAGTCATACCATTTTTAACGCTTCATTACCACCATCTTCCCTAACTCTATTACAAGTAAATTTAGCTTACTAGAGTTGGGCCCAAAGTGACTTAGGTCATAGTAATTTTCACAATAGTCATAAAAAAGATAAAAATAAAGGAAAGGGTAAGAGGAATATGTAAAACTAAAACATATGTAAACATAAAAATTGGTATATAAATATTGGAATGTCATGTGATTATGGATGTAATGAAATTGTGAACTTGTAGGTACGAGCATTGATTATATAGTGGTTTATAGATTGCCCTACTCTTCTTCATCATCTCAGCATATATTTGTCCACTGTTGGACGTATGCCTCTTGATTAGCTCTTCATTTTGGTCTGTGTGCGGCGGTTCTGGTTCAGGTCGGCCCTACCGTCTTCTTGATATCGTCCGACCATCTGGCTGGTGGTCTTCCAACACTTCTACTTCCTGCATGGGGCCTCCAGTGTAGGACTCTAGTGCTCCATCTCTCATCATCTCTACGGCATACGTGTCCCGCCCATTGCCATTTAGTTGTGCAACTCGTTCCCCAACATCGGTGGCTTTGGTGCGTTGGCGAATGGCTTCATTCCATAATTTATCTAAGAGAGTGATCCCAAGCATAGAGCGTTCCATTGCCCTCTGTGCAACTTTGAGGCGGTGGATCATCCCGGTGGTAAGTGTCCATGTTTCGCAAGCATATGTCATTACTGGAAGAACACATTGATTATAGACTCGGGTTTTTAGGGACTGTGGTATCTAGGATTGAAACACATCTTTTTTTCCAAGAGTTTTCCAATTGCCCTACTACTAAGAAGAAATTGGAAACCAGCACAAACAAACAAACAACACAAAACAAACAAACAAAATGCAGATGTCGCATCATGTTTCAAATATCCTTAAACCATTATAAAAGTAAACAGTTTCATAGTTTTGAATGACAGATGGCAATAACATTTATGTGTATATTGAAAATTATTAACAAACATCGTGGACTTCGTGTTTCCGCAGTATAAACTTTTCTAAATTGTAAAGATTTATGCTTCTATGTGGTTTGCGTCTGGGCTATTCACCAACAAAACAATATTTTTTGATTAGGTTGACCTATCTAAAATGTTTATGTAATCAATGGTATAACGTATAAAAACAAAATTATACACGTCACACTTTCTTATCTCACAGTGTATGCTCGTCGTATTATAATAATCAATTGTGTACAATTTATTAGTGTCTTGAATCTTTGTAGGCGCAGAACCACTCTCCGTTTTCTGTAGAGCCATCATCAGGTGTCATTGAACCACACACAACTGTCGACTTAAGCCTGGGCGTCTATTTGGTTGATGAAGTGGCGGTTACAGGGAGACTAATTATACTTATAGAGAATACCAAAATGAAAATCGTAAGGCAATAAATAACTATAGTATATTTTATTTACAACATTAAAATTAAACGCAACCAGTCACACCTGGGGTAAGTTTATCAGAGACGAAAAAAGTGCAGATTTAGGCTTATCAGCATAAGCTGCCCTGCCTAAAACTAATAATAATAATAATAATAACTATTAGCGGCAAGTATGTATAGTTATTACTAATTCGCACATGCAAAATATTAAGGCTGACCGTAGAGCTATTCGTCCCTTTGTGTGGTCTACAAACTGCCTCACTTGATTACTGTTATAGCCCGGTATTTCTGCCTCTAATTTTCCTCGGTGAGAGATGTTATCGAATGTTGTTTCAAATCAAGTTGATAAATTCTTAGTAGTAATCTCGCGGATACGCTTGCCAAGCTGTCACTCTGAAAGTTAGAAACGCACTGAGCTGAAGACATCATTTCCAAGACAAGTCGCGACACAGACGTCTTTCAACGCGCTCAATATTTTCATTCATATTGAGGTAGGTAATTTGACGAACGCTCATCAAATTCAACTGAACATAGAATAAACAAATATGATAAAGATCATGATGCAAATTAATCTGCTTTAGACGGTACCTCTCACAGCAAAGTCTATTGGGACAAGTATAACATTCCATCCATCAATGTCTCCTTGCCTGGACCTTGGTTACTTATTCACTTATAATGCTGTACAATTCACTCTGGAAGTGAAAAATGCCGGAACAAAAGTGCACCAACTTCAATGGTCGACCGTACCTATGGATGACAAGAAAACAAAAAAAATAACAATAATAACACCTACGTAAGTGATATTAACTAATTGGTAAACAGTTTGAAAGATTATGCAGGATTAATTTATTATTTTATTTAAAATGTCCACATTAAATATGTATTTTAAATGATCTAAAGTCTTTGTAATATAAGTAATCTTAAACATTGCAAAAACAATATTTCCTGCCGTTTTTGTGCCTTGAGTATACTAATCACCATTCGAGCTGTGTAACTTTAAATTTTAATTCAATATCAAAGATCCAACTCAACAAGGAAGATATCAAATTGATTTTCTGCTTGAATCTGTCCTGTTTCCCAGATACATTGTAAGGAATAACCTACTGTAAGGTTATTGTGTTTATTTACCTTCCAATAAAACTGGTATTATCTAGAATATATTGTGAGAGAGTGTCTCTATTTCTCGTCAGTGTCTTACCTCCCGTGTAGTGTATGATTGCCTTTAGTCACCATCCTCGTGCATAGATTATATTCCTCTTTTCTCTTTGTTTCTGTTGTCTCTGTCATATGCAGACAGATCGTATTAATGACAAAATAAAGAAATGTGATACAACTTTTTTTTTAATACTAGGGATGTATTTTGCTTCTTAGTTGAGGCTATGATGGGTTCTTAGGGGAAAATGTATAACAGCATCATGAAGATATGATAACGGTTTTAAAGAGAGCTCAAATTACTTAATCAATAAATTAATCAACACTGTTTTTCTGCCAATAACAACAAACAATTGTTGGAATACTAAAATAAGCCAATTATGTCCATAATAAATGATCAAAATACAATATATTCAATTAATTACTTGCTTCCCGCCGGGTGGTATCAATCTGCCTATTTTTGACCTTAACAAACCTTTTTGAACAAATATTTTGAATCTTTTCTTTCCAGACATAGGATATTTGACATATCACCTACAGAATGGAGAATGGAAAAAAAATCAACTGCACGAGTTATACTCACCACTAAGGTCGTTAAAAAGGCCCAGAGCGTGACAGAGAACTGGTATCTCTATGGATTTATCGAAGGAAGAAATAAACGTGAGGTTGTAATGGACTGTAAAATACAAGCTAAGTTTATTCACCCTCTAACTGAAATCAAAGAAAAGAAAATCGAGTTGTTGTCAAACCTTGGACCTTTTGAGCATAATTTTAAGCTCACAGGTAAATAACTCGTTACTATTTAATATTTTTTACCATGTATAATAAATGAATAAAATATACTAAGATATCTAAAATGGTGAGCCTCCCTAAGTTTCCATCTTCCTGTATAAGAGACATCCGCTTTCCTCGTTTAACATAGCATTAACCCTTACTACTTCAATTTACATTATACCTACGGCATTGTAACACCGTTATGGTATTCGTCACATTGATTTCTACAGAAGAATTACTTCGAAACACTAATATACAACAATTTAGGTTATGGAAGACCATTGATGTGGATACGCGATTCTGACAAAAACGCTATTTTGAAGTGCAAGACCTAATATGGAGTTATTTGTATCATATCATTGCATCATTTACGTAATGCAGTGTGATGCAAGTAACAAGGCACGCACACACATGAAGCATTCAGGTATATAAAAACCACAGACACAAGACGGACACAAGGAGTTACTTCACCAGCCCACTGAAACACACCTGCAAGTTGCTACGGTTTCTCGCTATATTTTACATTTCATTTTTAATAAATTTAACTCGCAAGATTATACTTACTTTTAACTTTATTACTAACTAAGAATTACGTGTTTTGAAACATTTATTAATAATAAATAGTTTAACCAAGTGTACCTTATTTCTACTAACGACGACAACATCAAAATCATAATCTTGATTTTCTCTCCATTTTTTTTATAATCTATGAGCCCACCATGTAGATCATTACAATATTTTTTTATGGACAGATCAGCAGGGTGAGATGGAAAAGAGGGTGGTGGATATAAATAACTCAATTTCATTTTTACTAACTCTTTGACCAATCGGATACTTTTTTTCCTTTTTTCTTTCTGCAATAAATATAGGGTCTACTGTATTGTGTGATTAAGAATCATCAACTACAGGTCATCACTAATAAATGTCTCTTATCAAACCACCGACCATAACACCTAACCAGTATAATATTGTTAAAATCTTTACTCTGTAATATTTTCTTAATTATGATCAAAACATGACCGTCTAGAGTAATATGAATTTATAAATAATTTTGCCTTATTTGCCTATAAATATTTATCAATCAAAGAGCCACGAACTGTGCCATTTCACAAAAGAGGGAACCGTTCAAATTAAAAATATCTTGGTGCCAACATGAACGCGAGCAAAAGATGGTAATGAACTAGACTTATACATTTACTCAAACCTAAGGGAACAGCCTTAATAATTGTAGGTCCTTTACGACACATCAGTCCAGCAAAATACAGAAACTGACAACCATTGACCGGTAAAAAATGATTCAGACAAGTTGATAACTAATATTGTTCCTTACAGAAGCAGCATTAATAAAAAACATTGTGCAATTGGATTTACAAGTGGAGGTGACTGTTTCCTATCCGTTTCTGTTGGTTTACCGCGAAGAGGGCTACCTAATGAACCAGGCATACCCGTGCATCACATGTCCATGCGAGATGAATAATATGGTCTACGATGTGAACACGAAAGATGAGAACGATGAGGCATATATGTCGCTGCAGATATACGAGTGGAGAAACTTCAGCGAATACAAACCACACATTAAGAAGCTGGAGATCCGTGATCCATACAGCAATATTAATACTTTAAAGAAAGGCTATAAGCTCGTTTTTAAAGTAGAACAGTACCTTAAACCCAAGGAGATAATGAAAATTCAAGTTGTCTTCGATTCATCGTTTCACGAGAACATGAAGTCTTTTGTTCTCAAAAAACCTATCACTATCTTGTATGATAGTCATCCACACAAGGTAGCAATTCTGTAATTTAAGAGCCATATGACATATTTTACCTAAATTAGATACTAGTAAAATTAACATACCTTCAATAATACCACCAAAAGATACTTCAAAACTATTAAGCTCCTAAAACTATTCAATTAAATTCGTTAGTTTTGATCATTTTAAGGGAAGTCAAAAATGTCACTGCAGTATAAATAACCAACCTTTATTATGACTTCTTATAAATAATCAAAGTCACAGCAAAATCAAACCCACGAGAGAACTTACTCCCATAAATCCCCCTTCATGGTTCATGCTTACAGAAAGTGGTAACATTATTCCTTCCCTTATATAAAGTTGTTGTTCCACCTTTGCGATTTGGATATGCTCGTTGTTTATTTGAATGATCATTATTGGTAACCAAATACAGGAATACGTCTTAAAATAATGCAATTAATAAAACTTTATTAAATAGTATTTCCCTATTAAACAACATAAGTATAAAACTTATTTAAGGTGAACTTCTATTAATAGTTGTGCGAGTGATTTACTGATCATTAATTATTATTGTTATTAGTTTTAGGCAGGCATTTATGCTGATAAGCCTAAATGTGCACTTGTATCGTCTCTGATAAACTTCTCCAGTCTGTTCTTAAATTCGTTCACATTTCCGGAACTTATCACTGCACTTGGTAACTTATTCCATGCATTCATCACTCTATTTGACATGAAATTCTTCCTCGGATTAGAACTAAAGGTTGTACTTTATCAATGTAATATTTTTATCTTCAATAATTGATGAATAACAAAAAAAGAAAAAATAATAATATGTTGACTAATAAAAACCATAAACAAAAAAAATAGATAATTAAAGAAATACCTACCTACCTCTTTATTAATTTCAATGATTTTATTATTAAAATTTAACTTCTAAACAGTAGGTTTTTGAAATAAAAGTTGAGTAGAATGACAGACGAATTTGATTGAATCTAGTTAAACTCATGTGGTTAGTACATCGTTTGAATACTCTTAAATGTCTTTTTTTCTCCTGCAACTATCCTTGTTGAATGAATAAAAATAGGCTAATTTTTACTTCAAAAGTTCGTATTTTTCTTTGAAGGTATTGTTTATAAAAATATGTCTACAATGCAGGATAAAATCGACGTAACTGCGGAAATAAACTATCCCAATGTAACGTTAAATCCGGAAGAGGTTGATTTTCAGTGCGTTCTGAACGGATGCTCCAGCTATCAGAATATAAGTATACATAATCCGTCACCGCTGACCGTTTACTACGAGTGGTACTGGGAGGAATGCTACGAAGATACTATCGACAATATTGAGGTATATTTTCATAGTGCCTCGTCTTCTCAGCTTCACTTTCACTGCCTTTCTTTTTTTTGTACTAACTCAGAAGTCACTGAGGTTACTCAGGTACTGAGGTTACTGAGGTCATAGATAGCTTATGATAAGGCCATGTAGTATGACAATTTCAACTGGAGGTCATCTTCTGATAACTTGTCTTGGTTACTGCATGAAAATCCACAATACTAGCCACAACAAGCTACCAACAACAAGCCAAGTCAACAATAAACCAATATATGTAGTAAATACGACATGCACTCATTTTTTTGGTTCAACTGGAGATGATAATTTTAATTGTGGATATATGCAGTTGAGGCAGGTGTGTATCTCTCCGTCATCTTTTTAAAAATATAAATAGTGGCAGCATCATTTCAGATAACTGTGTACTTCTGTATAGAACTCAAATATGTTGTCTCTTGCAGTGCAATCGTCGATTAATGTGGTTGTTACTTAACTGCATTTATATTTAAATTGGAATGACTTTCAGTTACTTCTCTCTTTTTAGCCTTATATACCGATTAATCAGAAGTCAGAAGAGGAGCTACCTCATCTTGAACCAATCGAGTACACTACACAGAGTTCTCTAGAAGAAACCTTTTTAGCTACAGGTATTCAATGATTCACTTTAACTACTTATCATATAGCTTGTGTTGACGACATTTGTCAGTGGTGAAAAATTACCTGGCTGGTTGGACACGTTAAGGTTTAAACTCAGAAGCAGGTTTCTTAACGCTGCACCACCAGGTCATTCACATCAAATGTAAATTCGTAACAAACGGTTGTTATTTATTAATTTTCATTTCCACATTTCATTTTCATTAATTGTCTTTCTCAATAATTTATAGTTGAATGAAAATGGTTTTATAATGAAAATTAAAAATTTATTTGCTATAAACTTTGTTTTCCAGATCATCTATTGAGCAACCAAGATACTAACTCGCCAAATATAACTTTTGATAACAAATTATCCAATACATTGGATCCCGATGAACATATTATAAATTCCATTAATGACATCAGGCGTAGATTAGTAGCCATGTTTGATTCGTACGATATAGTCTATGATAATGAAGAAATAATTCAAAAGCTGCCTCCTGCTCCCATCTGCAACATCAATGACAATATGGGACACATTGCGAGTAATTACTTTGAGATATCACCACACAGGGGCTACTTAAAACCCGGAGAGGTTCAATGCCTGACTATCTCTTTCAACCCAACTAACTTGATCTCCGTGGAGACAACAGCCATCTGCCAAGTCCTGGGTGGTCCTCAGTCCATCCTTCATGTGAAAGGAAAGAGTTCAGAGCTGTGTTACAAGCTCGACAAGACGAGTATCAATTTCGGCCGGCGCGTTTTCTATGAAACGTGTTCGGTAATTTTTACCCTGAGGAATACCGGATTTTTACACTTTCATTTCGACAACTACGCTATACTCATTCCACCGGTCGACAAATGTGTTTATCTATTAGCTGGCATTCTAGACGTTACACCGATGAAGGGAATTGTTAAAGCCGGCGAAACTGTAGAAATTAATTGTATGTATTATCCGGGCGTCGCAGGGTACTTCTGTTTAAACGTAACATTAGAAATTGAACATTTGCAGCCCATTATATTAAAGGCTGAAGGTTGGGGAATATTTCCACAGATTTATTTTGAACTGGAAAGACCTTCCATGAAAGATGTGAGTATCTTTTACTTTTCCTTTTACGTATCGTATCATAAAGGAAAGTTTTGTGATTCAAATCAAAAAAGAATGTGAAAGGTTTCTATAGCCAATGGTAGCCATACTCAACCTTATTTTTATTTTAGGCAAGTTTTTATGTATTTATATTAGCTACATATTAGCAAAATGGTACTCTGCACAGTTTAGACTTCAGAGAATTTTGCGTCCTTGGCGAGAGCTTCTTATCCCGCTGGCTGGCTTTGCTGTGATCAAATCTTTATTTGTTCTAAAAGGTCGATCATCTAAAACAGGCTAGATATTATTAGTAATTAATAAATTTTATTTAAAAAAAAATTGAAATTCACCGGTTTGTGGTTAAAATCACTGCTATGTTGAGAAAATGAACCATAAATCAGGGCTTTTAAAGATGGGATTGCATATTTATAACTATATTAACTGAAAATGAGGGTGATTTTGGTTGGTATATGGCCTTTAATTATCGTTTGAGATTATTTTTGCTATTTCCAAATCTGTCATATCATGTTTTATCCACGCATAAACCAATTTACTTTAATTTCCAGCCACTAATTTAAAACATCTGACAAGGGCAACTAACCTAGTAATTAAAAACATCAAGTGCTGTCACAATATTTTGGAGTGGGAAAAAATCACATTTCCAAAAGTACAATTTATGTCCATGGAAAAGACCAAGATACATATTTCTAAAACATAAAGAACAAAAAAAAAAATACAGTAATATGAAAGAAAATAATAAATAAAATTGAATAATTTAGATTTAAAAAATGCATTTAATCTAAAGCCTAAAACTAAATCCACTGATTTTCATTAACACCATAAATCATTTGAGTTATGAGTTTTTTTTTATTTTATTTTTTTAAATGTAATAAATAGATCAATTCATTTTTTTCCTTATTTATATCACTATGTTATATTGTATAAGTAGAATGATATTCTTCCTTCTAGATACCCGTAGAAATCGCTTATGCGGCCATTGCATCGTTAACACCAGATTTGCTCTTGGATGTACACAGCAATTTCAGATGTAGAGACATGTCCAAGATACATACTTTTGGTTCCTCTGTAGTTGTGAATAGATCCAGATTACTGTATGGTGCGATGGATTATATCAGTGACTGGAACTTTTGTGAAGATATTGTATGTATTGTATTGAATTTGATGATATTATTGTTTTTAAAAAAAGGAAAAAACTTTTAGAAATTAATATAAAAACATTCACGTATATTTTGGTCATATATTACAATAATATTCTCATTTTGACAGAATGTCTATTAAATATTAGGACAAATCCTTGTCAAAACCTAACCTACATCCTATTGAATATTTTTAAAATTATATATAATATTATGAAAAAAAAAAAACATATATCGGCAATCAGAATGATATGGTTTTATAGGAAGATATTGTTAACAACCAGTGAGGAAGAGTAAATATCTAAAATATGTCGTAGGCTTATTTAATTTATATTTATAATGTATTTTTTCGAAAATACAGCTATAAATACAGAACTTAATATTTAATTATTATACGTATTGTGTTAGTTGGGATCAAACAACATATACTCTTTCAAACCCAACCAAACATAAACACTACACAACCAAAGCTCTTTCAGGTTATAAATATCCCAGCTAGCATCTGATGGTATTAAGAGATTCTACTAAGAGTGTTTTGGTCCATAAAGAACCATCCTGTGCTATATTAATCTGTGATTATTGTACTGGTGGTCCTCTTATTTTTTCTCATTCGTCTTTTGAGTACAAGTTAACCATCTTTCGAATAAATAATGGGGTTGTCATCGAAAAGTTTTCAACGTTGAGTTTACCGTTTGTCAACCTTGTCAAGTACCTTGTACGCAAACGTTACTCGAACCAGTCCCTCAGACCGTTTACATTTAACCATCAAAACACCGGATAAAATTAACAAACGCACGCTTTAGTTAGGTGAGGACTGATACTTACATACTGTAGGTTGAAGAAAGTCATCTGTTCATGGACCCGATGTTTTGGGTTAAAATTAAAGCAAAATATTTACATAATTAGAATAAAGTCAAGAGTACTACATAATTATTACGTAATAAAGTCTTTTTTTATAAACCAGTAAATTGTAATAAACCAATCAATTTAATAAACCATTTTTTTTTTAGATTAATTAAGCGTTTTGATTGACCATTGATTATACAGGATATATTTTAATTCACTTTGCACCTTTTAGGGGCAACGTGAACGTGAGGAGGGGGGGTATATCGACAACAAACATTAATCAGCAAAAAATATTTACCAATTGCCAGAAAAACTAATACAAAATTTGTCCGAAATCGTTTTAATGTTTGAGAATGCTGCAGCGCGCTGTTTGCGAAGCTGGCATGGGACCCTCGGCTTGACAACTGGGTAATTGTGACCCAATTATGGGTAATTGGGTGGGTAGTTGTGTGGGTAATTGTGACCCGCGCCAGCAGTTTCTTCGGACTGCCATCAGATGCTAGACTGGCAACCGCTCGGAGCGCGATAAAAAATAAACTGACAGTAATATAATTATTTTAGTATACCTGTGTTTTTTCTATGTAAGACCTGTTTAATTGTCGATAGAATATCCCCCTTATAGGTGCAAATTGACAAAAAAATACATCCTGTATAGTGGTTTTTAGATTGCTCAACTCCTGAGAAGAATTTGGCAACCATGAGTGGTTGCCAAAACTTCACTAAAACGCAAGGCAGATGTCCCGTCAAACACCGTAATTTACTTTAAAAAACACACCACTTCATAGTTTTATTTACAGATGGTAATATAAAAGGTAAGTTTAAACTGCAAATTCATGAAGTAGATGAGCGCCATTTATGAATGGGCATGATTATTGTTTCTAAACTTTAAGTATTTGTTAAATCTGACTTCTATGCGGTTTGCGTCTGGTAAAAAAAATAGCGCCATTATTTCTTGAGCGGCTGCTAATTGTGAGGCCGAGCTATCTAAAAAACCTCTATACAGGGCATCCCAAGACCATTTCCGTAAACCTAAGGGGGCTGTTGTGTGACCTATTATAAGTAAGAAATGATATAAAAAAAATGTGAAAAATAGTCATTCCCAAATTTATTATATTTTTTAACAGATGTCAATTCAGTCGGAGTGAGAATTTCGATGCCACACCGTTCGATAATGGCCTTGACACCGTTACAGCGTACGGTGACAGCTGTACGCTCACAATAAAGACATTATTACATAATCCTTTTATTAATTTCACGTTAAGTTTTTTTTTTTTTTCGGTAACCATGATGAATTTTGATATCGTTTCTAACAAATAGCACTAGAAATCGCAGGTTCAATTAGCTGGTTTTTTTTTATCGGGAATGGTCTTAATCAATGATTAGATTAAAAGACTCATCAGAATTGATTTAAATGACATCCAAAAATAAAATAACTCTATTTAACTGGGTATTCCATATTTTTGACTTGATTTTTTTTGTAAATGTTAGTGTACAAAAATATAGCGAATATTTAAAATACATACATTCAACAGATTTTTCATAGCTTGCGTTGATGGTATGTGATGATCAATAGACTTTAAATTTTTCATTCTTGTTTCGTAGGATAATTTGACAATCGCCGATATAGAAATCGCAATAGAGCGGTTTGCCATATTCAAGTATCTCCAATCAAAACCAGATATAATGACAGGTTACTACCACAACAGTCATACTGGCATCCCAGGATTTCGAACTGAACCTTATGTA
Source organism: Neomicropteryx cornuta (assembly GCA_020383195.1). Classification (NCBI taxonomy): domain Eukaryota; kingdom Metazoa; phylum Arthropoda; class Insecta; order Lepidoptera; family Micropterigidae; genus Neomicropteryx; species Neomicropteryx cornuta. The sequence continues at coordinate 22,294,761 of JAHKQU010000012.1, forward strand.
ATCGACTTTGGAATTGTGGTGATTGGCGAACCGGTAATTTTATTATAATTTGTATGTTCAAATATTACTATCCTGTTAATAACCTCGACTGTTTTTAAAAATGAACGCCATATGATAGCCGCAATAATATTTTTTAGTTTTCCCTTTTATTTTTATTTGCAAGTTTATTTTATATGTTTTTTTTTCATACAATCAATGGTTTCAGGTTATTTTTTATACTAGGTTTGTTTTCTTTATAAAACAATGATATTTTCTAGGATTAGTTGCACATTTTTACAAATCAAATTAATGTTCAATTTTCATGCTGTCAATGGTTTAAGTTTTATTTTTCACACTAACGACACGGAACATTGTATGATGGAAGCGGGTTGTGCCGTTAGACTACGTGAATGATGCCTGAAGGGCCTGGTTATTACGCACCGGAGGCGCGTTAAACCGTCCATGGGGCATAATAGTGAGCTGTGAGAAATAATTAAAAAAATATATTTAAAAAAAAAATGGGTGGCAGCCCTGCTTCGCATGCATTGTTTGCAATATCGTGGGATATTCTAAACAACCTTCGCAGAACATCAGAATTGCTTTGTCAGCGAAGTACGTTAAATATATGTCAAATTTAATCAAGTTACTTTTACCTTAATTTAATCAACTTAATTTAAATTGAATCCACTTCTGCATTACTTCTAACGCTCATGGTGTAAACTCACTGTTTTTTATTTTTTATCTTTTTTGATAGTTATGTTATGTTAGTGGATATGGGGTGTTACTTGCCCCCCATGTACCGTGTCCTTTGCAGAACTATTGTATTTTGAAATCCACTTATCCCTCTAGTCCTGTAGTGTATATAAAGTTGAGTATCTTTTTCAGTGCATTTTTTTAATCTCTTCAGACTTGAGCAGATGATTGCCTAGAAGCTGGTACCTTTTGGAAATGAGGGGGCCTGGGCTCTCTTGGCAGAATCTACACCTGTTATTTGTCGATAAGCTCAGTATGTACGGGTGTTTGTTCAGCTTGCAGTGGACTGTTAAGGTTCTGGTTAAGATCCTTAGTTGGTTCCGGCTTAACTTCAATAGCTCTGTCTTTTTTGCAAGAATCCTACTACGGGTTCTTTGGCTTGCTTTTGTCCGGGCAATTCTTGCCAGGATTTTTGGCAGTCTGCTGGTAGTGCTTTTTGCTATGCCACAGGCCAGTTTTTGATAGTTTTACTCTGTGCACCATAATGCGATTTGACTGCAAATTATAGGGGTAGTAGATCATTAGTAGAGAACGTAGGCAGAAAAGTAATGGAATGTTGAAAATATTGGAAGCAAAAGATTAATTTCATGTCTTATCAGCGAAAATTATTACACACTCGTTAAATAATTATTTGTAGGTTTGTCACGTAAGCAACATCTTCAATCACAGTCCATCAGTTGTAAAGTTGTTCCTGTACAAGCCGCTGGTGCTGCCGTCTTTCCTTCGTCTAGTCTTCCCCAAAATGCTTCATTCTGGTGAAGTTGCCACTATGCGCATCACTTTCGACCCCAGCCTCGAGTCCTTCACCAACCAAGAAACCAGTTTCAATTTCACATTTTATTTAATGGTAATTAAAAATTACATTTTATTTATAGGTAAATTATAGTATATTTATGTATGGGTAACAATACACAATTACATAATATTTCTTAGATTGAAAAAAGAGAATGAAAATTAAATTTAGTTTATTTTTCTATTCCTAAAAATTACTTTAATCCCTTTGTTAGACCCAAACTTTCATGTGAGTGATCACCTTCTTCCGGAAAGTTCATGGGATAATATATTCATATTAAATTTAATATAGAGAAATCTTGTTGTTTGTTATAAATCCGTAAAGACGCTTTTGGAGCACTTGCATGGCTTTCTCTAACAACCATTAGAGATATATCAAATTAATATACTACAGAATTGTAGATCTTAAAAAAACCTACAGAAAAGTTTGCAATAGCATATGTCTTATCTTCTAAGGATGATCTACTGTGACTATTTTTATCTTTTAAAGTTTTTTTTTTACAAGGGTATGGAACATTGTATGGGAGTTTTTTAGATGCTATGAAGGTATTTTTGGGCATTTTAGAAACCTCTTGGAGTTTAGCCGCCCGTAGGGCCTAGCTGCCAACCCTGGCCGAAGCTCGGGCTTAATTTATATTTTTGTCAAAAATGAATCAATATTAGATTTTTTATTTTGTATATAAACAATAAAAACTAAAATTCTGTTTTAAATAACCACATTTTAGTCTCTATTTAAATGTGTGTTTGTGTATGTCTTGTTACTTAAGTCAGTCAACAGTCTTTGGTTCATATATCAATATATACAAGTCTACAAGATTCTAAAGAGTGAAAGTATTTAGAAGTAATATGTTTTTTTGCATATTGATCAACAAACATGACAAAGAAATGACGTGTGCATGACTGGCTTTCTGTGGATAACAATGCGAGCAAAAATTCAATAACGTGTCCGTTTTACCATGAATCGAGTAATGTGTAAATATTTCAATAACAAGGAAAAAAACATTTATGACAATATCCGATGCAATTTGATATTGCATTGCCAATTATCATATCCAATACCGGTTATAAACTAAATATATAATTCTAATATATTGTTTTTTTTAACTCTTTACAATTTATTTCAGATTACCTATGGAGTTTTGACACCGATTCAATTATTGGCGGTAGTAACACTGCCCTATTTAAAGCCAAGCATAACAGCCATAGATTTCAATCTTGTTAAATGTGGGGATATGAAAACAGCAACCTTTAAATTGTGTAATATGTAAGTGTTTTTGTTCCCATCCGCCATCAAGCATTTAAAATTTCGCAATTGGCCAAAAGTTTTTTAATATAGGCTTTTAGCGCATTTGTACCATGATCGAATGGTCATCCTACATATGGTTGATGGATAATGTTTGCAAGTTCGCTTAAAGACTGATACCAATACTGCAAGATTGAGCGTCATAATCACATTCACAAAAATTGATGTCGAACAGTTAATATTATTATTATTATTATTAGTTTTAGGCTGATAAGCCTAAATCTGCACTTGTTACACTGTTAAAACATAAAAATCAATTTTGAAATATTTTTCATTATGTAGTATAGCATACAGGGTTACAAATGAGTCTTCTAGCTTAGCTTTAGCTAAATTGAATGGTTCCATGATTGCAATAAATTTATTTTTTAAATAAAAGTGCTTTTGTATTTTTGGTGTGTAAACTAATTATACTTATAGTTAATATTTAGATTGATAACACTATTTCTTATTTTTAGTGGAAAAATTGACTGCTCATGGATTGTCAATGTTACATTTGATACTAAAAACAAATGTATAAAGGACCATAGAAAATATAATCCATTTTCTGTTGAATACTTAGAAGACAATTTTGAACCAGGCCACGTTGCCTCATATGAAGTTTGTTTCAAGCCACTAAATCATGTATGTTTTTCCGTGTTTAAATTACCGTTTCTATTAACTACATTTTACATAACTACACTTTTCTATTTTTTCCTTAGCTAAGCATCGTGTACTGGGAATTTGAAATATATATAACACCGGGTTCTATTTATTTAATATGAATTTTGGTTTGGCATTAGCATCTTCCATGACGCTTGATTGCAGAAAAACAAAAAAGAACGCGATTCGATTAGTGAGATTCCAAAGTGTCAAACCATCCGACTTATCCACCCCATGCGGAACACCTTGTCTTTAAGATGGCCAGTCTCGTTTTGAAACATTTTGAAATGTAAAAACTATGGGTCTAATGCGTAGTCGCCATAGTATGCTGCTGAGCTTAAAAGAGACCACAAACCTTTATATACTAACGCAGTTATTCATAAGGCGGAATGACATGAATTTATCTATCCTTAGAATACAAAGCTTTTCCCATAATTTTGCCGTTTGTCACGGTTGATATGGTCAGACCCTAGTCGGTGTTCTCCGTGGCAGCTATACTCTTACCACACCACTTTTTCTATGAAAGTATTGGATAATATGTGGATACTTATCTATTTCAGAATTATTTCACGGGTGAGCTCATATTCAGTATTGTACGAAATCCCAAACAACTGCGCATTACGTTGGCGGGGGAGGGCCTGATGCCACGGTTAAGTGTAATTGGCAATCACTTGAAGTTCAGTCCAATGCTACCTTGGTCGCAAAAAAGTACATTATATTTTGGACTCGTCAATCCGTGCTCAAAACCTATAGAAGTTTATTTCTTGGAATTTGACAGGTTGAATATTACAATATTAATATTAATTTTCTTAACCCGCTGGTTATATTACAACTTTTTTTTCTTATATAATTTTTTTAAAATTTATTGATTTATTTACTGTAGAATCGTAGACCTACAGAAAGAATGGTTAAATTATTGAACACTTTTTTTAGAAAATAATTGCTATGACCTAGGTCATATAAAATTATTTTGGGTTCTACTCAACTAGGCCAAATGTGCCTCTGTTAGAGTCAGGGGAGATGGTGATAATGAAGCATTAAAAATGGTATGACCATGTGCGGATTCGAATCGGCAACCTTTTGGCTAATACTCCAATGCCCTAACCACTAGACTACCACGACTATGTTTTTGTATTTCTTTTCAGCAGTTGCAATAAGAACTCCCTCTAATTTTTAAGTACAAGTGCATTCTTTTATCTTATTTTAGGTATGCAAAATGATTTGCATTTTATTGTATAATGTTGTGCATTTTAAACATATAAATAAACATTACAAACCTCTTGTTTTTTGTTTTTATTTCCAGTCAATATAAAGAAGAGGATAATATCGCATATCTAATGAAGATTTTCTATGGGAAAGAAGAACTTTGTATTCCTTTACGTGAAACTGGTGCATTGCTTCCAAAAGAAATTCCTCTCTTTTATTGGAGTGTTATTGAAAATGTTCTTAAAAGGTATTTCTATCATACTAGCTTACTTGCTGACTGTGTTTTTCACAATATTGTTCTGCAATCTGGTTGGTACAAATTTTTCACTTAGTTTGCCTTTTTTCTCTATAAATGTGTTTTTTTAGATTTAAATTCTCCAATACATGCCATATCAACTTACAAACTAAATTTATTACTCATTACTCAGGGTATAAAACTATTTTCAAAAGTACATAAATTAAAATGGAAAGCATCACCTGCTAAGACCAGCAATGGAGCTGGATCATAAATATTTTCAAAATATTAATAATATGGCAAACTTCGAAAAATAAATGTTATAAAAGGAAAACAATGCAACAAGCCTCTAACATTGACTTATTAAGTTTTATTAGATGCGGCATTACCCTTCCAAAAGTGACGCATAAATAGGAAGGCAAATTTGGCATAAATATAAAAAAAGCCAACTCTCCAAAGTTCTACGATCCAAAATATCAAATTTTGTGTCAAAAACATGTAAAAATTCAACAGAAGTTTAAACTAGATAGATAGGTGAGTGCATTTAGCCGAACGAATAGTGTATCATTTTTGAAGAGCAAAATAGTAAGGTATACCAAGTCTATAAAACTTAATGACAATGACAATGACGTCCAAGTAATGCAGTGTAATGACAAATTTGCATGCATGCAAATTTACTTTTATAATCATAATGATTAGAAGAGTACTCGTAAAAGTTATTCAAGTTGTCATTAACTCTGTGCTAAAGAAATTTAAAATATCATTTTGATCAAACTGATAGATCAGATTTTCTTATGTCGCTGTTTCTTATGTCGAGTGAAAAACTATTATTAATGAATTGTATATGCTAATTGATTTACCAATTTTTGTATCTTATATTGTTGGTTGACAAGATTTTTTTGCTTCAGTTGATAGAAGTCACCTAACAATTTTACATCTACTCGTAGTTTAAGCATAGTTCTTCTGGCGGTTTCATGGTAAACTAGTTCTGCTCCGTACATCAAACGCGCGAACCACGCTTTGCCACCCGATCAGCGAAGTACGTTGGCCGAATGAAATGTCCCACACGAGGGTTGCCATCATATTTTAGTTTAAGTTATAATTTCTTATAAAGGGCAAATAATAAGTACAAAACTATGAAAACTTTAGTTTTGACATAGCTTCTGTAAATAAAACTCAAATTATTTACTGCCAAATCCATCGAAAACCTTTCAATTCACTAGCGCTGTTAAAGTCGCCGTCGCCTCTAGAGGCCGCACTTTAATTGGAAGCGTCTCCGCAGAGCATTCCGTCCACCCGAACGGACGATTGTCCGATTTGGGACCACTGCAGTTAGACTGCAGGGTTGCTTCTTCGAAGCCGCGATACCACTTCTCAGAGCCTCACTCTGACGGCTTGCATACAAGTCCGTCTTTCGCTGGTTCGTTCGATCGACGTCCTAAGAGCGTCAAGAACTACAGCAGAGAATTCCAGCTGTTCTGTTCAATCGACCACAATGAAACACAAATCAAAGAAAAAGCATTTATTATGGGATATTACAGACCACAATCCCCCTGTACCGGGTTCGAATTCCAAATGAAACAATGCTTTGGGCTGTGGGCCATGCCTTGCGTGAAGCCCGTTTGATAGTGGTTCATTATTTCATACACAGCGCCACCTCTCGACAAAGGTAACAATTTCATGTGCGAACCTCAACGCATGAGCAAACGTCATTTTTACAACACAATAATGGCATGCATTTACGCCTACTGGCAACAATTCTCCTACAAATATTATTACTTAACATTTTAAACATAGCTTAAATATTACCATATAATATTGATAATTTGACAAACATAATTATAAAATTAACTTAACCTAAAAATACAATTATTAGTTGGTTTTATACAACGACAACACATAATTTTATAATGCTGGCTTCTCACGCTTGAACAAGCGCACTTTCCGTATAAACAATCAAAACTGACCTAAAATTAATAAAAACGACGATTAGTCTATACCTTTCATGAATTTAGGTATATGTGACATGCTGTGCTTTTAAATATTATGAGAAATACAGTAAGATGATGACGTGTTCACCTGCACACTGTACCTGGCGTATACAGCGATGACGGAATATACCGTCATCGGCGCTGAGTGTGTTAATTTATTGGCCACCTACTCATATGTTATATTGAATACTAAAGGTCCTCCAGCGTTATCAGCCACACAAAACATCGGGTGCAAAGCAGTGTTCATGGGAAAAATAATTCAGCTGGAAAAATAAGAGCGACATCTGCGGGACCTGTGTAAGTTAAATATTTTTGCTTTGTTAGGAGTAATCTTTGATCTTTAAATGTAAGTAATTTTAGTTATCTTAAAAACAGATTGTCTTAAGAGCAATCTTTCAACAATCCCGTCAACTTTTAGCTTTTGCTCAAAGCCCAAGCCAACTCTCAGAATTTGAGGTGGTCCAATGGTCTTTAGGTATCTTCACAGTTCACTGATATGTTTGTCTATGATTAAATCTTTTGATCCCTGAGATCTGAAGGTTACTTAAAGTACACACTTAAGAGGTCTCGAGTTACTTAACACTGCTCCAAGAAAATGAGAGGTAGAAAAAAAATCACTGCTCGTCATGTAAGTTTGAAATCAATTTTATAATAATATTTGTTTTGGTAATATTATTATTGTAAATGCTATAAATATGCATAATTGCATTAGTAACCTGTTAAGCATAAAAGTCACCATAATAAAATGATGTGCTGTCACTTTAGCAGTGAACTAACGCGATTGTGCATAAGGCCATAAATTTTTTATTTTCAGTTCTACCCGCGAAACTCTCACTGGCTCTGGCAATATAGTACCCTCGGCTATAGAGAGTATTTCGCAACTAGAACAACTGGCAGGTGAGTCATGATTTTTGAAGAGTTTTTAAAAACAAAATCTGTTTCATATTTTCTTAATAATATATAGGCTTATCAGCTATGCTGCCTGCCTATTATAAAATAATAATAATAATATTTTTGAAATACCATTCTTTTACTGATTATCGATTTAATCATCCCTATGGATTGCTTTACACTAAATTGATCCCAATAATTAAACTAATATAGGCTGTTTATTTTTTCAAATAGCCGAAATCAATGCTATGAAGTTAGATATGACTTCTGACAACCATATGGACCCCTTGCAAGACCTGTTTGATAAAACTTGGCCACCTCCCGTGGAAGTTACTACGGATAAAACTGGCGCTATTATCATATTTTATGGCTATCCTTATGCAGGTGAATTTGGTTTATTTGTTTTTGATATGTCCATGGTTAATTGTATGAATGACATTCTGTTTATATAGGTTATCTGTGCTCGATAGCATTTCTCTCGTACATGCGCTTGAACAATATCCCACAAAAATTTACTTGAATTTCAATCGCGTTCAATTTGGTTTATTGAAATACTGAAGGTTATTTGCTTTAAATAATATAGGCAAATAACGTATAACATTAATTTTTGTGAATATGTGAAGTTTGATGAATAGACGTTTCCTGTATTTGCATGACAATGCACTCGTTAACGCACCATTGCACCTCATCCTGTACTTGTAGATCATACTGTAAATCATGAATATGATTTCATACAAATCCAAACCTAACTCCGAGAGAATATTACCTATTTGTAAATTTAAAAAAAAGCTAACCTAACGACTCGAATTTCGAATATCAATATTTCAAAATAGCCGTCAAGTACCGAGCAAAATGAGAAAAAAATTAAAAACTCATCAATTCATTAAAGACGTAGTTTTGAAGGTATTTTTCATCCAAAAATATATTTTTGGTGTCCTTGTTTTGCAATACACTGAACTAATTTTGGTTTTTATATATAGTAATTATATATTTATAAAAAAATCGCCAAAGTTGGATATAAGAAGGCCAGCTATAGGCGAAAGCCAACCTTTTGCCTCTCGACATTGGCAAATGGAGGCGAGTACTATAGGCGAAAGCCAAATGGTTGGTTTTCGACTGTTAACAGCCAACACAGTTGACAGTTTTTACAGTGATTATAAATGAACACAATTGAAATTTTAATTTAATTATGAAAATTAGTTTATCCAAACTAGGCTAACCTTCTCCAATGACATAACATACAGCCAAAAATATTATGTTGATTTAATCTAGTCATTCTCCCTCTAACTATTATGAATATCTATGATCAAACTATTATTCGGTGAAACTATACATTAAAACCAGTTAATATTTTCCAGATTCAGAAAGCTTACACTTAGCCTATCTAACAGCGAAGTTTTTGAAGATACCCATCATCAATGTGGATAATTGTATATTGGAGACATTAGCTACGAGTGATATCCAAGAGGCAGTTGAAATAAGGGAGATTATTGATAATCTTTACACCAATTTACATAAATCATTTGCTGGGCCCAGTCCCGTAGTACCTCAGAGTAGCATCGAAATAGTCAAATCTGAAGATTTTGATGGTATGGTATGATTTCATTTACTTCATGACAAAATTTACAATGATATTAAAATACTAATACAAGCCGAATACAAGGCTATCATATAACTCGTATAATTTATCTTTTTTCTTTGTTATATCTACGTTTAAGAGTGCTACTATCGGACGCGCAAACTCCGAAATGTACTCTGTCATAAAAGCGTGCTATCTCATAAGGCATAAACTCGCGACTTGCGTGTGCAGTTGAGATAGAAACATTCTAAGTAAGAAATCACGGAGCACTGTATAGAATATTTTTTAATCGTTTTGTGTTTTATAATTTAAATTAATTTATATTTTTTATCTAAAAATGATAGCCGTTAATAAAACCAAAAATGGCTTTTTAAATGCCCAATAAATTTGAAAGAAGTCTTTATTACTAAAATCTATTGCTATACATTAGAAGATAATAATACTCAAAATTATACTAAACATACGATAACTTAGTCAATTTGATAGTAATTTGAAAACACCGCTTTTATGGGCCGAGTTACGACAGCCAAGACAAAAAAAACCTTTTGAAAATGATTATACTTAATAAAACTACGAATAAATTGATAATTTTAAGAAGGCAAATTTATTGTTTGGCCCAATGTTTTCAGTTTTTTAATTTGTCAAATTTGAAACATTACAAACAGTTATAGTCCTAGAAGATTATAATAATAATAATAAAAAATGTGTGCAAACAAGAGGTGTATTTTCACAAAGTATACAGCGCCCGTACTAATATAGGGTCAATAAATACTTGGAATTGAGACAATAATAACTGATTAGTTGGTGTTAACCTATTTTATAAACTCACTTTCCTAATAAAGTAAGGGTTGATAGATATTACATGAAATAAAATAATAAATTTGAAATTATTGACCTTTTATAATAAGGTGCAAAATTATGCATAATATGTATGCAAGATTAGAAAGATTACATTTTTTTAGTGTATGATATTATTATTATTTTTAATTAATAGGTGTGCAGCTTTACAGCTGATAAACCTATATCTTTGATTATTGTTTTCTTGTGAATAAGCACTCATCTAAGCGGTTTTTAAACTGATTAACTGAATTGGAGGTTACAACACTAGTAGGCAATTCATTCCATAAATCAAACACTCGGTTGGACAAAAAGTTCTTTTTTGAATCTTAAAAGTCTCCATGAGATCACCTCGCTCTCTTCCTTTTTCAGTGATATCAGCTTCGAATGTGTCAGACGTTCTTCGTAAGTCAAATTCTCGAATCCCATAAAAAGCTTGGTGTACTTTGTACTTTCTCCAAAATGATAAAGAATTAAATTTAATCATATTACTAATATTTTGAATGAAACAATATTTTAACTTAAAATGCATAATTCTTATCAAATTGGAATTATTATTATTATTCATTTTATGTTTCTTTTATAATAAAGAAATCCATGCATTGATTTTATGCTTACATTTACGAGAATGCTAGTGATTGTAGGATAGAGTAAATTATAAAACAGTTTAATTAGGTACAATTCTTTAAGTTCTATTAAAATTCCAATTAAAAATTCTCGAGCATCCGACATACATTTAGTGAAATCCCTGTCTGTATAGCTACTCACCACTCAGGTTAGTAGCTTGGCTGTGTGGGTGGCGTCACCATCGGTGCTCCCTCAGGGAATTGATTTCTTTAAATATTGACAAATTGAGTTGGGTTAGTTTAGAACTAGAGGATCTTAATCTTGTAAGAGAGTCTTGTGGTCTTATTCTGTCATCACCGAAAATTTACATACACATCTTTTTTGAAAAGAATATCACACATGAGAATATTTATTTGCTTATGATTATTACCTTGTCTATTTTCATGATCGAAGCCGTCGAAATAAGAGATCCCTGTGCATTGTTGAAGTTTAAGGTGAACTTCATCAAGGCCAGGTCGCATATGATATCTCACGGGGGCAAATCCAAGGCTGTCGAGAAAAAGCTGAAAGCTGGAAAATCACAATCGGTCCTAATCATAGCAGATGTCAAAAAAATGGATACCGGATCAATTACCTTCTTGAATATACCTGAGGCTTGTATCATTTTTACGTATCATGTACGACCATGTGCGGATTCGAACCCGCGATCTTTGGATCATTAGTCCAACGCATTTTAACCAAATAATAATGTATAACCACAGAATTCAATATTTACTTTGATAGTAGTTAAAATTTTTTTTAAAATGGGACGATAATCTATTCCTAAAAAAAAAATCGATACAATCAAAATCAATGCCTTCTTTGTGAGTTCGTCATAAATAGTTTCTGACATTTTTAGACTTTAAGTAAGATCACTTACTTAAAAAGTAAAGATTTAATTTTATTAAGGACATATTTCCATTATAATGTGTTTAAAAACAATTAATACGTGACGGAACAACGAACTATGAAGCAGGAATAAACGCCAATTGACAAGTGAAAAATGGTGGCAATTTGTAGCGTCCTAACAAGTGCTAATCTGATATTATTTTCTCATGATTTTAATGGCCATCATTGTCACTTAATTCTTATTTTTTTTTGTAGGCTCAATTATCTAAGGTGCTCACTACTCACTTGGAGGCTTATAGCAATGGTTTCATAGTGGACTCTCTCGACAGTGTTTTCATGAAATATCCGAGTATGGTTTTAACAGCGATACTCCGAGCAAAGCCTCTCATTAAGTATATCGAAGTTGTGATCACTTACAATACTATAGAGGCCCACACTGCAAGGTTACACGAAAAACATTTGTAAGTTGTCATTATTAGCTTTTACTACATTATTATTTCTTTATTTTTTATAGCATGTATATTTTCTATCAATAGTTAAATTTAAATATGAAACCTTGAATGAATACAAATTTATAACCGGTTTTAAGCAGTACGAATTTGTATTTTTTATATATTGTTGTATATTAATAGCACTACCACTCAAGAAAAATTGACCGGTAAATAAGTAAATATTGGATGCTATGCAATTATAGAAAAAATACATATTGACTCCCTGACTGATTGTCTTAAATATTTTTTTTAATTCGAATCTAATCAATATTGTTTAACTGTGACTTAAAACTATGCTCAATAAATTATTCTTTTATACACTATTCACTAACCTCGCTATTCTATTCTATTCTATTGTTTGTACTAGTCAGGAGATGTTGATAATAAAATATTTAATTTAAATGACTATTTATAGATTCTTAACCGCAGCATCTGGGTTGGTAATATAACATCTTTTTCACATTAGGATGCTGTGTGAAAAATGTTTGAAGAATGTTTTAAGTTTTAGCAGTCATGATGAATCATCAGTATGTCTATAATAAAATTGATTCATTTTATATTTAGCAATATAATCGCCCAATCAAAGCAGGAACTGTTGGTCAAAGTCGAAGAGATTGATAATATGTCAGCGGAGAGCTATGATAAATTACCATATCTTGAAAAGAGGCTGTTTTTAGACACAAAGTATGCTGGGCGCGTTGACTTTCTCAGGTATATTAAACTATACTTTTAGTGAATGTTCCATTTAAATTAATCATCCAAGGTGATTGTTGCGATTAGTTAAATTAAATTAGTTATTATTATTATTGCCTTTTAAATTAGCTATCCTACTGTGATTAAGTGTAACGGTTAAGTGGGCTAAAGGTGATCGCTGCTTGATGAATCAGAATTTTTAAACAATCTCAATACGGGTTAAATTATGTACACAATTTTTAAACCCATTCAGGAGGTCGTAAATCCTCCGGCTGTTTTCTAGTCTTCCCTGTATCCCCTGCAAACTCAATTAACTACTAAAATTTAAGGACTACAAACCCTAAACTATTCCAATACTATGCTTTCTACAGTTTTACAATGGGTCTGACCTCGGTCAGTAATTTTCATGGCAGCTACTCATACGCTCTTTGCATATAATTATAAACATCATCATTTTAAACCATATTCTATAATTTATTTATTTTATATACACTAGCAGCTTCAACCTGATGCATGTGTTTCCCGTATTCAGTGCATTTAATAGTGTTTTTAGTTTTTGTTATTTTTGTTTTTTAAGTATTTGTTTAATTTTTTTGCAGTGCCAGTGTTTTATTATTGCAAAGAGTTTTTTTTATAAATTGCCTACTATACAATACTATACTATACTACATAGTCAAACACAAAGATGCTGTAACAGAATCTTAAATAAGTCCTCGTTAACATATGGTAAAGGATAAGGTGAGGATAGATTAGAGTTCAGACAGTGTCACCAAGTTATTTATTGAATTTACACACTTATCTAAACCAGTTTCTGACTCAGTGGGAATACAAATAGAAATTAATAAATAACATGTAATAGCTTCGACTAGATACAAGGTAAAGACTTGTATGTTAGTTGACTACCTTCAAGAGGTCTAGTGAAGGAATTTATAAATTGTCTCAAGACGGTCTATGATTGACGTCACATCGTGTGAAACGCAACTTAGCATTTTTCCAAAAAAGGCAAAAAAAGTTAATCTTTTAAGAAGGAATTTGAAAACTAATTAATTCTAGTCGCCTTTGATGTCAATACAAAACTTCCAGTTAAACTGGGCATGAAAAATGTGTATCTAGCAATTTCACAGGTGTGAAATATACTTAAGTTACCAACATGGTGGTGGTATTTAACATTTTTATTGAATAGGCCATTGAGAACTGCGTAGAACCTCATCAAATTATAGATCAAGTTAATATAAGTGAAAAATTACATCATATTGTTTGTTCTGCTTTTATTTTATACAGGATTCCAGTAATCAGAAATGTCTCTAAATCACTGCGCCAATCGCGGTAGAGCAATTTCTTAAAATAATTTGATTTTCTATGATCCTTATCCAAAATTTAAGTTTTTTTTATGAGATCGGTTTAGTTAATATAAATCAACCCCCCTAAAAGGCTAATAGCAATTTTAAATACAACCTCTATTCCTTAAGTTATCTTAAGGAATGAAAACATTATTGTTTTTGACACCTTCAATTATTATAATTATTATTGTATTATTTCATATAGGTTTAAATCTAAGAAGGACGGAATGACATCGAAGAGAGACAGAGGTCTGTCTTTAAATTCAATAATACTAAATATTTTTTTATATTTCCACTATTTATTAGTTTATTAACTTGTGTGTAAATCACCCATAAAATCATATCATTTACATTTTCCATAATTCTTTTTTTCTTTTCTTTTCTTTTAAATTATGTGGTATTACTTTTTGTAATGTTTTTATATTCCATAGAATAGAATAATAATTATTTAGTGTCCTATTTATTTTTATATGTTTTTCATACTTGTATATCATTTTTAAAATATTTTAAGACCGTTATTGTTTTTTTATGCATATAGTGGCCCTTTTGGAAAATTATATTTATATGATTACAGCTAGCATGATGAAAACTGATGAAAGGGATAAGGATAAAGACAAGGAAAAAGAAAAAGATAAAGACAAGGACAAAGATAAAGATAAAGAGAAAGAGAAGGGGAAAGACAAGGAGTCACAGAATAAATCACCTAAAGATGGTAAAGATACAGTTTCAGTAATTAAATCAAAACAAAAAAAAAAAACTCAAATAAAAACAAATACAAAATACAGTAGTTCCGTTAACTTGAGCACATCTAATACATACATCTTCGACTCAAGGCCGATTGTTCATTTATATCAACCTAGGCCGATGCATCAGCGTTGTCAATAGAGACTACGTAGTCTAGAATGAGTTGAAAGGGAGTACTTTAGTAACAGATTTGCGATTCTTATAATGAATGAAAGATGTAAAGTAAAATAAAAAATAACGGATCAACATCACTGCATAAAAGATTTTTATCAAAGTTGATATTTAATTTATTTGTCTGTATTTCAGATTTCTTCGATGTAAAGCTTATCATGGACACATTTAGTGACTTCTATCGTACTATCTGGCCGCCTCTCTGGTCTTTGATAAACTTATGGAATCAAGAGCTAGGCGATGTCGACAGCTTGCAAAAAGCGTCCCCGGGTAAAAAGGGAGTCAACCTCAAAAATGTCACTGGAGATGTGGCAAGCATGGTAAGCTATGCAGGATTATTTTTTTGTCTTTAAATCAAACTCAATGTAGTGTCATTAGTGTTAATTGAAAAGTAAGTATAATACTATATGAAAATAAAATAAAAAATTAGGATGCTTAATTTTTAAATGCATCGCTGCAATTTAGCCATGTGATCGTTCATAAACAATATTTTTTGCATATGGTACATACAAAAAGTTTTAATACAGGATATATTTAAATTCACTACTGTCTTTTTCGGAAGTAAACTAAACTGGTCTCACGAAAACAAAGCATACTAAAATAATTATATTATTTTTAAAAAAAAAAATTCTAATTACATTGCGAGTCCCTGCATGACCTCGCACCATACTTTCAACCGCTTTTGGTATTCTCGTAATTGGGAAACATTTTTCCAATATTTTTTCTGATTAATGTTTGATTGTTTGTACATGAGTAGATCCTGAAATCACAGTAGTGATTTTAAATACACCCTGTGTAGTCCAAATGTCATCAAAATAAAAGTGGTTTTGTGTAAGTTCGTAAGATTAATACGGAATCCACTGTATTTACAATATTAATTCTGGACCGGTTTTAAGTACAGAAGAACCTTGATAATCCAAACCCCAGGTAAACCGGATAGCTGTGAGTGAGTATGGGTCAGGTAGTGCGGCCAACACTACTGCCGCCCGCATTAGTCTGGCAGTCCCCCAGTCGCAAGCTTCCTAACTCCAAATGTGCATGTGGCAGGCGAATAAGACGTTTTGGTGAAATATATTAGTACCTACTTGATTGAACTTCTCTTGTTTATCAAAGATATTGCTCCGCGTAATCACTCCACGTTAGCATTAAGCATACTCCAGTTTATTGACAGTGGCGAAAGCTATCCAACGATCGTGAAACTGTATGTAAGATGTGCACGGAATGCGACCCTGAGAAGTAGCCAGACAATCCAAATCTAGAAAATGATCTTAATACAACTGAGATGGCTGCATGTGCCCATAAGTGGATAATTTATGCAAAAATGTTAGATTATTTCATCGTGGTTTATTAGATCACTAAATCTAACATAGGATTGATTGCTAGTACAGATTGGTCGGATGGTCGGAACTTTAAAAAGCGTAACGGTATTAGATGCTTAAAAACTACAGCATACTATAAACCGGAATAAATATCCGGCCATATGTCTCATATTCATACAAATTATCAAGGTTCTACTCTAGTAATAAATAACACATAGAAAGAATGACATACGAGGTGTGTTCAAAAAGTATCGCGACTTTTGTGTTTTTTCTAAAATTATTTACTTATTCATGAATATCTATTTTGTCCCCTTCAAAGTAATCCCCATGAGATATTATACACTTGTGCCAACGGTTTTTCCAATCTTCGAAGCACTTCAAAAAATCATTTTTTTTTATCTTGTTCAGCTCCTCCTTCGATGCCGTCTTTATCTCGTCAAGCGTAGCGTAACGTAAGCGTAGCAGCTTCCATTGGGATGATTGAGCTTTGGTTTCCACGTCATAACCATAAACCCACGATTCGTCACCAGTTATGACCCTCTGGAGCAAATTTGGGTCGTCGCGGACAGAGTTTAACATCTCATTAGCAATGTTCATGCGATGCTGTTTTTGGTACGAATTTCGCGGCGACCCGTCTCATGCCCAAATCATTGATAAAAATCGAATGGCACGAGCCAATCGATATGTTTAGGTCCTCAGCAACTTCTCTAACGGTGATTCGACGATTGGCCAATACCATTTTCTCCACTTCATTAATTTTTTCGTCTGTTGTTGAAGTGCTCGGGCGTCCGGCACGCTCTTCGTCGTTCACATCTTCTCGGCCTTCTGAGAACATTTTGTACCACCGATAAACGTTGCTTTGGTCCAAGGTAGCTTCTCCGTATGCCACAGTCAACATTCGGAATGCATCCGCGCACTTAATTTCGTTTTTCACACAAAATTTGATACAGGTTCTTTGATCCAATTTTTTTGAATAGGTAAAAATCGAAGACGATCCAAAACACGTGCCAGCAAAGCAGCTGTCAACAATTAAGTGAACATTCAAAATGGCCGAGCTTGTCGGCATAAGTGAGAGACATGAGTACCAACATAACGCCACAAAAAAATCGAAATTCGAATATACGTAACCCGCGAAAATTCAAAAGTCGCGATACTTTTTGAACACACCTCGTATATTGTATCAAAATATATTTTTAATTAATTTTAAAAATTATGTATAATAATAATAATGTTTTACTCATTCTTTTTATTCATTTATAGATATTTGATCAAAAAGAAAGCCTGGGATTTGCGCACACATTCCTCACAAACTTTTCCTATGAAGCCAAGGAGACCATTGCTACGTCGCTGTCAAAGAACCCTTTGATTTTGAATGCCATCAGTCCTCTTGTCAAACATGATACCTTCGCTTCCAACCCTCTCATGTTTAAGGCATACACCATGTTGATACCAAGAAGTACCACTGAGATTAAGCCGAGTGACGGAACCTTTTTTTCTATAATAAATGTCGACGAAGCACCGGTAAGAACAATATATATCTTATGCCTATTCCGCATACAAACTTAAACAGTATACACTATTATAGACTGTATCACCCTCACTCCTCCGTGTCGGATACGAAAACATTTTTTGTATGTGCATTTTAGTATCCGTTTATTTATAGTTGGTGTGATATACCCAATGAGCCAATTTAAATGGAACTTCCATAGATCAAAAGTAAATTTGCCCGGGATCGCTGTGAAGATATTTATCACATCATCACATAGGATGGAGAAGAAATAGTAAAATGTATAAGAGTTTACATCCAATATTTTAGTTATTTTTGTTACAATTTTTAGTCACAATTTTTGAAAAATTCAGTGATTAAAACACTTGCATTAGTTTCGATATTTAAAAATGACATGATAATAAAACAAGGGAACCGGATCATTTAGGGAAGATCTACAAGAAATTAAATATTGTTCAGTAGGACCGATAAAATAGGACGTAACTATTAATAAGATATCCAGCCCGGGGAAATAATATACCAGACGAAAACACATACACAATAGACAATATAGAACTGAAGTTAGTAAGACAAATCGGATATCTCGGTACATACTTCCAATCAACCCACTGCAGGAAAGACACAATGTAAAAGAGATGCAGCCAAGGAATGAGAATGACTAAGATGATAGTAAGCTTCCTGAGAAAACACAAGTTACCATCACGACATACAACAATATTCCTGGTAACACAAGTTTTTAAAACAATATACAAGTTACTAGAAATACTAGAGGAGAAAACAATAACAAAAGGGATAAGAACCCACCGAATATGTTACTATGGACATATTCAGAGAAGGAAATCAAACCATTTACTAAGGGCGGCCATAGATTACAGAATCAAAAAGAAGAAAGTAGGCAGGCCAATACTAACATGGAATGAAAATTGTTATTTGCAAGAAGATGTCAAACAAAATTTAGGAATAAAACTGAAAGGGGAGGAAAATATATTAAGATATATTATAAGAAAAACACAATAATGGCATACCAACCTGATCCAATATCCCAAATTCCCAGCGCTAATTACGGTTTACTTAAACGGACACACTTTCATCCTCCTATACAAATCCTTACACATCTGTGGGTCAGATGCCATGCTTGGCTGGGTATGATTTGTAACGAATAACAAATAGTCAACTGAAACACAGTATGAATCAAATCGACTGTCTTTTATCGTACTGAAGTTAGATTATTAATTTCACTTTATGGAAGGCAGTATTGTGCAATCTCTATGGATGTTAACTGTCAAAGTTCCTATTGAGTGAAATTAAAATAAGATTTGAAAATGAGCACCTATGTCATGGAGTCTATATTAACAGGAGGGTCAACTCGATAGGTGGGGGTAAGCCGAAAAACGTCCGCTTGGGTTTGAGCCGCGCAGTAGCGTCTGCGCACGTCGAGTACTAAGCGGAACCAATGGCCAAACTAAACGAAAGTTACAGCGCGCTTGTGTGTTTGAGCGTTCTGTCGGTGTGTGTAATATGTGAGTCGTCTTCCCCCCCGCCCCCCGCACTCATGAGGACGTTTTGCGTCGCATTGGCTGTCATACATTTGGGACCGAGTTGATCCTCCTGTGTATAGACTCCTTGACCTATGTATATTTTAGCATGTTATTGAAATTTTATTGGGTGAAGCAAATTGATATGAAAGCCACTAGCCTCGGTCGAACTGCCCAGATGGCGCAAACTGTTGAAATATCAACCGCCTGTCACTTGAGGACCACAATTTATTTCTATGTATGTTTTAGATTCCTAAATGTGAATGCAGGAAAATAAAGAAAAACAAAAAACTTATATCCTGGGAATGCGGATGCGAGCAGATGCTGGCTGTTTCCGTGAGTTTTGACATTATAAAGTATTTTATATTGACGGGTTATTTAAACCGATCTACTGTCATGATTTTTACATAATGTGGTCACTAATTTGCCATGCAAATTTAACCCTTTGCAAAAAACAAATGTAACTTTAGTTAAAATAACTTAAGGAATTTCATTGTAATTCTTTTAGCACTGTTTTAATTATAAAATATTCCATCATAAATATTTATTTCAACTTATTTTAGCTTAAAAAAGAAAACAGGTTTGTAAACATGGTGTATTTAAAATCACTATTGTCCTTTCAGGAGCTTATTTAATTCAAAATTTAATAGATTTTTTTTTAATGTTTGAGAATGCGTTTGAACGCAAGGTGCGAAGTCGGACGGATACCGCCCAACCGCGGCTCGCGAAGTACTCAAAAAAAAAAACTTTTTAATAATATAATTATTTTAGTATGAATGTTTTTTCAGTGATTTTTTTTTTGTGAGTCCGGTATAATGGTCGATATAGATCAATCCCCTTAAAGGATAGTAGTATTTTTATTACATCCTGTATATTGGGTAATTAACATTATAAATATTCACCGTGTCCAAAATCCAGCCCTGCGATTTTGAGTGTATATCAAAATTCATCATTTTTCCGAGAAAAAAACTTTACGTGTTAATATTATACGGTGCTTGTAATACACACGACAGCTTACGTTGAAGACATATGTGAAGGTTACGTTGCTGCATACTAAATATATATACATATAGGACTGTGACGAATGAAGCTGCCTGGTCTGCTTTAACCTATTAACTCTCCGAGCCTTCTTATTTTGGACGTAATGACCATCCTTCCAAGATAAAACCAAGATCTTGAGAAAACGGAACATTGGGTTCAATTCGTTTCTTTCCAGAACAATTCGGCAGTGGAATACTCTTCATAGGTCAGTATTTGATCAGTTTCCTTCATCCAAGACTGTTTTGAAGCGTAGGCTGCGAGTTGTTAGGCATTAATGTTTTCCTCACTTGCACCAACAACAGTATCACCAGAGCTAGCTCTTAAATATTGTAATTACGTTATAATTGATTGATCAATTTCACATGTCATATACAGAATGTTTGGTAGGTTTCAAGAATTTGCAAGGTTACCTACCTGTGGTTTGTACTGTTGGAAAGAGTACAAATTACAGAAGCTTAAAGTACTTGAATACCCAAGGTTCCTGTATTTTTTATCTAAATTTACCCGAAAACTTATAACTAACCATGATCCAAAACTTTTTGCGAAAATAAAATGTCATTATTATTGTTTACTTAATATTTAGATATTTGTTATCATATTGAGCAGAATAAATGCATATCAGAGTGATAGAAAAAAATAGTGTTCAAAGATATTACCTTTCATTGTTGTGTAATTGGCGTATGACTGTTCAATAAGTTCAGAACGGTAAGTATCTCCCGAACCATAAAACTTCATACGAGGTGAATATGTTCTAAATGACGTCTTCTATCAGGTCCTAAAAGGTTTGCATTGACCTACCAAACACTCTGTATAGAGACAGAGCTCATTCTCAGAGCTGACTATTTTGCATTGAGACTCATACTATCTGACTTACCCATTACTTTCAAATTTAGTCGAATTCATACATCAAATATTAATATATAATTTAATGATTTTAGATGGCTCGAAAACCTATTATAAACGATAAGCCAATAGCTAAACTCGCAAAAAAGGACTTTGCTGATCAGAAAGATATTGCTAAATTGCTATCTATTGCTGCCGGTGAAAAGACATGTATGTTAAATTAATATTTTATTCAATAATTGTTTGTGCCATTATTAAAATGCGTTGAAACTAAGTAATTTACTCTTCGTGGCAAGGATATACCTGTCTCTCTCTTACCCACAAATATTCCCCCGTCTCGCTCTTCCCTTTTTGGGCCCTGTAAAACCAAATTTGCTGGTACTAGTCAATTATTATTGATAGTGTTAAAAAAATGTCATTGTCCATGATTCGAACCGATTGGCTCAATAGCCAAATGTCTTAACCACTAGACCAAAAGAAAGTCCGCCTTTGGTATTGACCCGGATTCCAAAAACAATTCGGAAACACAGCTACCACAGAGAATCCAGTTATTAATTTGACCTTATTGATTCGGCGTGATGGGCTCCTTCTGTGACTCCTACCAAAAACCTGAAACCAAAATCCACAGAAATCATACTGAAGTGTAAATGCGATAAAAATAATGATCTGATATTCGTCTGAACCTTTGAATTCGTCGTAACCGTAGAACATTCGCAATAAACATTTATCTTTACAGTGTTTCATCCTCGGACTGTAATGGCACCCAACGAGATGATGAGGTACGAGATAAGCTTCGATCCAAAGGTGGAGGGCTTGTATCAAACCACTTATGATGTGGAGGTCCAAGGCTGGCCTCAAAGCCACACTCAAGTTAAGGTCGAAGGAATTTGTGACATTCCAAGGTAAAATTGTACACAAAACTTTCCGGCTTACCTATCCCATAAGACCATGATTGAGACAACATCAAACGCTCGCAATGCTTTAGATGTTCATTTTACTCTACTGTATCTAATTTTGGTTTTATCCTAAATAGCCTCTCATTTTTGAATCTCATTTCGACTTATTTTTTTTAGTTGACTAGCATTCAAATCCTGTACGTTGCTTGGTAATGTCCCCGTCCATTGCAATAACGCAGTGAAAACCGATTTACATTAAAAGTAATATAATTTTATAAATGTGAAATACGGAGGTATATTGCTACGTGGGCACTGCATGAAGTTAGATAGGACGTCCTTTTCAAGCAACCCCAGGAAGAACTTCATCAGTAACAGAGTCGTGGAAGCATGGAATGGACTACCAGAAAGTGTCATAGAATCAAAGACGAACATTTAAGAAAAATAAAAACAAAGAAAAAATAATAACAATTTTGATATGGAATAAGATATAGGCTTATCAGCTATGCTACCTGCCTATTACGAAATAATAATAATAATAATAATAAGATAAAACGTGCTTTGAATCAGTAAAACTTTCAAGTTTGATATTTCTTTTCAGAATTGATTTCCGGCCAAAAAAAATGTTTAAAAAACTGATTAGGGACTATAACGAAGATGTATTGTACTTCAATTCATATATTGACGCAATGCATCACTTTGAATTTGGGCCAGTGTTTAAAACATCCATAAAGTAAGTTGATTTAAAATATTGATTGAGCTTACTGTATTTATTGTATTATAATTAAGCTGTATTTTAAGTATTTAACAATGCATTTCTTACATCAAAGGTAACACAATAGATAGGGATTACTAATAAGATTTTTAAATTTTCAATTGTCTTGTATGTTTTACAAAATAAATATTTAAAGTTAGAATATGATACCAAAAACAATGATATTGGAAAAACATGGTGATGCAGATCAATACATCTTCACACTTCACACTGGTCATGAGCTTATTTTCCTGGTCCGCTTAATCACAGTGAATATATTGTAATACAGTTATTACTGCTTTAAGATCCCAGCTCTCTAAGCCTCCTTATATTGGCCGTAATGACCATCCTTCCAAGATAAAACCTATCTTGAGAAAACGGAACATTGGGTTCAATTCGTTTCTTTCCAGAACAATTCGCCAGTGGAATACTCTTCATAGGTCAGTATTTGATCCCTTTCCTTCTTCCAAGGCTGTTTTTAAGCGTAGACTGCGAGTTGTTAAGCATTATTTTTTTTTTCCTCACCTACTTAACTCAACAGTATCACCGTAGCTAGCTCCTAAATATTGTATTACTTAATAATAATCACCATAATTAAAGAAGTCAACATAAATAAATTCAACACTCACTACATTTACCAAAATTGTATCAAATCAGTCCTTCATATTAAAAGTATTATGCCGCCGCTACGAGTTAACTTAAGCGTTTTGCATGCCTGTGAAATTGACAGATATACAGTTCTCATTTCCATTTTAACTGGAAGTTCTCTATTGACCTCAAAGGCAACTAGACATAATTAGTTTTCAAATTCCTAATTGAAAGGCACAAGCGTTTGTTTTGTTTGGAAAAAGTTGCATTTCACATGTGTTGTCAAATCAGACTGTCCGAGGCGGGTTATTAATTCTTTTCTCACGGTTTAGTTTTCATAATCTAAGACAGAAATTTTAGCCTTCAGTCTTTACTCACCGCGCTCCCGAACTAGACAGCTTCCCAGGTAGTCAAACTAACATACAAGTCTTTACTTTGTATCGAGTCGAAGCTATTACCGGTCATTTATTAATTTCTATTTGCATTCCTACTGAGTCATAAATTGGTTAGGATAAGTGTGTGAGACTCAATAAACTACTTGGTTACCCTGATCTGAACTTGGTAAAAAAAGTTGGTAAATTAATAGATAATGAGTACAGTATTATATACATCATCTGACAACATAACATTCACTAAGTAAAGTAATTTATAATATAATATCTCGAAAATAATAATTAAACGTACTGAGATTCAGCAGTCCTTACATTCCTAACAATATTTCAAATCATTACTTCATATTTAAAGGATGGTAAAAGTAATATTGAGCTAGCAGATTAATAGATCATTATTGGAACATTATATTGCATCTTCTGACAACAGAATATTCCATAATTATGTATATTTATTAATTTAATTTATACACTGTATCCCAAGACTTAATCTAATTTAATCAAACTTAAGACTAATTTAATCACACTAAAATATGAGTGATGCTACTAATAATATAACTGGCAATTTCAATATCCTGTTGTATTTAAATGATAAAAACCAAGAAAAATAACAATTAATTTGTTTTTTTTTATTTAGTATTTATTTAATATCTACAAAAATATAAAATAAACTGTGTAGTTCTATATAATTAGGAATTTGTTTATCGTCAAACATCTCTAATTTAAATATTTGCCATTGTATTTAATTGAGCATTTGTTTGTCAGGAACAAAATATTGCCCGTCAAATTTATCATACGCAATACGTCGACCTTGCCAATGCAAGTGGTTTTCACTTTTCTAAAGGGAGGAATTTACAATATATCGCCTACCGAAATGTCTTTACCCGTGAGTATTGTTATTTACCTAACTCCTGTACAAGAATGGAAAAAAATAAAATCAATTTTTATGTCTTATTTCATAGTATACCACAAGTTGAGAGCTAATATTTTACATTTGTATGTATTGTTCATCCTGTTAATATTATCCTGTATAGTCTGTATTAGGGTTGTAACGGATGTTAAAATTTGAACAACCAGAAAATGCAGATTTAAGATAATAAGATCCGCGGATGCGAATGTTATTTTAAGTTAAAATTTTGCTTTGATTTGTAAGTTGTTAATTTATTAAAAGATAATAAGTTCATATTATTTATTGGCAAAAAAAAGAAAAAATCACGATATAGAGTAGTTTTTTTTTTTTATTTCCTACCTTATCAGGTACCCCAAAACTATTGAGTACCCTTAAATGAGGTGAAATGGTAGCTTTTAATATGCATAGTCTGTTTGTCTGTTTTACACACAGTGACAAAAGTATAAACATCTTTGTATTGACATACATCCGTGTACCCATTTAAAAAAATCGCCGTTTCTCACTTGCACGCACACTTCACCAATAAAGTATAGTAAAAGAGACGATATGGACTTGATAATGAAGACTTTGGCTTGAAAATTAATTAAATAAAAAAAAATATAACTAATAAATAATAATTTAACGAAATATTAAACAAGTATGGGTGAGCAAACAAAGAGATATCTATTAAAAATATATTTTAGATAACTTATATAAAATATATTTTAGATAACTTATATAAAATATTTTAAAATAATATCAGTGCTATGTGTTGTATCAGGATTTATTCAATTGTTTAGTTTTTTTTTTCCTACTAGTTTAATTTTTGTTTGTGCTAAATTATCTACTTTGTTTTTACTTGTTGAAAGAATCTGTCGACAGTTTTTTGACTAACGGGCCTTAATATCAACAGCAAGTGTAAGCTAGTGTGTTAGTTACTTATCTGTGTTTTTGACACGCTTTCAACACATTATTACGAGGGCTGCTATTTATGAATCTGGAACTGGCCACTTACAGAACAACATTTAAAAAGTAATTACTACATTTAAAAATGTAACTCTTTGGCTATATAATACATTTTGTTTCATGTAACTGTCAATTGTTTTTCCATTATGGCGTTATTTGGAAAATTGCGTGTTTCATCGCCATGGATTTAACTCGTGAAAATTTTCATGCGATGATTTATTACGATTTTCGGCGTGGGCTAACTCAAAAACAGTGCATCAATCAACTTACTTCGACTTGGGGAGCACCATCGAAAACCACTGTGTATCACTGGTTCACTAAATTTAATTGTGAACAGTCTATGCTCACGGACGAATTTAAAGAAGGTCACCCTAAATCAGCTTGTGTACCACAAAATATCGATACTGTGCGTCAAAAGGTGATGAATCTTGGATCTATTCGTATGACCCCGAAACTAAACAACAGTCAACGGTGTGGGTGTTCCAAGATAAGCGGAAGCCAACAAAAGTTATTCGTGCAAAAAGCACTTTGAATTGGGTCGCCTGTGTTTTTTTTTGTATAAATGTACATGTGGCTACAGTGCCATTAGAAAATCGTAAAGCGGTTATTTCGAAATGGTACTCGACCATTCGTTTGCCAGAAGTCTTTGAAGAAATAAGATCGGCCTATACAACTCAGTTTTTGGAAGATCAAAAGATAAAATTGACTGGTCATTCGCTGTACAGTTCTGATTCGGCACTGATTCGAACGATTTCTATTTATTTCCAAATGTAAAGAAAAATTTACGTGGACAACGTTTTTTGAGCCGCGAAAGCTGTTAATACGTTCACAATCCACGTTTTGGAGATACCTCAATGAGAATGGAAAAAGTGCTATGAAAATTAGTTTCAACATATACAAAAGTGCATCCATCGATCATCATGCCGAATATTTTGAAAATCATTAAAACCATATTAAATGATATATGTTTCTTTTTGTTATTCCGGATTCATAAAAAGCAGCCCTCGTACAACATGAAAATAATATAATAACTATGAAAAAATGTGCGCAGATTCAGATTCTTAAACAGATTTTCCAAGCTGATCTTTTAGCAAATTGAACCGACATGAAAAAAAATGTAGTAAATGTTAAAATGTGTTTTTTTTCATATTCATAGACCATTAAATTCAGTTTTTTTTAACAGGAATATAAAATTATGAGATTCTGAATATTATATAATTATAAAATTCTTACATCGATCTGTATATATAGTCCAGCTGAACAAAATCTTTCGTTTAATTTTTTCACGTATTTATTTATTTTTATAATGGTTGCAGCCCGGTGTCAGGAAGTCTCTGTCGGTGTCAGCTGCTCCGCCCAGCATTGGTGCTCAGCCGGATGAGCTCCTGTTTTGTGTGAAGGACAATCCCTGCATTGGTATTGTTAAAATTAACTGCATCGGGATCACGGCCAACTTTAGTGTCAACCTAAGAACACTTGGTATGTTTTCCTTTTTAAAAAATTTTTTAAAGATATTAATATTGATTATATTGTAATTTTTAGATTGCTCAATTCCTAGGACAAATTTAGTATCTAAAACACAATGCAGATATCGCACCGTTAGTGTCAAATTTAATTTACTGGAAAAAGCACACATTTTCGTAATTTTAATGACAGTATATCATATATTTCATAAGTTTAAACTGCAAATCAATAAAATACATAAGCACCATCAATGAATGGGCAAGATTATCGTTTCTGAACTGTAAATATTTGCTAAATCTTTCTATGCGATCTTCATCTGCCCTATCTACCAACGAAATATTATTATTAATATTTTGTTAGGATAAAAATAGAGTCATCTAAATTTTGGCATCTATTCTTAAGTGCCCACTAATTGTATTAGGTTATAGGATCTCAAAACCACTATTTAATCAATGATATTAAATAGCTATGAACGTGGATTTCTTAATTTCCCTTTCCTTCTTTTTTTGTGTATATTATCACATTTTTTTAGCTCCAAGTTAAAATTTTTACTTTAATTCTATTATTTTTAAAATATCAAATCTATATCAACAGCTGTTTTTAATAAACATATTATGTTTGTGAAATAAATATTGTTACTATTAGTAATAATAAATATATACACGGAGATATATATATTATAACTGAGAGTGGTTTTGGGTTCTAGGAGATGTGAAACGCAAAGATATGTCAAAATATTTCGGAAGTCATGACATGCTACCCATTGCAATAGGTAGCTCCTAAAGAAATTTATCTACAGGAATAAGATGAAATAATTATTTTAAAAACTAGCATATTCGACTTCATGCCTCATATAAACATTTCAGATTTTGGAAAGCTGTTACTGTATCGACGAGGTAAAAAGAGAATAATTCTTAGCAACAAATGTGTTTTACCCATCAAATGGAAAATTCGGCCCAACCCCGATATGGATAAGCTCTTCGTATTCTCCGAATCCAAAGGGGTCATTCAACCTAAGAAAATGGTAGAGGTGGAAGTTGAATTTTTTGCTAATATAGTAGGTGAATTCCACGGGATACCTTTGCATTTTGACGTGAGTATATCAGTATATATAAAACTAAGTCGAGCTAGTTACACTATTTAGAACCCAAGAATGGCTGGACCGATTTTTATGATCTTTGATTCGTGTGTAAAATTTTGGTTTTTTCAAAATTTTTAAAATTATTTTAAATAACAAATTATAAATACAATCAAAGAGTGTATGTAAATTTGTTAATTCTTCTGTCCGCATAAAGTTTCCCTTTATCTTTCATTATAGATTTACGATTTCAACGAAATTGAGGAATACAGCGAGGTACTAACCTCTGAAGTGCTAACGCTGTCTGCGGAATGCTATGATGTCTTAATCGACTGCATGTTCAATGACTTCGAAGATGATCATCTTGACTTCGGAGATATTCGAATCGCTTCGACTCAGGAATTGACAATGACATTAGGAAACAGAGGAAACAATGAGATGTTATACAGGTACTTTATTATCATACATATTGCCGTAGAATAAACCTTATTAACCCTTAAACAGCAGATTTTGGCGCCAAAGGCGCTCAAGCAGCAATTAATTATTTAAAAAAATAAAGAAAACTCACCCTTGTGAAGAAAAATCAACTGTGGAGCCCTTGGACGTCCAGTTGCCACAAATTTAGTATCATTTGATTTGCCAAAAAATTTGTATTAGTAAATATCACTTTGGTTTCTATTCCTGTTGAACACCCAACTTTTCACTATTTTTGATAACTTTTGTTTTTGGATTTGTTAAATGTTTGTTTCTGAATTCGTTTAATATATGTATATAACCCTCAGTTGTACATACATGGTACAACTGAGGGTTATATACAAGACCATTCCCAATAAAACATCCAGGTTTTCGAGAAAAAAAACTAAACTTTATGTGATAATATTAAATCTCTGTTATCATGTGTTCGCCAGCTCCGATGCAGTTGAATGACCGCTCTATGGTTCAGGGTGTGCGCAAACTAGCGTTGCAAAATGAGTTTGTTTCTCATTTTGCCACGCTAAAGGAAATTGACACCAGCGTTTCAATAAAATGAATAAATTTGAGAGTGAATTATTTTCTCATTTTTTTAATATCATTTCTTACTCGTAATAGGGAACATATGCTATATGATGTATTTTTACTAGTAGGTCATGCCCATCAAGAATCTTAGCCAATCTCTTGGTCTGAGATAATTTCATTTTCAGACTGATGTCTGCTTTTTAATTTTTTGTTGAGTTATTATTGACTCAGTCAGACCGTCATCATTGACTTATTGGTATAACGATGATGAATATGGTTTTACTTTTTAGAATATCCAAGGCCAAGTTCTCCCAAATGGACGGAGTTAAGTTTGATCCTGAAGAAAATATTGAATCTAAAGGTATAGCTGCCCGGAAATTCGCCAACGGTCTCTTTGTTGAACCAACTCATGGATTAATTCTGCCAGGACACGCCTATGTGGTACCCTTTTTTTTTTAACATTCACATAGTTCCCCTTACAAGAAAAACCCCTGTACAAATTTCAATGAATTCATGTATTCACTTTATTTGAAAAATGGCCGGAAACTATGCCGCATACTTTACTTCTATTGAATTTAATGATGGCTTTTCCAAGTGTAATTTATTTAGATTAATTTTATTGTAGACAGGTAAGAATTTTCAACAGAATACTTAATTCAATATGAGATTTTTACTTTTTTTTTTTATATGTTAAGGTTTATCTGACTTTTTATCTTAATATACTAATTTTCGTAGCAGATATGTTCCCAATGTGTTTTATAACATGTCTGTTATTTTAAGGTAACAGTATTGTATGAATCGATGGTTCCACTGGAGGCGAAGCGCATTCACACCCTGTCAGTGGAGCTGTTGGACCCTTCAAAACACGGCCATGATGGGGTGGAGGGCGACGAAGGTCAGCCGGGCGTGCAGTCAGATATTCCCCATAGTTCAGGCGCTGCGGACTCGCCGAGGGCCCCACCACCAACAGCACAACCCGCATCCGATCCTTCAAGGGAAGCGGTACCGCAACATATCCCACAAGTTATTGTAGCCACATTGCCCATAGCAGTTTCCGTGTGTGTTCTCTATAACAGGTAGACTTTTCAAAATGTTTCTTATCACATTAAATTAATGACGATTTGCATTTGATAATTTTGGCGAATTTTATTGGACTGCAAGATCACCTGATCTGACCGTACCAGACTTCTTTCTTTGTTATTTATATTCATCGGTTCGCTCACAGCCCTGCAAAACTACACTTGACACTAAACTTGAACTAGAAGTATGCGAAAAAATACCATAAAAAGGTTCATATTTTTATCAATGCTGGAGGTCACCATTTCAACAATATAATCTACGGAGTACTTAATAAAATAAAAGTCAAAGGTGTAAATGCAATAAAAAAAAACATTAGTTAATTTAGAAAAAAGATAACTTTTGTAATGATTTCGTGTGTATATATTCTACTCAGAAAACAAAATCTACTTTTTGATGGTAAAAATGAGATAAACATTTTATAGATTTTAACCCATAAGGTTTGGTTTGGGTTTCGGGAAAGGCTGGGAGATGCAAAAAGGAATCTGACCACTCTTTGATCAGGTCTGAGCGAAAACGATTTTTGATAATGTTTGTTTGCATCCAGCAGTACCTACAGTAACTCCGTCGACTAAACATATAATTTTAAAGCATCCTAGCATTCACAAAATGGTGAAATGTGCTATCTAAAAAAATTATGATACACCATAATATGGAGTTTTCGTAACATATTTACGAAAACAATTAAATTTTAAACTGTCATTTGATGCTGGATTTAATTTTTTGCTTGCAACGCTGCAACCCTTGGTTGGGAACTGTCCAATAAACCGGAAAATAAGACACTGGTGCTATTAACTACATTGTGGCCACGTTAATACAAATAGATGTATTTTGCATCTCTGCACAAAATCAAGAACGCGTCATCGAAATTATCATTTGTTATTTTAAGTTATTTTAATTTTTATTTCCTGGATTTAACAGTTTTTCAATTTTGATACAACTCGAAAAGTAAATGGTTTTTTTTTTTAAATTTTAAAAAATTTCCACTTCCACAAAGGGCCACTTCTTTTTCTTTTCAGATTTTCATTTTTCACCTCACAATGATTCTGGTATTGTATTCTCTTTTGCACTTTCTTCCCTGTCAGTTTTTACATATTATAAAGAAGTCTAGTATTCAATCCAATATTGTGATTTATTTCCAGCTTTGTGCTACATCCCGCACAAGATTTGAACTTTGATGCATTTTTAGTGGGTGGCAAACAAGCGTTGAATTTAACCTTGAAAAATACTGGCAAGTTTGCATTTTTCTTTCAATTGTTTCCGCCGAATACACCCGTGGATTTCCCTCCGCTAGATGTAAAAGATGTGGAATTAAAAGAGGAGAAAAGGACAGAAGTAAGTAATAAGCAGGAAAAGGAGAAACAAGATAAGAAGGATAAAGTCCAAAGAAAAGATTCTAAGATAAAAAAACTTGATATTAAAGCGTCAAAGAAGGAATCAAAGTCGTTTGGGTGAATACATTGCTTAAGTAATATAAATTATTCCGTGAGTCTCTCTAGTTACTTTACACACTATAACTTCATATTTTCATCATTCTTGATTATTTAAATTGCTTAAATATATAGGGTGTTTTTTTTAGAGGCGTGGTTTTCAATCTGGCACTACTTTTTTCGTAGTTGGTGTTTTTGACAGCTGTCACTTGATTTATGCTCAGTTTGGTTTGCCATTTCATAATGGATAGACTTACTCCTGAACAACGTTTGCAAATAGTGCAAATTTAGAAAAAATCACTCAAGTTTTTTTAAAATCACTCTAAAATAAAGTAAAAATCGCGTCGTGGGCCTGTGGCGTGGCCTCCAAGATCGTGCGATTTAACACCGCTGGACTATTTTTTGTGGGGTTATGTGAAGTCGCTTGTCTACGCAGATAAGCCGGACACGATTAACGCCTTGGAAGAGAATATTCGGCGCGTTATTGCTGACATACGGCCCAACTTGCTGCAAAAAGTGGTTGAAAATTGGGCCTCTCGGCTGGAATTTGTTCGAGTCAGCCGCGGCGGCCACTTACCCAAAATCATTTTTAAAACATAATGGCAAACCCTTATCTTTATAATAAAACTAAATTCTTAGCCATAACATCAAATTATATGCGTTTTATCTCTTCTTGAAAACCACGCCTCTAAAATCATCACCCTATATATAATAATACTTCAAAAGTTTTTTAGGTTGTTTAAACACTTATTATTGTTAGTCAACAGATGGAGAAAAAGTGGAAGAAGATATAGATTAGGTCAGTACCTCTGCTGAACGTTTCGGAGCTCCGTGGTCCCTTCTTCAAGAGCTAAACGAAGACTGGTCTAGGTACATCATCTGTCACCTGAAGTACCTACACGTTAGTTTACCTGTTAGTGGTCGTAGTGAGGAGTTGTGATTGATATAAAATACATACAGTATAATACCTATTTATTAAAACAATACGCTATTATCCCAGTATAGATATCCGTAAATATGAAGAAATTTCTAAACCAAAATAATAATAATTACAAATCATGTCCTATAACTTTGTTTCTACAAAGTTATATACTTTGTTTCTACAAAGTTATAGGACCTAGTGATGTACCCAGACCAGTCTTCGTTTAGCTGTTGAAGAAGGGACCACGGAGCTCCGAAACGTTCAGCAGAGGTACTCACCTAATCTATATCTTCTTCCACTTTTTCTCCATCTGTTGACTAACAATAATAAGTATATATATATATATATAGATTAGATGATACGATATTTATATTTACTTACCGTATTGCATGTCGGAGAGGCAGCCTTAGGAGGATATAATCCAGTCATTTGTCTATGCATAAGTTATAGGGTTGTGATTCTTTTTTCTAGCTATAGAAGAAAAATAATACTGAATATCATTTTAATCCATAATTACCTGTGTTTATATAAAATGAAAAATATAAATTTCCTTGTCCAAATGTTAAAAGCCTTGAAATACAATTTACCATACATTTTATCAAAACTGTAGGTTTAAATATCTTGTTGAATTAATATAAGAATCGAGAATATACAAACAACTACAGTGGTGTAGATTATCTTATGAAGATGTAAATTCAAATGGGTTTTATTATATACATCGATTCTGTTTGTCAAGATTATTCTCTAAAGAAATGTTGATTAATTATTTTGCGTTTATCACCTTAGCCAAACTTAATAGCCGTTAGATGAAATAGTTAATGACGCCTATAGGGCCCTAGCTGTAAGACGTCAGGTTCTGGTTAAATAATTTACTACTAAACAATGCATAGAAGCAGTTGATATTATATTATAGCTACAGGGTGTCATTGCCATTCTTGTTTGTTAATATGTATTATTTTTATACCTACATAATAAATTATAATTCTTCTTAATGAGATATAATTTAAGTGAGTGTCTGTCAGGTGAGCCCGTTAGCTATGCCACCAGGCACTGGCAGGACAACATAATTTAAAATTCATAATATCAGATGTTAAATAAAAGTCATTCAACATGGTCTAAATTTATAACCAAAAAATATTTTTTAATTATAGTGGTCCAATTAAGTTGGGAATATTTTATGTGTCCGTGACAAGCGGTATGATAGAAGAGGATGAGGCCATAATCATCCCAATTGAATGTGTTGGTGAGAAGGAGGGTTTCTTCGAAGAAAAATTAAAACTACACATCACCCATGTACATCCCAAGTACGCAGACGGTATTGATGTCAGACTCTTGGCAGAAATTTGTTTACCCGATATAGACTTTTGGAAAGCAGACACAACATTTCGAGAACTATATGTCACAAAGACAAGAAAGGATTTCTGCTGTCCAATGGCAGTGAGTATTTTCTTTACATGACGTAATTGTCATGTCCTGACATATTAAACTGTTTTCTAATGCAATCATTGTTGTTCATATCTCAAAAACACACAAATCTACTGCCTTCGTCAGTCAACTCAGGCAGCGCAAATGGTAAGTGGGATGGGGCATTAAAGAGAGGCACAGAATGTATTTCAAAAAGGAAAATTGAAGCAACATATTATTCAATATTTCTCTCTTATTAGAGGTTCATGAACTTCAGAGAACTTCATGGCTAAGAATGCTGATCAAAATAAGATCGTAAAAATAAACCCAAACCACTTGCATAGGTTCATAACCACCTTCGCCACAAATCCAAATGTAGTTAGAATTTAGTAGTACCACATTCAGATTCGTCAAGCTTGTACCGAGACCACCTATGTGAGTATCAATTTTTTTCTCACTATAATAACGCAAAATACACCAATACATGTTCACTGTGGAAAAAGGCTAAAACAGTTGGCAAAACATTTCAAGAGATAAATTTATTATTGTAAAGAATAAGTGATTACTAAGTTTATCACTACAGCCAATTATTGTTATAAACATGTTTAATATTCGTCAGCTCGGTGCTCACTGCTTGTACACAACTGAGGAGCGTTGTGTGTATTTCCTCCGTGTGGCCGTTAAGACACCCGTGCAGTGTACTCTGTATCTGAACAACCCGACACGTGTATCAGCCACAGTAACGCTTGAAGCTCGCTGCCTTCCTCCCCAGGTGTCTCCAACACAGGTTAATGAAAACATTTAAAAATTTTGTAGTCTTTCATAACAGTCGCAGTAACACCACAGCTAAAAGACGACCTGGAAAGAAAACAGTAAAGAGAATATACTATTACAAAAATAAATGAATTTTTAAATACTTTCGACCTTGGAATCGCATATCTTTAATTTAGTAACAATCTAATGGAAGACTCATATGATAATGCAAATTTCTTGTGGAAAATGCCATTTTTTTTTCTTTTTACACTACTTTTGACCACTTTTGAAATATATACGTGAGACCACTTTTGAAATATATATATTTTAAGTTATATACGTTTTTGAAAGGGCAACAAGCGCCATTTCCCTTATAAAACTTAAAATACGAAGAAAGACTTGTAATTCTCGGCCAAGCATATTTTTTAACATATTTTATATTATAGCTCTTCTTTACTATTTTTTCTTTCTATTATAATTAATCTTTTACTTATTAGGCAGCTCCTGCACCCATTCAGCCTTCACCAGGAGCTCCGTCTGGAGCCATCGCCTCTCCAATAGCCGCTTCAGCGATAGTCGGTGGAGAGCAACCCGTGTTCTCGGTAACTCCAAAGTTTGTCCACTTGGAACCTTATAACACGGCCGCAATCACTCTCACCTTTGCTCCTTTGGTCATGCTGGTGAGTAATTTCTAATATACTGACCTTTCTTATATACCTGGAGAGTATTTGGATGTCAAGAATAATGTAAAAATCGGCATGGATTGACGTTTTATTTTTATTTTTAAAACAATTACTATGACCTAGGTCATATACAATTATTTATAAATTAAGTGTTATAAAGTGCATTTCATGATTGCCTTTTCTTCATAATGTCGGCGACAACATCTTGCATTAGTGTAAATGTTTTTTTTTTTAATAAAACAAATTATATTCTCATAATATCAAATATAGCTATTTTACCTTTAAAAAAATATTTTCACAAAGAAAATATTACATGTCTTGCTTTAAATCATGCAAATTTTTTTATATTTTTTTTCTCAGATTTAGTTGTGTATTTAGTACTGAAATTTTCCCTATAAATTTATCGTGTACTCATGTATGTATTCTTAGATTTACAAATTTATATCCTAATATCATGTGTCTCGCTCTATGATCGTGCTAAAATTTACTGCGCTTAGCGAACAAAGGCCCAAGAATTTTCTTCGTTATCTTACAAATGACAAATCTGCCACCACTCAGTGAATTGACGAGATGAATCCTAATAACTGAAATTACAGTTTTAAGGTAAGGCAAACTGCCTTCAGCAAAATAAATATAAAATTATGTATTGCTTTTTGATAACCTTTTATTGGATAAAATGGTAATTTAGTAGGTTTTTTTAGTTAATTTTAACTCTTTATAAATACAGATACATGTTAATAGTATACCTAAATAAATTTTACTTTGTATATTTTGTTATTTTGTCATAATTCTTAAACAGTTACTTCTGCTGCGTAGGTTACATTTATTAAAATGTTTATTACCGGACTGACGAAAAAAAATATCATTTTGAAAAAAAAAACTTACTAAAGTAATTATATTATTAAAAAACTTTGTTTTTCTTCGAAGAGCCGCATGCTGGGGGGTCACTAAAGTGAGCATTCTCGCCCCATTCGTTTAATTTCTATTTAATTTTGAAGTTGTTTGTCTCATAATTTGAAACATTTTTCCAATATTTTTTATTGACTAGTGTTTGATTGTCGATATAGATCAACATCTTACAAGGAGCGCCCTAAATTTAAAAACAGCCTGTATAGTAATAACACAAGAAAAAACCATGGTTATAAATAATGGTATAATAAACAAATGTTTCTCATTTCAAACATTGTATTTTTTCTATAGGAATACAGGGGCTACATGGATGTGAATTTGAAAATGCCGGATAACCAACCGGCCAAATATTGGCAGCTGAGTTTGCGCGGCCGTGGTGACGCGCCGCGTATAAAGCTGGAGCGCCCGCCGGCACCCCCTCCGCCGGCACCCCCCGCGCCCCTCTCCTTCCCCCTGCTGCTGGTCGGCTGCAAATTGAAAAAATCTATCGCAATACGAAATATCTGCTCCTTGGCACTCGACGTTGTACTTGACATTGATGAGCCAAATCCCCATATTGTTGCCGCGGCCGAAACAATTAACTCTGTTATGAGTATGTAAATGTATTTTACTTTTCTTTTACTAATATATATATTTTTTTAAGTACGCAGCTCTATGTGTAAGAGCGCAGTTGCCATGGAAATCTCGGACAAAAGAGATGTGGTAAAAGTATTAAAAATTAATAAAAATCCATGTGAACATCCTTTGGAATTCTATCAGAAGACATGCGAAAAGAGATATACCTATTGAAGCTGCCCATGCTTGAGGAACAACGTATACCTGAAGGTTTCATATACTTTTAAGATTTTGGACGGTCTTTATGACTGTCCGGGATCATATAATTTTGATGAAAACTCTAATCTTAATTGTCAGAGAATCAATTTAAGAATAACCTAGATGATAAAACACTAAAAACTAAATATATGAGTTATTTTAGCTTGAACCTGCTTGCTTATATAATAATAATAATCAAAAACAGTGGAGGATTTGAGACTAGTACAAATTGGTTGAATTCTGAAACTCATAATAGCAACATGGTTTCGGTGCAATGTCTCCACCCAAGTTTTATGTCAATTTTTTTTTTCGATTATATCAATCGACTATTCCAATATTGAAATAATAGTACTTTTTTTTGGTTTAGCTGCGGCTGCTTTATCGGGATCGCCTTCCCCCCCACCACCAATGCCTGGTCCCGTGCCAATCAGTCCCTACGACCGCAACGACCCAGTTGGACGTGTGCAATACTACCTTCGACCAGAGCGGGCTGAAAAGTTGAAGCATTTCTTCTTCGACCTTGACCAACACATGGAGAAACACTTGGTTGAAATTGATCAAAATGGTATTTATAATATGTAATTTAGGACTGTGGAGTCTTTATTTCGTCAAAGATATTCAATTACTCGAAAAGGTACAATGGAGGTTTACAAAAATTCCTGGACAATTGAAAAATCTTACTTACGGAGAAAGACTCAATTTTAAAACTGCCAATATTGCAAGAGAGGTGTGAACGTGGTGACCTTACTGAGACATTAAAAGTGATTTGAGGACACTACAATTCTGATAATATGAAGGACATGTTTACTTTCAATCGCAATCCTCATCTCCCCGACACAAATTAAAACTCTCAAAAACCCCTTTCTCTACAAACACGAGAAAATATTTTTTAACTAATATAATTGTTGACCTGTGGAATCAACTCCCACAATCAATCATCGAAGCCAGCAATACCAATCAATTTAAAAAATCTACTGGACAAACACTGAATCCAGTCGCCATCAATGAATTTGTGATCTTGATATTAGCATATCAGCTCTAGCTGCTTGCCCATTGACCAATAGTAGTAATAATAATAACCTCACATCACAACTTTTGAAGTGACAGCAATGTACATTTTTTCGCAGGTGTAGGTTTGGTAGGTCATAGGAATTTTTACGAAATGAAATTTAAAAACAATCTTGATTCATTATAATTATAACTTTGAACACATTCATTATACTTATCCTACGGAGTTTAAATTTGACATGTTGGTTCAGTTCCGATGACAATGCATTTTTATGGTAAGCATGACCTGATTCTGCACCCAGGAATGGCTCCAGATGAAGAAACTCCTCAACGGTCGACAGCACAGATACAAAATTTTATATATGCATTCAAACGCTTAAATAAAAGCTTGATTTTAAAAATGTTCTTTTACTATTAATTTATTTCTGGTGATAATGCTGGCATTGGCAGGTGATGGTTTTTTTCATCGAAATATATGTTTTAACCAAGTATTTTTTCAGAGGATGAAAATGATTCAAAACTATACATTCAACATCTTAAATAATAGATTAATTTTAGCTGGGTGATCATTATCACCAACGGTATGGCAAGTTGAGGGCTGGTTCAGTTTTTAGGGACTTGGCAAATGGGGTTCGACTCTGATGCTTAATTTTCAGAGGTAGGTTGGACAAATAACTTTACGCTCCTTCGTATCTATCAGCTGGATAATTATGTTATTTGATTTCAGATGAAAAAAAGTATTCAATGAAATTGCATCTCGAACCAGATGATCTGGCTGAGTTTAACATTGTCTTCTGTCCTATGAGAGAAGGAAAATATGAAGTTGAGATAAAGATCAATATCATTAATAATCCTTTCGAAAATATTATAGTGAGTTTTTGTTTTTTCTTAGAATCTTATAAAGCTGGTATTTATTAATATTTCTTTTATGATGGTAACAGACTTTCTGTTAAAATAAAATATTCTCAACTAAGGTTTAAGGGTAAGTTGCTGATCAGATCGCCATCGCCTCCAAGCAACTTTACTGTGTTATCTATTTCAAACGCCTAATAGTGGCAATCATTAAAAAAACAGTTTGTAAAAAAAACAGAAGAGTCAATTTTTTACCATACCAGCAGGTCTAGTCTCTGACTTACTCATGTATCACACACTGGCTGTTTGATGTAATAATATCGGAGCTAGCAATGTAGACACTTAACTTTAGCAAGACTCATTCTTCATAGAAGAATCTAGTGACAAAAATGTTTCTGGCTTCCTCACTATTACGTCAAACAGCCAGCGAGTGAGTCGCGAGTGCACCAGAAACTAAACCTGCAGATAAATAATAAATAGATTGAATGGGTTTTTTTACCTACAGAGCTGCCGTTCCAAAAATAGCTAAAACCGAATCGTAAATCCTATGGTGTATAGACAAGTGAATTTTATTACTTTTATTAAATTTACTCGTTGAAAAAAGTGCTTAATAGGAACAGTCTTTTACAAGTTTAGTAGTCAAACTAAAACTAAAAACTAGGCTATAAAACTACTACTAACTAGATTATAAAACTTATCATAGGCTTAAATGGGCTCATTTTGGCACTTTCTAGCAGAGATTCCACTTTGATGCCAACTCAGTTTTGTTTACCAATATCTATAAGTGACCAATATCTAGAATTTCTGGCCCCTTTTGGATTCTTCTTACCGGAAATTCGGTACCGTGTGGCGAACGACACAACACTGGTGTCAGATTAATGGAGAAGCAAGAAAATTGTGAGAGGTCACTTAAGACCTATTGCAATATGACATAGCGTATTGGACTATTTTGACCTTTAACCATTTCTGATGAATGTATGATTTCAAGAAGTTTCCAATTCGAAGTATAGCAGCTGTACTAATGCTATGAAAGAAATTGCTGTGTTTATAACAGTTTTATAACCTTATAGTCGTCGATTCTAGACTTTTTTGTAAAGAATAATCTCCAAAAATATCACTAATTATGGAATATTTTTTCGGTGGTAATCATAGTGATTTGATCA
Organism: Neomicropteryx cornuta; assembly: GCA_020383195.1. NCBI lineage: Eukaryota > Metazoa > Arthropoda > Insecta > Lepidoptera > Micropterigidae > Neomicropteryx > Neomicropteryx cornuta. Next base: position 22,335,136 of record JAHKQU010000012.1, read on the forward strand.
TTTTTTTTTTTAATTTCCAGTTATTTTGTAAAGGGGAATCCTTCATGGAAAATCTTATAATAACCGATTTGGAAACTTTGTCAGTTGAAAAAAGTACAGCTGTCGCTACAGATTTTGTACCAGCCGGAAGATCTGTTTCTGTTTATACTGTAGAATCAAAGTGAGTTATCGTTTTTTTCTTTCTATTAATCCTCAGTATTTCGGAACTATTAAAAGATTCAATTCAGATTAAGTCATTAAATGCTTTAGACTCAGTTTAAAAAAACACAGATAATGAGACTGATAACTGGATCATAATAACAGTTGGTGTATAAATGTTTCTCAACATGTTTCCATACCAGATCAGAACAAGAGGAAAAGATAGGATAACATTTATATTTTCTCATTGTCACCGCGGTCCTTCATTTTATGGCTTACAGTAAAGCTTCAACCTATTACAATGAGAGGAGCTTTTCTAGACTAATAATTAAACATGCTTTTGGTATTACCCGCAACTACCTTCATTATGTTTCGTGATAATTTTAGTATTTTGATCGAGGATTTTTGTCAGAAGTTGCTATTGAAATAAGTTTAACTACTCGTATACTTTATTATTATAATTTGGTGTAAATATGGAATATTTATATGAAACTGTCATAATGCTAGAAATCAAAAGAGAAATAATGTTTGTAAATAAGTTCGCTTTCCCTTACAATGCAACGAGTGAGCAACGCATTTAGTTTATACTTAAACATGCAATACCTCAGAAGCCGGACCAGTCTATTTTTTTTTCTCAGTCACGCAGTCTGCATTTTATACGTTAGAAAGGATGTCGATATTGTTATGTACAATCATCGCCACTATTCCACGCTTCTGCTGGCTAGCGGCCGGCCGATTATATGTATACGTTCACATTTGGATAAGAGTTAATAATATTTCATTATAATAATAAGCCTTTTAAAACATACTTGAGTAATTTAATACCATGATGAGTAGGATTATTTGGTGGAAAATAGTATACATAATTTTGCTGCACAATTAACCTTTTTAAACAGTTTAAGCCGAATAATCTGGAGATGTACACAGGAGGTTGCATGTCTGCTTAATGATGTCAATTGAGGGTATTTATCAAAAAAAAATTTTGGAATTATTTTAATTCAACTTTAAGGATTATTTATAGTTTAGTATTAATATGGGATTGTGACAATTCATATTTGTTTATACTTTTGTATTTATAGTAATTGATTTGAATATCATTTTTAATTCTGGCTTAAATGATGTTTGCATTCAGGGTTAAAAAAAGTAAGAAAGGAACAGATCCCGATTCCGAATCAATTTTGTCGAGGGTAGAAAGCAGAAAAAGCCAGAGACGATCATTTAGCGATAGTCAAGTTTCAGATATAACAGAAGTGAAATACAATTTGGATCTAGGTAAATTACTTTAATATAATTTTTCTATACAATTTAAAAGTCAATAATTATTGTTGCTAATAATATTTTTTTAAGTACTTAAGTACTGAATGGTTTGTGTTTTTTCCCAATGTTTTTAACATTACAGATATACTACTACAACATTAAAGATTTTCATTCTTTTTGCGAACATCTTCATTTTCTATAAGTTAAAGCTACAAAGCAGCATTATTTCATAAATGTATAGTGTTCACATACTATCTAATTATTATTATGACTGAATTATTTTCCCGCCATCAGAAAAAAAATGATCTGTACTACAAGTCATATCAATCTTAATGTAATACTGACCTAAAATTAATCCGTAGGTAGAGTGGCCGTGAAACAATTGGTGAAAAAAGCATTCAACATACACAATAATACGTTGATCGGTCATCGTTTTCAGTGGTTCGGAAATGAACTAATGGATTTCACTCCATCCAGTGGACATATTTATCCTACGGCCAGCAAGGAAATTGTCATTGCATTTCTATCACATGATCCTATCAATCTACAAAATGTAAGTATAGAAACAAATTACAACAATCCACATTTAATACATTTTTTTTTTCGGAGGATTTTCCGGATGTTCTTGCCGACCATCATCTCTATAGCTGATCTCTGATAAACCGCAAACCAGTCACCCGTAGATCAGCAGATTTGGTAGTGGGCGATCAAAAACCACTATTAGAAATATTCAACATTCAAATATTTTGAAAATATGCTTGTTTTCATTTGAACCTCCGACTTGCGAGCTCTAAATTGATAGTATCATAAAAGCATGCTATTTCATGAGTCGAAGACTCGTGACAAGCGTGTGCGGATGAGAAAGAAACATTGTAAGCACCAAATCAACATTGTCTTTTTTATGAAGAAACCGTAAGGAATATTTTAAAAATTCACATCTAATATATTGTATCATTTTGCTAAAAATAGAGGCTCTTAACACACTCAGCGCCGATGACGGAATATTCCATCATCTCTGTATACGCCAGGTGCCGTGTGCGGGTAAATCCGTCTTACTGCATTTCTATTAATATTTAAAAGTGTGGTTTGTCGCGTATACCCAAATTCATGAAGGCATAGACTAATTGTAGTTTTTTTTTTATTTTAGTTCTTTTTGACATTTGATTGTTTATGTGAAAAGTGCGCTAGCGAATTGAAAGTGTTGTTGATAGATTTGGCGGTAAATAATTCGAGTTTTATTTACAAAAGCTATGTCAATATAATAAAAAATATAAAAAACAAACATTTTCAATAATAAGAAACTAAAAAATGGGCACAGTATTTCGCCTTCGTGGAATGGCGGCATCGTGTGGTACGTGCGTTTTACGTATGGAGCGGAATGTGTTAATAAATTTGTATTACTCGCAAAACATCGAAATCACAACAAAACTAGCATTCTAAATACCCCAATTATTATAAGGGTATTTCATTTTACGGTATCAATGTTTACCCTACTGACTAGTATCGTTATTTCCATATTCGGATATAGTATAAAGCCGCCAGAGTGGTTTTCTAGTATATCCAAGGAAGTGTTTTCTGGTTTTTTTTATCACGTTTTTTAAAAAAGTTTTTGGTGTTTTTAGCGCCACTCAACAACTAACTCAACTATTTTCAGGGATATAGAGTCGAGCAGAATATTGGGGTGTAATTTAGTAGGGCAAAATGATGTATGATAGTGATATTGCTGGTCATGGTTGTCTAGTTTAAGAAGTCAATCATTTACTTTGCCAAGAATAGAGGTAGTGTAATGTGAAATATATATGGCGCATTATGATTTATATTTATATGCCAATTTATGTAGTGTTAAATTTATATATACATATTTAAACAATCACAGTAGGAAGGGATATTTTGTAGATTTTAGATTTCTGATCAGGCAAAATATGTCGGTTTTTTTTTCAATGAACTTTTTTTTGGTTGCTTGGTTTTTGAGAGTTTGTGCTGGAATGCGCTAGTAAGATTTCTGAGCAGTTGTGCAGTGAGCCAGAGGGAAACCAAATTCACCCAAAGTAGTCTGATTGTTTTGTTTAAGCCATAGTACGCTTTATTTAGATAGTACTCATTCTAACCTCAATTACGATAATATACCATGGTACTTAAAATCTAAAAATCTTATGTCACTGACTATCATTTTAAGGTTATGAATTTGAGACTGTACAAAATATTTTATAAATTTTATTACTTATAAAATATTGTGTACACAAAATATTTGTTTTACTAATAACATATTTTTTATTTCAGTTGCCGGTTTTATGCTCACTAGCCCCTATGAAAGGTATTTTATCTGTTAAAGAAGACTATAACAATGTTCAACCCTGGGATGACCAACTCTTAGCTAGCATGTGGAAAATATCCCCGTTTGTATTATTTTTTTTTTAATTTCTATGCCCTACTGAACTAAGCGAAATATACTTGTACTAGAGTCAGGGGAAGCTGGTGGTAATGAAAAAAAAATATTTATTTATATTCAAACTCACAGCGTTAATAAAAAATATAATATAAGGCCGATTATGAGTTACACATTTAAATCTAACAATAAGGTGATAGTTGAAAAATAAAAAATAATAGAAAGAACAAATGGAAAACGAACATAATGGGCATAAAACCTCATCTAAATACTAAATATATACAAGAGAAATTAAATCATTACTGTACGTTGTGTAATAGGTGTGAATGTAGTGTATGTAATAATGTGTTTATGTTTTTACGTGCGTTTATGGGTGTAAGTGTATGTGAGAGACTAGCATTGATAAAGTTTTGTTTTAAAAAAATAATATTTCTATTTAGACCTTGGAGCTGTATAAAAGACAAGGCCTGAACACACTAAACATATTTGGGATATGTTTCTTCAGAACAATAATGAGAATTAGCTGCATAAGATATTTCTTTCATATCAAACCATCAACAAGCATATTTTAACGCTTTTGCTAGAATACCGTGAACAATCTTACGTAATATATTTTGCTATGATTAATTAGCACACAAAACGCAGGATTCTTGAAACAAAAACATTGTTGTGAGACAATATTTAAAAATGAAAAATGCTAATTTTGTACAATCTTCAACACAGCGATGGAACTCATTATGTGAAGGAATCGAAACTGGTGGTCCCCGCCGAGCCCGAAAAGGATTACGATGAGGTCAATCGATATTTTATCCTCCAATTAAATATCATTGCAGACTATGCGGCGTACGAATGTAATTTGGAAACCATTATATTCAAGAACACACTTATGTTCCAGGTTATAAAATATTATATACAAAACCATCGTGGTAGAAAATCGGTATTAAATAACTTCCGTTTGGCTTTTTCCATAATTTTGAAGAATGCGCTGTTTATTTTTCAGACACGGAATTTTGAGATTATTGTAAAAAATACTGGAAATATACCATTGAATATTTCATGGAATTTTGATATTGGCGACGATTATCCAGTGACAAGGGTACCATCTAGAGTAGAACTCGTAAGTACAAAATTAAATATTCTAATGAATTTAATTTTAAATGACAATAATTAACAAAAAAATACATTTTATTAATTTGGTTAAATTTAGATTATAGGTGACAATAGTAATAAAGAAGTTATTAGTTTCAAAAGAGTATATTATTTATATATATTTATATATTTAGATATAGTAAAATTTTGTAATGTATTTCTTAAATACCGTATTTAGGATGATTTTTTACGTTGTAATAGGCGTTTGCCGTAAGTTTACATTACTTATATAAAAGTCTGACAGTATATTGACATTTGGAAAATTCGAATTCTTTTCAATATTTTTAAGGATTGACATTTTTCCAACAAATTATATAGCCAGAACGTTTAAAGAAAAATTAATACCGAAACGCACAAATAGTTAAGGTAATGCATACTGGTTTAAATACAGGCCTATATTTTATGAAAGTCTTTCTTACCTATCTGTGCGCTTATGAAATACGGTCAAACGTTTATTAAAGTAGTAAAAAAATATTTAAAAAGGAAATAATAATCTTAAAAAATTATGAAAATGTAACGAATATGATGTATAATGAATGAGAAGTATACTTGTTATTTGTAGTAGATAGATGGAGAAAAAGTAGAAGAAGATAGGTAGAGATTAGACTAGTACCTCTACTGGACGTTTCGGAGCCCCGTGGCCCTTCTTCAACAGCTAAACGAAGACTGGTCTAGGTACATCATCTGTCACCTGAAGTACCTAGAAGTATTAGAGAACTAGGAAAATATATAACAAGTTAGATGACATCATCATTTTTTAAGTATCACCCTTTTGCAGCACTTTATGATACACTGGTACTTTTTGTACAAATACTGCCTACCTAATTTAACCCATGAACCGACAGAGCAATTTGTTTTGAAACGTATTTCACTACAAGTAACTGGGCTGTCGTTGCCTACAAAGTCTCTCATAAAATATACTTTTTTAATTTTTAAAAATATTTTTTTTATCTAGTGCTTATAAATATTTGATTTTTCATATTTTATTTCAGATGGATACAATTCATGGAGGTTTGTAACATATTACTCTATATTTAATTTATACGCATACATATTTATACAGGTGTCCCAAAATTCGACGTCATCATTTCAAGGGTTAATAGGCCAGCTCACGACTAATCAGAATATCTAAATATTACCACAATAAAAAGTCACTAGTTTTTGAAATACTTGCACTTTTACAATTTTATGGAAATCTACAACTTTGGTCAGGTTTTTTAATGCCACAAATGTAAATTTCCATATTTAACAATTCTAATTTATCACACAATTCTGAATAATACTGTATTGATTGCAGTCTAAAAATAAACTAGACGCGTTGTACGTTTGGAGAAAAAAAATCCTAAATTAAAAGAAAAAACATCTAATTTTGCCCTTCATACTATAAAAAAAATGTATCATACTAACTTGGTATGTTATAGCAAACAATATCTCGTTTTATGCTGTTTTTAAAATGGTTTTTACTATCTTTTACTTTAAAAAATATATATATTTCAATTTTACCCACAATGGAGACTTAATTTGAAATAATTATTCAATCAATTAGGAACCGATCACCGACGCATAATCTTATATATATAAATCAGAACAGCACTCATAACCCAGTCCATTCATTCTATGACTGACTCGAAGCGTTGCAAACGGAAACTTAACCTCAAATCAACCAACACATTCACATTACAAGGTACATATAAAATCAAAGATCTAGGCCACACGCCCAGAGGGTGACTTACGCAGGGAGAAATCCAAACTTGGAAGTAATTCAACTTGGCGGAATCCTCGAGCTTAAAGGTTGTTTATTAAATTGGCATATAGTTCATATATATGAACTCAATGAACAGAATGTATTAACGGTAGTTAATACATTCTGAACATCTGAGTTTATCGACTAGCCATAAACAATGAAATAAAATATTTTATTCCTACTATATAGTATTGACCATTTGTTATTGTGAAGCTCATGTGTATGTCATATGTTTGTAATCATCTATGACTGATTACTAAATTATTATGATTGATTACCAAAGCATGTTGGATGCTAACAATACTTGGATCGTTTATTGGTATTGAATATGTTTCTATTAATATCATTGTTTGTCACTGTTCAAAAAGATAAACATCATCGAGAACAGTCATTACTTTTATATTGCATATTAATATTTCGTGTTCTCTATTGGATATTTATTATAAATAATCAGTTGGGAGCAAAACTTTTTTCAGAAGATATCTGCATTGGAGATGGTTGTTAGAACAACTTCACCATAAATCCATCATTGAAGGTCCAACAAATAAAATTTCACGATTTAAACTGTAAAGGAAAATCAGACACAAAGCTCGTAGTTAAACGTTATACAAGGGGCTGGGTAAGAACTGGGCAATTCTCTGGTGAGTGGTTGTGGAACTCCTGTACAAACCGTGCAATACCCTTGCACCTATAAATTATTTCTATAATCTTGATTTCAAACTCAGAGATGAACTGCAACCATACAGAGATCCACCTATATTGCCTAACAGAAAACTGTTGTTTTTTACTTTTTATATATATACAATGTGTTATACTTATAGATAAATATGAAATTCAATATTATCACTCTTTCCCATCAGATGAACATCCTCGAGAGCCACGCGGATCACCTTTTAATAAACTGCCTGATGGTGGGAGTCTGTTTAGGTATGTGTACAGAGGATGGCAATGGCTACTGTTCCTATTCTACTATTGAACTTTTAGATTTTTGGGAATAAAACAGCAGGAGACAGAAAAGGGTTACCATATTATGTCAGATTCAAATCTGCAGTTATTTCACTTAATACTGGCTCATTTTACAAATAGTAGATCTCATAGTTTTGTTAGTTGCATTTTGTCAGTTTGCCTTGATTTTAATAATATGACCTACACCCCCCCCCCCTCTTACTTATAGTGTTACAGACAGACAGAAGGACACACTAGATTGACCTCATACCTCTATGATCGATGTGCATAAATAAGCAAAACTCTCACTGATCGTGTAGATTGGCTGTTGTCCCTCCCTCTTTCCTTCTCTGTCCGCTACTGCAAGCTCCGAGGTCATAGGCGAGACAAATCCAGAAAGCACAAAGAATCTATAATATATTTCTATAAAAGAGGGTTTTGTATTTCCCATAATATTATGACTGTTATCTTTTCGCAGTGCTTCATAGTAGCTTTATGCAGAATTAGTTTTTTTTTCTAACGTAACTATTTGGCCATAGGATGCCTGTGAAGATGGAGAATTTTATGTATAAAAAAAAACTTTTCAAATGCATGTATTTCGTCACTCAAAGTTTTCAAAACAGCCTGAATCAAACATAGATTTAATGAGCTTCATTCCACGATTTTTTTGCCTAATGTCAAAAATAAAATTTAAAATTTGAAACACGTTTGTATGGAAGTTTGAGCGAAGACGACCCTCTTAAGATATTATGTTTTATGTTCGATACCGCATCCTTTGCAGAACTATGTATTGTACTTTTATCATCCACATAATGTTTGCCCTCCAGACTTATACTGCTGATAAAGTTTAGTATCTTTTCACACAATGCCTTCAGGATTTCGAAAGTGATTACCTAGAAGCTGGTATCTTTTTCAAATAGAGGTCCATATTACTAAGTAAGTCTAATAGAGTTTGTGGGACTTAAGGCAAAACCTGCATTTTTCATTTGCTGATATTGTAATCAAGTATAGTGTTTGTTTGGCTTCCAGTGGTTTCTAAAGTTTTTAAATTTTTTTTTTTTTTTTTAAACTTTATTATTATTTTTTACAAAACACCTATACATTTCCCCACAAAGACGGTGCCTTTTCAGTGGGTGAAAAAAAAAACATTTTATATACAGTATAAAAGTTTCAAAAGGGTTGCATCAATAAGAAAAAGGAAAAAACAAAAAACAATATAATAAAATGCAAAAGCAATAAAGTAGATAGCAACCAAAAGTAAAAAGTAAAAATTAAAAATTAAAAACCTATCAAAATGCAAAGTTAAAGAAAAAAAAATAAAAATAGACAAAACCATATATTTTTATATTTATACAATTATTTATTTTTTTATAATTACAATCCTTAATTGGGTCGGCTTAATTTTAATTGCTCAGATCTTTTTTGCGAGAATCCTATTATGATTTCTTCGGCTTGCTTTTGTCTGAGCTACCTTTTATCTTATATAAAACAACTTGAAAATCATAAGGTAGTTTGTCATATAATAATCACGAGGTAACTTAGTAGCCACGAACATATTATACCGAAAGCTAAGACAAGGTTTGCTCAGAGATACTTCAGTTTCTTAGTGCTGCGAATTTATAACAATATTAAAGATATTCTGTGAATATCTCGAATTTATTGTTGGCTTCTTGAGCTCGGTAGAAAGCAAACAGAAATGTTAACTAATTTCATACCGCAATAAACTACTCTTTTGGGAATATACCACATGTACTTATGTATAAATATCATTCAATACTCAGATTTTAATATTAAGTATTTTATTTTGTATTTGATAATATTTATTTATAGATTTATATGTTTACAACATAAATATGTCATATCTAATCTATAACAATATCTATTATTGTACTATATATATTTTTTTTATTATATAATCGACATTTAATAATCTACAAAAAAACCTACCTTAGTAAGAGCGCTGCCTAGTTAGGTAGAGTTTTTTCTAAAATATGTTTGTGTACTTTAAAAACTAATAAATAATTTATAATTTATTATTTCAAATTCTTGCCAGTACTTTAGGTCTTTTGCCCAGGTCTTTAGCAGTCTGCTAGTGGCACTTTCAGTTATGCCATAGACCGGTTCTAGACCCATCACATCCATATTAGCACTTTTTCTGGCCAACTCATCTCATTTTTCATAGCTGTCTATAATGAATGAGTGATTTATTCATTTCTTCATGATACTCCCTCAATTATTTTAATAATGGCTCATATTACATAGCCCCTCTTTTATTTTTAGGTACCATATTTTTGTAACTAAAAATTAATCTTTGTTACACATCTCCGCAGTGAATGTTCGCAACGCACATGTGATTCGTGGAGCTCTTTGGAATTTCCGTTCTCTATTAGTCCGAGTAAAGCAACCATAAATATTAACGAAGAAGGTAAATTTTGTCTGAGCTTTGCGCCCAAGGACATATTCGACTTCCATGTTAAGCTGGAAAGTAAAATCGGTGAGTATTTAATTATTTATTTTTATTTATTTATTAAAACAATCACACAATCAATAATTTAGAGTATAACAGTACATAATTTGAACATAAAGTATGATTATATTATAGGAATAGCATTGCGACATTTCAGGCGCTGCCTTTTTTACTTGAACATGTATGTGCTAGTTTCATAAATTGTTAAGATATAGAGTTTAGTATGTAAAAATTTTTTTCCTAGATGCCGTATTTGATGAATTATTATTTTTAAGGCACACCATAAATATTATAATACAGTCTTATGACCAAGTGCCCATATTGCTACTAGCAGTATATAATGTGACTGCTCTAAACTACATAACCTGAGCAAAGCACAAAGACAGGTAGGGCAACACAGAATGCATTAGGGCCAGAAAATCAATGGCAGTACCACACCCTCGTTTCTACTGCTGTCTGTGTTCGTCTAGGGTAAATCTTTGTATTGAACAGACAGTTTAATATCTTCCCCATCTACAGAGGCTTCAAGTAAATTAAAATACTACCAAAACTATTTCAATTAAACCAATGTGCACATCTCACCATTTTCGGGATCACATTATTTTTTTCTACTTTATTATAATTGTTTTTTTTAGCTTAATAGTCGTGTTATATGGCTTCTGTTATCGAAAAAGTGGTATTCGTGGTATCATAAACATAAATTTGAAATTAACGGCCTAGATTTGGACTTTACTTAGGTGGAAATATCCACTACATTTCAAACACATTCAAATTGATATTGTGAAATCAGAATCGCTCAATGAGCAACAATCTGACTGCATTGTGGATGTGTATGGACGGTCGTTGCTGCCGTATTGCCACCTCGATGTGGAGGAAAGCGACTATGTGAACGCTCATCGTCGCGATCCCACACTTCCCCCCTTGCCTCCTGATACCAGAGTTGTGGAGTACAATGTATTTGGATGTGGATGTTATCACAAGTAAGTCTAAACAGCACAAAGTAAGTAAGCAAGTAAGTCTGTCTAAATAGCACAATTTATATTTCAAAGTTATAGTTTTTTTTACTATTCATAGTTTGTCATCACTATAAATCAACCACACTCAATCTGTGGCCAGCGAGCCGCATGCGGCCCGCTAGCTTTTTTGTGTGGCCCTAAACACATTTATTAACAGGGACATGATTTACAAAATCTGGCATTCTGTATTTCGTGTATTTTGAGATTAATTTTGACTTTGACGTACAAATAGTGACACCCAAAGAGGATTGTTGTTTCATATTTTTTTCATTATACCAGTATAGTGATGCGGCCCGCGTAGCTTTACAAATATATGTATGTGGCCCGAAGACAAAAAAGGTTGAGTATAGTTGCTATAAATGAATCAGTTGCAATAAATTTATAATTAAGTTTTTTTTAAAATAGTATAGCCATAAGTTTAATTGCATTCATATTAAGCATTCATCGCTTAAATTTAACAACACATGTCCATTCTGTTTTTTTTTAGAAAAAGCACATTTCCTATATTATTTAAGAACACAAATCCATATAGAAAAAAAAATCATAACACTTTTATTTCAAAATTCAAAATAATAATAATATGTTACAAAGGTGCGTCTTATTATTTACTAATAATGTATGTTTATAAATAAATTAATCTCTAAGAAAAATATTATTATAAACAGGTTTTTTCTCTCCTGTAAAGTTTACCTTTGTGGCAATTCTTCTGGAAAAAAAAAATATTTTACTAAAGGTCAAAAAAATCGATTACATACATACCATCATCACATTTTTGGTTGACGATGATGATATTTTCTTAATGTAGTCATTATTTTAAGTCGCTAGTAAAAAATATTATTTTACTCTGATTACAGGCAATTCAAACTAATGAATCCAACAAGTGAGGACTATACATATGAATGGATACCAATGGTGGAAAGAGAATATTCCCCGATTCATTTTGAGCCGTGCCGTGGAACACTTAAAATGGGCTCAGAGGAAGAAGTCAATATTACTTTTACACCTGCTGGCTTAGGGGTACTTATCACAACAGATGTGTACTAAATAACTATAATTCCATAGAGTTCGATTGTTCTAACGCTAATAATTTGATAGTGGTACGAAAATAAAATAGTTGTTGTGCGGTGTGTGGGCAGCAGCCAAATACACCTGGCTCAATATATGAATAGGTTGTACAGGTGAGTCATAGTAGACTGTAATAAAATTAGTATAATTGATGGGGGTGGGGGTTTATGAGTAAGGCACTTTACGTTATGGGTAATTACTACATGGCAATGGTAAATATCCATAACATTTTTTTACAGTTCGTGTAATATCTTATCTTTGCTCCTTATACTTATGCCCAGGGATGCCTCTATCTCACAATATGTAACATGACGATCTTGCATTATTAGTTCCCGCACAACATCGATATTTTGTGGTACAACAACCAATTTAGGGTGACCATTTTTAAATTCGTCCATGAGCACAGACCGACCACTATTAAACTCACTGAAGCAGTGATACACAGTGGTTTTCGATGGTGCTTCATCCCTAAAAGTCAAAGTGAGGTGATCGATGCACTGTTTTTGAGTTAGTCCACGCCGAAAATTGTAATCAAACATTGCATGAAAATTTTTGACGAGTTAAATCCATGGTGATGAAGACACGCAATTTTAAAAATGACGTCACAATGGATAAACAATTGACAGTTACATGAAACAAAATGTATTATACAGTCAAAGAGGTCCATTTCCGTCCATATAAGTGGCCAGTTCCGGATTCATAAATAGCAGCCCTCGTACACCATAAACTAACAATATAAAGTTTATTGTATTATTTATTTGTAGGTTTATTTTAGGTCGTTTGTTTTTTTCATTTCATTAAATATGTAGTGAATAAAAATTGGATTTTTGCATACACCAGGAGTTTTAATCTATTCGCCGGGCATTAAAGTACTCTTGAGTTAGTTAATAACTTAAACAACTAATCAATTACTTTCAGGTTATCGAATCCCTTTGGACGTTTGTTATATCGAAGTACGATGTTAAAATTAATTTCTTGGTTGTTGGTTTTGTACGAGAACCATCCGTGTACTTCATTCCAAGTCATCTGGACATGAGGCCTACAATCAAAGGTAACATATTTTATTTTAATTGCAAAATGTCCCTAATTTCTATCCGCCATTGAGTTGCGAAAATGAAAATCTTACGTGTGTGATATAAGATAAAATTGATGATAGAAACCTCTAATTACTTCATTCTCGGATACATATCCTCATCCTTCATACTATTTACTTTAAGTTACAGTTAGCTAAACTCCAGACCAATCACAGAGACCGCTTTTAACTTCCAATTTGTCATTTTGAGGAGTGTTATTTACAAATGTATAATATACTTGATTCACTCCTTATGATGGTTGTAAGTTCTCCAGCTGTTCATTATTCTCCCCGACTCATACCGCACATGAGATGATACCTTGGTGTTAATTTACAGGCGCTCGAGTAAGAGAAACTATTAAAATGATACAGTGTGAAGACATTCCCCTTAAGTTTGCCTTTGAGGAAGGCTCCTTGTTTACGGATGGTCTCAATGAATCCTTGGAAGTGTCTCCGATGACTGGTTACTTGGACCCGCAGAGCGAAACTACTATTGAGTAAGCGGATAATTACCTAAAGGAACTCATAAAAAAAGTATTAAAAAGAAACAAAATACTTGCTCGTACAGTGTAAAGCTCGTACAGTGTATCTTGAATAATCATATGTTGGTTGATCTATCAAACGTCAGTGTAAACTGTTCTGCATAATATATTGATGCTTTAACATAAAATAGCTGAGAATTAAAAGAAATAGGCCTAGAGACATGGAGCAAAGAAACTTACCTTGATTGCCATGGGCGCAATTTTTAAAGGCGCCCCATGTGCAGTTTTTTCTAATCTGCGATGTAGGCTTTTTCAAATTGACTTAAGCGGTAAGCCCAACTATAGCAATAGGTTTTTTATATATGAAATTCTATGCAGGCATTTTGATATATGTATTAAAATTTCGCATTGTATCTATATTTTCTTCCACGGTGTATACGTGTTACATTCCCTTTCTGCAGAGTAAGTTACACACCAGCTCGAACCGGTTTGATTCTTTTCAAGCTTCGTTGCCAGGTGTGCTATGTCATCAACCCTCTATACATAACCGTCAGCTGCAATTGCCTCGCACTCGTACCAGAAGCTCGCCTCTTCTTACGGGGACAAATTCTACCTCTTCGGCCTTATGCTCCCACTGATGTTCCTCTTGGCTGTGTAAGTATCTACATACGTATATTAGTAATAGGAGTAATGTGTTTTAAGGACAATATGCGTGAATTCACATATATTAATTACCTAATACCCATCTCAAGAACATCTTCACTTCAGAAAGAAATTTTTAAATAAGCACCGATCGAGAAATATCTTATCGGTTTCACTGCCAACTGAAAGAAATGAAGAATAAAGAAATGCGTAATTTCTTTAAAATATGGGTTGTTGGAAACACGCAAAAAATGTCTTGATTAAAAAAGTTAACATTATGGATGCTACTTTTGATTACTACAAGGTTTTTTATTGTGTCCGTCATGATATACTCATATCGAAATTGCGATCCTAAGAATTAAGACAATATCACGATGGGATGGTTTTCCAGCTACCTTTAGATTTGGGAACAATAGGTTTTTCAAGAGAAGTCGCTTCCAAATGGTTACTCAACCCACAGGGTACGTTGCAAAGAACCATGTTTGGGTCCTCTTCTAGATTTTTTTTGTCAATGATAATAGCATCATAACGTCTCATACTCCGAAATATGAAATGCATTCGGATATATGCGATATAAACTTGAGCATAGACAAATAACCCTCATCATATTTAAGACTATCTATCTCTATATCTATTTCATCTGTGAAGCAATTAGAATTAAAACGTAATATATCCAAATCTGTGTCACTTTCTGTAATAAATATGATAAATAGTTTCTGCCAGATGTCGTCAATATGCCGCCATAATTATACAAAATTTGTATGTAACCATAATTAATACAAAAAATAAAACTGCAGTACTGCAGTTAATTTAAAAATTAATTACAGGCTTTCTGTCTATTACAGTAAGCTTCAGTGGTTGCGCCTCAAACAATGGAGAGACCTATGCATCTATCTCAGTCTCTCTCTACTCTTCTCACACGACCATTATACCAGATCACTGAATAATATAACTCTAACCATCCCCTTTAATACATGACTTAAGTATGATACTTCTTTCTTCGTAAGAGGGAATACATTCCCACGGAGGCATCTGGAAAAATGCAAATCAGTACCTTTGTTCATGGCACTTAGCACAAAGTTTCTCGTGAAATTCATATATTGTATAATATGTGTTTTATTGTAGTAATAACAGTAATAAATATTACAATAACCCAACATGAAACACCTTTATAAAACAATATAATTTGTAAGATTTTCTTTGTTATTATGTATTAGTTTTATTTTTTAGTAAGTAAATGAGATTTTTAAGAACTTTGGTCTTCATGTTAATTTTATGGACTTAAAATAAAAATAAATAAGGCAGCATACATACCCAGATTTTACTTCGTTTTAGGTTTTTATTACATCATTTTATAGTTGCTTCAAAAAATAAAAAAAAGTTTATTCATTTTATTGATCTCATTAATCTCGATATTACTTTCAGATTGTGCTCAATGTAACAGAAAAACTCATTATTGAACTGAGAAACAAAGGCGAATGTATGTTTTTCTTTGAAGTTGTCTACAATAAATATAAACCATTACATGTAGTTATAAATCCTACGCACGGCTGTGTTGAACCTAATGAAAGTGTCAAAGTGGACATTGCTCTTACAAGTCTTGAGAAGGGATTAATCAAGAATTTCCCTATAACATTAAAGGTATATTTAATTTAAAAATTACGATATACATAATGGTTCGAATTATACAGTCCTCAAGATGATGATAAAAACTGTCACCTTTTAAAAATATTTTTTTTATGCAAATTTTCATACCGTTTCTTGTTAAACCATATGTAAAGGCCACTCAGCTAACTGACTGGTAATTGGCCTTCTTCGGGTGAAGACAAACAGGCCCTCGAAGCTCCACTTCGCGCTGTCGTCCTTTCTACGGAAACCTTATACCGTAGTAGACACAAATCCAACTCGAACCTCGGGTTAAAGTTAAACTAGCTACTGATGTTAACCAATAAAACTCACAATTCGAATCAACTTCTATAATTGTGGACTGTAAATACGATTTCGAAAAGTAAGTACTTAGACACGAATAAAATCGGACAGCATCTCGGCCGTCCTGACAAATTGAAATGCACACAGTATCGCCGCCGCAAGCTCGTTATATTCGACTTTGCGACGCAGATCGGGAACTACCTTAAGTGGACTACACAAATCCGATCTTTTTTATTGATTAATCTTATATGAAAATATACAGATTTTCATTTCTATATAAATCAACTTATATCTAGCTTAAGTAATTCTATATGACATATAACACTTTAAGAATACATTGACAGTCAGGTATTTACATTAACTTATAGTTCCTACGTATATTTAGGACTTCTGACAGTTCCCAAGCCATTATATGCCAATATTACTTACTTATATAAATGTACCTACACATCTATATAAGCCCTTAAATCGTACTTACATTTTATGTCAAGCTATAATGTTTAATAAACCACAATATCTCGCAAAGATAAGGGATATGTGAAACACCTTTATTTCACACCTGCATGTGATTCCCCGGCCACGTCGTAAACAAACGGACGCGTGTCACTCCCTTACGCAAGATTGCGTAAGAGGATTTCACCGTGACGTCACCGGGGTTCCCTCAAGGGATTTACCTATCAATTTGCAAGGTCAAAATATGAGCGGGGAATTCTTTTACGATAATTAATTTATTTTTACGTTGCATGTTAATATATGGCGTATCCACCATATTTAGAAAAAATATGCAAATAAGTTTACAATTACATTACATAGATATTGCTAAAGTGCAAGACAAATTGTTGGCAAGGGAAACACTCTTGTATGCATATTTTGTTCAAACTAGGTACGAAATATCTAAGAACAATAAAATTAAAATAAATATAACAATGTAATTAGTACGGTAGCTACAATGACAAATATTTAAAAATTCAAATATTCTTGATGTAATGGGATATAAGCATGATTTTTATTTAGATACACATAATTTTACAAATTAATTTTAATAACATTTTTTTTTATCTTTATATAAGCATTTTTACACCTTTCCATTCCTTTATGTTTTTCTGTGAATAAAATATACATAAATACGACAAGTGCTAAATAGCATGTCTGTTAATAATATGTTGAGAAAAAAGTGTTGGTTTATACCAGTATAACAACAAACAAGAAATTTATTGTAGTTCAGCAATGTTAAAAAATATATATATATCCAACTGTTACTTAAACATTTTTAAATGCTAACCTAATAATTTACTGATTGTTATAGGTTTTGGAAGGTCCCACTTACAACATTATAATAGATTCAGAAGTAACTGATCCTGCATTTTATTTTATGTCCACTTATATTGATTTTGGGCCTTGTTTCATTGAATACCCCCCTGATTTCTACTCTACTAAGTTTTTCGTGAGGAATACCAGCTCAGATGAAATATTGTAAGTGTTGATTTTGTGACTAAAATTTAAATTTCATAAAGAAGTTTCATAAAAATTAGACATCTATTTTTGAGATTGTTGCATAGAAGCGAACTATCGAAAAATTGAATTATTTAAACTTTACAAAACCATATAACATCTATTAAATGCAAGGATTTATGGACGGATCATAAGGCTTGAATAAACCACTATGCAGCTTCAGTATTAAAACTATCATAGCCGCTAAAATGCTAGGCAAAAGATGTTCGGAATGTGAAGAGAACGTTTTTCCACCAATCTCAGTGGCGGCTCCCTTTGAAGAGCGTCGAAAATACCTCTTCGGGGCCAACTTTACGCCTCTAACTTATCCATATTCTCTGATATTCATGCTTTTACGTTGTTATAACGATTTATTTTATTTAACAGGATCACTGCCGAAATACCGGAATCGGACGAGATAAAGTGTGTATTGGAAAATGGTATCATCAGTCCTTGGAATGATGGCGAAATATTGGTTTATTTCATTCCCAGGAGAGTACATATCTATCAATTTGAATTGGTGTTCACAATCAACGGTGTGTGCAGACAGAAAATTGTTGTGGACGGTGAAGGTGAGTGTTGTGTGTGTGTTTAGAAAACGAACTTCCTTAACGGTTTACTCTATTTAAGCATAGTTTAATAATTTTTCGATGGATTCCCATAGATTTAGGAGCTTCATTACATACAGCCCACCTCAATCTAGGAAACTTAAGTTGTCGGAAGTTTCACATACTTAGGCTCAAATGAACATGAACAATCTCAACGTGTCTTCCCTACCTTCACCCTAAACCCAACCCAGTCACCTCTTGGTGGATATAAGTCGTTACAAGGAACGGCCATTGTCCAGGAAGTGGTAGTGGCCATCGATGCGCAGTAAACACCACCTCTGCATTGGTATTGTAATTGTTATTATATATTTAAAATTAAATTTGAACAGGTATCGCGTTGGCCTTAGTCCTGGTGAATCCGTGTGACAAGTGCTTTACATTTGGCGGTGTAATTGTGGGACAAGAGGTAATGAAAGAAATCAAACTGCACAATCAAAGTAAATCCGCTTTAACAGTGGATTTCCACCTGCCTATTGAAGTACCCGTAAAAGAATTGTCTGTCAATGATAACTCCAATAATTTTACTCAGCAAACAAAGATGTCAAACAAAGAGAAAGACAAAGATAAGGGCAAGGATATGGATAAGGCCAATAAAAAGAGAAAATTGCTCGCTAAGACAGCCAGGTATTATCATTTTGATGGCAAATATTATTTTTCATTTATAGAAAAAAATTAAAAAAGGTATAAGGCACAAAAGACATGTAAGGTCTGTGTCACATTCAAGCATATTGGTGCTTGTCCGCCTCCATTGCCGCTATGTTCAAAATATACAGGTTTTCCCAAGACCATTCCCGAAGACTTAAGGGGGGTGTTGTGTAACCTATTATGAGTAAAAAAGGATATAAAATTATTATATTTTTAAACAGATGGTGTCAATGCTGTCAGCGCGCTGATTCTCATGCCGCTCCGATTGATAATGGCCTTGAGACCGTTATGGTGTACGCTGAACGCTCACAACAAAGACCTCAAAGATCATCCTTTTACTATTTTCATGTAAAGTTTACATTTTTTCAGTAACCGTGATGAATTTTGATATAGTTTTTTAATAAATAACACTAGAAATCGCAGGACCACTTAGCTGTTTTTTTATGGGGAATGGTCTTGGGACACAGTGTATAATTTCTTACCAGTTGCATTATATACAGTGAACACCCAGCGTATATTGTCACACCAATTTCGGTGGTTTTCCGGAGTTAGTTATTTTTGTTATTTTAAAGTATAGATGGCTAACATTATGTTCGACACAGAAAGTTTATAATGATATACTTTATGTATAATGTTCATTGTGTAAAAATTAGTAAAATATTCAAATGAGACAAACATGTTTTGTACGTTAAAATATACTATAGCCCAAAAGAGAACTTTTCCCACAGTAGATATGTGGCTCGGTACAGTATATAATTTATTCCAGCAAACCGAAAATAGGTACTAACAAATTTATTTGAAATTGTTTCAGGTCAACGTCAAATATGGTTCTTAAAAAGAAAGACTCCCAACAAGAAGTTTTGAGGCAATTGATGAGAGAATCGTTAGTGATTAACCCAACCTCCTACACTTTCCAATCCGGAGAAATCGCTTCAGTTTGCATTCAATTCAAGCCCGTCAAGTCAGGAAAGCATTTGCAAGAGGAGGTGAGGACATCTTGTGATGGTGCTTTGAATACTCTTACGTGTGAATGAAAAGAGCGAGAGATATTTGAACTGGTGTGAGATATATTTGTGTCACCAGAAAGTAACCAACCTATAAGGTTAAAGTTTTGTAATTTTAGCATTTTTGTAATTTTAATAAAATAAAATCAAAAGCAACACTAGTACAGTACAGTCCCTTCGGTGCATAGAATTAAAATGTTTTAATAATAACCTTTAATGGATAAATTTACTCTTATTATTATTTATTCCCACGTACTTCGGAGGTATTCCTCCGGAGGTATAAGAAAGGTAATTTTTTAGCTAGGTTCTTCTTGGCTGGGATGGGTTCTTTGAGAAAAAAAAGAAAGATTGAATTGAGTACCTCCTCCTCGTTTTGAAGTGCAGTTAAAATTATGCCATTCTTTGATAATAAGCAGAAGAAAAGAGGAAACTAACGTTGTTCCTCTAGAAGATTTCTTTTATTTTGTCGGAATGGTATTTTTCTAATATAAAAGGGTTTCTGAAGTTATATACTAATCAAGAACATTTAACGTAAGGATTTTTTTTTATTCTTTTAAATAACTTTTAATGAATAATGTTTAATCTAAAAAATATCATAAGTATATTATTTCATATGTAAGGTCATAAACCTTCTGAAATCATTATTCTCTCTTTAATCGGTGTTTGTAAACAAATGCGGTCATTGTTTTATAGGATTTTTTTTAATTTGGATTTTATTTTAAAACAGGTGTGGATGACAACTGCTGGTGTGGAACGAGCTATTTGTGTGGTCCGAGCTCATGCTCTCGGAGCTTCCATAAGGCTTGACCGTGAACTTTTGTCCTTTGGAGCGGTCACTATAGGATGCCAATCTACTCAAAAATTTGTACTGGTGAATATGGGAGACGTAGGCGCTAGGTAATACTTTCTGTTTAATACTTCATACTTAATGTAACTCCAGTAGTATTATTTCGTTCTGGGCTTGTGTCTGCTGATAAGTTATATGCTAAATGTGACCGTAGCTTGACTAGTCAAGATTCCCATGTAACAGGGGACTTTTTCATTTAGGAGAGCAATTTGATAGGGCATTCAAACAAGCAGTCTGGTAGAAATTCTTATACGCTTGCCACTATCCCCTTTTTTTTAAATAATACTTTATTTCTTTTTAAAAGCATCTCTACATTTTCCCGCAGACAGTGGGTAAAATAATTACATTCATGCAAAGTAA
The DNA here is from genome assembly GCA_020383195.1 of Neomicropteryx cornuta. Lineage (NCBI taxonomy): Eukaryota > Metazoa > Arthropoda > Insecta > Lepidoptera > Micropterigidae > Neomicropteryx > Neomicropteryx cornuta. Next base: position 22,356,383 of record JAHKQU010000012.1, read on the forward strand.
TTTTCAAAATAGCTTGCCGGTTACTGGTGAGTAAAAGAAATGAAACAGTCGTTCTCGCGGCCATTTTGATAAACGAAGGTATGGTACGCTGTGGGTATTGAGCCTTGTGTTTTATTATTAATTATTTGCATTAAATTTGTTGTTTGTTTTTTAAAAAAATGTCATCATATACAAGTATTATGCCATTAGGCCATTGGCTGTAATTTAATTTTTTTTTAAATAATTTGAATTTGAAATCAATAAATTTCAAAAGCAGTAAACTACACCAAGAAAGTAGATAAACACCCCCCTAGCCTAGCTATTTTTGGACCTAGTTGAGTAGGACCCAAAAATAATTGTATATGGCCTAGGTCATACCAATTATTTAAAAAAAATCATAATCTGTACTAGTCTTTAAAATTTCTTATCTAACCTGCTTTTCATTCTTCTTATTACCTGATAAATAGAGAGCTGCACCTTTTTAAACATATAATTTTTGACGGGCCAAGTCAGCCTACGTCTGAAGAGTTGAGGACTGAAATGGGTTTTATACCCATGTATTGGCCTGTAGTTGGTGGCCATGAGTTGCGTTGCGCTACGACGAGCCCAAGGCAGTGAACCGATTTCCCTATAATTTTGGTCAACAGTTGTTGAACTTCCGCTGACTACCGAGTCTAGATGCATCAATCGGCTATTTTTGAATGTTTTTTAAATTTTAAATATGGCAGTGGAATTTAAAAAAAAATGTTTACAAATACGTTATTTTGAAATTTAAAAAAATATGTAACAAGAAATATAAACCAATATCAGGAGGCCTAGAAGTTAAGAATTACAGGTTGAAATATCTTGATTATTAATTTCAAAAATATGTAGTTTTTATAGTATGCACTAGACTACTATGTGTTACTATCAGGAAATAGGCATTGAGCCCTCTGTTCACTCCCACCACTCCCACCACTTCGAGATACCGAAGTAAACGCAGTAAGTAGTTAGTATATGTTAAAAGCTCACTATTTAACACTTTTATTTTTTATTAGTAACATGTCTAAAATTACCTAATGCATCTAATATTTATAATTATAGATTCGAGTGGGAACTGACCAATTTGAACGACAACTTTGAAATATTCCCAAAGAAGGGATATGCTCCTCCCGAGTCTAACACAGTCTTCAAAGCAACATTTGCTCCGCATGCTTTGAACCAATTCGTGGATTGTCTGGTAATTTCAATTTTTTTTTGTTTGAATTAGCTAGTAATTTATCAATTGATTGATTGTGAAATTATTTATTAAGTTATGGATAGACACATTTTGTAGATATTTTTGTCACTCACTGCATTTACTATCTATAATATTGCTGTATGAACATATGTGAACAAGAATATTTTTATTTATTTTATTTTATTAGAAAAATCAACATTGTCACATACATACCTAGTAATAAAATGAATCATCCGTCTCTCTGTCCGTCCGTTACAACTTTCAACTCGAAAAGTGCAAATCTGAAGGAGTTGAATTTTTGTGTGTAGATTGATCAAAAAACAACAAAAAATGTTAGTCAATAAATTTTTAGCATTAAAAAATGAAACATTGCCACTTCGATGGGTCGCTCAATATCATATTCGAATTTCAAGAATATGACAGCACACCGGCTGTTGGATTTTTTTATTTATTACTGGCCAGTTAGACTTAATATATGCTCATCTATGAGCGCAAATAATAATATGTAAAAGAATTTTCAGTGCGACGTTATAATTTATTTATTTATTTGTTACACAATAGAAATTATAATACACAATACAGATAATGGACGTAAAGACAATGACGTAAATAAGAATAATATTAAAATATAACAAAAAAACATGAAATACACCAGTTTAAACTTTGATTATTTATATATTATACTGTAAAAAAAACTGATTTTATCCGGAACTAAAATAGGAATTTTATCCGTGGGTTTTATCATTGCTATAGTAATTTAAGACAGCGTTGCAAAACTTTTGCTGAGTTATTGAAAAAAGGAAAATTTGGGAAAAGTTAGTATTAAATAAACCACAAATTCAGTAAATAGGAAGGGAGGGTTGTATGATTACTAGCAGAATTCATAAAAAAAAAACTGAAATGGTGTTAAAATTTATGATGAATTGAAAGAATATCATGATAGCATTGTATAGCATTGTACCTATGTTTTTTTATTTTAATCTACTCAGACCCAAAAAATAACCTAATTGCGCCTCTATGGCCATCCGAAACGCACATCTAATGAGCTAAAAGTGCAGAACATCGTCCCGCCGCTGTGCCATAATGGGCATAAAAGCCGCACCACTATCCGAAACACCTCGCCTACATTCCGGCATGAGGGTCTGAACACTATGTAGCTATGAGAACCTAAGGACGACTCTGCCAATCAGAAGTATAAACTAGTTAAAAAAAATTGTAGGGTGCAATGGTATAGTCTACAAAAACAATACACATTCTCTCACAATTATCTCAAATTATTCTTATTCTAGCTCACTTAAAATGCTTATTGAAAAAACTATACACTTATATAAACTGTAATACGTAACTATAGTAGTTAAGGTTTTCGATTTAATTTTTATTATTCGAAAATCCTCTTCAAACACCAAATGTGATCTGTTGAAAATATTCTTTTCTGCTTTGTTGTTTTTTTAAGTAATGTAATAAAGATATATCTTTATATTTACTATTATTTAATTGATGCATTTTCACCTCAATTGATGAGTTGCACCTCGATTGATTTACATTTTTTATTTTTCTAATCTACAGTCGTACTGCATGGTGGAAAATTTTGGCCGTGCTCCTCTTCGACTGGTTGGTAGCTGTGTAGAACTTCCTGCACCCTATCCGGACCCCATCATAATGAGGTGTATGGTGCGCAAATCGGAAACAACCAAATTCCGGATTAATAACTTGTAATTTCATATTTCATTTAATTTTCTAGTATTAAATTTATTCATTGTGTTATAGACAAACACAATATAAAGATGTATACATAAGTACTTTCCTGATAATACTATTTTAAATACTATTCAAAGTGGCTAATTTGATGTATCGTTCATTTAGATCTTTCAGTCTTCGTCTACCAAATGTTCCTACAATTGTGCAAATGTGCTATTATGGTTTATCGTACTATACTATTAATGTCTCCATACATAGCTCCCCATCCAAAATAATACTCTATCCTAATGTATTTGTGCCCTTAAGGAGCACTATTGCGCGTACTCCTGAACTGGGCGCGGAATAAAAACATGCTTTTTCATGTGAGTATGGACAATAATTGCTATAGACTTTAGGATTTTCTTTTTTATGTAGAAATCGTAAAGAATACATACGTGTTAATAAGTTGTTTTTCGTAATCTTCATGAAATTTACATCTTATGTATAGTAACATTTATTGCCGTTAATAAAATACTTACACCTGAAGAATAGCTTGAATTTAACCAATAATGGCTCGTTCGGCGAAGTTCATTGACCAAACGAAATATCACACGTTTGGCCGGCACCCATTTTTTAATTTCTTATTATTGGAAAATAATAAGTACAAAACTGTGAAAATGTTTGTTTTTTATATTTAGTATTATATTGACATAGCTTTTAAAACTTGAATTATTTACCGCCAAATCCGTCAAAAACACTTCCAATTCACTAGCGCACTTTTCACATAATCAATCAAACATCAAAACTGAACTAAAATTTTAAAAAATAAACAATTAGTATGTGCCTTTCATGAATTAAGGTATATGCCACATGCCGCGTTTTTAAATATTAAAAAAAATGCAATAAGCCGATGACGTTTTTAAGCGTCATACGGCATCAGCAATGAAGGGGATATCCCGTCATGGGGATATTCCGTCATCGGCGCAGAGTCTGTTAACATATTTTCGAAGCGAAGTTCGAATTTATTAATCTATTTTTATAGGAGTGACACAGAGTGGAATATAAATCCCATCATAAGTGGAGTAGATTTTACGACAATTGGATTTTTCAATGTGCCGCCTAATTCTTCATTTGATGTTCCTATCACCTTCAATCCAATCACTATGGGAAGGCATGAGGTTAACTTTATGAATATTTTTATGTATATCTATATTTAGTATGAATAATAATAATAAAATACTTTATTTGACATGCATAAATACATAACAAAAGGGCTAGCTTATTGCGGTAAGACGATCTCTACCATCTACTAACTCAGAATAATGAATATCAATATAATGGACGTTGGCTAGTCAGTTGTTGTTGACCACTCTGCCAAGAGGAAATATGGCTTTTCAATTTAAAGTTCTTACTAGTCTGTTTTTTGACTGATTTTTTGTTTTTATTAATAATGATAAAGTGCAAGAGTGACAAAATAACTACAAGTATGAGTAATATATATTAATTCTGTTTAAAATAATATATTAAAATTGTAAATTTCACTCTTCAAAATCTCATACTAAAAAAAATCCTAAATTTCCTAAAAATATTTTACCTTCCCAAATTCACATTTTATTTTTTTCAAATCCTAGGTTTTTCCGTTCAAATTCAGCTTAAAGTTCTATAATATCAAATTTTAAGTGTTTGTCTAGTTTTTTCAAGAAATCTACTAAAATATGATAATTTTTCAAAAAGTGACACATAGTCTGATAGTCATGCAGGGTTTATCAGTATCTTTTAGTGAAAAATATTCATGTTACCAATATTTGCCTAAGTGTTTGAACAAAATTCTTTATGTAAAAACTTACGGCCAATATTTTTTCTTATTATAATATTTTTGCTAATCAGTGAACAGCATCAAAACATCGTATCAATAAGGTTTAAAGACTGAATCACAGAATCCACTTAAAATATGATATAGAACGATACATCATTACTTATGAGTGCTACAATTATCCTTATTTTTTTTTAACCATAAAAAAGGGGTGTACTGACAGGTGACAAGTTATATTTTTAAAATGGCCCTCCACAAGAAACGGTCTTAGCGCAGAATTATAGTTTTAATAGTATAATCAATAAATAGTCATGTAATTTAAAAGATAAAGAAAATATATTTTTTTTTCAGGGTCGATTATTCTTGCCTGCTACGAGCTATTTCTCACTTTTGTATGACTTATACGGTGAAGCTTCCGAACCTGAAGCCATTACGACGATCGAGAGAACCGTACCGTGCAAAACTAAATATACCGAATTGCTTGAAGTGAAAAATTGGTTACAGGTAAAAAATATTTTTATTACGTTTCAATATGACCTCGAGATCTGAAAAAAACCCCATAGTAGATAACTTATCACTATTGAGGATCAGCCAACAGGTTTTGGGTTTTTCTTGCCATTCTGTTCAGAAATAAATTACACAGGTGTGGTTTGTAAAGGGTGCTAGTTAGTCACCAAGTAATCACACAGCACTGATACATGCATTTGATTACATTACAAAACTATGGTATGAAACTTTCTTATGCTATCCTAATATCACTATGAAAAATGTCGGAAACCCATAATTGGTTTTATATGGTAGTAATATTAATGTTTTTAATTACAAAAATTAATAATAATAAATATTGTACACAATATGTTGACAGATTCCCCAAAAGTTCACTGTTATGACTTCTCGGTCTAAGTTGAGCGGTTCCGATAGAGGAGATCCATATTATGAAATAAACGGATTATCCCACATCGCAGTGCCGGCAGACGGTGTCCACTCATACAAATGGAGCATTTACTGCTATAAGCCATGCCAGATGACATTTGTGGTAAGAATAAGAGGACTTTGAAAATATACATACAGAGTGCTCTATAATTTTTTTTATTCAATGTCGCATAATAACCTTTATTTCATCAAAACAATACATTTCATTATATGACAAGCCGAACCCAGCTTCAGGTTTATCAGGCTGATTTGTTAATGAAACTATAGAACCTAGGCAGCATCATTTGTTCCTAAGAATTAGTAATTAATAATAATAACAACGAACAAAATGATAATGTTCTATAACAGATGTGTGTAAGTGCAGGATGTTAACTTCGAGTCCATTACCAGTTGATTTTTATTATTTGTTTGAAAATTGTGTTAATAATGAATAACACCAATTGATAGGTAAAATATTTCTATAAAAGAAATGTAGCAGCAATATAAATTACCTAGTCATTGAGTATCATTCTTGCCATATTTCATTTATTTCTGATCATAGTAATAGGTTTTTAATATATCAGAATGTGATCAAATAGCACAGTATACACGCCGCCTAAAGACATTTGACATTTTATTTTTTAATGTTTCAAAATGGCAATTCTTTTTTTTTGTAATTGGCTGAAAAATATAATGGAGAAATTTATAGCGATGGAAAAGAACACCCTCAAAATTGCTAGTATTAGAAATTAATTTACCCCTACCCCTCCTACTACCCTATGCCTGTGTCCACTCGAATGTGGTTGCACTATGCCACGGCTTTTATTTGACACCACTTAAGTGTGGCTGCCCCACGTGGCGGGTTAACTGCCTCATGTAAATATAATATCAAGAACAATGTTTAAGTATAATTTTATGTGGTTAAGGTAGGTTAGGTTAGGTAAATGTAGTTAAAGTAGGTATGATCCCTGGGTTATGCAGAAAAAATACACTTACCTGGATACAGATAAAAAGAGACCATAGCGTAAATACGGCTACTGTAAAAAAAAATAACCTTGTGTAATTGGCTGTCAGAACATTAAACCAAGCTCAAATTATTTATTTTCTTATTTATCAAATAGCTACAGCAACAAACAACGTAGAAAATATAAACACCATACTTAGCTTTTGACCTTGGACCGTCTTTGCAGGTTAAATTTCTTAATGAAGATTCAGGTGAATTCCTGTGGTACACCATGGTTACAACTGTCACAAAATGTGAGACTATCGAATTTATCAAGATGAAGACAACCGTTCGAAAAAAAGTTGCTCACACTATTTTTATTAAAAATCCAATGGAATCAAATGCTGACTTCAAAATATCCTGTCCAGTGAACGATATATATACCATTGAACCTTTTTTTGTTGAAGGTGAATCCATTGTAAGTACCATTCGGCACTATGAAGATAATCTAAACATTCATTTTTATCGCTTACTCACACAGTTCACCAAGGCAGTTCACCAAGTCATTTTAATTGTTTATTTAATTTTAAAGAAATCTACAGACTTACATAGTGGCTAACATTTACATATGAAAAGAGAAAAAAAGTTAATTCTACATAAAGATAAACACAGATTCCTATATAATACTACAATTAACCTGACATTTGCCAAGACTGCAAATTTACAGTCGCTCGAATATTCCGTCATCTGCCCAGACCGGTAACTTTACTGTCTACGCTATCGGCTGGTATTGAATTATTATTAAAAAATTGCTATATCGAGTGTTGAGACAAAGAAAATCAATTAAATTATTCATCATTCCAATCCATTATAATCCGTTTATTTATGTTTCTCATTCATTTTCTTTTTTTTTATGTAATCAGTTCTAGGTGAACCTACCTCATTCATGGATTCATGTAATTGGTCTATTTATTAACTATGTAATGTTTGTTTTATAAACTAAGCTACATTCCCTAAAATATATTAAATATTAAATAAATAAATAACTACATCGTTTATACAAAAATAATCGGAAGCATAGCGTCAAAAATGTAAAAAAAATATTTTTTCGCCTATAGCAGAGGTTGTTGCTACGCATCACTGATTGTTTTTGTGGATTTTAGACTAAATAAAATAATTAAAAACTATTACTTTTATTTATAATATTACATAAAAATTGTGTCGAAAGTTTTATTTGAGTGCTTTTGCGAATCAGCTGCAAAAATAAATGTTTTTATTTTACGTAATCACTGTCTCGAGATGTCAACATCATAAGAAAATGAAAAAAAAATTAAATAAGTAGAAGAAATGGGTTGTGATTAAATTTGATTAAAATTGTTTTTATTTTTAATTTCAGAAAGAACTAAAGATAACTTACTTCCCTCTGTTAGTAGGAGAATATAAGACAACGTTTGAATTGATAAATCCCAATTTGGGAGTGTTTCCTTATGCCTTGCAGCTGGAATGTGTCAGTGGGCCAAACGAGAAAGTTGAATGTGAGGCGGTCTTTGGTTATAGTGTCAAAGTGCCCACTGCTTTATCAAACTTCACCAAAAGGACATCTGAATTTACATTTGAGGTAAATTAATATTACCATGCTTAACTTCTATAGTTTCAGAAGGAAGGTATCGCTCCTATCCAATTTATTTAAAGCTTTTACAAACAAACCCGCTTGGTCAACAATAAGTAATCAACTCCTCAAACCCGTCTATTGTGGGCGCAAAGACCATCCATACAAAATCAACCAAGTATTTAAGAGGGAGAATGTTGGATTCCAATCATTCTTACTTCAACCAGTTAACCCATCCATTTTGTCCTCATTCCCTATTCATCCAACCACTTTACGAAAGCGGTTACGTGCTATATAATACCTGCTACCACCTACCAATTACCTACACCAACGGAGTCGAGCTTCAAAGTGCCGTATGAATAAATAAAATAAATAAATATATTATTATTAATTGATACTAGGCGGGCAGCTATTCTGACTTGCTTTAATTTATTAAGATGCGGATTTTTAAATTGATTCACTGTTTATGACACATGCCTTATTTTTTCTTCACGTGTCACTTAACAACTTTGTAAATCTGTATATTTCTTTAAAATTTAATGAATAAAGCTAAGAGTGCTGAGCATAACTAAAGGCTCTTATTAGTAAACCAATAAATTGTAACATCTGTAGGTTAGTTATCCAACTTAAATATTGCCAATTTTTTCGGTTGGTTGGGCAGACCAGTCAACTTGACCTTTCCATCCGATAAATTGTAACGTGTGGAGCTTTGTGCCATGGTTGGGTTGGTACGTACATTTGTTAGGCCCCGTCTTATAAGCGCAGTGGATGTGTGTTGACATGACTAATCTTTTTCTTTGTAAATGAAGCTCTTTCACCATTTTTTCTTAATTTATAATGTTTAAGAGCTAAAATTAAACACCAATTGTTTGGTGTTTTGAAAGAATTGGAGGTAAAATGAAGACGTCCACTATACTAGTTCACGCGTTTGAATATGACAAATCGGTTATCTCTGTAGGATCTCCAATTTGTGACTACATTAAATCAGTCATTTTCCCTGATAGATTGTGTTGTCTGTAAAGCCCTCTAAACAGCTGCCAGTGACCGGATATTTTTATAGGTATTTGTCAGTATTTGAGGTTAAATAATAATAATTATAAAAACTATAAAAAAATGAGAATAACAAAACAATAATAATTTTTATTATTAAAATAAAAATGGTTAACCATTATCACTTTCGATGTTCCGACTCAGCATCGGGACATCCCTTCTCCAGGCTGACAGAGAACTGGATAACAATAATTTGTTTCAGGGTTAGCTTTGTAATTTATGTATGAACAAGAAATGTTCAACACGCAGTGCCAACAGTATCCGGTAAAATCTCTTTTCCGGCACGATCTCTTTTAAATCCGTCATGCCATCCAATCTGAATTCAATGGCTCAAAGATTAGATGTATTTTGAATGCCAGGATTTTTGTTTAATTGAAATCGATCTTTGCATAAAATTATTTTTTGTATTTCAGACTGATAACGACTGCTTCCAAGGCGAAAAGAAATACAATGTCGGTGGAAATGAAAAGCTCAATGTGGATATAATTTTTGAGCCAAGAACTCTTGGAAATATAACGGCTCAGCTGACGTTCCGTTCCCTCACTGCTGGAAACTTTGTGTAATTTTTTTTATCATGACTTAAACCAACTTGGTTAAAACAATTTTTTTTGCATGCTTCCAATGCAATGAGATTCAACCAAGAATTTTGATGAAAAAAATACAGGGCCAATTAGCTGGATTTTTTATCGGGAATGGTCTTGGAACACGGTGTATGTTGTCACGTGACAAAAGTACGAAGAATCGTCATGTGACAATAGAAGGGTTAAAATATACTTCTAAAATACAGGCTGTTGTGTTTTTGTTACTATGACATTTGATTAGTTCTAGATTTAGTTTAATCAAATAGGAACCCAAAATAATTGTATTTTACCAAGATTTTAAAAAATTAACCAAAAGCGAGTGGAACTAAGTTCGCTTGAACCACCATTTAATGTAAAATATATCATTTAAATTATACCTACATTATTAAAACAAATATACAATTTCAGGTTTGACGTTATAGCAAAGTCACTTGAGCCACAGCCGCAAGGGCCAATTAATATAAAACCAAACGTGAACACGGTCATACCGTTCAGGAATATATTTAAAGAATCAAAGACTTTCAGGTGGTTTGTTGAACCATCAATATTCTTCTGTTTGAATTACAGTCAAACAATGAAACCAAAGACTGTAAGTAATTTTGTTTATTATTGGCTCATTTTTAGGTTTTGCGTTTCAAATTGTAGAATAGTCTAAATTGCGAAAAATCGCTCCTAAGAAAAGAGGATCATCGTAAAGTGGCAGACAGATCGCAAGTGTGGTTCATAATCATTCATATCAGGCTTATTTTAAATGTGGTAACTAATTCTCAGCATTGCCCGTCCTTAACATACCACCACCTTGAAAAGAAGCGTATTTTTACTGAACACAAACACTGAATTAATGAAAAATAAATAATTGAATATATTTTAAATCAGATTGAACGTAATATTTTGTGTTTTTTCTACAGGAGGGGAGAATCGTACTTTCCATGAAACCAGTAACAAAACTCGACGGAGAAACTGAGAAAAACGATAAACCTTACGGGCGACTGGTTATCAGCTGCGCAGATCCACAATTCTCTCATGTGAATTGGGTTTATTACCTTACCGCCAATATACCAGACTAAATATGATTGCTTTAGCCTATCAAAAACTATTTGAATAAATATAGAGTGAAAGAAAATAAAAATCAATAAAATATATATTTTTAATATTAATATGTGATCACATATAAATATTTAGCTATATGACATATATAATAGATAATTTGTATGGAAATCGTGCTCCTTTCAGGTGTGTATCCTGCCTATGTGTTCAAGTGTGTATACTATATGGCTTATGGGGACGGCAATTGTATTTTTTTTCTCGGCAACCTTTCTTTTAAAATTCTATTTTTTTTTTTCAATCATTGAATTTATTACATTTACATAGATAACTTCATAGATAACTTCAGGAATATAAGAGGATATTTTAATTTTTCATATCCAAAACTATATAATAAAATAGTTGTGTAACATTTTTCTGAAAAGTTACACCGTAAAATTAGTTTGCTATATTTGTTGCGCAGTTTCTATTCTAAAAAATCACAAAAATTTAAATGAATTCTGTTAAACTATAAAAAAAAACATTTTCTGGTAATATTAGATCCTATTATTTCTCTTCATTTACTTTCACTGCTAATATCGTTTTATTCTAAACTTACGTGGCAGCATTGTATTAAAATTTGATAATTTGATATTTTACAGTATTTTATGAATCATTTTTGTGCGTATATGAGCAGAAAATGTCAGTGGCATTAATTTTAATGTGATTAATATTGTTTTATATTTTTATGAAAAACGTTATTCTTGAAATATGATCAGTGTACCTCTTTTAGTAGTCATATTAATTCAATAAATGCTTGCGGAGAAAAAATATTGTTGAATGTTTATTTATCACTTTTATCAGAACTTAGACACTGATATTATGAGTCTTTTTTATCTGCTGGGAGTCCCTTGTCTGTTTTTAGAATATGGGAGGTGGAATTACTGGAAATGCAGTTATGATATTACAATTCAATTTAATAAAGTTCTCTTTAACGCTAATAAGCTAACCTTTAGTTTACTTTTTAGATGTTTAACCAAATGTGTGTACGGATGCAAAAAAGAAACACTACTTACATACCTATAGTTCTAATAAACATTAAAATCAAACAAGTTGTAACTAGTTTTACAGTTTATTTTATAAATCACTATTTATTCAACGCTTACAATGAAACCTGTTAACAAATAACCACCATTTACATTCATTTGCAAGTCAGGATGTGTGCGTTCTGGGAGGACCTGAAAGTGAGAAGTATTTAATGTTTATTTGAAAAACCAACAACAGGCACAAACAAGATATGTGTTTTCGGCTATGGCTGCAGTACAAAAAAAACAATATTTACACTCGCATTATTATTAAACTGTGTAGCGATGTGTTTAACTGTGTGGCGGCACGCACACAGTCAAACGACCCGAACCGAGACTCGGTGGCGGTCGTCGTGAAAAACGAAGAGATTCGAGCATCGCCGAGCTCGGCCAAATGGAACGCGCATGCGCCGGGCTGGAATTGTCGAGGCACCGCCGCACTGCGCCGGCCCAGAGATAGTCGACGGAACTCGAAGAGAGTGCTTATACGAACATTAATTCAACCGTCTTCTAGTCACAATCCTGTTTTTATATTCGATTACCTGGTTCAAAAGTTTTACGATTGTTACTTAGTTTTAAGCATCTAATATTTTATTGAAATGTTCCCCGAATGGGGTTACATGTAAATAAACGTAATATCGCCAGCGAAATAAAACAATTCAATGTTCATCGGTTACTTCGTCATTCATCCTTCCTGCACCTGAAGTTCGTCAGGTCAGCTTGTAATTATTATAAAAAACAAACATTTTCATAGTTGTGTGCGTATTGTTTGCCAATTATAAGAAATTATAACTTAAACTTGAAAACGGGGTTCTATTCGGTCAACGTACTTCGCCGATCGGGTGGCAACGCAAGTTCGTACATTTGACGTACGGGGCTGAATGTGTTAAGAAGAAAAACATTTTGTTGATTATTTAAAATGTCAAAATAAATTGCCAAACATTTTACATTCGCCAACTTTACTAATTTGGTCATTTAGGTTATCCGTGTGTGAGTTTGTATTGTGTTTTATATTAATTTTTAGCGTTTATAAGTGAGTACAAGTTATTATTTTTTTAATAATACGTTAACATAGTGAGAAAGTATTTTATTTTTTTTTTTAAAAAAAGTATTTTAAAAAAAAAAACACTAGTTTTTTTTTTATATTTTAAAAATTTTTGTAAAAAGAAATAAGTAGAAGAATCTTATAAAGCGACAATAAAAAAAAATATGGCACAAGTGACAATCCTCTTTATCTAACAGGCGTCACCGATTAATATTTTCTTTTATTGAGAATAAAATTTTTCATTAATATTGTAAAGTGTATATTTTAATATACACTTTGTATAGTTAATAATAAAACCATAGTCTAAAGAATTTCATAAGCGTTTTAGTAAGCACTCGTATATTTTACAAAGGGCTCGGACGCCAGTCAGGTTACCATAGGTGAAAAGTGGATTTGCAAAGTTATGTTTGTCTCAAATTAATTTTATCAGGTGAAAAGTGGATTTGCAAAGTTATGTTTGTCTCAAATTAATTTTATCAGGTGATTTTTAATATAATTAAACTATAAATTTAGTATTTTTAAGAGCTCAAGAATAATAAATCTCAAGAAAACTGGTTATAATATAAATAAAAATAAATAATTACCTGACTATTGCTAATACATGAAAACATGCCGTAACATTAAATGGCTCCTGAATTTAAAAAAAAATGGCTTACTTGATATCCTCTCATCCAATTAGTCAACAAACGAAGATTGGAAACATCTTTCCGAAGACTTAAGGCCATATAAGTATCTTGCAGTGGTTCCACTAGACTGCTATAAATCACGAAAGGTCTGCCGGGATGCACGAAAGGTGTAAGCGTCTTAAAAACACTCAAAGGATGCTCTCTAACGGCTATCACTAAGCAGTCTACCTTCTTTTCTAGAATGTTGCAAACATCCTCTGTTATATTTTTCGACCGAAGGTGAGTATCAAAATCATTTTGAAAAGCTGCAAGCGATGTGGAATTATTGGATTCCTTTTGTTCATCATTGATTTTTAATACTTTATTAGAAGTATCTTCTGAGGAACCGTTGCTTAAGGTTCTTTTTCTTTGCGGTTCCGGGTCTACATCTACTGCAATCTCTTTTTTATAATTATTTATTTCACTGTCACACTTTTTGAAGTGTTGGTAGTAATGTCGCAGAATAGAATACACATTAACGGATTTGCATCTTTGACGGTGAGCTTTTGTAAAATTCATCATTAAAAGAGCTTTTTCTTGAAACTGGGTTCCTGGATGCAAGTGTATTAGATTAGCATCAGTATCACAGCCTAAGGCGTTCAATAAAGCGGCCGGTAGTAGTCCACTCGTTCCAGTTTCGTAAAGTAAAAAGTTTCCATTTCCTTGAATATTTGAATAATTTAATATTTGCGATAAAGCATCTATCCTCAAACCCATTATGCTCTCCGAACCTTGCCTGTACATAATCTCAGCTATAATGAGAACTGTAGGCCTTAAAATTTGAATATATTCAAAGTACTTCTTTTCTTTTTTCTTCAAATATTTCTCTTGTGAATATTCAGTTTTAGAACTGAACGTGTTTGAATTGGTTATTAATGTTTCAACTATACCCGTGGAGCTTTTGTTCGATCTTAGAGCTGTTATTTCATCCGTCGTTAGCTTTTGGGATTTGCCATCGTCTTGAATATTACGGTTGTCACTTCCCGAAGACTTTATTTCCACATCTGCTTTCAAAGTAAGAATAGTATCACGAACGTATTCTAATGTAAAAATACGGTTCTTTTTGTGTGGTTTAGAAATCATTTTGAAAGTTGAGGAATATCGTTTGTGTAAAATGGACCCTAATTCAACTTTATCATTACCTAGAGTCAAAATCGAAGTTTCACTGGCAAATTTGTGAACTTTTCTATATTTTTGCCGTTGAATAATGACATGATCACCAATTTTGATAAAATCGTTACCGTTTTCTTCCATCTCGAACTGACCAGTAATTACCGATAGGTTAATTCGTTACGTTAATTAGAACATACAGAAAACACGTAAAAAGAAAGAGAAATAAAGTGCAACCTAACCTAACAAACAATCGGTCTTACAATGCATGCCAGTTGTTTTGACACTAATTAGATAAGTCAGTTGTCAGCAGCGTTGCCAGGTCGTGGTATTAAAATAATCTGACACATCAATCTAAGCAGGGACTTCAAATTGATTTAATAAAGAGAAAGAAAATAGGGTTTTGCTGAAAAACCATGCTTAAAACGAAGGTGTTGTTTTTTGAAAAATTGAGGAAAAAAATGCTTTTTTCTTCAATATTAAATTTAGGTAAATTATAATCAAGCCAAGTTATTTATCACAGTTTAAACTTGTCGAAATGTTTCTGCCCACGAATTGACGAATTACCACTAAAAAATAATACCGTATCGTCCGCGAACGTTCATGCTATTCAAAACTATAGGTAATTAACATGTTTTCTTCAAAAATATTCAATTCAATTTCCACTTTTTGGATATTCTTCAAAAATGTCACTTTTTGCCTTTTCCGTTTTAACCTCTTGGTTTGCTGACCATCTCAACAGAATCAGAGTTCATCCATCTCCCCATGTGTGATTGTTTTGATAGCGTTTGAGACTGAGATCACTTATTTTTGTCTTGTTAACTTAATATTAATTTTCTAAATTTCTTGTTTCTCGTTTTTGTACATATATTTATCTCCTATTGACGTTTGATTTTTCGTTATATTTTATTGAAAAAAAATGTATTACGCTGGCAGTACTGACACACAGCCTATTTGTCATAATTGACGAAGAAGAAGAAAACGGAGATGACTGAGTTGACTATTTTTTTTGACAGCCAGGATAGCTAGCAAGCAGCCTTGTTTTCTTTCTCTCTCGTGTCGCAGTTTATCAATAATTTTATTAATGAAATATGAATGAAATTGTTATTCGTCTGATTCAATATTTGGTATTGTTTAACGATTGTATGTTTCTCATGCCGTGATTGGGATTCTAAAATGATTACTCGTTGAACTATTATCGAATTTGTGTTCAATATTGATGTTGAAGAATGCGCCTTTCGTTGGCCTTCTGAGAATGTAGTCGTACGTAATTCTTTCTTTTGCACGTAAGTGATATCAAATATTCTATCAAGATGTTTGGGTATAGCCGAGAAGCAGTTCGGGTTAAAGTTAAGGTATAAATATTATTTTACATCTATTAGGTAAGCCAAGATATTTAATTATTTTAATAAAAAAAAACTTCCTTTCTAGAAATGCGAAGGAAGGCAGCAGCCAGAAATGAGAAAGTTTTCGGTTGATCCACAAATAACTTCATTAGAAGTGCTGCAAAGTATACTCACAAAAGCCTTTGACATAAAGTCTGATTTCACAGTTTCTTATCGATTAATTGAAGAAACTGGACAGGAAGTATATATGCCTGTATTGTCAGACTGGGACTTGGATACGGCATTTTTAAAGTAAATACTAAAATTTCTAAATATAAAATATACTTATCACTGTGTTATAGCCAAAATAATTGTATTTACAATTCTTATATTAATTATATTTTTGGTACAGCTCTGGTTGGTACCAAAATACTCTCTTAATTTCTTATTGTTCAAGTTGATTAGATCCTCGACATATGCACTCATTATCGCATCCCTACATCCTCTACACCACTGCATTACCCTACAATATTGCATTGTAAATCTTACCCTTGAAAACAGGCATAATATTGTTGCTAGCTCCAAAATATTGTTAAATTATTAATAATAATAATACGAATCCAGCCAACTAAATGCTTCATATTAGTTTTCATACAAATACAATTTTTCCTCCTAAATCTATATTTTAATTCAATAGCAGCTGAAATTTATAAATTTTATGCCAAACGTGTTTAGTTCTAGTTTGTGAAGTTTTAATTTAAACTTTATCATATTATTAATTCTACAATCGAAGTGTTGAAAACTGTTTGTATTCAGTTCGGATTTGAACCTAAAACCTTTAGGCTACTGGCGCAGTAATCTAGCTTTACCTTAAATTGGAGAATTATTATCTCGAGCATCTTTCTATTTTCAGGCTATTTACAAATTTGGATAGTCTCATTTTTTGTTCCAAATGGCCCCTTCTACCACCCCTTTATTACTATCCACTATTTACAGGACAACTTATATACTTTTTCTTTTATTTTTTTTTTATTCTGCTTTCCCTGACGCTTCATTCTAATCTATATTATTCATTCATCACCTTCAATACTAATAAATTTACCGCACTAATCATGTGTTAACCATTACAGAGCACATAATACTTCATTTGCCCAAAAGTGTGAACCTTGCATTAACCTAAAAATTGAAATGAAACCATTTGCCGAAGCAGTTGACGAATGGGAGTTGTCAGAGGTATCAGATGCCACCCGAAGAGGGAGCAAGGATAATGCAAATGTTAATGTTTCCATTGTGACTAATAGTCAAACCCAAACTAACAACGAAACTCGACAGGCAGGACTTCCTGGATTGATCATTAATCAGGTTCATTTACTAAACAGTTCTTTTCCTAATTCTTCTCTACATCCATATTAAATTTATGAGCTATCACAATTAAGAGACATTTTTTATGAGATATTTAAATATTCCCATGAACTTATGTGGCACTAAGTTCATGGGAATATTTAAAGTTGCCATTGAAAAATAAATATGTGCAACTTAACTAAAAGGGACAGGTATAACTCTGCTTGTGCCTAAAGTTGTAAAATCAGTTGCGCAAGATATAACACCCGCTCGGACGGCCACTCTATTGATGAAATTATGCCATTCCAAATAAACAGCAGCGTCGTACCTAGCGCCAGATTAACTCTTAGGCTAAAAGACTTATCTTACGGGCCCTCTATGCGTGATAGAGCCACGTGTTGGCAAAGTGGAAGAAGTATTTTACTTCCCAAGTAGCCTCTCGGTCCAAAATGGCTTAATCTGGTGCTGGTTGTGCCTCCGTGGATGTATCCCTAAATTTGAATAGGTATTATTTCACATATAATCTGAATATGGTACATATAATCCGTTTTCATAATCATAAGCAATACTTTTCAAAATGGAATTTTAAATGATTTTTATTTACTTCTGCTGAAAAACTAAAAAACCTAAACATAAAAAACCTACTCACTTTCTAATACACAGGCTAAGCGCCATGTGATTCCTGATTGTGAAAAAAATTGGGACGCTTAATAAACTCTCAAAGAAAATTCATGAAATTATTTATATATATTTTCGCTGTTTTGTTTTGAGAGTCAGTACAGAAATTCTGTAGAATATGGTGATTACCATGTCTGGCATGGATTGGATTGTTCCGTTTTATTGTAGTCGATAGACATGCAGCAATATGTTAATATATAACAAACTTATCAATTTAATTATATTTGAATATAATATTGTTATAGATGGAGAAGACATTCAGTTTGGTATCAAGAGCACTCAATTTATCTGATGACTTGAGTTTGCCGCCGAGACAGCCATTGAGCGATGCTGAGTTTCGCACTTTCCTTGATCCTGTGGGCCAAGTGATTCATGCCACTAAACTTCGTGACGTTATTTACAATGGCGGCATTGAACCAAGCTTGAGGTAATTCTTTTCAATAAACTTTAGTACGGTTTGAGTACATTTAGGAAGTTTGCTAAACCTGAAATATATAGCCTGCGGCAGTCGCTATCTGCCTGTGTAAAATAATATGCCCGTAACGACTTATAGATGCAAGCTATGCGCTTAATTAAAATTCAGTCTTCATATTGCATTCATTTTTTAGAATTATTTTTAAAATAAATTTATTATCTTAAAAGAACAAATACGATTTTTAAAATAAAACTTGAATTTATTTTCCCTTTGTGTCACCTCGAATTTTGGCTCATACTCATTTAACCCACATTCATTTGCGTAAATAAAAATTCTGAAGGCGAAGTCAAAATCAGGAGAAGTCAGATACTTTAAGCTTGAACTCAATTTTTGTTTATACCTTAAAGTAGTGATCCGATTATTATTTTAATATAAATTTAAAGGTACGGGTGTAGTTTTCAAGGTTTTCCTCTTGTCCAACTATGTCATAGTTCTTATGTCCTATTAAGGTAATTATCACTGATATTCATTCTGTTCTTCATATTTTAACTCATTCAAGTAAAAAAAAAATTTCAGGAAGGTTGTTTGGAAACATATTTTAAATGTTTATCCCGAGGGAATGAATGGAAAAGAAAGAATGGATTACATGAAACGGAAATCAGCTGAATATTATGATCTTCGCGGTGTTTGGAAGGAGTGCATAAAAAATGGACAGGTATGATTTGTTTATCTTCAGTATATTTTTTTTATGTAAAAAACATTTTACACTGTTGATAATTAATTTTTGACTGATATGAATGACTGTATTTTATCCATTTTTCTTTTCAACACTAAATTGTAAAATCCTCCTTGTAAACTATGTAATTAATTTTTACAATTTGTTCTTAGTCGTAAGTGGGCCACCGAAGATCCCTGAACTAGCCTAGGTTGTGTCTGTAGTCTGTGAAATAAATTAATCATATTCCGATAGAAGTATTCTCTGCATACATTTTGATGTGCAGTAATCTCCTAAATATATTTTCACTCTTAAGATATAGGACTAAATATAGTAAAAAAGGCATTCCAAATACGTCATATAAGGTGCTCGCAAATTATAGACTAGAATAATTATATAATATGTATAAATTATTGTTATTGCTGTATAATAATCATAGTAAATAATATTATATTTTCAGGTTAACGGAGACTTGGCATATGTCACAAGTATGGTAAAGAAAGATGTCTTGAGAACAGACCGCCATCATAAATTTTATGCCGGCAGTGATGATAACCAAAATATCGCTTCTTTATTTAATATTTTAACAACGTAAGTATTTTATATATCTAAATTAGTAAAATGCCTGACACACTTTACACCATAAAGCTGTGAAATTTAACCAAAGTTTAACTATGCGTCAATAATGAGGGAGACCTGTTGCAACCAATATCCTAAATGAAACATTATATAATATTATACACGTGCAAAGTATTTTTTCATTATTTTAAATTACATCATTAAACAAATTAAAAAATACATTACATTTCCTTGCTTGATTTTGCCGTTTCACTTTCCTTGTATCCTGTTTATTTTCAATAATTAAACGAGTTTAGGATATAATTTGGAATAGAACTCTTATGCTTTTCTTTTTGAAGATAATCGATTAAGATAACACCATGATCATCTATGAAAACAGTCACCATCACTTTCCCAGCCGAAGGAACATGTTTTGCCTTTCTTGGAGCCAATTCCTCCTTCCCAGTCTTTTGACTATTTCTGGAGTGTAATAGTGTATCCAAGTTTCATCTACAGTAATTAATCAGCACCAAAATAAGCAAACACGGCATCCAACATCTTAGTCATGCCTAAATCTTGATTCAATATTTGATAAATACATTCTTTGGACATATTCATAGCCTCTGCTATCTCTCTAACTTTAATTCAATGGTTGTCTAGCACCATTTGGTGAACATGAGCAATTTTATCATCAGTGGTTGCAGTTTTCGGACGTCCCGAACGTTCATCGTTGCCCAAGCTGGAACGGCCATGTTAAAATTCAGATGCCCTAAATTGCACGGTGGTAAATGATAGTGCAGAGTCTCCTTTACACAGTGTTCCAACTGGTCTTTGATTTGCGTAAGTGTATTGCCTTTCGAAAACAAATATTTAATGACAGCTCAATACTCATTTTTTCCTTTTTCACAAAAAACACACCTCGAGTCACTCAATGATTGTCAAACAACTACGCGTCCAAAATGGCTGAAATTTCAGTGAGTACCTTTCAAAGCATGCGCAAACACACTCCCACTCCTTTTGACGATTTCACCATCTTCATCTTAAGGTCCGAGACTTTTCAGACAACTCTCGTATGTGGGCAGAATCAAAATGGAAAATATTTTGGAACATTTTAAGTAGGGTATTATTAGGAAACAATTTAATAAATAAGTTTTTCTTGACCCACTCTCTTTTCTCGGCTAGAGGTTAATGAGAGAGTGGAATGAACCGTTATAAAACATATCACTTAAATAATGTAACGTAAAACTAATGAGTATTACGACACAGCTAATCATTCTTTTTACTTGTAGGTATGCTCTGAATCACCCTTTGGTCAGTTACTGCCAGGGTATGTCTGACCTGGCGTCGCCGCTGCTTGTTACGATGGGTGATGAGGCTCACGCGTACATTTGCCTCTGCGCTTTGATGACACGATTATTCTCAAACTTCCTATTGGATGGAGAGGCCATGACGCTCAAGTTCACTCACTTGGGGGACCTTTTGCAAACCTATGATCCACAGTTTTACTCCTATTTGAAACATCATCAAGTACGTGTTGCCTAATTTTTTTACATACAGATTTTAAATAGAAAAAAACATTAACATTTTGATTCAATTGCAAATTCAAAAGCATTGTTTCTGATTTTCATGTTTGCTGATAGATATGTATCACTAAGTATATCTGTTTTCAGTTTATTAGCATCACTGAAAGTTAAAAATTAAACTCAAGTACTCAAAAAAAAGGGGGGTTTTAAATTGGACTGCAGTGTCAATGCAGACGTTCATCCCTTGACCTAGTGGATACTTTTCAAATACATATTGATAAAAAAAATTAACCTCTCTTTACTATGAATGTCATAAGCAATACAAAGCTTGTGATTTTCTGACGCGCCACTTTTCTGCCAATAACAAAAAAGGTCTGATTGCAAAGATCTTTTTACTATAATAATTGTAAGCGCACTGAAAACTATCATATTATTATTAGTTCAACGTCTGAACAGCACATTGCTGATGAGCTCATAACACTTTACTTTTTTAGGAGGCTTTCATAGTAAAGCATTTTGAAGTTGAACTTACTCCGGAGTAGCATTTTTTTTTTAGTGGAATAAGGTCAGATAGTTTCTGGACAGATCTTTTAGTATTATGGGATTAGGGCAGCAGGTCCTGGCTGACGTCTTACGTATCTGCCAATTTGCTTCGTTCGATTTTCTGCGTCTACTTATGAGGAATGGAATTTAAAGTGAGAGATGTTGAAAATAAATACATAATATGAAAACGTAAATTTATTTTTGGGCAAGCACTATTTTTTCACACGTATTGAACCTACACTAAGAAAGTTGGCTATCTTTATTTACTATGTTTCATTTAAGTTTGACCTCTTAGGTCCTATTTAAGGTTGAGTCAAAACTTGTTTTAATTCAGCCTGTGTACAAATCAGGGTTTCTTGTTTACATTGTAAAACACTTATCCACATTCAACCTTAGCTTGTGTCTATTGTAAAGTTATTGATTAAGCAAAGTTTAATGTATTTTCCCACTTTAAATTTATCACATTGATTTCAGGCTGACGACTTGCTGTTCTGCTATCGTTGGCTATTACTCGAAATGAAAAGAGAATTTGCTTTCGAGGACTCCTTACGGATGTTAGAAGTCCTATGGTCATCTTTACCTTCCAAGCCGCCAAGTGTCGAGCTTCATCTGAAAGAAAATGCTTTTGTTCCATGTGAAATGGATGAAGATGGAGAGCCTCCCATCAGCCCGCTAGTCAAGACGCCCAGAGAGACTGCCTACACAAAGGTCTGCGCCATCCGGAGACAGAGCTCTTCATTAAGCCTTACCACTGCCAACGGAAAGCTATCCACTTGTAGGCGACTTAACCATAGCTTAGATGAAAATACCGGCAGGAAAATTCTCAGTAGTAATTCCCTCAGACACGCTAAAGAATTCCAAAGTCTCGATGATGCTACATTAGAACTAGGCAAAGTTCATTCAGTCACCAAAACAAATTGTACTTCGCCCGACTCCTCTTCAAAACATTCTAAAGTTCAAAATATATGTTTATCACCTCTAGCAAATCATATTCACAAAACTAACATTAAAAACCAAAAAGACAGAATTCTTAATAATAACTTAGCGGAAAGTAGTTTATCAGTTAGTATTGATAATATTACACGTATCGAATCAAAAAGTTGTGATAATCACAAGCAAGATCCATCAAAATCAAAATCTGGTGTTTACGAGTTTTTCTCATCGCTCGATAATTTAGATTTGCGAGACATTAATAATGCAGATATTATTACAGCTCGACCTAAAGAGCCTTTCCTCAAAAGCCTGAGAGATTTTAATCTGCTCTTGGAAGGGAAAAGAACTTCGAAGGATAGCATGATTACTGAAAATGGTTGGCAAAATAAACAACCAATAATTACTTTGACGAGATCTCCTCTTGAATCAAAGGACACATCTGAAAGCTTTTCTAACTCAATTTTGTCAAAACGATCGCCGGAAAAGTATAAGGATTCAGATTATGATGGCAGCAGCCCCGATGACTCTCAAGAATACTACCCTATGACTACGTCTATGACGAGAGAATTGAGGTTGGAACTGGAACATTTAGACAGGCAAGTGTTCGGTCAACATTACGGTAAAAATAATCTCGTAGATTGTACAGATTCAACGTCAGATTCTGTTAGTCTCGAAGACAAACTTGGCAATAAGACCGAATGCGACTGCCTGTTGACAAAGATAGATTCTGAAGTATCGGCTGCAGTCGATGCTCACATTAAAATGGCTGAAATAAGTGAATATTCAAAATTGCATGGATCGAGCAAGCTTAATCTGCCTCAAACAAATTTAAATAAAAGTCCTGACAATGTGTTTGTGTGGGAAAATCCTCTGCACAGAACGGGCTCAGAAGGAAAAAGTTTCATTTTGCCACAGACTCCTGATGAGCAGGCCGATCTCGAGTATGATGAAGATTTGGCTGGAATAGTCAATGAAATGACAGTAAACAAGACAATAACACCTGTGAAACTAATGAAGAAATTTTCAGAAAAAAATCATTTCCAACACACCGGTTCCAACACAACTAGTTTGGGAAGCCAGTTGACAGATTCTGATTTATCATCAGAATTAAAGACGAATCTGAGCGAGCATCACACTCAGGAATATCCCCTAAAGTACAAGGGTACAAATCCGAGGACTGGCCTAGGTTTCTTTTCAAACATGACCCAAGAATTGGAAAATGCTAGAAAAAACTGTGAAAACCTTCTAGCTAATAAGCAAGCTCAAAATTTACAGTCGATCGCATCGACTATTACGAATTTCCAAAAAAAATATGAAACGGTGAAAACGCAAAACACAACCGTTGACCGGAAAAATTCATTGACCAAAGTTGATTCTGTGCCCACGGAAACCTCCGACGACACATCAGGGACTCTAAATTCCAAGCAGTCAAGTAACTGTCTTCCTCCTCCGGATATTTTTGGAGGAGGGAACCCATTTCTTATGTTTTTGTGCCTAACCATTCTTTTGCAACACAGAGATTACATTATGAGGAATCAAATGGACTACAACGAGCTGGCCATGCACTTTGACAAAATGGTTCGGAAACACAATGTGAACAGAGTTTTGAACCAAGCTCGTCAATTATACGCTGCATATGTTAAGACATATAGTCATTCAACTAAAGTAAATATGTAAAAAACATTACTCAAAGTAATTTTGTTTTTGAAGTGATTCTGATCTGGTGATGGATGCTTTTGCATAGCTTCGCCAATTTGTTGTGATCCTATAAACTGTAATTAATTGTATTCGAAAATACAAATTTGTACATAGAAAAGTATTCCTTCCACCTTATTAATTCGAATATTTAACATATTTATTATTATTATTAATGTATTTATGGGACAATATAATATGGTCAATATGACTGAAAATACTGTGTACAGGTTAAGAGATATTATTCTATGATATAAAATTCCCGATGCATTTGACATGCTTTCCATTTTCTAGATGATTTTTTCGCTGAATGTCCGAATCATTAAAATCGATTCCACGGTTGATTCCAGTTTCCGAAAAATCAAATTCGCCCAACTCCACATAGTAATCAATATGTCTTACATTTTCTTGAAATTGCTATAAATCAACATTTATAAGCCTACTTTCAGCCTAATTGTTCGAGGGCTGACTAGCAAATATTATATACGTATCACTATGAATACATTATACCACTGCCTTCCTTAGTACAGTTTTATGAAAGAGCGCACAGTAAAACATTGCTACTCGCTTACATGTAAGTTTGATTTTAACTTACTGCTTTCACTATTGTCAAACTGCTATTATTCATAATAAATAAATTAAATTATGTACCTATCAAATTTTTCTTTATATGTGAAATCATGTTACCCATTATTTTGTAAGTATTACATATAAAACAAAATTTATCATTTAATTGGATTGGGATGGCATAGACATGGAATCCAGAGAAAGAACCCATCTAAAGCATGGGATAATATGTCCAGACTAGTCCCGACTGTATTATTTGTCGACAATAACAGGTTACATTGGCAATGATTAATTAATTAATGGGAAAGCGATTAATCACAGATTTGGCTTTAATGTATCTTTACAAGTCTAGATCCAGATGTGGAAAGAGGATGCAGATTAATATTTGAAGCTCCTCAAGGATTGTTATTCAATGTCCAGATCTTGATCAGCTATTAAAAAGAAAGTTACAAATAAAATATTGTATTGTTTCCTAGACAGTTATTTAAAGCGTATTAAGATAGCATCGTAATTTATACTATAAGTAAGATTTTTGTAACATAATATGTTGCACCTTCATAATTCTGTTTGATTTTGATATACATACAATTGGGGCGTAAATCTTATCACGCTTATGAGCCCTTGTAATGCTTTTAGAACCTCAGAAAAATTAGGCCAAAGATCACCTTAAATATATAAACCCAAAATTTTTACATATCTACTAACAAAAATATAAATATTAATCAGACCAAAATGTTGAAGGAGAACGTCAATCAGACTAAAACATGAAAGGTCCTGTCTAAAATAGACTACATCCTTTATAGTATTAAATAGAAAATGAATGGGTAGTATAATTCTAGTTCATTTATTTTTCAGTGATTAATAACCAGGCTGCCTAAATAAAATACAGATATCTCAATGTTATAATGACGTCCTCGGTAAACATATATTTGAAATCAGTGAAAGCATTTCGATGGGTCTACTATTTTGCAGCACCGTTCGGAGGTTTAGGTTAATATTTCATCTATAATCCCTACATAAAAAGTTTTTGTTAAATAAAAAATATCCTTGTGGGAAGCCAGGGCGGGCAGCTAAGTTGTCCGTGACTGGAACGTATAAACCGTTTGTAATAAAATATTTTGTAAATGTAGTGCCACTGAATGACCGACCACTGGATTGTCAATTTATTGTTGAGCGGAAATGACAAAATAAATAATTGAATATCTCATTGCCCTTGTTATTTGGAATAAAATGTTAGTAAGTCCGCTGACTGTGGTAATTCTTAAATTGCAGCTGTAGGCATGCGTCGCTCTAAAGGAAAACAATGGGCTATCGCTCCATATTTTTTCAATTCTCAGTATACAAAAAAATATGCAATTTTACCAAAATATTATATTTTATTATAAACATCCTATGAGCCCTGAGTAACATGTAACATACAACACAAATATAAGCTCTTTTGAGTTATAGTAAAGGGGGATGACAAGCCAAGTGATAACGTTGCCATATGTTCAAATTTGTGAAATTTAATGCAGTCAATGCTCATCATACAACCCTTCGTGTCTGCAGGAAGTGTTTATCGAACTTCATATGATGATTGTGCTATTTCTCTCTCTTTCTTTTGATTGACAGCTTTACAGGATTTTATACATCTACTTGCTAAACTCAAGAATATTTCTATAACTTCTTTGTAGTGTGCTGAAAGACAAAAGCTAGATCTTTTGCTTCTTTTTTTTACCAAATAAGCAAAAATGAACTTGATGCATTTTGAAGGCTTTGGCTATTTAACGAAAGTAACATACACTATAAGCAATGCAATAAATTAACACTTGCTAGAGAAAGACAGTGTCACACAGTCACAACTAAAATAGTGTTAGTAATGTTTTTAGAATTTAGAAAAATAACAATTATGAATCTAAAATATCTTTAAAAAAAAAACACTTCGACCGATAATACAAGGAAACAAATAAAAGACAAGGGAAATATGTTTTTTTTTTAATAATTATAAATAAAAAAAAAATGGTCCATGACAAGCAATTTGGTTTGAACTAAACGTCATTAATTAAATAAACATAGGTATAATACATTTTGGTACGAATGTAAAACTAAACAGTCTTCCTCGAAAATGAGCAAAATAACAGGTCATGTTTATAAATTTGTGATAATTTTTATTTAAATACTACCCACTCCTACGCTAGAAAACAAAGTACTGATTAATTTAATTCATCATATAATAATTTCTCATATTATTATAATATTCTAAATGGAATTGATAGTCACATTAGGAAATTAAATACAAACGAGAAGATTATTGAAATACTTAACTTGCAAAAAAAAAAACTATTTCGGTCAATAACCCATGCAGCTACTACTATTAAATGCAGATTTGCAATATTTCTGTCAAATCTTATTATCTAGTACTTAATAAAATTTATAATATTCAAATATTTTTCAGACTTCAGCTGTGCTCTTTAAGCGTCTTTCAGCAATTCCTCGTACTTGTGAACCTCATCCAGATTGACGATGTTAAATTGTTGAATATTATTTCCGGAGAAGTGAGTGAAAATAATATTGGGTATATCGGCAGACCTCTTCACAACTGTGAATTATAAATATTATATTTTAACATAGTAAGTCTCTATGAAATGTGAAATACATATTATTTTAGCACAAAATTAGTGAGAGCTGACATATGTAACACGCGACATGTTATATATATGAACAATTTACAAACCTTTTACAAAAATTTGGATTGTTTATTTTTAAAAATAAATAGGTCTTTACCAACATTAAACTATTATGACATTGTTACTGCTAAATTTCATTAAATGCGCCATAAAATAAAACAAACCTTTCCCTTCGAATGGTTCCAGTTTGTATGTGGGCATAATGGAGCAATCCTTAGAAATATACATTCCCACGTTGGTAAAGTCTTGTATTGGTGGCAAAACCACTTTCATCTTTTGCTGAATTGCTGTCATGTTAACATCGTAATAGCCCGATGACATTTTCTCCACCAAATCGAGCAGCGATCGGGGAGGCAGGACGTGGGACTGATCCAAAGGCATTACGAAGCACCTTTTCCCATCCAAATCAATAATACCTGAAAAACAATAACTTGTTCTTCATCAACGGGTGTATTTAAAGTCACTACTGTTCTTTCAGAAGGTTGATCTATATTAAACAATCAAACATCCAAATTAGTAATAAATATTGTATTCTCTTTTTTTTATTATGAGAAAAATTAATTAAAAATTCAATCAAACTCGAACGAAAATCTCAAAGTTGCCGTTGCGCAAGTGCACAATCTGACCCAAATTTTGTCCCAAATGTTCTCCGGAATTGATTTAAAAATTTATAAACATTTTTTTCAAGAGACTGGCTTAGTTGTCAATTTAGATCATCCCCCTAATAAATTAAGACGGTAAGCGTAGGAGCGTTAAATTCCTTGTACTGAATATTCATCTGACTAGTAAGTTTGACCTTTTGTAACAAGACAAATGTTTAAAGGTCTAAAATCTAATGTTGATACAGGGCTTACTAAATTATGCTGATCAAACAGTTATTACATACTTTGAATGAACTGCCAATGTGAAATATTGCCCACTACAGTTATAGCTGGACTTAGTTATATATTTTAAAACGTGTTCATAGAGGTGGTGGGTTATTTTACAGCATGAAGTAAAGGTCACGATAGAAGTAAAGGTCACAAAACATACTTCCCACACACTGCACTTAAATTAGTTCAAAAGAATACATAAGCTACAATGTATTAATAAAATTTAAAATAAGTTTTTTTGGCAATTGCAAAAGATAATGATTGTAAAAGAATGAAGTACTTTAACAAATCAAATGCATCTGCTTGAACTTCGTAGTTACAGTACGGAGATGCAAAATTTATACTGCGTAATAAGGGGTAAAAAAACAAAATGATGTGCCCCCCATTGTCGTAAGTTGGTGTGGTATATTTTGATTTTTGATATAAACAATAGTTTTTGAGCTGAAACACGATAGCGAGTTACCTTTTATTTTACAAAAACAAATAAAATATGTTTCTTAGTAGTGACTGAAAGCAGACGAACTGGCAAAGAAGGGTGCGAGCATGACTATGATAGGCCCGGAACCAGCCTGCGGCATAGCTAAAAGCACCACCAACAGACTGCTAAAAATCTGGGCTTGGAAACAAAGCCAAAAATACTGGCAAGAAATACCGGGACAAAAGCAAGCCAAAGAACTCATAGTAGGATTCTCGCAAAAAAGACTCTCGGAGCTATTAAAGTTAAGCCGAGACCAAATAAGGATCCTAACCAGAACCTCAACTGGCCACTGCAAGCTGAAGAAACACCTGCACAAATTAAGCCTATCGTCTGACGACAGGTGCAGGCTTTGCCAAGTGAGCCCAGAAACTCCGTTACACCTACTGGGAGAATGTGGGCCCCTCATGAACAAAAGGTACCAGCTTCTAGGCAACCATCTCCTCAAGCCTGAGGAGATTAGAACCATCGCACCTAAAAAGTTACTCAACTTTATCTACAGTATAGGACTAGAGGACGAACTTTAAGTGGATTTAAATGTACAATAGTTTTGGACACTGTTTCTTTTGTCTTGACTCGCCTCACTAATTGTTAGATTAAAATAAAATAAAAATAGTTTACTTTTATGATTTCATTAAAGGGTATTTGATTTCCTTTTAAGTTTGCAAAAAAATCAAGAGTCAATACCTCAAAAAGTTCTTGGTCAAATCGAGAGTCTCATCATAGACCAACTTAATTTTATTTTCAGCCTTTTTGATATTAAAGAACTTGTTTTTGCTTTTATAAAAAAAAAAATAACGTCACTAAAATTAAGTAGGATGGAGCCATTTTGGACCCGGCTGGTTCAACAATCTATAGCTTGGCACCCGAAAAAAAATTTTTTTTTCTTTTGTGTTAGTGAAGTTTTAGTGTTTTTTTTTTTATAAACCAAGGTATGTGTGTTTTGCTTAATGAAAATAACTATTTACTAATTTATGTATTGAATGTATGACGTATTGAAAAAAAAAGTTCTGTATATTTCTTTGAAAGTATTGTTTAATAGTCTCATGCCATGGTTTTTAATCTCAGCTTGAATTTGTTTTCCGTTTTGATTTTCGAGCATGGCATTAAATATTTCAATTGTTCATAAAAATCACTACATCGATGTCATGAGTGTTGACTATTAAACTATTATTTAAAGTCCTGCAATCTATTGCGTAAAAGATCAAAGCGTCTATTAGCTCCCTTATGGCATTATATTAGCAGTGACAATTTCATAGTCATACTTAAGCCGCCAACCGAGCAGTTTTAAAGACAAAAAGTCTTTTTATCTGCCCGACCAATGATTAGCATAGTCAGTAAAACCAATGGGAATTATCAGTTCAAGATTTGTATCCAGCTTTGATGCTAGTTGGACGTTTGCTTCCAACAGAACGCTGCTAGGCTGGCTTTAATGAAATGAATGAATCGATCCTACATTCTAGAAAATGTGTCTTACGATCTAGTAATTTTAAAGGTATAATTTTATTAGAATACCGGTTGTACTGATTAAAAAGCACGCGCCTACTTGTGTATGAATCTTCATTGAATTTTGACATGACAATTCATTCAAATGTGTCATTTTCACTTGTACCACTGATGGTAGTCTTTTCCAGCCTAGAGCGACTTCTGATTATGTCAATTCGTACAATATTTAATACCAGTTTTTACTACAAATCATTATTGTCTTGCAGTTTATATGATTTTAAGACCACTGTCGTTATAAGTCATATAAAGTGCAAAAACTTGGGCTACTCCTTTCCACACAATAAAAGTTAACGTGTGGAAACTGTTTCAATACGTATAGATGAAATGGATTAAACGAGAGGCCAGCATTAAGGGACCTCAGTAAACAAAGTTTTTGATGTTATAGTTAAAACCTAGCTAAGGCGAGTGAACCTTTTGTACTAGACAACTGGCATTTAAAGTCCAATAAAATTGTTGAACAACTTGAACAGCATGTTAGTAAGACTAGACATTAGGCTTTTAAACATACAGTTTACAATTAAATGAGAAAATGCCAGCAAATATAAATTATACAATGTATTTGTTCAATAATAAACAATGTTCTAATAGTAAAAATTTATACCCGTTTTGTTGCTGTTGAAGTCATGTATGAAACGCCCACGTTTGCCATCGGTGAAGTTAGGAACATCGATTTTCTCGTAATTTCCATTAAAGGGATCAATTTCAAACTGCTCCAAAAAATAACTTTGTTGAGGAGTACCGAAAATTCTATCTTTCATATCAAAAGCTGAATCGCATTCCGGTCCGAGTGAATTTATCATGAAAAATCCTTCCTGCAAAAAATAAAAACGAAGAAAATGATATCACTCTGTGGCATGTGATAAACACCCACGCAATACACAATAATGACTGTAACGTACCCTGGGACCATCATAAGGAATCTTGCAGCAACCAGTCATGCGATGAATTTGCATTCTTGCAAACTGATTATAAATGAGCAGGCCCCCAACGACGCCCATGCCCATGAGAAACAGTGCAGTTAGAAACAGAACCAGAATTGATCCCTGGGGTGAAAATTCCGGTCCACCATTCTTATCGTCGCGAGAAATGAGGAAGTCTGCATCCGGAACGTCAATGTATGCCGCTTTTAGCTCGCCCTCTTTTTTAGCTTTGGCCTAAAACAAACAAAATTGAACATAAACTATTTAAAATGATGTACTATATGGACCAGTAATTAAATAATTACATTATTCAGCTCATTTTCTTTAACAAGCGGCACATCCAGCAGCTGCTCTTGTTTCTTTTCCTCATCCAATATGTTTGTGGGTATAGTCATTGTGCAATTATTTCTTTTAAAAAATCTTTTATTTGCTTTTGCTGAACGAAAATATAAGAACGCGCACTTTGTGCGCACAAATTATAATTAAATGGGCGCAAGCAAGCGAGAAAGACGCCCCAACACCTCGGCTGAGTTTTGTTGACTGATCTGCTGCCTCTAAATGAAAGTTAGTGTCGTCACATGTCATATTTAAAACCCCTTAATAGTCATTTGTAAAGAAACTCATATTAGAAAATATATATATTATATATAATATTATTAGGGTGTGTATGCATCTAACAACGGGCAATCTAGCAATACACTAATCAAATATTAGAATTAAATAAGTAATAAAATAATAAAAAATAAATAAAGTAATAATAAAACATTTAAAACAATGTCTAGAAATACAAAAAAAATAAACATATCAAATATACAAAATAAATAGGTAAAAACCCCGCTTATAAAATTTCCACTTGCCCTTCCATACATTTCTTTCGAAGCACTATCTTTGTTCAAAACAGTCGCGAGCTGAAAGCAAGCAATAAGATTAAACATGGTTCAGCGACTATCACTGATAGTCCTCTAACAAAATATGTAGACTAAGCAGGCGTATGTGTAATGGAGTATTAAGATTATTATTTATGTTTTAGTTTTAGTTTTACTATGTATGACATTACTATGCATTTTAACGTACTCGTCTTTCGACTCTGGTAATATTCTACTAAGCTTTCGACGTTATAAATTGAGTGTCAAAACAGCTAGATGGTCTTTCGGGGCCATACAATTACAGTGAAGTTAAGAGCACCGGTATTTCCTTCAGAAAAAATGCTCCATGGGGGTATTTGACAGGTTCGGGGGGGGGGGGGGGGACATAGTAAATAATATTGATTCTCGATTCGCCTTATTTGTATTTTATTGAAGAAAGGATGCTATCAGGCTAGAAAATAACGGTAAGATACAACTAAAATGAACCAAAATTGTCAAAGGCTTATATTTTTTATTAATTGAACTCTTATTCTTGGCTGTGCGTGTATAGCGGGGATGCCTAGACATTATTTCCGAGGGTGCTAGGGCTGTTGTTGGAATTGCTGTATCTTTTTCCAGTTTCGATGTAATTATAAAATTATGTCTTTATTGGTGGTAGTTTTATGGGTCATTAACGATAAGGTCCACAGGTTGGAGGTGGTTACATTAAGAAGCACCTAATGCATTTAATGTGTTTAAGTGGTAATCGTCTAATGCATGGAGGGCAACTGAAAATTAAATGGGTCATAAATATGTTACTTTTGAATTAATAGAGTATTACGTTTTTTTGCTTTTTATAAATAATATATGTGTTTCTAAGGAGGCAACGTCCGAACTGTAAGCAAATAGGTAATATTGGTTATATGTAAAATAATCATTATGTATCTCCGTAGAATATTAAACTGTAGTATGTAAACCAACATGTATAATATTGTTATTGGCGATCATTCTTACACTTCTCAGTCTTTATTATCTTTATAATATCCAGCAAGTTTTCAATTTTTGCAATGTTTTTTGCATTTTTGGGAAAAACCGGTTTTATTCGGTTTTATTTAAAATGTGAGATGACAGTGGTTTGTAATGTATGTTGGCAATTTCAAATGTTAATCTCTGGCCTGCACATCATTCTTTCCTCAACTGTCTATGGAATTAGTGATGAAATAGCAAATATCGATGCTAATAATAAATGATTCTACACAGAAATTAGCAATCGATTATTTAAAAACTAAAATTAACAACGGGAAGCCATATTAAACAGAAGAAATATAATCTAATATTCAAAGAGCTGCTACGTACTATAAAGTAACTGTAAAACTGTAACCCTTATAGCACTAAGGTCTGTCGTTGTTTTTTGATAAAAGAAATCAAATATTATTTATTTATTTTTGTATAGTACTTTAACAAAATATTCAAATATATAATATTTTAAAAACATTTTTTTACTCTAGTGTCTAAGAATAATTTTTATTCTTAGACACTAAAGTTATTTTTCCTTTACCAATGATCAAATAAAAAAAGTACACCAGATGCATATTTTATGCTTAGTGAAGAGAAAGATAAACACAGATTATAATAAATAGAAACGATATAAATTAAATATAATAATACATATTATATACACTACAAATATGAATATTTGGATCTTTATATATAAATACTACTATATATTGTGACGATTTGGCAAAAAAATATCTCGTTACGCGTCGCTATAAGAAAACAAGTCGCTAAATAAAATATGTAGAGTTCCGTTTTCGAAATAAACAGACGGGGATTAAGTGAAGGATAGTGTAGCTGGTCGAAGAAGGGGATGAAAAAATACGGTTTCACATTGTATGTGCCTAACATGGTGAGTTAAATTAAACACGGTTTTTCGAAGTTTGTCATCTTTCTAATTTGCTTCAGTCTTTAAAAAGGTACCTATTACAAAGCGAGTGAAAGATCACGAATAACCAATAGTATCCCGAAATAACAGCGGCCCATTCTACGAGTAAAACCCTGATGTATAGCGAACGCCTTTTGAAAATCGGTGTGTACAGAGTTCATTTGAGTATGAGAATTATAGAACGTGCTAATGAAGTCTACATACTCAAAAAGATTAGTGTTGATTGATTTCCCACATTTTTGTGGACAGAACAGATGTTTTATTGCGATAGTCGTTAGATAAATTTAAGTGTATTCTAAATATTTTTTTTTTTTTTTTTTTAACCAATGTGTTCTCACATCGCAATCTCAGTTGTGTGTTTTTGTTTGGTTTAAATCTAAAATTATTTGTTTCTTTTAAAAACTTATAGGTCTTTAACGTTCGTTTAGTACATATTCACATTCATCTAACACTATCGTTTTTAAAATATACAAAACTATGCATCTGTAAATAAGTATTTACTTATAAATTGTGAAAATAGAAATGATAATTTATTAATTGTAGTGTTATGTTGAAACTTTTCGTCGAACCAATATCGCAAATAAAATTTAATCAATCTCGTATTTTTTCCAACCTCGATTTGATAAATAATAGATGACTGAATATAATATTATCGCCCATCCCTAAATCCGACTGGGTGAGAGAACGTGAGTGTCCGTCGATTTTGTGAGGTGATTTTAACTAATACTGATAATAAAACTACTCAGCGATGTATTAAACGCGGACTATTTATACTATTGGGTTTTTGTATTTTTTCGAGTAATTTTAACACGTCTCAAGTGAATAACGCCCATTAAAAGTCTAAAAATGGCGTCATCTGATCCATCGAAAAACCGCATGCAAGTGTTTAAGAACAAAGGAAAAGATGCGGACGTGAGTACTATAATCTATATTATTACGCATTTAAAAACTGATGTTTTAAAACCTCATACATACTTGTACGATATATCGCTTGCATATCTCTTTAAATTCTAGGAAATGAGACGGCGGAGAAACGAAGTGACCGTGGAACTCAGAAAGAACAAGCGGGATGAAACCCTTCAGAAACGTCGCAATGTTCCCATAAACGACTCCACCGACGAAGAGGACATCGAACGTACTTTGGCGAGCGTGGATTTAAAACAGCTCGTTGTTAACGCGTCCAACGACAGCGATCCGGAGAATCAATTGGCTGCCGTGCAGTCGGCACGAAAACTATTGTCCACCGATAGAAATCCTCCTATAGATCCTCTTATATCCACTGGAATTCTTCCCATTCTCGTGGAATGCCTTAAAAAAGCAGACAATCCCCCTTTACAATTCGAGGCAGCATGGGCTTTAACCAACATTGCCTCCGGAACATCTATGCAAACCAATAGAGTCGTGCATGCGGGTGCTGTTCCTCTTTTCCTTCAACTGCTGATGTCTCCACATCAGAATGTGTGCGAGCAAGCGGTGTGGGCTCTCGGAAACATCATAGGTGATGGACCCATTTTAAGAGATCATGTGATAGAACTAGGCATAGTTCGACCATTGCTATCATTTATAAAACCAGAAATACCTATTTCTTTTCTGAGGAATGTTACTTGGGTTATTGTAAACCTTTGTAGAAATAAGGACCCTCCACCTAATGTCAATACAATTCAAGAAATATTACCGGCTCTCAACATTCTTATTTATCACTCTGATATAAATGTTAGTATGATTTATGTTTTTTATTTTTCATTACATTTTTCATTTGCCATTAATTAATGAATTACATTTTACTATAAGTTAAAAGGTAAGCACAACATTTTAGTTTCAATTGTATTTTGATTCCAAGAAGCCTAAAATATTTCTTTTTTTTTAATGTTTTGGTGCTACTACGCTCGCGCTACACTAAATTTTTTCTATTTAGAAAAAAGTGGTCTGTTTTTAACATCATTAGTAGACTTATTAGGAAAAACTCACTTTAATTCACACAAACGAACTGATTGGTAGAGCGATCAACACTTATGATTTGGAACTAGTACATTAGCCTAAAGCTAATTTAGAGAAGCCATTAAGTTTCTTTTATGTCAAGGAATAATGTTGACATATTTCGTAATTAAAGGTCATTTTGACACATTAAAACTTTAGTTTTTCAAACTAAACTTCATTTGACAATTTCATATATTTAAGATTTTAAGTGTACACCAACAGTTGCTATATAAAATAGCCTGTTACTGCTTGGCATATTTGCTTCATGGTTTTAAATCAGGATAGGCACACTATTAAGCAGGATCAAAAATAGGAATGTCTGCAGAACACAGCAGCGCACAAGAACGTTGACTGCGCTGATTCTGACTCGGCGAAGACTTCATGCTAGTCTTGCACATTCTGGAAAGCCATCAGAGGTTTTATTTCTGTAAGGCGCAGGTAGGCACTTTTAATTCTGTGGCATTATGTAGTGTGTTCATGAGTCATGTTGTCACAGAATGAGGTTATATAAATGATCATATTTTCTAATTTAGTACTACTGATAAAGGATGGAAAGAAACATTACATATTCGTATTGTAAAATTAAATGTAATTCTATTTTGCACTAATAAATGCGGTTCGGATTACCTGGTTATCTTTATGATGCGAGGTTTTTAATTACAGGGAGCAATATCTTGCAGGTCTGTGATGAATTAAATGAGTGTTGTATCAGAGAGATTAGTCTTCATTTTTGTTTGACTAACATTGATTTGAAGACAGTTCTCAATGACCATCATATTTTTTCAAATTTGAGCTATTGTCAAATTCGAAAAAACAACTACTCTCATCTGATTTATTAGTGTTGTTTATGACAGGCCAAAGGCGTAAAATAGTGAGATTTTTTCATTAACAAATTTTCAAGTATTCAAAGTTCATTGCTTATTTATTAATGATTTCATATTTTTCTGATTATTTTCTAGTCAATATGATTGGCATTCAGAAGTATATTTTGAAGTAAACTTTTTTCCAGATTCTCGTTGACACAGTATGGGCTGTTAGTTACTTGACCGATGGAGGTAACCAACAAATTCAAATGGTCATCGACTCAGGAATAGTGCCGCGATTAATTCCTTTGCTGTCTCATAAAGACCCAAAAGTGCAAACAGCTGCTCTGAGGGCCGTCGGCAACATAGTCACAGGCTCTGATGAGCAAACGCAAGTCGTTTTAGATTGCGATGCTCTTTCACATTTCCCCTTATTACTCACTCATCAGGTAAGTAAATTAAATTTTATACTCTATTTATTTATTTCTGTAAAATATAATATATACGAGGGTTGTCCGATAAGTACAAAGCCTACAAACGAAAAACGAAAAATTTTGGAAAAGTGGCAATTTATTTTTCAACATAGTCTCCTTTTAGCTCGATACACTTGATCCACCGATGCTCCAACTTCTTTAACCCGTCTGAAAAAATGTTTTTCTCGAGGTCTGCAAAATAGGCCTCCCTGGCGGCGATGACCTCATTTGACTCAAATTTCTGCTTAACCTCCTAACACCGTAGAACGTATATATGCGTTCAACCGCGCGGACTTCTCTCGTCCGTTGAAACCGTAGGACGTATATATACGTCCGCATTGGGCGCTTGATTTTGATTATTTTTGGTTTTATTTCAGTATTATTCATTAACTTGACGTTTTTTTCATTGAAAATCACAACGAAATAATTTTGTTTTTTTTTTTTTTTTCATTTCAATGCAGTTTCTACTACTATTTATAAATGTGTATTGAAAATACACTAATGTACTACCGTTCCAATATCTATAACTTTTTTTTAACTTTTTTCTTTTTTCCGAAAACTGTACATATTTTGGAAGACTTTTAAATTATAATGTCGAGTTATAAATATATGAAAATGTAAAAAAAAGTGTTGATTTTGTTTATTTCGTAAATTAAAAAAAAAAAAAAAAAAAAAAAAAAAAATGGCAACATTTTTATTTTTTTCTTCTTTAATTTACGAGACAAACATAATCAAAGTGATATGGCCTAATAGAAAATTTTACGGTGAATCCGATGATACCAGATTTGTAAAGATTGAACGACTCATGCCTGCACTATGGATTTTATAGTAGTGAGTGATTTTTCAAGGTCAATAACTACGGTCTCAGCGGGTTTTGGCGCCAAAATAAACCACAGCGTTTGGAGGTTAAACTTTTTTTTTTTTCAATTCATAAAAAGAAGTCGCATGGGGCCAAATCTGGAGAATACGGTGGATGGGCAGCAGTTCGTAGACCAATTTGGCCGTGGCGACGGCAGAGGTGTAAGCCGGTACGTTGTCATGGTGAAAGAGCACTTTCTTCTTCGCCAAATGGAGCCGTTTTTTCTGCAATTCGGCGCTGAATCAGCCCAATAATTCGGTATAGTAGAGCCCTGTGACCATTTTGCCCTTCTCCAGGTGGTCAATGTAGATCATACCTTGTGAATCCCAGAAAACGGTGGCCTTCACCTTTCCGTGCGTGGCTCATTAAAAACCGACGTGCGACCACGTTGAAACCAATGTTTGACGGATGCCATCGAAGGGGAAGAGCATCCGAGCGCTCTTTGATTTTGCTGCGCGATTTCCCTACCAGAAACAAGAATCGTATCACCGACCGATATTGCTCTTTTTCCATTTTTCTAAAATCCGCTTGTCAAAAATGTCAAATCAAAATTACTGTCAATATTCGGTTGAATGTTGGCAGTAGCCGTCTACGAGAATGTACTACACAATAGTAAATTTATCTTGCGATAGTGGCACCATCAGGCGGTGGTGCTAGGTACTTATCGGACCACCCTCATACAGTGTCACCTTGATAATATGGATGGGTATAAAACACAATAATGCTCATTAGATCTTTGTATCCCGTTGAATTCTACACATTTTCACTGCTACAAAATAATACACGTCCAAAACAGTATAATTTATTTGTGTGAATGCAACCTGTATCCACAGACAACTAGAATATATAGATTTATTAAAGTACTTTTGAGTTTTTAGCTTAATTCGAATTTAATTTAGAATCCAGGAGTAGGGCATCCATTTTTTATTATTAGTTTGTTATTAAAAGTTTATTGCGAAAATTGTTCACAAATATTTAAATACGTATATGCTGCCGGGTAATTACAAAGCACTGGCCCTTGGGCCTTGGTTTATTGTAAAAAAAAAATCTTGATTTTTAGTATTGCGATCCTTTCCTAAGCGACACAGGGCCGGCAGCGCAATAAAAAATGTATTAACATCACGCGATATAGCGTTACCAGCCGTGGCAGTTTCTGCCACATTAACAATAATAAAATTGCGATTTCCAATGGTGCAAACGTCAAGTTAATAAATAATACTGAAATAATACCAAAAATAATAAAAATCAAGCGGGCAATGTGGACGTATATATACGTCCGTGTGCCGATAAGGGATAAAGGTTTTTTGTTTTCGTGACAAAAATAAAATTTATTGTTTAAACTGGGTAAAAGCAGGTATTTGGCTGCAAATATTTTTTATGTTTAGAAAATTTGGTTGTGCAGTACAGCAATCACAGCGTTTTTTACGTACAAGAAGACAAAACAAAATTTACCCATTAATATGTTGGAAATATTGCTGTTAGCTCATGACCGAATCAATTAAACAATGTGGAGTGATTTTAAAGTGTTAAAAAAGACTTTCTTTACCCGTAAATTTTCCTTTTTAACTGGCGCTATTTAATAATTGATTTACAGAAAGAAAAAATATGCAAGGAAGCGGCATGGTTCCTATCGAATATCACTGCCGGAAACAAATCTCAGGTTCAAGCGGTCATCGATGCAGGGCTTCTGCCTAAAATAATCTTTAATCTGAAAAAGGGCGAGTTCCAAACGCAGAAGGAGGCCGCATGGGCCGTTTCAAATCTCACCCTGAGTGGCAACCCTGAGCAAGTGGCCGCCTTGATTAAGGAGGGCGTCATATCGCCTTTTTGCGATTTGCTTAGCTGCAAGGATTCACAAGTCATTAATGTGAGTTTTAATATTTAATTTCTTATCCTTTTAATATAAAAACATCTAGTGAGGAAATTATAATGTCATCTTATTTATTTATTTAAAATTAACATATTCTTTGGAGGTACCATTCCTCCGGTAGTATAGCTGATTGGCAATTAAGTTATTTTAAAGCCAAGTTTTTTATCCTTTTGCTTAGCTGGGAAGGGGTCTTAAGGAATGGCTTGAATTTATCAGGAATACTAGTCTCAAAGGTTGATCGAGTCAAGGATGGCAATACTAAAGAACCCTGTGACGTTGTGGAAATATTCCCTGGAGCCAGGAAAATTTTCAAACTTACAGGCAATGCGACACCAGTGATTACAAATTTGAAAGATAAAAGATATGTATAGGGTGATGATTTTAGAGGCGTGGTTTTCAAGAAGAGATAAAACGCATATAATTTGATGTTATGGCTAAGAATTTAGTTTTATTATAAAGATAAGGGTTTGCCATTATGTTTTAAAAATGATTTCGGGTAAGTGGCCGCCGCGGCTGACTCGAACAAATTCCAGCCGAGAGGCCCAATTTACAACCACTTTTAGCAGCAAGTTGGGCCGTATGTCAGCAATAACGCGCCGAATATTCTCTTCCAAGGCGTTAATCGGCTTATCTCTGCGTAGACAAGCGACTTCACATAACCCCACAAAAAATAGTACAGCGGTGTTAAATCGCACGATCTTGGAGGCCACGCCACAGGCCCACGACACGGTTTTTACTTTATTTTAGAGTGATTTAAAAAAAATTTAGAGTGATTTTTTCTAAATTTGCACTATTTGCAAACGTTGTTCAGGAGTAAGTCTATTCATTATAAAATGGCAAATCAAACTGAGCATGAATCAAGTGACAGCTGTCAACACCAACTACGAAAAAAGTAGTGCCAGATTGAAAACCACGCCTCTAAAAAAACACCCTATATATTAAGAATGTATTTTAAATCCCAAATTTGAACATTTTAGAAATTGAACGGACAAAATGATAAGGATTTTAAAGCTTTATTGAATGTTTAACACATTCAGCACTGATAACGGTATATTCCGTCATTTATACATTTATTGTGTACGGTTGAACACGTCACCGTTTTACTGCATTTCTATAAATATTTAATAGCACGGCATGTTGCATGTGCTTGAATTTATGAAAGGTATATTGTCGATTTTTTTCATTTTAGTTTGGTTTTGACGTTTGATTGGTTATGTGAAAAGTGAATTGAAAGTGTTTTTGACGAATTTGGCGGTAAATAATTCGAGTTTTATTTAAAAAAGTTATGTTAATACAATATTAAATATAAAAAATAAACATTTTCATAGTTTTGTACATATTATTTGCCAATTATAAGAAATTATAATTTAAGCTAAAAAATGGGTGTCAGCCCCCTCGTGGGATATTACGTTCGGTCAACGTACTTTGCCAATGGTCTGCGTTTGTTCGATGTACGGAGCAGAATGTGTTAACAAGCATTTTTGCAAAATCACCCTCGATTGCCTGCCCGATTTGCAATGATGACATCTAAAATTGATAAACTTATTATAATACACATCATAATTAATACGAAAGGAGATTCTCTAAAATATGGTGCTACTTTCAGTTTTACAGCCTTGATTTTGTCAAACTAGCGAGTTACCTGTTTTTTTTAATGTATTAGACAACCGGTTTTAGGTATTTTACCTATATCATATTTTTTTACAAAGGATATACAGGTGTGCTTTTATTCACTTTACAGTCAAACATTAATCCTTATCGGCACATGGACCTATATATACTTCCGGCCATCCGGACTGCCCAGGTCCCCATTGGCACACGGACGTATATATACGTCCGCATTGCCCGCTTGATTTTTATTATTTTTGGTATTATTTCAGTATTATTTATTAACTTGACGTTTGCACCATTGGAAATCGCAACGAGCCAATTTTGTTTTATTTTTCTTTCAATTCAATGCAGTGTCTAATACTATTTATAAATTTCTA
The DNA here is from genome assembly GCA_020383195.1 of Neomicropteryx cornuta. Lineage (NCBI taxonomy): Eukaryota > Metazoa > Arthropoda > Insecta > Lepidoptera > Micropterigidae > Neomicropteryx > Neomicropteryx cornuta. The sequence goes on from JAHKQU010000012.1 coordinate 22,398,583, forward strand.
TTGAAAATACACTGATGTACTTCCGTTCCAATATATATATTTTTTTTAACTTATTTTTTTTTCGAAAACTGTTCATATTTTGGAAAACTTTTAAATTGTATTATATAGTTATAAATATTCGAAATGTAAAAAAAAAGTGTAATATTTGACAAAATTTGTCAAAATAGTGAAAAATTGGGTGGTCAACAAGAAAAATTTGATATGGCAACTTTTTTTTTTAATTTACGAAATAAAAAAAGTCAAAGTGATATTTTATAGTAGAGAATTTTGTGTTAAATCAGATGATACCAGATTGTAAAGTTAGAACCACTCATTCCTGCACTATGGATTTTATAGTAGGTGAGTGATTTTTCAAGGTCATTAATTTGGTCTTAAAGAATTTTGGCGCCAAAATTTTTGGGGCGAACTACTGCCTTTAAGGGTTAATCAACAAAATATATTCCGTAACAGACTGACAACCGCGATAAAAAATGTAATATTTTTTATACAGCTGTCCAGTAAATAGTGGATGAAGTTGTAAGGTTATTTACAATAAAAAAAAACAATCAATGTTTGTTCGATTTTTCAACCATTTTATAGTTAAGATTTTTTAAAATATTTCTTGGAGATGACTCCTCGCTGATTTTACAATATACTGGTAATCCCTTTCAATCCATGCCTTTATTTGTTTATGGTTTCATATCTATACATTGATATCATTGTTCTTATATTATATATTTTTAAATGTTTGTTGTCTTTACAGGTGGTCTTAGATGGAATTAGTAACATGTTAAAAATGGCTGGAAGTGATGTAGAAAAAATTGCAAATATGATTGAGGAATGCGGAGGGGTCGATAAAATAGAAGCTTTACAAAGTCATGAAAATGTTGACATCTACAAATTGGCTTATGAAATCATTGAACAATACTTTTCGGATGATGTGAGTAATTCGTCGCTCTTTACCTATAAATATTTCTTGGCCACTATCTATGAATAAAACAAGAGAGTTTATCGACATAAATAGAAGAGCAATTCCATTTTTAATTGCTTTATTAAAAAATTACATTTTCAATTTTCTAACATTTCTTATTTTTTTTTAATATTAAAAATGATTATGTTATAATTATGATGTTAGAGATGTTATAATATATATCTAAACGTTTATATTTTAGTAGAAAATTTGTAAACCGTCATTGATTCGTAAACCGGCTGCGGGTGAACTACGATGTTTACCACATTATTGTATTAGAGTATATAAATTTTCGCCTACCCATGTGATTTGCAATAAAATTTTATTCGAAATAATTTCGCCAATTACATAACAAATATAACAAAAGATACGAAATATCTAATTTTCTCTCTAAATATCTCAACACTATTCAGTATCCTTTCAATAGCATAGGCGTTCAAATGTTTTTGGCAAGAACGGCAAATGCCTGCCAAGAAATATTGACTAACACATCTAGTGGTTATTCTGCAGTTGATTGTACATTTAGAATATTATGTCCAGGATTATTTTCCTATGCTCCTTTTATTTTCGTTTCACACAAATTAGAAATTTTTAATCAGAAATTTCTAATTTGTGCTGCCAATTTACTAGTTGATATGTATGTATGTTAATGGATGTGGGGTGTTTGCCTCCCGTGTACCGCGTCCTTTCCAGAACTATTGTACTATTTAAATCCACTTATAGTTTGCCCTCTAGTCCCGTACTGTAGATGAAGTTAAGTATCTTTGGGTGCGATGATTCTAATCTCCTCTGGCTTGAGGAGATAGTTGCCTAGGCTATCACCTGTCGAAATTCTAAGCAAAAAACATCAAAATTCCCGCGCAATGTCGAGCAAAATGAGACAAAAAATTAAAAACTCACCGATTCATTGAAGAGGTAGTTTTGAAGGTACTTTTTATTCAAAAAATCCAATTTTGGTATCGTTGAAATCTCCGTGAAATTCTTAATGCACTGAATTAGTTTTGGTTTTTATATATAGTAATTATATATTTATTAAAAATCGCCAAAGTTAGAGATAAAGAAATCTGCATTCTTTTATACACTTTTGATAACTTTTGTAAATTTTTTGGCGATTTTATGCACTTATATCAATAAAAGATACTTTTTACACGTTTTAAAAATATATAACTTTTTTTTTTCTTATACGTTTGTGAAAAAAAAACACTTTTTCAAAAATGTCAAAAACACGATTACGACACTCACTTTTTCGGTTTCCACAGGTTATTCAGTAATGATTATGATAAATATTTATATACAGTTTTGTTCTCCATAAAATTCTACATCGATTTCTTGTTTCTTGAAAGCTCATAATTATGTCTATATTTATCAAATTTGAGATGTAATTTGATATACGCGCTGTTTTCATACATGTTATCAGATTCAAACTGCCCTAGATGCATAATGACAGTGCATAGGTTATATATGCGATGTATTGGCGTAATCGCCATGAAATTCTGCGTCGGATACACATTCTGTGTATACTATAAGTGTTGTGTATATTTTTTGCAAATTATTTTTGTTGAGGCTGACGTCATTTTTGGCGCCAAAACATGTTTTGTAGTTGTTGTACGCACCGCAGCGGGGTGGAAGGCAGGCGCGCGGGGCAGGCCGTTTATGGCGGGAACGACATGGATTGGCACTTACGGGTCACCATATAACAATTCGTAGCCATAACGATGATTTATATCTGCGAAAGAAAATAATTACTAGTTTTCGAATTGGAGCCGTCAACGCCGTTCGCAGGGCTTATATAAGAGACCCGTTTGAAAATCAATATAAAAAATTATCTATGTAAAAAAAAAAAAAACACAACTTTTGGTGCCGTCAACGCCGTTCGCAGGGCTTATATAAGAGACCCGTTTGAAAATCAATATAAAAAAATTTATAACATTAAACATTAGGTTGGTTTTATTTATAAAAACATAAAACATTTTTTATAAAAACATAAAACATTAGGTTGTTTTTATTTATAGCTATTATAACCGATAGGATTTTATAAAAAAAAAAAAGAATCTTTGTCATACGATCATAAATTGTAAATGTTTTTCAATGTACTTACAATGTAGGTAACAAAATGTAATACGCATTAGGGTGTAGTTATATTTTATAAAAAAGTCTTATCTGCTACTACGCCATTAGGAGAGGTTAGTTTTTATAAGATATCAGCATTACATGTAAGTTTATAAAACAATAGTATGTTTCATAAACAAAATTTATTGCAATAGTACCTACGTTTCGCCAATAATAATGGGTGTGGCACGTCATATTGACAATAATTAGTTGAATCTTACGTAAATATCTAATAAAACGTAAAATATGTACTTACCCAAACTTCAAACAAAAAAAAACAACAAATCAACACAATTCACACAATACTTTGATTATGTACACGGCCGCGGATCAAAATACGTCGTGTGCGCACTGAAATCTGTCAACCACTACCGACCATATGCAAACGTACAGTCATTTCAAGAGAGGGCGATCCGTGTGCGAAGCAGGAAGGCCATTCGAAGCGACCGAAAATAGAAGAAATTTTGGAGGCCAAAATAAAATATTTGCAGTATGTAGATTGAATTGTAAAAAATCATAGTAATTATTTAGTCCATTTTAAATCTAATGCATTCATTTACAGTAATGCCAACCTTACGTTTATTTAATCGTTCGTCATAAACAAGAGCGGTCGTCGGCTCTAGGCGAGAACTAACGGGTTAGATCTCGACAATGGGGACGGGAGGCGTTTACTATAAGAGAAATCTAACCACTTAGATTTGCACTGTTGATAGCCTAGCAGCTGGTACCTTTTGTGAATGAGGGGCCCGCATTTCCCCAGTAGGTTTAAAGGGGTTTCTGGGCTCTCTTGGCACAGTCTGCACCTGTCGACGGTCGATAGGTTTAATGTGTGCAGATGTTTATTCAGCTTGCAGTGGCCTGTTAAGGCTCTGGTTAAGATTCTTAGTTGGTTTCGGTTTAACTTCAATAGCTCCGAGAGTCTTTTTTGCGAGAATCCTACTATGAGTTCTTTGGCTTGCTTTTGTCCGGGCAGTTCTTGCCAGTATTTTTGGCTTTGCTTCCAAGCCCAAGTTTTTAGCAGTCGACTGGTGGTGCTTTTAGCTATGCCATATAGTATCGATACGTAAACATTATTTCTGCAATTTATAACTAAACAGGTGTGTTTAAAATCGCTACTGTCCTTTTAGGGGGTTGATCTATATCGACAACTAAACCGGTCTCATGAAAAAAAAATTGTTTACATTTTTAAATCAATTTCAAAAATAGATTAAAGATTGTGCCGAAGCGTCGCTTCGGCCTTTTTACTACATACTGCTAAACAACTTGATGTAATAGTTCGTGGTTTATTTATATTTAAGATAGATTAATGCACTCGCAACGGTGATTTCAAAACATTCGTTAGATTTTGATTAAATTTTAAAATCCTTGTTCTCATAATTTTATTGAGAAACATTGCTTCAATATTTTTTGCTGATTAATGTTTGATTGTTGATAAAGATTAATCTCCTGATGAGATCAGGCAGCGATCTCGCGCTCGCGTTTTTTTATGTTTTTCATGATATTATTATTGTAGTATGAAAATTTATTTTTTCAAAATTATATTTTTTTTCCGTGAGACCGGTTTATTTGTCGATATAGATCACCTCCCTAAAGGGACATCAGTGAATATAAATACACCTCCTGTGTATAAGTTAAAATTTGTACATTAAGTGTATGTAAGTGTACATACACTTAATTATTACAATAGTACAAATCGTCGATGTTCGTCTCTTGTGTGTTTTCAGGTGGAAGACGACGTCTCTTTGGTGCCGACGAGTGCTGTGGGTGGTTTCCAATTTGACCCAAATGCTGCCACACCCCATGAAGGATTCAAATTCTAACGAATTCGGCTCTTGTTTATATTTTTTTATAAATTTATTTTCAATTAGGGTACTGTAATTTTAATCCATTCATGTCTCGGGGCAATACAATCTACACAATAGGGACGAACTGGCTTTACATGAGCTACTGTCAATAGCAATACTTACAATAGCCTTTTTAGAAAATAAGTGAACACAATGACATATTGTACCTAACTTATTAACGTACAATTAATTGGTTATTTCAACGTGGTAAATAAAGAAAAAAGAATAAGTTCTTTGAAATGATTTTTGACAGATTAAATTTGATATACAAAAAAAGCAAATGTAATATTTTTGATGTTTTTTTTGTCTTCTCTTCGATAATATTGTTAAAGTGCAGAATTTAGTCAGCTCAACAATAATACTTCATTATGCAAGAACGATAATTTTTCCTAGGCTGCTAAGCAAACACATAAAATACATATTTATGTATTTCAGCTACAATTAAAATAATATAATTACATATTAACATAAAAGTGCTTACGGAATGTGAATGTAAAAATATAAAATAAAATGATTTGATTACTGACAACCGATTTTATTTTATTTTGATTTTAATCAATTTGGCAAAAAAAATATACAGGTGTTTATTAAATTTAGGATGTTGATCTATATCGATGATCAAACATTAATTAGAAAAATGTTTCACAATTACGAGAAAAACAACTTCAAAATTAAATACAAATTGTTTGTATAAGAACGCATGGAGCGAGCTCGATCGGTGCGCGCGGTTCGCGAAGCACTTTAAAAAAAACAAAGTTTTTAAATATAGTTGTTTTAGTATGAACTTTTTTTCAAAATTACTTGAGTCCGGTTTATTATCGATATAGATCAAACTCCTAAAAGGAGTTCCTTTTACCACATACAACTGTTTTTCTGTCAATGTTTGGCATTACGAAAAATACCGGAATTGTTTCTAAATATGTATTTTTAGTCCCAATAGAAAAAAATGCATGATTGCATATATAAAAGAAAAAGGATGTCATTGTTTAGTTTTTGTTTTATTTAAAAATAGTTGTATCTAAGTTATGTTTGTAATATTCAACAGCTTTTCGTAATTCCCATAAAGATAACTTTATTTATATGAATTTCCTATTGAAACTAATACCTATTAATTAAGTTATATCTAAAGGTCAGTACTGCTGCTGTAATGTGTAATAAAATAAACATTATTATTGCAGTTTGGTTAGTATTTTTACTGCTTACTTTTTTCAAAATTAATGTAGATTTTTTAAATGTACCTTAAGGGTCATATCTTTGTAGCAAATTCGAAGGATTTCGACCAAGTATCCAGCTTATGCAGGAGTTTAACTCTGCAATAATAACCCTAAAAAGTACAACTTAATATTACAATGAGCAGCGAGTGTTACTGTAAATACAATAATTCGGCTACTGGAAATTTAATAAATGCTTAAAACAAAATAATATAATAATTCCATAATAGGTGCTAAAATACATTTTGTTCACTTTGCAATTATTCATAAAAAAATCACATTTGGTGTTCCAAGCTTAATGAATAATAATTTTTCTTTTTAATGAATTTTACTCACAAGTATATGAAACACTAATACTGAACTATGGTTTATCATCGCTGAAATAAGTATGTCTACGTTATATAATGTAATAATGGCATTGTATTATGACTTGTCTACTCAAATTTACTTTAAGATTTGACATATTATGTATACCTAGCCATTTTTGATTACACTATTTAAATAAAAGTTTTACAGGCTCACTTTTTTTTTAACCCTGAATACCATCGAACTCATAAATGGCTAAAAGAGGCATGTGTGCATATCAAAGAGTGGGTGCAATATGCCACTAGCTCCCCAGACGGCATTAATAGCACAGCGCCCATACTTAAACCTGGGGCCCTCAGCCCGAAGACTGACCAACGCAAACATTTATCTGGGAATTAAATTTTAATGTGACCACAGCCAATATAAGTTGTATACTCTTCAATCTGGAAGTAGTTATAGTGCAACCACTATCTGAAGAATCTTATACTTTTTATGTATGAGGTGCAGGGTCAAAAGGGTGGTGCTATTGAGAATGATACAAGAAAAATGTATCTACTGATCTTTTTCAAGATTCTAACATCATTATTTTAAATTAAAATAGTGAAAATATTAATATTAACGCAGCATTTCACAATAATAATGTGCTTTTAAAATAATATTCGAAGTTGATGCGGATTACGAATTCATTTTTGCTATTTGCGGATTAGTTACCATACGACAGAATTGTAACATCTCAACAATCTGTTGTCTTTACATGACTTTACATTGTCATAAAGTTTAACCATCTTTCTATTTTTTTTTTGTTTTAAATAATTGCCATGACCATTGTATACAATTATTTTGGGCCCTACTCAACTAGGCCAAATATGCCTGTACTAGAGTCAGGGGAGATGGTGGTAATGAAGCGTTAAAAATGGTATGACCATGTGCGGAATCGAACCCGCGACCTTTGGGCCAATAGTCGAACGCCTTAACCACTAGACTACCACGATGCATAGATTTTTCACATTTGAAACGGCCCCCATTCACCGTTCTGCCTGCCGGAAATGACTTTCAAAGAGTTCAAGGGTTAGAGGGAATATAATAAAATCTGAATGTTTAACAATTCCAAAAATGATCTTCAGTTTTTTGCATAGTCTCATTAGTCGCAATACATTTATCAAGCTAGAATGACTCATCAGCTCTGGAGGGAATAACTGAACATAATGTTTTTATTACAATAGTTCTGAAAAATATTAATAAATTTAAATAAAGTTATTTTTTAAGAATTGTTTTATTGTATGGTTTCTGAGTCTTGTTGCATTATGATGCGATGCCATTAATTACAGGCAGATTTGCAATTAAATGTGGTTTGAGATTGGTTTGTAACAAACAATTGTATTTTGTCTTACATTATCATTGTTTTAAAATTGGTTTATAAGAGATGTTAACCATGAAAACTGTTCGTAAAGGAAATATATGGTAGCTCTATGCCCAGCTCCAAATCACTTTTAGATGACTTGATTTTGGCTTGACAGGCTTTGCATTTCTCTTTTCTTGATTTGGTCGCACTGGGAGCTTCGGAGACATCTTTTTCAAGCACAAGCAACGTCGACTCATACTGTGATCTTGGAAAGAATAGGCCTACTCGTGGGTAGAAACTGCAATATAAATAAAATATTTAGTAACACCGAACAATTGTTGTTTCTTTTTGCAACATTATACGCGTAAGCAGATTTTTGGTCTCCGCATCAGAGATCATCTAAACTGTTAAATGCAAACCGCCTACTTGCGGGTGTCAATAGCTGACATAGGTATGGCACAATTCCACAACCATAATCACCATTTAGATGGAACACCAAACTTGATGTAAGCCACAATTTAGGAGATGCAACCACCGAATCGATCCAGTCCTCCAGACAGAAGCGCTCGCTGAGAAAGAAGCCATGGAAGGACATGGACATCGGTCGTATAACAAAACCATTCAATAGTCAAAAAAATACATAAATCAATAACAAATAAGTTTAATAACTATTTAAAATGAGCAGTTTACAATCTGAAATAAAAATATGCTACAGTGACGAGCACCTATAATAATTAGTATTTAATTAATATATTTGTAGTCTTGTTCGGTGAGGATATGGCATCACATCTTCAAAATTGTTCCGTTGTAATAATTGGAAAACCAGAACATTTAAATTCTATATCTTGCTAGATCTCACCTTTTCAAAATAACCATTTTATTAATTAGAAATAGCTTCTGTTCTTTTGTTGGAGACCGGAAAGTACCTTCTTTTCGATGATAATGTGATCTTACTGCGGGTATTTCTGATTTGATAATCTATGCATTGTTTATTATTGTAGTTAAGTAAATTAAAGTAGTACAGACCGACCAAGCTGATTGCCTATATCTAATTTTCACCTTCATTCAGCCCTATAAATTATCCGTTGGATATGGGATTCTCTACTTTCTATTGAGCTTCTGTATTAGGGACACACCCAGTTCTTTTCAGTTGAGTAGTCGTCATTGTCTCAAACCTTGGTGGGCCACAATTTCTATAATATCTTTAGTTTCGAAGACGGTCGAACAAAAGAGATTTAAGGAAAGCAAATTCATTAATAAATCAAAAATTAAATACAACACAAATTTAAAGCAAGTTGACTATTTCTCTTATTTTTGTTTAATAAGTTTTAGCTGAATCTATATTTCCGTTTTGATGTTTAATCTGTGGATTCATGTAATTGGCCAACTACTGCAACTGATAGGTTGCAGTAGTTGCAGTAGATGACTAAATTTTTTACGGACTTAACAAAATATCTGGAACCATTGTTTGTCACTTACTATGTTTATTTAATTTAATGTTGAAATTTTTAGTACATCATTCGTGATTTAAAATTACATAGCATGACAAATTTAAAGGAAAAATGTATTAAGTTTTCCGAACTTTAAACTTTTCTGTGTGTTTTGAGTTTTCTCAATGTTTAGATCCAATCCACCATCTGACTACTTGAAAACTTTTCCATAAAAATCTTCAGCCAGGAGCTGCCAATTTTGGACAAGTAATTTATACAAGGTCAGATATTTAAGTCCTTAGAATGAAAAAAATAAGTTACTTTGGTAGCGGAACATTCCAACAATTATCCAGGCGTTTTTTTTTCATTATCATTTCTAATCGTTGTGCAAGGCCGAAGTTGTCCTTTTGTATTTTATCAATCCTTTCGGCTTCACACTGAATTTTCTTCAGTTTAACTGCTACGTGTTTGCGGGATGGTGGCTTCATATCATCTATGGCCGGCAGAGCGCATTCAACCTGAATGTTAAATAATTAATTACTAAACCGCCACTAGGTTAAGTTAGTCAATTAAAAGTATGAAATTACTGAAAAAATGCTTTTCCAGTTTATTTATTTTATTTTCCTAAGACTTAGGTCATATATAATTATTTTAGACCCTAGTCAACTAAGCCAAATGTGCTTGCACTCTCAGAGTCAAGAGAGAGTTAAAAATGGTATGACTGAGTGCGGATCCCAACTCGTGACTGCTGGACCAATAGTTTATACAAAGCAGGTTATATTTGTTTTGTTTTAATGGACTGGTCGGAAATCATGCTACAATCAAAATGTTTTCATGAAAAATTGTATTGAAAACATGACCCTACTAAGGTTTCAATCATTGCATTATTTCTCCGTATTGTGAATGTTATCACGATTATAATACACTAAATAATCTTGGAAGAAAAACTAAAATTGGTAGGATAAAATTACTTTTAACTCAATTCGTAGTGCAAATCATAATAATTTTATTTAAACCAAGAATAATATTTACAAGATTGCTTACCTCAATATTGTTATACACTATCAAAGTATACCTTTCAAGTGATAATAGCTAAAATATTTTATAGATCATCAAAACCATAACTTACTTAAAGAACTTTAAGTTACAATATCTAATATATATAACACATTCGAAGAAATTTAGTTACCGTGAATAGTGCACCATGCAAATTTACATACAAAGTAAAAAAATAACAATAATAATAGAGACGATATAGCTCCTATATATAAAATAAAGCAATGAGAATGCAATAATTATTTAACGATATACTGAAATATTTTGGTGGTTAATCTTAATATCACCTACCTTTCTTCTGTGTACTTCAAATCTTCTATCTATCCAAGGTCTTACTAATAATTTATCTCTCCTTGATAGCATCTCAAACAATAAAATTGAAATGATTGCGTTTTGTTATATGTATGAATAGGTACTAAAATAATTGTTACAATAAGTTTGATCAATGATCTTATACGCCCTAACATCAAATTAAATTAGTTTGATCAATGATACTTACGACGTCTGAGCTTTATTACAATGATCCTTATTTATTAACAAATAAAATATATTTTTTTCAAATAAAATGGTTTGTGTTTGATCATTGTGAAGTGGAAATATTAAAATAATCAAATTCGCAAATGTAAAAATTGTATGAAAAAATTATATTAGAGTAATCTATGAAATAATTTCGATTGAAAATCGTGAAAAATCAAACTGAAATTAAATAACGAGCCTTGAAAAATGTAATATTATTATTAAAAATAATATTGCTAACTGGCTGTGCAAAATATGTTTTTTTTTATTCTATACACTTTAAAATGTACAAGCTGGTTGACGAAAAAAACAAAATGTCATCCATTTGTTATTAGTCATCTGCTTGTCCTGAAAGATTCCGTAATTTGCAGCTTTATGACGTCAAATTGTAAAATTTGTTTATTTTAGCTTTTAAATCCAATAATTAGACATCTGTACACTCGTTAACTTATTTTTTTATAATGGGACTGTTTGGAAATTCTTCGCCTTTTGACGCTGACGTTGGTGAGTTGTATAATTTAGGGTTGGCAATTTGACCCTTTATCTCTTGTTTAGATGCCTGTGTATTGTCTTTTTCAAATTATTTATGTTTCAAGAGAGCCTTGTCTTTTGTAGTGTTTTATGCGAGATAGTATTACATTTTAAAGTGATCTTTAATTACAAAAATTTTATAAGGTTACACAGATTTGTATGATTTCATTGACCTCCGTCTTCAATTTGTCTCATTAACAATAATTAATGTGTTTATGAGAGCAAATAAGTTCAAAAAGTTTTTATTGCTGTGACTCGCGTTTTTTTATTGTTTTGATACTAAATTACTTATCCATCAGAAAAAGCAACCAGCGAAAAAAATACAACAGAACAATGGGGCCTAATAATGGATATTTGTGACAAAGTAGGTACTTCAGCCACAAATGCTAAAGATTGCTTACGTTCTATTATGAAAAGGCTGGGAAACCAAGATCCTCATATTGCAGTGCAAGCTGTCACTGTAAGTAAACTTGTCTATTGCCTATGCACGAATTAATTAATAATTGGTAAAATACATTGTTCTAAAGCTTTGTGTATCTTTTACAGCTTTTGGATGCTTGTGTGAACAATTGCGGAAAGAGTTTTCACCTGGAAATTGCATCACGTGATTTTGAGACTGAATACAGAAAGATTCTTCTCCGAGCTCAGCCGCCAGTTGCGCAGAAGCTTAGGAATTTGTTAAAGAAGTGGGCTGAAGGCGAGTTTAAGGCTGACCCGCAGCTTAACCTGATTCCCTCATTGGTGGCCAAATTAAGAACTGAAGGAACTGAGTTTTGTGACAATGTAGACACGGTGAGTCTTTTTGCATTTTTATACCATTTTCTTTTAAATAATCGAGGCTTGCTGTGCAGAAAACTATATCTCGTAAAAAGATGCTATATAGGTCTTTAATATTAATATACTTTAGTACTTTTTCATCTAGAAAGTATACTCGTATGATGCACCATTTCAATTTTCTAAGTCTGAACTATTCTGAATTATCTTACTCACATATGGCACAAAGTAATGGTAATGGCAAAGTAATGGCAGTAAAGTAGTGCTGAGACGCCGTGATATTTCATCAAAACATTATCAACTAAATTCAAAATAACTGGCGCATGTCCTATAATGGTGGATTTTAAAAATATATTTTTAAAGTGAAAATTACTTGAACAAAGCCAAAGAGATTCTTATAGCTTCCATGGTTTGATATTTTGAAAAAAAGATCACTAAAAGGGAGTTTTATGGGGTGCGTGACCTGACTTGGCTATGACGTCTGCTGTAGTGTTTCCGGGGAAGCTAGAATGACAGGTTTGTTAAGGTCATTGTAATGCAGGTGGAGTTGTAAAATTAAAGAAATCCGCCACAAACAAAACCAAAACAAACGGAAAGATTTTTCTTAGTGAATGTATTTTTAGCATAAAAACTACTATACAGTGATTGTTGAGGATTTTCATGATACAAACTTTTGTACCCCTCCCCCGTCAGAAATCTAATATCAACAAAAGCTCCTTTACAATCTCTATTCTTGAGAAAGCAGATGTTTTCTCAAAATGGGTACCAATGACTGGTAATACCACTTTCTTGTAGACCTCTTCCCCAGTACATTACACGCCAATATTCTTTTCTACTCCTATGTCTCTGGAAAAAAATCGAATAGTTTATTTAACCGTTCTATTGGAAAACAGCATCCCTAAAGATCACCTTTTCAAATCAAACAAATATATTGACCTAATTTTAGCTGAATGAGAAATGATAGGAAAACATTGTTTTAGTTGTGCAATAGAAAAGGGACAATGTGCCCTAGAAACATTGCTATGGCACAGAAAACAGCAGTTTAACACATTCAGTGCCGATGGCAAGATATCTTGTCATTGCTGTATACGCCAGGTGCCGCGCGCGGGTAAACACGTCATCGTCTTACTGCATTTCTATCAATATTTAAAAGCGTAGCATGTCACGTATATCTTCATGAAAGGCATAGACTAATGTTCGTTTTTTTTATTTTAGTTCGCTTTTGACGTTTGATTGTTTATCTGTGAAGTGCGCTAGTGAATTGAAAGTTTTTTAAATGGATTTGGCGGTAAATAATTTAAGTTTTATTTACAAAAGCTATGTCATTATAATAATAATAAGAAATAAGAAACTCAAAAAATGGGTGTCTGCTCTGCGTGCGTTATTTCAAAAAGGCGAATATGATGCCTATTCTGATATTTTTGTTTGTTTTATGGACAACCTTACAAAAGATACTCACTTCGATTAATTTGTCGCTGCCTTTTTCTGAGTCGTTCAGAAAAGAATTTGTCTAGAACTTTCGAAGAAACACTGAATCTTCGACAGTTGCAGCAAAATTTTATCAAATTTAAAAAAAATAATAATCCTACGTGTTAGCAATGATTAGAGTTTGCAATATATAAAAATCAACATTTTATTTTACATGATTTGGAAATGAAAATATTGTATTTAGTTTTTTAATTATTGTTGCAGTCATCTCGTAAAAAAGAAAGCAGTACGTCAAGAAGTGGCACATCTTCTCTGCAAAAAGAACAGGAGGATCTGGCGAAGGCTATTGAGCTTTCATTACAAGAAAGCAAACAGGCTTCACCTAGAAATACGGTATATGCTTTGCTAGTTTAGTTTCTAGAAGTTTACCCATTAAAACTGTTAATAACCCCCTTTCCTTATTTAATCCCCCCTCCCCTTATCTAAATGTCTCTATACTTGAAAAGTTAAAGAACCATTGAAAACATGTATAAAGTTTCGATAATAAAAACCGATGATGAACTGATTTCACACATTGAGGATTCTGTGTCAATTTTTTTTCTTTGCTTTTACTATTTAAAATTAATTTTTTGAAATTGGTGTTATAGTAAAATTGCGTAATGTATTGCTTAAATACCGTATTTAGATGATTTTTTTGTTAAAATAGGTAAACACCGTTAGCTTACCTTATATAAAAAAGTACATACATATCCTACGTTGAACGTAAGTTATTCTTGTAAATATCCATTAAACCATTCACTTCTCATTCATTTTACGTCATATTCGTTACATTTTCACTTTTTTCATAATTATTGTTTAATTTTTAAATCATTTATTCACTACTTTAATGAAAGTTTGACCGTATTGCATATCGCACAGATAGGTAGGTGAGAGTGAAAAGCTTTCATAAAATACAGGCCTGTATTTAAACCAGCGTGCATTACCTCAAGCGATGCAACTATCTATGCGACTTTCTTTGAACATTCTGGCTATATAATTTATTTAAAAAAAAAATCAATCCTTAAAATATTAAAAAACATTCGAATTTTCTTAATGTCAGTACTGTCAAAATTTTATATAAGTAAGCTAACGGTGTTTATATATATATCTTATCTTAATATATATAAATCTCGTGTCACAATGTTTGTCCTCAATGGACGGCTGAACCACTTAACCGATTATAATAAAATTTGAACACCATGTGCAGTTCGATGTGCACTTGAGAGATAGGATAGTTTAAATCTCAAATTATAGTCGCAATTTTAATTTATCGCTAATTATTTGTCTGTTATTATTTGGCAGTCATAAAACTGACAGATGTCGATACCTTTCGACTGGGTTGATGGCGCTAATGTCTGTTATTATTTGACAGTGACAGTTATTCGACGCAAACGTATTAAAAGAGCCCATCAGTTGGCAGAACAAATTGAATCAAGAAATCCAGCTCAAAGAATCAGGACAGCAGGTCATGCACAAGAATCTCAAGAACAGTGTAACGAACGTCTTCAAGAGAATATCATAAGAACAAGAAAATTATTATTTTCAGTCAAATGCCACCGAAAAAATCTAACCTCAACAACGCGAGCGGCAAACGTCAAAACGCAAACGTCAAAACTACGATCGGAATAATATATTCACTTACGAGATGCTGTTGCTGGAAACATCGATGGAAATTTAAATCCCAATGACATCGGTAATGCTTTCATTTTACCTTCAAGCTACATCGGCAGTCCACGGAACATGCAGGAATACATACAAGATGCGATGACTTACGTACGTCATTACGGCCGACCGGATTTATTTATTACATTCACATGTAATCCGAATTGGGAAGAGATACAAACTTTACTATTGCCAGGACAACAAGCCATTCATCGTCATGATTTAACTGCACGTGTGTTTAAACAAAAATTGAAATCCTTAATTGATTTTATTGTTAAATATACAATTTTTGGTATCACACGTTGTTGGCTGTATACGATAGAGTGGCAAAAGCGAGGTTTGCCTCATGCCCACATTTTGGTTTGGCTTAAAGATAGAATCCGTCCTGAAGAAATCGATCAAATAATTTCAGCCGAAATTCCAGACCCATTAATTGATCAAGAATTATTTGATATTGTCACCAAACACATGATCCATGGGCCATGCGGTGTTTTCAACATGACGTCACCGTGCATGGAAAATGGAAAATGTAAAAAAAACTTCCCAAAGCCGCATACGAATGACACGATCACGGATATTGATGGTTATCCAATGTATCGCCGCAGAAGTACTGAGAATGGTGGCCACACATTTACAATGCGACTGCCGAACTTTCCAAATCAAGTTGAGTTTGATAATCAGTGGGTGGTACCATACTCACCACTACTTTCAAAAACTTACAAAGCTCATATCAATGTTGAGCTTTGCAGTTCTGTTAAATCAATTAAGTATATTTGTAAATATGTAAACAAAGGCAGTGATTTGGCCATATTTGAAGTACAAAACATAAATAAAAATGACGAAATAGCACGATACCAAATGGGCAGATACATTAGCAGCAATGAAGCTATTTGGCATATTCTCAGCTTTCCCATCCACGAAAGAGATCCTGCTGTCCAACATCTGGCAATACATCTTGAAAACGGTCAACGTGTATACTTCACTGAAGAAAATGTTCTCCAAAGAGCGTTCGAAGCTCCGAAAACGACTCTAAATGAATTTTTTACATTGTGTCAAAAACCTGATGTTTTTTGGACAATTCGCGAAGACATTGGTGTATGGTGATGTTCCACGTTATTTCACATGGAACAAATCCAGTAAAAAATGGGAGCCACGGAAACAAGGAAAACCACATCCTTCCATTACAGGCATATTCAAAGCTAAGACATTGGGGAGACTTTACACGGTACATCCAAAGCAACGTGAGTGCTTCTATTTACGTTTGTTATTGGTGAATGTTCCCGGACCAACGTCTTTTGAATTTTTACGAACAGCTAATGGTCGAGTATTCAATACATACCAGGATGCATGTCGTGAACTGCAATTGCTAGAAGACGATAACCATTGGGACTTAACGCTTGCTGATGCTGCGTTGACATCAACACCGAATAACATTCGTCAGTTGTTTGCAATTATTTTGGCGACATGTTATCCCTCGCAAGCACAAACTTTGTGGGAAAAATATAAAAATTGTATGACAGAAGACATCTTGCACCGAATTAGACAAACAAATCAATGCCAAAACATAGATTATACACCAGAGATGTACAATGAAGCATTGGTCTTGATCGAGGATTTATGTGTTCTTATTTCAAATTTACCACTTAATCATTATGGTATGCCATCACCTAATCGTCCAGCCACCGACTTAGTCAATACCGATTTACAACGAGAAAATCAATATGACCATGGAAGTTTAGCAACAATTATCATGAACAGTGAACCATTACTGACAGCAGAACAAAAAATTATTTATGATCGGATTATGCTGGCTGTTGCTGCTGAACAAGGCGGTTTTTTTTTCTTGGATGCACCCGGTGGAACCGGTAAGACATTTTTAATATCGTTGATTCTTGCCAAAATACGGTCGCAACAAAAAATCGCATTAGCATTAGCATCGTCAGGCATTGCGGCTACTTTACTGGATGGTGGGCGAACAGCACATTCAACATTCAAGCTGCCATTGGACGTTCATAATAAACCAGATGCAATGTGTAACATCAAAAAGAATAGTGGAATAGCTGCAGTGTTGCGGAAGAGTTCTATAATAATTTGGGATGAGTGCACAATGGCACACAAATATTCACTTGAAGCATTAAACAGAACTATGCAAGATTTAAACAGCAATAATAAACTTTTCGGTGGTGCTATCTTACTTTTGTCTGGTGACTTCCGGCAGACCTTACCGGTTATACCTCGCTCTACTTTCGCGGATGAGATTAATGCATGTTTGAAACAATCATTCTTATGGCGAAGTGTTGAAACACTTCGATTGACCATAAATATGCGAGTACAATTGCAAAATGATCCATCAGCACTAATATTTTCCGAACAACTACTAGATATTGGGAACGGTAAAATAAAACTGCAACCAAATACGCAATGCATTAAACTACCAGACAATTTTTGCACTGTTGTTCAGGATAAAACTGAATTGATTCAGAGTATTTTCCCGGATATACAGAATAATTATTTGAATCATGAATGGCTTAGTCAACGGGCGATTTTGGCAGCCAAAAACGTTGATGTTGACGAAATTAACTTCCAGATACAACAGTTGTTACCAGGCGATCTGATGTCTTTTAAATCAATCGATACTGTTGTTGATGAAAATGAAAGTGTAAATTTTCCGATTGAATTTTTAAATTCATTAGATATCCCTGGAATGCCACCACATAATCTTCGATTAAAGATTGGTTCCCCTATTATTCTCCTCCGTAATTTGAATCCACCTCAATTATGTAACGGTACGCGTTTGGTCATCAAAAAGATCACCGGAAACATTCTTGAAGCAACCATTTTGGCTGGGAAGTTTAAAGGAAAAGTGGTCCTGCTGCCACGTATTCCGATGATACCATCAGATTCTACCATACCCTTCAAAAGGCTACAGTTTCCAATTCGTTTAGCTTTCGCCATGTCTATAAATAAATCTCAAGGTCAAACAATGTCCATTTGTGGTTTAGATTTGGAAAATCCATGTTTTTCTCATGGGCAACTATATGTTGCGTGTTCACGTGTTGGGAAACCGTCGAATCTATTTGTGTTAGCTAAAGACAGGTTAACCAAAAACATTGTGCACCGATTGGTGTTAAATTAAATTGAAATTGAAAGTATTTATAATTCAAAAAAAAAGATATTAATGTTTAAAAGTTTAAGACTGTCTGCCTTGCCTACCTCATTCATGAGTTTAAGCGTCACATGTTATTTACTGTATTATACTGTAATATACTTATATTTGTTATAAAATTAAATGGAAATAATAAATCTGATAAATTTTTATTTTTTACCTATTGATTTCTGCTTAGTATCAAGTGTAAGAACATTTTAATTAATTGTGTTCAACGTACTTCCCCTTCAAATCTCAATCCAGTGAATTTGTATACCAACATCAACATTTTCGTCTTTGTTCGTAAATAATTTCATTGTACTAAAGGGTTATAGTAGTAGAAAGTCAAATAAGGAGATCACCATATTTTTTTACAAATACCATCTGTGTGAAAAAGCATAGTGGACTCCGTGACTGATGTTCTCTTATTGTTCCTCTTAGATTGTTTACTATAATGTAATATAACAAAAACTTTAGCCACAGCAACGCGTGGCCGGGTCAGCTAGTATATTATATATATGTATGTCCTATGCAATTCAGTTGTCCTATACGTATGTATGTATTCCAGGCTACCAGCCAGCCATCGTCTTCGCTGTATCCGACAGTCCTTGGAGCAAATATTGCCAGTGCACCAATGCCGCAGGTTGAGGAACGCAAAGTGAGAGCTTTATACGACTTTGAAGCGGCCGAAGACAATGAACTCACATTTTTTGCCGGCGAAATCAGTAAGTATTGCACATTAAAATCCTGTCATTTAGCTTGTATAACGATGCTACTAACCCCCGTCCGTATATGTGCATGTTTTAACTCGAAAGCTACAAATGCCGTGAACACAATATACATAAGTTCGTGTACATACTATTTATTTATTATTATTTTTTTTATATACACTAGCAGCTCCAAGCTGGTGTATTTCCCATATTGAGTGCATTTAATGGTGTTTTTATTTTGTTTTTTAAGTATCTGTCTAATTTGTTTTTAAAACTGTAAACTGAAATAGCACTTATCACTTTCTGAGGTAGTTCATTCCAAGAGTCCACAAGAAATGCTTTCTTAGGTTTGAATTACTATTATTCATTGTGAAGATTAACTTAATATTTAGTATGTTGTAATGCCCATTAAAGTTTTATAGGTCTCATGTATAGAAGCGCATTTGCAGATGCAATGTTTATATATTTATAATATTTAGATGCAATATTTATTACATAACCTCTTTGGATTAGTTGGCAATAAGCTTGCTCTTTTGTAGCGTAGTTGTACTGACTCTCAAAGTTAAGTGGGCGCCGTTTATGCCACTTGCAGGGCCTGGCTACTAACCCAAGGTGTAGTGATGCATGTGAATGAATAGGTGTACTATATATCCTGGGTTAAACCAAAGAAATACTAGGGCTGCTATTTATGAATCTAATAGTGAAAGATAAAGTGAACGGGAACTAATAGTGAAAGATCGTCATGTTACACATTGCGTATTGCGAGATAGAGACGTCCCTGCTGCCCCTGTATGATGAGCATACATAGGATATTACACGAAAATTTAGCTGTAAAGAAAATTTGTTCGCGTTGGATTCTGCACAACTTGAGAATTGATCAAAAACAGGCTCGTGTCGACGCACCACAATTTTATTTAAAAAAATGCGTCAAAAGCTGTTTATAATATTTACACAGGTGATGAATCTTGGATCTATGCGTATGACCCCGAAACTAAACAATAGTCAACGGTGTGGGCATTCCAAGATAGCCGAACCCAACAAAAGTTATTCGCGCAAAAAGCACTTTGAAGCCTGTTTTTTTGGTATGGATGGACATGTGGCTACAGTGCCACTAGAAAATCGTAAACGGTTAATTCGGAATGGTACCCGACCATTTGTTTGTCAGAAGTCTTTGAAGAAATAAAAAACAAGAACCGACAACGCAGAATCTTTCTGCATCATGACAATGCTAGCTGTCACACGTCGGTCGATACAACTCAGTTTTTGGAAGGTCAAAAGATAAAATTGACGGGTCATCCGCCGTACAGCTCCGATTTGGCACCCAACAATTTCTATTTATTTCCAAACGTGGTCAACGTTTTGAGATACCTCAATATGATCAGAATGGAAAATGTGCTATGTAAATTGGTTTCAATGTATGCAGAAGTGCATCGATTATCATGGCGATTATTTTGAAAAGCAATAAAACCATATTAAATGAATATATGTTTGTTTCTTTTTGTTATTCTGGATTCATTAATAGCAGCCCTTGTAGCTCTCTACTGCCTATACCTCCATTTAATTACATATTTAACACAAATAATGGCTAGATGAATAAACGTTCCTTTATATTTTTAGTATTAGTAACAGATTCAAGCGATCCCAATTGGTGGAAAGGCTACAACCAACGTGGAGAAGGACTATTCCCAGCTAATTTTGTTACTCCGGATTTGACTCCTGAACAAACCCCGGCAAAGCGTAAGTTTTCAATATTTTAATTTAAATTAAAAGCATTAAATTTAACCCGCATAACTTACCTCATGCAAAGATATAGACGTTTCTTATGTTTTATGGAAAAAGTAGAGTTGCTAAATTGGAAATTAATAAAATGAAAAATATCAAAATACCCAAATTTTAAATAAAATAAATAAGTAAATTTTAAATAAATAAGTTTATTTTTAATCAAAATGAGATTTATTAAGAGTTAGGTAACAAGATACACACTCGCGAGTAGGTTTGTGCCTGTCATGAAATGGTCTTGAATCATGAAGACAACGACCCAGTTGCAAGCGCCTCCCCGACAACACAAGCCGTAAGATAAATAAAATAATAACTTCCAGAGTTTTCCGGAATGTATAAGTCAGATCTGGAAATCACACATTTTATTTTTTCCTTGAATACATTTTGCATTATTCATTTATGCACAGGTGCACGTGTGTGAAATGTGTCTTAATAAAAAAGTTGCTTAAATACCTTTTTAGTGGAGCAGCGCAAGATCGTGCAGTTTTCTGAGTCAGTGCAAGTTAAGAATATTGAAACACACTCAGCCCAGGTGAACGACCTGCCTCCTGCTGAGATCGACGAGGCCAGGATCGACCGCCTGCTAGCTCTTTTACACGAGGCTAATCCTGAGGATGGATCACAGGTTTGTATTCTCTTTTTTCAACTAAGACAGAACTAATATAAACTTAATTATAAACCACTTACTAAAAGATATTCTTTATCACTCTTTTTTTCTTTTCTTTTTCTATAGATTTTGTATTTTTCATTTTAAATGTATTTAATGCATAATCAACGAATCTGCCTGGTCTGAAATTATGTAGATCTGAATTTACTAAACGTAATTTAAAAAATCCATAATTTTAAAAGAATAAAAATGGGGGATCATGTGATACATAGTTTGTCCTCCTAATTTTCCAGGGGGAAGTACCATAATATGCTGGTGAAATCCTCATCATGCCAGCCAGAATGACTGTATTTTCCATATCCCTGCTCTCCCAATAACAAATATTTAAAAGACTAAGCAAATCTTAGTAGATGTGGGTTATGTTGCCCCTCTTAGCTTCCTCATCCTTTGGCCGTCTGTCTGTCCGTCCATCTATCCGTTGCATCTTTCGACTCGATAAGTTCAAATGGGAAAGAGTTGAATTTTTGTGTGCAGATTGATACTTTTGAAAAACAACCATAGCTGTTCTATATATATATCTATATATATAAAAAAAAGTTACACCATTTATAACTCAACGGCTGGACCGATTTCTATGATCTTTGATTTGTTGGATTTTTTTCAGCCCTAAATAACAGAATAACTATTAAAACATTAAAAAAAAAAACAAAAAAAACATTTTCTCATTTATTCTCTATGTTACGGCTTTGTATTCTGTGGATCTTATTTAGAAACGGTAAGTTGCCATTGAAGATGTTCACTTTATTAGGTTATCACGTTTGCCATTGTGCGCGCATCGATAATTAGAATACATATCATTTTGATTTTTGTACATTTATTGATTCTGAGGCGGTACGACGTTCTTCGGCTCAGCTTATATAATATAGATATATAACATTAAACTCAACAAATTTTAGTATTAATTAATGAAACGTTGACATTTTGATAGAGCGCTTAAATATCTTAAACATTATTTTTTTCACCGATGTAGGATTCCTCCGAGATGGTCAACTTGGAGCGAGCAGCCTGGAGTATGGGTCCTCTCGTGGATGCCGCTCTGGAGAGAGCCGACCGCCGTCACGCGCAGCTCACACAACTGAGCGGGGATCTGGTGGACGCACTCAACCTCTACCATCAGCTGATGAGAGATCCACCGCCTGCGCCCCCACACTCGGCGCCTCCCCCACAACAGCATCTTGGACAGAGACCACCGCAGCATTTTAATTATAATCAGGTAGGTGATTGAAAGAAGTAATTATTTATAGTAATATATTTATGATAATTAAAAAATATTCAATATTTGCTTGACAATATACCGCTTCAAATATTTAGTACACTGTTGTACAGTAAGTGAGGACCTAAATTAAAGGAATCCTGAAAGGTGGTCCCATAACATGGCCATTGGTTACCCAATGAGAAGTAAGAATATTTTATTCGATAGACTCAGAATTTGCATTGAAAAGCAACTTTCACACTTTAAACAATTGTTCAACAAATGTTATAGAAAAATGTCTTTAAAAGGTATTATTTTTACTAGTGGCCGCCCAGTGGTCCAAGTTCAACCGTAATTCAACTTTTAAGTGTGAGCATTATTGAGGTTCTTATACCTCTATAATGAGGTGAGTATACCTCTATAATCATTGCCTATATTTTTTTTAAATTGCTGCGAGCAAACATGACATACGTCAACAAATACGTCATTAGCGTGTGTTGTTTACCTTAATTCCCTGCAATACCTATGAAATTTTAAAATGAATATTATTAACTGTTGAAAAAAAAATACGATTACGGAATGTATTTGTATTTATTTTTCGATACAAATTTTTTGGTACATCAAATTGTCAGTTTTATTTTTTTTATGTAAATATGAGACTACATTCATAGAAGTATAAGTTGACATTATTAAATATTTTTGCTTGACATTACTGACATTTGAAATCACACAAAATTTACAGCTCAAAACTCATTCAGTCTATTTGTCAGTAGTATGAATGTTTTGTTTTAGTTAATTTAATGTATTTGTGTCACATATTATATATAAATTTTAACTTTCTGCACTCCTTCTCCATATAAACTTTAACTATGTCAAATCTCGTATTCCTCTATAATATGCTTAAAAGGAGTACAAAGTTTTCTCTTCACATATTAATATATAGGTTGTGTAATATATATTGTTTCGCTGTGTAACTGAAGTGCATACATACTCATACACATATTTTATATTACAGATGTTCAACGGAACAGCTGCTTATGCCAGTCACACTTCAATGCCACCTTTTTTCACTCAAGCCCAACATCCTGGTAATTATATTATATTATTTATTTAACATATTTTAATATTTAAGTGAGATTGTTTTTTTTTAATAATTTTTCATCTCCTTTTCATTATAATATTATATATTTAGCTCAATTTATCTCTGCCTATCAGTATTTTGTGTTTGGTTATAACTGGAGAAACTGCAACAATTTTGATGAAACTTTCGTAGAGGTAGAAACCTGATAAGTACCTAAGCCAATACCTTTTCGCCCCGATTAGTAGAGTGCCATAGTTGACCTAGGTCGTAAAACGCATGTTCTACTAAATAATTTTATTCCTTCGTTGGAGGAAACATACTTTAGTTAAAGGTTTTTAAAAAAAAACTTTAGTTGACTGTTTGCATGACCTCTTAAATGAACGTTTTATTCTAAAAACAACGTAGTAACATAAATTTAATGGTATTACCAAATTTCATAGTATGAGTTTTATAACTCTCTTTAACCATTTTTTTATAAACGCTTACAAAAAATTAGAAAACAACAAATTTATTGTATGAGTTATAGTTAACAGCCTTTATTGAGGTATATACGATGGTTGTCCGATAAGTACCTAGCCTTCAAATGAAAAAGGAAAATTTTGGAAAAGTGGCGATTTATTTCTCAACATAGTCTCCTTTTAGCTTGATACACTTGATCCATCAATGCTCCAACTTCTTTAGCCCGTCTGAAAAAAATGTTTTTTTGAGGTCTGCAAAGTAGGCCTCCGTGGCGACGATGACCTCCTCATTTGACTCAAATTTCTGCCTAGCGAGTGACTTTTTCAAGTTTGGAAACAAAAAGAAGTCGCATGGGGCCAAATCTGGAGAATACGGTGAATGGGACAGCAGTTCGTACCTCAATTCGACTAATTTGGCCGTGGCGATGTAGGAGGTGTGAGTCGGTTCGTTGATGATGATGATGAAAGAGCACTTTTTTCTTTGCCAAATGGGGCCGTTTTTTCTGCAATTCGGCCCATTAATTCGGTATGGTAGAGCCCTGTGACCGTTTCGCCCTTCTCCTGGTAGTCGATGTAGATCACACACCTTGTGAATCTCAGAAAACGGTGGCCACCACCTTTCCGGCCGGTAGCACAGTCTTCTCCTTCTTCGGAGCACGTTCCCCAGGTAACGTCCACTGTTTCCACTGTTCCTTGGTCTCTGGTGTGTACCAGTGGATCCATGTTTCGTCGACGGTCATGAATCGACGCAGAAACTCATTCGGATTGCGCTTAAACAGCGTCAAACACTGCTCTGAAGTGATCTCACGGTTGCGCTTGTTGTCTGGAGTGAGCAAAGGCAGCACCCATCGCGCCGACAGCTTTCTCATGCCCAAAATTTCATGCAGGATTTGACTCACGCGGTCTTTTGAGATGCCTACTGTCTTAGCCATCTCACGCACCTTCAATCGGCGGTCTGCCAACACGAGATCGTGGATTTGTGTTATATTATTCTCCGTGGTAGCTGTTTTCGGGTCTCCTGGGTGTGGTTCATCAAAAACCGATGTGCGACCACATTGAAACTCGTTAAACCATTTTTTGACGGTCGCCATCGAAGGGGAAGTCACCGTACATAGCATCCAAGCGCTCTTTGATTTCGCTGCGCGGTTTCCCTACCAGAAACAAGAATTAAATCACCAACCGATATTGCTCTTTGTCCATTTTTCTAAAATCTGCCGACACGTCCGCTTTTCAAAAATATCAAAACAAAATTATGCGTTCGATTCGGCTGAAATTTTGACAGTAGCCGTCTAAAGCATGTACTACACGATAGTAAATTTCTCTTGCGATAGAGGCGCCATCGGGCGGTGAGGCTAAGTACTTATCGGACAGCCCTCGTACAATATTGAATCACATTATATTTTATATACTGTGAGATTGTATAATCTCTGTACAATAGTAATGAAATAAAGGGAATTTTAAATAGAATAACATTATTCTCACGGAAATTTCAAATGAACACACTTGCTCCGATGGCGTTCAATTGCTATTAGGCACCGAAAGGATTAAATGAGAAGAGATATAAGGATGAGGCATTCAATCAGTGGCGTGCCCTGAATTTGTACAATAATTGGGTGGGGTATGGGGAAGGGCAGCATCGGTGGTGGAGGGTGCCTCCCCGTCGGTGGCTTTTGTTATAATATAAATTATATAAGTTTATTGTTTATAATTTAAACAATAAATATTAGATTACGCCGCAAATATATTAAATTTGTGGATTTTTTTGTTAAATCTAGGCAAGCCTGGCTTTTCGGCTTCTATGAAGGTACCGCCACTGCATTCAATGTGCTGGACACTGCCTACGGCACCTAGTCGAGAGGATCTGCAGTTATGATTTTTTAAACAAATATATTGTCAGAAAATTGTAATGTTTGGGTTTGATTTTAATTGTTTTTATGAAAATGTATTCGTTTACTGCATCATCTAATGCATTTAGGGTAGTGGCTTTGAACTATTTTGTTCATAATCTGGACGACTTGTGATTACATCTCTTTAGTAAATCCCTCATAAGCGTCATATACATTTATTCAGCTCAATGACAAAAGTGTATTACTTTCTTGATTGCAGCTGCAATGGGTGCACAGATGCCAACCAACATAGCAATACCGTCAGCATCCATACTGAGTATGGGCCAGAATCAACAGCCACAACACAGCCTTGGTCCGATGCCCATGGGACCGCCAGGGCCCCATTCCATGGCCCACGGTCCACCACAGCAGATCCCCGTAGGCTCCGTACCTCCTTCACAGCCCAGCGTCGTGCCTCCCGCCGCTCCGCCCTCACAGCAATACTCTGTACATCCTCAGACTAGGTAAAAGGATTAAGGTATATCCCTGCATGCATCCTACCCTATCCTTTATTGAATGACAACCATGTTTTGAGTCAACCACACGAAGTATCTAAGAAACCTGCGGCCTTTACGACTAAACCAATTTGGTTAATGTTCTAAAATATGCAGAACACTGCAGAAACTCTACAACACTGTGATGTGTCTAGATGTGCGGAATGAACCGATAACAATGAGGACAAAAGCTGTCGAATTGTTTTTTCCAATCAAAGAGATTTATTGGATCTAGGAGCATGTCCTGTAATGCATTTAAATGGTATCTCTGTATTTCTAGACACCCTTGTGCAGAATTACTTTCAAATGACCGGTTTGAAAAATGGTCCAATTGTTTTGGAAGTAATATAATATTTGTCTAGAGACCCACAGCGAAGACTGCCTTTTTTGTCTAGTCCAAAAGTTTTTTAAATAACATTAAAACACAAATCAAATGTCATATCAATTTCCTGTCAAATAACATATCACGACAAACAAATACAAGTTCATCGCGTTAAAAAAGATCATCATCAGCGTAGATGGCTTTTTTATGTAGCCGTCAGGTAATTTTTAGTTGTAAATCTCGAATTTGAGTCTAGTGTCTGTCGCAGAGTAGCTTCACAATCATATTGTATACAGTACAATCTACAGTAATCAGTACAGTACAGTACAGTACAATAAAAACAAAGAAAAAATAACAATTTTGATATGGAATAAGATATAGGCTTATCAGCTATGCTGCCTGCCTATTACGAAATAATAATAATAATAATCTGTTCAACCCCTGGCATTTATGCCCCCTATTACGTGTTAGAAATTGTATAAAAAATTGCTAAAATAATTCATGCCCAAATTTATCAAGTTTATCAAAGCGCTGGTGTAAATTCCTTTTGCTCTTTCGTTTGCACGCGCTTGACCAAGGCCGATAATGACACGGTCAACGTCGCGAGCGGATGATCTTATGAGAACAACGATTTAAAATTATCACATAAAGATTACAATATTTTTTTTCGGAAACAATGATGAATTTTGATATGAGGTCAAAACATATCATGTTTGAAATCGCAAGGCTAATTCACTGGTTTTTTTATCGGGAATGGTACTGGGACACGGTGTTTATAGATTCTGAAGTCGTAGGTTATCATCAGAATCTTTGTATGTGCATGGTAACACAATACGCAACATTGATTTTAGAACCAGACGCTTATACCCCTGCATCACCAGGTCGTTAAAAATCTACGAAAAGGAGAGTCGCAGTACATGTTTGGTTTATGGTTTTTGTTGCAGTTACGTCTCGATGAGTGGTCCGTATCAAGTGGGGTCTGCGATGCCTTCAGCCATGCCTCCGTCTGGCGCTCCTCAGAGCTACGTCATGTGAAATTCCCCGCAACCATTCTATGCCACTATTTTATTTAATTATATAATATTGATACATTTGAGAAATTTGTATGTGAGTCGTCATATGAGGGTTAATATTAATGGTTTGTTTCATCACATTTGCGCTTGTTATCAAAGAAAATGTTTGAATTTTTATTTAATTTCTATAATTATATACAATATTCTCACAGTAGTTTAAAAGCGTTGCCTTCAAACTTAATCATTAGATCGAAAATACGCTGTTTATGTTTTCTTATTTTGATTGCTTTAAAACTGCAAATTCTTCATCTCTGTGACATTGATAAATCCTACTTTAGCTTTTTGTTATTTTGTTTTGTTTTTACATATTATAATCACGTTTTTAGTTTGTTTATATTAAGCATTTTATATCATTGAGTAAAGTAATAACCGGACCCCACTTTTTAGTTAGACGTTAATTTAATTATATTGAAAATACCCAATTACTGCTTAGATTTACAAACATAATACCCACGGAATATGGAAATGGGGGTATTTATTCAATATATTGGTAAAATGTTGGTATAATGTAGTTTATTTATCTATGTAAATTTTTAGTATTTTTGTATCCTGATTCTATTTCGTGTCTTTGAATTTTAAATATATATTTCGATGGTATCAAGCGGTAAGGTTGTATCTACAAAAATTCTGAAATCATCACATTCGGGGGCAAATCATCCTATTTTGATTAGCTCTACAACATATTTAAAGGGCTTAATCAATACTCCGCTAAAAATAGTGCATGCTCAAAAGGGAGTACATTACTATTTTTTCCATGTTACTAACGAGCTGAAAGGGGACATTGACCCCAAGACACTGAGTTTTTATACTGCGAGCTTATGTGCGAGGCCCTTTTGTTACAATTTATTATTACGGCACACAATATTTTAATTTCGTGTATTTCTGTATTATTAACACTTAATACTTTTTTTGACAGTGAAGTTATTGAATTTAAAAGATATAATATGTCAACCTGCCTAATTTGATTGTTACAACAAAGGAAACTCGGGCTAAATGTAAAGGTGTAGTCTAGCTAAGAGTTTTAAAGGGTAAACCAAATTCTGTATTTTTTTAAACAAGACCAAAAATCAACACTTCTTGCAAAGTAGACATTTCCCTATCCAAGGTATGCAAGTAGAGCTAAAATGATAAGAAAAAACAGTAGGCTAATTCCTACTGAAAACGTAGTAGGAACGTTTAACACATATTTTTAATGCCTAAAGTTAATTTCTTGTACATACAACCTTGTAGCTTGATGCCCACAATATAAGTATACTGCCCTTCTAAGTGTGCTTAACGTATATGTAAATTTCTCATTTTGAAATAAACACATTAATATTTTTTCAAAAGTTGTAAAATCACATAAAATTAAATGGATTTAAAAGATTTTTTTTTCACAGTAAAACGTCAGTTACTAAAAAATTACTAAATTTTTCTAAAGCATGTGGAGGAGTGCATTATTACATAAACTGCGTAAAAAGCATGACAAAGGCGTTATTTATTTTATGTTATGTACAACATTCTCATGATAGAAAATATTTTTTGTTCAATTTCCATAGGTTATGTTAAAATATAAAAAAATATATAATTAATACCCGCAAATGGTGGAATTGCTTTGTTATGTTAGATAAGTTAAATATTTTTTACGTAAAATGGAGCCAATTTTCTTATACGTGGGTCATAAATATCAAAATATGCATTTTATCAATAATATTATAACATATAGCTACAATTACATTAACTTTTGTGCAAAAAATGTCACACCCTCTTAAAATCTTTTATATGAACCCAATTGAAATTATGTTTATATTTGAAGAAATATGTACACTGTCTTAGGGCAATCGCTGCATTATGAAATTGCCAAATAAAATGGCCAAAATCACGATGCATAATAAGAGCACGCTTGCTGATCATTTAAAATTTATATTTTTTTCCGGTTTCCGGTTTCGCTTTTGTCAATCTTTATTCCGCCAGCATGTCTTTTAATTAGTATTTTTTTGTCTGTGGCGCTTGTGAAAGAATCCCTTTGAAATTCATATATCAATAGAAACTTCAGTTATACCTTATAGGTTATTTTTTATCGTTCCATATGTGGCCTACATTATATTGCTAACACAATGTCCCTTAAATCCTTTTACGAGTATATACTAAACCTCAAGATCCTAAACTTTGGGTTCCTGTGTTTGATTGTATGAATTCTTTTTTTGTACATGCGTTTTTTTCTATATTACATGTGCAATATTTCATGGTTTTTAGCGCTCGATCTTTACACCTATATTACATGCCTTTTCATACATTTGTTTCTAATCTGCCTCATATAGAAAAGTTGGAGAACACTCAAAAATGCATTCCATACTCTTAATAAGATATTGTTTTGATTTCACAAAAATAAACTTTAATTTTAAAGAAAAGAACAATGTTTAAGTTATTCCGTGTATTACTATTTATTTTCAGGGCCTATTTTATAAATTTTTGCTCCTAAAATCAATTTCCATAATTATGATATACTAGTCAATTTTATCACGTTTTTTATTTACGTATATGTCTGCTTTAGTTATTCAGAAAACATGTCTTTGTCTATAAAGCGGCTCTCAATAACTTAACCCTAAAGATACAAATTCTTCTGGACTGCCGAATGGAATTTTTAATTGGTTTTACCCTTTAAAATTTTTGTATCTGTTCTTGAGACTGAGTCTTACATTTGAGACCACTCAAAAGTGCGTAAGTGTTTTATTATACATAAAACCGTCAATTTCACCGATAATAGAAAAAAAATGAGCGTGTCTGTATCGGAGAAATGGATGGTTTGCGAAAATGCATCTTAGGGTGATTAGAATTTACGATCTTTCTTGAGTCTGGCTCGAAGTGGATGCTCCTTCTAAACGTTGTTTTTTGCATAAACTTCGTTGTTTGTTTCTAAATTTAGGGCACTCCTTTTAGGATGTTGAGCTATATCGACAAATGTTTACCGATTACGAGAATAACGACTTCAAAATTAAATAGATACCGTCTTAATGTTTGAGAGCGCGGTTAAACGCATGGAGCAAGAACGGATGCAAAGTGCTCGCAAAGTACTTTGAAGAAAAACAGTGGAACATAATTTATTAAGTCTGCATACACCGATATATGTGACTTAGTTTATGGTATGTGACTTAATGCCGACTAATGCCACTTTGAAGTGCATTGCACACATTGCTCAGATGATACAATTAAAGTGAGATAATAAAATGTTGTCGTTATTGTTTCATGGGGTCTGCCAGGCATCATTCTTACACAATAGCTCACGAGAGTGGATATTTAGACTGAAAAAACAATTAATAGTATCTGAAAACAAGTCAAATCACAGATAAGACATGTTTGCGGGAGTTTTTTTTTTCAGTGCCTTCTTTTGACATTTAATTATAATTGAATGCATGTATAATTTACTTTTTTAATTCTCTTTTTACTATGGATTATTTAAGATTAAAAAATCAAAGTGCTATCTAATTTGTTTATGCAAATTATAAGAGTTGTAATGCTGGTAATATAGTTGCCAGGACAAAAAAAAATAAATAGGCAATTTTATAATGCCCGCCTCACAGTATTTGGTATTAGTATTAATACTTTCCTGTGCCTTAGAGCGAACAATAATTTTTATAGAGATAATAAAAATTGACACTTTTTTTTAAATTCTCACTATTAAAAGAACTCAAATGGTAACTGTAAAAAGGGTCATGGTCCGAAGGAACACATCTCACCGGGAATCTCAGTATTTAATTGGGCATACAGTATTGTACTGTACTGTACTGATTGTCCATACTATTGGTGCCTTTTCGACATCATCTGAATTTTGTGGTTTAGTAAAAAGTAATACTCAACAATTGAGCAAAATTACAGCTTGAATCTCCTTGCTGATCTCCTTGCTGATACACTCTTTTAAATACTATTAAAAATAAACAAATGACACTAAGCACTTTGTCTACGTTGAATAAAAAAAAACTGTTAATGCTGTCTAACTATAAAGCAAAGCGTTATGTTATATGGTATTGGTTTCATTGTTTTTTGGTGGCAACTATATTACCTTATTTCTCTGAAAGAACAGGCAATTTATGCATTCACTAGATGGGTTCTTAGGCTTTTAATTACTGATACGCCTAAAATTAATTTATAAAATTATGAGGCAACTTTAGAAGTATTAAAACGTATTGTTTACTAATGTAATTATAATTCACAAGATTCTCGAGAATGCTAGGAATTTATGCGTAGTTTTTTTGTATTGGAAAATACAGTGATTCAGCCCTTGACGTAATTAAGTGCTTATGGAATAAGTGCATGGGGTGTGGGCACATATTCTTTTGCAATATTAGAAAGGATAATATAATTTTTATATATATATAGTTCTGGTTTTCTTTAAGCTTGGAGGTTCGGCCAATCCATAGGATTTTGTACATATATACTTATCTCACATTCCTATTTAACTTCAACTTTTCATAAAGTGTTTAAAACATTTGTTAGTTAACAAAAAAACGTTAATTGAAGTTATGTACTTTGCCATAACAGCTTGTTTATTTTGGACGTTTGCTGTTAGCACTCTCAATAATTATTTTTCATAGTGGCAGTTTCAAAGAATTAATTCATAAAAATTCAATATTGTAAAAAATGTTTACTTTTTAATATTATTAAAATAATCATCCTCTCGATTCGACTCTTGTTCTGTTTTTTCCAGCGAATTTACTATAAAGCTAGTTTCGGGAATAGGTTTTGTGAAATAAATAAGAGCTATTGTTTAGCATCTGCAATTTAAAATTAACTAAGCTAGTAAAGACCAAAGCTCTCAAACATCTCTGTAAGCCTCCAAAATTTGAGGAACGCTTTTACAAAGTGCAAATATTTTAAAAATACTTAGACAAAAAAAAATGCACACAAATAAAATTACTGTGTAAGCCGTTGTCAATTTTGTTCAATCGGCTGCGTTTTAGTTTTTGGTTAATTATCAATAAACGGCTATCTCTTGACTGTTGGTCAAACCTTTCTCGTAGTCAAATGATTAAGAGTTAATTTTTTTATGGTTGTTTAAGTTTGCATATTACAGGAAATTGTCTTCGAATTAACACTAAATTTATTTGCTGAGTTGTTGATGATATTTGAGACTTGTACTACAGGGGCTGTTGGTGTTTATGCAACAAAATACTCTCACAATGTTTCCATGTACTTTGGCTTGATATATAAAAAGATTTTTTTAGTTTCTTAACTATTTAGGAGTGTTACTGCGGTTTGTATAAAGAACTTTTGTATCCATTCAATTGCAGCTTGAATATCGACCGTAATGCATTTGACCATGACTCTACTGATATTGGATTTTTTGCATATCTGTCGTCGCATCGTACTGTACAATACTTTCAATCAAAAATAATTTCCTATCGTAAAATTGTAGACGCTGTCAAACTTTGAAGTAAATATTTTAGTCGGCTAAATTATTGTACTTGTTAGAAATCTAATTTTATTTATGGATTTATCTAGTAGTAAATTGACAAACCTATTTTGTGCTTTGTAAATGAATGTCAAAATTTTCTGAGCTGAATTTTACTTGATGTTTGCGTTAATAGGTTTTCATCTCACTGCTATTTGCTTATTTTATTTTCTTGAGGCATTCAATTTGCTATGCTTTGTATATTATCAAAGGCTATCAAGTTTATTTAATTTAATTTTATAATACCAATATTTATCCTACACACTGATAGGGAGAATTCAGTGTTTGATTATTTTATTAAAATTTATTGTTATACCTACTCTAAAATTATTAAAAAAAAGCAGCTATACAATATGAGAATATTTGCCAATATAAAAGTTTACTGCCTTATAATACAGATGTATTTAAAATCACTACTCTCCTTTCAGGAGGTTGATCAATATCAACAGTCAAGCATTGATCAACAAAAATATTGTTTTTTTTTCTCTCAATATTTTAAATTTTATTAAATTCTAACGAAAGTTTGGAAGTCACCATCCCCGCGATTGCATCAATCTGCCCCAAACATAAACAAACCATTACCTGCGTAGGTCAAGTTCAGTTGAGCCGTACGCTTGGTTTTGAATTTTTATGACATAGATTTAGTTGTCGATACAGATTAACCACCAAAAAGGGCAGTATTCATTTTATATATATATTCCATATAAACCATCGAAATTTTTAAACAGCCGATTTTGTTTAATGTGCTTTAAAAACTGCATAAAGTTTACAATGTTTATAAATGAGGCGGCTAGTGGTTATAATATAGACATTAGAATTTTATAAAACTAATATTAATGCAAATTGAAGTTATTGATATAATTTACTATATTTTCAGCCGATGTCATTTATCCCTTATTTGTAAATAATGTTTAAGAAAAATAAATGTATATGACTTTCAATGTTTCTGTTTTATTTAAGGAGCAGATGTCATGCTTACTGACACCATGTTTCTGTTTGTCATCCGGAACTCCGGAACCGTTAATCTTAAACAGTTTAATAATCAAGGTAAAGCCTCAAGAAAGTAAAATTAAGCCACGAGGTGTGTATATACTATTTGGAAGATCAAAATGAGGTAGGCGCTGCTATTGCGTTTATTATATGATAGCGGAATATCATTTGGTTCGGGAATATTAAGTTCCAACTTCCAAAATAACGACGCAGCGAAGAAGAAAAATAGAGGGCTCACGAGTATCTAAGGGTAAGTATGTTGAATTATATTTACTTGAGTGGAGTTACTTGAGGATTTAAAAGTTTATATAGATATTATTTCTCAAATTAAAACTATTAGAATATTTTAACGTCATCTGTGGACATATATGCAAACGAACAGACAACTGTCACGTAATGAAACAGTTCTCCGACAGGGGGCACTCTGCATTAAATTTTTTATAAAAAAAATTAAAGGTAACGAGATATTTAAAGGAAAATAAACAGGCAGCAATAATGCGGCATAGTGTTGATTAGGCAAACCACTAACATAGATATAAGCGGATAAAAAAAAATATATTTTTAGGTGGAAAACTTTAGCGGGAACTAGCGAAACTAAATTTATTTACGGATAAATACAATTATAACAGGAAGGGTAGACAACTACAAAAACAAACAATTTTTGAAAGTTTTAAAAGACAAATGCATTAATTAATGTTTCACTATCAGAGAATATAAAGAGCATCGATCAAGGCATGTTTAGGTGTATATATTAAGAAGGATTAATTGTATTTAAAGATGTAACATCCTAAGTTTTATAAGTAAATTATTATGTAGGTAAATCGCATTTGACTGTGCCGGGATGCACAGTCGAGATACTCTCCAGTGCTATGCATTTTCTATATTTTGTGTTGATTTATGCGCCAGTTTTTGACAGACATTGTGAAACTTAAACATTTATCACAAAAAATTGTGAAATGTTTTGGATTGCACCCGTAATACATAGACTTAATCGAAATACATATATTATTTGAAACAAAAACGAACGTCGTAGCTGCTCAGTCGTGTACTGTACTGATTGGAAATCTCCACATACGCCTCTACATTGGTGGCTTTGCGTCGAGCGCCTCGCCTTCTGTGCTGTATGCCCATAGTAAAATCATACCGATTGTTGGAGTTGTAGTTTTGGAGTCATTCCGTGGTTTTGTATCGCAGTGCCGGGTATGTGTTTTCACGTCAAAACATAACTATTTGAATTAAAACGTTTTCCCGATGTTTGGAAAAACGCTTCATTCCGCTCTTTCCAAATGCACATTAAACACAGCACGAGCAAAAGATAGTAAAATTACAAATTGACATTCAATGTCAAAAGATGGAAATTTTTGACATTATTTTTTGTTTTGTTGAGTCTATTCTGTGAGGATGGAAATGCACTCAAGCTAAGTTATCCGATTATGTCTCAGAAATTCTCGTAATGATTGATTTGGAACTAAGTCGGCATGTTTGAGCATGATGATCGAAAATCGATGTATGAAAATATGTTTTATTTATTTATTTATTGTGACATTTTTAATTAGACAAAATATTGAAATGTAGTAGAGCAAATACAGTTACAAATGTATTTCCTATTAGTAATACACAGGAAGCGATTAGCACTGCTATGTCTGTACTAAGGAAGGCAGTGTTTTATTGTGCTACAACTACGATTGTCAAACCGTCAATGCACCTATAGAGAAATAAGAAAAGTTTGTCTATTTGTAGGAAAAAAAATTTAAAAATATATACAATGTTGTCACATTGAATGATCATATTCAGACAAATATATCTATTTTTATAGTTAGATTAACAGAAAAATAAAATGGACGATAAATATACTAATAATGCTCATGATTACGTACCAAACAAATAATTGCATATTACTCAAATAATGAGTTGGTTTTTGGTAAATTTAACTGGTTTAAAATACATTTAAATTGTGTTCTGTATTTAGTTGACACACTGAAATCAAAAATCCCTTTCGGCACTTGATTTTATTTTCCATTTCCATTATATGATTTTTATTTTCCAATGTTTGTCTGTGTTCGAGTGGTGTTTTTGACCGTCATCAGGACGTGACCCCCTCTTGTTCTCATTCTTCTCCGATCGGTAGTTTCCATTAACCCCGCCATTGTTGTGTTTGTTGGCTCGACGGCGTCTTCAGAGTATTTGCCGGTTTGGAGCCCGGACAAAGAATCTTGCCAAACTCTCTTGTCTTTGACGTGGTGTGAGGTTCGCGACGGAGGAGTTCGGGAGGATTTCTCGAGGGAAAATAGTCACATACGTTGTTATTGACGTCACATACGTCACTTCGCTCCTAAAAACTATACGTTAGTTTAGGGTTGCCATAAATGGTTTGGCTCCGACCGGGACTGATATCAATTAGGTGGAAATATAGGGGAGTTATTGGAGGAGGAGGAGGGGCGCCCCCCATAGCGCCGCAATCTGGTTTGCGAAAAAAGGAAATCTTTCAATGGTTCCCACATTTTCAGAATACGTTCAATGGCCGGGAACAAAGACGGTTAACCGCCTAGTTTTTGAGTGAGATCGTAAATTACCACGAATTACATCAGCTCCCTCACAAAGGTATTTCAGTCTCATTCCGTACTGTAAATGAGGAAAATATTTGGCCCCATACTTCCACCGCCAGCCAACGCGATCTAACTTCGTCGTACGAATTATTCGCATAATTTTAGCAATAATATAAAACAATGATTATTCATTTACCGGGACATATGATGGGTCAAACGGGACAACCGGGACCGAGGCTCTAAACCGGTGACATGTCCCGGTGTACCGGGACGAATGGCAACCCTACTCTAGTTGGACCAAACTGCCTATAGAGTGCAAAATTTCATTAAAATCTCTTCAGTAGTTTAGGAGTTTATATAATTGACACACATTCAATAAGACGTCTAGCCTGAGGGCGTACTACCATTTAGCAGAACTTTACCCGTAAAGATACTGGAATTGTCTAATTGGTAATTCTATTGTCTAATAAATAAAATTAGAACTAACGATGAATATCTTATAAATTATATTATTTTTTAGCTATACTAAGTCGTAGATGCAGCCCTAAAAATTTGGCAGTAACCTACAGAACACATAATATGCAACGAACTTATATTTTGCAATATGTTTAATTTGACATAGATACATAACATGCGTGTATACAGTTGTTTTTAAATTTAAGACAACCCTTTTAAGATGTTGATCTAAATCGAAAATAAAATAATAATCGGCAATAACTATTTCTCAATTACGAGAAAAACTTCAAAATTAAATAGAAATCGTTTTAATGATTGACCGGTTGGTCGGTCAGCGGTTCCCCCTCCCTTTGAATGGAGCAAAGTAAATAATAATACATTCTGTATACTCAACTCAACTCAACTCTGTATACTCAACATAAAAAAACTTTCACTGAACACACATAATATTAGTAATAGTATTCTCGTCACCTTAAACACGCACGCGCAAACACGCGCAACACACACACACGCACTCACCCCCACCACACACACACCCTCACACAAATGAATCGAAATTAATATTAAAGTGTAAACTTATCGATAATATCAAGATTTTTTAGGATTAAGAAAAAAAATATTTTCTAGGACGGGCAGATAGTATGTTTTAAATGCTATTATTATGCGAGTCAATAGGTTTTTGGTTTTTTTAGTAGTGTAAGTTAACACAGTAAATACAAGTTTCATAAAGCAGGGTGTAAGTTTGAGTTAAGTTGAGTTGAGTAAAGTTTATGTTTCCCGGTCGCTTCGGAAATGTTCCGTTTTGTGGAAATGAACAGAACTTTTTAGGCACATATTTTTCCAGCCCTCAACCTTTCGTTCCCATTTTACAAAGGTTCTCTTTAAAATTTCAGCATAATCGTACGGGGCATTTACAGCTTGATTTCTACATAAACAATACTTTTTAGACGAGAGTACAGATAGAAAATGCGATGATAACGAATTTAGGGTAGATTTAAGGTTTCGTGTTGCAGCTTTCTACGCGAAGAAAGCGTATAAAAAATTGCGAAAATAATTCATGCCAAAATTTATTAATTTTATCAAAGCGCTCGTGTAAACTCCCTTTTTTGCTCGCGGGCGCTTGGCCAATGCCGGTCCATGACCCGGTGCGATGCTAGCGACCGAACTTATGATAAGAGCGATTTCATATTATCAGTAACGTTTACAATTTTTTTACTCCGAACCCATGGTTAATTTTGATAAGAGGTCAAAACAAATGTTTGAAATCGCATAACAAACAGCAGAATGGTCTTGGAACATGGTATCATCTCGTTAAAAAATCCGCGTACCTCAGTTTATAAGCGGGTTCAACCATGTCAGAAATGCAAGAACGTTAGTCAATAACGATACTCGTATTATCGATCGAGGTAGTCTAGTGGTTAGGCGTTAGACTATTGACCCAGCGGTCTCGGGTTCCAATCCGTACATGGTTAACGCTTCATTACCATCATCTCCCCCAAATGTGCACAGGCACATTTGGTCCAAAATAATTGTATATGCCCTAGGTCCTAACAATTCTTAAAAAAAAAACAAAATAAGTGACAAAACGACTACACTTTGAAAATGCTACAGACTACATACTAATACGTCTTGGGATGAACCTATAGGACCACGGGCACGCTGGACTTGCCCACGATTAACAAACCTTCTATATTCCCTCACGTTGCGGTTTCACTTCACTTCAAAATATAGCTAAAGTAACCCTATATTTTATAAATCACGTAATATTTATATATTTGCGTACATAAGTATCTGGAACCATCTCTATGAATTTGTTTCCGCATTTAGTATGAAAAAGAACTCAGAAACTCATTTCGTCCATTTTCAGGGGAACAAGTTCTATTTATTATGGTACGAGTAGTGGAAAACTTAAATAATTATGAAACCAAATGCACACTGAATGTCACGAAAGTGTATTTTGACGCTATACGGTTGTATATGGTAACAACTAAACAAAAGACCAACCTTTGCTGTGCGATGATAGCCGTCTGAGGTTCACCTGCCTATTTTTC
Source organism: Neomicropteryx cornuta (assembly GCA_020383195.1). Classification (NCBI taxonomy): domain Eukaryota; kingdom Metazoa; phylum Arthropoda; class Insecta; order Lepidoptera; family Micropterigidae; genus Neomicropteryx; species Neomicropteryx cornuta. Next base: position 22,438,058 of record JAHKQU010000012.1, read on the forward strand.
TCGCTGCTTCCTTAAGGTTTTGAGTTGATTTCACGAGCTCGCTGAACGATGTGAGGAGATGTCACGAAAAAGGCTCTGTTTTTGCGCGCGCGATCACGGACGGCAGAGGCGCGGGTATACCCTCTTGCACAACTGTGAAAATGCAAAGAGTTGCCAGTAACAAAAACCGGGGAAATTCGAGAATCGTGATATTGCAATATAATAAAAATGTATGGAATAAATATTAATATGATACATTATTGAATTTAAATAACGTGATTTATAGGGTGACGTCGGAACGGACGCAGTATGTTTATTTATTGTAAATGAAATAATTTTGAACAAAATTGTATCAATCATCTCAAGTCCTTTTATTAGCAAGCCGGAAATATAATAAATTGATAAAAGCGAACCCCTTCAAATGCCCCCCCCTCCCCCACCTGTTCCCCCCGCCACAATGAAACGCCGACCGGACGAAGCGGGGGAGAAATAATCGCGAAATGAAGATTTCCGCCGAGATGAGGTTATGGCGGAAGATTAAGCTATATCTATGCTAATCGAGAGTCGCGCCGCGTCCCAAGTAAACTTTGTCCTGCGGACGCGATCTATACACATCTGGAGGAAAGGGAGAGAGGGCAGGGAAAGAGGGGGAGAGCGAGAGGATCTACTAGACGAATTTTCATTTCAAATTAAAATCACAACACAGCCGCCCAGGCGACAATAGCATAGTGGTAAAGACTTGTATCAGTCAGTTGGAGGTTTTTTTTAAGCCGGACGGAGATCCGAGTGCAAAATTGCTAAAATTCGGCATAAAACTATTTCTTATTCTGAAAGAGCTTATCAAAATCTACGCTAGCCGTAAAATTGATTTCTTTATTCTGGTGGTTGACCTCGAAATTCATTAATTTGAGTGTTTTTAAATTTTAAATTTGAATGTTAGTAACAGTTAAAAAAAACATAATTACAGATAGTATTTGTATTGCTACATTCATTGTCAGTTTTATTTTTTTTACGTAGAAATGAGATTTGACATTTAAAGAAGTATAAGATGGCAGTAATAATTATTTTTGCTTGACATTGACAGACTATTGAAAAAGGACCATTTGAAATCACACAAAATTCACATCTCGAAACTTATTATATCATTAGTATGAACGTTTTATATACAATTATTTTGCGTCCTATTCAATTAGGCCAAATATGCCTGTCCTAGAGTCAGGGGAGATGGTGGCAATGAAGCGTTGAAAATGGCCATGACCATATGCGAATTCGAACCTGCGACCTTTGGGTCAATAGTTCAACGCCTCAACCACTAGACTACCACGATCTCCACGACGAATTATGGACAAACTTTAGCTTTCTGCGCTCCTTCTCCATAAAACCTTTACTATCCTTGCTTAAAAAGGAGTACAAAATTTTCCCTTTGCGTATTAATAATATTTGAGTGAATATTTGATTTAACAAGCGTTTGAAGTCCCGTGTGAGCAAATAGAAATGCATAATAGTAATTAATTATATGATTAAAATTAAGGATGGCGGCCGACACGATGGGTAAAGCAGCTTATGTTAGAAGTTGACAGATACCACAGTGATTGTGCATATTGTTTGGTTATTATAAGAACTCTTTAAAAGTAATTGACAATTTAAATAATAGACTTTAAATGACGTTTCTTTGTTTTCGGGTAGGATAGAATGATTTAAGTTAAACAGTCTAATTATCATTGTGTATGTAAGTACTAAAATAAAAACTTTGTTTTCAGAGCAACGCAATTGTTTATTTCGCAATTCCTAATAAGTCCGGAGATAGTGTCTTATATAAATAATAAATAAAAATGTTCGTATTAATTGTGTGCACAATCCGTCGACGTGATAGAATAATTGTAACCATTTATCGAAGTGGAACCGCTCACTGGTAACCACTTTGGAAGCGTGCTTATTGTATCACTCGGCGCACTATTCACGGGCGGGTTGGTAACGTTGGTGTGTAGTGGTAGTGTGATGGTAGTGAGTTGGGGTGGTGGTTCGAGGCACCGTTTCCGTGCTGAAGCCACATTAAACTTGTGCGACGTCACGAATTGCGAACAACACGTCAGCTTTCACGGCTGCCAACTTTGACGCGAATTTTGCCGCCTACGCACGGCCATAATTCACAAGGCATTGCGGTCGACACATTTCATTCGCGTTGTCAGTTTTGGCCGATCGTATGTAGCTAGCTGCGCACCGTGGATCATTTATAATGCGCTCACTGGAATAATTTTGATTAGCCGATATTTTATGCATGATACGAACGATTTTTGAAATTATACTAGTACTTCTTTGCGCCCATTGTACTCATTGGGGTGGGATGTTGGTCGAGAAACCGCGTCACGTGTTAGGAGTAAAATCCGTAGAGTGCCTTTTTACATGTCCTCTACCTAATATACCCCAAGACTCTCGGTGGGTCAGTGGCTAACGCACTCGTCTCCCACGCTTTTTTTTTTGTATTTAGATAAAGGATTGACGATCAAAACAAGGACGAAAAAAAATGAAATTAAATACACCGAAGCCTTGTCTAGTTCCGTAACTGGCTATTTTTTGTAAATTTATTCTGTGTGCTGCGTAAAAAAATAATCTTGCGGTGTCTATAATTATATTTATAGGGATTTTTGAGCCATTTTTGGGCGTAGATTATTGAAAAAAAAAACGGCGCTCTGCTCGCACCAGTGTCGGAAATTACCGTGACGTGAACAATAGAGCAGGACACCGCGATGAGTGTCTTTCTTGCGCCAATTTCCAATTCTTAAGCACAACTGTATAGCACCCTTAAAACACGCGGTAAGTTAATCATGCCGATTGAGTTTAAAAAATACAAGGCTGTTTAAAAATTTAAGGCACTCCTTTTAGGACAATCAGCAAGAAATATTGGAATATCGTTTCTCAATTAGGAGAAAAGCGACTTCAAAATCTAATATAAATCGTTTTAACGTTTGAGAATGCGGTTGAACGAGTTCGGTTAGTGACCCCCGAGCGGGCGGCTCGCGAAGAACTTGGAAGAAAAACAGTTTCAAGTTTCAAGTTTATTGATTCAGATCCTCTCTTGAGACATTTCGCTTCGCACAGGACAGAGGGAGACGCCAGTATCAATTAGTTATTTATTGCGGTCTCTGTCCTCCGTACAGCTGGTGCCGAATATTAGCTTGTCTTGCGGAAAAGATGTCTTTTAAAACACCGTTGTATAATATTTAAAATTCAGCTCCCACATTTTACACTATCATGGAATATTGCAGCCATAAGCCATGAGAAACGCACTCTGTATTTCACTATCATTATAGACCTCCCCTAGGTTCTTCCACGACCCACCATCTTACGCTGACTAGATCCATGTTGCTCGAACCATCTTTTGGCATCCAAGAGAATCTCCTCAGCTCCATTTCAGTAGTTATAGTCAATGTACTGTTAAATTAGCCATGAAAAAAGCGTTATTGAATAATCTCAGCGGCTTAAGATGTCCTAGCCCAGTTTTACTCTTAACAGACGGAGACTATTAAGGCGCCTACATACCTGAATGCTACAAAAATGCGAATTTTACAGGTTTTTAATGGCGTTAGAAGAGATATCAACAAGAGATATGAATAACCTAGTTTATACATTAAAATTAATTTATTATTTCAGGGAATTACCTAAGGAAATTTACTTAAATATAAAAAAAAACATAAGTACCATATTTTTGAAATACATTTTTTAAAGTCGCCCACTTCTGAAACCAGAAACATTCCATTTAAAATGTATATATTTTTAGTATAAGAATATAATCGAGGAGGGATTTACCTAAGCGATTTGAGATACGTGATATAACAACTTAGAAATAAGATAACAAAGTTTACCTAAAATTGGAGATTTTGATTTAGGTTTTAAATATGAAAATATAATTTATGCTGATAATTATTAAGCTATAAGAAAATATATTTGTTTGTGTTTTTATTTAAAAAAATGGTTTAAAAACATATCCGTTGTTTTTCAAGTAATAAACTAAATACTGTCAATATTTCATACAAATGAATGTCATGTCGTTATAGAAGTTGCACCTTTCCGTTCATAGTATAAGCTTCTTTTTGCAGGCAACGATTTGTAGGTCAGAATCGTTCAAAGGATGTCCTTCGTTCACGTGTGTAGTCGCCTTAATCTCAGGGTCGGTCCGGCTGTGGAATAACTTAATAATTGTAATAACTAAGCATAACCTAACCCTTTGTAACCTAACCCTATATGGTGAGGCAAACCTAATAATTTTGCTGCAAATTTTCGCATTACAAAAGGTAGACCTTTCAGGGGGTATCTAATAAGACCAAGTGAAGGCCGCTCGTAGTAGACCATAGGTTTAAACTAAGCGAACCTGACCCTGTAATGGAGCGGTTTCCCAATTAGAGTGCTGCTTTGAGATTTTCCGTCTGCTTGCAATCATGAATAACGTATTACCAGCAATTAGTACGCTCCGGATGTTAGCAGCATTGTTAAATGTCGACCCCTGTGCGTCGGCAACCAACCTTCACTTTCTTGCCTGTCCGCTGGGCGCTGATGTGAGAAGTTAAGGTTATCATAAATATATTTATAAACTACAGTTAACTATTACTAGGTAATTAACTAGTGTTTAATATTTCATAAAATGTATGAAACCAAGGGAGGATCAGCCCAATCAGGACATTTTTTTGAAGATAAGTAAATCATAGATTTACTAAATATAATTTAGTTAGATTAAGATATAGCCACTTAGGATATTTTCACTTACGACATGTCACGTCGGCTACTATGCGTTAATGACGAAATAGTGTTTGGTTTCCGCGATCTGGTATCATGATCCGGAACATAATAAAATAAACTCTCACGCACTCCACACCTGTATCATTTACCTAAATGTAATTCAAGTTACGCACAGAATGCCGTGCTTAATAGAATTCAGGATACCTATAATAAAAAGTTCCAAACAATTGATTTATTCCATCTTAGCCGTAACCAACTTATTAAGGCTGTCTGTGATATTGCTTAGAGCTATATGCCACCTTTTCACATTTCATTCACACTCACTTATCTCACAGTTATTGACGCTTCTACCACACACTCATTTCATGACTATTTAAATGTATAACAATTACACGATAGTAATTTGTTAATCTGTGAACTTGTTGGCCATATGTTATGTATAATTTTAATTGTAAGCATGTTCTATTTCACTTTTTATAATTGTTTTAATAAATAAATAAACAAATCTCACTAAATATGTACCTACAACGAGATTACCGATTCATCGAATGACTTTATTAAAGTAGGACCGATATTCTAAATACCAGGGTATTATAACCAGCTAGCATTGCTAGCATATCTGCAGAAAATCGTGTTACCATACTAAATTTCCTTATTAATAACCTTTTGTCTAGGCAACAGTTTCAAAGGTTAATTGCTGAGAATTTAAGTTGGATATCCTGGCGTAAGCAGTGTCAAAATGTACATCATGTCGGCTGTCAACAGTACTCTTGGGCAAATTTAATTCACCTTTAATTTAATTTAATTTTAGTGTTAAATAAATGTCAGCGAATTGGTATGGCTCAAGGTAACACGACTAGGTGCTGGGGCATCATACAGTTTGCCATTACGCGTACCGGACTCAATGAACAGTGTTGTGTACCGAGAGCACGCTGAGGAGGAAAAGCGAGGGAAAGTCAAAGAGAAAGAGAGAGAGAGAGAGAGAGAGAGAGAGAGAGAGAGCAGGTGAAACAGCATCGAATGTGCAAGGAGGCAATAAAAGGACACTCAACTGTCTTCGCTCTTCGGGAGTGCCTCAAGTAAGTCTCTTGTTTATTAGATTCGCGCCGTTTGTCGGCGTTGCTCCAAAGAATAACTTTAAATGTCCTTCTGATCGTTTATTTTACTCGTCCTACGACTATACCTTATTTTATTTATTTATTATAAGGTAGCGCTATTTAGCGCGTGTTATTTGTTGTTGTTTTAATGATGTGATACTATTCGATGTTAATTCCATTACTTGGTGTTATTACTGTTTGCTGGGGCGGATTTTACATCACATTAAACATTATTTTGTTTGTTTTGAAATCATTGTGATTTTGTAAATCCGTCTATACTCACATAATAAAATATTAGCCCTAAATGTAATCACAGAAATGGCACGGTACTTATTTTCATCACTGTATGTCATATTATCACAGATTTCAATAGCTATTGCTATGGAGAGCGAAGCGACCCATTCCGGACAAACCCTGCTTTGTAAGTTGGTTCCTTTTCGAAAAAACTTAATTTAGCTCTACGGACGGCGATATGATTTAAAAAACAACAACTTTTCACGAAGTTTCCTATATTTTTATTAGAATAAAATAGAGGTTCGTTATCTAAAGTTCCACAAAATAAAATATATCGTCACGATACGTTTTTGTTCGATTGGAATTGGGTAACCTTAACACTCGTTAATTTTAAATCAATTGATCCTATATATTTTAATCTATAAATTATTATTACTATGTAAAATGTATCTCCGTTAAAAATAAATCAAAATAATACAAAGAAGCGGTTAAAAGATAAATAAATACGTAGTTGGCCATATACTATTATTAAAGCATCTCTCGAGATCGTGGCAATTAAGGCGCTGGACTATTAAAACCAAAGGTCTCGGTTTCGAGTCCGCACATGGGCATACCATTTTTAACGCTTTATTACCACCATCTCCCCTGACTCTAGCACAGGTGTATTTGGCCTAGTTGAGTAGGGCCCGAACTGACCTAGGCCATAGCAATTTTTTCAAAATAAAAGGATATTTCTTTGACAATTTATGACAAATGAAAAAAATAATTGGCGATTGGAAAATGTACACGCTGATAGTATCCAGCCAGTATTATACTATATATGAACAAACAAAATACATATACATAAACACAGTACATATAACCTTTGGGTAGATATTTTTATTATTTGCCTCATTTATAATAAAGCTGATTATAGATCGCTCAATTTTGTAGAAAATTTTGGCGGGCAGTCCGACTACATGTGCGTAAGTATATATACAGAGCTAGCGTAACCCAACCTCATTAGGTTAACATATTCCTGAGATTAGCAGACAAACCGCCGGGTATTTGGCAGCACAAGAATCCATCGCGGCGCAGATTAAACCATTTGTTTGGTTAATGTGAGCGCAGGTGTGGCATCCATTGGCTCGTATTGAAGAGGCGAGCTCGCAAAGCGCGGCCGTATATTATTTGGAGGGTAGATCGCGAGTCGAGTAAAACGGACGTCCGAAGGAAAAACGCAAATTCTGCGGAACGTTCGGATCCTTCTAAAGTCGACACTGACCTACCTAAAATCATTGAATAGATTGCTCACATACTAAGTAGTTAGTAACAAAAACAAAATGCAGAAATTTAATGACATATGGCCATTTTTTTTATTTATTTTTTTTTAGCATTTTTAGCTATGTAGTACGAGTAAGAGTAGTATAAAGGTCGAACACTCTAGGCATGATATATCTATATATTGCATTATATCAATTTTTGTGAACCAATTGAAAATTGTCATTCCTATGCATTAAATTGTTCTTGGAAATAAACTTTTACTTTACTTTACTTTACGATAGTCCTTCGTAAAACACGAGAGTTTGCTTTGTAACATAAAATGTTATAACTTCTTTTCATAGATATTTTGTCATCCATTATCTGTTTTACACTGCTACTATATCCATTAAACGCAGATTTTTTAAAATCAAACTTGGTCACACTAGCCGTAGGCGCAGATCCGGGGGGGTTAAAGGGGGTAATAATCCCCCCCAAGACTTTTAATAATACTCCCCAGTACACATTTTATATTGTTTGTTCCTTTTTCATAGTTTAACTTAATAATATCACCAGAAATATAAAATTATATTTTTTTTAAGCGGGATAAATTTGAATAAATCAACCTTAATTAAAAAGTTATTTTTACAGTTTTTTTTTTATTTTCGCTATGGGAAGTTCGTCTACTTATAATTCGTCTAATTACAGTCCATCTAACATCTTAATAAGTCGAATTTTACGAATTTTCCGTAAATCGACAGTGGGTGTTCCTGAAATTTTACCCCCAAGATTTTTTCCAGATCCACCCCTGTCCAGCTCACGCGAAATCGACTTTGACCAGCATCGCCGCCATATTGGAAATTAATGACGTACGAACAATAAAAGTCTTTTAAAAAGGAAAGTAAGGTCCTGCTAGCAGGCGTTAAAGTGCCTAACAATACTGCTAGAAGCGGTAGGACGATGAATCCTGTGGTCCTTCCAGAATACCTGCGTCGTACGCCCTCAAACGTTTAGAAGACTCGTAACTTATTGCCTTATTGCCTCATAAAATTAAAGTTACCCCCATATTAACATTTTTCGCACGACCGTGGTGTGGCGCACTATAGACGTCCCGCTTCGCGAACATAGCTAACGCGGGCCATAAAGTAGCAACCGGGGTAAACAATGTGTTTTTAATATTAAGCTATTTTACGACTATTTTACGACACGGTAATATAAAAGGACTGCAAAAAATGAGTAAAATAAGCATTAATTATAATAAAATAGTAAGGGCCGAAATTTCAGTCCACGCTTAAAGTCGTTCTTAGTAAGGATCAACATAACTTTTAAGCATGACTTAAATTGAATTGTGTATTTCAGTTACTTTTTAAGTTCGACTTTGTTAAGAATATGTGAGTTCGCTACTCGCCGCTATGGTTTGTACAATACCTATCGTCTATCGCATAACTTTTGACATATGACGCGTCATCTGACATTTTGAGGTTATGTTGTCAGTTGTAGGATTACTAGGATTTTGCCATGCGCGTTTGCTTGAATTGAAGATGTTTAAAATATGTAAAAAATACAAATCCAGTCAATATTAATTATTTAGAAAATATAAAATCATAGATGGCACGAAACCACAAACACTCGCACACGGGTCACGGCGACTGTAGCGCCGTTAATGTACTGAAATAGCTCCTAGCAGCGTATTTTAACACTGACTTAAGTTTGACTTAAGGCTTAAGTAGTAGTTGTTTTGATTCTTAGCTAAGGCGGACTTTTATGTTCGACTTAACGCTAAGAGTGAGTTGAAATACGATATTTATAGGTTAAGTCTTCAAATTTAGGTTAGTCTTAAGTAGGACATGAAATTTCGGCCCTAAGGTTCTTTATTTGCCTATCAATTACTATTTTTCCTAAGGCTTTAATGTTTTTTATAAGAGAGCAATTTAACCAAAAAAGAACTAATAGCAGTTTATCATTTATTCAATTTCTCAAAAATAGAAATGATAAACTGCTATTAGTTCTTTTTTGGTTAAATTGCTCACTTATAGATAACGTTGCCTTTAACTCTGGCTTTAACATAGGTTGAAGACTTAAAATCATGGGCTCGGGGGTGTTGGGCGGTGAGCAATGGTAGGTGGGGAGGGAGGGAGGGGGGGGGGGGGGGTGAAGGAAGGCGAGGGGTACAGGAGGTGATCTACACCCGTCTAATCTAATCCGGCATTCTCCTTGACTGGTTCATATGATTTCCGTAGTTCGACTTTCTTGGCACGTTAATATATTATCATGGAATTAAATGTCCGCGAAAAAACACGTTCCTCGTTACTAGGACTGTGGGGGGGGGGGGTCGCAGGGCAAACTGGTGTTTTATATTTCTATGTGTTCTATATATTATATATTTTGACAATAATTTTGAATTTTTGAGTTTAGGGCGGCTACATACCTGAATGCTACAAAAATGCGAATTTTACAAGTTTTCAAATACATTGAGGGAGATATCCAGAAGATGGGTGTTTTGTGTTATTATTGAATGGAATGAAAAAAACATATACATTTTTTTTCTAAAACAACTAAATGCTATAAATATTTCATACAAAATGGTTTACAAAAAGGCCACGGTTTGTGTTATAAGCGCCGTTATGCCCGTCATAGAGTTTACACCTTTTCGTTCATTGCGCAAGGTTTCTTTTCGCAGGCAACAATTTGTAGGTCGAATCGTTTGAAGGTTGTCCTTTGTCTATATTCTGGCGCAGGGCTGCACAAACTTGAACTGCTGGCGGTCTACGTCAATACTGTTGGACTCCCATTGGTCTACTCTGAGAGGCCCAAAAAGCACTCGCGATCGACCGTTTGAACACCCCTGTCCTAGCGGTTATAGAATGATATTAAATCTAAGAACTTTTGAATTTATCATCGCCAGCTTGCCTTTGAAACGCGACCCCGTGGTTCGTTTTATTGAAGTTATACTTCTTTGCGCCCGTTGCACTCATTGGGATGGGATGTTGGTCGAGAAACCGCGTCACGCGTTAGGAGTAATTTAGCAGCAGCGAAGCTACCGCCACCTGCATACACTACGCCAACTGGCAAGCAAAAGTCAAAGCTTTGTAGTAGCAATGTGTTCCACTGGATAGCAAGAAATGCCATTTTGTTTGATTAATGTCACAAGTTTCTCTACCCGATAGCATTGATTATTATCGTACTCATTGGGATGGGATGTTGGTCGAGAAACCGCGTCACGCGTTAGGAGTAAAATCCGTAGAGTGCCTTTTTATACGTTCTCTACCAAAGATACCCCATTTATATATCCTGTGTGTATGCGAATGGCCAAAGAACTTCCACCGTCAGGTCCGACGCAGATCCAATTTTTTTTGCCTTCATATATTCGAATATAGCCGGGAGTGTTTCGCATTTTTTTTTTATTTCTTATCAGTCTGAACGCGGCCCGCTTCACGCTTCGTTGCCCCGACTCCGCTCCGACGTTGGCAGCGGTATTAAGCGATATGGCGGCGTACTAATCCGGGCCACGTCAGCGAGGTTCGCGCCGCCTGAAAGGCAGCAGCGATTTTTTACTCTTCACTCTGAAATTCTGAAAGAGGTTGAATGAGTTTACGCTTAAAATATAGTGCCTTTCGCAGGCTTAAGAGCATCAGCTTCAACTCTGGACCATTAACTATGAATACGCATTGCTAACGACGTGTCAGCGTCGATGCTTTCACACACTTTTACATGTAATCAAAATAACTCGGCAAAGATATATTTTAGTGAAGAAACCAATCACCACCATTGATAGGTAATGCAATATTATAAACCATTTTAATATGTAAAAGACACTCCCTGGAGTTAGGTTAGAGTTACTCCCAGATGATAAGACGGCTTAGTTTAAAATAAACTTAACATGGGACTTACTAAATAATTGCCTTTTAAACTGTAATAATTACCGATGTAATAAATAGTATTAGCTACTGAGCACTGTTTAAACATTAAGTACCAAATGTTGTCTTCTCAAAAATTGTCCGAAATGCTTATTAATATTACAATATATTTTTAAGTCTTCATATTTTGGTAAATTAACTTCATGCTTCCTAAAAATTAGAAAACGATATTTGCCGAAGATTGTGCAACTTTGAGGTTCGAAAACATAGTCATTGTAGCCAATGAAAAAAAAATATAGCCAATTAACAGATCTTTAGAAGATTGCACAAAACTGTAATAAAATACGGTATCCTAACAGACGAAAGTACTGTTTTCACAGTACAGGTATTAATTAGGTATATTAAATCTTAATTTTATATACTTTGGTTATCTTTCATTGGTAGGATTTGTCTTTTCCATCCTCATAAATATTGAAAATTAAATTTTTAAATGTGTAAAACTCTTTAAATTTCAAATTGTACACTGATGCACAAAAAAAAGATTTGACAGTTTTTTTATATCATTTGTTACTCATCATAGGTTACACAAAATTGAGCGTCAGTAAGCAACTGTTGATGTTTATTTCATTACAGCTTCATAATATAGAAATTAAAAAAAAAAAAACTTTTCTACGTTTTAGACCCTTCAATTACTATCTTTCCTAAGGGTCTTAGCATATTAGCATTTATTAAGTTTTTTTAGAAATAGAATTAAATTTTAAAAATCTACCTTTACTATGTTGAAGACATAAGATTAAGGTATCTATTAACATATCTTTTATAATTAAATATCCAATAGTTACTAAATATCAGCCATAAAAATAGGGTCTAAATGTGTTCAGTCGTGAGAAGCCAGTATTATGATTTATGTATTGAATAATTGTATTTTTAAGCTAAGTTAATTTTATAATTATGTTTGTCAAAGTATTAATATTATGTGTTAATATTCAAGCTATGTAAGCTATCTGTAATGTCTAAAATGTAAGGTAATAATATTTGTAAGAGAATTGTTGCCAGTTGATTAAATGCACGCCATTATTGTGTTGATAAAATGGCGTTTGGCCGTGCGTCGCGGTGGCGCGCACGCAATTGTTACTTTCGCCAACAGGTGGCGCTGCGTGTATGAAATAATGTATCACTGTCAAACGCGCTTCTCGCAAAGTAGGGTCTACAGACCAAGACAGCATATCATTTGGAATTCGAACCCGGTAAGGGGGCTTGTTGTCTGTGACATCTCGCAATAAATGCATTTTCCTTTGATTTTGTGTTTCATTGTGGTCGATTGATCGGAACGGCTGGAATTCTCTGCTGCTAGTTTCTTAGCGCTCTTCGGACGCTAATCGAAACGGACCAGCAAAAGACGGGCTTGTACGCAAGCCGTCAGGGCGAGGCTCGAGGAGGAGAAGTGGCATCGCGGCTCCGAGGACCGCGATAAGCAAGCCACCGAGCTCGCAGTGAAGGAGCACCCTGCGGTCTAACTGCAGCGGTCCCGCATCGGACAACGTCCGTTCGGGTGGAAGGGAACGCTCTGCGGAGACGCTCCCGATTAAAGCGCGGCCTCTAAAGGCGACGGCGACTTTAACATTGGTCCTTCGAGCCGGATCAGTAAGGTAAAATCCTTACTTGATTCATAGGGCGAACGAAGCTTACTTGATAGGCTGATCTGCGCGCCGAAGACTGCTTGGGCCTAAGCGCTCTAGCGGTACTTTGGTTTGACCGTGGTACGACGACCACTGGGGACCCTGAGCAAGCAGCGGCCACCCAATCGGCAGAGGACTTGCTGAGCGTAGCAGGACGCTATAGCAACGCTCCTAACCGGTAATCGAGGGGAAGCTCTGCCCAAAGCGGCAACTTGCCACCTTGCTTTGCAAGACGCGCGAGTCTTTGTTGGGTTGGGCTCGCGCGCAACGACGACCGGGGAGAGCCCTGCTTGCGAGCAGCGGCCACCCAACCGGCAGAGGACTGCTGAGCGTAGGCAGAACGCTCTAGCAACGCTCCTAACCGGTAAGCGAGGGGAAGCTCTGCCCAAAGCGGCAACTTGCCACCTTGCTTTGCAAGACGCGCGAGTCTTTGTTGGGTTGGGCTCGCGCGCAACGACGACCGGGGAGAGCCCTGCTTACAAGTAGCGGGGCCACCCACAAGGTGGCAGGAGGACTGCTGAGCAACGCTCTAGCAGCACTCCACGCCCCGACGACCGTGGATCGCCTTAGTGGTGATCCACACACGACGACCGCGAGAGCCCTTCGCGGCACTCGCAACTCTCCTTAGAGAGAGAGATCGTGAACCCCACGGGGACGATCTCAGCAAATTGCCAGCCTAGCAATTGCAAAGGCTGACTAGGCAATTCTGCCGGCCGGCACGCTCGATACTGCCGAACGGTACCCTATTAGGGGCGAGCGCGGAGAATCCGTCCAAAAGGAAGGATCTCTGAAGGACCTCTCTCATTGAAACACGCTGGGTGAGGCGAGAGTCCTAAGAACACGGACCAACACGGGCCAAACAAAATAAAAGAAACAAAATCGTTGACCCTACGAGGGCGCTATCGATGTGTTCTCGAAAAGTAACGGGAAATACTGAATAGCGAGCCCGTAATCTCTCAAACGACCGAAGTGACTAGCATCACTGAGCGCGGTCTCATAAGAAGTGAGATCTCGTGCCTTACGAGGGCGATCTCTCAGAGGAAGTTGAGCTTCATCGGTACTGCTGATGAGAAGCGGTAAGCGGGCAACAAAGGAGCGATAAAGGCAATTCAGTGCAAAGGGGTGATTGAGATCTATATCGCAAGATGGAAGCGATAATCAATCAGCAAAATGAGACTATTGAGCGAATAGAAAAACTAATTCGCAACCACAAGAAAGCACCAAAGGCAAGAATCACAGAAGGATATCTCAAAGCACGACTAGAATCCTTAGAAGCGCACTGGAAGACGTTCACACAACGCCATGACAAATTAATCGCCATGAACATCAAAGACATGCGAGAAGAGGAATATTTTGTGTCCGAAACGTGCGAAAATCTCGAGGAGACATTCATGGACGCAAAGGGCGAAATGATGGATCTTTTAACTCAGATGACCATAGCTAAGGCAACTGAGACCGTGGTGCAAGCATCAAGCCGCACTGAGACGAACGAAGTGATGGCGTCGACATCAATAAAGTTACCAGTCATAAAAGTGCCTACCTTCTCAGGAAGCTACCATGAATGGACAAGCTTCCGCGACTTGTTCAGATCGTTGATACACGAGAATAAATCCTTGTCAGACGTCCAACGACTGCACTACCTGAAGACAAGCCTAACAGGGGAACCAGAACGAATGGTACGTCACATCCAAATCACTGCTGACAATTACCATCAAGTGTGGGACCAAATATCAAATAGATATGACAACAAACGCCTAATTGTGAATTCCTATTTGAAAACCCTCAGTGAACAAGCACCGATATATCTCGACAGCAACATTGGCGACCAATTGAGAAGATTGCTGGATGTCACCGAAGAAAGCCTCAGAGCACTAGACAACCTCGGCGTATCAGTGGAAAGTTGGGACCCGTTGATAATATACAACATTTGTCAACGAATAGATGCTGACACTCGAAAAGGTTGGGAAGAAAGCATCTGTTCTTCAAAGGAAATACCAACATTCAAACAGTTTAGTATTTTCATCGAAGGTCGCATTCACACGCTAGAAGCCCTAAGTGACAATAGATACAAAGACCAAAAGGGAAGGTCATTTCAAAGAGGAGACAGCGCTAACAGAGCTCAGCCTCGTGCAAGAACCGCTATGCAAGTCTCAACGCAAGCAAAATGTCCCGCATGCGAAGGGTCGCATAACCTGTATATATGCAGAAGATTCGTGGAGCTACCTATCTTCAAGAGAACCACAATTGCTCATCAATCAAATTGCTGCTTTAATTGTCTGAGTACAGGACACAGAAGCAAGGACTGTTCGTCAAAGCGAAGTTGCTTCAAATGCAAAGGGAGGCATCATACTTTGCTACACAGAGAGACGAAAGTAGAAAAGGAGGAGCAAGGTCACAAGAATGACAACGACGATTCAGAAGAAAGCGAAGACGTGGCGCAGACTCTAAATTCCTACCTGATGGAGAAGACAAATCCACTACGGGAAGTGTTATTACCAACAGCACTAGTGGAAGTTGAAGCCACCAACGGAAGAAAAATTACTTTAAGAGCGATGTTGGACCAAGGCTCACAGGCATGCTTCATAACCGAATCTGCCGTTAAACATCTGGGTTTATTAAGAAGCAGATGTACGACTAAAATCCTAGGTTTAGGTTCAAGAAATCTAGGCAATGCACATGGCATTGTAAACATCAAACTCAAATCCAAGAACGAAACTCCGTTCACGATGAACATCGAGGCTCTAGTCATGAAATCAATAACTGGAAATTGTCCGACCCGTCGACTTAAGAAGGAAGACTGGAAACATATTTCAACACTAGAGCTAGCTGATCATACATATGATCAACCAGGAAGAATCGACCTCTTATTAGGAGCCGAAGCGTACAGTCACTTAATTGAGCAGGGACTGCACAAAGGACCTCCAGGAACTCCAGTGGCCCAAAAGACAAAACTGGGATGGATCCTGTCTGGTGAATTACGTGAAAATCAAAAGAGGAGAAACCGAAGAAAAACTACGCACATAACAACACTCAACATGTTCAATCACGTGGGCATCGGTGTTCACCTAAGTAAAGAAGCACTTCAAGGCAAGCTGTACACCGGAGAAGAAATACACTACGACAGCGCGATGACTAGAAACGAACAAGGTCGTTTCCTAGTCAGACTACCACCCAAAGGCCCAAGCACACCGTCAAGAATCTCGAAAGAAGTAGCATTCAATGGAGCAAAGCAAGCAAGGAAGAGAATAACTAACGAAGAAGACCACTACAAGCACTTCCGCAGCCTGCCGCAGAGAGGATTGAAAGCTAGACCACTTTACGGTGAAAGACAGTCGTCTTTGGGCGGCGGTATGTTCAGTCGTGAGAAGCCAGTATTATGATTTATGTATTGAATAATTGTATTTTTAAGCTAAGTTAATTTTATAATTATGTTTGTCAAAGTATTAATATTATGTGTTAATATTCAAGCTATGTAAGCTATCTGTAATGTCTAAAATGTAAGGTAATAATATTTGTAAGAGAATTGTTGCCAGTTGATTAAATGCACGCCATTATTGTGTTGATAAAATGGCGTTTGGCCGTGCGTCGCGGTGGCGCGCACGCAATTGTTACTTTCGCCAACAGGTGGCGCTGCGTGTATGAAATAATGTATCACTGTCAAACGCGCTTCTCGCAAAGTAGGGTCTACAGACCAAGACAGCATATCATTTGGAATTCGAACCCGGTAAGGGGGCTTGTTGTCTGTGACATCTCGCAATAAATGCATTTTCCTTTGATTTTGTGTTTCATTGTGGTCGATTGATCGGAACGGCTGGAATTCTCTGCTGCTAGTTTCTTAGCGCTCTTCGGACGCTAATCGAAACGGACCAGCAAAAGACGGGCTTGTACGCAAGCCGTCAGGGCGAGGCTCGAGGAGGAGAAGTGGCATCGCGGCTCCGAGGACCGCGATAAGCAAGCCACCGAGCTCGCAGTGAAGGAGCACCCTGCGGTCTAACTGCAGCGGTCCCGCATCGGACAACGTCCGTTCGGGTGGAAGGGAACGCTCTGCGGAGACGCTCCCGATTAAAGCGCGGCCTCTAAAGGCGACGGCGACTTTAACAAAATGAATCGAAATTAATATTTATCCTGTGCTTTCTTCGTGTTAAGCTTGATAATGAATGTATTTTTATGTGACTGTCTTATGTATAGCATTTGTAATAATTAAATAAATAAATGTTAATTTGTGTTCAACAAAGATCGGAGTTGATCGGAATTGAATCGGTCGGTCGCACGACGCGCCCACCTCTATCGCCTCTACTCGACCGAACTCCGCCCGCCGCCCGCCGTTCGGCGAATGTTGCCAACTTTCCGTTTTATGAAGGCGCGCCCCGCTAAGAGGCCGCCGCGCTTTTTGACACTTCAATTTCGCGCTCGCCGATATTGATGTGTTCCTTTCCTTCGCGGCGGACTTTTATTTTTGGCCGAAAGCTCAGCTCTACTGCAATCGCAAGTGCTCGTTTGACACGGCACTTAAAAACGTCCCTTCCAACCGGTGCGGTCTAAAAATTCAGTTTTCATCAAAAACATACCTTTTATTACGATTTTTACACAAATCGCAGAGACCGCTAATTTAAAGATTTCTTTTTGAGCTCATTCTAATCCATTCTATATATATTTTAACTTTCTTTTACTTTGTTCAATAATATTAATTATTATGGATTTGTAAATTGATATGATTTGGTAAATTTAATTCATGTAGAAACGTTTGAAAACTTATTGTGAAAAATACAAGCACTAGAAAAAAAATGTATACCTACACCTAAGATCCTGTGAACTTGTAAGTTAAGTGATGTACATAAAATATTATATTGTATTAAGAAAATAATAAAATATATAATTAAAATAAAAAAAAATAAATAAAAAAGAAGCCTGGTTAATTTGATTGGTTTTTGTGCGTGGGAACAAGGCAGTATGCCAATTTATAACATCGATAGTGGGAACAAGGCAATATGCCAATTTATAACATCGATAGTGGGAACAAGGCAATATGCCAATTTATAACATCGATAGTGGGAAAAGTATGCAAATTTATCGCATCGATAGTGGGAACAAGGCAGTGAGTGGGTAATATTTTTCGTAAAAATGATTCCGGTTCGAATAATTTATCGTTAATGTGCAGTTAACTACAACATATCCATAGAAAATATCAATAAAAAAATTATAAACCCCGGTCTTTGCCCCGCGAGCGACTTTGATAGCGCCTTCGGCGAGCGACGACTCGCTCTTGCGGTTTTCGGAGTGGGTCGCTTCTTTCGTGACCAGTGGTCGCGTGGATTCCTAAATACGATTAAGGGCGCTTATAAGGTAACCATGATTTCAATTTCAGTAGGATTAGGTCAATTACTCAATTTATCTACTTTTTTGACTTATTAAAAAAGTTTGCTGTTTAGAATAAATAATAAATAAATAATATATTTTTTTGCTTTGAATCAGCGTAAATGACAAAAAAAAAAAATGTGGAAATCTTTAAAGTTGGAAAATTCTCTCGTCTTTTCAAAAATATCTCCTTTGATACGATTCTGCTAAGATCGGAATTCTTTTGAAAGATCTCGGAGACATTCAGTCGCCGTCACGGAAGGAGTGGGGTTTTGGAGAGGTGTCGGCGAGCCAGTAACTTAAATTGAATTATATTTTATTTAAAATAGTATATAATTGTATAATTTTATCTTAATCTCTATACATCCCAAATAGTGCGACGCCGCGTAGTATATTAAACAGTATCGTACAATAATTATACATTCATTGCGACTACCTCACTGACACAGAGGTTCGGACTCCTACTTCGGTCAAGAACACTTATCGTGGGAAAGGAATTTCTCGCTGTTTGTCTCACATGGCGTCAAACGGTATGCTGACTGCAATCTATCCATTTTTGACGAAATGTGAGAAATAGTCAGCTGGCTTTTAAAGTGTGCGAAACGTCTATTAAGCGTTTTCGCACGGCCCTGGATTTGTAACTGAAATCTTGCGTCAGCCGGCACATAACAATAAGGCAGTTGCTACTGCGCTGACCAGCGACTTCCCGAGTACATAATTCACATAAGTTCTGAACATATATAACAACGGATATATTTATTTCCTCGTCGATTTAACTTTTGGTTGGGTTTGTGAAAGAAAGAAACACTTTTTTTTTACCATCTTCTTCAGTGGGAATTTAATCATGGTTATTGAAATCGCTGGCTCTGGGTCTAGGAGATCGCGGTGGTGTATGAACGGAGCTAGCATATATTTTTCTATCAACAGAAGAGTAGGAGTTAATTACGGTAGGGTAGGTAATTAATACATGGTCTTGTTCAAAAGCTGAATAATTATATGATAATCCCAATTAAATAAAATAATGTAGTAATCTAGATTTGCGTATATAGATACGCAAATCTAGACTACAAACTATTGCTTATGGATTTAATATATTAAAATATATATACAAAGGTAAGTAAAAATTTGTTTTTTTATAAATAAAAAGAAGTGATTTGTTAAACCGATATCCTGTGTTCTCAAGTTCAGGAACTCCAGAAACGCTTTAATAAATAAAACATTTTATTTTTTAATATGGCCAAAAATCGTTTCTGGTAATCGTAAGCTGGTTTTAAAAATAACTTAAGCTATACACAGGCTTAAGCTATAACTATATCAAAATTCATTATGGTATTCGAGAAAAAAAATATTGAAGTTTCTATTCTAAATCATGTAAAACAGATATTTTTCAATGGGTCCTCCCTCGGATAACTACGTCACTGGGTCACTGGGCCGCGGTCAGTCAAGATCGAGGTTAATGACCTGCCGCGTTGTTCGAAACGCCCTATTGGGGCGGAGCTAAATGATTGCTGTCAGATGCCACTGGTAGAACAGAGGTCGGTCTAAGAAGAAGGGGTAACTCTTTTCCCCTTTCTGGGGTTGTAAGAGGGATGCTATTGGGCGACAGATAATATTGATTTATCGATTGATAAGATCGATTTACACCAATTTTATTACAAAAATAATAAATTTGGTGATGAAAAATTTTCGCATTTTGTTACATAATTTCTTACTCTTAATAGGGAACTTAAACACCCCTTAAAGTTTGTGGGATTGGTCTTGGAACACCCTGTATAATTTTTTGTGTTAGATAAATATTACACAGGTAAATAATGAAAGATACATGTTACAATTTTGACTTATACAAGATTAAAACGTCTACCAAGATAGGTGCGACCCGCGGACCACAAAAAATCTCTGGGGAGGTGCAGCATTCTGGTTCCTACGGGTGCTCGCGGCAGAGGAACGGGTTCATAAAGGAAAGGGGATACGCGGATATTCCGACCACAAGTTTTGTTATTTCATTACAAGCTGCATTGCAACCACTTCCTCTTATCGTACGGGGTTGAAAATTTGACACGTTGGTTGAGTTCCGATGACAATGCATTTTTATGGTAAGCACGACCGGATTCTACACCCAAGAATGGCTCCAGACGAAGGAATTCCTCAGCGCAGCGGTATAAGTGCCAGGTCGATTTTCGCTTAAGTGACAAGGAACAAACAAGGAACTTGCGCCCAATAGCGCCTCCCCGACAACACAAGCCATGAAGAAGAACGGTGCAGACTGTTAAAATCAGAATACCTACCTATAAACAAAGGAAAACACTCAAGGGAGAGTTTAAAACACATTTTGTACTATTTATTTGATCAATTTTTGAGACAACACTAAATACACAAAAATTTAAATACATAACATCTAATTAATATTAATAAAAGCATCACTTAGGTTAAAACATGCGTGAAATATTTTTGTACTATGATATAGGTACATTTTTATAGTAAACCTATCGAAGCCTCACTTTAACTTCAATACAATCGACCAGTCAAACTTAACATTGTACAATAATTATAAAACATCCTTAAATCTTATTGACGGCATAATCAATACATATAAACCCCATGGTTTTATATAATTTTTCGAAATTATTGAGTTTCTTATTTTTTTAAAATAATAGTCTACTTAAGAGTATCGTGCGACCACTACCGATGAAAGAGGTTATTTATTAAATATTTAAAATTGAATAAAAAAATGTTTAAAATCGCAGTGACAATTAGCCGGGGAATGAACCCGGGACAAACTGTATGTGGCCCGGGAATTTCCGGGTCACATATTAATTTTTAAGGGGCCGTTTACTGTCGAAAGTAGTTATACCTTTATTTTAGACAGAAGAATATATACTTAGATACTCAGAGTAATCCGCGCTCGTCCATCTAAAGCTAAAATTACCTATGAAAACAAATATAAAACTGTTTTAATTTAAGATGACTTTCGGGAGCGGACTGCCCCATAATTCATAGCCACCAATTAAAAAAAAAAAAAAATTAGCTTAGTTGAGGAATCGTCTAAAATAATCGCAAAGGATAATTATAATTTACTAAAAAATATAAACATTAGTACCAAAAACCTCTTAGAATTATAGTTTATATAAATGCCACAAGGTGGCGTGAGATCCCTTATTATTGTCGATGATCATTTCAATTACCACCACTCCTCCTCGGAGACACTTAAGAAGTCTATCTTATATTCAAAAATTAAATAAAATTATGTAATAATAAATCTAATAGCCTTATCACCTAAATTTATTTTTTAGTCTATATTAATTGTGTTGACATGATGGTCTCGGGCGACCCTTCAATCGCATGATCACCTTTTATTAGCATAACTATCTTTGGTGGTTTTTTTGGCATGGTAGCCCTGGATGCTTGTAATTGGCATGACATTATTGGGTGGGCTTTCATTGGCGTCATCACCCTTCTATGACTTAATAACAGCCCTCGGTGGGTCATTATTAGATTGCAACCTGCTCTAGGTGAGCTTGCAATGGCAAGTATTTTTGGCGAGAGTATTAAAATAAAATAAAAAAAAAATATACTAAAAATCTGTACGTAAATTGGACGATGCATCCTAAAATAATGGGTCATATTTCGATGCATTTATATATGCTACTTAACTTCAACATAATGTGAATTTATGTTAAACTTATAGAAAAAGTTGATAACGAGATAAAGGGTAGCATTTTTAGAACAACTTATGATTAATAATCGAAAAATAAAAATAATAAATCCTAAAACGATTTTACTGTATAACTAAGCTTGCTTTTACCCCCCTTTTACCTATATTAGGTCGTATTTTTTTTATCAACCCTCATTGTTTATACAGAGCGAACTTAGTAAGCAGTATCATTTTAAGGAATGATTCCGGGCATTACAATATTTGCGCGCGGGAAACTACTCGTCGTTCATTGTCCTCAATACATTTGTAGGTAGATTCGGTTGGTTTCTGGGTGGCAGAATCACCCTTTAACGGGATACTGCTGAATTTAAGTTCACTATGTATATATTTTTTAAATATTCGACTTTGATAAGGAAAGGAAATACACTTCTTATCGCGACACATCGTTATGAGGCGAAGATTCACTGCGTCTTAAAGTTCGATTGGGCCTGTAGTTGGGTCCGAAGTCTACTTCCGACGCGAAGTAGGTCGAATCCGCGGACGGAGAGGACGGCACGTCGCGGTCGGAGGCGGCAACGCTGATTGGACATTTCCTGATGTCCTCGGGAAGGATCTCCAGCTGATTTGTGTCCTCCACCTGCACGGATGCGAGGGGAACGTCCAAGCAGGGGGCCAGGAGCCTGGGACTGTTCGCCAGGAATTCGGCGATTTCACTGGCGTGCGGACGCGTTTTGTATTCCATGTTCCAGCAGGACTTCATCAAGCCTTCCCTGTGGGTCAAAAGTCGAATTACGTAACCACACAACGGTCAGAACTCTATGGGTATGTGATGTTGGGGAGGTAGCATCAGCAGCGAGCGGGAGAAATGTCATATAGGGGCAATAGCAGTGCTTTGGGAGAGTTAGTAAACAGTGTCCAGCTCCGTTGAAGAATATTCTGATGCAATTTGGATCAAAAAGAAGGCAGGTCTACTTCTACCTAAAAAAGGAGACTAAAAATATTACTTCTTAGCCACAACTGTTAGTTTGTAGAAAGCTATTCCTAAAACTAAAAACGGAATTCGCCCAGGGGACTTTTTCTTTTCCTGTAGCTAGGCTATGCAATAAAATAAGATATCCTGGAAGTAAACCCCAATAACAATCAATGAAAAAAACTTCTTTACAACAAGGTAATAATTAAGAGTGTACTCACAATTGAGGTTTCACTCCAGATGGTATAGTGACAGTGTGGCCGGACTTGACATATTCCAAAACTTGATTATTGCTGAGTCCTTGAAAAGGAAAACTGCCAAAGGTTATGATTTCATAGAGCAGCACCCCGTAAGACCACACATCGGATGCTGACGTGAATATCCCGAGTCCCAGGCTCTCGGGCGCCATCCACCTGACGGGCAGCATACCCTTTCGGCTGAATTTGTAGTAGTCGTTTTCGAATATTAATCTAGTCATGCCGAAGTCGGCTAACTTGACTACTCTGTGCGAGTTGAGCAGGCAGTTGCGGCAGGCGACGTCTCTGTGGACGTATTTCAGGTGAGCTAAGTAGCTCAGGGCTCGGGCCACGTCCAAAGCCATCGCCGTTAATTTCTTGCTCGAGACCTCTTCGGACTCTTCGGAATATTTCTGATTAACCAAGTGTCGCCTGGCTAAAAGGTAAGTTTTCAGATCGCCGTAGAGCATGAATTGCATGACCGCGTAAACGGGCTCATTTTTAGTACAAACCGCCAACAGTTTGATGATATTCTTGTGGTCGAAGCGTTTCATGGACTCCGCTTCCGATAAGAAATCCAGCTTCTCTTCAGTGGTCGAGCCGACCTTTAATGTTTTGACGGCGACTGCAGTCCAGCCTTTTCCACTGGGGAAGAATGCCTCCCCTCCGTAGACAGTTCCAAAAGCTCCCTCGCCGAGCTTTCTGTTGATGACGACGCGATCTCGCGGGATCTCCCACTTATCCAAATCGGAAACGTTAGCAGCGAGGAGGTCGATGCCTTTGGATTTCATGTACTCCTCGGTGAGCTGGATGCGCTTGTCGTAACGGCTCTTGACGTAGAAGAAAGCGAAGAGGAGGATGGTTCCCAGCAGTGCGAAGCCGCACACGTTGACGACTATGATGGCGTCGCCGCAGCTGATGCCGAGGAGGTCCGCCAGCGCCCGGAAGGCGCAGCGCGGGGGCTCCTGGAAGCCGTCGTCCGGTCGCTTGCCGCCTTCCGTCAGCCAGACGATGGCCGATTCGTTGAGCTCGAGCCGGCCGCCGACGACCTCGGGTTTGTCGTCGGAAACGTTCGGGAAAAACGTGCCCACCGTGCGAAGTTCGCCGCTGACCCACTGGACGATGTTCACGATGGAGAATCGCGACGGACCGCCCCGAAAGCGAATGTTGCCCGAGACGCCGTCGAAGTCCGTGTCGCCAATTATTTTCACTAGGCGCCTGCGGGAGGAAACTAACTTTACTTAAGTTTTAATATTTTCTAACTTACTATAAAAATTCACTGTAGTTAACTTTCAAAATAATATGTTATCATTAATCATTTATTTATGTATGTTATTATACAAATCAAATACTCTTAGCATACCCGCAGCGAAAAATTGGTTTCCCCACAACAAATAAGCTGTTTAGTGGACGTTCGCCAAAGACGGTGGAATTTCCAGAGACGAATGTCTACTAAGGGTACATTATATACCCACCTATATATATATATAATATAAAAGCCATAATGCCGCGAAATGACGTCGGTGAAAGGCTTTCGATATATTTTATAAGTTTCTTTTGAAGGCGGCCGTTTATCGAGTGGCCCGCTGGAGGTCTGCGCGACGGCCTCAAGGCAAGAGTTCAGCCTTTGAAGTCGCCTAAGGAGATGAGGTCGAAGGGCCTCTCTGCCCGCAAAGAGAAATGCTCCTCATTGAACACCTATTTCCTTCCCCTGACCCGACGGTACTCGAGGGCTTGCGAATGGGGCCTCGATCGATGATACGCTTTTTAAATTATGAATATCTCAAATATCGACTAACGACGAATATATATTTTTTCCTTTGATATTATTTTATACTTTAGTTAGTACCAACGTTTTTATTATTTTAATATTGTATCGCGTACTCTTTTATTTCCCAAATAAAGATAAATAAATAAAATGGCCGACATACAATAATTGTACATACAATAAATTCAATTTAATAAAATAAAACGCTCATACTACTGACAGTAGATTGACTAAATTAGTTTAGAACTGTGATTTTGTTTTATTTCAATAGTCTCTCAATGTCAATATCAGATAAAAATAATTATGAAAAAATTAAACATTAAAACTAACATTTCAAATTTTATAGGTTTTGTAGGGATCACAGGCTAATTATAATGTATTATATTATATTATATGTATATATTTTTAGTATGTATACATTATGAAAATAAATATCTTTTGTAATAGTATGTATTAGTACCTATGTTATTCAAATCTGCTATAATTTCTAAGCATCAAATAGTAATATAACATTATGCAATAAATAAATATGTATAAATATGTTTATATATTATGTATATTATGTGTATATATGTATATGAATATGTGTATATATGTATATATATATTAGAGCACCTCCAAATAAAATATTGAGTGCCTCGAATATTTATTACTTCGATACAGGCATTACGCCTAGTGAAGTGATTATAATCCAATATGCCTGAACCTCTTTTCTATACCTATACAATGTATATTATATTATAGTATATTATACAATGATACTTAAATTAAAAAAAAAAAAGAATTATCTACTTATGAACTATGAACTTATGTAGTTAGAATTATGAACTTTGTGCATACTGTATTGTACTGCTATGGATAAATAAATAAATAAATAAATATGGTAAACTCATCGTATTATAGAGGTAGGCAAATCTCAATAATCTCAAACTTAAGAGTTTAACGAATTTCGCCCACTGGTTATTATTAATGTATGTAGGTGTAATTTTCAGCAACTAGAACATTAGTAAATGATCGCGTGAAGTCAGAAGTGAAGAGAACACTCACTGTGTATTCTTATCGGAGTGCAGATCGGACACAGCCTCCGGCGTTTCCTTGAGGAGGCTGTCGACCGCCAGCGCGTAGGTCCACACGGCGTCGTACGCGTAGCCGGCGTACTCGGACGACACGTCGCCGCCGCCGGGCGCGCGCCCGTGCGCGGCGCAGCGGCGCGCGTAGTGCGCGCGCCACGCGCGCACGCTCGTCGCCTCCTGCATCGGCTGCGCGTCCGCGCCGTACGGCGAGTGCGTCAGCGCGAAGTGGCCGTTGATCGCCTGCGATTTATTTGTTTATTTATTCCTAATGGCACAATAAATCATATAAAAACACTGTTTCAGACTTAGGGTGAAGCCATAGCGAAGATAAATATTAATTTCGATTCATTTAGGGAAGTCACACTTAATCGTATATCAACTCACTTTTAGAATTAAGTCGAACTTAAAGTCGGCCTTAGCTAAGAATCAAACAACCACGACTTAAGCCTTAAGTTAAATTTAAGTCAGTGTTAAAATACGCTGCTGGGAGCGATTTTAGTAAATTTTACTACTGTTTTTATTTCTTCTGGATTTGCATATTTTGAACATCTTGGATTTAAGCAAAACCGCATGATATTTTGTACATAGGCGTAAGCTTTAATTGGCCTTATTATTAACCTCTTGAAAAATGTATATAGTATTAGTACGCTGTATGCTTACATGTTAATAAATAAATAAATAAAATCCTAGTAATCCTACAGCTGACAGCATAACCTCAACTAATCACGGGTTCCAAAACATATTATTACCAAAACTTAAAAGTAACTGAAAAAAACAATTCAATTTAGTCATGCTTAAAAGTTAAGTTGAAGGGTCTAAAAGAGAGAAAAATATATTTTTTAATTTCTATATTAAGAAGCTGCAATTAAATAAAAACTAATGATTGCTTACTAACCGCGCAAAGAGTAAAACCTGACGCTCTATAAAAATACACAACCGAATTTTAAAATCGACCGACAATACGCTTGGCCTTGCAGCATCTTCAACGCAGTAAAAAATCTCATCGGTGAAGTATTGCTCGGCAGGATTAGACCTACTAGGAATCGAGCCAAGGACCACAGCAGCCTCTATGCATTCGATAGATGTAGGTTTTAAGAAGATTAAATGAATGTAAATAAACTTTTGTTGGCGAGACAAACAATAAAGCGGTCAACTTTGGAATGCACTCAAGGCAGTTAAGGAACTTTTACCATTGCATTGGAGTTAGGAATAAAGACGTTAAACGCTGGAGGTTATAAATAAGGGGCGATAAACTTAAAGTTTAGTGGGCCGCGGACGCAGTTATTGTTTTGCGGCCGACCGGCACTGAACGCCTGTAAAGTTCAGCCATGCTCAGCACTAAAACGCATGATGATTTACGATTGCATTCGCGGAGTGAATGTAGGTCATAAATATATGGAGTTCTCGTATGGGGTTCTGCAGCATATATTTCAGATATTTTATACTTAAAAAGGGCAAGGGTTTTTCCAGAAGTCCAGAAGTTTTTCTCGCGGAGGGCATACACGAGGAGTATGGAGTTCCCTCTACCCCATCTTAAGCTCGGGGTCCGGGGAACTAACCTAAACTAGGAATTTTGTCCGCGGTTCATCAAAATTTACGAAGATAAGCAAAATGATGTTAAAATTTATGATGATTGAAAGAATGTCATATAATGTCAGGTACCGCAGATGCGAGTAGTTTGCGGAGGAAGTTGCCGTTAATGACACTTGCAGGGCCTAGCTGTAAGACGTCAGGTTCTGATTAATCATTTACTACTACTAAACGATGTATAGAAGCAGTTGATATTATATATGATAGCTTCAGAGTGTCATATAGCCATTATTGTTTAATAATTTAAGCTTAACAAATTTTCATCTAGCATTTGTTAAATTTTTTGTAGCCCATTTTGTGCTTATATGTAAATAAATTTATTTACATACAAAACTATTTATGTTTATTTAGTTATTTATTCATTATGGTACAATAGGATGTCCGAACAATAAATGATATAGTAACACTGAAAAAAAAAAACCTATAATATAGACAAATTAAACACCAGTTATTTATTGTTGTTTTGAAGTAACAAGGTTAAAAAAAAAACTGTTCTTAGAGCGGCCAATAGAAGGTAGTAGAAAAAATAAAATACTTATTACGTACGTGAGACTTTACCAATAAGAAAGATCATGGGATAAATATCATAAATACTACATACATACATACTATTATTTGTTCATATTATTACATTAATTAAATATATAATTTTGATGTTAGCTTTTCTATAGTAATACACTTGCTCGCCATCTTTTAGGATGCTTCTCTGCCTATTGGCATACCAATATCGGGATATTTTCATATTTATTCAATAAAAGGAATCACATGTTCATTAAAAATGTCACACACATAAAATAAAGCGATATGTGTGTTGAAAGTAGTGCAGCGTTAACCATTGCCAATTTGTTTACATAACGCCCAGTCCTACCCCAGTATTTTGGTTTGTATGGCAACCCCAACCCACGCCACAGCAGCAGGGCTCCTCTGCAACCCGCCAGAGATAGGGAGCGCATAATTGCTTCCGATGCAGTTAGAAAGTGCGCCTGCGGCCTGTTGGCGTCCTTATCAGCGGTCGTATTGTCATTACAATGACGTCGTCACGACGCCCGTAATATGACGTCGATTTTATTCGGTCACGGCGAGTTTTTGTATTACTGATATTTTTTTTTTAATTCACAACATGATAGAAGATACATAGATACATAAATAAATACTTGAATACAAATAGAAGAATAAGAATCAAAGGGGTAAGGGGTAAGTTTGTTTGTTGCATGTAAGGGGTAAGTTTGTTGTAGAATTTTAGCCTCAAATAAGAAATAATGTTACTAAATTTACTTGCGTTTGGTCTTAATTGTTTTTTTTTCTGATGTTATGGTCGTCAATAGACTCGTGTCGTTAAGAGCCGTAACGCACTCGAATTGCATATTATGCATGTTTTTGAGGTCTACTGCCAAGATAGCTTTTCATACCAGGCATCTCGTATATAAAAAATATAATTAGATTAACTAAACGTATTTCTAGAAAACCTTTAAGCTGGTTTTTTAAATAAATAATAAACCAAGCTACATATGTGACGTAAGCCTAAGTTATACATAGAAATGTCCGCAATTAAAATTCTACAGAAAACCCTTAACTTAGATTTTTTTTTAAAATGCCTTATATTTTAAATATAAATAAAAACTGACAAATGTTCATTTTTGATGTTGTCGACGGATGCTCGAAGTGCACGTGGCCGACACCATTTGTAAAGGCCGAATTTCAAGGTCACCTCACGATATACTGGTTCTTAAGTTTGATTTATTGATGAAGAAGTGGCACAGTGCTTCTTGAATCGAAATGTCATACAAAGTTGTGATCCCAAGCTTACTAAAGTATGGCTTACAAGATTCACCGGAGTTCACTCCAACTAATGTACGAATTGGCTTTATTTGTAATCTGAAATCTGTAATCTGAATATACCGTTGAACCCCACACATGAATACCATATTGGAGATGAGGTTCAACGCCGGCAACGCTTCTTAAAAAAACCTGTTCATAAAAACGACAAACTTAAAATAAAGCTTATTTTGAACTGCCATTTTTAAATGTTGGTAAATCAACAACATTTGTATTTATTGGAACATATTCATGGAATTGGAACACAAGGCAAAAGTCGTCGGCCGCAAGCGACCTTGCCGGCCACGCATTTTCCTACGCAGCCGCGAACACAAAATGTACTATACAAAGCATACAGTCGCCCGCAAAACGGCAGACACGCTGTTTTCCACCTTTATTATATCGATCGCTTTTTTTCTGTAATTTTCTTAAACGATAAAAAAACAGTCGATATGAGGGAGGCATTAGCCACCCTAAATATAAATTAATTTTAAAAATTAATCAAAATCCCAACATCGCTGTCGACGAGCGCATCCATCTGTACCAAACTGTGACCTGGGTGAAGGTTAGTTGAGTGGTTCGACGCGGTTTGCAAACTAATTTCGGAATTGATTTAGAAAAGTATGAATAATTATTTTTTCGAAATTAAATATAGTTTCCATAAGACCTGTTTTGAAACAGTAGTGCAAAAAATACACGTCGATAAGAGAATTCCCTAAGTATTTAAATTGACATGGCATACGGCCATACTACTCGGAAAAAGGCTACACTTAAACGTTAAATAATAATCATAATTATTATTAATTGATAAAATAGTACAGCATATTTTGCATCTTACGATAGAAATAGTTAAGGTGATGTTATCAAAAAGACAAATATCTGTAAATAAAAATATTTCTATCCTTAATCTAATGATAAAATAAGTCATTGTGTATCAGCAAGTTTAATATTAACATGTAGTGTCCATCGTACCTATGCTAATAAATGATTAGTATACTTGAACAACAAAAGTAGTAATAAGGTAATAAAAATAACATGAGCACATGGCCCATCTAAATTAGCATTTAGTGGCATGTCGGAATCTTCACCGTAGCTAAGTGATTTGGTTCCTATCGCCACTAGATAATATCCGAGTTGCGGTGGAAACTAAATTCGGGTAATTGGATTATTCCGTTTAAGTATAGTAGGTTCTGTAAATGCTAGTGTGATTTTTTATTTTTGAAATTATATATATGTTTTAAACCATACATTATTACGGGATATTAAACGCGATTATTTATTTACTTATCCTAATGAATTGGATATATACCTTTATTTGTGGGTACCAGGCCACTCAGGAATTGATGGCAACGAAAAAGCAAACAAACTGGCCAAAAAAGGTGCTAGCATGACTATGATAGGCCCAGAACCGGCCTGCGGCATAGCAAAAATCACTACCAGCAGACTGCTAAAACTCTGGGCTTGGAAACAAAGCCAAAAATACTGGAAAAATTGCCCGGACCAAAGCAAGCCAAAGAACTCATAGTAGGATTCTCGCAAAAAAACTCTCTGAGGTATTGAAGTTAAGCCGAAACCAACTAAGGATCCTAACCAGAACCTTAACAGGTCACTGCAAGCTGAATAAGATCTGCACAAATTAAGCTTATCGACCGACGACAGGTGCAGACTTTGCCAAGAGAGCCCAGGAACTCCGTTAAACCTACTGGGAGAATGTGGGCCCCTCATTTACAAAAGGTATCAGCTTCTAGGCAACCATCTCCTCAAGCCAGAAGAGATTAGAACCATCGCACCCAAAAGATACTTAACTTTACCTACAGTACGGGACTAGAGGGCGAACTATAAGTGGATTTAAAAGTACAATAGTTCTGAAAAGGACGCGGTACACAGGGGGCAAACCCCTACATCCACTAACATACATAACATAACCTTTATTTGTATATCCGTTTAATTAGTATATAATATTAGTACAGTCCTGGATCTATACCCTCACGGCCGCACTTGGGCGCCAATTTATATAACGAAACTACTTTAAGATTCACCTTCAGGGAGTGGGCAATAACAACACGAATACAGCCGGGAGAAAAATGAGAACACAGAATACCAGTGACAATTTTATTGCTTTACCGTTACTTTAATCAATAACACAACTTTAACAAAAGACTATGGTTTTCCCATTGGAAGGGGTACGTAAATTGCTGGTGAAGGCTTTAGGTTGTCCCATCCAGTCACTCGGTCCGCGCGCGGCTAATAAAGAAAACGGGGAACGTCCGCGCACGTAAGGGCATGAACCGATCAATTACGCGACGGCACCTTCACGCCTTGAAGGTTGGGGGCACTCCTCACGATTCCTGAAACCATACATAGTAAAACCAAGCGCCCTGCAACAAGCGAAGATTAACCTAAGTTGGACGTCTTACGCAAACAGTGATCCCGTAGCCGAAATAAAAGAGAAGCACTTATACCAGGACTGCTCTGAGGGCACCAACTGCCTTTACCGGTTGCTCAATGGAAAAGAAACTCACCAAGCAAGTCTTCCTGCCGTGACTGTCATACGCCCGATTGGCTGAAAGCTAGTTTTTTTCTTCTTATAGAAACGGCAATGGTAATGTTCGGCCAAAAAAATAATTACTGCTTGACGGAAAGATTTCTAAAACGGAATATTGTTACATTTTTTTCGAACCGGGGCAAAAACTTGACATTGGCGTTTGGTATTAATCTCATAATTAATAAGGTATGAATGCGTTCCTCACATATAATTAGAATACATTTATTTATCCCCACTACGCGAAAGTCCGTTCCCTTATAATGATTATTTATTTATGGAAAATCTCTGTTTATCAATAGTTTACACATTACACACACTGCACGTGTTAAGAATCATCATAGGCTGCGTTTCAAAATCAAATAAACAATTGATACCACGACGCGCAGTACGCATTCCCTTAAATTGGCGCCCGGGGCTAGTGCCTCGGTTTGGCCCCTCCCCCTCCTAGTTTCGGAGATGTATTAGTATAGTACCTTAATTGTAATTTTTACATTTTTTGCACGTTTTTGCATTTTTTTTTCAACAAACATGTAATGTAAATATTGATACAACGCGTGTGCGTTCGACAATCACTATGAAACTGACCATTTATCGCGAGTTTTTAAGGCGATTGTACAGTAACATTAATCATGCTATGCTAGCGTGAATTATGTTAGGATTTGTTTATCTAATTGCAGTCGTAGTACTACATCGCGCGTCACCGACCAAAATATATCACGCGCCAATCAGGCGATCTAAGTCCGCAGTCTGACGTGACGCAACGGAGTAGTGACGTTGATCTCATTCAAGTAGCCGAACGAGCTTCATCTCGTGCGATCTCTAGAAAGCGCTTTAACTTTTTAAGTTGATTTCATTAGAAAAGTTACCTATTACAATGGGTACCATGTAATAGGAATTGACTTGACATGTAATTGACTTCCAGGAAATTTCGACATATCTTCACGTTTCACATCCCCTACAGACCCAAAACCACTCTCAGTTATTTGCCGTTATAATTGCCGTTACTTTAAACCAATCACTTTCAAATAGGTACCTAAATTATTTGATGTATTTCGATTTGGTTAGCTTATTTATCGAACGATATTTGGTAATGCTATTAAGATCTCAAATCTGTGCCAATCTGTCAATTTTTTCACTTTATAATAAATTTTAAGATCATTAGCGTACATGGTTATGATTCGAATGAATCACCAATGTCGCTAATGTAAATATTATAGAGCAAAAGCCCCAGAGGAGGTCCTTGAGGGACCCTGGTAGTGATAATAATAAAATCGGATCTGTGACCATCAAAAACTACAGCTTGTCGCCGATTTAAAATATAGGATGAAAGTCACCTATACAGGTTGCCGTGTATTCCGATTAGAAGCAGTTTTTCCAGTAGAATTGTATGGTACACTCTATCAAACATTTTAGTGAAGTCAGTATATATAACATCGCGTTCGTTTATCCATACGACCTACAACGCAGTCTGTAAATTCAGTCAGGTGTATTAATACCGAACGTTATGTGAGAAATCCATGTTGATTATTATCGATGCAGCCGACAATTGAGGGGTAGTCATAAACAAGTTCAAAAAGCTTACTGAAAACAGGCATTATGGAAATCGGCCTGTAGTTTTAAACGAGGCGCCTTTTTATGAACTGGAACTATGAGAACGTTCTTTCATATTGAGGGAAAGATTCTTTCGCTTAACGAACAAAAAAATAACGGGGTGAGGTCGTGATAATCGTTATTTTGTATTATAAGCCCGCAAGGTGCACCAAGGGGCTCCGCCCCAGCCTGAACGTATTCGAACGTCTTTACGTTCGTGCAATGAACTCTAAATCCCAGGTGAGTGCTCGACAATG
The DNA here is from genome assembly GCA_020383195.1 of Neomicropteryx cornuta. Classification (NCBI taxonomy): domain Eukaryota; kingdom Metazoa; phylum Arthropoda; class Insecta; order Lepidoptera; family Micropterigidae; genus Neomicropteryx; species Neomicropteryx cornuta. The sequence goes on from JAHKQU010000012.1 coordinate 22,471,728, forward strand.
CGAGTTGTCAACAGAAAAGCGACGCGTGTGCGACCTTTGTACACCTTGCGGAGGACCTCACGAGATGTTGTTTCCTGAAATCAATAAATGATTTTAAAGCATATTTCGTACCTCAACCATCTCGTCTAGAGTGCAGCCGGTGGTCTCGTTGTAGTGCGCGTTGTAGTGCGTGGTGTTGTACCAGCGTGCCGACAGCCAGAGCGGCAGGAACCAGACGTAGCCGCGGCGGGCGGTCATGCGCAGGCGCCCCGCCTCGCAGAGGACGGCGCGAGCGGCCGCCTCCACCACGTCCGCGATCACCACACGCGCGCCCTTCTTCTTCAGCCCTTCCAGGTACTACATCAAACAATATTTAACAACCTATGAAAAGCAGAGGAGTTGACCACGTTTATGGAGTTGACCACACGACTATTCAGCTTGTCGAGGGTGACGCTAACCTCAAATGTAAGCTCGCTGAATTTGGGCTTAGCGACGACCCCTAGTGCAGTTGCGGCTGCGGTATTCGTACTGCAGAACACAGCATTTGGACCTGCACATATCTTTTTACTGACTTCGTATCGACTCCCTCCAACTTCGCGGCTTTTAAGGTGTTCGTGAAGAGCTGGTATACTAAATGACAGTCATTGAAGGACTGGGAACCCCCCCCCCCCTCCCGAGGGGCCTGCCGATTTCGCGTAATAGTAACAGATTAATGTAGGTGCGGTTCACTACTTCACCCGGGAAAACAACCCTTTGTTGGTTCGTCCCTCTTACTTTCCAGAGGAAACAGCTTCTTCATCGTTCTGATTCCATCGCATCGTCGCATTAATTTTAGGACAAGGGAAAATTGTTTGTTGTAATTGTAAAACTTGTAATCCTGCATTATTTGGATTTCGATTAAGAAATGTAAAGATAAATAAAAATACAGCTGGCGTATACATTGAAATATATGGAATTACGTTCAATGAGACTATATAGATGTAATTAAAAAAAATAATAATGTGTGAAAACACGGTAAAAAGTAGGATGTATGCTATTAATTATTTTAAATATGAGTTTAGCAAACACATCATACATTTAATATGTTTTTTCTATTTAAATAGAAGGTACAGACCTACCCTGGTCAATGTCGCTTTGTCATATTCTCGGGGAAACTTCGCATTGGCAATGAACTGGATTCCATTTTGCTGCAGTAGCGCTTCTGTATAGGAAATGTATTCCGTGTATTTCTGGCCGTCTTCCGTGAGGGCTGCGACACGCTTCCAGCCCAACCTGTTCAGGAGCGCCAGGTAAACGTGCTTGTACTGATTGTTTTCACCGATCGTTCTGAAGAAGTACGGATACTTGGTCCGGTCCGAGAAACTAGAGCCTTCGGCGCTGTACGATATCACAACAGTCTTGTAGTGCTTCGAGATGCCGGCGAGCGGCTCGACCGTCTCCGAGCAGGCGGGCCCCAGGACGCCCAACAGCTTATCATAGTAATTGTCCACGATGTAGTCGAAGAACGTCTTCATCACCATGTCGGCCCTGCATTGGCCGTCGTGGACGAACAACGTGAGGTTGTAATCGGGCAGAATCGACGCGTTGGCGTTGATAGCGTCCTGCGCCATCCGCGCCGCTATCACGATTCCCTTAGCATTGTAGTCCGCCCCCGTCAAAGGGAATATTCCCCCGATGAACAACACATCCTTATAGGTGGGATACCACTGGTGCCATATGTGCACCTTGTCGTTCATCCAAGAACAGGCGGTGCTCCGGTCGGACCTGTCCGGGTTCTTGTTGTGGTACCTGACGAGCTCGCCGTACTCCTCGCGCGTAAAATGCATTTTGTGCACGGCCTCGAACACCGGCCTGCCGATCACTTTCAAATTGGACCAGGCCAATTTGAGAATTTTGGTGAGCTCGTACTTGCATCCGACCACCTGCGAGGAGTTCATCGACTCGCAGGTCGGCATCAGCAGGCTTCTCAGCCTCGTGCCGTCTAACGTCGAGTAGTCCGAGGACCAAGCGAGGAATATCACGGAATCAGTTTTGTTCTCGTGGGTATATTTTCTAGTCAGCTCGCCGACGATGTCTTCTAGATTCGGCCCTAGCCACATGACTTTGACGAAGACTTTGAGTTCCTTGATGTGATCCATTATGAAACCGGTGGTATCGGAAAATGGCGCTAGCATGAGAGCGCAACCCTTGTCATGGTCGTCTCTGGCTTGGCACTGTTCAGGAATGTACATACCATCTTTGCAAAATGACTCTCGGCAATAATACCTGAAAAGAAGAAAAACAAAATATCAAATATGCTTTCTAAGACTATTTTTTGATTAATGTATTGTTTTTTATTTGGAACCCATTTATTTTGGCTATGGTGGGATATATCATGTAACCCTCTTCGCCTAAGTAGGAAAGACTAAACCTTAAAATAAGGGTAGGTACTATAAAGGCCCTACCATAAGCAACATCGCATTAGCCTTATCGCGCCCTTCGGCATTTCATATACTATAAATATGAAGTGCCGACACACGCGCTAAAAGCTGCTCGCAGGGTCTCACCCCGAAACCTGCTAGTTTTTAATAATCGTAATATCGTGTGCAAATGCCCACGATATATACAAATTTGAATAACTTAAATATAATAATATATATTTGATAACAGCAAATCGATATAAAAATATACTCACTCGTGACTGACGCTATCTGTTGAGTAGCTCTTGATGAAATCAAAATCGAGGCCTGTTATGTCGAAGGCACCGACGTTGCTTTGATTAGCAAAGAATTGCCAGCTAACAAGTTCACCGCCGAGGTGATGGGCGAGGACTTCGGGCACGTACCAACCGAATCGGCTGAGCGGCGCGATTGAGCCGCAGTCAGTTACTGGGTACCAGTCTAGGTGTCCGCGCAGGTCGAATTCGGGCGTGATGAAGACTTCCAAATTAATCATGGCGTGAGGAACACTGCGTAAAATGTAAAAAAAAAACCTTCTTGAAAAAGCTTGGGTAAAAAGTATGTAAATAAACCTAGAAAAGATCGTGTGAAAAGATTTTTGGTTAATTACATAGCTTGGAACATAACTAAGATACATTTTCTTATGCTAGAGTCAGTGAGGATGGTGAAAATTGTCTGATTTTTCTTATTAAGAGGCGTACTGTTTCTGATATGGTATTTTTATACAACTTACACAATCGTCTGGACGCACCAAATATTTTACATAAAATTTCCTTCAGATTCAAATTTTTCTAAATGTAACACAAATGATGCCCGAAATGCTCTGCTCCACAGAATACTAAATATGGACCATTATAATTTTGGTCAAATTTTTCACATCGTGATAGTACAGTATGTTATTTGCGAATGGGAAAGTTAGCACGTTGGTTTAAACACATCACACGCACACATACACACCCCAACCTCTAAGTATACTTTATTAAACACACACATAACTACATGAACTTCCTTAACATTTGCAATATAATTTTAATATTATCGTATAATAGGTTTTCCTATCCTTTTTCCAAATCCTTCGTTCATATATGCCTTATTAGTATATAATTACTTTTAATCAGCCTTAGTAAAGGTATTTTTTTGTGTTTGTATCTTTGTATATATGTAACACTGTAATTCAAATCAATAAATAACCCGCGACCCTTGGATCAATAGTCAAATGGCACTGACACTAGATGCATCTAACATCTAACTAATAAGGGATAAAAAATAAAACTTGGAAAATGGTACCTTGAAAGTTTTACCTTGAAAAGCTATTTGAGACGCGGAAGCGGTGGTTCTCTTAGATACAGTACACACACACACACATACTATCTCTTTTTAGGTAGATTCAATTAGGAAAGCTACCTTTTGCAATGTCATGTTATGACTTCCGAAAATTTCGACACATCTTCGCGTTTCACATCCCCTACAACCCAAAACGACCCTCAGTTAAAAAGTTTATATATATCTATCTATATCACTTTCTTAGGGACACGATAACTGCCGTTATTTTAAACCAATCACTTTCAAAGTTGATACCTATAATTTAAGGGCTTAAAATCTCGGTTAATTTTGTTAATGAGCAAAATCAGACCAGGATGACAGGAATGGAGGGGGGGGGGGGGGGGGGCGAGGAATTTTGCTATGACATTCTTAGTATATAAGATATCGAATTCATTTAAATTTTATATTATTACTCAGATAAGGGCCTAAAACTTATCTAAATAATCTTTTTTTGATAGCATCAATTATTGGGCCCTAGGGGTGGGAAAAAATGGTTTTTCAAAATTCAAAAAATCATACCCCCCCCTAAAAGTGTTCAGCAATGATCTATTGTGTAAAAATTAGCTATTCTAAATTCGTGCAAGTAGATATGTATAACATAGTTTTGTTATTAACTTTAATACTTTTTGTTAGTAGAAACCTATTTTTAGTTTTACATAGTTTTTTATAGATCAATCAAATGTATTTTTTTGTTGTTGTATGTACTGTGTAAAATTGTTGGTTTCTCCAATAAAGATAAATAAAAATAAATAAATAAAAAGGCACAGAATCAAATCAGTTCAATTGCAGGCCTATAATTTCCCTTCAATTTTTGAAACGACATCCCTTACACAGTATAAAGAGGGATTCAGTTCCGAAAGGATTTTTATTTATGTGAAGTGGTAAGATGAGAACATACCCATTCGTCAGCTGATGGGATAAGGTCTCGAAGAGCAGAGAGTTCTTGGTAGTTTCGTCCATGACCAGTCTGACTCGACGGTAGCCGAGGACTTCCTCGAGGAAGATCTTGAAGACATGCGACGAGAGACGACTGCTCAGCCTGCGGGACACCTGAAGGGTCAGGTCGTGCGACTGGCTTTGGTAGTAGATGTTAGCTTTCCGGGTGCTTTCTGTAAGTGTTTTCTTGATTGGCATTATTAGGTCTATGTTTAAATGGTTTTACAAAGGTTTTAACCTTTGTTTAAGTTAGATATATGAGTATTTCAGGTCACATACTTCCGTACAAAAAAGGAGTTCAGTTCAGTAAAAAAAAGATATATTCATTGAAATAACCAGCCGTAAAATAATGTACCTACTTTTGATAATTAAATAAATATAAACGTTAAATATTACTAACATAATGTAAAATATCTTCCTGTGGAAATTTGATATAGAACCGGTTCATCCTGACTTGGAAGTGTAGTAGTATAAAATGTTATCGTGTGCTAAAGTAATTAGGCGGAGAGTAATATTAGTAATAATTCAGACAAATTAACATATAATAACTGGCATAACACGTTCGACATATTTATTTATTTTATTTATGAGGAAGGTCAAATTTTGAGTTTTAACCCAGCGAGTAACAAATTTATATATATAAAAATAAACGAAAACCAAAATACGACAAGCTTATATTAATATTTCGCGTATAACGTAAAAATAACTGAAATCGCTCGAACCATTTCGAAATGAAAATATTTCACACGGAAAACATAGGTATTATTTATTTTTCCTAACTCATACTTAGTAACTTACTAAACTAAACATGGGACCATCCTTGAGAAATCCCCTATCATATGCAAAACAATATATACGAAATCGTTCAAGTCACTCTCCGAGTAATGAGTTACAATTCACGAAAAATAAAAAAAAAATTAAATTCTTACTTTTATTTTTGTCGGTTTAAACGGGCCTCTTTCCAAAACAGAATCAATTTATGTCTAAAAACTTACTTGAATTTGCATCTTTATAAAATTAATTATGCTTCTATAATTTATTTTATGGAATTATATATTCAGACAATATGATATTTACGTCTAAACTTTTGACAAAATGTATAGAAAAATACAGTCGATTCATTCCATAGAAGCCTAGATGTTTAGGAGATAAAACGATACTTAGTATTATTTTCCTTCAGAACACTACAGCGTTTGTATGGAGAAATGACAGGGTTGAGTAGTCCTAATCTAAAACTACATTTTTGTTTTTGGCTAGGAAGTAATAGATTTACTCTTTTTAAAATGTATATCCCTACTTAAATTTGAAACCCGCAATGACTTAATAAGTACTAAAGTCAAACGCACAGCGCTACCTTCCATTCTGATAAAGCCACTAAGTACATCCATCATAACGGCACCCTCTTAACCTTTGGCCATGTTAAGGAACCGCTTTCGGCAGTTTGGCGGGTAGGACGGCTTCCAACTGCCTTTAGGCCGATTTATGTTTGTGGGCGGGGCAGATATCCTGAGGAGCACAATTAACTGGCGTCAATTTGAGAACTTTCTTCTATTAGTCATATAACCGATGATTCTCAATATAATACGGTTATAATAAGTTCAGAACGCGTGAGATATTATACAAATCAATTATATCAAACGATGAACCTAAAGTCAGCAGTATCATTTTACGGCATGATTTTGAGCATAAAAATGGACTTTTGCTTAACTTTTATTCATACAGCTAACAAAACAAAATCTAGATTATGACAGTTTATGCCAATCTTACAAAAAAATGTATCTAGATGCGGATGCCTTCTCGAAGGTGATATTACCGTGCTTATCATTGTAAACACGCAATTACTCACGATAAAAGTTTTAAGGCTAAAGACTAACATAGATATGTTTCTTTAAAATTTCTTTTAATTTATTGTATCAGTTGTTTTTCTTTCATTAAATAAATAAACCAAAGAATATTTTAGGGAAATAATTAACAACGAAACTTGTGCTAAGTTTATTGCCCTGCAGATTATATCCAGATCAGCTCAAATCTCTGATAATTCCGATTTCGCCTTAAGGTCGGATCTGGGCTTAATATTTGAAATAAATTGTGGTTCTGTTGTAATTGTACTAATAGGTTTCTGCCTATTTAAATTATATGTTCTCATTGCTAATTTCCGTCAATTATTGATATTAACGAACCATCTTCGAAGTACTCTGTCATCTACACTCCATTGGCGAACTCATGTTGGCGATGTAGTGAACAAGGCTTGCAGACAATTGCAATACTAAACGTACTAAACGTTGGTTCGTCCTACCCTTGAAAACTGTTCATCAGTGTGGGTTCCTCACACCCGATCACAATGACCATCAAACCTATCTTGAGAAAACGGAAACGTGGGTTCAATTCTTTTCTTTCTATAACAATTTACCAGTGGAATGGTCTTAATAGGTCAGTATTTGACGCTTTTTCTGGTTCCAAGGCTGTTTTTAAGCATTCATTTTTTCTTCACCTACTAAACTCAACAGTATCACCTGAGCTAGCTCCTAAATATTGTAATGGTGTAATAATAATAATAATAACGTTAGAATCATTAGCACTTTCTGCTAAAACGATGGAATAATCGAACACTTTTAACGTAGCTTGAATACCCCTGGAAGCGTTCACTGAGAGCGCAGCCGCGGCGGTAGGTTTTTAGAATCGACTTTGCTTAACGTACTTTCGATGCATTGCATGCATTCGTTCGAATAATTCGTTTTCGAGCGTCCATTAGACGGAAGCGGGGCGACGAGATGAGAATAGGAGGCTGCGAACGTGGAGACGCCATTAAAATGTCATTAGCGGCCCGCGGACCACCGCCAGCGCGGCTAAACCAACTTCGGATCGCAACGTCTCGGATCGAACACCAAGGCGTTCAGTGCGCTTTCACAAGTAAACGAGTACGCTATACGTATTTAATTTGAAATATATTAATTACCCTATAAACCAGGGGTCTTTAAACTTTAAACATTTGGTAACCATTGGATATTAAATCATAAAAAAATATACTCGATTCTGTTTCTCAGAAATGTAATAATCTGCTAATAGCACTTTTTTTACTTGAATAGCTCTCTTATTAGAGCCTTAGGAAAAATAGTAATAACTATATTATGAAGCTGTAATTAAAAAATATATATATATTTTTCTACTGACCGCGCAGAGAGTAAAACCTGGCGCCCTATAAAGCACCTAATTTCAAATTCGACTGTCAATAATAAATTCATTTTAGCGCCTAGTACAAATAAAATAAGTCCTAAGTTATAGACGATAAATGTGTGTGTGCACATATTATCGTAATTGATTCTTATATTCGTTAAAAATGTATGTCCTATAATATTATGTGCAAATAAAATAATTTTTAATCGTATATCGATCCGACTGCGGTTTCATCACGGAAATTCTCAACAAATTATAATACATTCTTGTTTGTTTCGACGCACGGCGTATTATTAAATTATTGCCTTGAACATAGGACAGCGAAGTCATCTTATAAAGATAAGATCATAGTTAACAACGTGTTCCTGGGTAATAGTTGAAAATTTAAAATTGCCAGCTGTTAAAAACCGAACGATCATTTATTTTATTGAATCGTGTTTTAAAATCGGTCGTTTAAAAAAAAACACACGTCAGATAAAATAAGTTTTAAGCCCACGATAGGAATTCCTGTTCCACAATCATAGTCCACAAGGAGTGATCTTTGGCATTTAGAATTAGATTTAGTTACGATAAGGAGTCCAAATTAAGTAGGTAAATATTATATTCACCATCCATAGGTTGGTTATACTTATTTATTATATTTCAGTAAATCGTATTATAACACATGTAAATAAAATAAAATGGCTTATATGGTCTGTGTATATTTTTAAAACTTGTTTCAGGATTGTTTCAGGCATGTCGATTCGTGCGATGTGTGCCGTGATGCTTTGTATAAATGTGGGTAGATACTTTTATACAGTTTGAACTTAAAGTTAACAGTATCCTTTTAAGGAGTCATTCTGGGCATGAACAAGTTTTGATATTGATAACAAAAAAAAAATCCACATAAAAATATAAATACGTGAGACGTCACGCGGTCTAATATTTTATTAGGTGATCATAATCTAAAATGATTTTAGGACTCTCTTTTGTCATTTTAGACCAGTTTTTTTTACTTTATTCACAAAGTTGTTGAACAAAGGTTGTCCGATTTTATGTTCAGAATCACCCCTCGACAGGTTAGGTGCAATAAATCTTTTATATAAAAATTTGCTTCCCAACTGAAGGTACCTACATATTACGCATATAAATATGTCATATAAAATGAGCTGATGAAATCTAGCATAATAAAACCAAACTAAATAAGCAAGGACCAGTTAGTAATTTTTTTTATTACGATAATTGTACGTAAGTCGGTCGCTTGGGATTTTTCGTGACGTAATAAAGACGATGTCTATTATTCGCAGTATTCGCCGTCTCGCCTCTTCTCTCCTCTTTCCTGCGTCCCATAGATGACGTTGATGCATCGTCTAAATATTGACAGGTCAATGCGATACATCAATCTTGTCATGTCACCGCATCATGGATGCCTCTATTTCCATCGACGACTTTTGCCAATGGATAGTGCTGATAAAGCAATCCTCACGGGCCGCCCTTGTTTCATTCTGGTTTTGGAATAATTGCTTATCTCCAGACCCTCCCCGGTAGGAAGAGTCAAAGAAAATAGTCTCCCGTTCTGATGATATCGCTGTTCCATTTATTGTTCTTGTTCTATAATCTTTCCTTTGTTTTAGGGACATTCTAAAAGACACAACCTATTACCTCTTCTGCTGTAAGTATTTAAAAAAAATCGAAATAAACACTAAAAATAATAAATAACAAATAAGAGATGGTAGTAGTCTGTTATGGCGTTTGACTATTAAACAAGCGGTCACGGGTTCGAATTCGCAAATTATAGTTATACCAGTTGTAACTCTTTATTACCACCATCTCCTCTGACACTCGCACAAGCAAAATTGACTTAATTGAGTAGGCACAATATAATTTGTAGATAAATGTGTAATTTGTAATTTCTAGGTTATTGCAATTCTTATTTGATAAAAGTAAGGTGCCGAAATAAATTTTATTGATTACTTTTAATGTCAGTTTATCAAAAAGCATTTTAGTTTACTAAGCGAATATAAAATATAAGCAAATATGTAGCAAAATATAAAATTTATAATTACACTTGTTTAATTATTTTTTAAATGTATATATTTTTTTGGTATATTTAAGCTTAAAATATTAGTATACATTTGGAACTATAAACAAACTCAAAATTAAAAAAATGGTAATTGATTAAATGCTAAAATAATATGTGTTTACAAATACAAATTATTTACAATTATACAAATACGGTTACTGTATAAAAGTCTTGAAATTTATTATCAAATATGATTTATATGTTATGTTATAAAAACATACTTAAAGCAAAAAATGTGTAAATTGTATAACAAAAATAAGCACTTTATCTTTAGGAAATATAACGTGTTTTGATGTATCTAATATGTACAGGCGTTTTTTAAAAAATACATATTTATTTTTAATAATGGTAGATTTTACTATTCCCAGCAGGTTAATTCCAGCGAAGCTGGATCTCATAGCTAGGGCCTGCGACCGCCTTCAGCACCTCATTTTACTTAAATATTTTTATAGCTCAGTTACATTAATAATTTTTTAATGTGGCCACTAGGCTTCTGGAATAATTTTATTGGCAAACGTCTATACGTGTTAGAAACCTATTAAACTGAGCATGCTAGTACATATGTCAAGGCCGTTTCTCCATTAAAGTGAACTAACTGTACTGATAACAGACATTATACCTACATTGAATATATATCTACACGAAGTACAAATTGACTAAATAACAATTGAAAATTAAATGAAAATGACTTCTATTTTATTATACAAAATTCTCTTCTATATCTACAAATAGTTATATGAACTTTCCATAAACTGTATTCCGTTTAAACTGTATATTTATATTTACTTATATAATATTAATCTACATGTTATTTACTTTCATTTATATTATATATTTATAGGTATTTTATTATAATTTAATGATTAAATATGAAATATTTTAAAGTCTCGTAGCTGCGTCAAAATGCTAAACTACTTCTACAAATGATTGGTGTCATCTTGGAACAGCACATTGTGCTATTAAGGTGACGCACACTAATCCATTGCACCTCATTACAGATTACAGTAGTGTACATACAACAATGTATAAGAGTACATGCAATTTAAGTTATAAATAATTAAAATAAATAAATTTCTATGCATTCCAATTTCAATTATATTCTTTTATTCATTCCCTTTGGGGTTTTATTCTTTAGATTTAAAAATAAATAGATGCAAACAATTGAGGGTATGTGTAGACACCACAAACAACGTTTAAAGGAAAATTAATATAAAAGTATTGCTCTAAGTATGTAGGTCGTACAGGGCGATGTGTGAAGATTGTGTGGTTTAACAGTTTATTATGCGAGCGTGAAATAATCATATTTAGGCAAAATTGGCTCTGACTTCTTTAAACAGAACCTTATAGCGAGACTAAATCTCGTGCATGGCTCAGTGCAACGTTGCATTCTCAGCACGATTGGTTCTGAACGCATCTCTGAGCATGGAAAAGATGCTGAAAGTTTTCCGTACTTCTCTCCCGATAGTCCTCCGAGCGTCCTTAGAAAAATATGAAAAAAAAAAATTTGACCTGGATAGTCGACGAGACATCTCCCCGGGGCGGAGTCATCGAGGCCGCTGACGCTGATGATGATGATAGCGATGATGGTGAAAGCAACCGCGGCCGCTGCGCAGCGCTTACCGCGGCACATGGCAGTCTGCTCGGCACCGTTGCCCGCCACGGTGCGCAGTTCTCACCGCCCGAGTCCCATCTTCAGCTCACCATTCTCATCTTCATAATCTGCAATACATTCAGAGGTTCAACTACCTATTTATTTCACTTCGTCAGCTCTCCATAAAAGCATCGGTTTTATATTACGACAAATGCAAATTAAATACTGAAGAAGGTAACGATGAAAGAATAAATAGTGTCTAGTGTTTCTAAAATATCAAAAATATTTTCCTTTTTAGGACAAAAGTTGTATATTTATATAATCAAAAAAATACATCGTCAAATAAAAAAATCAGGTCTGGTATGATAACTAAATCATTACCTGAAAATCATTAGATCTCGATTAGGTATACACGATAAAAGTGCAACCCAAAATATTTAACTAGTGTTAGTTAGGGAAATATTTCAAATAAATATTCACAATATCGGTTAAAATCGCGCAAAACTATTGGTTCGCGTGCGATTGGAATACCCGATAACCTTATTTTTCATTACAATAATTTATTTATTTATTCAATTTTTATAATTACAAACAAAACTTTTACTAGTATATAAAACCAATTATGGATTTCGGTCATTTTACATGCTAAGATTAGCATAAAAATTTGAACAGTGTTCTTAAAATATATATAGATTATTAATATTATATACGGATACAGTAGATTTTTTTTTTTGACGTGTTATGTGTAATTTGTGAGTGATGTTTGGGGTAGTTGTGAGTGTGTGACATTTGTATATATATATTAAAATAAAGTAATAAATTAAGTATGGTTTTAGTATGTATAAAAATAATATATGATGAAGGTGATATAAATATAGTATGTATGTATATTCTATATGTATTTGCAATTACAAGTACTTATATGTTACAATTAACCATTAACAACACAACAATCTAACAATACTATTAGGTTTTATTTGTCTTTACTATTAATGATATTGGAAATCTCTTTTTTGAATGATAATAAGGAGGTATTCAATATATCGGTTTTTGAAATATCTTTATTGTTATAAAGGGAGTAGATACGTGGTATGGTGCTATTGTTCATAGAATTAGTCTGATAACGGGGATATCTTTATTAAATTATTAAACTATATTTATACCACCAAACGTAGTAATGAGGTAATAAAAGTCACAATCACAGCTCATTTAAATTTGCATTTAGTTTAGTTCACCGTGTCCATCTAACTAGGTGCTGAACACCTGTCCTAAGATGGACGATATACGATTAAATAAATTAATAATTAGGGTTATGATCAGAACTGAGAAAAAAAGGACATTAAGGGAGATAAACGTATCCTAATAAAAAGTACAGAGTAGGTAATATAGTATTACAAGAGGGGACGTAAATCTCTCGTTAACGTGTGGTAAGGATAAGGTGAGGATAGAGATGGAGTTCAGATCAGGGTCACCAAGTTGTTTATTGAGTATCACACACTTATCCTAACCGAGTCAGTAGAAATGCAAATAGAAATTAATAAATGACCGGTAATAGCTTTGACCCGATACAAAGTAAAAACTGGTATGTTAGTTTGACTACCTAGGAAGGTGTCTAGTCCGGGAGCGCGGTGAGTAAAGACTGATTACCGAAAAGTACTGTCTTCGATTATGAAAACTAAAGCGTGGAAAGGAATTTATAACTCGAGGACGACGCGACGGCTGATTTGACGCGTGAAATGCATCTTAGCATTTTTGCAGCTCGTGACTTTCAAGAAGGAATTTGCAAACCAATTATGTCTAGTTGCCTTCGACGTCAATTCGTGGCGGCGGCACAGTGTACTATAGTGGAATATTTATAACTGGATGAGTGCAATCAATTTAGGATAAACAAAGAACGGTGTTTTGTGTTTTTAATGTCATTACCCTCACGCAAAAGTGGCGCGACCGTTGAGCGGCGGGAAGGGGTTGGAAAGGGGGGATAGGGGGGTGGGTGGAGGGGGGGGGCATTTTGGCGTACAATGGTATCCGTAAAGCCTTTATTGCCGCCGAAAGCGCCGCGATATGAATGCGGATTGTCAGCCTTAAAAATGGATGGGAAGCCAGCCGTCATTATTTCATTCCCCTCGAACACGGAGCCTTTATGCTAAAATTACGTTTTGGCGGTGTTTTTACGGTTCCGCACTAAATCTTTGGAAGTCGTATAATATCACCAGAATGCCGTTCGTCTGCAGGCATATACACATATATTAATATGTTTACTCATCAAGAAACTCGAATACCGTCGATATAATACATACATAATATATCTATTCTATAGAAGGTATTATTTAATATTATATTATTTAATTATACAGCATTCGTGATATTGGTGTTCAACTCGATTCTAAACTTCATCTTAGTGCTCACATTGAAAGTATTGTAAAAGCAAATAAAATGTTAGCATTTATACCTACATTAAAAAATTTAAACAAACTGAATCATCTATGTATCAAAACGTGAAAAGAAAACTTTGTACCCCTTTTTAAGCATATTGCGGGCACGATGTTTATACGGAGGAGTGCACAAAGTGAAAATGTATCTATGTTTTACAAATACATTAAATTAAATTAAATAAAACGTTCCCACGTATTAAAAAAAAAATATTTAAAAAAAAAATGTAAATACAATCTATATTTGTGTTTTTTTTTTCAACTGTTACTAACATTAATTTATAATTGCATATTTTTTTTGCATTTTTAATTGCATTTTAATTTTTATTCAAATATGATTTTATGTCCAAAAATATAATTCTTCTAATGCCCAGTATAAAAAATATATATATGATCGTCGAATGCGACGGCTTTGAAATAATTGAGAGAACAATAATAACGTCCCCATTCCCGAAGACCTGAGGGGGTGTTTATGTTCCCTATTACGAAACCTCGTTCCCTAGTAAAAAAACTTTATAAAAATGGGAAAACAGATCAACTTTCGCGTTAAAGGACTCCGAAGACAACTAGAACAACTATTGTTCAACAACTTAGTAAATATAGTAAAATTAAATCCTAAAAACATCCTAAAGTATGGTTATCTAACAAAATATCAGACCGCGCGGCGTTGCGACGTAGCCACCCAGTAACCGACTGACATCGCAGGGCACCGTACGCGCGCAAATAATGTAATGTAGGTCAATACAATATCAGCTATTAGAAATAAGGCAATTGTAGTTATATCATCTCGATCATGAAGTATTTTATAACAAATCAGCATACTCACATCCCACTACCACACTCAAAGCATACTAGAGCAAATACTTCTAAGCACATAGCAGTACCAAAGGCAAACAAAAATTTCACAACAAGATTTTTGATGTACCCAGCGCCTCATATTTACAATAAATTTAACCGGGATTGGAATTTAACAAAATGGACCAACAAGTTAAAATTGATGATAAAAGAGTGGCCTCATTGAGCTAGGCCGGTTCAAGTCAGAGCAATTAGTCTCTTCATCATTTGTGTAATCATGCTCTATTGCGACTTACAAATATAGTTTCTTTTTCCTCTTGTATAATATCATTACAACCCTCTCTCTATCTCTCTTTTCATTTCCACAGCGCGCCCTCATAAATACCCTTTCTCTCACATTAAAATGTTAAAATACATAAAAATGTTTTTACTACACTACTTTACGCTACACTACACTACACGACACTAAACTACAGACTACATTTTTTACTATCCTACACAATAACAACACTGTATTTATTTTATTATCGTTAGATATCTCCTTTTATGTTATTTTTTTTCTCTCTCTTCTTTGTTTTTGTTTTGCTTCTCTGAATCTCATCTATATACTTACAAATTATAAAATAAACGGAAATATATGTTCGTGTAAATTAAAAAAAAAAAGATATTAGGAACTTAAGATTTATGCCCTTTCTGCTCCGTATACTTCGCATTAAGGTTTATTTTTATTGGAAACAGATAAATAGTCCATCTTAGGACAGGTGTTCAGCACCTAGTTAGATGGACACGGTGAAGTTTCTGACATGCCACTAAGTGCGAATTTAGATGAGAGGAGATGTATCTCATTTTCTCTTTTTTTTTTCATAGATAAAATGTTTTTTTTTGTAATGATTGTATGTCTAGCTGTAAGTTTTTTTCTGTGAAAATAACAACAAATAAATAAATAAATAAATTAGATAGGCCAGAAACACAACAATACGTGCATTAGACGTTCGATAGAGAATTATTTTTTTATATGGACTTTTTTTGGTTAGCTATATGAAAATTTTTTAAGTTTCATGCCGAGAATCACCCCATAAAAAGACACTGCTGATTTTAAGTTCATCCTGTAGAATTGCACTTTTATGCAAAACCACAAAACTCTGGATTCGAGGGAGCTTTCGTCGAGTGCGCCTTTGGCTGTGTTGGCCGGGGGTGGCGAAGCGACGCGGAGCGTAGTGGACAAACTGACGCATACGTCATAACCGTTACTAAAGTTCAAAGGTTAACGGTATACCATACCGCGTCTCGTCAATTGTTATGAGAGGAGTCGTCTCCGTCGTGGCTGTCAAAGCTTTTATTTAGCTAGCAATGTTTGTGTGTTGGCTTAGGTCGAATCTTGCAAACTGAATTGAATCACTTCCTCTTATCCTACGGAGGTGAAATTTGACATGTTCGGTTAAGATGACGATGCATTTATAAGGCAAGCATCACCTCATTTGTATACGCATTCAAGAAATTATTTTATTGTATTCATTTATCTTTATTTGAAAAATAAAACAGTTAAGTACCAAAAAAATCATATACAAGCGGTGCGCAATAATAAAATATATAAAAGCTTGTTTTTAAAAGTACGTCTGTTGCAGTCATAACTTTAAGGCAAGAAAAAATGTATAATGGGTGGGATTTCGTTGAAAATAACAGAACTACTACTACTTTAAGAAGGAAACACAGTTCTTGTCTCATGCTATCTTAATATCACGTAGCCTCAGTCGCAAAGGTGAAGAAATGCAAACTTTAAATAAATAATTAGTTCTGAAACTCAAAAAAAAGCGCGCAAAAAAATTTAACGTGAGATTTCCCACATTTTTAAACATTACTCTTTTATTATTAAGAATTTTGAAATTCCGGCACGACCTAGTATTTTTCATGTAGAGTCGATTAAAACTTTAAAAACTTAAAATCTAAGATCGTTGAGATCTGACATCAAAAACATTTCGCTATTGGAGTCGATCCATGCGAGCTGCGCTCCGATTGCTAGTGTGGAGTGCAAAAGTCCGCATGCTGACATCCACATCGTGCTACATCACACCACAGTCAGCCCATCGAGAATGACGTCAACCGAACGCACCGAATGCACCACGGCTGAGGTAGAGAGTTTTCCCTCCGACGCAGACTATAAAAGCGGAGGTCGTCCGCTAGTACGATGCGCTACGATATCGAAAGCCCGGTGCTCACCCCACCGCACATTGCCACTTCCACGCGGGTTGGCCTACTCAAAATGTATGTGAGGTCCACCCTCACCTACGCCGCGCCAGCCTGGAAGCACCTCACGTCCGCCACAAATCAGATGGCCATGGAAGCAGTCCAGAGTGTCGGCTTGCGAACGATTACGGGCGCTCCGTACTACGTCAGGAACGAAACCTTGAGGCGTGACCTCACGACGGAAACGGTCGACAAGTTCGTGAGAACACTCGCCCGCAACATGTTGGAAAGAGCCAACAACTCCGAGCACGTCCACCTGCAGAATCTGGCCCCGCTTCACTCCAGACCTCCGGACGTCCGGAAGGCGCATCCTCGCGCCCAGCTGGACAGTCCCTGAAGTCTTCGGCACCGCAACCCTCTCTCCGTCCCCTTCCATTCTCTATTAAAAAAAAAATAGTACGATGCCTATTCCATCCGAGTCTCGCGCCGTCGGTACCTACTCGTCTGCCTGACGTCACGCCAGTCCACGGCCATACATTCAGATATTATATCGAGTATCGGAGTTCTTATGTAATCAGTGGATCAGTAATAAACGCTTTAATAAGTTCTCAGTTATTACATTTATCCCACGGGACCCCACACGATGGGTTCCGTTACACTAGTAATAAGTTCTGTTTGTGATTATGTGAATTAATACTGTTGAATTTTTAATAAGAAGATAAATAAACGCTTTAAGGATGACATTTCGGATTTTCGCACTTCCGTAGTTTTCATATTTTATAAACATTTCACGAATCCGTAGATAGCAGGTCCGTTGGCCATTTGCTATGAATGCATTTGCTATGGAGGCTGCTCTTCGATTTTGCGCGGGAATTATTGCGAACGGATCGCTCGTTTCGCTTTAGTGTTATTGCCAAAAAATTTGCACCGCAGCGGCCATTGCTTTTTATGGGATATTAATATTACACGCCATTTTCAGAGGCTGCGAGCCGTCCAATGTCCATTGGCCGCCATATTAATAATGCCTGCTTCGCGTTTTATTTTGGCGTCCTTTATTCGTATAGTTAAGGCGCATCCTATGCCCAAATATTATTCAATCGAGACATTGCAACGGATAGTTTTTGATCATGCTAAGTCGACCTTAAATCCTTAGCCGTAAAAGTGTTGATCGATTCTCATTTTAGTAACTTTTAATTATTTCTAAAATGAGAAAATAATTCAAAATTGTGGTTTTGTTAAGAACTACACAATTATTTTGTCTACAATATGCACTATTTTTCGGGTAAATCGTACGCTGCATTCTCGAGCGCGGAGCGAAAAATAAAAGTGAACACATTTTTTTATTATATTTATATTTCAAAAATTAAATCAATTTCGAAAAACATATCCCCCAAGAAGTACAAGATAAGTCTACAGTGTATAATCCACTCGTCTAAATACTTAGTGGTTGAGGAGTGGTGCATCACCAAAAGTGTGGATTTTTTGAAGATACTATGGGAGAGATATTATTTGTAGAGAATTGTAGAGATATTACGCTCTGTAAAGAATGTTCTGATACGAAAAATCAGTGATTCCTAATACTATTATTATTATTAGTATTATTTATTGTATTATAGATAAAGTAATAGTGTAGTTCTTAGCAAAATCACACTTTTAAATTTTATTCTGCTTTTAGAAATAATTAAAAGTTACTAAATTTGGAAATAATATATTTCGATGAGGCCGTAAATTATCAGTCGGACGCACGCCGCGGCAACTATCGATCAACACTCACGGCATTTGCATAATCAAAAACAATGTTTCGATGTCTCGATTAAATAATATTCGGGCATAGGATGGGTCCCAATAAAAACCATAAGGGTTAGTATGTTGTTATGAATCACCTGGAACGTACTGGCTGGCCCTATTTTTTGTTGTTAGGGTTTCTAATTTCAGATTTCATCTATTTTTTTTTCCTTTGACAAAGTTTGCAATACTCTCTGCAGATAGCACGATTGAACTTATAGCGTGCAGTGCATACCTATTTCATTTCCTTAATGTATAGTGCAATAAATTTCCATAACCTGTTGTTGAAGGTATGAACGCATTAAATACATCTTTACGCGTGTAAAGAAAATGTGACATATGGTACATAATGAACTGCTACATTTCAAGGTTATTTAGTACTACGTAAGGTTTATATACTGGTATTTCAGGCATGTGCAATAGAAACATTTGCGTCCATCTGATATCACAATGCCGCACAAAGCCTGGCCGTTAACACTCTTCGCATCATAAATTATGGAATTCTTAGTTGGGGAGAAGAGATCGAAGTAATCGTAGAATTATTAGATTTTTAAAATATTGCATTAATATGTAGCAAGACCTCGACCGTTAATCTGTACACTGCGCAAATATTATTATTTGCGCATAGACATACACTCAACTAAGTGCAACAAAATATCTATCAGTGTGACTAAAGAAGACATGAAACTACATGTGTTAAGTGATCTGGGTTAGGTTAGGTTAGATTAATTTATGATCTAGATGTACATATAGATCATAAATTAATCGGCGATCAACGTGTATCCTATATTGTTGTCTTTTTCGGGGACACAGGCACACATATCCCTATACTTTGCGTACGTTTGCAGTCTGTTAGAGTTTGCATCTCCTCTCTGGTCTCTGCAATATGAGTGGACTTGGAATTTAACATATATGACGAGATGGCTAATTATTTTCATACGCAAACTTTCGAAGACCGAAGTACTATAGCGGATATGGCACTTCTTCATGATCTCATACATAACAGAGTAAACAGTCCATATTTGGTGTCAGCCCCTGTTTCAGGTGCTAAGGCGTAAAATAAACTATGCCAGAAACTCTGTTCTGTACCGTTTACACGATGCTTACAACACCAAATTCAGCGAGGAGGTTCATCGTGTACACAACACGTGTTCATATATACAACCACGAACGCCCTCACTCACATTTTCCTACTATACACATCACACATACACCTTCTAAAATATAGTTAAGCTCAACTTTATACTAATTCTAAAATAGTATATTTAAGCATAATTATAAAACTTCTATTTACAATTTATAAATATAAAAGATTGTGTAATTTATCTTTTCAGGCGATTTGCCGCTAATAAAAAACAATCATCAAATATAAGTCAAATAACTTTACAACTCAATTATACAATTATATATTTTCTGATGTATTTTTAGCTATGTAATACGAGTATGAGTAGTATAAATCTCGAACACTCTAGGTATGATGTATTTGGTCAATTTTTGTGAAACAATTGAAAATTGAAAATTGTCATTCCTATGCATTAAGTTGTTCTTGGAAATAAACTTTTACTTTACTTCAACAAAGTTTTATATACTATTGTATATGCCGTAAGCTATAATTGGCCTATATATAACCTAACTCTTTGGATTAAAAATGTATATCCTACTATTTCGCTATATGTTTACCTGATTAGTAAATAAATAACGTTTTTGCTTATTGATCAGAATATTTGTTTGCCGGAGAAGGAGAGATGAATGATTTTATGTTGCCCGTGAGTTTATGTAAAACGCCAGTTGCAATATATTGCTACAGCCCTAATTCGGGGCCAGTATATACAGGATTATATTATACTTCGACGTACATTTATGCAGTTGACTGTATTAGGAAGTGAAGGCAACCCGTGCACAGAATGGCGCCTGCACTAAAATCTAATTAAAATTCAACAACAATGGCGCGTCCCGCGAAATATTGTCATTGTGGGCTGGTGGAACTTCTACTTACATAATTTATAAAAGTGTTTGGAAATAATTATTTTGAACTAAATTGTATTTTTCGATTTTTTTTTTAGAATTTTGCTAAAAAATGAAATGTGTGTTAAAAATATAAAAAAATAGGATAATTGAGTACTTATTTTTCATTCGGATATTACGTTTCCAAAATTGTAAAAACGTTTTATTAACTCCCAATACAAACAATATGTGTGGCATTGTAGCTCCCAAACGGATGAAACGACTTTAAATATTTTTTTTTGTTTGAAAGGTGACTTGATCGAGAGTATTCTTAGCTATGATTAAGAAACTCTGTTTGGCCGTTTGCGTATCGGAGTTTTTGTATTTTTTTCGAAAGCAAATTACAATTTGAAGAGAAAATTATTAGAAGACAGAAAAATCAGAAATTTTTATATCTGACAAAGGAAGAAACCTTATAGCTTCGACGCTGCCTGAGGTAAGATTCTTAGCTAAGACGGACTTTATGTTCGACTTAACGTTAAAAATGAGTTGAATGTTTATCGGTTAAGTCTGCCTTAAAATTTAGGTTAGTCTTAAGTAGGACCTGAAATTTCGGGCCTAAGAGTAATGTTGTAACTAAACCAAAACGACCAAGGTGATACAGAGTTTTCTTTACCGGAAACAAAGAGATCGTAATATCTCTTAGCTGCGTTGCTGTAAAATGTTGTATCGCGTTGTGTTGTCTCCGCCTGACCTACGAAAAAGCTGGCACAATAGCAGAATCCCTGCTCATCCAATGCCGACGGTAATCGCTGCGACTCGCGGATATAAATAGCAGGACAAAGAGGTAAGACCGAGCGAGTGCGGGCCGCGTACAGCGGACTGGACTAATTATTTTGCGTGCGTGTATTCTTGTCCCAAGTTACCCTTGTAAGGTCGACGGCATAAATCATGTTTGTCTTTATCTAGCTAAGTACATTCAACTGCATAAGTCTACGCACAAAATATCAAATAAGCGTATACTACTTAAATAAGCATAAATAAAAAAATCTCTTTATTTATTTCAAGACAAACAGTTTATACAAAATGAAGTTACAGTAAAAAACAATCAAAACAAAGCTAATGAGAGTTTCCTCAAAATTTAAAAAAATATAAAAAATACATCCAGGAACGA
The DNA here is from genome assembly GCA_020383195.1 of Neomicropteryx cornuta. NCBI lineage: Eukaryota > Metazoa > Arthropoda > Insecta > Lepidoptera > Micropterigidae > Neomicropteryx > Neomicropteryx cornuta. The sequence goes on from JAHKQU010000012.1 coordinate 22,493,542, forward strand.
GGTTGGGATTAGGAAGTAGGAGGGGTTGGGGAATCAACATAATTACCCGAATACAAAATACAGCATAACTTTTTAAAAATAAATGATTATTACTCTAGGGTTAGAGCTAGAGTAGACGGTCTCTTGAATTTCGGGAAGGTACTCTACTCTTCTGTCAAAGAAATTTAATACTTAAAATGAATAAAATATTTTTTCCTTACTAGCAAACTATCTAGCGGCGACGAAACCGCGTTCATTCACAGCTATAGCTACAGGAGTCGCGTTCAACGAAGTCGGAGGTAGACACGGAAATCTCGTTATAGGTGACGGGCTCAGATACAAATCACGCCGTTATTTTGTAGCCGTTCAAGTATTACGCTATTTCGAAATAGCGTTTAACGTAACCCCAGTTATATGATATGCTATAGTAAAAACTACACATTAGTACTTCTTTTTTAGAATCTATATAAAATTGATCATGCTTTAGATACATTAGAGAATATTTGTCACTCACGTCGTTATTAATTAAGTAATTCCCAGTTTATTTTCTCATTCAAATCATTTATCAGTTTATCTTATATTGAATTGAGGTCGCCGTGAAAAAAATCGTTCATACATCCGTTTAATCTATTGCTTGGAAAAGCTTGTGTGCGAAGTTCACAAATAACACCGTTCACTGTTTTACGCGGAAGTAGGGAATGACCCTGCTCTGCGGGGAGTAGTAACAATAGAGTCTTCTGTGCGCGTTGAACATACGCTGTACTGTGTAGGGTTGCCATATAGCTCTCAAGGTAAAATACGGGCTTCCCCGGAATGTTTTTTAAAACTTATCTGTAACGGCAATTTATTCAACAAATTGTTCCTAGAGGTGGATGTTTTCTCGAAGGCCACAGTTTTTAAGAATTCTGTAATCACTCTTCTGAAGTCTTTTCAAAACTCAGCATCCTGAATTCGGCTCTCTTCATCGTTAACCTTAATTCACCTCATAGCCACTCAACTTGCCACTATTTCTATTTTTATTTTTGCCACTATTTTTAATTTTACTTTTGTGTAGTTAGTTATGCTTGCAATTGTATACACTTAACCATGATCTTAATGTCAGTAAATTTATATAACTTAGCATTAGATATGAAATAAATCACTCTATATGTGAAAAACTTGTAAGGATGCAAGACTAACCTAAATCATAAGTTTTTCTAAGATTTCATCTCATCTCTTGTACCCGTTGTTTTTCCTCGATTAAATAAATAAATAAAATAAATTGTACACAATTCACTTTTAGCACAAAAAAAACAGTATTTACCACCTTCAAAACTTAAAGATTTAATATGAAACTGTATTTCAAAAATATAATAATCTTACAATATCTTGCACACAAAGAATATTTATCTTCAATAAAGTATAAATTGCCACGAAGTGGGCTGAATTAGTATGATTGCCATCCGCAATTATTGACTTTAAAAGTTGCTTTTATTAACACATATAAACTGGGTAACAGAGTGATTTACACCAACTCTCACAACACTCAATACATCTTCATTATTTGCGCTTTGACCTAAACAATAAAACTGAGATTGATCTTTTTTCCATCGTAATGATAATGAATGCATTTGTTATCGAGTTACTCAACAACAGTGGCGGCTACGGCTAGTGGTGATTACATATTTTACACTATTTATTAATCTGTCCGACAAGTAAAGTTACCACGAATACATTACAATTAGGTTGTATGTTATAATCATACGAACGGGCCCCGATTGCTCATCAAAGTTTTATGATTTAATTTATTTATATCGTCATTTGCATGCACTCGTATATATAACAACAAATAGTGTTTACAAAATAAATACATTGTTATACATTATACATTATTGTAATTTATAATCACCTGCAATGGATTACTTTTGTGCATCACCTTAATGGCATAATGTGCTGTTCTAAGGAGACACCAATCATTTTTAGAAGTAGTTTAGCATTTTGACGCGAGCTACGGGACTTTATAATATAACATTTTATATTTAATCATTAAATTATAATAAAATAACCATAAATATTATTTGCCTATGCGATTAAATTCAATAACTGTAATGAGACGCTTAAGATGAGGTAATAACTGCGATTAAAATTCGTTGAAAAATTAAATGAACTCAATATGAGGACTCACTATCAACATATGGACATCAAATTTTATGTCACTAGAATCCACCTACAAAAATGCAATATATTTTCTATGCCCGATTTTTTTCTTTTGTCCTGAGGATGACTTCACAAAACGATCCGCGTTCCAAACCATTTTTTTTGTATATAACATTTCCATATTTCACGAAACCGGACTGTATAATACAATACATACACCTAAACCTGTTTCAAACGACGGTCTTTAAAATAGTAAAAACCCATTAAAATCCATCCATTAGTTCCCAAAATTTGCGCTAACATACGCTTTTACAAAGTATTACGGGTGACTACCTATGTAGAGATAGTTTATTATGTACATAATAAAAAATGTTACGATTTAAACACTTACCAAATCTGGAAAGCGGCTGCGAGTCACACGCGTATAAATTTATTTTATGAACACAAACAGTCGACATGTCACATGTGATAAATGAAACAATACCTCTCTGAACTTATAATGCACTTTTCGATAACCCACAATTTCTATCCATAATAATTCTCCTTGTTATCAGTAAAACATTTATTAATTACTCCGACTTAATGCAAACGATAGTTTTATGTAAAAGTAGAACGTTGAAAAATTAACTTCAATTATTCAAAAATTACCTCTATGTTGACTGTAAACAAATTACATACTGATTTAGATAATTCATATCACTTGATTGATACACACGATTAAAAAGATGCAGTTATAAAGTAAAGTATCTTTTGTAAGAACGCGATTATTTTATAACCAATAACCAACCAACAATCACGCGGTGCATGCGTTCGTTCGCACGACGGACGTGCAGCTTTCGCGAACTGTCAAGCGAAATTGCAAGCGACGAACGAGTCAAACGGAATCACAGAAATTGCGTTAAATATGACCTCGTCGAAGTTCGCTTTTTGCTAATTTGTCTTCCATATTGTGTAGGGCTAATTTGCTATATTTTTATCGATGAAAAATATTGCAACCGTCTACCAATAAGACTTGTATATGAATACTAGGAATGATATGTGCCCCAAATAATGATTAAAATTTAAAAATGAAAATTTGTTATTTAATTTCAATAAATCTTATTATTATTAACATATAAATATAACAAAGAAAGTTATTACCTTTATTGACAAACATCGAACTAGCGCCTTGGCACGTTGAACTTCAATTTTTCGCAAATGAGATAACATGAAGCTAGTATCTGTGATGGACTTCAATAACACTACCTTCATTACAATAACCCCCTACCGAATTGTCATGCGATTTTTTGACAGGAAACTCTCTTGCTACACATTATTATAATTTCTATTAATGTGGTTTTTAAAATTGCTAGGTACTGGTTAGGTTAGACAAAAATTTTATTAATAATCTTATATTTATAAAAACATTTTTCTTGAATTAATAGAGCATACACATCAATTAGAATATATTATAAATTATTTATTTATAAACATAATTTGCATGCTTTCAGATATATTTCCTATATTATATCCATATCTATTTATGATTATAATACGTGGATTTTTCAAATGTTTCAACGCGGTAACATTTTTATAACATTTGCAGGAAATAAATAAAAATTTTTTTTTTATGATTATACCGCTATCACACTATTCTACACAATATAGGTACTTTAAATCACTATGGTTTCACTACATTGCATGTGCATTCCACTTGTGTAATAATGTTTTATACAAGTAGGAATATTTATATTTAATTTAGGTTGAATAATGTGAATTGAAATCAATTAAAACGAAATGACCTATCAGTGACAAAGTGAGAAAAATGTTAAATTTAATATTTATTATTTATTGTAATAAATCTTAAATGACGTTGGCAAATAGACGTGATAGTATTTGATTACTCTTTGTATCATTTGGAGATTCGGGTGGTTTGTGTTAAATCAAATATTCATAGAAAATGGTTAGGTGCTGATGGCCTTTTAAAACAGACTTGATCTAGTACTTAGTAATCTTGTTTTAAGGAAAACTAAAAAATCAATTAAAATAAACCAATTCAAGTGTTATATTTTTACACATCTTAATTCAATTCAATAATAACAGTAGGACGGAGTAAAAAAAAAACTTTTATGCATCTGAATATAAAAATATTTCATAATTGTAAAATTTTCAGTCTAGTAAGAAAAAAACGAATTAAAATATTTAAAAATATTATTACAACACAGGAAAATTAATTCAAGACATACCCTGTTTCGGGCCGTTTAAAATACTATTAAATATTTACCTATATCTGCTCGAACACATTAAAAAAGTGTAATACTATAGAGATATTGAGGTCTTGTATTACAATAATACATTGTATATTAAGAATTTCAGTTAGGTACGCCTTTGCATTCATACACGCGAGAAAGTGGTAGTGTTACATTGCTTGTGTAAAATGAGCGAGAGTCCAAAGTGGCCTCTGCGTGAGATGACCAGGCATATATGACCTTCCTAGCACTGGAGGTGGTCTGCGTGTTATAAAATGCAACACCAGCCATTAGAACGAGTTCTCCAATGACAAACGAAATCAGGACTAAGATTTATTCACAACATTAAATAAAACAGACCGTCACTATAAAAAGCCTCAAAGGTGAAAGTTTATTTTCATAGTGTTTTTTTTTTATCTTTCCGACGAATTTAAATACAGAGAATTAAAGAGTCCGAAAAAAAATCCTTAAACTATAAAACGTAATATATTTATTAAATGCATTTTAATTTTGATTTTTAAAAGATTTGACTTTACACTTTTTTACTTCCTAATTAATGATGTTTGAATAATATTATAATAACGTGAGGTAATTAATACAATTAAATGTGGGTAAAATTAATACCCTATTTTGTCATTTCTTTTCAAACACATTTATTTACTTTCTTTAATTTTAAATGAAATAGTCAGTGAGTAGTATAATGTAATAATAGCTAGGACCCTTTAAAAAAAAAAGAATTAATAACTCCTAGGTCATACGCAACTATTTTGGGCCCTACTCAACTAAGCTAAATGACCTTGTGCTAAAGTAACGGGAAATGGACCGTTAAAAATTCAATATATTTCAATACATATATTTTTTTATTTATATATTTTTTTTAGTAATTAATTACATAACAAATCAGAAGGCGGAAAATCAGTGCAGCCTAGATGCCAGTCGCTTGTTGTTGACATTAATTGATATTGAACTATTACTATGGCTCTGTACATGTATGCAGTTTGGTTTAATCTAATAAATAAAAAAAATATATATGTATGAAATCTTTGTGGAAAGATCGCCGGAGAAGGGATAAAGAGGTGTACAGACCAATGATCTTTTAAAACTTATAGATACGGCATGTAATAATATGATTCGTTGAAAACAAAACCCGACACCGCCGGCCATTTTTTAAGCTAAAAATATGGCTTTATTTTAATATATATGAAAATCATAAGATGTGAGTATATTTCGTATTTGTTACACATTAACCTATTTTAGGCATACAAACAGTACAAATATTTTTAGATATTTGGTTTGTAAACCGTCATAGAATTTTAGAAGTGTTTTTACCGATTTGGTTTTCTCCTGAAATTTGATCTTTTAGAGTTTTATGTTACGTTTGATTTGTACATATGAAAAGAAGGATTTATGGTTTTATGCTATTATGAGATTAAATTCAGCAAACGGCATCCATGGCTGGTGCAGAATAAAAACTGCTTCCGGCCACCCAGTCTCTCATAGTAAACGCAGGACACTCGATGCTTTAAATACGTCGCAAAGCGCATAAAGTTCATCTGAGAAAAGATTCAACAACACATTAGGTGCCGTGTAACGCGAGAGGGCTTTGTGCTCGACTGGATATTATGAATATAATGTTTTATGGGTGCCTTTTCGAGCGAACGAGAACTCAGGGTGGTCTGAATTTCGACCACTAGATATCAGGGTGCGGGGGGGGTAATATTTTCTAAAGTGCTAAAAAGTAAACAGCGTCATCTGTGAGCGAAGCTAAAGCGAGCTCCCACTCGTGACTACTAACATCAACGTTGCCACCGTCACATTCTTAACTGCCATATAAAAAGAAGTGAAATTGCCGTATTGATTATAAAAAATCCCTTTCGGAAGTAGATTTCACCGGATCAATGTACGGAATTGTACGAACTTGTATCAAACATTCCTAGCGCATCTTAACACGTCGTACCCTTGCCCAGCGTATTCTAAATCTATCTTTATATTGTGCCATAAGGGTTGCTCGTATCAAAAATTGTTTCAAACAAAATTTGTAGGGAAATTATAGCCCTATAATTTACATTTCGAACTAATTTGATTCTAATTGATTAAGGGAGGTATGATTTTTTGAATTTTGAAAACCCATTTTTTCCACCAATGGTTGGTGCTATCAAAAAAGATTAATGGGATTAGTTTTAGGCGCTTCTCTGAGGAATAATATAAAATTTAAATGAATTCGATATCTTATATACTAATAAAGTTATAGCAAAATTTCACTTTTTCGAAAAAACCTTTCCTTTCCCGCCCCTGGTCTGATTTTACCCAACTTGTGTAGCTGCAATTGCCGTATTTTTTGATACGGTAATGAGAATGCTGCCGTATGCCGTTTTATCTAATTAAAATGAATTGAATCGCCGTACAATACGGTAATTGCCGTATCAATGGCAACGCTGACTAATATAACAGCACCCAATAGACTGCTGTCGCTGTTAATAATCTATCTACATACGTCTATAAAACAAAGTCAGGCTTGTAACTCAAGAACGGCTGGACTGATTTTTATGATCTTTGATTTTTTGGATTTGTCTTCGCCTTGAATTGCAGAATAACTATTAAAACATTGGAAAAATTCAGGCAAAAATATTTATAAAGAAAATTAATTTTCTCATACATTTTGTATGGAACCGCTTTGTATTTTATTTTCAAATGGTAAGTTGCCTTCGAAGATGTTCACTTTGTGAGGTTGTCACATTTGTCATTGTGCGCGCATATCCAATTAATTTCTTCATTATGTAATCATGAATTGTGTGAAAACATTTATTGAACTTAATTAATTTTGAGTATTCTTAGTAAAAAACTGAATTTAATCCAGTTAATAAGTTAACAAAACATTTATTGATTCTAGGCGGTACAAAGTATGCTGGGTCAGCTTGTATAATATAAATATGATATCCCGCGACAATGTCTGATCAAAAAGCAACCATTTACCGATACATAATTACTTTTTTACCAGTATATAGGCCTGAACTATTTCAACAAACAATAAACAATAACAAGAAGATGTAAAACAATAATTATATATTTGTATTGCTTTGGCCTGGACTCTGTCTCAGTATCGGTATAGACCGATACTGAGATAGAGTCCAGGCCAAAGCAATACAAATATATTATTATTGTTTTACATCTTCTTGTTATTGTTTATTGTTTGTTCTGTTATTAAAAAAAGATTATAAAATATTTTAGATTTTTAGGTAGGTATTTCCTACTGGTCGTTCTTGAACACTTCGTCATCTTTTTTTTTAAATCACTTCAGTCAAATCCCATAGACTGTTATAACCTGTACATATATTACGGAGACAAAATTATTCAAATAATTTTTGATAAATGTAATTCGTAAAACGACTATTTAAAGTGTCTCCGAAGTTTTTAACTGCGATGTTTTTTAATTTTTTTAATAAATGTATACTTTACTTATTAGTTCTAATATTTTTGAAGCTCACAAAAAATACCTCGGTGAGTGAACACACATATAATAGTTCTATATATTTAAGTAAATGTAGTAATTATTACATTACTAGATTTAACATTAAAGAAATTATCGAAAGCATATGTGCTTTTTATACATCTACTCGATTACATAAAAGCAGGGTTAGAACTTTCCGATTGGACAGCAAAATAGAACTTAATTATCGGTTTTTTCTGTGGCGCTCGTTGAAATAATTCGTCCGACAAAAAAAAATCGTGAAGAAAAGCAGTTTTCCAGGATTCAACCTTTTATTTTTATTTACCTAATGGTGAATTATTAACGGTCTAAAGCTCAATAGCGTCATGATTTACTCACAGCTTTAATAGTTATTGTTCGACAACTGTAGTTTTACTTGAAAAATAATAGAATTCGAGTACCTAATATGCCGTATATTTATTTAGAGTACCTAATATGCCGTACATATGTTTAATATGCCGTACAATTATTTCGAATACCTAATATGCCGTACAATAAACGGAAATCATAGTTATAAATTAACATCTAAAGCAGGAGATTTTTTCCATTCCTTTTTAATTGCTAACGCTTTATTTATATTGACAGTGGTAATATAATAGAAAGTACAGTCTACCAAAGAGTAAACATTGGAGATGCAAGTTAATTAGATTTTTGCGTCTGAATTCACGTAGCAATGAGTGCTGCCTACGCAAGTGAGGTGGGGGGGGGGGTATATCGCATAAGATTGGTAGCCATGACACTGGTGTTAATTACACCATACTAGTGATGGTTCTCATGGTCGTATTCACTAATTTACCAATACACTAATATACTAGTACACTACACTTATTATCAATAAACAAAATACCAATCCATGATATACTAACACACTAATATACAAATATACTAATACTAATAATATTGAAGATTTTGTTTTAAATTAAAACAACTTCTATCCAACAATCGTAAGGATGCTCCATGAACATAACAGGATAGAGACATGTTTTTAGAACAGGTTGGATCATCTTGGAACAGCAATCTATGATGGACAGGCAACGCAAGAAATCTATGTACTGTGTTTGTAAAAAGTAATACTTACATAAATAAAATTTTCGAATCAATTATTTTTTAAATATATTTACGCATGAAGGATTAAGGATATTGAAATGATAGTAAGGTAACGTTATGTTTTTTTTGCAGACCGCCCAAGAGATAGATTTGCTAGCACCTTACGAGCCCGAAATAACAAGGAATGTGTACAACCTAACAAAACTGGGCGGATTGCTGAATGGCTCCGAAACGATAATTTTGTATGACACCGATGACGAAAACGATAAAATAATAGATCTCGAGTTCAAGTTTCTACTATTGAACAGTACGGATCATCGGACGGCAGACGGCAAAAAGAACAAAGTGGGTTTCAAACCAAGAACAGGTTCAGTAAGTCTTAGTATTATTCCCGACAGAGGTCCCACGGGAGACGAACTCAGAAAGCGGCGCCGTATATCTTTCGAAGGTCCCCTGTTTACTGATCTCTTCACGCGAACGGTACCATCCATGGGTGATCGAGCGATGCCATTGGACTCAACGTTGAAAATCGCTACCGCTGACGTTAAAGGTGTATTTCTCCATCGGTTTGTGGTTCAAAATTCATCGAACGACGAACAAATTATACGCATTAGAAGGAAAAAACGAAGGAAAAATAAATCCAACAGAGAGAAGGAATTATCACAGACGAGTTCACACTTTCAAACTTTGACAGCGATTCCATTAAATCTAACACAATTCAATTATTCTGTTATGCGTCCAGATGAAAATACACCCAGATGGGAAACAAGAAATAAATACACAAGAGACAACAATGTGGTTTCTAGTGATAATATTAAGTTAGTATTAAATAGAACGAAGCTAAGGGGTAAACATAGGAATCTCGACAGACAATATGTTTCTGAAATTATAACAGATTATATGTACAATTTTAGCGGTGCGACGGAGAACATTTATTTAAGAACAAGTACTATTGGCGGCATGTGGGAAAATAATCATGACAGTTGTAAAAACGCATCCAAAAATTGCCCACAATTTAAAGAGATAACTTTTTTACATTCCCTAAGCGAAGAAGTGAGATCAGATTATTTACTTTAATACCTAAAATGATAACATTTCGACGACACATTAAACTAAATATTTATTTATTTTAAGGAACCCATTCAAAGGGTAGAGGAATTTCAAAACGAAAATCTAAATGTAAGTTATTGTCTAACCAGTTAGTTAGACACAAAAAATCATTCAACCTAATTAATTATTTTTCTTTCGGTATTCATCCGTATTCGACTCTAAAACAAAACAGGTTCTTACAACCGCTTTTGAAAAATATTATTTTTTCAATTAACTGAAATATTTTAACTGTTATAATACACGTAACGTTTTTATTTTCAGACTGGCTTGAAGATACATCAAAATTTTGAGGTAATTTTATGATAATTTTGTTATTTTTCTGGTTAAGATTTAGGATAATTATGATTTGAGTAAATTTTATGCATGTAGGGTATCTGGTACCTCCGTTTTTAATTTAAAATGTGCTTAGGGAAAATCAAAAATGAAAAATAAAAGCGTCATCAACATCGAAATTTGATTATGAATTAAAAATAAGTAGGTATATTACTGTTTAGAAAAATCTGAAAGGAGTTATAGTATTTATTATTTTTTTTTTGTTAAAATAAAACCTGTTGCAATATGTGTTTCTCTAACCCTCCTTAAAATGATTAAACGAAGGTATCAGATGCCAGTATACAGTTGTGGCAAGACCATTCCCGAACACTTAAGGGAGTGTAATGCTTCCAATTAAGTGAAGGAAATTGTTTAAAAATATTCGAAAATAATTAATTACGGCGTGACCTGAATAATAGACGCTTTAATAAAACATTTTTTTAAACATGAATTTTGCGCCCCCTTAAGTTGCCGCCCAGGGCAGGTGCCCCGGTTTGCCTCCCCCCCCCCCCGTAGATACAGGGTTGGATACAGTTATGTTTTAAATTGCAGCGAGCGGGTGCTGAAGGTCACATGGACATGGACATGGACATGGAACATAATATGCAAATGCATCATAAGCAGGTAGTATTTTATTTATAGAAATTACAGCTTTTATATAATTATTTTGCCGCTATTAAACAACTTTTATATAATATTTGTGGTTCCAATGTAAAAGAGCCTAAATAAAACTTTTTTTTTCACCAGACTTCATAAATATGTTATTAACGTCTCTTAAAAAGAATATTAATTAAAATTGTAATTTTAAATGGACTATTAATGAAAATTAAAAGGGTAAGTGGTTTTCTACAAATTTGTTTTGTGAAAAAAGGTATATCTATAACCAATACCTTTTCAGTCCAAATAGAAATATAGAATTATATAAAAAAAGAAGCCATTGTAATTTTTTCACAGATAAATTTAGTCTGTTCCAGCGATACCTACCATATTTTTTTCTGATAGAATCCTTATTCAGAAATACTTGATGTGACGATTATTATGATACAGAAGAATCGTTAATTGTTGACATTAATGACTTAATATAAAACGAGATTTACTACGTACGGGGGAGTTCTTATTATTCATTAATTTAGAAGTTTTTATTCCATTAAATTTACCACCTGCCTAATCCTCTCATCCCAACCACTTTCAATGTTTTCACTACACGTCCCCCCTATATAAATGTAATTTTAGTAAATTATTTTTTTTTAATTTCAGGGCGAACAAGGCTCCATGGGGGAAGTTATGGTCATGTCATCAGTTAATATTATTATTTATCGTATACTAAAAATAATGCATTTTCCATGCTTACGTCATTTGACGTCATTCGTTTTATTTTTCTCAACAGGCTTTTCACACAGGATCCAATGAAACCATAGTCTTTAAGTGGTGGAAGGCGCATAGCCCCATCACGATGGTTGCAGCCTTCGTCGTGGTTTATCTGCTGGCATTTTTCAGCGAGACCCTAAAGTCGTACAATTCATTTTTGCGCTGCAAGAATTCAACTAAATCGTCAATTGCAGGTGATAAAGTAAAATCGATTTTTTCTTGAGATTTTATTCAATGCGCTGTGCGTTTTTTTTTCATGAAATTTACTAAGTTGAAGGCCTACTCACGAGAGCTAATGTCCCAAATTGGTAAATATATTTGCTAGGAGTTTTTTTTATAATCTACTTTAAATACTTACTCGAGATTTTTGAACACCATAATTTTTTACAAAAATTTTACCATTAAGTTAAAAATTGTTATTAGAGGGTTTCGTTGGGCGATAAACGCGAAATTACTATAAACTAAATATAGTTTATATAAATATAGTTTAATTACGGACCAGAAAGGGCAGAATTGTAGGGTTCCTAAGAAAACTAAGGGATTTGTTTTTAATTTTACAAAACATATACGTATTTATGTTACATAAATTAATAATTAAGGTTAAGGAAAGAACAGTAAAAAAAAACACATAAAACGAGATAAGTGTATCAGTTTGCTCGCTCGCACTCGGCGAAGGTCGATCATTGACCCCGCGTGGGGCGGCATCGCGAGCAGACCAACTTATGACAAGAACGATTTAATATTGTCACGTAAAGTTTACATATTTTTTTCGGAACCTATGATGAATTTTGATATGACGTCAAAACAAATCATGTTTGAAATCGCAGGGCCAATTTACTGTTTTTTTTATATCGGGAATGGTCTTGGGATACGGTGTATATCGATGATAGGACTAGTATTAGTTAAGTATTCTTATTGCAGTTACTCGTATTAGTAAAAATCGTCGTAAATAAACTTCTGTAAACTAGGTTTGAGGTACATGCCTACTTTACGAGATTGTTTGAGCTTTGCATAGTTATTTTTTGCATCAACTCGCTGTGCTCTCCGTGCTATGGTAAATCTAGCTACTGATTTTATTTATTTATACATTATAAAGTACTTACTAGGCGACCGCCTGTTCTAAGGTAGATTTAGTTTGCCATGATACGTACGTATTGCACTAATTAAATTTTTATATATTTTTCAAGATACCGGCCCTCCTCACCCGCAGGCGTCGCTAAGACTCGAAGCACCCACAGTAGAGGGTAGCAAGTACGTGAACTTCTGTTCCTTGAGGATTGCATACTTTATGTGGCGCATATTTTTGTACATTTTACAGGTAAACATCAGTTTAATTGAAGCTGGGTGGTTTATTCAGGCAAATTAGTTTCCTTAAAAAGGTGAACAAAAACGCATCAACAAGCAAAAAGATTAATTTCTAGTGTAAACGGGAAAATCAATCTACGCAAAGGCATAAATAAATACTCGTTTGGGATACTAATCTTTAGCATTTGACTTACAAATCTGAAGAAAATTTTGGTAAATACACAAATTAATAAAAATTTTAAAAAACCCCCTACAAACAAACAGCTGAACAGATTCTCACGGATCATAGCTAAGAACATTCTCGATCAAGTCACCTTTCCGTGCAAAAAAAAAAAAGAATTAAAATCTGTTCATCCGTTTGGGAGCTACACACGTTAAACTTATAACAACCCTTAGATCGGAGGTTAATAATAAATAAAAAATAGACCCCTTACTTTCCTATATAACCCGTGTTTAAATTAATAAACTGTTCTTGATTTATACCCACAGTAAAATTAAATTATTGTATGCTTACACCCACAGAACAATTCAACTGTTTTATGCTTATACCCACATATAATTAAAATGTTCAACGCCTAAACCCGCAGAACAATCAAAGTGTAATATGTAATAACCCACATTTAATATTTCAACAGTTTTATGCTCACACACACACACAACAATTCAATTAATTTATGCTTAGACCGCGTACAAAAACTGATTTTTCTTTGCAGATGTTCATATCATATATCTTGATGTTGATTTTCATGACGCTGAACATTTGGCTGTGTCTCGCGCTGATCCTCGGGGCGTCTACTGGATACACCGTTTACTCCAGCACATGCAGAAGTTCCTTCCTGTCGACGGAATTCTCAACTCCGTGTCATTAGAAGGAACGCGCGCAGCCGAAACCAATTTGTTCGAATCTTACCACAAATATTTATTCAAATAAACATTCAGAAACATTCAGATTGTTTTCTTGTACTTTTAACAACAACTACGATTTATTACGTTTTAGGCATGCTTGAGGGCTTTACTTTACACCGATACACGGTTTAAAAATTAGGATGTGGGGGTCACGAGTTCACCGGACGGCCGCACCAGGTTTCCGCTGACGTCTACATCAGACCACAGGTACAAAGTCCGTCGACCGAGAGTGACGCAACGAATGCACCAGGGCTGAGGAAGAGGGTTTCCCCTCCGACGCATATAAGAACGGAGGTCGCCCGCTAGCCTCGCGCCGTCGGCCTTTTTACCACCAGTACCACCCGTACCAGTTCGTGTACATACATCATGGAGTCAAGCATTATATTATATATCGGAGTATTTATGTAGTAAAAGGATCAAGTAATAAATGTTTTAACAGACTCTCAAGTTATTACTATTATACACACCCAAATGGACCGTTACAATAGAACTGAGAAGCGCTTGTGTCAATTCCCTTTAGCGTGGTTTAAAAACGAGATAACGATTGCGTTTTGCGACGCTGGTTCGCGCACGACCTTGACCCTTAGCGCGGTTATTCAACTGCCTCGCAGCTGGCGGATAAATGACACCAGAGCTTTAATATTATCACCTAAAGTTTACATTTTTTTCTCGGAAACCGTTAATTTTAATGTTCTTAACAAATTTTGTTTGCAAATCGCAGGGCTAATTAGGTGGATTTCTTATCGGCAATGGTCTTGGTCGTAAACACCAATCATTAAAGAGGTTGGAACTAGATAGGTGATTGCGTTTCGCAAAAAGTATAGTGCATGATTTTCGAAGAGCATAATTGTAAAGAATTATAGGTACAATTATAAGAAAAATAGGTACATTAAATTCTTCTATAATTGATAGTTTGCAGTGCAATAATGGCAACTAAATTGTAAATGACATTGAAATTCAATATTTGGACACTTGCAATATCACCATTCTCGAATTTCCCCAGTTTTTGTTACTGGTAACTCTTTGCATTATCACTGCTGTCGGTGAGTGTCAGTTGAAAAAGAAATACAAGAGGGTATACCCACGCCTCTGCAATCCGTGACCTCTCGTCACATCGTTCACCGAGCTCGTGAAATCAACTCAAAACCATAAGGAAGCAGTGAGAAAATAGCTAAGGCAGGCGAACCTCAGACGGCCATCATTGGACAGCAAAGATTGGTCTTTTGTTTTCTTGTTGATTGCCATTTACTCTCATCTGTGAACCTTCTAATCCATCTAATCCAACCTACTGTCCGCTCCCCCTAATCCATGTACGACCGCACACAGAGTATTTTTTCCGTGAAAGTATAAACAATTTGCAATTTGCAAGAAAGGACTTTTTTTTATTGAATATTGTATGTATCAATGATGACATACTGAATATTTGGACTGGATTAGAAAGAGGAGTTGATTTATGATTTTCTAACGCGCGGTTTTACAGCTCTTCGGGAAGAGGCCCCATTATTTGTTTTTTAGAACCGTATCAGAATGTACAGAAAATGTCGCATCATGCGACACGTGGGAATTGTATCGCGATGGAAAGCTCATTTCGTGAAAGCGTGACTCTAATTGACCTCCGGGGACCCCTGATTTTCCTCCGCTAAATTTTTATCTGCGTGGAAAGTCTACGAAAATTGTAGACTGATTTTCGGCCGCTTAAGAATCGTCTCCCGGAGGATATTGAAGGGGATGTCGTCAATGAGACATCGTAAATCAACATGTTGCTTTGTGTAAAGACAGCGATGCAAAATCAAAAGGGATCCATCCAAAGCAAAATAATCAAATAATATTACAATGATTTTAAATTCAGTTTAGTTCAATGCCACCATAAGGGACGTTTGTTGTTCAACTGTTAACAGTGCAAATCCGATTTTAAATAGTTAGAAGTTTAGACGCTAGATGGCAGCCATAGACCGTTGTAAATCGGCCTTAAGAGCATTGTCTCTAGATCGCTCATAAACTTGTTTAAAACTAAAAACCGATCTCCGTTTAAGCAAAGAAGAAAAATTATTGGTGGTTGTCAATAACAAACACATGTTGAACGTGTCAAAATCACTTTTAAAATAGCATTTTATTCGAATTTAATAAAACGATTAGTAACATTAGGGAAATGCAGACGAAGGACATAATAATATTTTCACAATTGTATCTGGTTTGTAATTTTTCATTTGTTGTAATAATAAATGTTATTAGACCGTGCGCGATAAAACTTCAAACGGGTTATATTAAACGACGTTCAACCATTCCCACCACGATTTGATTACCACCACCATCCACGATGTAATGTGATTTACCACTTCCTACGTAATGTAGGGTGCTTTTTTCAGAGGCGTGGTTTTCAATCTGGCACTACTTTTTTCGTAGTTGGTGTTTTTAAAAGCTGTCACTTGATTTATGCTCAGTTTGGTTTGCCATTTCATAATGAATAGACTTACTCCTGAACAACGTTTGCAAATAGTGCAAATTTAGAAAAAATCACTCTAAAATAAAGTAAAAATCGCGTCGTGGGCCTGTGGCGTGGCCTCCAAGATCGTGCGATTTAACACCGCTGGACTATTTTTTGTGGGGTTATGTGAAGTCGCTTGTCTACGCAAATAAGCCGGACACGATTAACGCATTGGAAGAGAATATTCGGCGCGTTATTGCTGACATACGGCCCAACTTGCTGCAAAAAGTGGTTGAAAATTGGGCCTCTCGGCTGGAATTTGTTCGAGTCAGCCGCGGCGGCCACTTACCCGAAATCATTTTTAAAACATAATGGCAAACCCTTATCTTTATAATAAAACTAAATTCTTAGCCATAACATCAAATTATATGCGTTTTATCTCTTCTCCACCACGTCTCTAAAAAAAACACCTTTATATTAGTAAGACCCGATTTAAATTTTATCCGCCAAAACATCGCATGCCCAGATTTTTGTAGATGTTTAAAGGGGGTGATGTTTAAGGAGGGGAGGGGGGATTTTTAAGGGGGATGTGGGATGTTTAAGGGGGGGGGGAGGGAAGTCGTCGTTTTTTACATTTTAGATAGAGGATTTCTCAGAAGTGATGATTACAAAGGCAAAAATAATAAAATTAAATACACTGAACCTTTGTCCAGTACCATGCCTGGCTATTTTTTATAAATTTATTCTGTGTGCTGAGTAAAAAAATAATCTTGCAGCGTCTATATTTATATTTGTAGGGTTTTTTGAGCCATTTTTAGTAGTAGGTTATTGAAAAAAAAACTTCATGTAGAGATAGAGGTAACAAAGATTGATTCCTTTTTAAAAAATGTGTTTCAATAGTTCTAAATAAATTATTTTGTAACTATCCGCATTAGGACAGGCGACAGACCAAGAAGAAGGTGCACGGCGCTCTCTTCGCACTTGTATCGGAATCAATTGTGACGTAAACAATAGAGTAGGACGCCGCGATAAACGTCTTTCTTGCGCCAATTTCAAATTCTTAAACACGACTGTCCCTTAAGCGCGTTAATATTATTATTACGATATAAATATACGATAGCAATATTAATGTGTTTTGAGAATATATATTATAAAGCTTTTCAGTTTTTAAATTAAGAAATAGTGGTTTAATAGATTATAATATATCCTCTCTAACCTAATACTAGGTAGAAGTGGTGGGACGTATTTGCACGATTACGATAAATAAAATTAAACAGGCCGTACTGTAGGGAATGTATTATTTATTACTGACCAGTTAAAATGAGTATAATCGCATCTATGTGCGCAAATAGAAACATATAAAAAAATGTTCACTACCTTCTCATAATTATTATTAGTTTAAAATATTATGTTCGCTTTGTTGCATTACTAGCTGCACGTCAAAATTTCAAGAAAAAAAACTAAATTTGTGTTAACCCAAAAAATAACCCACTGTCGCCTCTATGGCCATCCAAAACGCAAATCGATTGGGCCAAAGTGCCGCAGGAACAAGTGGACTTAGGTAGTGAAGCAACTCATCACAGGTGCTACAGTCCGAGTAATCTGAAGGGAAGATGCCGCTGTAAGACGTCAGGTTCTGGTTAAATAACTTACTACTACTAAACATCCCATAAAAACAGTTGATCCTACATTTTACAGTTTATACTTACAGGTATGATTTACTTTCTCTTGTAATATATATTTAGTATTTATTCTTGCGATTTTATGTCAATTATGTTCATTTTTCTATTGTTTCCATTTTCTCTTTGTTATTTTTTTTAAAATATCATTACTTTGTTTCATTTTAGTGTTTTCTCCAAACGCCTTTCTCGGCCAGTCAGTCCTCAAAACTTCACACATCGACCGAAGTCGACGAATTGGCGCTGATTATAAACAAAATGGTTTCAGATGACATCTCCCGCAACGAATCAGGTGAAGCCCAAGAGTTGATCCATCCAGGCGTCCTCAAGGCTCATGAGGACGTCATGGATACGACAATTCTGGACCCTGAAAGAGAGGTAGATTTTAAAACCTGTACACATATTTTGTAGTATGACGTGTTTTATTTTATAAATAGAAACACTTAGAAACATGTTGTCCCGAGACCGTTCTCGAAGGTTTAATGACAATGATGATAGGCAATGATGACAATTGTTAATTCAAAATGCATTTTGCAAAATCTTTTTAAAGCCATTAATTATTAGCTTTAGCATTCAAATCGATTCCCTTAGCTAATTTCCCCTAATCGGAGGAGCGTAGCTACCATGGACCAATAGCGAAATGTTAGTGATGTCAGATCTCAATGATTTCACCACCAATTTTAACATTTTAATCGAATCTACATGACAAATACTTGGTCGTGGTTAAATACGAAATAAAAAAAACGTTGTTTAAAAACATTTTCTCTATGGGAAAACCCATGTTAAATTTTTTCGCGCGCTTTTTGTTCGAATTTTAGAAAAAGAATTGTTATTTGAAGTATGCATTTCTCCGCTCCAATATGCTGTTAGCACAAGTTTCACCTGCACATTTGCGACTGCGGCTGCCAGTACTGGTATTTATTGTACTAAGAAGTTGCAAAATTTGACATCAAAGCGATGCGTTCGAGTTTTAACATAGCAGGTAAACGTTTGCGTGACTGGTAGTCGAAATGGGTAAATGAGTGATATGAATGAAATTTTAATGAATTCCAGTCCAATTACTTGGTGATTGAGGATTATGACCTTGACCTTAACGATTATGACTATTTTTTAAAAAAAATTTAGAAAATAATGTAAATTGTTTTTAATTTATTATCATTTTTTTCTTATCTGAAATGATTCTACGTCCTGTTTTCTGAAGCCTGTCATATCTAAATCTCATAAAACCTATTTATAGTGACGTTTTATATTACTCTTAATGTCGGGATATTTAGTTGTAACAGAACTGCTGGAATAATTGAAAGTATATTAATTTTTATAATAATTATATGTTACATAGTTAAATTGTACTACTACTACTACTCAAGAGTTTTAATATCATATTTTAAATAAATAAAATAAAATAAATGTGTTAAATTTATTCCCCAGCTAGGCTTCATTGAAAGCTATGATGAGACTAGTACTAGGTTGAAAATGCACCACGGCGCTTATGGGAAGAAAAAACATGTCTCGCTCGAAACCACTATGAAGGTATTTTTAAGTATTTGAACTTAGAAACTTAGTATATAACCAGTCGCAACTGATAAATGTTGCACCCATCACTACAAACTGGATTACATATCATTAGGGCTCACATTTCATTTAGGGTAGATTCAACAAAAAAGAGTCATAATCAATCGGATTGACCTCTGATATGATCATGACCCTCTTTTTTGCCTCTAGATAACCCCCCCCCCCCCCCCGACTCACGTTTTCTAATAGTCCTGAACTTGAGATCCTGTGACGCTTTTAATATTTTATAGTTATAGCAAAAATAAAAATAAAGAAATGTTAAAGTAATACTACTAACAAGAATCCATATAATTATACAGATGTATTTAAAATTACTACTGTCCGATCGGGAGGTTGATCTGAATTAAAAATAAAAAATGAACAGCCAAATATATTGGAAAAATTACGTTTCTTAATTACGAGAAAAACGAATTTAAAATTTGATCAAAATCAAATAAAAGTTTGGAACCGTCGACCCCGCATCGATCTGCCAAATCGTAGCCCGGGATTACGTGTAAAATCCGGTGCAGGTAGTCATAGGAGTTGCATCGACGCGATTTTCAAACTTTTTTAGGAATTAATTAAAAATATATGAAGAATAATTTTTTCGAAATTATTTTTTTTTCATCAGACCGCGTTTTAGTTGTCGATATAAATCAACCCCCTCAAAGGATAGCGGTTTTAAATACAACCTGTATATGTATTATAAACATATTCAATGCTGCTAAATGATTCTGTATTCTTCGTTATAGTATATTCATATAAGTTTGTATTTGTTTTAGCCTTCGGACTCTCACTCTGGAGATATGAATGTAAGTTTAATTTATTGGATTAAATCTGTACGCCCCTCCCTCACCCCCCCCCCCCACACATATTGGTTAGGTTAGTAGAATGGACCGAAATTCACGAAGACCCTGTTCTCGGGGTTTCTTTTCAAGTGTATTAAAAGCTGGAAAAAAAAACATTGAATAGTAAAAATAAACTATATAAACATATTAAATTCTACGTTACAAATTTACATATAAAAAACGTTTTAAAAATCTTAGCGCTCCCTAAATCTCGGCGCCCCGGGAGTACTTCCATTGCCGCCCTACCCACGGGCCGGCCCTGCTTGTCAAAGCTGTTTAGTGACTGCTGATTAGACTGCAAAAGTGAGTGCATTCACTAGGTTATATCTTTACAATTTAGTTCGTCCGTGAAATTTTCATATCTGTCAAAAATATAATGAATTTACGAATTTATTTAAGCATTTTTTATTATATCATTTCTTTCTCATAATAGGTTACAAATAACCCCCCTTGAGTCTTCGGAATAGTCTTGTGACATCTATATATGTATATACTAGCTGTTCAGCTGTGGCACATAGGCCCTGCGGGTAGCTTTATAGGTCCCTTCGGCGCACGACAACTCGTGCCTGAGGCATTCGGGATGGGTCGCTTCGCTCCTCATCTCTGGGTCCTTCGGGTGATTACATGCCTACCGTCTAATTCTACGCAGGCTGCTTTAACGATGTTCTGATGATGTAAAATACACTTTCAGTTTATTCCGCCGCTAATTTATAATATTGATTTAAAATATGTAATATTCATGGTATTTATTTTTGAATTCACTGCAGATGGACTCTGAAGGCATGATGGTGAGTATTTATTTTATATTTTTTTATATTAAGAATATGAATAAAACGCGTGTCTGTATGAGTATGCGCGCAAACATAGACGATCTATACAGGTGTATTTAACTTAATTGGTATTCTTTTAGGGGGTAGATTTATATCGCCAACTAAACCGATGCCAACAATTTTTTTTCGTACTAAAATAATTATATTATATTATATTATTATAGGTCCTGGCAAAAATTGCTTTCGAATTCACGTCGTTCACAGTCCCGTAACCGATACACAGATACTATTTTTATTTATTTGGCAGTTCCATCTTGGATTACGCGAGGATATTCTATTCTCGTGGTGGAATTGTAGCAGCGTCATAACCATGACGCTGTCCTGCATCATTGTGGCATTGCTCTCAATACTGAATGAACACCTCAAGTTCTACAATAACTACCTTCAATGTTCTGCTTTTCCCAAATCGCACGACAATAATGCTATACAGGATAAATTCAGAGGTACTGTTCTAATTTGTTGGGGTTTTAAATAAAAGAAGATTAAAGAATTTCAGAATGCCTTATCGTAGAACGTAGACATGGGCGAATTAAGGAGTTCTTTGTGGTTCGTTAAACATCCTTTTACAGGACTATCTATTTATTCGCGCTCTTTTCACTAATTGAATACGTTAGTGATATACTGATAGATAAAAGTCGCAAAGTCATACTGCTTTGAACCAATTATGTTAACTTTCATTTGCCGCGACATTGAACATATTCAATAAACTAAGAAGACTCTTTTTTTTTTATAAAATCTGATGCTATATCAAGTAATATGAAAACGCGATAGTCACACTATTACCTGTAAAAAAAATTTCCAAGGCTGACATTTCTTAAAACCCTTATGATTCCGGGAACGTGAATGAATATACGGGTACCTAAGGCCGGCCGGCAGTCTAAATATCGCGGGATTTTGGTCACTGACGTCAAAGTTTTCCAAATTAAAACCTTATAATTATACAGTTAACTGTAAAATATTTCTGCCTCAGTTAATGAAGAAGACGGAAAGTTGGTGCTGAGATTGCAATCCTCAGACGACAACATCGAAACAAAACTGCCCCTCACATACGGTGCCATGCAATTATGGCGAACAGTTCTCTATGGGACACAGGTACCTTAATCACAACCCTAAGTGCACAGCCAAAAAGCTACATTACACTCTAATGAAATATATACGATGTATGTATAGGGTGTTCGATAAATCTTCCAATAGGCTGCATTGTTTGTGGTCTATTTATAACAAGGAGTTTAAACATAATTTTTATGGACCAAATAATAATTGTTTGCCAACTAAGCTCATATGGTTTTACCATAACCCATAAAAAATATAGATGAAAATAAAAAAAAAACCAACTTGACCATGCCTGCGACCACTAGTTCTGCAAAATACTTCAAGACTGTACTGTTTTTTTTAATAGATAGTGCAAATTTCTATCTGCGCGCGAATGGGGACTCGCGCGTTAATCGATAAGCTAGCCTTGTAAAGAAAAGTTTATTTCCAAGAGCAACTTAATGCATAGGAATGACAATTTTTAATTGATTCAATAAAAAAATACATAATAAAATATGTAGATATATGCAACATCGTACTTAGAGTTTTCGGTATTTATACATCGCAAAAAGATATAAATCGTAAATAAAAAGTTTTATAAGTTATGCTTAAATATGCTATTTTAGAATTGCTATGAAAAATAACTGCCATTTAACATTTCTTCTTTTAAATTATAGCTCTTTAAAATCATAGTTTTTTTTATTGAAATAGATAAGGTTTTTTGAAATAAACTATATACGAGGTACCGGCTGAGCAAGCACGTTTTAATGAGTCGATTTGGCGAATGTGGTTGAAGCACTGATGAACTGGAGACGTGAGGTTAGGTTGTCTGTTTCAGATCGTGGTGTCCTGCTTGCTGATGTTAATCTTTATGACCTACAATGGGTGGCTCTGGTTGGCAGTGCTGGTGGGTGCGGCCATCGGATATTCCCTCATATCTACTTTTTAGTTACGTTTGAATATTTGCGATATGTTTTTTTTTATAATAAATGCTAATTTCGATTTTAAATAATGTGTTTTTTAAAATGCTTTTTACTAGCTTTTATTTAAATTGCATTGTATGTTAGTCGGTTTAGGTCAAATCTTTAAAATCATATAATCGTCATATAATAAATACATTTTTTATAATTTAAAACTTAATTTATAATCTGTGTTTTGTGGAATTCGATTACATTTGCCATTGTGCGCGCATCGATAATTAAAATACATATTTCGATTTTTGTACACTTATTGAACTTAATTAATTTTGAGTATTCTTAATAAAAAACTGAATTTCACTCAGCTAATAAGTTAACGCGCGATTTATTGATTCTGAGGCGGTGCGAAGTTCGTCGGGTCAGCTTGTATTGAAATAAAAAACAAAACAATTTTTCGGGAATATTTTATTTATTTGATTTACATATAACAGAACTTACAAAAAATATCAAACTCAAATACAAAAGTGTGTATACTGTTAAAATGTTATTTGAAGGTTTTATTAGATGGGATATTTTTCGAATCTTTTAATAGTCACGATACCTAGGATTGTAATTACAATAGATAATATTGTAATGAGTAACACATATTTATTATTATAAAAAGCGTATTTTCTAAACTATTTTTTTTTTCAAATATAGGTAGGAAAAATGTCAAAAATGCCAAAAATTACCCTGTTTAAATTTAATTATTTGTCCATTGCGATTGAAATAACGCAATGAATATAATTGCGTTGAATCTCCATTTAACGGAATATTATATGTAGGTACTTATAAAGACCACTAGTATCAATGTTAGCTTGCCATGAAATAAATAAATAAATAAATAGTATCTAATTTATATTCTTCAGAAATATACTTTTGAAAAAATACAGAGATTTCCTCCGAAATTTAATCAAAATGTAATGTGTACTTTTGATGTCAAACTGAAGTACGTATTTCACTAAGCAATACGAAATAATATGAGGCATACTTATTGCTAGACGGTAATTGTGCCTGTTACAGTCCGCTTATATAATAAATTAGTTTATTCATAGTTTTTCTTTTTAGCCACAGGTTTTCCCAATCTGGCCTATAACATACATAGTTTTGTTGTAAAATATTATAGATTATAAAATTAAATTAACTATGTAGTATAAAATGCACATATTTTTACTTACACAAACTTAATTTTTAATATTTCAAATTTAAAAAGGATAATATTTTTCGATTTGTAAAATATTGTTAATCATAATAGGATATTATGTTTACTAATTAAAATAAAATGAACAATTATGTAATAATTAATCTCATAGTTACACTCTCAAAAAAATATTTTTTAATGCAATTAAATTAAATTTAAACGTCCTATTAAACAAAACATTGTTTTTCAAAGTTAGTAAAAATTTTGGACATTTATTAATAATGATTATTATAGCCGAATATTATCAGATAAATAAAAAAAAATGTCTATTTTCCAATAAAATTGTAAGCAGTAATGTGTTTATACAATTGGTTTCTTTGAATTTACATTATTCATTCATTACAATGTTGCTAGGTTATAAACCATCCAAAATGCTAATAGTACGTTATAAACTAAGATTTAGTAGAAGAAGTAATATAACCCGTAAGTAACACACATCTTAACGTTTATAGAACAAATATACTGTTACATGCCATGAAAAAAATGTTCAAAAAATGCTATTTGAAAGACATGGTAGTTTTTCTTTTAAATATTTTTTGCAAAATATTTAAAGAAATTTTCTTAGGTAATTCTCTAGAATAATAAATTATCTTTAATACAAATAAACTAGATTACTCGAATCTCTTGTGGATATCTCTCCTAACGTCTTCGAAAACCTATAAAATTCGCATTTTTGTAGCATTCACGTATGAAGGCGTCTTAATACATTAATGCGAGGAGCGGCAATCCGTTTATCTCTCACTTCGCCATACCACACGAGAGCGAGACTCGGCAGCCCTGTACCACACTCCTGTCATAGTATCTAGTGAGAAGAATATGATGTGCAATTAAAGCCGAGATGTCTTCGCTTTATTTATTCAAGCACGAAGTATCAAAATCTTCAAAATCTCGATGCAATTCCGCCGCCGCGGCTATCGGAATGAGACGCCAGCATATCGCCGATCTTTTCGACCACGTTGCTTGACGGATATGGACCGCGGATGCTGTAGACATTGCCCGCCCTCGATAACGCGCCGAGCTCGGATGCTGAGAAGGATGGCTGACGATCGGCTGTAAATGATAAATTTAAATTAAATACGACGGATAGGTTTTCATACAAATTACGAATTAAAGGAACTCGAACATTTACCCCAAGCATTTTTTAAAGTACCTAGTAATTTTTGTTAAAAAATCTAGACAAGCCCGGCTTTTCGGCGTCTAAGGCGGTACCGCCACTGCTTTCAAGGTAATGCTTCATTTGCCCTCGACCGTACAAGAAGATAATCATATCTGTTAGATATTATGACAACGCATATTATTTTACCGAAGTAAAACTTCTTTATACACCATTCATTTTTTTTATAGGCAGAACGAATCTAATGCGAAACGCTCATTCGGCTAGAGTCGAAAGGATACTCGCGATCACGAGCCGAGATGTTACGTCGACTTTTTGGTATCTATCACTTTGATTTTCTTCTTAAATAAATAGGTGTGCGATGCCATTATGGGGACGATAATATTAAAATATAGTTCAATACATTATTAAGCAGTTGATGAAAAATTTAATCAACTTCCTAACAGAAGTTTTACTTCTAACGCACATTTTAAATTGGCCAGCTATAATTTTGTTAACTTTTAGTTTTTAAACACAATGTGTATCTTATTTTCTGATGATGTGAGTTTCTATAATTATTTTCATCACCTGAGAACATTAATTAACACCTCCTTGTACATAGGGTGTTGCTAATACCCGTAACACATACGTAGATACATATGTGTCATGGCGGTAGAAGGGGTTAGACCACTGACCCAGCGGTCGCGGATTATTTAAATGAATAACACAGATATTAATTATAATCTGTGTATAGAACAATACATAATAACTTATGTATAAAGTGCCGTTATTTAACTAGCTAATGGTCTTGTATATACAGGGTTCATCATCATTCATTTTAGAATTTTATACATTTTTATCTGATGCAGATGTTAATAAACGTGGAACCTAACCAAAACCAACCAAATATGCATAAAGCTGAAATTGATCATAGTAATATGTGATTACAAAAAATATCTTCATAATGATCTAGGAAAGACCGAGGTAAGTCGCCTTAAAAAAAAAGTTAAAAAACCACGCAACTGGTAATTGATATCAAATTTGGCATTGTCTCGCGCATACTGATGGAAATATGTTAAACCTTCAACGCCGATGAGTGGAGGATGCCTAGGGTGGACAGTGAACCTTGGCTGTTCGACGGCTGCTGTTAGGTTCCCCGAGTCCCCAGCAAAGGCTTCTCCAGATCCGGTCACAAGCGCTGCGGCCAGTTGAGCGGCATGACCTATTCCTCCCGCTCCGGAGACGAACCGGCGACCTGTCAAAGTTGGTGTTTCTTTTAGGTTCGCCAAATTTAGTTCACCAGTTTATAGTGCTGGCTTCGTGATTAGGTCAAACGACGTTATCGGTAATATTTCAAAGAAGGTTTTTTTAATTTCCGACAACTACACAATATATAATTTGACCAGATTTTCTGATCTCTGACATTCAATTTATACAAAATCAAGAATAATTTCATCGAAGCGTAGAGCTTCGATGAAATGGATGCCCTGGCCTATGAAACCACATAACATGTTTATACAATCTGCTACATAGAATGACCCATACTAAAATAATCTAAAAATAAATCTAAAAATAATGAGATTAATATATTTGGTTGTTATTTGAGTGAGTTTAAGCGTCAAATTTCTAAATGTTTGAGGTCTTATACTAGTAAAATTGAATTATTTTGTTTAGATTTAGTTTTTTTGGATTCTACCCTTTGCACAATGACAACCTTTAGTAGTGCAAATATATAAAGGTCCTTTTTTTAAATTTTATACAGTTTTTATTTGTCAAAATAGTGAATTATTTGTCAAAATAAGTACGTAGTGCTGTTTCACATTTTCTGCTCTTGACCCGTGACTTTAGGGTTACCTTAACAAAACGGGCAATACATTTTTTTCTTAATTAAAATTACAATTGCTGAGTTGCACTCACTTACCGCATATAAATTTTTCCGTTAGTATGAAGGGAGTTAGGGTGTTGAGGGGCCCATCTTTTGATGCTGACAAATACCCGCGAGGCGTGAAATGTCTCGAGCCAAAAAGATCTCCCAAACCGCTGAAAAAAGTGGTAAGTTTTAAATAAATTAGTTAAAAAAAAATATATATATATAAACCGAATAAAGTAAAAAACTTTATGGGATTTTCTGCTTAAGATTCGTTAAAGTGTGATGAGGATAGAGATAGAGTTCAGGCATGAGGATACTGAAAAACTAATATTTATTTATTTATTATTTATTAATATGAACTTACGTGGTTCTCGGAAGAATAAATTATTGTAATACAAAAAGGAATGTTTTTTATACTTCAATACCAATAACGAACATCATTACAGTTTTTAATTTGAGAAAATCAGCCATCTTACAGGCCAGACCTGAACCCTAATCCCCTCGATGATAATGGGGATTATGAGGATGATGTGATGATTCATTTCTTTGGTAATTTGAAGAAATGATGGTGGCTGTAGACGAGCCAACCAGTTTCGAAAAACCAGAGACGAAAAATCAGTTTCTGGTATTATGAATATCATTTATCCAAACTAGGGTCCTTATTGCACGGTGAGTTATAAGAAATTGACGGTAGTTAGGTTATTGTTATACTCTGGTTGTTATCGCTCTTGGACTTGTGGGTAATTTGACTTTATAGTATTACCTTCTCTTGATTTTGTAATCGTCGTTATTTTAATGTTTATTTTATATTTTAATTTTAATGTTTATATATATGATATTCCTGTATATTGTAATGTATTGTGGAAAATAAAAAAACTTGAACTTGAACTTGAGCATTTTGAAAGACGATGCACATTTTATTAATGGCATCAAAACTGTGAAAAATGTAAAATGTGAAAATCTATCCTAGGCCAGAGGGAGATAATATAGAAAATTAAAAACATTTTTTATTTATTTTTACTACGGTAGTCTGGAAACATTTCAGCCGCCTCTCGTAAATCGCTCTATCCTCGGTTAAGTAAAATGGTGTATTTATTCTGTACTAATTAAATGAGTGTTTATAGTATGTATGTTTTGTAATCCGATAGCGGCCCCATATGCCGCTGAAATCTTAGATTGTAGATTTCGAAAGGTCTCATCCTCAAGAGGGCAAACCGCCTC
This sequence comes from Neomicropteryx cornuta, assembly GCA_020383195.1. Taxonomy (NCBI): domain Eukaryota; kingdom Metazoa; phylum Arthropoda; class Insecta; order Lepidoptera; family Micropterigidae; genus Neomicropteryx; species Neomicropteryx cornuta. Next base: position 22,522,126 of record JAHKQU010000012.1, read on the forward strand.
GTGATGCATGCCGCATAGCCCGACCCCAACAGGGCTTAGAGGCCACGAACTGGTCCGATTATATCGACGACGCGCCCACAAATATACGACCGAAGTAATCCGACCGCCGAGCGTCTGACCAACTTTGAACTTATCGGCGAATTATCACGGAGCCCGCCTCACACGCACTAGTGCAATGCGAACTAGTGCACGCACTTACCTTTATTCTACAGAGATCCAAATAACTTCTCGCCGTTGTATATCGGGTGGACGCAGGCCGCTTGTCATAAAACTCGTGTGATAACAATAGTACGTCAGTTCGCTGGAACTCCCTTTCCAGGAAGTATTTCACGCAATATCCTAATCGCTCACACCGATACACACTCAACGGCGAGAAGTTAACTGGATATCTTAGTACGTACTGAGTCGTGTATACAAAATCTGACATCGCAACGGTGTTGGTGAGCACATGTTGACGTTTAGCATGGGTAAACATATTTCACGATTGAAATATAATTAGCGTAAAGAAAAAACTAAATATATATTTACTTGAGCATCTAATAACAATAATAATATTATTTTATTTATTAGTTTTTAAATTGCACAAACTATTTTCAAAACTCTACCTAACTAGGCCGTACTAAGGTAGGCTTTATTTGTTGTAGATTATTAAATATTTCAGGTTGAAGAACTAACAATTATATTATTATTATATCTACAGTATTTTCTAAATTTAGGGCACTCCTTTTAGGATGTTGATCTATAACTTCAATCAAACATTAACCAGCAAAAAAAAAATGTTTTTCAATTACAAGAAAAACGACTTCAAAATTAAATAGAAATCGTATTAATGTTTGAGAGCGCGGTTGAACGCATGGCAACAAACCGGTCAGTGACCTCCGAGCGCGCAGCTTTGAAGTTCTTCGCGAGCCCCTTCTAGTTTTGATCAAAATGCATATTACCGTCATTATTTTAAAAATAAAAATTAAGGTTTTTTTGCTAGATATTTTTTTTAAAAAATGCATTTTGAACTTAGGCCTGACAACAACAATTCTTTTCCACTACAGCTACAGTAACATCTGTAGGTTAATTGTTAAAAACCACATTTTTGTAATTCTTGCAAAATAACCAAATTATAATAGGTACATAATAAGCATGTATAACTTTTGTTTTTTGTAATTTCCTGCGTGTGTAGGTATTTCTTTAATCTTTTTGATTCTGGAGGGTTATATAAAATTTGTTTAATTGACAAAAACTAATAATTTTAAGTCCGTGTATAATTTAATTTTAATTTTTTTCAATATGTATATTCGTTTGCTCAGACTGTTATTTGTTATACTTTCTTTCCTATACACATTTTTATATCCGGAAATTAAAATGTTTCGAAATGCCAACTCGCAAAATTGATTGGTTACTGTTTTTTTTGCACTAGCGTCGTGTAAGGCGACCTTATCGACGAATTATCAGAGTCGCCGTAACGCGGTACGTACCCCATACGATTCGAAGCGAGGCCCTTCTCCGAAACGAGCAATTTTAATACGGAAAGTTGGAGCGAGTCGAACTATTGCAGGAAACTTTCGACGCGTTGCATTGTTTCGCTTGTACTGCTGAAAGCCGTTAACGGCTGAATTACGCCGTTAGATGGCCGTTAATTAGCACAACGGTTAAAATCGGATTAAATTCAAACACTAACTAAGGGCACATTGAAGAGAGTAACAAGTTTCTAACAAGCCTTCATTAACTAGGTATCACACAAAGACAGTGTTTATCGGATTACAATTAATTTCAACGGAATAAATTCAGCCTCACAGCAGCCAAGATTACAAGTTATCACACACAGTGTCTTTGTGTTATGTGACCTACTGGTGTGTGGTGTATTAATGGACCTACTCAGCTAAGCTTAATTTGCTTGTGTTAGAATCAGGGGAGATGGTGATCAGTGCAGGATTTACGTATAAGCTACACAAGCTATAGATTAGGGCCCCAAAAAAAAAAAATTGTCTGAGTGAGCGAATATACTGCAGCATCATTTGACCAAAACAAAACGCTATTGTCCCTAGGGTATGCATTACCAATAACCGGTTAACCTGCAATTATGACTACCGAAATTACTGACAAAATTTTGAATGCCGGTAATTTTTTAGATTATTTAATTATTTATTTATAATAGAAAAGTAAAGTTTAATAATTTCTTTTACTAAAAACACGGGGATTCCCTTGTGTTGCTACCTATATCTCAGTTGGCTTACCAAGTCTAAATGCGGCCCTGATGGTGATGGTGACCCGCGATCGCGGCACTGGGTGAACAGTAAAACGCCCTTTACCCAACTTTATAATATTTTTCAACAGACGGTGTCTTTTTGGTCTGCGCGCGAATTTCGATACCGCGCTGATCGATAACGGTTTTGACACCGTAACGGCGCACGGCGTCAGCTTAGTACTCACAACAAATACATTATTACAAGTTTTGTTAACTATTCTCTCATAAACTTAACATTTTTTTTCTAGGTAACCATGATGAAATTTGTAATAGTTTCTTAAGAAATAAAACTGGAAGTAGTAAGCCAATTCGCTGTTTTTTATCGAATATGGTCTTGGGAAACAGTGTATATAATTGATCCTAATGTAATGTGAAATAACAATTACGAATAAACCGAAATAACTCGTAAACCACAGATACCATTTTTTAACCATAATATTTAATTTACTTAAATAAATAGATATTATTTTTTTTTTGTTCGTCGAGGCAACACCTCGATACAGGCATTTGCCTAGGAAGGTGTTACTTATCCACACAAACTGTACATTTCTTCTTCGCTTAAAAATAAATAAAATATTACAAATGAATACATATCCCATAATTTAATTTTACATTGGATATTAAAATAAATAAATAAATTAAAATCTATGTAAAATAGAACAAATACGGTTCTCTTTTTAATTTATACGAGCTTCCTAAAATAAAATAAATAAGAAAGGATTGAATTGATGATCAAAAAATTCTCTAGAAATATTTCTAACTTTATATTAACGCTATTGAAAACGGATTCAAGCGCCAGATAATTACTTAAATTAGGAAGGTTATTTTAAACAGTTAAAAAAAGAAATCTCGATAGCCGTGTATGGGAAAAACATATGTGATGGTCCCTAAGGCTAATCCGGTTTTCGGTCAGTCGTTAATAAAATAAATGATTTTGTAGAAGCATTTGCAAATCGTGCTGCAAAATCAAACTTTTATAACAAACGCAGTATATATTTTGATTTTATAAGTATCACATCAAAATGTAGAAGATCCGTTATAATTGCGTTAATCGTTAATCCGTTATAATTGCGTTTACCATTGCGTTATAAAATAAAACAAAGTAAAAGTTTAACATTACAAAAAATAACACACAACACCGCATAACAATAATGCCGCATATTGTTTTACCTCCTAATTATCTAACTATCTCTACATAAGTAAAGTTTTCCATACATTTGAAAAAACGTAGGTAGCTTATTTTACGAAGATACAAAATTCAACCAAGTTTTTAGATATACAGTGATTCTAATTCTCGTGATTCATAGACTATGCTAAAATTTCTTTGGAGATAATTATAAAAACTTGAGATAATTAATTTTCAAAAAGATACCGCTAAAGAAATCACCCATTTTGAATTGAAATGTGGTAATATTTTTTTTTATCGCGGCCGTTTATAAAACCCGGATTGTTTTGCAGGTCTCACTTATTGAAGTTTTCATTTTAAAGTGTGGCGACCATTCTCCAAAACAATGGTTGGCGGGACGAGGGAGGGAGTAAGATGATTTAAGAAAATTAAAAAATATCAAGTAGCACATCGGGGTCACCAATGCACCGATATTGAAATATTAGGATTAACGTTTCAAGTATAACTATACTAATGGAAATGTGACTTCTCCGAAGGTCACACTCGGTGCTCCACTATGTAGGTACGACCGAGTAGGTAAGAAATGAAATATGTAGCGCCGGGTTGAGGTGTTTAATGCGACTGTGATAAGTACATTGCGTCTCGGCCGTGGAAGCGACCGAGCGCTGGCCATAGACAATATTATATCCACCTGAGGACGGGTGTTAAATGGTAATAAATGAAGAGCGCTAAATTAAACAAGCATGGATATGCAAGAATGTCTCTAAGACAATATGAATAGTAATGATTGGCATCAGTAACATCATCAGCAGTTCTTAGATTATACTATGCTGGTTTCCATCCCCTCTCAAGATACTAAGGAATGTTTAATTACACGCCATAGGCTGTATTTATCACCACGAACACTCGCATTTTTAAGATTTTTAAAGATGCTAAACTCGACACAGGTATGGAATAGAAACATTAAAATACCTTCTATTAATACTTACGTCACCAAGGAGACGTACATGTCATCTTTGTCGATGACAGCAACGTTGGATGCTGTTCCTTCTCTGGTGTCAAGAACTCCGACGGTTCCCTTCGTTTCAGCCTCATCAGCCAGGGTAGACAAGAGGCTGGATGCTTTTCTAGACAGTAAGAAAATTAACTGTAATTTTAGCAAGATTAAAATGTATATAAAGTATGCTACTATTTTCACGTCTCGAAGGACCTGTATACTATTTGTATACTGTAGTATACTATAAATGAATATTTTCTCATCCAAAAGAAATATTAAATTATGGCTTCTTAGCTATACGTGCGCGTTATATTTAAATAGCTCTAATATTCTAGCGAAACAAATAGCCGCGTTACTAAAACTGGCTTATAGCGGTGACGAAATCGTGTTCATTCACAGCCATAGCCATTCAGAGTCGCGTTTAATGAAGTTACCATTTATAAAACTTGCACATTTCACAAATTCCGGCCTTAACTATTTTGACAGTCGCCCTATTATTTTTTACCCTGTCCGGCCAGACTTCCGTGACACTTCAGTGACACGGAAATTACGTTGCAAGTGACACCATGACAATAAAGCACGGTGACGAGTTCAGCTACTTTAGTTATTTTATAGCCGTTTAAGTATTAGGCTATTTTCAAATCGCATATAAAGTAACCTCAGTTATTTGATTATTGCGTTAACTAAACGCGATAACCCACTAAACGTAGGTAGCAAAATAACAGAAAAAATAAAATCGACTAAATTGTCACAGATATGTACTAAAGTTTCGTTCCCACTTCATATTTTATTGTTTACAATTTACAATTTTACAATGTTTACAATTTTATTGTTTTATTATTTAACAATAATTGCACCTATTATTTTTCAGTTTTTTAGTTGTAGCTTTTTTTTAGAAATACTTTTGATTAACCACACCACACACGAGCGTCTACTCTTTTCCAGGTGCCAGGCGTAATGCAAACTATGCCAGAAACTTCGGTAAACAGTTCGGTACCGTTAACTCGATGCCCACAATACCAAATTCAGAGAGGTTGATCTATTTGACCTCAATCGCGGCGGGTTTCCCTCAAAAATCCGAACTATTTCATGCCAGTCAGGTTTAAAATGAAAACGTTGCATATTAAACAATTTATCTATACATACACACATTCACACACAACCACACACCCTCACTCACACTTTCCTACCATACACATCACACATACACCTTCTAAAATATAGTTAAGCTCAACAAAGTTTTAACTACTATATGGCGTAGGCTTTAATTGGTCTGATTATTAACTTTTAAATTTGCTACTAGTTGGCTGTATGGCTTACCTGTTCAATAAATAATTTAAATTAAAAAAAAAAACGCTTTTCTAAATTTAAGCATGCTCAAACCTTAGTTTTGCTGGTCAATTAAGGCGAAGCCAAAGGATAAGTATTAATTTCGATTCATTTAGACCCTTGGACTTTATGTCTTCAACATAGTAAAGGTAGATTTTTAAAATTCATTTCTAGAGAAATTTAATAAATGATAAACTGCTAAGAGTTCTTTTTTAATTGAATTGCTCTATTATAAAAGATATTACTATCCTTAGAAAAAATGTAATTAAAAGGCAAATGAAGGATTTAAAATATAGAAGTTTGTTTTTTAAATTTTATATTATGAAGACGTAATTAAATAAAAAGCAATAATTGCTTACTGACCGCGCAGAGAGTAAAACCTGACGCCCTATAAAAATAAAGCTCCGAATTTCAAGAGACGCCGGCGTCTCGGCGCGCGTTGCATCGACGTCGACGTAACCGGTAGTTCGAATAGATTCCTAGTTTTATACCAAACGAGCGAAAAGCTTACCGACTGGTGAAATTCTCTGAATACACTGATTATTCTATAAAGATTTACGATGCAATAAAATTAAAATTTCTCCAGAGATCCTCCAGTGGAGCCCGTACACGGATTAAAAGGCTTTGAATTTAATACCAAAGCGAAGAATATAGAGAATACGTAGGTGGGGGGGGGGGGGGGGGGGGGTCGGTTGACCGTCGCGTCGACCGTATGAATTTATTGGACTAATAAAATTGCATTGCAACGCGAGAGAGAGAAATGCATTCGGGTTTTAATTGCCCGCTACGTTTACGGTTTACGTGTGCTTATTCAGTTTCTATCGGTGAAATGCACAAAGAGGGTAGAACAGACATTACAATCAATTCAAATAAACGTTTATATTATTATTAATAATTTTTTGACACTCGAAACCACGCCACAGACGGTCGAGGCTATTTCTGTAGAGTAAACTCCTTTAACTTTGTTGTTACTAGGATATCCTCAGAGTACAACGATATGTTTCAGAATATCGATTTTTTCAATAACAATCTAATTAATCTCTTTAAAAAAAAAAAAGTTTAAACTAGGGCACCGCACTATTAGAGGTGACGTGTAAACCCTTACATAATAATTATATGTTCAATTTTTCTTCACCACTTTAAGTACTAGTTAACTATAATTTGTCCTTAAGTATGTGTCCACCTTAAATGTTATTTTCTCTGTTTACCCACTGTATCTACTTTTCTAATACTACTCTTACGTATTTAATTTTATGTGTAATTCCAATATTTTATATTCAGTTGAATTTCCTAATAAACGAAATATAAAATAAAATAATAAATTTTGACATTCTGGCGAAAACTTAAATGAAATTAATAAAATATAAATGATTTAGCAATAAAATAACATAAGTAACATAATAATTTAGTAACCTAATGATTTAGCCATAAAATAACATAGCCTTCAAAATATCATAACTGTCGAGAAAGCAATATTCCTGTGTATACAATATGATATAATATATAATTTATTTATTTATTCATTATGGTACAATAAGAAGTTACAACAATAAATGATATAATAACACTGAATAAGGAATTAAATTAATATAATATAGACAAATTAAACACCAGTCATTTATTGTTGCTCTGAAGTAACATGGCTACTCTAACTAGGTTAAAAAACCTGTTCTAAGAGCAGCCAAAAGGAAGTTGCAGAAAAAATGAAATATTATTACGTTCGCGAGACGTTACTAATAACAATGGGGATCATAGGATAAATATCATAAATACAAAATATAATACATATAATAAATAGTGTATATTATTTTATACATATATATAAAATATATATTACATACAATATACATTTATTAAATATATAATTCTAATAATTGTGTTGCCTATACATACCTAGTTTGAATTATTTTGACAAGACTACTTACAAAAATCGAATAAACTTTTTAATAATTAATGAGGATGGAAATTAAACTTTAAAAATAAATTATAGAGCCTGAGTACCTGATAAAAAAAATAATGATTTCAGTCGTCTTTCAGTCCGCTATCAAAAAATAATATTATATATAATCAGGTGATATACTTTTTCACTCATTTTTTTTGAATGATCTAAATCACACCCACGGCGTGTATTAATGTTTCATCGTGTGACATAAAACTTTTATTTTTTATCAAACTTAAGTCACCCATAATACTTTATAACAATAAAATCATAACTGAATGTTTTTAAATAAGAGATTGTGTAATTACCAGTGTGTGTTTATATAATATTAAGCATGCTTATTAAGCTAAAAAGATTTTTGATTCATTATTTCCAGAAGTTTTTTAATAGTTTTCCGTTATTTTATAACATAGAATTCACTATTATTTAACATGAAAAACTGTTTCAAAAATGAAGAACTGTTTTATTGTTGAAAAATAATACTAGAGTGGAACATACTAGAAAAATGAAATATACTCGTACTATTCAAATAGATATTGAAGGAACACACTGCATCTCTCTCACTCCCGGCAAACGGAATGAGCAACTCGCGTGCGCCTGCTCGCTCCCGGCGCCGACCACTTCAACTGTGTGCGTGAAATATTGTCACCGATGATAAAGGGCGCTCGCGTTCTTATTGGAATGAATTCGCTCTGCGGGAATATTGCCACCTGGGTTATTTACGAATCTAATATTAGTGGTCCAGGCAAATCCACCGCAGCGATTGGACTGCGATATTGAGATATCTGGAATTATGATCAGTTGGGAAACTTCCGTCGACCTTATGGTATGGATACGTAATGCTGAGCTTCACAGATAGTTTCAAAAGTAAAATAAGGTCCAACATTCATTCACATAATAACATTAAAGTTTTTATGATTATTTAAGTAGGTACTCGTAAACACCGTTGTCCCGGCCGATCCGCTTCCAGCGGATCCGAAAGACCAGTCCTCTTCAGTCGGGACACAGCTGGGTGGCTTCTGATGCCACGTTCTCAAGGTGGACTGTAGATCCGAGCTTTCCAAGAGTCAATCCCCTCAAATCAAGCTAGCCTGATTTATAATGCAACGATTTCAAAAAGTTCAAAATGATTAAAATTCAATAAAAACAGATTTGAAAGTTATCACACTATTTATTCAAACCAGTATATTCAAACGGGTCGTAAATCCGTTGAATAAGCAAAAGGATATTGTCTATTTCACAATTTAAAAACACAGAATAAAGTTCAGTACTAAATTAAATTAATGTGAACAAACATTGACAGTTTATAATACAGTTCTCCGAAATAGTGACAATTTGTGACTATTTATTTTATGAAATAAATATTAGATTGTCTTCAATTCACTTACCAATATGCTATCTCCAGCCTAACTTCGCAGTCGTTCACTAAACGTGAATGTGAGTTTACCTCAATTCTCCCACGACAACCGTGTACCATGACCATCCCCATAAAAAATCGGAGGCAGATTTCACCGGATCAAATAGGCGAACTCCAGTTGTACAAACTTGTATCAAACATTCATTTAGATGTTTTACGGACATGCTATGTTTTATTTCAAGCTATAATAGTAAGCATATAAAGACATTTTACGATGTTTGTCCCGGCCGATCCGCTTCCAGCGGATCCGAAGACCAGTCCTCTTCAGTCGGGACACAGCTGGGTGGCTTCTGATGCCACGTTCTCAAGGTGGACTGTAGATCCGAGCTTTCCAAGAGTCAGTCTCCTCAAATCAAGCTAGCCTGATTTATAATGCAACGATTTCAAAAAGTTCAAAATGATTAAAAGTCAATAAAAACAGAATTGAAAGTTATCACACTATTTATTCAAAACAGTATATTCAACGGGTCGTAAATCCGTTAAATAAGCAAAAGGATATTGTCTGAATCACAATTTAAAAACACAGAATAAAGTTCAGTACTAATTAAATTAATGCGAACAAACATTGACAGTTTATAATACAGTTCTCCGAAAAGGTGACAATTTGTGACTATTTATTTTATGAAATAAATGTCAGATTGTCTTCAATTCACTCACCGATATGTAGATTTCAGCCTAACTTCTCAATCGTTTACTAAACGAGTCTCGAACGCTGAAGTACATTTGTTTTTGGTAATTTGTGACCTCGTTGATTTAGCTCGATTTTATCTCGTTGCGTGATTAACATTTAGCTCTCGTGGTATCCAAAACCTCTGGCTGGATGGTACGTAATTAATAGAGTTACACCAACTTCTAAAAATTTTTAACTAAGTTAATATTCGCGACGGCTATCGATTGACGTTATAAAACACTGACAGCGAAACGGTGCCTAGTCACGTCTTGCTAGAAACAACTAACCCGAATGTAGGTATGAGGCGACCTTTTATTCACGCGTTTCCGCTTTCGCCCTTCAGCGGACGCACCCCCTTCATACCTCTTGCCCACAACCTACGAGCGTTTTAGGAATATTTGAAATCACATAATTATTATAATAATTTTTTTTTTTTTTCCATACTTATTGGTTGCTAATATTATGCTAAACAAATATATTCCCTTAATCAAAAAGATATATTTACATGTTTTCCTTGTTGGATAAAAACGATTTTGTAATTATATAATAAAAATAAACAATTCGTTTTTAGCCTAACTATTAAATTATAGGTATTCTATTTTGTTTCCTTGACCTACAAACCTAAATCCAGTGACTTTTTCCTTTGAATTAAATATCATTTCGCGGCGAATGTTAATGGCCTGTTAATTAGGTTCTCGTTAAATACCGCGCGCGACCAAGCGTTTTGTTTTCAAATTGAAATCCATTAATATGTTACGCCTCGCACGCCCTTAATTGCTTTATAATGATGTTATTTTGACTTAAGATTTAAATATCTTACCTATATAAATGTTACGTATCTACCTTATGGATACTTCAAATAACAACAAAATATTATCATTATACAGTTTTACAATCTTACAAGCTAGACAAAAAACATTTATACATATGTGGATAGTGATCATTCTCACATTCAGTCAATTTTGGCACCAAAAAACTATAGTTTTCTTATACTATTAAAATATTAAATAAATGTGAATATTTAGAATTCACCGTTACCAATTTTTGAAAGACCTTCGCGGCGTCTTTAAAGGCAAATTTCCCGTCTGGTTTTTTTTTGCGGGACGGCGCCTCGTACACTTATATGACGGTAAGGGTTTGTTTATTACGTACGCTTAGTAATCCGTGCTTTTAAGCCATCCTTTTGTCATACTAAGCTAACTGCGCCGTATTTTCAGATATTTTGCTTCAAATGATATTTTTATTTAAAATTCGTCAGTCTGGTGTTGCCAACCTATAATTTCCGAAATTAATTTCCTGAATGTGAGTTTACCTCATATTTACCACGACATTCCGCCCTCTCTGAAACGTTACTCTTTCAGCCTTTGATGGTCGTGGACTCGTAATACTGCTATTTTGACTGCCGGTCGTTTGTAGTGTTTCCCGTGGCTTTTGACGGTTACCGCCCGGGTTTGTCCGTCTGTGCCGGGGTGTGTTTGCACTACTATGCCGCGCAGCCAAGCGTTTCGCGGAAGTCTTTCATCAATAATAAACACCACGTCACCTATTTGGATAGGTTTCGCGGGTTCTTGCCATTTTTCTCGATGTATAAGAGTGGGCAGATATTCACGTATCCAGCGTCGCCAAAAATGATCGGCTAATGTTTGCGCTATGCGCCATTGTTTTTTGCCGAACAAATCAGTAGCGTCAATTTCCCCTATGGCCGCTTTTCCTGATGAGCTACCTATCAGGAAATGGTTAGGTGTAAGGCTCTCGTCGTCCTTATGGTCAAGTGACACGTGGAACAATGGCCGACTGTTTACTGTTTGTTCAGCTTCCGCCATCAACGTGATTAATACCTCGTCTCGAGGTGCCCTCTCTTTCAATATGGCGTACAAAGCCCTTTTTATTGATTGGATCATTCGTTCCCACGCCCCGGCCATGTGCGAAGCGGCTGCTGGTAAAAAAAACCACTCAATTTTTTGAATTGAAAATTTTTCTTTTAATTTGTCCTCATTTATTTCGGCAATGGCCCTTTTTAATTCGTTATTTGCTCCGTGCAAATTTGTGCCATTGTCGGAATAAAATACCTTAGGTACGCCGCGCCTCGCCGACATGCGTTTTATTGCCATAATTGCCGCGTCCGTGCTTAGTGAGTGCGCTATTTCGATGTGCACGGCTCGAGTCCGTAAACAGGAGAACATAACTCCCCAGCGCTTTTCCCTGTGTCGGTTGACCGTTACTTCAAGGGGTCCGAAGTAATCGATCCCGACTGCGGAAAAGGGCCGCTCGTGATGTTGGAGTCGTACGGCAGGTAGATCGGCCATACGGGGAGGTATCGCCTTTGCCTGTTGATTCTGGCAATGTTGACATTCTCGAGCCGTTTTCCGAATAGCGCCTCTGGCTTTTAATATATAAAAACGCTGTCTTAGTTCGTTTAATACGAACTCTCGGCCTTGATGGGAACTCGACTCATGTTCATGTCTTATTAATAACTTTGTATAGGGGTGACTTGCATCCAATATGGCCGGCTTAATGAATTGCAATGCGACACCTTGCACTGCACTTATGCGGCCGCCTACACGCAGTATTTTTTCGTCATCTAAAAATGCATTTAGATGACGTATTTTACTCGACTTTTTTACCGGCCGATTTGCGCTTATTTCTCTTATCTCCTCAGTGAAAATTTCGTTTTGCGCTCGTCGTAACCAGTAATTTTCCGAGTTATCGATCTCTTTCGCGGAAAGCGCCCCCCGCTCCCCCCTTTTTCGAAAAATATCGACTGCTCGAAACACCCACGCGGTACAGCGAATTAGGCGCGTCCATTTTGAATATTTTGACGCGTCTATTAAAGGTGTTTCGGGCTCCGGTGCGTGAGTGACGAAGGCGTGTTTTATCACTTCATCGTGATAATTCACATCCTCTTGAAGTGCAATACCTATTTTTTCGGGCGGCCATTTTTTCTCGTCTTCGTATAAGAAGGCGGGCCCATGCAGCCATTTTGACGACGTGTCATTTTTGTATGGCGTTCCGTCTCGCGTTGCCTCGTCGGCGGCGTTATCGGCGGACTGAATCCAGCGCCAGCTGTCACCTGCGGTTAGTTCGTCGATCTCACCTAATCGATGCGCTACGAACGTTTGATACTGTCTCGGGTCGTTCCGAATCCAGTGTAAAACTGTTTTCGAATCCGTCCATAAGACAGTATTTTCGAACTTCCAGGTGTGTTCAGATTTCAGTGTAGCCGCCAAACGACTGGCTAAAAGCGCTGCCTGCAATTCTTTTCTTGGCATAGACATTATTTTTAGCGGACTAACTTTAGTCTTGCCGGCCAAAAATGACACACGTATTTTACGGTTTGCGTCTAAAAAACGTGCGAACGCAACCGCGGCAATACCCTGTTGGCTTGCATCTCCGAAAATGTGCAATTGCACTCCGGATTTTACCTGGCCGTGGCACTGATAGCTACGGGGTATCCTGAGCTCTTGAACTTTTTTCAAGTCCTCGAGCCATTCGTCCCATTTGCGTCCCACTCCTTCGCTTACGAGATCATCCCATCCCGTTTTTAGTAACCACATTTCTTGCATAAGTATTTTTCCTTTTATAGTGAGCGGGCCCAAAATACCTAACGGGTCGAAAACTGACATTAATAAACTTAACGCCTGCCGTTTTGTAGGTATAATGTCCCCACTCACTAGTCCGGGAGGTAATTTACTAAAATTAGTATCGAAGGCTAATTCGTCTGTTGTGGGGTGCCAAATTAATCCTAGGATTCTTTCGCTGCTATCAGTGCCATGTGTAGTCCATCGCACACTTTTTTGTGAGCGATCTTCCGGGCTCACCGACTCTATGGCTTGCGGACTATTTGTCGACCAGTTGCGAATTTCGAATCCGCCCTGTTTGTGTACGTAGGTGACATCTCGTACTAATTTTTTCGCCGTTTGTAGGTCATCTACGCTATCCAGATAGTCGTCCATATAATGAGAGTCGAGAATGGCCCGCGCTGCGTCTGGATAAGCCGACCTATGTGCCTCGGCGTTTACGTTTTTTACGTATTGCGCCGAGCACGGCGAACAAGTAGATCCGAATAGAACTACTTGCATTGCATATTCCTGAGCTGGCTCTTCGATCCGCATGTCACGCCAGAGGAATCTTTGAGCCTGTTGGTCTTCTGGCCGCATGCGGACTTGCAAAAACATTTCTTTCAAGTCAGCTGAAATTGCAATAGTTCCTTGTCGGAACCGACATAATATACCCATAAGGGGTTTTAATAGGTCTGGACCGCTTAAAAGATTATCATTTAACGAAGTGCCCCCTGATCTCGCGGCCCCATCGAATACAAGTCTGAATTTTCCAGGTTTATTTACGTTAGTGACCATGAAATGAGACAAGTACCAGGTTTTAGTTGTCACGGACGCTACTTCGTTATTTGATAATTTTCGGGCATAGCCTTTTGCCAGAAAATCTTTTATCGTATTGCTATACGCTTCCGATAAAACTTTGTCTCGTAACAGACGCCTTTCTACGTTTTCTAAACGTTTTAAGGCCATAGCACGGTTATATGGAAGGTTTATTTCGTCCGATTTCCATAATAAACCGGTTTCATAACGGTGACCTATATTACGTGTTGTTTCCTTTAGAATTTTATTTGCGCGTTGATTTAAATTAAATTGATATGGTCGTTTAGGGCCGCTCATTTCTTCTATTTGAAAATAGCCCTTTAAATCGATTTGTAATTGCGCGTCGCGCTCGTCGAGTCGTAGGTGTAACACGTGACCGCTATTAGCGCCGACGCCGAAATTACCATTTAATGACCACCCAATTAACGCTTTCGTGACGACAGGTCCCTTGCGCCAATCACCATGCACTTCCTGGGGCAAGATGAGGCCATACTGGTCTTGTCCGATAAGCATTTTTATTTTTCCGTGAACCGACTTAATAGGTAACCTAGATATAAACGGATAATTTTCTCGTAATTTATCGATATCTAAATTATGATAAGGTAAGTTTAGATTTTTCATAGTTTTCACATGTTTTAAATTATAAATTACGGAATTGTTTTCGGCTTGAATTTTTATATCTACCGACCGAGTACACGAGTCCTGTGATCTCATACCGTTAATACCTACTATTTTTAATGTCGATGCAACGCCCTTTGCGCCGATTTCATTTGCTATTTTTTCGTCGATTAGAGTCAGAGTCGATGCCTCATCCAATAACGCGAGTATATCCCTGGACCCAGCCTCGCCCGTGACCTTCACATTGACAACTCTGAGTCCAATGCTTCCGTTCTCATGACGTGTGTGCGTCACGTGACCTGTCTCGACCGTGGTTGACCCCTCCGGAGTGGCTGCTTGGCCGGGTTCCGAACGCGTTATCGGATGAAGTAACTTATGGTGTTTACTTTTGCATCCGTTAATTCCGCACGACACTTTTCTTTTACATTGAAGTGCGGTGTGTCCTAATTTTAAACAAATAAAACATAAGTTTTCTTCCCTGACCCAATCGCGTTTACTGTTTAGGCTTAGAGCCGCAAAATTCCTACAAACATTTAAATCATGATTTGTTTTTTTACAGTACAGACATTTTTTAACTTCTAACGATTTTTCGTAGGTATTAAAAATATGCCTACGCGTCGGCTCTAATTTTTTAATCGCGCGCGTTTTTAACTCGCTGCGTTCTTTGACCGCGGGCTTTGAACTACCTGAGTTAGTTTCCTCTTTTGCGGCCGCGTCCAGTAATGACTCTAGCCATTCCCCGAAATCTGTAAGTGTGGGATGTTCGCCTTTGAATTCTTTGTACCACTGAAGCCTTAAATATTGAGGTAATTTTAAAATTAATTCTTTCAACAATGGCGGATTAATTAAATATCCGTCATGTCCCATACTTTTAAGTGAGTGTACAATGTTGCAAACAATGGTGCCAAAATTAACTAATTGTGAAAGTGAGTCACTTACCCCAATATTCGGAACACTGCGAGCCTCTGTCATCAGTTCATCTATGCGAGCATCTGGTCTGCCGAAGCGTCGATAAAGCACCTTCATGATGGCAGGAACGTTCTCCGGTTCGACTAGCAGCGACCTCACAGCCTCCCTCGCTGGCCCGCTGAGTGAGGCAGCCAAACGGATTAAATTATCCGCATTGGAGTAGCCGCACATCTCGTTCCCTTGATTGAATAAACTAATGAATATTGGAAACTCATTAGTGTTTCCGGTAAACTTCGGCAAGTCACGTAAAAGTTTTGCACGCGCCGACACTAACATGTTATTTCGATACGAATCACTTATATTAGGCACTGACACACACACTTTTTCAGTCTTTATCGGCGACCGTTGTCGGTAGCGCGTTGTCTCGCTCTCGCCCGGCCGCTCCTCTTGTGTCGCGCCGATACGGAGATTTCGAAACGCCTGTTTCAAATCGTCCGCCCTTGTGTCGATTCTCGGTATTTTCGTCGCGGCCCATTCGCGACAATACCTAGACGATGCTGATGAGTCTGCGATGCTGCCCTCATCGTCATCTTCTTCCTCGGCCTCGATCATCTTTTTCTTGATCTCCAGCTTCTTTGCCACCAGATCCATCTGTATTTTGGTCTGCAGCCTGGAGTTTTCTGCAGCGGCTTGTGCCTGCAGCCTGGCACTCTCTTCTGCAGCCTCAAGGTCTGCCGCCAGCAGTTGCCTGGTGACGCTGCTTCTCGAGGCGGCTGACGTCCTGGACCTGCGGCTTGCAACGGATGATGCCCGTGACGCAGGGAGTTCCTGGGCCGCTGCCTGCAGCCTCTCCTGGAGCCTGGATGGGCCTGCTTCCGTGCTGACCTGTTCGGCTTCCTGGGAATCCTGTGCCGTCATGCTCAGACGCTCCGTTGTGTACGGCGCTTGTTCCTCGGCTCTGTCCTGTCGGCGTCCTGCGCTGATGGTTCGTCCTGAACCGCGACTTGTATTGCCTGACAGTCTTTGCCTCAGGCGCTCGCTCTTCCTCTCTCCTGGAGTTGCCTGATCTGCCATATCCTTTTGGCTTGCTTGACTTTTTGACATCTTGTCAAAGAAAACTCGGGGCTCGTCCAATCTGCGCTCGAAAGGACCAACAAAGATGCTATGTCCCGGCCGATCCGCTTCCAGCGGATCCGAAGACCAGTCCTCTTCAGTCGGGACACAGCTGGGTGGCTTCTGATGCCACGTTCTCAAGGTGGACTGTAGATCCGAGCTTTCCAAGAGTCAGTCTCCTCAAATCAAGCTAGCCTGATTTATAATGCAACGATTTCAAAAAGTTCAAAATGATTAAAAGTCAATAAAAACAGAATTGAAAGTTATCACACTATTTATTCAAAACAGTATATTCAACGGGTCGTAAATCCGTTAAATAAGCAAAAGGATATTGTCTGAATCACAATTTAAAAACACAGAATAAAGTTCAGTACTAATTAAATTAATGCGAACAAACATTGACAGTTTATAATACAGTTCTCCGAAAAGGTGACAATTTGTGACTATTTATTTTATGAAATAAATGTCAGATTGTCTTCAATTCACTCACCGATATGTAGATTTCAGCCTAACTTCTCAATCGTTTACTAAACGAGTCTCGAACGCTGAAGTACATTTGTTTTTGGTAATTTGTGACCTCGTTGATTTAGCTCGATTTTATCTCGTTGCGTGATTAACATTTAGCTCTCGTGGTATCCAAAACCTCTGGCTGGATGGTACGTAATTAATAGAGTTACACCAACTTCTAAAAATTTTTAACTAAGTTAATATTCGCGACGGCTATCGATTGACGTTATAAAACACTGACAGCGAAACGGTGCCTAGTCACGTCTTGCTAGAAACAACTAACCCGAATGTAGGTATGAGGCGACCTTTTATTCACGCGTTTCCGCTTTCGCCCTTCAGCGGACGCACCCCCTTCATACCTCTTGCCCACAACCTACGAGCGTTTTAGGAATATTTGAAATCACATAATTATTATAATAATTTTTTTTTTTTTTCCATACTTATTGGTTGCTAATATTATGCTAAACAAATATATTCCCTTAATCAAAAAGATATATTTACATGTTTTCCTTGTTGGATAAAAACGATTTTGTAATTATATAATAAAAATAAACAATTCGTTTTTAGCCTAACTATTAAATTATAGGTATTCTATTTTGTTTCCTTGACCTACAAACCTAAATCCAGTGACTTTTTCCTTTGAATTAAATATCATTTCGCGGCGAATGTTAATGGCCTGTTAATTAGGTTCTCGTTAAATACCGCGCGCGACCAAGCGTTTTGTTTTCAAATTGAAATCCATTAATATGTTACGCCTCGCACGCCCTTAATTGCTTTATAATGATGTTATTTTGACTTAAGATTTAAATATCTTACCTATATAAATGTTACGTATCTACCTTATGGATACTTCAAATAACAACAAAATATTATCATTATACAGTTTTACAATCTTACAAGCTAGACAAAAAACATTTATACATATGTGGATAGTGATCATTCTCACATTCAGTCAATTTTGGCACCAAAAAACTATAGTTTTCTTATACTATTAAAATATTAAATAAATGTGAATATTTAGAATTCACCGTTACCAATTTTTGAAAGACCTTCGCGGCGTCTTTAAAGGCAAATTTCCCGTCTGGTTTTTTTTTGCGGGACGGCGCCTCGTACACTTATATGACGGTAAGGGTTTGTTTATTACGTACGCTTAGTAATCCGTGCTTTTAAGCCATCCTTTTGTCATACTAAGCTAACTGCGCCGTATTTTCAGATATTTTGCTTCAAATGATATTTTTATTTAAAATTCGTCAGTCTGGTGTTGCCAACCTATAATTTCCGAAATTAATTTCCTGAATGTGAGTTTACCTCATATTTACCACGACAATGTTTCTTTGGTTAAGTGACTTGATTCATGCCCATTTCAGGATTAGTGAGAGGTTTTAAGGGTTTGTGTTTATATATACAAAAAGAAAATGATTTAAAAAAAAAAATATTTACAAACAAATCTTTAGAACCTTCTGAAACGGTCCAGGAGGGAATATTCCGGAACTTTCTATATCTTACTACCACATTCTTTGTACTTTTCGAACATTCCAAGAAGGTCAAAATTGCTCTGAAAGCATCCACAACCTTCCACTAATCTGTAGAACCTTCTAGAAACTTCCATTTACTTCTAAATAGTTTTTCAAACTTTTTAAATATTCCAGCAACTTAGCAATGGAACCGGAAGCTTCTCGGACATTCCAAAGATTTTGAAATCATTCTATAAGGTTCCAAAATCTCTAAAGTCTTCTAGTGGTTTCTAAAACTTTCCTGAAAGCTTTAATCAAATCAGTGAGATAATAAACACTTAATTGAGCAATTTTGTTTAAATGTAAAAAAAATCACGTATTTATCTTACGAGAATCCCAATCGCTGAAACATCCGGCCATCTGTAAGGGTTACTCATATCAAAAAAGGTTTCAAACAAAGGTTTTATTATTATTATTATTAGTTTATTCATCAAATTTACATTTATTTTATTTTATGTACCAGCTAAGCTCGAGGCTTATCTGCTGGAAACCAGGTGTGTAAAATACAGATATTATTAATTGTGAAATATTTTCAAATTATTTTTTTCTGTATTTTACACGTCCTTTACAATATACATATTCACATACATTAAGGTACGTTTTTAAATCTTAGTAGTATAGTACAAACCAAAAGTAAGTATACTAATAATACATTTTAAAATAATAATTAACATTTTATATAATAAATATAATAATTAACAAATTAACATAAAGTAAATTTACTACAAACAATTAAAGAGAGTGTTTTTGTGCGATTTCATAGCAAATATTTTTAACTTCATAGGGGGTGCATAAACTCATAATTAACATTTTGAACGAATTTGATTGTGCCTGTTAGGAAATTTTTGAATTTTAAAACCTCATATTTTCCACCCCTAGTACCAACCATTACTTCCAAGGTTTTAAAATTCCCAACAGGCACAGGATTCAATCCGTTCAAAAAAGGAAAGTTTGTTAGGAGTTAAACTCTACCTCCGCCTTTCGGCGTGCCGAAAGGGATTTTTTTGTCCTACAATGCATTAGTATTTTAGAATGGTTAATGGTTAGCGCAGAAAAAAATATTCGACCCCATGCACAGTCCTAATAGCTTACTTCCTAGGTGACGTTACATCAATTTTAGAGTGAGTCTACTTTTAAGCCTAACAGCGCACTACTGTAATTATTCAATTAAAAACTTACTCGATTAATATGTTAGGTCCTTCTTCCAGCTTCAAGAGTGAGCTCAAAGCAGGCTCCAGCCTGGCTGCCGCTGGTGACGTCCAAATCCGCCATTCGTCGTTGCTGATACCACCAGATGCTGAACCGGTCTCCAAGGAGATGGACATGTTCTTCGATAGTTCTAGGCGGCAGAAATGTATTGTTTTATGAATAAAAAATGGACCAACAGCTAGTTTAGTACACCAAATATAAGTTATAATAAAGTGTTGTTTATTTATTTGTTACATAAATATTATACCACAGGAGGTAATAAGGTTATTTTTCTACCAAATGTCTATGGGATTCATCATGAATCCCATAGCACCCGGAGAGATTGGTTTCTTTGTTCCGGACCGTTTGACCAGATCGCGGAAGCAGACGCTATTTAGTCGAATTATTAAATTCCATTTCTGCGGAGATTGATATATTCGTCTGTTCGGCCAATAGGAATAAAAATCTGCTTCCATCTTCGAATGATCAACGTGAATTATTTAATTGTTATTGTTAGCCTGGGAGCGAAAACCAAAGCATTGGTTATTCGACGCTGGACCAAAATAAATGACGCGCGCCATTGAACTGCCCGACAGATAGAGATAGAGCTAGGGCGTATCTGTTCCACACCAATTCACGGTGTATTACCGCTTCTCCGTTGTGGGACTGTGGCGCCGCTGTTCAGTCAGCCATGCATGTCTGCTTGTGTCGTCAATTGTTCAGATCTATGTCGCCCTGGAGGGCTGACGGAGTTGCATCGATTCACCCACAGTGGACTACATAAGATCTACAGTGGACTACATAAGATCGACATAAATAAATACTTCGAAAATTATTATTTTTTATATAAACACATTGAACTTTTTCCCATACACAATCTATTATGGCGTCACAAACTGATCAACTTTTGTTCTACAAGTTTTTCAATGTGCCATTTTTTTATGATGTTAATGTGCTTTTGTGAGGGTGGGGGATGGAGGTGTGTAACCGTTTTTTAGTATGTAATATAAATATAATTTATTAATGTTATAGTATAAGTTGAAATCCATCGAAATCATTATTTTGTATTAAGATAAATGTAAACATTAATCGAGTTAAACTGCGATTAAACTTAGATTGGTTCGAAATACAAGTACAAGCATGTTAACAAAAGCACATTTGTATTAAATAAAAAAAACAAATGAAGTATAATGATTTAAGGAAAAATTTAAAAAAATTACAAACCTTACTCTAAATACCATTGCATATTGCAAATTTAATTGGGTATTAATAGTATAAATATTTGAGGTATAGTAAGGTATTTTAAAACTTTAAATAAATCCACACAATTTTTGACAGTATTTATGATAGATTTTTTATGACTTAAATTCACTTAAGACTTTCGGAAAGGTTTGCCAAATGAATAGGGCTAAAACATGTACTTCAATATATGAAAAATAATGTATGGGGAATAGTGAATACTTTGTGTCTAAGCGTACTGAGTGTGTTAAGAAAATACTAGCTTTTTTCCAGGCAAATTTTAGTTGTATTACACAATATTATTAAAAATCACTATAATATTTTATGACATACTCGCACTACACCAAAACGTAAAAGTTTTTGTTTTTCATTTGTAAACAAAGCGTTTGCATCCACACTTCTTTGTATATATTTTTCTTATCGAGTCAAAGGTTAAGCCCTATTAATGTGGCAGTGACCTTTCTGGACAACCTTTATACAGATGAAAGTAAATTAGATTCCTACCTTTGCTGCTAGCATTGGCGATTGCATCCAAGTAATCCGCGATCGTGGGCAGCTTGAGAGGTTGACCAGCTGCCAACTGGCCGAAAGGTGCAGAGCTTCCCAAACCCAACGATGCAGTCGATAACTGAGATGTGACCAAAAATCCATGCCTGTTAGTGGACGAAGTTTGAATCTGTATAATTGAATTTATGGAAATACACACATACACACACACACACACAAAGCGGCCAGTCCTATTGTAAAAGTATATAGAAATATTTATTTGGGAAATAAAACAGTTACTTAACAAAAAAACTAACATATGAAAGCGGTACACGATAATATAATAAAATAATACAGAGAAAATAACGGTATAAAATAAAACTACCGAGTGCATATAAAATTATTAACATTGAATATATCAATTTCTGGATATTTTATATTTGAGTTATAGCAAATCCGATACCTACGTGTTTGTATTTAAATAATTTAAATAAGTTTGAAAACATCAAACCTACTGTATAATAATATGTTTGTAAACATGAAAGAAATCATGAATTGGTTTTTTTTATCTTATTTTTACTTTAATGATAAACAAATTACTTTTCGATATCTATACGGGAAACTGGTCCATTTGCAAATTTTATATGTCAGTTGGTCAAAGTCATACAACCGTTAGAATAGTTAATTAGGTCAATTGTATAGGTCAATCAAGTGTGTGATAACAGTATCCTGTTTAAATTAACTGTAAATATTGCAGGACAGAGCTGAATTCCCATAAGAAAAAATAAATAATTTGTTTATTGCTTTTTTATATTTCTAGTAAGCGGGCAGCAATAAATTATATATAATACATGTATGTACCAATTAACATTTATCTCTGTTTATCAAGTTTCTTTGTTTTGTATACTTTCGAGAAATGCTTTGCGTACCTGCTGTGACTATATTCTCATGTAACTGTAATTGCTAAACATGTGGTTTACCTATATATTTAGGGTTAACTAATACAAACGCGTTATATGTTTGGTCGCTTGAGTGTTGTTTTAAGGAAATAAGTAAATAAACATGAATTTCGAAGGCACTTCTCATTTTTTGTTCGACTTAATCGCTGGGGTGTTTTCAGTGTTCACGAAACGCGGAATGTTTTCGGGGGCGAGTAAATTTATTTCCTAATTCAACATTGAGTACCAGTCATACGCGCCCGGCGAGCAATTTGCGAAGCGACGCTTTAAAAACAAACACAAGTCGCGACGCGAATTGCGAGCCTTAAAGTCATTCCTTTGGCGACGCGGAGTGAGGCGCTTTTATTAAAATTTCAAATATAAGCAATACGGGAAAAGCAATTTCGTCATTAACGCGATGTTTGAACAAGACTTCGCCGGCATCGCAGGTCTATTTCAATATAATCAACATAATTTAACGAAACGAGCTATTGGGAGGCATGTTTATTTGACAAAATGCCTGCGTCTTCTTTTTGACACCTGGAAATTATTCCTCTTGATGTAAAACCGTGTTTTTCAACCTGTGAGTCGCTTGGATGGGGAGGTCGCGGTCGCAAATAAGGTAGAAGTAAAAAGCAACGATAAGTCAGCCTTAAGGGTACCAGTACTACAATAAAAATATAATGTGGAGTAATTTATTTGCAAATTATCCAGAGATATTCGAAAAATATATTACCCAATATTGTTATTTCTAAATAATGGTTTGTATTTGAAAGAAGAGTCAATGCGACCATTAAAGTCATTGCGACCACTATAAGTACCTAGTCATTAACTACAGAGTGGTCGCAATGACTAGGTCGCTAATGATTTCAAATTTTCCATGATCACAAAATCTGCGCTCTCATATGCGAGACACCTTAATTATTTTGCTTTATCAAAAAATTTATAAAACATTTTTAAACTTACATATATTATCAAAATTTACGATATTTTTTTTTTAATATTTATACATAGTATATAATGATAAACAAAGTACCTTGAAAGATGTATAGCCGGCAAAATAAGGTTTTGCCATGGCAATTTCCCGTATCGTGAGTGGATGTAAGCGAGACCCTGTACGAGTACCGGAGGGCCAAACTGGTCCAGAGGAACATCATGCGAGAAGCTGATCACCGTCGGTCCAGCTTCCCTGTGGCGACGGAATTCGTACAGCAGCATCACACCAGAGCTGCAATCGAAGAGTAAAGAGAGTATAGCAGTGTCAATCGCATGTACGGATTTACTGTTCCATTATTCCTAATTGCTATACTACCGTATTGTCAAAATGATTGTGAACCTAAATAAATAAATTGTCTTTCTCGCCATTATAAATTCTCTTTTTTTATAGGCGAGACAAATTGGTACAGCAGACTCATCGCATCGTATTATTCAGGAAATCATACGGTTATCTTATCTCTGAATTCTTAGAGATTCTTCAAGGTGCTGCCGTCGCAATTTTTATCCATATCATTCAAAGTATTGTTGAATCATACCCTTTTATTTTATACAGGATGCAGTTCAAATGCCGCCCGCTATGCGAACAATGATATACAGAGTGTGTCATTTTTCAAAGCGTCGACGCCATTGAGCGGTGCTCGATCACTCCCTCCTGTCTGTTTCCTTTATGATAAATTTCCCACAATGAAGTGCTTTCGAATTGACTTTTAATGGAAGCCCATAAGGGTAACCCCCATGTGAAAGGCTTGACGTGGTACGCACGTTGACGTCAATAGTGCTCGTATTTAGTCTAAATGAAAACAGGTCAATTATATTCCTAATTTACTACAAAGTGTAAATTATAGAACGAAAAATTGTTATAAATTATTGTTTGATTATTTTTTCCTGGATTTTTTATACGCGAATATTTTCGAATTTTGTTTTGCAACATATGCAAACAATATGTATTTATCGGACACTTCGCTCTCAAAAGTAATTTTATCTTCTGGTTGCTTCATTTTTAACGCTGGCCATAAAACAAATAAAAAAAAAAATAGAATAAAATTCACTAAAGCTAAGAAGACAACATTGAATGATAAAGGGCATTTAGTGGCATCAAATCAAGCCAAGCAGACATCTCATTTTCTTGAGCCCAAAAATATATAATCAATAAACGAGTCTCGTTAAATTTATAGTAGCTAGTTAATCTCTTTGGGTAGAAATACTGCTGAAAAAATAATTTCGGAAATATTTGTTTAGATAAAATTTAATAATAATACTGAAATTTGAGCTACATGCTATTATGAAAAAAAATATCTCTGCATTATTTTATTTACTTTGCTCAGTATTGGAATGCTTAATATATAATTGATGAAATGGTTTTAAATTTTCAAAAAAAAAAATCTGTACTTATGTACTTCGTACCGTATACTTTATATTTAATATGTTTAAGTCCGACGTATTTATATATAACACTACTTTATGTTAAATATTTATTTATGTGTATCGTTAGTGTGTGTGTATATTTGTGCTTAAAGTTAATTTATATTATTTTTCACGGGGTTTTAAGTGAGTTTGTGACATTTATAAATAATCTTTCTTAGAACAGGTAACTCTTACCTAGTTAGAAACATAACAGGCCTTATGAAATCGGCCAAAATGACTGATTATTCGATTTTATATATTTGGATATTGTATTTTACTTTAGTATTTAGTGTAATACTGAACATTGTATTGCCAATATCTTATTTTATTTAATGAAAACTTTATTATTTCTATTATCACTTGTTAAAGTTTTGTGTGAGTTTGTGTTAATCTGTACAATTCAGGTCGAGATTTTGAATTAGTATTTAGAGCTTTTGATGATTAGATCTGACCAACGCGGCAAAGCGGTTCCGCGGTACACTTTATTGAATTACGATCGCGCAATATCTAAAATCCATTTTGCTAGAACAAACGGGCGGCCCAGACGGCCAATCCGCAGTTATGCCGTTCCATAGATATAAGCGACTGTCCGATACTAATAGACTATGGCGTGTTCGCCGTCCAGATACTCCATAACCGTAAATTTTCAATTCCAAGTTAACAAGCCATTGGCTACCAGCACATACTTCCCCGGCTCCGGTGTGAAGCGATCACTACCTGTACCTGCGAAATGCCCGCCTCAGCTGCGCTCAAAGCAGCAGTAGTCAACATCTCATTCTTTGCTAGCTTCATGTTTAATTATAATGAAGTAGTTTCTGCCGTTAGCTTCACCCATGTTTGTAAAAAAAGATCGCGAATGTTGTTATGAAGTGTTCGTGTGTGTCAACCCCAAATAAATAATTAAATGGCCTGTTATGTAAAGATTTTGATTTTGTAGCCTCAATTCCCGAAACCATTAAAGTATTAGCAAATCTAATTTAACACTTCCTTGTTATTGACATAAAAAAGCAGTGAGGCACAAAATATGTAGTTATTTATTTATTTATCAATGTACAAAACAGCGATAACAGAACATAAATTTCTGGTACTGGTACTAGTAGTACTGGTATTTCTATATTAATCTTTACATTCATAATTTTTTTAACTGACGTTACGAATTTCATGCATAAATAACCTTCTATTCTCTTGAAATATATTAATTGCGCAGAATTTTTCATTAATGTGTCGAGGACTCTGCACATCGTTGCGTTTTGTGCATGGTTAGTATTACGCCGGGTGATGTGTACTAATAATATTTCTGGTATTTCTGTACAGATCTCTGAAGGGGATGCTGCTAATCAAGAACGTGCTATCGAATTTCTGATTAATGACATTATATAGAAACGCCATATCTGCGATAGAACGCCTAAATTCAAGCGTGGTCATCTTATAATGAATAACTCTCTTAGTGTATGTTGAAAAACTTTAGAAATTAAGATTTTAAATAATAGTTTTTGAACATTTTCGATGCGACTAATATGAATTTTATATTGCAGTTATATTTTAATAATATTATGAATGCGAAAGCCTGTATGTATATTTCCGCTGAAGGCGCAGTTAGCCAGGGCCTAGCTGCTAATCCGGAGCAAAGCTAAGGGTTGAACAGCTAGAATTAAAAAAAATTGGTTTTGCTCAAAGGAGCAATCGGCGCCTGACACATCGTGCCAGCGGCACTCGGAATGCCTAAACACCTCCCTAGATATACAAACTTTAATGAGATATTTCGACCTTATAGGGGTGGATTAAAAAAAGTAATCTATGTTCTTCCCCAGGGTTCAAGCTATCTCCATACCGAATTTCATCAAAATAGGTTCAACGGTTTTGCCGTGCCGTGACAGGCTTTCGCATTTATAATATTATATAAAATAAAAACACATTATTATCATGACTTTATTTATGAAGTTTTCAATTACATATAATAATGAAGAACAGAAAGAGAAAATAGTAGATAGAGAAGAGAGAGAGATAGAAAATGAACTTATTCACAAATATCCTCATAGGAAGAAGAATCACTTGTAAAAGAACAGGGAGTGTGAAATTACTACCTTTTGTAATAATATGCGATATCTGTTTGGAATAACAAACAGTAGTTCCTTAAACGACGTTTTATTTTATTAACATGCTTGAGTTCTGAGCTATAAGTAAATAAATAAATATAAAAAAAAAATGCCAGCGAGGCGTTATTCATCTCGAAAGCAATGGGTAACTTGATATTTGGAGGGGACGAAGCCATAAGACGGATCGCATCGTTCAGTACGTAGTTTTGGTTTCCTAGGTATAATATTTTACAGGTTGGTATGCCTTACCTACGATCTATTGCGATACAAAACTGTGATATGATTTATTATTAAGATTTCTAGAGACCCTCAATACTAGAGTGAAGTTCTAGACGTAGTCACGTCAAAAGAAAATAAATATTTTTGTCCCGTTGAAAGCTGTCATTGGCTCTCGCTCGGTTGTTCTTTACGATAATGTGATGTTGCAGTCTAGTAGTTGCAGGTCAGTCCAGGAAATATGGCGTGACCACACCAGCCGGGGAATTATAGTTCTTTGGTCGTCGAGCGCAAGGATTAGTATAGCGTGTTCGTTACACGCGACTATGTTAATGCATCCCTTGCACTACCATAATAATTTGGTGCGCCGGACGCTTAGAAAAAGTTTCCTACAGAAAAACGCCAAAAAAGACTTTGTTTTTATTTGTAGGACAAATTTTGGCTTTTTATTTTATGACAATTCTACTCAAACCTTTCAAAAGAAGAAGTATAAAATGTATTAATGACTATGGAGAAAAAAGAACAAAAAAGTTCCATAAGCACAGGTCTTTTGTACTTCATATAAATAACCTTTCTTGGAACAGGTAACTCTTACCTAGTTAAAGGTAACAGACTTTGTACTCATCGGCCAACTTGGCAGGTACTCGATTTTATGGATATTGGATTTTAGTTTGATGTTTGTGCAAAACTGAAGATTATATTGCCGATACCTTATTTTATTTAAAAAATAAAAAACTTCAAAAAAGTTATATGTAAAAAATAGTCATACTTATAAAAACTCAAACGGTAAACGTATAATTTATTTTTTGATAGCTCCTAAATTGGGTCTCGCTGATTTGAAAGGAGTGAATTTCATTTAACTGTTCTATTGCTTACCCAACAGGCATTGCTAAATGCAAAAAAAGAAAAAAAAAGAATTTTAAAGGAAAAATTGATAAAATAGTTTCACATAATGGAAAAAAAAAGTCTTCGCAGAAAATTCATTAGATAATTATTGGGAACATATAAAATATAGGGATTGGTAGGTTATATTGCCTCTTGTCAGCCGAAAGAAGAATATTAGAAGTGAAGTGAAAGAAGTAGAAACTAGAAAGTTGTCCTTCTGACCTCAAGCCATTCAGGCCAAGCGTGCCTAAAATAAAAGCGGTCGGATAAAGCAATAGGCTAATTTGTTTAAGGTTGTTAAATATCTTTGATTTACATAAGTCAGTCGTCATTAATCCAACCGTCCAATACAGTTACCAAAGATTTAAGAAGGGTGTTGTATAATAATAGGTAAGAAATTATATAATCAAAATTAGAAAAAATAATCCCTCTAATTTTTTAACAGATGGCGTAAATTCGATACCGCACCAATCGAAAATGGCCAGGTCACGGTTACGGCGATAGCTGAGCGCTCACTACGAAGACATTATTATATTATGATCATTTTAATGTTTCCACGTAAAGTTTACATTTTTTTTCCCGGTAACCATGATGAATTTTGATAGCTTATTAACAAATAACACTAGAAATCTTGACCAATTAACTGTTTTTTTTTATTGGAAATATGGTCTTGGAACACGGTGTATAGACGATAAACCATAGGAGTTAATTATAGAAAAGCAATAATAAACAGCCTCCTTGTGAAGCAAGAGCATTGCCACATTATTTCATTGGTATCATGAAAAATCATATGAATCACGGCGTGAAATGTCAGGAATAAAAAGTGCGCCGAAAAATATTACTCGTCGAAAGGCGTATTGTCGGGTAATCGACAGGACAATAATGGAATAAGTCAAAATGAGTTTTTCCTTACGCATCCAGCCCGGTGGTGTGGGGGCTGACGACGGCCAGACAAAGTGCCGCAGCGACTGCGGCATCTGCTGCGTTCCCACCAGCCTTCAGGGCGTCGGTGCCGATGCCAGAGCAGGACACGGAGTCAGTGGCCACGGAGCCATGGGGCACCAGCTGCAAATTCAATGTTTTAATTACGCCGATGTTATTATCATTAGCTCTACACTATAAAAGCACCACTACCTTTCTGATTTACATTCCGTCTTAATAGATGATTCTGTTTAGTTTCTTGGGGTATATATATCTTGTAAACTAAATTGAAATGAACACTTTGAATATGTTATGTCAAAGTTATCGTCTGCTTGCTACGCACTGATAAAATTACGCAGCATCCTAATCTGTCAGCACTGATCTCCACATATTATGCCGTCGTTGAATCTCATCTTTGATATCTTATTCTCAGGTAGAGTTCGGCGCCATATTTAATAAAGGGCAATTCGTACATTAGCTGGAATAAACTCCAGTCAATCTTGTAAGCCATACTTTAGTAAGCTTGGGATCTTAACTTTATACGACATTTTGGTTCAAGAAGCACGATGCCACATCTTTATCAATAAATCAAGCTCAATGACACGCGAGTCTATTCACAACCATAACGCCAGAAATAAAATCAATTTCGTTCAACCTATAAGACCAAATTCAATTAATTAAATTCTACAACAAACTACCCAAGAAACTTAAAGAAATATGTGAAACAGACCAATTTAAGAAGGCTATTAAGGTATATTTGTTCAATTTGAATTTATATAATATTAATAAATGTTTATTCTTATCCTTCTATTTGTACTCAAGTAAGTATGTATTAATGAACAAATTCGCAAATTCGGAATTGTTTTGTTTCAAAATAATTCCTACAACATTGTAAAAATTGTTATGGAAATAAATATATTGTATCTTGTATCATAAGACTATAAAATATAGTTACAGATGTTAGGTATTTAAATAAATTAATAAATAATGTATTTACTTCGTAATCTCCGTAGTAGATCTGTGTGATGAGGGCTATCGTCACGGCCGCTGATAAAACTGCAAACGAGCCGATGATGAAGCGCAGGCCTCCCACGTGGCCACAGCTGCCACCGGATGACCTGGTCGTCGGGGGCTTCAGAGGCACGTCCTCGCGAAGGTCGACCACGCCTGGAAACAATCAAATTCAAATTCAAAATATTTATTCAATAAATACAAGGAATGACATTTTAATTTAGGTACAATAACAGTTTGGAAAGATGGATGACATCCGTAGGGCTGCAGGGGTAAACAGCTTGCTTCAAACAGCAACAGATAGAAATACGCGGAAAGAAATGGAAGAGGTCTACATCCAGGATTGGATGGCGACAGGCTGAGGAGGAGAGAAGAGAACAATTTTGAGGTTAATATAGTGGTTAGTATCATCGCTAGTCAGGCCTGCTGTAGTGTATTCCACGTCGCATACCTTTCACTCATTTTTTTTTTGTACTATAAGTACGAGAGCCCACAGCCAACACCATGTGGATATTCCAGAAGTAAAGTAATTTTGAGCAGATTAGTAAAATGTACCTCTACCAGTACCGATATTCATGTTTTTTTTTTTGAAAAAGGTAAAAAAATGTTACGTAGATATGTTTGCATTAGGAAATTTAACACTAGTTTTTAGCTTAGAATCCAATGAACATTGTCATGTTATAAGTGACATATTATTTTATTTATTTAGGCAATATAACTTAATGTATATAATAAAAGACAACAATAAAAAAAAAAATCCTATTGGATTTGGAAAAAAAATGACTTTTTCCGCTGGTTCATCACGTTGGCTAGCATGGGGTAATTAGAATTGTTCGAAATGATTGGTGAATTAAAGGGATGTAAAGAAATATTTTTTCTTTATTCTTAAATTTCTTATTAGTTGGGTTTACTAATGGCTGAACAAAAATACCCAGAAAAATGAAAAAGTTTAAAATTATGTTTTTTATTCGCAGTCATCATTATTATAACAAAGTTTTGCATCGTACACATCAAAATAGTCATAATTAAAGTAAAATTTACTGAATCATTAAACATTAGTTTGTTGTTTATATTAAATTAACATTCATGATTTTTAAAAATATTAAATCAAGCTAAATTATAAAGTTGATATTTTACGTAGATCCAATTTTAGAAAAGTTTAGAACAATTTAGCTAAAATGTATACATAGATAGTTTTGTTAAATCTAAGCCGTCTATCTGTCAAAGTTTTACGGTTAAAACCGTATAAAATCGGTAGTAAAGTTCAAAAACATAGCAGCTTCGTGGAAGGAAAAAATTGCTGTCGAAAAAAAGCATCTGTATTATCATATTTCGTCTGATATTAAACGCGAATATAGGTTTTGTTATTTTATTACTAAATTTTAGTTTTTTTTGTAAATCTCTCGTTTGGCTACCGAGATTATAAAAAACTGTTTTGCAGACATATTTTTCAAAATAACTTCATTTTGTCTGATATTTTTTGACAATTTCAAACCATTTGCTCAGGTCAGACGCTACGCGCGAAATATCTAAAATTAGCATATTTGGGTTCAGGACCATGGAATCTATAAATTTTATATTGTTTTGGCCGTATCTTACTATAATAAATTGCAAGATTTACCAGTCGAATCAAAATACCTATACCTATATTATATCAATAATACTTATACTTATAATATTATACCATTCTTTTTTAATAATTTGCCAAGAGCTCTGCTGAAACGTAATATTAAATATACAAAAAATAAATATGACGTTAAAAATATTTGCTACCAAATCTCTAAATAACACTGTCTTTAATTGTTTTTAGATAAATTAACTGGAATATATGCCTATAGGTAAATTTAAAACACATTTATATTGAGTAAACATTTAGAAGAAGGTTAAACATGCCCACAAAATTTCCACATTTTCTTTGATATTAAAATGTATGTATTATCAAAACGAAGTAGGTTTTTTTTTTGTTTTTTTTTTTAAATAATGGTTTTTTGTAAAAGAGGAAAGATATCGGCTGTAGTCCGAACCCTAACGTGAAAATAAAAGTGGTGTAGCGGCGCTACATATTTGGACTTCGGCTGGCAGCGTCGTTTTGACCGACGACGTGCGATCGCCGCCGGGCGCATCTCATTAGTCGGCATCTGCGCAGGCACGCATTGGCGCACGAGCGATTCGCCAGCAACGCAGGTAGTCAGTCGGTTGCAAGCCACCGCGTGCATTATGCGTCGACAACTTTTATTGTAACCGATTGATATTTTGTTAACTGTTATCTTCTTTACTTCCGTTGTCTTCTTTTGTTATTTGGTCTTTAAGTTTACAATTGTTGAAATGTCTCCCATTAGGGATTCAGTAAATATTGAATATTGCCGCGAGAGGAATAAAAGGATTCAGAGCATCGGAGACGTCTTACTTATTTCACTTCCATCAACCCTGGACCTTTCACTCATAACGGTATTAATAAGTCTATATCTATACAATGAAGATTCGACCATTTATGTACTGTAAATCCCAAAATAAAATATTTTTAAATTTTCCCCAGAATACATTTTTCTTATAATAACCATCTTCAATAGAACGGACCAATTATGAATGCAATTTACCAAAAGTTGAATACAAATGTTTGGGTCCACCTACCTCATGATGTTATGCTAATTCGGCAGTATTTAGAAGCTGTGGTAGATGGGTCGTTAGTGTTAATTGGACACACAAAGAGAAGGTTAATTCTCCATGGGATCCGACCAATTGAAGCGGTTAAATCCTACGCGAATATTTCAGGAACCTCCATATTAAATGGCGTCTATCATAGTTCATATTTTCAGACTACGTTAATTAGATTATAATCAATATCGAATATCTCACTAGGTGGATTTACCTGTTCTGAGATTTTCTGAAACTTATATATTTTCTGTAAATTACAAATATTAAAGAGATTTAGATTTAAGATAGATATAAAGAGAATATGTTATATATTCTGTGTAAATATTAACGGTGTACAAAAATATATTAAAAATAAATTTATGTTTTGCACATAATTTATAATTATGTAGAATTTATAATATACCTGCTTCATGGGCATTTATTTTATTTTATTTATTTAACAAAATAATAATAACATATTTATACTTTATTTACACTAATGATCAATGAAAAAAATATAGAACATGCATAAATAAAAAAAAAATCCCTGTAACAAATTCGGGCAGGTATCGCCCCAGAACAGACCTTGTTTAGTGTGGTGATAAAATCCACACTAGCAGCTGTGTCTGTTTCGCTTAGTACGAGATAGCAAAAATATGGTTATGGCATAAATTTGTAAGTAGAAATGTGAATTATAGTATAACTCAGTCTCTGTGAAGTCATCTTACATAAATATTTTGTCAACGAATCAAAAAATTGACATGTTTCGAAATGTTCAACCTGCTGATAATAAATGCTTTAGGGCTGTCTTCAACTGGTGTATTACAGAGGCACAACCAATTAAAAGAAGTCGTTTTTTTTTATAGAAAAGTAGAGGATTTTTAGTGGTATCTAGGTGTAAAAATTATTACTGCAAACGCGCCCTTGGTTTTCTTGTACCTACACTACCTAAATTTCTTGGTGGACTTGGTCGACTTCACTATCTAGCAATTTAGATATGTAAATTATATTTGTTAAGTTACTTAAAATCTTGGATACATTTCGTATACCTTAGACATGAAGATAAAGTCAATATTAAGTACCTACTTTCTGGACAATTTGCTAAAGCAACGCACGCGAAAGTCTTTGAACAAAGAAAAACTCTTTTATAAACAGTTACCAACGGACTGTAACGATATCGATGAGACCTTTGTTTGGCTTATTATGTTAAACCCTCTTAAAGGTTATAAATATATATATTATATATTATAATATTATAAAATATATATATATATATTATAATATTTATATATATATATTATAATAAAACTGTATTTTGCTAATCGGGTTTGTTTAGAAAAAAAAAAACCCTAGGACGGCATTGTCCAGTTACTCAGATTTCTGCATTATTAAAGTTGATTTAATGTTTAAAATACCTTTGTATAAATAAAACATATAACTAACTATCAGCAAATAAATTATATATAGGGCGAAAGATTAAGATATAAGATTTTTTGAAATGTTAAAATACACACTTCAGATCAGACGAACGGCTAGAGTGGTGTAATTTTACAGAGCGAACAAATACGATTTTGTTTTACTGAATAAAAATATTTTTATGATCGTCGTAGATATTAAAAAAATAAATATATTGAAAATTTAACCATCAATTAAGTTATATAGAATCAAAAGCAGCAATCTGTAGTAAATGTGTTTTTTTGGCAATTTAATATTAATGCCTTGTCTAAACCAAAAAAAAAAAATGGTTCTACCTCGGACCAGACGGTGGAAGTTATACTTCTTTAGCCATTCGCACACACCCACAGGATATATAAATGAAATATAAGACATTTTTCTCTTTTATTCTATATATTTCTCTTCAATATATTATTATAAGTCACTTCATTATTATACTATACACATTATTATACTATACTTATCATTATTAGGTTTGTATATTCGTATACTTTCGTGTAATTTGTGAAAAAACACAGTCAACTAGCTTCAAATTTCGGAAGGGACTCTACAACGCGACAAACGTAAAAATTATTTCTTACGCGTGACGCGGTTTCTCGACCAACATCCCATCCTAATGAGTACAACGGGCCCAAAGAAGTTTAACTTCAAAAATAGAAACACTTGTATTGGGAAAATAGAAACACCTATGGAGATAGGCTAATAATGCGTTCAACACATATTTGTCGAATATGCAATAAACAAACGATGATGAGAATGAAGAAGGATAAATTAACAAATCATCAGATGTGTAATAAGCCTTTTACTCGTAAACATACCTTTTTTATATTTTTGATTAAAAAGCACAAGCTTTTGAGTTTAGTAGGATATTTTTTTCAAGTAAGAAAATTGTAGATGTTTGTAGTGACGTCATGAAAGATGTGTTTTTGGTATCAAATGCGATACAAATATAATTCAATCTTATTAGAGGTTGTAAAATTTAGCTTTGTAAATAAAACAACAACCCTTTAAGCCGTAAACGAAAGTTAAACAAAAGGTTCAAAAAGCCTAAAGAAAATGCTGCCAGCCAATTTAGCTGTTTACCTAGAAAATTGTGCGTAAAGCAGCCTGCTTTAATAATACGGATGCTAAAACAGTCCTACGGAGATGCAAGCCCCGTTGAATACATTGCATTTACAAATTTAATTACTCTACCGATATGTTAGATTTAGGTGTTTGGGCTGGCATGCTGTTAATTAAGATTTTTGATTGGTATTATATTGTTATTACTTGGCAATCGTTACATTGCCAATACTGAAAAAAGGTAAAAAAATAAAAAACATAAAAAGAAAATAATAAAAACAATGTGATTTATTTACACTACCGCCAACAAACGGTGGACACTGTTACTGAAAGAACGCCACGTGAAAGAAATTATTACATGATCCTTATTTAGGACTATTTTTACGTAATGTTTACA
The DNA here is from genome assembly GCA_020383195.1 of Neomicropteryx cornuta. Lineage (NCBI taxonomy): Eukaryota > Metazoa > Arthropoda > Insecta > Lepidoptera > Micropterigidae > Neomicropteryx > Neomicropteryx cornuta. The sequence goes on from JAHKQU010000012.1 coordinate 22,557,808, forward strand.
TTTTTTTTTCTCGGTAACCATGATCATTTTTTGTATAATTTCTCAATGGATAACACTAGACAAATAACACTATTTAAAAAAAAACATGCTATGACCTAGGTCATATACTATTATTTTGGGCTCTACACAACTAGCTCCAAATATGCCTGTGCTAGAGTCAGGGGAGATGGTGTTAATGAAGCGTTAAAAATGGTATGACCATCTTTGGGTCAGTAGTCCAACGCCTTAACCACTAGACTACCATGATCTCAATTGAATGATAACCTTGTGTCAATAATATCGAATTTGTAAGTTTTTTTTTCAATAGCATGTTATCTATAATGTAGATTACTTGTGGTGTTTTGTTGTTTGTTGTATTAAATAAGCTCTAGAATTGCCTTGCCTTGCTCTAGAATTGAAAATTGAATTGTCTATAAAAGAAATGAAGAATACAATGTTTTATAATTTTTTTATTCGCCTTTCAAAGATCCGTATATAAGCGGTTTTTGTAAATATTTTCCCGGGTAGTCAGTAAAGAGCTAAAGTTTACCAGCGCCGACTGTCCGAGCTAATGAAATTTTGCTAAGCTAATTAAGTTGTCGCCCAAAATGGCCTTGCTTGTAATAAATACTTCGACGGGATAATGCTAACGGGCGACTTAGAACAGCCCCCCGTACGCATTACAGACATTGTTCGCCGGCGGTCAAAGAACAAATATTGTCAAAGGTACATAAAACAATGCCATGCCGTAGACACCTAGGCAAACATGCCGCCTGGCGATTTACCAACATGGTGGACAGCTGTGACAGCTGTCATCTGGCCAGGGATGAACCTAAAACTTAACCATTTTGCCAACCTATTTACCACTTGTAAGGGTGGGTGACTTGTTCTTTATTTGACATGTCAGAACGATAGATGGTAATTTATGGAAATATTCACTAATACACCTACCCTTTAGCACGCACAGACAACACATATCTCACACACACTTGCATCCTCAAGAACACATAAACACATTACCTCTGTAAGAATCACTTGAACCCATTCGTAGTGGAGACGAAAAAGATTGTGAAGGGAAAAATTACGCCCACGGAGAAGTGTAGATTTGGCATAGTTAAAGTTTACACGAAGAAGGAGTGTAGAAAGCTAAAATTTATGTATTATATTTGTTACACATAAATTAAATTTAATAAATAAAACGTTCATACAACTGACAGCTCATTGACAGCATGAGTTTTGGACTGTGAACTGTCATTTCAAATGTTCCTTTTTTTAATAGTCTGTTAATGTCAAAGTAGTAATAATTATTAATGCCATCTTAAACTGCTATGAATGTCGGTCTCATTTTTGCATGAAAAAAAATTAAACTGACAGTGAATCCTATAAAAATAATAAATACAAATACAAGCTGTAATTGTTACTACCTTTAAATTTTAAATGTCATAGGTATTGCAGGGAATTAAGGCAAACAACATACGCTAATAACGTATTTGTGCACGGCCTGCCTGCCAAAATGCTACAGCCGGTTTTAAACAGAGTACGTACGATTCGCACTCTCCTCTCTGGTCCGTGCGTACGAATTTATTTCATCGTGTGTACATTCGAGTTTCGCGCGTTGGCGTATGTCACGCTTTGCGGCACATGTGTTCGATTGAAGAATCCCAACGAATGACCGTCACATTTACCTGATACACTAACGCGAATGCCGCCCTACGGGTCCGCCCGCCCGCCTCCTGCCTGACCTTACAAATTCTAATGGCAATTTTTCGCCGACGCGACTTTTGCTAAGTTAATACTTATCGATCTGGATTTTTTATGTACGGGATCGCTTTGACCTTGACTTCGAGTGTCATCGGAGATCACCGAGCCACGTTCGTACCTAATAGTTTATTTATTTCAGTCATAATTATATATTTCAATAAGTGTGGCCCAAGTGATATTTTTAATATAACGTTTTATACAGAATGTCAAAACAAAAAACAGTGGTCAGATCGAAACCTGGTTATATTAGTGATGTTTCCTATCAACAGATTTCGAACCTACACTGAAAAAATATTCCTATAGGCTCTACAAGAAATACCTGTAGATATAGTGACAGCATAACCGCTACTAACTGATTATTTGGTTGTCGTAACAAAACAGTCTTGTTATATATAACTTTTCATTTGAATGCTACATCTACGAGAGTGTTTGGTGCAGGTTACAAGAAAGTTTTGCTAGGCGAAAGATTTATCGATCTACTGGTTGGTACAGTCTATCAAACAAATTGTATCACTACATTATACTTCGGTTGGGTTGCCACAACAAATTATGATTTTACTGAACTTTTCGGTTAACTAAGACCTCGATATTTTTTTTAGTGTGGCCACTGTCTCTAAGACAAGTTTGCCTTTGCGGGCATAATTTTCAAATTTGTATTTAATTATTATTTTTTTTTAAGATTTTTAATAAATTGTAAGTAATGAAAATAAATAATTTGCAATATTAATTTTTAATACTATTTATCACTTCTCATTCAATGTGCCACTGGGAATTACGATGTGTTTTTGAAGTCAGCACCATGTAATCTGGGTCTGAATTTTCGATTCGACAACACATTCAAAGTTGCCAGTTTTTTATAAAAAAAATACCCGTAACAGGTAGAGTAGCTAGGATGTTGACGTCAGATATAAAAACAGTTTTGGGCTTACCTGATGGTATTTGATCATCGAAGCTCATGGTTTTGATATTTCGTATTTAGCGATGTATCACTTATATCATGTTGCATAACAGTTAATTGATGCAATCACAGGTATCACAGTTCAATGTGTTACCCACTCACTCACTTATTTTCATCTGAAAAACCTGTAAAATAAAAAAAAACCCTTTTTGTATTTCGCTCTTTGGTTCGCCCCCTCGCGAGCATACGAACTTATGACAAGAACGATTTAATATTATCACGAACAGTTTACATTTTTTTAACCATGATAAACTTTGATATGACGTCACTACAAATAATTTTCTTAACAAATAGCACTAGAAATTGCTGGGACGGTTAGCTGGTTTTTTTAGGGTATTTATTATTAAACTGTCAAGTATTAAGCCCTAACTAACATAGCTTAGTTGAGCACGGCAATATAATATATTCAAAAGAATACAAAATCAAATAAATTATGTTTTTATAATAAGCTGAGTATTCCTTATTAGGAAAACATGTGGCAATGAATACTAATTTCGCAAAACTAAAATGGACACTATTGGACACACGAAGTGATATATATTTACGCAACAGGTGCACAATTAATATAATTTTTATGCACAAGGTAAAATGCTGAAATAAATAACAAAAAACAAAAAACAAACAACTATTATTTATAACAAAAAACTAGTGCACCGCTTGGATTGCAGCGAATATTTTAGCAGTGTCTATGTATTCATACGCCCATACTGCCTGTAACATCCGTTCTTTATACTGTGCTGTATAATCTTAGGGCCGAAATTTCAGTCCTTGCTTAAAGTCGTTCTTAGTTAGGATCAACTTAACTTTTAAGCATGACTTAAATTGAATTGTGTATTTCAGTTACTTTTTAAGTTCAACTTTGTTAAGAATATGTTTTCGCACTCGCGATTAGTTTGCTAGTCGCCGCAATGGTATGTGCATACAATATCTGTCGCCACCGTCGCGTCACTTTCGACATACGACGCGTGATCTGACATTTTGAAGTTATGCTGTCAGCTGTAGGATTTGAAGCGCGTATATAATGCTTGTTTTGGATCTTGTGTTTACTGTCGTTTATTTATTTTGTTGTTTTCTTTTACTCTAATTGGAATTACAAAATATCAGAATTATAGCATAAGCGCATTCCTACCGCCAATTTTGATATTTACACGCCCGCGATAGTAACGCCGTTTAATGTACTGAAATCGCTCCTAGCAGTGTATTTTAACACTGACTTAAGTTTGACTCAAGTCTTAAGTCGAGGTTGTTTTGATTCTTAGCTAAGGCGGACTTTTATGTTCGACTTAACGCTAAGAGTGAGTTTAAATACGATGTTTATCGGTTTAGTAGTCCAACTTAAAATTTAGGTTAGTCTTAAGTAGGACATGAAATTTCGGCCCTTAGAGTATGGAACGCGCGGTTTTTACACAATTCCTTACTCTAAGGCACTGACTTTAGTTTCTCAGCACCTTACTCTAGCACCAAAGGGGTTGAGATTGCAGCGTTTTGTTGCACGCCAGCCGCATGAATCCAAGGCACTCACCGTGCGCAAAGAAGTTTCACCAAAATTAAAGAACCAGACTTTTTCACCAGAATTAAGTTTTGTTAGGCATATTAGGGTTGAAATAAATTTAATACGATTTTAATTATAACTTAAACATGTCCGGCGAGGAAAACTGCAAACAAAATACTTTATAAATACATTTTTAAAAATACCCACTCTGAATAATGTTATTGCTATGATAACTAATAAAATGTCGTCTGTATTCATGAGGTATTTGCGTATACGGTGCACTGTTGAAATCAGACAGAAAGGTTTAAATTATAACCGCACAGTTACTTTCAAGTAAATGTATTTCACTGTCAATGATCCATGGAAAAGATTGTATAATTGTCACTTTGACATATCACTCATACAGTCACTACTACCGGAATTGCGATCGTGATCTATCGGCACTTCGCGTTCGTTCGGAGGCGCGGGCGCAGGCGAGCGAGGCGCGCGAAGGTGCGAGCAAGACGCCACGCGAACGACTCGCGCCCAAGAAGCGTCTGAAGACTGCGCTAGTGCGGTGCAAATTGACTCGATAAATGAGACCTTTAAGGCGAAACCAAAGGATAAATATTCATTTCGATTCATTTGTTTCTATGACTGGCATTTGGTAATTATTAGATATTTAATCATAAAAAAAAATATGTTTAATTACCTTAAACATTGTAAAGGTAGATTTTTAAAATTCAATTCCGTTTCTGAGAAATTTAAAAAATGATAAACTAGTAATAGTTATTTTTTAGTCTAATTGCTCTCTTATTAAAGACATTAGAGTCTAAGGAATAGGCATTGAAAGGCAAATGAAGAATCTAAAACATGGGAAAGTCTGTTTTTTTAAATCTCTATTATGAAGCTGTAATTAAATAATAACCAATAATTGCTTACTGACCGCGCAAAAAGTAAAACCTGACGTCGTATAAAAATGGAGGACCGAATTTCAAGATCTGTGGATATGCTTCGTCTTAAAATAACAACATAACTATAACAAATAATAACAGTAAAAATAATCACAAGCTTCCCTTAGTACAGATTTGCCTAGTTAGGGAGGCAGGAAACATCTCTACGATGCAACAGTCGCTTGTCACTTTAATTAGGATATTTAATAATACTTTTTTGGAAAAGTAAAAAATAAAAAATACGATGAATTTGAAAGAAAGTCATGATAAAACTATGTTTTTTTTTTAAATTTTAATCTATTGAGACTAAAAAAAATAAACTAGTTTCGCCTCTATGGCCATTCAAAACGCACATCGATTAAGCTAAAAGTGCCGCAGACACAAGTGGATATAAGAAATGAAGCAACCCATTACGAGATGCCTTTAACCATACCAGTAGGGCCTAGCTGTAAGACGTCAGGTTCTGGGTAAATAATTTACTATTACTAAACAATCTATAGAAGCAGTTGATATTATATAGGTTGTCATACACAAACACACACAGGTTGTCATAGCCATTCCTGTTTTGTATTGGGAAATCGTACAGTTCACTTAGTAGAGACAATTGGTGGAACTGTTAAAAATAAATAAAACAGGATAGGCGCGAATCACGTGTCTGTAAAAAAGTTACTAATTTTCAATGGAAGCCTTAAAATTTAATTTGATCATAAAAGAAAGTTGGAGTCAAAATTTTGTTTGTTGTCTTTCTCAGCCTTGGTAGCATTTTATCGATGAAGTATACGAAAATACACCACTATTTTTAACCTGCGCGTGAGACTGATTCATTCCGTTTATAACGGAACTCATTCGCCGAGCGAGACGGACCGTGACGGTGTCATCCCGCTCCCACGCACAGCTGTTTACGGCCGAGTGAGTAAGACGCGCGGTTAAGAAGCGAAGTCAGCGTAAAATTTAATAATAAAATTGTCAACTTTATAATAACGACAACATTCTTCAAGTGTGATGACCGGTTCGATTGTGTAATTCGATTGTTGAATTACATGAGTTTGTTTTTAATGAACCTGTATTAAGTACCAAATAAAAACGTCCAAACATTGGCAGCAGCTCCGCGAGGACCTTTATTTTCTCTCTTTATATTAAAATAATATAATGTGATTCGATCAAATATTTATTGTTTAATTTTACGATTTGCCGATAAGGGTATTTTTAGGAAGATTTCATTAGGAAAGTTACCGATTGCAATGGGTATGGTACCCATTGCATGACTTCCGGAACATGAGACGCTCAGTTAAAAAATTTATAAATAAGTATATATATCTATGTATCTTTTTATCTATCTATCTATATCACATTCTTGCCGTAATTTTACTCCAATCATTTTCAAACTGCTACATAAAATTTAAGGGCACAAAATTTCGGCCAAGTTCGTCAATGCATTGGCAAAATCAGACCAGGGAGGCGGGAATGGAAGGTTTTTTTTTGAAAAAAGGAAATTTTACTATAACTTTCTTAGTTTAAGTTATTCCTTAGATAAGGGCCTAACATTTATTTCAAGATTTTTTTTAATAGACCAACCATTGGTGGAAAAAATGTTTTTTTTTAAAATTCATACCTCCCTCAAAAAGGACAGGATCAAATCCGTTCAAAATGGTAATTGTAGGTATATAATCTCCACAACTTTTGTTTGAAACAATTTTTGATATGAGCAACCTTTACGGTAAGGGATAACCAAAATGTTTCATCACTTTGGTCCGGTGAAATCTACCTTCGCCTACCGGCGTGCCGAAAGGATTTTCTTTACTGCAATCACTTCTTCGAGTGATCATTTGACCTCACTATTCCACCTACCAATCAGCTATGTTATCATTTTGAAATACCTCCAAACTATACGTCATGTTATGTCATTCGATTTTTTGTTATGGTTATGAAAACACACCTTAAGCCTTTAGAAAAAGCGCTAAGGGCAGTTCTTCGAACAATTCTAAAGAAGCTATTTTGTTCTCCTTCTGAAGATCTTCGTACAATTTTGAAGGTGCTAGATCCAAAGCAGATTTTCCTTTAAAACTTTATTCTTTATAAACACAAAAATCAGGAAGATGACTATAAATCAAGAACACCAATAAAGTTTTTTAAATTCTCAGATGGAAACTGGCTTTGGATAGAGAAGTTGCTCATATTTAGGTCCTAAAGCATGCAACAATATGAAAGACGAATGACGGTCGATTACAAGCAAAAAGGATCAGGCAAATCGCAAAATAATTGGTTGTTGGAGAGGACAAAATTTTGCATCCAACTCACTAAATGTTATTTTATAAAACCTAAGGTAGTTTTTAAATAATAGAATAATATTTACACAAATATTAACACAAATAACCTTATATTTAGTTTTTATATTTGATTAGTACCACGAACAGAGGTTGTGTGGTACCTAATGCTCACTAATAAAAATACTATTTTAAGATATACTTTTGTATATTTATTTATAGGTTATTTGATTGGCGTCTCATTGGAATAGTACATTGTGCTATTAAGGTGATGCACAAAACTAATCCAATACACATGATTATAAATTACAATAATGTATTTATTATATAAACACTATTTTACTGTTATATATAAGAGTGGATGTAAATGACGATAAAATAAATAAATATGTGAGAATGATTAGTATGTATTTTTAATTTAGCCTCTTCGTGACGGTAACAGCACGTTTCGAAAGTGTCCCGTTGTAAAGTAAAAATGCAAGTGAAAGGGTAACATTTTTAAAGTTGTAAATCCTCTCGATGTTGCCAGCAATGTTGTTTTATCGTCTTTATTTATACGCGGCTCTTAAATTTTTATGAATATTGAGGATGCGCTGAACGGAAAGGAAAATGACATAAAAACTGAAAATATTCGCCTCGCAATGGATTCCTTTGCGGATGTTACCACTCCTTCAGAAACTTTTACGTCGCGGGCTGGGGCGGGCATTTTTAAGAGCTGTTCGAAAATAATGCACAGCTCTTTCGAATTTTACAGCCATATATTTTTTCAGTAGTCCAGTACTCGTGAAGTCTCGCGACTGTATTACAATGTTATTACACTGTAATTAGGTAAAGGTATATCTACACCGTGAACTTAAAGTCAGCTGTATCCTTTTTAGGGGTGATTTTAGGGCATAATCTGAACAACTTTTGCTCAACAAGTTTTCACATAGCTAACAAAATCTATATAAAAATACTCCATTGAACGTTTGGTGCGCGTATTGTTGTATTCGCGACCTATCCAAATGACCTACGTTACAATATTTGCGCACAGGAAACTACCCGTTGTTCACTGTCGTCAATACTTCTTATATTTGAAATAATTTGTAATTGTCATTCCTGTAAAACAACAAGGAAGTACATTATCTTATCTTATCTTATTAACTACAATTTTTGTATGCAGCATCTAGTTTTATTTGGTAAATCTGTACACTTATTATTTATAATATTTTTCACCCTTGAAAATAAACTGGTCCCACCTTTCCATGTACCACCAATGTACTAATTTTAATATTTTGATTGATTGTAAAAATACCAACTTACAAAAAATGCCCAAAAGTGATGAATGTCATTTATTCACAATAAAAAATCAGGTTATTATTGTAATCGGTTACCTACTAAAACAATCAGTTAATTTTAAGTTGTCTGAATTGCCGTAAATAACTAAAAAGTGAAAAAATCAGCTCACTGTAAGTTTGCTAATTTTATCAAACATAAATTTGAAATACAAAATTTCGGTGATCTCTATGTTCAGCGTTCATGATTTGCTGACCACGCTTGCACATAAAAAAACCAGCTTGAAGGGAATTATTCTTCCAATAGTCAGCTAGCTCCTGGACTATAGTATAAAAGCATAATCAATAACATTAATGTATAACTTCGATAGAATGCTATATTTTTTTAGATTTTTACTACCTTACATTAGAAAAAAATAATTTGAAATCGTCCAAGCCACTCCGTAGTAACTTATATCATGCAGGTTGATTTTTTTCACAGGTACATCATTTTATGGGTTTATACCCTGTAACAATATTCAGTTTTGGTAATTTTTCCGTCAAGCAATATTTATTTTTGCTCGAATATTATCCGTTGCCGTTTCTATAAGAAGAAAAAACTGTCAGCCGATCTGGCGTATGACAGTCACGGCAGGTAGCCTTGCTTGGAGAGTTTTCTTTCCCATTGAGCAATCAGCGAAGGCAGTTGGTGCCCTCAGAGCAATCCTGGTATAAGTTCTTCCGTCCCGACATTAGTTCGGTAAGTGCTTCTCATTTATTTCGGCTACGGGATCACTTTTTGCGTAAAGCGTCCAACTTAGGTTAATCTTCGCTTGTTGCAGGGCGCTTGGTTTTACTAATTATAACTATTCGTGGATTGTGAGGAGTTGAGCGTACCCCAACCTTCCAGGCGAGGTGGACCACCGCATGGGTGCTGTCGTATAATTGGCCGGAACCTCTGTTCCTGCGGCTACGGGCGTGGACATCCCCCGTCTTCTTTGTTGGCCAAAGCCCCAGTTTAATATTAATGTGTTTACGCATTAATATTAAACTGGGGCTTAATTAATATTAATGTGTGAAACACATTAATATTAAACAAATGTGGTTTAATTTGTAGAACAACTACACAAAAGGATGTTCTCGAGAAAAAAACACCTTTTGTTGATAGTGAGCATGCGCATTGAATTAATATCGTCCTCCATTTTATACACACATATATATGCAATTGTGTAGGATTTTTTTCTCTGCCGGGTCGGGAATCCGCATGAAGTAATAAAATTTAAGGAATGTAGGCAGAAGCAACGGATCTATCATCAATTTTTAATGCTCCAAAATCCATCAGCTTTATATGGCAAGTGAACGGAGATTCACATCGACATTTATACGTATTCGAGGTTAGAATTGAAGATTCAAGAGCAACATTCTCATAAAATCCTGCAGTTTATTTACAAAGTTTAATTTAACCAGGTGCCGGCTTTTGAATGAAAAATACATTTTAATACCTTCTCAGCAGTGTCTCCCGAGACTGAGGTCAGCCTGAAACCTAGTGATGGGGGACATCTTTACCAAGCCCCTGAACAATAAATATGACGATTCAAACATCAGCAGTTTGGAAGAAAATCGTTTTTTGTGATTTTCGAGGAACGACCTACCATTTATTACAGAGCTAAAACTAAACAGTGGCGTTTGAACTGAAATTGAGCCTAGACATATTTTGGTAATATAGTAATAATATTATGTATCAATTTTTGCAACAAAAATATTTTGGACACTTTTTTCGTATTTTTTGTTTTTGTAATATGCGTAGTAATAAGTGTTTGTACAAATTTACTCACTTTATATTACTCTTTTTGCCCGGTAAAGTGATAAAATCGATTTGAACCTTTATACAAAATATTATTTGTTTCATAGTTGTCTTAATATACCGTGTCCCAAGCTAATTCGTTCTGACATTTTTAGTGTTATTTGTTAAGAAACTATTTCAAAATTCATCATGGCTCCCGAGAAAAAAATGAAAATAGTAAAAGGATCTCGTAAAAATGTACTGTCACTAGATTTATGCTCAGTTTGGTTTGCCATTTCATAATGAATAGACTTACTCCTGAACAACGTTTGCAAATAGTGCAAATTTAGAAAAAAACACTCTATTTTTTTTTAAAATCACTCTAAAATAAAGTAAAAATCGCGTCGTGGGCCTGTGGCGTGGCCTCCAAGATCGTGCGATTTAACACCGCTGGACTATTTTTTGTGGGGTTATGTGAAGTCGCTTGTCTACGCAGATAAGCCGGACACGATTAACGCCTTGGAAGAGAATATTCGGCGCGTTATTGCTGACATACGGCCCAACTTGCTGCAAAAAGTGGTTGAAAATTGGGCCTCTCGGCTGGAATTTGTTCGAGTCAGCCGCGGCGGCCACTTACCCGAAATCATTTTTAAAACATAATGGCAAACCCTTATCTTTATAATAAAACTAAATTCTTAGCCATAACATCAAATTATATGCGTTTTATCTCTTCTTGAAAACCACGCCTCTAAAATCATCACCCTAAAGGCCATTATCGATCAGTGCGGCATAGGAATTCGCGCACTGATTCGTATAATAAATAAGACGTATAAATAAATAAATAATAGTGTTCACCTGCATGGGTGTTATCGTGCTTTTGTAAATACGCCGCCGCCCAGGGACGGTTTTCCGCCCTCGGACCGAAACTCGAACGGTGCGGCGACTTTATGATTCCGCCCCGATGTTTGCAGTCGCTATGCCGGCGAATGATGACGTCATCAGCACCTTCGGCGAAAATTTTATCACTTTCATCGCGTCGACGCCGCGCCGTTCGAACACGTTAGCTGCGGCCTCAGTGCGGATATATTTTATTTCTTGCACGGTTCAATGCGCGCGGCGGATATTCAATTCTCGCGCTGGGGTAAACATTCAGGTAGATTTCTACTTGAAACAACATTACAATTATTGAAACACCATCCCTTATTGGCCTGGACTATACGTGAACGAAGGACGCCAGTTAACGATTCTGACTTACAAATTGTTGCCTGCGAAATGAAGCCTTGCACGATGAGTGGAAATGTGTAAACTCAACAAGCAAAACGGCGCTTATAATACAAACTTTTTATAATTATTACTATTTATAATAATAATAATAATTATTAAATAATTATCACTTTCATATTTAAAAACTAAAATAAAATTTTCGAATTTTAGGCAAATGTTTTTATACCATATATCTCAAACCGATTAGGTAAATTTCTCCTCGACTCTACTCTCATCATAAAAATATATTTAATTTATATGGGATGTTTCCGGTTTCATAAGCGGAGGAGTTCAAAAAATGTTTTTTAAAAAACACGGTGGTTTTGTTTTTTTTTACATTTTTTGCGCTTTGTTTAAAGAAATTTTCCTAGAATAATAAATTATCTTTAATATAAATAAACTAGATTGCTCATATTTCTTGTGTATATTTTTCCTAACGCCTTTGAAAACCTGTATTATTGGCATTTTTTTAGCATTAAGGTATGTATGCGCCTTAATGGTGACCGAAAACAACAGTCTGGTGACAACAATATTTGGTACTTCGGGATTTCACCATTACTAACCAAATATTCGAACGCTTTAAGCCATTTTTGCCAATTTGTGGATAAGCATCTTCAGGCCGTTTCAAAAATTGATATTGTCTCACTGTCAAGATATTTAAACGATTCAAGCGCTGGACCTAAATGTTTAAACGTATTTGAACATTTAGGGTATTTGTATTTTTCTTTTGACACGATCTGAAAAAAATGATTGATATTTTTAACACATTTCAAAAATTTAAAATTTCTTTAAATATTTTTCATCGAATAAATACCCATTACAGTTTATAAAAAAAATGTCGGTCAGTGATGGTACCTTTAAGTTTATTTATTGACAGTAACTTAAACATTTATTCACATTATGCAAAGTACTATCTAACCAGCCAATGCCTAACTAGTTTTGAAAATACGTTTGTGTAATTTAAAAACCAATACATATATTATTAATTTTATTATTATTCCTACTGATGATCTGCCTATGCAACATAAGTTATCTATTCAAACTTTTCCCTCTTCCCGATCTCGCCGAATCTCTCGAACGCAGTATCGCTAATTAATATGTCCGGTGATGGTGATTCCCGAGATTGGCAATGTGCCCCCGCCCCGAGGTGTCCGCCGCCCGCCCGCGAAGATCGCCGTCAATCTACCGCCTTTTCCTCTCGCTGCTTGCGAGGGAAAATTCTCATGAATACGGAAGGAGCTGGTGCGCAGTTCGTTCAACCAGAAGCCTTCAAATACATTGTTCGTATGAGGCCCCTCGCCGAGATGGATTTACCTTTTCCATCCAGCGGAAAGCGATGTTTATTTTCTTATTGAATTCTCAAAAACTCAGCCAACCAGTTTTATCATTTATTTAATAAAACAATGAGTTTAAATCAGGAGAAATCATGTTTCAAGAGTTCAATTTTTTAACGGTTTTCTTCAATATGGTAACTTTTTATTATTATGTCCTACGCTTGCTTTTGAAAGTATCTAATCTATTTAGTAAGTTCAGAATCGTGACGCCGTTGAATGCATACAATAACTAATATTTCAAATATACTTACATAAAATAATTTATAATAATTATAATGAGGCGCTGAACATTCTTTTATATATTTCTATTTGCGCTCATAGATGAATTTATATTAATTTATACTGGCCACTAATAAATAATACGTCCTAACAGCCACGCTGTCATATTTTTGAATATAATACAAATACCTCATCAAATCTTCAGTACGAAAAAGGTGTTGACTTGAATGTTAAATATCTAAATACTATATTATCCGACCACCTTTTGATGTGATCTAAACAGCTATGGTTGTTTTTCTTGGGCTTCAATCTACATATAAAAAATCAAATAATTTGTACTTTTACATACATACATGAATATATGAATAGATGCTAAATACCTGAAGACCGAAGGGGGGTTGTGTGTAACCTATTATGAGTAAGAAATGGTATAAAAAGTGCTAAAAAAAATCACCCCAAATTTATTATATTTTTTCAACTTGGTGTCAATTTGGTCAGTGCGCGATTTCCGATGCCGCCTCTATCGATAATACGCGCGAGGGCCTTGACACCGTAAGAGCGTACGGCAACAGATGAGTTCTTACAGTAAAAAAAATATTACATGATCTCTTTTTCATATAAAGTTTACATTTTTTTTTTGTGAATGCTGATTTTTTTTCTATATCGTTTAACAAATAACAATAGAAATCGCAGGGCCAATTAGCTGGATTTTTTTTATCGAAAATGGTCTTGAGATACGGTCTATATAAAATTCTTTTATTTCGTATAATAAAAATGTTAATATTTCTTTCTGAAACCAAATTGTACATAACTATAAAATTACTTGTAAAAACAACACCTTAAAACCGATTTTCTCTTTACAAAAATAAAAAAAAGTTAAAAAATAAAATGAAAGTATTTTAAAAAACTTGGTAGGCCTAGATAATTGTAAAATGAGTTATGAAATCCGTTTGATAAAAAAATATCTATGAATAAAACAAAAAACTATTATTTACTTATGTAACGATTTTTCCTTCTTGGAAAATTAAATTTTTAATGACTTTTTTATATAAAAAAATATATTTTTCCCTCGTGTTTAGGAAATTCGCTAGGCACTAAATTATATTTTTTCCCTTTTTTAATCTAATACATTGTGTTTGATAATATAAAAATAAATATTAATTTTATAACGATGCTAAGTTTGAATATATCAATTTTAAAAAATACCAATTTTAGCGTTAACTATTCGAAACCTCATGATATATTAGAAAACAAAACAAAATATAAATACCCGTGCGAATATCCTACACCCCTGCAAATAAGGTGGCCTTGTTAATTATTAACTCCATTAATTTTTACGCAACGGAAAACTCGCAAATTATAGTAATCAGGTCTCGGGGCTAAAAAAATATATTAAAAGAAAAGAGAAAACGGGGCGGGATTCTGTTTCGCGTCCCCGAGCGCGCGATGCGTGCGCCAGAATGAGATGCAAATAGCGGCGGGCCGTGTTGTCGCCGTATGGAGAGAAAGGCCCGACCGCCATAAAACCTAAGCTGCCATTGGAAGAAATGACGCCAGGCCGAGGTTGCAATATGCTGCCAATTTTATTTTCAACCTTACGAGCATCTCGCCCATATATTATTAGCTACTATATATGTGCGTCGGATTATTAAACGTTATTTATAACATATTTAGGTCAAACTGCAAACTATGCCAGAAACTCTGTTCTTACACCAAATTCAGCGATGTCGATGTACTTGACCTAAATCATGGCGGGTTTCTCTCAACATCTGAACTATTTAATGCCAGTCGCATTTAAAATGAAAACGACTGTCAATCATTATGTTTTGACCAAAATAATATAAAAAAAAACAGTTTACTTGACACGCATAACTACGCTATAAAAGGCGTGATTATTGTCTATAAACAATCTCTATCAACTAACTAATATCGACTAATAAATAATACCAAAAATATTAATTATTATAATATAAAAAAAAAACAATTACCAGATTTAAAAAACGCATATGATATACATATCTTATTTACTTATTATGTTCATACAATGATAGGATTGCCAATATTCTAGATAAGATAGTATGTAGAATAAAAAAGAAGATGCGACTAAGACAAAAAATATATATATTTTTTACAATAGCATTAGAAATTAATTCAAATCGAACAACGCTTTATGCAAAAATAGTATAAAATTTAAGGAAACCGACAAAAAAATATACAGACTGAACTATTTCTCGTGCACATCCTTTTAGGGGTTACTCTACAATAATTGCACAAGTCTACAAGACTCTAATTGAATTCAAGAAGAATTGTACTCTACAAGTTTTATTAATTTTGACATACGTTTTTCCAAACAAAATAAATAATATCCCGGCAAACGTTTGTCCGCGCGAGGTCAAGCTCGCGTCGCTACGATGAGGAGGTCACTATGCATAGATGTATATATCTATATATATTTAATTAAGTATTAAGAAAATATCATATGTCAGATAATAACCCTTCGATATAGGCTTTTGCCTAGGGAAGTGTTACTAACCCACACAAACTGTAGATTTTTTTCTTCTCTTCTTCATTTTCCTCATCAATTAAATAATCGTATATTTATATAATTATATATTGGATATTTTATAAATAAATAAACGCTAAAGGATTTTGTTTTCTACTGCGACGCAAGGTTATGCTAAGTTATGTATGTTGATGGATATGCGCGTCTTTTGCAGAACTATTGTACTGTCATATCCGCTTATAGTACGCCCTCTAGTTCCGTACTGTAGATAAAGTTAAGTATCTTTTTGGGTGCGATGGTTCTAATCTCTTCTGGCTTGAGGAGATGGTTGCCTAGAAGCTGGCATCTTTTGTATATGAGTGGCCCACATTCACCCAGTTTCTGGGCTCTCTTGGCGGAATCTGCACCTGTCATCGGTCGATAGGCTCAGCTTGTGCATGTGTTTGTATGGCTTGCAGTGGCCTACAGAGTCATTTTGGAGAATCCTACTATAGGTTCTTTATTCTAATAAATATTGATATAAATCATTTCTTAATCATAATAGGGAACACAAACGCCCCATTAAGCCTTAAGCCTGCATAAACAGATCAGACTCCGGCCCTAATGCGAGACGTGAGTACGGCCTTATTCCATAGTGATCGCGGAGGAAAACGTAAAAAAAGCGCGGTCCCAATTCGCCCACTTTACACGCTCCACTCTACTGCCATTAATTGATACTCGCTAGACTCGGGTAGTTTCGTTAGAGACAACAAACGGGGCGTCGCTAGGTGTGACGTCACATTCGCTCTTAAATTAGGAGTGTTTGAATAATTTAGGGGCTTTGCTACCGGAATGCTTATGATAAAAGCATGAAACAGCAGAGGGGGGGGGGGGGGGAGGCTTGGAAAGAAGGAGGGTTGGGGGTGGAGTGGGATCGCAAACTAAGAGCTAAACAATTTTAGAATGCCTAGTTAATATCCTAAGTAATGTTTTTTATGCTTTTAATTTTATTTATCGTAATAATGGCTCACAAAACGTCATAACAATGAAATGAAATAAAATTAAACAAAAAAAAAAAAATATTCTCAGAGAGAAATAAAATACGAGTCATTTATTGTTACAAAACCGTTATTTACAATAAATGAATACATGATAATATTATTCCTACATGAAAATCACTGACTACATTTATTAAATAAATAAATAAATAATGGTAAAATATTCATAAAAAAACCTTATCGTTCATATAATTTTACAAATAAATAAACATTTCGGTTTTTAATATTACTAGTATTGTGTAATGTGTAAGTAATTTAAGTCAATAATTTAATTTTTAATTTTCGTTACATTCCAAATTTGAGTATAGGTATTTATTTAATATTAAAAATTACTGGCTATACAGATTGTATTATTATTTGGCTGTTAGGAGAGGATGAAGCTATCATTACTATATTTTTGGTTTATGTTTTAAAGCTACGCTCACAAATATACTTTTATACTCACACTGTAACACTTTTTAAATAACCTTTCCTAGCCTAGAACAGGTAACAGGTGATATTGTATTTTATTTTATTATTTAGTGTAAAACTGAACATTATGTTACCGATACATTATTTTCTTTGATAAAAACTTTGAATTTGAAAGACGTGACGCTATCAATGATAAATATATTTAAAGGACAAAAAACCAATTTATTAAAGAAGCAAAATACTTGTAATAAAAAAAAAAGCTTTTTATTTAAATTTTAATCTGCTACTTTGCCAAATCGTTCTATTTATAAATTTTTTGGTATTTTGTATTACTTCTAAAAAGCACTTTTTTTAATTAATACACTCCTAGAATATTTTTGCTACAAAAATTGAAATTAATATTAATTATAATGGATATCGACGGTAGAAAAGTGACCAAACATTCGGTTAAATTGAGACCATTTTGATAAGCGATTTTTCGTAACTCATAAATTATTCTCTAATACAATAGGAATTATTTTTTGACTCCTTTTACATTCCTTTAGTAGTTTCAAAATATTTAAGAAAAAGCCATTTTAAACGTTGGCTAAAATAATAATCCTAAGTAATATATTCGCTGATTATGTGAGTGAAACCATTAACATAATTATAAAATATAGCTTTTTGGATGATAAGTAATTGTGTAGAATATAATAGTACCATGATTGTAAAATAAGTAATTTTACCCTATTAAATTATCTTTTTCTAAAAATATGTTATTTTACTAGAAATATGATATTTAAATTGTTACGTAGAATTTTCAATTTCAAACAAATGTCGTTTCTCCAAGAAAATTTCGTTTTTATGGATAGCATGACCTGATGCTATACCCAGGAATGGCTCCACACGAAGGAACTCCTAAACGGCCAAAAGCACAGACGCGAAATTTTGTATACGCATTCAAGTACTTAAATTAAAGCTTGTTTTAACATTAATTTTTTAAACTTTAAAATTGCTCTCCTCCAAAATTCACAATTTGTCGGTTAAGGCATTTTACTCCTCTACCGTCGATATAATACACAGAGAAGAAGATTTAATCATGTATCGACACGTCTATTGCAGAATGAGTGGTTATGCGGCGTAAACCGAACAAAGGATTATAAACACTTATAGTATACTGTGCTTATAGTGAGAGAGGGCGGAAGGCGGAGAACATGTCACGCAGCATCCCCCGCGAGATAACCGCAGAGACGTGTTCACGCGTCTCTTATCAACAGCCCTTATCAGCGTCGGTGGGTTGAGGGGGGTGGGGGGATGTTTCAAATTAGGCGCGCCATTTAACCCTAAAAAATATTATTCGATTCTCATCGTTCGAAATTCTTTACAAATCGACACCCCCAACGAATAACATCCTGTCATTTATTTTTAGCAACTTTTCAGGAGAGCCAAAACAAGTTTTTAAAAAATCTCCATACTTTGTTTGTTTTTACAAGTTTACATATATACATTTTACCGTGATAAATTTAGGTAATCTATCTTCAATATAGTATAACAGTACGAAGCAGACTTTATTCGCTAGTTACCAGGCTAAGAGTACTGTGCGATTGCACTAGGAAAATCTGCTTTGCAATAGCAACAGAAGTGGATATACCAAGTTGTAGTAATGTTGGCGCATTACCGATTAACAAAAACGTATTTAACTTGCAGTGTTGCTAGAAAGGTAGTAGTGTATTACGAGTATAGTGTAGCGTTCTATTTAATTTTATTATTATACAAGCTATCCCGACGAACTTCGTACAGCCTCAGAATCAATAAATGTTGTGTCAACTTAATAGCTGAATTAAATACAGTTTTTTTATTAAGAATACTCAAAATGAATTAAGATTAATAAATGTACAAAAATCAACCTATTATGTATTTTAATTATCGATGCGTGCACAATGACAAATGTGATAAACCTCACAAACTAAACTTCTTCAAAGGCAATTTAACATTTGAAAATAGAATTCCACAGAATATAAACCTGTTTCATACAAAATGTATGAGAAAAAGAATTTTGTCTATATTTTTCTTTTTTCGTATTTTTTTCCGTTTTTTTTAATAGTTATTCTGCTATTCGGGGCGGAGACGAATCTAACAAATCAAAGATTATAAAAATCCGTTCAGCCGTCCTTGAGTTATAAGTAGTGTAAGTAACCCGACTTTCTTTTATATACATGGATAATGTTATTTAATGTAAAAATAAATTAAGTGTAGATAAAATAATAAAATATAATAAAGATTAAGTCAATCTATCCTAAACTAATCTATTACTACTCTCCTAGAATATTATAGACTAAACTAACTCTAATCTAGTTATTTTTCCTAGATCTTCTGTTTTAATGTTGTTTAAATATATTTAGCTTTTATATTTGCTTACATATCCGTGCACGTAGCACATGTTCGAAATAAATTATTACACATTGCAGATGTGAAACTATTTCGTACTTAGATTAAAAAGTTTAAAGTAAAATGTTGTCACACTAAAATACCCACAGGTGTAACAGGGTTTTAAGCCTCTCGTGTTTTGTGGTTTAAGACACTTCCCCAGGGGCCCACGCGTTCGTCGATGACAGTCTCTAGTTTTACTACATGGAAGAATTTCATCTCAGAAATGTGATTCGCATACTCTGACTTAGCGAAAGCTAGTGACTTATTGCCGAATTGCCGAGTGGCTGAATTATCAATAATAGTACTAATGACAGCTAGAATAATAATTGACAACGACGAAATTTTAGTACAAAACGTGTAACTCATGGTCACTCACTCGTATGGTACGCTAGGTTTCTTACAACACATTCGAGAACGTCGGTACTCTGAAAATGGTATACGAGGTGTGATCAAAAAGTAAGGTGACTTTTTATTTTTATCAAAAAATATTTATTTATTCATCAATATTTATTTTGTCCCTTTCAAAGTAACCCCCCTCAGATACAATACACTTGTGCCAACTCTTTTTCCAATCCTCAAAGAACCTCTGATAAGCACTCTTTGGTATAGCCTTCAGTTCATCCAGCGATGCGGTCTTTATGTCCTCAATCGTTGCAAAACGCCGTTCTTTCGTGGGTTTTTTGAGTTACGGGAACAGGAAATGTCACAGGGGGCTAAATCCGGTGAATACGGTGGTTGTGGCATGATTATGGCGTTGTTCTTGGCCAAAAAATCACGAACAAGCAATGACGTGTGAGCTGGCGCATTATCGTGGTGCAAAAACCATGACAGATTTTTTCACAACTTCGGGCGTTTTTTTCGTATCGCTTCCGCAAACGGCGCATAACCTCAAAGTAATACTTCTTATTAACTATACGACCTTGTGGTACGAACTCCTGATGCACTACGCCATGATAATCAAACAAACAGTGAGCAACGCCTTGACATTTGACTGAACTTGGCGTGTTTTTTCGAGGTTTGTCATTCTCCTATTTAGTCTCGCCAGATTAGAGAGGGTACAGTTGCGGTTTATGAAACAAACGAATTATAAAAAGCACGTAGTTCTTATGAAAGGGCATTATCATATCATAAAATGATGTCACTTGAAAACAGGCGGACAATAAGTGATATGACTTTTTGTATAATAAAGTGCAAAAAGTTGATTCTCCATTCTTATTGAGTGAAATCTCTTTTTGTGTACACCCTCGTCTCTCACGTATTCCTTACTTATTTCATTTGCCTAAAAGTAATTCAAGTTACGCACAGAAAGCCGTGCTTTAGAATTCAGGATACTTATAATAAAAAGTTCTAAAGGATTGATTTATTCCACCTTAGCCGTAACCAGTTTATTAAGGCTATCTGTGATATTGCTTAGAACTATATGCCACCTATTCTTTCAGAAATAATTAAATACCTTATTAGCCCAAAGGTCGCGGGTTTTTAGCTGCAGACTCTAGCACGGGCACATTTGGCCTAGTTGAGTAGGGACCAAAATAATTGTATATGACCTAGGTTATAGCAATTATTAAAAAAAAAAATAATAATCACGCTTTTCTCACACACCATCACCAAATCATCTTATGACTTTTAAATATGTAACAATTACACGATAATAATCTATTAATCTTGGAATTTTGTTGGCCATATGATATGTATAATTTTAATTGTAAACATATTCTACTTCGCTGTTTATAATTCTTTTAATAAATAAAACATTTTTTTTCAGCTATATACTATTTAGGGGTCGTTCAATATTTTAAATGCAAATAAATTTATTCCAGTAGGCTATATTGACATTCGAATAATATATAGTTCAATGTGCGTGCGATTTCCGTTTGCTTCCAGCTTTTAAAAGCATTATATTTGACAATTTGCCATAGAACAATGTTAAGAATGACTTAAAAATAAAAAAAAAACAAGCAAATAAAGAATTTTGTAAAGATTACCGGAAATTTATAGCGTAAGTCAATACACGTTAGCCTATCAGTTTTCCGTCCTTAAGTTCCAACTGAAAAACTTAAAAGCCAGATAGTTGATTTTTCGTATGAAAAACTCTAGAGAAAATGTCAAAACTGTAAAAATCATTCTCAAAGTATCTCACCACAAGCTCAGCACAATTGCAAGGCCAGAAAATATGTAGGTTCAATACCGATACCATTAAATATTATAAAATCGATTAATATGTTCATATTGCAACGTTATTTTCTATCATAACTGTCTGTTTATAATTGAGTATTTATGTTATGCCTTTTACCATAACTATTTGTATTTACTCACATATATGGTTTTGTATTTATTATTATTGAATACATATCTATTCATATCTACATCTCTATTTTCTTATTCTTTAATGTGAATATTAGGGAAATAGGAAAAACAATATATTTATACATGAAAAAATTGGCACCGAACTTACTTTACCGAATTGACTTGTGTAAACTTAACTTGTATCTTGGTAGTGACCGGTTTATACAAATATTTTTTCTCATGGGAAAATACACATTTATATAAATATTATATAAAAAAAAAAATTAATTAGAAAACAAAACCTATTACGAATTTATTTCATACTTACAAACATATTCTTATACAGGAGGTATGATGTTTTCAAACTTGATTGTTGTAAAATGTTTTCAAACTAAATTAAATTATTTAAAACACGTAGGTATAAGATTTGTATGGAGAGGATGTGTTGTGTATTGGTGTGTGAGTAAGAGAAAGAGAAAGAGATATCGCGTGTCTGTGAATTAATTAAGTTTAATGTAGGCATGTTCAGTACAATGCGTGAATGTATTGAGTGTTAGATTGTTTTTGGGTATGGGAATAATGTTTTATGTGCTTAATAGAATCAATAGATATATATGTAAGTATAAAAGTATGCAATAGATTGTAGTAGAAAAAGCTCAATACAATTAGGCACCTAGATATAAATTATATTACCTGCAGGTATATGAATAGCTTTTAAAACTGATTTAGTATATTATTAACAATATCAATATCCGATTATTTGTTATTTTAAATGGATATATTCCCGTTCGTATTACATGTGGCTACTTTAAACAACTTGTAATTCCTGGTATTTACTTAATAAGTAAGGACAGTCAAAAACAGAATTTATTATCTTATATAAGAACGTTGCCCGAGCAACATCTCTACGATAAGACAGGGGGGAAATATTAAAGAAATTTGAAACATCCGCAAAAGTAGAATGTACCATGTTATTTTTTTATATTTAAATATCTAAGAACTTTAACAAATTCCTAGCGCTGTGTAATGATGGTGTCAATGGGAAGCAAATGAGAGAGAGAGAGATAGAGTGAATATAGGGAGGCTCTAAATTATACGATACAATCTTTGCGTAGAGTTCGCGCCACCAAACTCAAATTGGAAAGTTCCTAGTTCTGTCGCGTCGCCGTCTTCCAAACATTAGCATTGACGTCACGGCGAATAATAGATATGAGTCAGTTGAGAACTTAACAATTACACGCCTCGCTCGACTACGACGGAATTGTCGCCTCGCCTCGCGGCCTATAAAGCTCGCGACAGACGTGCCGCCCGAAAGGAACTTGTCAAATAATTTTCGTACACAAAGGTGAGAAAGCAAACTCATTAGGAGGACGAAACCCGGTCATTTCTCCATATAAAAGTTGTTGCGTTGTGAGTGCTTATTTTAAATAAATATTACTGGATATCGTTTTTTATATCAATCCCACCTCCCCACTACGGACCACTAACAGGTAAACCAACGTGTAGGTACTTCAGGTGACAGATGATGTACCTAGACCAGTCTTCGTTTAGCTGTAAGAAGGGGCCACGGAGCTCCGAAACGTCCAGCAGAGGTACTCACCCAATCTCTATCTTCTTCTACTTTTTTCTCCATCTGTTGAATAATAATAATAAGTATATATATATATATATATATAGTAAAGTTGTAAAATGTATTGCTTAAATACCGTTAATTAGATGATTTTTATGTTAAAATAGGTAAACACCTTTAGATTAACAAATATGAGTATAAAAGTTTGACAGTATTGACATTTGGAAAATTTGAATGCTTTTAAATATTTTAAGGATTGAAATTTTTTTGCAAATTAAATATATAGCCAGAATGTTCAAAGAAAAATTAATACCGAAAGTACAGATAGTTGCATCGCTTGAGGTAATGCACGCTGGTTTAAATACAGGCCTGTATTTTATGAAAGCTTTTCACTCTCACCTACCTATCTGTGCGATATGCAATACGGTCAAACTTTTATTAAATGATAAATGAATAAATGATTTAAAAATTAAACAATAATTACGAAAAAAAGTGAAAATGTAACGAATATGACGTATAATGAATGAGAAGTGAATGGTTTAATGAATATTTACAAGAATAACTTACGTTAAACGTAGTTTATATGAAAATGAAGCGTCATGGCTAAAAAGAAAAAGAAAATTGTAAAATATATGCACATTATGTGCAAATCTTTAAGATATAGTAAAGTTGTAAAATGTATTGCTTAAATACCGTTAATTAGATGATTTTTATGTTAAAATAGGTAAACACCTTTAGATTAACAAATATGAGTATAAAAGTTTGACAGTATTGACATTTGGAAAATTTGAATGCTTTTAAATATTTTAAGGATTGAAATTTTTTTGCAAATTAAATATATAGCCAGAATGTTCAAAGAAAAATTAATACCGAAAGTACAGATAGTTGCATCGCTTGAGGTAATGCACGCTGGTTTAAATACAGGCCTGTATTTTATGAAAGCTTTTCACTCTCACCTACCTATCTGTGCGATATGCAATACGGTCAAACTTTTATTAAATGATAAATGAATAAATGATTTAAAAATTAAACAATAATTACGAAAAAAAGTGAAAATGTAACGAATATGACGTATAATGAATGAGAAGTGAATGGTTTAATGAATATTTACAAGAATAACTTACGTTAAACGTAGTTTATATGAAAATGAAGCGTCATGGCTAAAAAGAAAAAGAAAATTGTAAAATATATGCACATTATGTGCAAATCTTTAAGATATAGTAAAGTTGTAAAATGTATTGCTTAAATACCGTTAATTAGATGATTTTTATGTTAAAATAGGTAAACACCTTTAGATTAACAAATATGAGTATAAAAGTTTGACAGTATTGACATTTGGAAAATTTGAATGCTTTTAAATATTTTAAGGATTGAAATTTTTTTGCAAATTAAATATATAGCCAGAATGTTCAAAGAAAAATTAATACCGAAAGTACAGATAGTTGCATCGCTTGAGGTAATGCACGCTGGTTTAAATACAGGCCTGTATTTTATGAAAGCTTTTCACTCTCACCTACCTATCTGTGCGATATGCAATACGGTCAAACTTTTATTAAATGATAAATGAATAAATGATTTAAAAATTAAACAATAATTACGAAAAAAAGTGAAAATGTAACGAATATGACGTATAATGAATGAGAAGTGAATGGTTTAATGAATATTTACAAGAATAACTTACGTTAAACGTAGTTTATATGAAAATGAAGCGTCATGGCTAAAAAGAAAAAGAAAATTGTAAAATATATGCACATTATGTGCAAATCTTTAAGATATAGTAAAGTTGTAAAATGTATTGCTTAAATACCGTTAATTAGATGATTTTTATGTTAAAATAGGTAAACACCTTTAGATTAACAAATATGAGTATAAAAGTTTGACAGTATTGACATTTGGAAAATTTGAATGCTTTTAAATATTTTAAGGATTGAAATTTTTTTGCAAATTAAATATATAGCCAGAATGTTCAAAGAAAAATGAATACCGAAAGTACAGATAGTTGCATCGCTTGAGGTAATGCACGCTGGTTTAAATACAGGCCTGTATTTTATGAAAGCTTTTCACTCTCACCTACCTATCTGTGCGATATGCAATACGGTCAAACTTTTATTAAATGATAAATGAATAAATGATTTAAAAATTAAACAATAATTACGAAAAAAAGTGAAAATGTAACGAATATGACGTATAATGAATGAGAAGTGAATGGTTTAATGAATATTTACAAGAATAACTTACGTTAAACGTAGTTTATATGAAAATGAAGCGTCATGGCTAAAAAGAAAAAGAAAATTGTAAAATATATGCACATTATGTGCAAATCTTTAAGATATAGTAAAGTTGTAAAATGTATTGCTTAAATACCGTTAATTAGATGATTTTTATGTTAAAATAGGTAAACACCTTTAGATTAACAAATATGAGTATAAAAGTTTGACAGTATTGACATTTGGAAAATTTGAATGCTTTTAAATATTTTAAGGATTGAAATTTTTTTGCAAATTAAATATATAGCCAGAATGTTCAAAGAAAAATTAATACCGAAAGTACAGATAGTTGCATCGCTTGAGGTAATGCACGCTGGTTTAAATACAGGCCTGTATTTTATGAAAGCTTTTCACTCTCACCTACCTATCTGTGCGATATGCAATACGGTCAAACTTTTATTAAATGATAAATGAATAAATGATTTAAAAATTAAACAATAATTACGAAAAAAAGTGAAAATGTAACGAATATGACGTATAATGAATGAGAAGTGAATGGTTTAATGAATATTTACAAGAATAACTTACGTTAAACGTAGTTTATATGAAAATGAAGCGTCATGGCTAAAAAGAAAAAGAAAATTGTAAAATATATGCACATTATGTGCAAATCTTTAAGATATAGTAAAGTTGTAAAATGTATTGCTTAAATACCGTTAATTAGATGATTTTTATGTTAAAATAGGTAAACACCTTTAGATTAACAAATATGAGTATAAAAGTTTGACAGTATTGACATTTGGAAAATTTGAATGCTTTTAAATATTTTAAGGATTGAAATTTTTTTGCAAATTAAATATATAGCCAGAATGTTCAAAGAAAAATTAATACCGAAAGTACAGATAGTTGCATCGCTTGAGGTAATGCACGCTGGTTTAAATACAGGCCTGTATTTTATGAAAGCTTTTCACTCTCACCTACCTATCTGTGCGATATGCAATACGGTCAAACTTTTATTAAATGATAAATGAATAAATGATTTAAAAATTAAACAATAATTACGAAAAAAAGTGAAAATGTAACGAATATGACGTATAATGAATGAGAAGTGAATGGTTTAATGAATATTTACAAGAATAACTTACGTTAAACGTAGTTTATATGAAAATGAAGCGTCATGGCTAAAAAGAAAAAGAAAATTGTAAAATATATGCACATTATGTGCAAATCTTTAAGATATAGTAAAGTTGTAAAATGTATTGCTTAAATACCGTTAATTAGATGATTTTTATGTTAAAATAGGTAAACACCTTTAGATTAACAAATATGAGTATAAAAGTTTGACAGTATTGACATTTGGAAAATTTGAATGCTTTTAAATATTTTAAGGATTGAAATTTTTTTGCAAATTAAATATATAGCCAGAATGTTCAAAGAAAAATTAATACCGAAAGTACAGATAGTTGCATCGCTTGAGGTAATGCACGCTGGTTTAAATACAGGCCTGTATTTTATGAAAGCTTTTCACTCTCACCTACCTATCTGTGCGATATGCAATACGGTCAAACTTTTATTAAATGATAAATGAATAAATGATTTAAAAATTAAACAATAATTACGAAAAAAAGTGAAAATGTAACGAATATGACGTATAATGAATGAGAAGTGAATGGTTTAATGAATATTTACAAGAATAACTTACGTTAAACGTAGTTTATATGAAAATGAAGCGTCATGGCTAAAAAGAAAAAGAAAATTGTAAAATATATGCACATTATGTGCAAATCTTTAAGATATAGTAAAGTTGTAAAATGTATTGCTTAAATACCGTTAATTAGATGATTTTTATGTTAAAATAGGTAAACACCTTTAGATTAACAAATATGAGTATAAAAGTTTGACAGTATTGACATTTGGAAAATTTGAATGCTTTTAAATATTTTAAGGATTGAAATTTTTTTGCAAATTAAATATATAGCCAGAATGTTCAAAGAAAAATTAATACCGAAAGTACAGATAGTTGCATCGCTTGAGGTAATGCACGCTGGTTTAAATACAGGCCTGTATTTTATGAAAGCTTTTCACTCTCACCTACCTATCTGTGCGATATGCAATACGGTCAAACTTTTATTAAATGATAAATGAATAAATGATTTAAAAATTAAACAATAATTACGAAAAAAAGTGAAAATGTAACGAATATGACGTATAATGAATGAGAAGTGAATGGTTTAATGAATATTTACAAGAATAACTTACGTTAAACGTAGTTTATATGAAAATGAAGCGTCATGGCTAAAAAGAAAAAGAAAATTGTAAAATATATGCACATTATGTGCAAATCTTTAAGATATAGTAAAGTTGTAAAATGTATTGCTTAAATACCGTTAATTAGATGATTTTTATGTTAAAATAGGTAAACACCTTTAGATTAACAAATATGAGTATAAAAGTTTGACAGTATTGACATTTGGAAAATTTGAATGCTTTTAAATATTTTAAGGATTGAAATTTTTTTGCAAATTAAATATATAGCCAGAATGTTCAAAGAAAAATTAATACCGAAAGTACAGATAGTTGCATCGCTTAAGGTAATGCACGCTGGTTTAAATACAGGCCTGTATTTTATGAAAGCTTTTCACTCTCACCTACCTATCTGTGCGATATGCAATACGGTCAAACTTTTATTAAATGATAAATGAATAAATGATTTAAAAATTAAACAATAATTACGAAAAAAAGTGAAAATGTAACGAATATGACGTATAATGAATGAGAAATCCTTAAAATATTTAAAAGCATTCAAATTTTCCAAATGTCAATACTGTCAAACTTTTATACTCATATTTGTTAATCTAAAGGTGTTTACCTATTTTAACATAAAAATTATATATATATATATATATATATATATATATATCTAGACAAAAACATTTAATATATATGTATATATACATACGCATATATCGAGAGTATACAAGTACAGTAACATAGTTGATTTCATAAAAATGCAAATTCAACTGAGTTTCTATTTTTATACATTTTTTTCTGTTCCTATAAATATCATTTTGTGACCCATAATGTTTATTTGAAAATACCGCGCGTCCTATCAAGCTTAGCTTAACTAAACAGCCGTTAGATGAAATAGAACGATTTATATCCACACCCAACTCACATAAAAGTTCTTTAGTCCCCTTAATAGTTTCTTTTTGAGGCGACTTTATACGTTTCCAGTATTAGATAGTTTTCGTGTGTCTGATGAAAAAAAAAATATAAAAAAAGAACATTTTTTTTAAATTTATGAACTACGAGCAACATAATAAACTTTTCGAGACTCTAATTAATTGTGCCTTATGCAATTTATTAGACTATTCAAGTCTAAATTATGCGAAGCTATATTTAGTGCTCTAAAATAACTACATTTTTCATCGAGACTAGGATATTTTATAAAACATAATGTAAAAGCAATGAATTTATGTTTTTCTATTTTAGGTGTTTGTTTATGTGACATCCTAAACTTAATTAAGAAGTAGGTACTAATTTGGTTTGTTGGGAGAAAAATAATCATTTTAGATGTCGGTAAGACACTTATGCACTTTTGGGGAATATCAGCCTCCCCAACTTGTGCTGGTGCTCGATACTCTACATAATTTCTAGAGCCAGATCTTTCTTTCTCGCTAAGATAAAATCATCCCGCTATCTAAAGTCCAGAAACTCTTAAGTACCTTATATGTTATTATTTTAAATATGGCTTCGTATCCCTCTAGTTCAAAATTATAAATAGAACTGTTCTTAATTTTTTTATACTTTTCAAATGTATGCGTTATGTTGGGGTTTTGCCGTTAATAAAATAATATTATTGGACGTAAGTAGGTTTACAGCTAATTAGTCATTCTGTCAAATGTATATTACTGATGACATGATTCAATACAAAAAACTTATGTGTATAAAATTCAAATTATTATATTGTATAACTGTGACTAAAATGAAAGTTAGTGTATGTTTATTATACAGACACTAATTATTTTGACTTAATTCTTCTTAATTAATATAACAATTGTTGGTTTTTATTTAATTACAGCTTCATAATAGAGACATTAAAAAAACAAACCTTTCTATGTTTTAAACCTTTCATTTGCCTTTCAATTACTATTTATTCTAAGGGTCTAAGGTTATTTATAAGAGAGCAATTCACCTAAAAATGAACTATTAGCATCTTAGCATTTATTAAGTTTCTCAGAAATAGAACTGAAATTTAAAAATTTGTCCGTACTATCATCTAAACATTTTTTTTTATGTATAAATATCCAATAGTTATCAAAGAAAAAAAGGGTCTAAATGAATAGATAAATAATCTTGGCTTCCCCTTAAACTCTGTTTATACATTTTTTTTTAAAAGTCAAAATACTTTTTTATTATGCAGTACTTTTAGGCATGTGTGGCGTTCGCATAAGATGAATCTTTTCCTTACATTCGCAATTTTCACCCTAACACTGATAACAAGATTAGGCCAACCCCACGTCGGAAGCCATATCAGCACAAGCTATATAAAAGTGACACGTCGAGACCGTACACATGCCACTCGCTCAGTTCGCTGCATTGCGACGAACTCAAAAAACCTTGGCGACAGGGTTTTAAAGTGAAGTGCTCAGGGGAATTAAGGTAAATTAGTACCAATTAAGCGTCCTTGGAGGGGATCGTTGAGTATCTGCGCGGGAGCGAAGGGGTTGCCAGTCGAAATGGTTTTCAATTTCAAAGTGTTCAAAAAGTGCGCGCCAAATGGCAAGATTACGCTCTACATGGGAAAACGCGATTTCGTTGATTATATCTCGGCCGTCGAGCCAATCGGTAAGCACCTTAAGGATATATTATAAATAAAACTCTAAAGAGAAGAGAAGAAGAAAAATATGTCTTAAGACGCCTACCTACATGATACAAAAATGCAAATTTTACAGGTTTTCAAAGACGTCAGGAGAGATATTCACAAGAGATATATGTAATCTATTTCATTTAGATTAAATATAATTTATTAATCTAACTGACATAAAAACTAAGGTCATATAAAAGTTATTTAGATAAAATGAGAACTTCGCAACATAGGATATTAAAATTGTTGGTACCGAAACACATTAAAATTAATTAAAAAATATAAACTGTTAGGCTTTTCTAAACATTGTGGGGTTCTAAATGGTTTTTAGATGTTTAATTACCATTTTTTATTTTTATATTTAAAATTCGATCGAAATAATTTTTACTTTTCTCATAAATATAAAACGCCTCAAATTGTTAAATTATCCGTTAAAATTCCAAAATTTAAAAATGTCTACGTAGAAAGGATAAATAAAATCATTTTGTCGTGGTTGGTGAACATTTAAAAACTAAAGCTAAGCATTCACATAAATTTAAACGTGATTTTAAATAAGTTGTGCATGAATTGTCCCTTTGCTTTAACTGCCTCTGGTTAATTTAACAATTTGACGCGTTTTATATTCAAGCCTTCATAAAGGTATACTTTTAATAAGCAGAAAAAATAAAATAATATATTATAATTTTATTTTTACTAAAAATAATATTCAGGATTAGGGAAGATAATTATTTGATTCAATCTGTTTAATGCTGTAGCGGTTTGTTTTTTTTTTAGGCCATGGCGAAATTTTTTATCGCTCATAATGCGAATTTTAGTTTTGTGGTTCTGGTAACCCAAAAATGCCGGACGAAAAAATAAACAATGTTTAATTTATGTCTAATTTTATTTTTGTTTGAAAACAAAATTAGATTTAATTTAATGTAGTTGTTTATTTCATTGTCGTTGCAATAAAAAAATAGGTTACCAAAAACGTTTTTTGATTTGTTTTTTTTTCTTTGCGTACTTTTGACAAGTGACGTCTAACTGTCGGTTTATGGATGAGTCGGACAGAGGAATGAGTTAAACGTCTTATTGTCGCAATTTTGCTTTTCCTTTCTGGATTCTCGGAGTGAGCTGGAGTTTTTGTGATCTCACGAGACCACAGCCTTTCAATTAAATTATTTGAAAAAGTCCACGTTGTTCCCGGATCGTCGCTGTTCTACTTATTGATTCTTGTTTTTACAAGAAGCTGCTACAACAGGCGGTATGTTTTATTTTTTTCTTTTGGAGGTAGACATTTTTGCGTTGTGGCAAATAGTAATTCTTGATTTTCATAGGTACATGCTTCTTTCTTTTGGATTTTATTTATTTTTTTAAAAGTTCATCGATTCTTTTATTTTGGCAATTTGTATATATCTTTTTGAAGGAGTTTAAGAAGGAATTTAATATTTCAGACGCCCAAACATTGTTGAAATGATTCATTCTTTTTATTAGTAATGTTTTTGTTACAATGCAATTATATAAAACCTAACCAAGATTGGTTTATTTTATCCGGTTGGCTGTATGTGTTTTAATTAAATTTATTACGTTTTTCTAAGCATTTGTTTAATTATAAATACTCGTATTAGCTCGAAATTATTCTAAAAAAATACAAATAAATAGATGATTAAAACATAAGTATTTTAAATACTTTTTCTTTGATATTATTAATTAATTACTATTTTGTGAAAGCGATGACTTTAACGAAGCCTTCAAAGTTAGTTATTTTAAATAGAGCCGAGGCAATCGAAGCGATGATTATTCAGTGAATTAGATTATCTTTCAAAGTGTTAAGTTATAATGAAAGCCCTTCGAGATGAAGTTCGCAGAATTTCAGAGCTCTCGACTTGCTACAACTTCGCCCTTAGAATTTGTTTACATTGTTCAAAACGCAAAGATCATATTTGAAAGATTACAAATGTTCAAGTTGGCTTTAAAAATAAATCACCAATAAATAAAGGCCATTTGTTTATTTAGATAATATTCTTTATTACACACAAAAAAGCGTATGCAAAGATTTTTTTTTTCTGGATCAATTAATTTGTGAAGAATTAAATTTAGTAATATATAATGCGCCTTACAGAAATTGTGTCTTGTGTAAAATTTAATATATCTCAACTTATTTAACATCTATTTAAAAATTTTTTATATGATTTTTTTTCTCTTCTAAATGTTTTTTGTTAGCTATTCCTTTGGGAGCAGGTGGCAGTTGGTTAAAGAAATGTAAGCTAGGGAATAGGCTGTTTTTTTCAGTCTCGAGCTACAAATAAACATAAGTTAGCTAATACATTTCTAAACAACTTATTTTTTTTATGAAAATACAGTTAACCTATATCACCCCCCCCAAGACTCTTTTTTCGCCGATTTGTTAATATTTATTACACGATTTTACTGTTTAGGCCGGTAATGTTTTTTTTGTAGCATAGTATTTATGCGTGTTAAATAAAGTGTTTTTACTACTATTCTCTTATTTATATTTCTCTATTTTCTTTGTTATATAATGATTGTATATAATAGTTTGTGAGTTTGACCTAATGAACCATAAATGCTTAAAAGGAAGCGAATTAATTAAAGGGGAAAACTCGAGGTCACCCGCAGCATCGTGGATGCCAAAACGGATTAAAAACATTACTGTTAATAATTCCAGAGCAAATAAATAAGAATTCAATTAATAAAAGCAAAGAAAAAATTTTAATATATTTTCGGAATTCGTAAATTCAAAGTAGAGGTAAACGTTAACTTAATACTATTTTTAAACATGACATATTTACACCTTAACACGTGATTATTAGAACTGTATAACTTTACTATGTAGGAATCTGTGTTTAATTGATGTAGAATTTATTATCTTTTTTTTCTCATGTCTCTTCGTATGAAACTACTATTGTAGATTTCTTATAAAACGAATAAATAAATAAAAAAGACCATTAGCTAATTAAAAGTATTTTTTTATCACGTACGTGAGTTACAAACGAAAAAAATAATAAAATGGGTTATTTATTTCTCGCACAGATGGCGTTGTCCTGATCGACGATGAGTACATAAAGGATCGCAAGGTTTTCGCTCAGGTTGTGTGCACCTTCCGCTATGGCCGCGAGGAGGACGAGGTCATGGGCCTCAACTTCCACAAGGAGCTGTTCCTAGCCTCCGAGCAGATCTATCCGCAGCCGGAGAAGAAGGAATCAAATCTCACCAAACTGCAGGTATGACTTTTTTATTAAGCTATTATTTAGGTGGGAGGGAAGGGTATTTTAATTTAAACTTTAAATTAAAATTATTGTTTGTCCTGCTTAATAAGAATTATGTCGCAATTCAACCTCAAGGTTATGGCTATATCTTAATGTTTCGAGTGTAACAAAACCTCTAAAATAGATCAATACCACATAAGGGGCATGTAGTATCAAAGGCAGGTATATGTACAATACTTTAAACAGTAGTTTTTCATTATTACATTTATTGTGCCCCAAAGCCCCACAAAAATTGAGTGATAACTGTAACATTTTCTTTTTGTTAGTTAATGACTTTATGCTTCAAACCGACGATACGGGAGTTTGCTGCCTTTGATACTAAATGCCTCATATATTTAATAATAAAATAACAGCACCGTTAAGACATGCAACGGTGTTATTGTAAACTTCGTAAGATGGCGTTGGCGTCATGTCGTCAGGATATTGCGGCATATGCACGATTTTTTTTTTTGTAAGACGACGATGTAACGTGGCTAATAAATCCGACTAGACGGTAGTAGTCGCTAATTAAATGTTCCCAGCTAGACAAATGAGGTGCCCAGTGTAACGCCCGCTGCCCGCCGGGCCGAAAGCGACGCTCGCCGCGACCCCACCAGACTGCGAATTGAATGCACTGCGCTATGCTCACGTAATAATGGCGCTTTGCGTTTGTTTTGTGTGAACAGACAAACAAACACACGGGCGCCGCCCGCCCACGAATGCATCGAGGCGCCCTCTCATTTATGGTGCGCCAAGCAATGCGGTGCACCGCAATGTTTTAAATACCTACTCGTACCTACATACACTCTTCTTCATCCCCACAGCCGCCGCCTTCCGCCTAAACACTGTAATGTGGTTGTTTAAGGGGACTCGACCCGGTCATTTCTCCATACAAACGCTGTAGCGTTGTAACTCTCTTATTTGTAGATAAGAGAAAAGAAGAAAAATAGTACTAGGCATCGTTTTATCTCCTAAATATCTAGACTTAAATAAAAAAATTATTAAGTTAAATTTTTATTCTGTCTAAAAGTTAAGAGCCTCAAAAAGTCTATAGTTTAGACGTAAATATTTTATTATCTGAATACAAGAATCGTAAAATAAAACTACGGAAGCATAGTTTATTTTATAAAGATACAAATTCAAATTTTGATTCTGTTTTTAATAATTATGCAACAACGGTACTGAGTTTATGCGTCAGATGGGACAGAGCGATTTAAAAGCACTTAAATGGGAGTTGACGTTGGGCGGCACGTGATAATTTATTCATTCGATTCTTTGAAATGCGCATAGCTATATTTATTTGTATATTGGTATTTAACTCAGTAGGAATGCAAACACAAATTAATAAATGAACGGTAATAGCTTCCGATACAAAGTAAAAACTTGTATGCTAGTTGACTACCTATGAAGGTGTCTAATCTGACTGAAGACTTAGAGTTCCTTCTTCGATTATGAAAACTAAACGGTGAGAAAGGAATTTATAACACGTCGAAAGACGGTCTCTGGTTCGACATCACGACGTGTGAAAAGCAATTTTGCATTTTTCCAAACAAAGTGACTTTAAATAAGGAATTTGCAAACTAATTAAGTCTAGTTGCTTTTGACGTCAATAAAAAACTTTCACTTGAACTGGGCATGAGAACTGTATATCTGGCAATTTTACAGGTGTAAAATATGCTTACGTTACCGACACACGGCGGCCGCAGTTTTCCTCCAATTCTTCTGAGCTAATTAATGTCTATTTTTGACATAATTTTCGTATAGAAACAATTAAACACGGTACCAACATTTTAACGGAAAATAATTACTGATTTTAGGAGAGACTTCTTAAGAAACTCGGTCCCGGGGCGGTCCCGTTCAACTTCACTCTCCCCGTAGGAGCACCTGGATCGGTGATCCTGCAGCAAGGCCTGGAAGACGAAGGGGAGCCCTGCGGGGTCCAGTACTACGTCAAGATCTTCGTCGGGGACAGCGAGATCGATCGAAGCCATCGGAGGTAAGCCGTTTCTTTGTTATTCCTTTAGACTTTTTTAGAACATTTTTATCAATTTTAGGTTTCTAAATAGACATTTAATTGTATCTTAAGGGGACTACACACGTGAACGAAAGACACAATATTTAACCGATTCTGACCTCCAAATTGTTACCTGCGAAAATAAGCCTTGCACGGTGAACGGAAAGGTGTAAACTCTATGACGGGTATAACGGCGCTTATAATACAATCCGCGGCCTACTATTTTCTATGAAATATTAGTTATGTTTTTAATAACTTAAGGGATATTTCTTTTAAATTCATTTTTTTTAAATAATAACAAAAACATCTTTTTTGAAAATTAAAAAACTTTTAGCATAAATTTATCATTTTCATTTTTAAAAATCAACACCAAAAATGCCAATTATAAGAAAAAATTGTTATTTTATTTCTAAGTTGTTATACTATATATTTCAAATCGGTAAGGTACATCCGTCCGTCACTGTATTCTTTTATCATATGTAATTTTTCTGGTTTCATAAGCGGGTGACCACAAAAAATGCCATTTCAAAAAAATGGTGGCTTTGTTTTTTTTAAAAATATTTATTGCAAAATGTTAAATATGTCCTTAGGTAATAGCCTAGTATAAAAAAATATCTTTAATGCAAATAAACTAAATTACTCATATCTTTTGTTGATTACTCATTTCCTGACGTCTTCGAAAACCAGTAAAATTCGCATTTTTGTAGCTTTCAGGTATGTAGGCGCCTTAAATACAAACGTTACGGGTTTATGACTCTGGACTACTGAGCACGCGTCGCGGCACGTGAACAAAATAGTTTTCTTGGAATACTAAAAACGAACATTATTATTTTCCGAGTAACGAGTATTTATTCCTTCATAAAATAAAGGAATACATTGGAATATTTATTCCTTTTTAACCTCCTCCTTTTTTTGAAGTCTGAAAAAAATAGTTGTTTGCATATTTTGTTGTTTTAGATGGCGGTTGTTTTAGATGCTTCTATTAAAGATTGTTTAAAAAACTTTGAGTGTAAGGCAACTGATGATATTAAAATTAAAAACTTTAAAAATAAACTGGTGGGTCGTGACTCATAGTTTGGGAAGTACTGCTCTAATGTATTCATATTCAGTTGTTTCACAAAACACTGAATACTAACTTATACTTAAATCAGGCGTGTAAAAAAAAATAACATTAGAAACTCTAGTAAATAATAAAATGGGCAAGCAGTCACTAGAATTGAATTCATAATTTTTTCCATTAAAAATATATATGTTTTAACCTCAACTGTTAACTGCCGCGGGGCTTTTTTTTGTCAAATCAACGACAGCTGTCATTAAATCGGGCGTTCATTAATAATTGTTCGTTCGTTTGCAAGCGTTTTTTTTACCGTCAAAACAATACCACCATAGAAAAGTGAATGTAGATTTATTGTGACACTTTTATTGGATATTACGGACATTTTTTTTTATGTTGTCTTTTAATTATTACCCTTATTATTATTAGTAAATATTATTACTCTTATTATTAGCGGTAAATATTACATTACGTTGAATATCTCAGTTACGCAGATTAACTAATAATTTTATTCAGAGTTTGATAGTAAAAGTCCAATTACAGCGACAACCATTTTTTAAAAATATTCCCAACTTATTTTTTCCATAAAAATAAACTTTTGGTTATAATACCTACATAATTTAGTAGTTTTACCAAATTATCGAAAACTTGCAAAAAAAAATATAAATTAGTTATAAAATGCACAAAAAAAAAATTAAGAATGATGATATGATTTCTAATTATTTAATAAATTTATTGTCTTAAGTAACTTAGAAGCAGAGAAAAACTATAAGGAAATTAGGTTAAAATATCAATATTGTGTTTGTGATACAGGATTTGGGTAAATCACATTATATTGTAATTCTATAAAGCCGCGTAGCAAGCGTAGGGTTGAAAACATCCCTACAATATTAGACTCGGTAAAGAAGACGTTGATGAATGAAATAACCCTGAACAACGTTTTCCATCGAAGGTAGTTTAAATATGTAAAAAATAACTCCTCTTCAGTAACTGCATATTAACAGTAATTGGATATTTGGTGCCGGTGTTTGAAACCCTTAAGGGTGATTATGGTATAGCGTGTTTACGGTTTGAAGCAGTTCTTAAGGAAGTTCTTTTGGCATTATTGTGGTCAGAATGAGACCTAAAAAATAATGAAAATACAAATTGAATTTAAAAAACATTAAAATACGTATTGTCTTTTTTTCGTACCAAGTAAAACCAAGTCTTCTTAATTCGTATGGCTTGTATTGTCGGTGAAGCGCTATTGAACGCAGTTCCGACTTCCTTATGGTTTTTATGATGTGAGGTAAACAACATTATACACAAACAACAACTCGCAAATCTCTTTTTTTTGTATTTCTTGTTACTTGACTCTGTAGACAGTGTTGAGAAAATCACCGTTGAATATTTTCAACGACGAAAAATGACCTGGTCGAATTTGGCCCACTGAGGATTAGAAACCGGGACTTCTGGATTTATAAGCAGGCGCTAATACCACTGCGCCTGAAGGCCGCGTTATTATTTAAAGGATCACAAGCCTGACAAATAATGTGTACCTATATTGACATGTTTGTTTATACTGTATTCAATAACATTTTCGACATTTTAGTAGAAGCATTTTTTGCACGCTAATTAAAAAGGCCATAGCATATATCGCGAGCGCCCAACCGCCCGCCCCCGCCCCTGATCGATTTGAAAAATCAAAGCGATTAACGTATGGGCGGCGACAACACGCAAAATGCTAAAATCACGTCTGTTTTCAATTGCCCCTCGTTTGTGGATTCAGACAAAAAACAATTCCAATGGGCATATTTCATGTACAGCACACGGAGGTTGGGCGGTTTTCAGCCGCGGGGCGTGCAGTAGTACATCGCATATTCAATCGAATTAAATAACGTTTTTAAAACGTTGTCTTTTAAATATTTATTGCAACAAATTAACTAAACACGTTCGTGATTAGTAATTTACAAATGAGTTAAAAGCGCGTTAAAATTTTTACGGAATCAAAATATTTATGCTAGGTCATTATATTTTGCATAGCATTCGATAACCAAATTTGCATAAAGCCAAAGGCTTGGAATCCTGCCTTAGTACGGGCCTTATTCATAGGACGGACCTTGTCTAGTAGGGTGATTCACACCAGCAGCGGTATCTGTTATTCTTTGTACGAGATAGCTTAAAATATGGTTAACTATTTTCTTGTAGTCAATAAGTAATAAACATGGTATCCCAAGACCATTCCCGATAAAATAAAACAGTAAAATAGGCCTGCGATTGGTAGTGTTATTCGTTAAGAAACTATATCAAAATTCATCATGGTTGCCGAGAAAAAATGTAAACTTGCGAGTGCACATTTGGCGCCATAACGGTGTCAAGGCCATTATCGATCGGGCTAGCATCGGAATTCGCACGGTAACCGAATTTACACCATCTGTAAAAATTATAATAAATTTGGGGACATTTGTTTCTTATTTTTTGTATCATTTCTAACGCATAATAATTTACAAAAAATCCTCCTTTGGTCTTTGGAAATGGACTTGGGACATATGTTTTATGCTATTTCAGGTGTATATTTTTGTTTCAATATTTTTTTATTTATTTGATTAATATTAAGATTATTATCACTACTACACTATTTTTTTTAACTGTTAGTGTCTATGGTAGCTACAGAAAATGTATATAACATATATTGTAACCTCGGTAAACTATATTTAAATGTGTTATTTTCACGTTAAAAATTTACAATGTTAACAAAATGAATTCACCTTAAGAACATTTATAGTTTCTATGTTGCTTACAGACAGAAGTCAACAACGTTTTTGAACAATCGGTATGATGCACCGCAAATATAACCCGTTCAAAAACGCTACGACCTTTTGACATTCGCTGTCTCCCCAACTGATCATCTCGTTCAGATTCCAGACGAAAGAAAAAAAAAACGCTTTCGATATAACAAGAATTTTTATGTATATCATTATTTTTGCCCTCTGAATATTCATGCGACGATCTGGAAACGGGTTGCGAGTTTTTCTTTCGTCGATAAAAGTAATATTATTGCAATCAGTGCGATAAGTCAGAGTTTCAATTTAGGCGATAGTCTGGAAAAGGTATAAACTAATAAAGTTTATTTTATTTAAAGAATCGAAAAACTTAAATCTAAAGGACAAACGGATAGACAAAATCTATATTTGAAGACCAGAATGTGCGTTACTCTAATAATGAAGAAAAAAAAGGCGTGCCTTGGGGAAGGATAAAAATCCTAAGAGGGGGAGGATGAGATGTGCATCACCTTACACACTTACTAAATTGCGTAGGGAGCGACACCCATTTCCCGACCGAGATTACGATTTTTTTAAAAGTCGCGTAGCTCTCTCCGCTACCCACACAATGTGCTCAACATCCTGACATCCCTCGCTGCACACATACCAGGGGTCATCAGCGATCCCAAACGCAGGTAGCATCCCAATATCCCACCTCTCCTGCCAAAAGCGGATTGTTTCTTCGCGTATTCTCACAGCATTCTTGATAGAAGCAGATAGTGGGGTCTACAGAGATGTCAATAAAGTCAAGCATGCTTTAGCTGCAGACTCAAGAACTGCCAAATTAGCAGGAATAACGCCAGTTATAACCGGTAATGCTAAGGTGGATGTAGTCCAATAAGATAGTTTAACTATTGACCCAATGTTCGTTGGTTCGAAACCGCACACGTCATACAATTTTTAACGCTACATTACCACCATCTCTCCTGACCTAGCGCGAGCAAATTTTGCTGAAAAATGTCTCAAATTGATGTTATAAAAAAACGAAATCTTTGCTTTGTTTAGGCGCTATTAAGTCTATACAAGGGTTGTGTAACTTATTATGAGTAAAAAATGATATAAAAAAAAACTTCCTCAAATGTATTATATTTTTTAACAAATGGAGTAAATTCGCTCAGTGCGTGCTGATCGATAATTGCCTCGACATCGTTATGGCGTACGATGACAGCTAAGCACTACAAAAAAAAATATTACACGGTTTTTTACTATTTTCACATAAAGTTTATATTTTTTTTCTCGGTAACCATGATGAATTTGGATATACTTTCCTAAAAAAATAACACTAGTAATCGCAGGGCCTATTAGCTGTTTTTTTTATCGGGAATCTTGGGACATTCTGTATTGTTGCAGGAAAAGAGGTTAGCCTAGGCTAGGGACAAAATACGTCCGATGCGCGTTTAAACCACGCATACCACGTTTTAAGCACTTATAACATGTCTCAAAGCACTTAATATTTTTTATCATTTTTAAATAAAGCAATGAAAACATTTTTTTTTATTTCTCATTTTCATAAAACTTTTCATAAAAACTCATTTACATAAAAAAAGTGACAATAACTTTGTTCACTAAGCCACAGAAATAATCCTAATTTCTCGTAATATTTTTTATGCGAGATCTTGGTGGTCTAGTTGTAAGGGTGTTTGACCGGGTTCAAATCAGCGCATTATAGTTAGTTATGCTATTTATTGTTACTATTTGCACAAGCAAATTCAGCTTAGGTTAGGCTTAGGTTAACATACAATTATTAAAATAATAAATATTTTTTTTGGTAGTTGTATTGTTCGTAGCTCCGCTCACAGAGATGACGTAATTGTGTAAAATATTATTACATTTTGTCCGAAAAGCCACATCAGATTTGTTATATCAATTAAAAGTATTTCTTAACATAAGTTACGAACAAAAACATTCTCTGTTTGCGTGTGTGTTATGTAAATGTGAAAATGTGTTCAAGATGTGAGTGTAGTATTTCAAGGTGTAAGCATTAGCGAGTGGGTGCATTTGTGCTGTGAATAGTAAACATTCTTCCGCGTAGATGAAAAGTTCAGTAAGTGCATCGTGTATGACGGTACATTATTTTATCGCTTCGAAGTATATAAAAAAAAATCTAAAAAACCCATCAATTTTACAGCAAAATCACGGTGTAGAAGCGACACATACGCATGTGTTTTAATATTCCCTCCAAGGCGCGATGCGACGTTGTTGACAGCTCATCCCGGCAGCCATCTTTGCATTGGCTGTTTATGTGCGGCCCTCGAGATGAGTGCCGTCAACTTTACAGCCGGTCTTTTTATGCGGCAAATGCAGTAAAACCTGCGGCACCCAAATCGAGTCCGCTCTTTTATGTCGTCTCATGTAAAATATATAAAGACGTGTGATCTTATTTTGTGAATTCATCGTCCGTAATATTCAAAAGAAAACGCGCAAAATGTAGTAGGTACGTAGTAACCACTCATATTTTACTATAGATACGACACATTCATAGCCGCGGATTTTATTATGTTAGATGATAAGATTATTAAAAATCTGAAAAGAATCCTAATATAGGGT
Organism: Neomicropteryx cornuta; assembly: GCA_020383195.1. Taxonomy (NCBI): domain Eukaryota; kingdom Metazoa; phylum Arthropoda; class Insecta; order Lepidoptera; family Micropterigidae; genus Neomicropteryx; species Neomicropteryx cornuta. Next base: position 22,599,997 of record JAHKQU010000012.1, read on the forward strand.
GTTTCGAGACCATTTACGAAGACTTAAGGGGGTTTTTATGTCCCCTATTACGTGTAAGAAATTTTATAAATAATGCGAAAATAATTCCCTATTAAGCCTATAAAAGGTGTCCCAAGACCGTCATCGAAGACTTAAACAGAGTATTGTGTAACCTATTATGAGTAAAAAATGATATATAAAAAAACATCCTCAAATTCATTATATTTTTTTAACAGATGGTGTAAATTCGGTCAGTGCGTGCCGATCGATAATGGCCTCGACACCGTTATGGCGTACGGTGACAGCTAATCATTGCAAAAAAATAAATAAAACATTCCTCGTTTTTTTTTACTATTTTCACAAAAAGGTTATATTTTTTTTACTCTGAAACCATGATGAATTTTGATATGAGGTTAAAACAAAACATGTTTGAAATCGCAGAGACAATAAACTGATTTTTTTATCGGGAACGGTCTTGGAACACGGTATATGTTATAAAAAAATAGGTAGGTACCATAAAATAGGTCCATTAGAAATTTTAATTTTGTAAGGTACTATATTATTTTTGTAAATTTTTAATTTTATACTACTTTGAAATACTCTAAGCATATTTTCTACATTCGGCAATGCCTGCACGAAAATTCAGTTTGTCAAACGTTTGGCTATTGATGACGCCCAGTGTGGCCTTTCCAGTTTACGATTGACCTTGGTGTAAATCGGATGATGGTCACGCAACAGACTAGCGCTTCTTTAGGTAAAGTAAACTAATCCGTATTTGTAAAAGGAATCCGTAGAAGTTGTATCGCACGTGTTTGAGATTATACTCGTTCATATGAAGCTTTATAACAGCCGATCTAGTTTAAGTTCACAGTTTGAAAAAATATATGTTTTCCCTTGTTTCTTCTTATGGACCCTTAGGACAAAAAAAAAACCATTTCTTAAACGTGTGATATATTTTTAAGGTTTCCCTAAAGCTAATTTGTCAATTTTTGTGTCTGACAATATTATTTTGTATACTATAGCCATAGCGCCTTAACAAAGCAACGAAATTCGTTTTTTTGATAACACCAGTTTGAAACTTTTCAGCTAAATTTGTTCGTGCTAGAGTCAAGAGAGATGGTGATAAAGTAGCGTTAAAAAATGTATGTTGTGTGCGAATTCGAACCAGCTACCGCTGGGTCAATAGTCAAACTCTCTAACCACTAGACTACTACCACGATCTGTGAATTATAAAGATACCAAAGAGGTCCTGTCCTCTTTAGTATGAATAAAATAGTGGCAAAGAAACATTAAAATATACAAACAGAAATTTGCATTTCACCCTTGTTTTACTTATTTTGTATTTACAGTAAAAATAATAATATTAAAATAAATAACTTTCTAATTAACATAAAAATAAATTAATTAACATTTCTAATTAACAATTTCTTAAATGGAGTAGGGAACATAAACACCCCTTGAGTCTCCGGGAATGGTCTTGGAACACCTATATATTACTTTGCTTGCATTGGTTGGTAGCTTAATATTTTTTTGTGCCATTATTATAATAAATAAATAAAAATTAATTACATGAATGTTTTTTCCACTAAATTTTAAACTTTAATTTTAATTTTGAACTTTTAGTGTTAAAAGGTATTATTTCAACTTCAACACAACATATCTTACAGCTTAAACGTAACTTATAACCTTTTAGCGAAGTAATCGCTGAAAGGCTCGCCTTGATCTCCCGGCCGTTCCATTTTAACCAATTCACCTTCAAAGACGATTTTGTAATTACTTAGTATTTACCGATTAGGAGATCTTAAATTTTTAATTAAAATCGAAGGAAATCTCGTCTGAGGCACGATGTAGATTTTATTTAACTGCGTTCATATTTAATATCGACGCAATGAAGCCAATATATTTGCTTTTGTTAAATCTATAAATAGCATAGAGCAAAGTCGCTATCTGCGTTTCTACGTTTATTTGCTTAGTTCTTATAAATTACATAATGAATTTTACATGTGCTTTTTACCATTATTTAGAGAATTTCTTCTGCAAGGTTCATTTGTATAATATATTTCTATTAAATTTAAAAATAGTAAAGAAATCTCGCTTTTGGGGGTCTTACATTGGCATTACCTCTAGAGATATATCAGATTGATATCCAACAGAATTGTAGGTCTTAAAAAGGCGTACAGAAAAAAGTTCCAACAGTAATTATTATTTATCTTCCAAAGTTCATCTAACAGTTAACATCACCATTTTAGTTGTAATATTTAATACTAATCGGGGCATTACGTTATCACATATTCAAGATTGAAATGAATAATACACATTTGAATAAATTGATCTAAACTTGTTCGTAGAGAGGAATATTTTTAATACGTTCGTGTGTCGCATGTGTGAAAGGGAAATAGTGAGGTGTATGTATATTGTGTTTGCACCATTAGATTTATTTACTGGAAAAAAGTTTCTACTTATGCATAAACAATACAGAGATAAATGGTTTTTTATTACAAATATACATTTTTATATTTTATTCCTGTAATAAACTGTATAAATAACCTTAATGATAAAAGTGTGTTTTTTATGATACGTTTATGGTTCTAGTAGGTACATGACAATTAAAACACAAGCGTATAAGTTGGAGGGGAAAAGGGTACTTACTACACTTAAATAAATGTAAATAAAATATGCGTGTTTGCGTGCAGATTCCTAAGAGAAGATTGCACTTTGAGAAGATTGTGGATTGGCGCTGAGCACGCCTGAAACGAACGAATACTTTGAGGGCAATAAAGTGATTCGAATAACATGGTTCCGTTTTACGGTGCGGCAACCCAAAAATGGCGTAAAACTAACTTCACGTCTTTTATTTGGCTTTTCTTTTGTCGCGACGGCAAACAAGAAGTTCCGCGTTGACAAACAGCCAGTTTTACCTCCTTTTCTGCCCATAAAGCGGCGCCCGCCCTTTCAGCATTGTCGCTGGGCGCCGCCCTTGAAAATTCGAAAGATAAACGAAGGGCGGAAAGTGCGTTACCCACTCGAACAGAATGCTGAAGTGGATGTTCGGATTTGCGTTGACTCGAAGCCACTCGCCGGACTCATGACAGTGGAATTGCATTGCCAAAGGCCTGTCCAATTCGACATTCGGTATAGTTGAAATATGAATTACTGAAAGAAAAGTCACTGTTCAGAAAAGTCACTTCTGTTTGTTTTTAATAATATTGATCTTTTACACAATGCCTTTTTCTTTAAAAACAAAGCAAAATGACTACTTATGTGTATTATAATATTAATATTTTATTTATTGGTTTTTAAAGTACACATACAAAACTCTACCTAACTTGGTAGTGCCCGTATTAAGAATACTTTTTGAAATAGCGTAGGATGTTGAACCATTTAGCAAATTACTTATAAAGGTACTACAGAGGTCCTGTACTTGAGAGCGCAGGATGTCGGTTTAAACCCAGCGCTGAGTTTTATATAAATGCATTTAACTGTCCTCTTTAGTTTAAAATATGCTCCAAAGCTATAAATTCAATTTTAATTCTGTCCCATAGGCTATGTTCCTTATCTGTATAGATTTTAGGTACCAATACAGTTTGGCTCGATTTGTTTCAGGCGAGATTTTGGAAATTCAGTCAGTTTGAAGCCAGGGTAGCTTTTTAATTTATCGGTCAAATCTAAGGAACGACTGTTTTGGATAGAATAAAACTTTCAGGCTTTTGACTGAAGGGTTTTCGAAATTAGTTTTGCCACCTCTATGTACGTTCAGCAAACTCTCATGAATAGTGGAGGGATGTTTGAACTACGATATTGTGCTGGCAATGTTTGGTCATTACATATGCTACCCTACTTTACTAATTTTATGGCGGTCGATTTTCTATTTCAGATTGGAGTATATTTTTTTTTTAAAATCGATAAAACCACCGCAACACTAAAATATTTGAATGTTGAAATTAAACTTTCCTTATAGCGTTAAAAGATAGTACCTACTCTAATGAGCCATGACTTCCAAAGTTAAATTTTGCGAACGATTATTAAATAATAAACGATAAACGATTATTAATAATTACGTATATTATTATCTTAGAAAAGAGTCGATAGATAATATTAACGATTATGTCTATTTATTTTATTATATTATTCGTTTAAATGTATTTATATATACTTATTACATATATATTTAAGATAATGATATTGTTAATATTATAACAAAAAAAGCATATCTGTAATATATTAAATATTATATTTGTTTATTTTTCAACTAGTAAAACAATAAATATAATGTCTAATTATTACTAATAGCATCCAACTAGATAACGGAAGCGACACATCGGGAGAAACAGAACTAAATTAGTAAAACATTAGTATGGTATCTAAGATGCTCGTCACATAAATTATGATGTTTGTGTTTTAATAAAAAAATGGTACGTTTTACTCTAAAGTGTGTTTTTGTAATACTTTGGTAAATATTGGTAAAAAAATCTCAAAATGATGAATAAATATTATAAAAGTAAACAAATGACGGTTTCAGACCGGGTCGGGTCGTTGTACGAGGGCCTCCGGCGCGGAATGATGCATTCGGCTTTGGCGTGGGTGGACGCGATCAATCGACCCGGCCTGAACGGAGCACTTTATGCGGTGCATCGCGTTCCGCGCCAACATTAGCGATGTTTGCGTACGCGATGTAAACGAGCCGCCCGCCCTTATTAGGAGCGAATATCTTTATTTGCATGGGCGGCCTTTTAAATACGCCCAAGTTCGCGTAGCGGATCTATAAAGTCACTGCAACGTTCCCGTGAACTGCTCGTAAAGCTGAAAGCTGAAACGTGCCGTGTACGGCTTTTATTTTTAGAACCTATAGGCAAGAGAAAAAAAAATTCAGTGGGACTTTAAACATCCGCCATTTTAAATTTATGAGTTGCTTTCACGCCATAATTTATTGCAGCTCTCATAACCGTAACGCAGATTACATAAAAAATATTTTTTTCTGTTATTCAAATAACATTATTTAAAAGACCACCATTATATATATTTCATATAAAATATATTTGTAGACACTAGTTTTCGTCATATAATTCGTATTACTTATATAATTTAATGAACTAGTATCGTATTCTGATGAAATATAAAATATTTACTCGTTTTTTGATTGATCCTGCTTAATTAGGATAAATTTGCTTTTACTAAAGTCAAAAGAGACACTGGTGATTAAGCGTTAAAATAGTATGATTATAAACGGGTTATAATCAGGATAACTGTTAACTTTTTGGAGTTATTTATTAACAGACTTTAATTAGACACATATTTTTGTTGTGATGTTAAACGTACATATTTTTGTTAATTGTTATACATTTTAAAACTTTTGGCGGCAGTCTTTTATTTTAAACATACCGTTAAGGCAAAGCATTTTGACAGTTGAAATTCGGCGCTTCATTTTTATAGTTTGTCAGGTTTTATTTTTTGCTCGGGTATTTATCCTTTCGCCTCGTCGTAGCAACTGTATATACCTACAAGAATATTTAATTCCAACGTTTCGGAGATGATCGCACATCTCTTTTAAAAATACGTGCAGTTCATACAAAATGGCGTCATCCGTAACACACTCCAATATGAGCTCGACGCTCTATAAGGGACTCTGCGCCATCTGAGTTATTAACTCGAAAGGTCTGTTTTAATCCCATTCGGTGCAATAAACGTTCCGAGCGGGCGCCTCTTAAACGATCCAACTTGGCTAAACTCCTTCCGTCTCTGTCTAATGATCTAACGCGAACTTTCGGCAATAAAACAATAAATGGCGGGCGTAGTAGGTCTTAAGCCCTAGCCGAGCAATAATCTCAGCCGAGCGATATCAATTTAAAATCGGATCCGAAATCCCGAACCAATTAAGGCAGTTAGAGAGAGACGAACCGATTTGGGAGATCATTCTTACACACCCAGCCCGTGCGAAAAGGACGGGGGTGTTAGCAAAATGCACACCGTTTGGCCTATCAAATCTGTCTTAAGATTCAGGCCCAAAATGGATCTCCCAGTGAAACCTTTTCTCTTCGTCTGTCTGTCGCAACTTATAAACAGCTTATCTGATGTTAAATCGCGTTCGCTGTGTTAAGAGTGAATACGGAATACAAAACTCCCTGGGGTGGAGTGAATTTCGATTTGGTAATTTCTGTCAGTGTTAAATCGATTTCACTCTCGGCTGACATTTCGGATTTGGAGAGGCGTTATGTTTAACCGTCAATAATATTCCACAGTAAGTAAAATATATAACGTTGACCCATAAGTTACAGAGTATCTGTAATTTTCGAGAGACGACTATCGCAAAGTTTTTGATATAAAATACATTAATTTGTCATTTATTGTATATTTGGTATATTATATACACCGTGCCCCAAGACCGCTCTCGGTAAAAAAAACAGCCATTTAGTCCTACGATTATGAATATTATTTGTAAAGACACTACTGTGTCTTAAATTATAAACCGGTCATATTATTTTTGCTTCTATACATTCTATTTATCTTTCTGTATTTCATTTTAAATTTATCTTCATAAGAATTTTACAATCAATATTAGTGGTTTTAACCTTAGCTCTACGCAAGCGTAGACGCGTAGACGCGCGCGGATTACTCGTCTCTGTTAGTGTATATTTATTTTTAACCAAATTTAAGATTAAGATTATTTTTTTCCTACTGCCAAGCACATAAAAAAACTACTTTTTAAAAAATGCATTTTATTCCGATTCTTAAAATACAGGTATTGGCATTATTACAAGTACACTTTGCGAATAGTTGTGCGCAGAATAAAATAGGTCTGCAAGACAGCAAACAAATGATTTGACAACAGAGCATTAACTCTTTTAATCTTCTCGTTAAGTTGGAAGTCGAGGTCCGATGGGCGATAACACTTAACCCTCCAGTGGCGATCTTAAATCTTTAAGACCATCTTTAACTTTAACGGCCTTTCACCGCTATCAGTAGCTATTCGTAATTTCCCAAAAAGATAAAATATATCACTAAGCATATTTTAAAAATATTATTAAATATTAGTAAAACCAAGAATTTATAAACGCCACTTTTACTTCTAAGACTTATAAAATATAATAGAATAATACTTTAATAGCATACCTAAATAAAAATTTAGATATTACTCTGTATACTTTATGTTTATGTTAACCAATTAAATACACATTATACATGTTTTGTAAACATAACATTGGAGAAAATGTTTTTTATATATTTTCTGGCTGATAATTATATAAAAAAAAATGAAAAACTTCTACCAAACTAATCAGGTGGTTCCGCGAACAACTTTAATGCAAATCTCTTTTTTATTTTACTCATAAGATGCGTAATATTTCATAAAAACAAATATATAAAAAGCAATATTTGTACAAACTGGCTATTACATGATAGTTACTACGTCAACCACAATACTACTATTACCTAACCAATGTTTGGGTAATAATATAGTTAGCAATTTATCCGTTTTATGCAATTGTAGCAATTTGTTTTACATTTTTTGTTATTAATTAGGTATTAAAATTTCTTAAATTTTGGCAAGAATTGTAAAACTTTTTTTCCAAAAAATGTTACATTTGTTAATGTGTTAATTTCTTCGAAACTACTTCCAATTAGGTTTCTTTTTGAAATGATAATAGGAATGTACTATTTATTATTTAATCTGTTTCTGTTATTACCCTTGCTATAGTGGTATTATCGCAAAAAAAAATGAGAATAAGAGAGAGTAAGGTTATAACACAATGGCTACGTGCTCGTTTGGGCAGAAATTTAATTATATATTAATATTCATCGGTAAACATTAACAGCGTTACATCAATATAAAAAAATAATATTATGAGTAACACATATACATCTAACAACAATGCTACAGTTGAAAAATAAAACGATATAGGAAAAACAAATGGAAAAAATGAACTTATAGTACATAAAATCGCTAGCCTAATACTAAATGCGTAATATAAGAGGAAGTAGATCTTTACTGTAAGTTGTATTGTAGATGTGAATGTAGTGTAAGAATAATGGTTATTTATAATAAAGGTCATCTAGACGTTATAATAAAACTGTGCTAAATAGGCCGGTCAAATCGGACTTTCACCATTTAATTCGTAACACTAAATTATTATTATTATGTTTATATTTATTATTTATTGTTTAGTTAATGTTTGTTTATATGTTTTGTTGTTTTCGTTTGTTATTTTACCTTTACGTTTACCCTTACCGTTACCTTTTTTACTGCATTTTTCTTAGGATTGGAACGTATTTTATCTATAATTTTAATATAAATTATTTTCTTTTGCAATGTATAAATATTGTTTCTGACTTGTAAGTCGTATCTCCAAATTATTATTTATCTCAATATTGAAATATTAATATTAATAATTTATTAATCTGATTTTCTATTATATTGCGAAGAATCCTTTGCACCATTCAAAGGTTTTAATTCATTGTGCACGTCCCGCCTAAAGAAGCCACTATCAACGTTGAAATTAATCGGCCACCCAGAGTAAGGCGGCTAAATAAAAGGCAACGTTGCGTGTCCCGCCCGCCCTACGCGACCAACCCCCCGCCAAAGCGCCCAAGATTTATGTCCGCGGGGAGGCGTAGGGCACTCAGATGAATTTTTCTTAGCTCTGTCGCCGTCCAAAGTCTTAGAATTTAATACATAACAAGACATGGCATTCCTCTTTAGTCCGACCATATACTTAAATATGGGACTTTATTCAAATTTATTGGTCATAAGTAAAAATTACATTTTCTAACCGTTAGATAAAATAAAATAGTAGAAATAAAGCTAAAATCAAGATTATCTGAACACCTCTTTTACAGTACTTGTACTAAAATATTATGTAAAATCTACTTATCAGCTATGCCCTATTGTGCCATAATGAAGCAATTTTGACTATCCAGGAATATAAGCTTCATACATTTCGCTAAATGTCACTCACTAAAATAAAAATAAAAATCACTCACTCTCAATCTAAACAGAGGTGAAGTGAATGCAAAAAAAAGAGTCCGTTAGAAGCAAAAAAAAATCTAATATTCTCTGGTAACCTTTTTTTTAATGCCTATAAATTGATGTTTGATGAACAATATATACATTAATATATGAATAAACTAAACAGCAAAAAACCATTCTTCTCAGTAAATACTGCATATTGAAAATGTTATCGGTTTAACTTTAGTTAAATTATGTGTTCTGTAGTTTGTTTGCACATTGAAATTAGTTAATTGGCCTTAGCAATGGTATTTTTTTTCTGTTTGTACCTATATATTGTAACGCTGTTTGTATTAATTCAGATAAATAAATAATATTTGAATTTCATACGTAATACTTTAGTGTGAGCACCCTCACTCACATTGTAATAAAAACGTTTATTTGTTACGACAATTAGTCTTTTCGTTTTAAAGCTCACGTCAAATACAACTACAATCAACTTTAAACGTACTTAGAATAAGTGTATATAAGTGTAGAATAACAACGAGGAAACCTTAGGTGACTTTCTACTCAGAACCTCTGCATAGCCGTCGTGCCATTGCGTGCTGCGGATTCCCTTTTAACCTCATAGAGACGTTAATCTAACGATTTGCCTAATCAGACATCTTTTGCACGTAATTGCGGCTAGCCATTGAGTTAAAAGCGTCGTTTATATGCGCTTTTAAACGTGATAATAACCTTAAGGAATAATGTCGCACTAACTAATTTGCACACATTTAATTAAATATGTACGTCATGTGTGTCTAGCTTATTTTTTTAAAGGTTCACAGGTACAGTTTAATAAACGAGTTCAATGGAAAAGCAAGCATATTATAGGCGATTTCGCCCTTAAGTTGTGATTAAAATTCCAAACTTATTTATATGTACTTTTTTCGAAATATATTAAAAAACAATGGTCGCCAAAAAATCTCACAACAAAACGTTCGTCGAGCTCCCCCTCTCGCAAACTGCGCTTGTGCGGTTTTTTGGGGTACCAAACTATATGGCGGTGAGAATGATAGCGAGATTATTTTAATCGTTGTTATAGATTCAGTTATTTAATAGTTTGGTATCGCCCTAACTTCCGGACAAACTTTCGTCAATAATAATATACTAAATTACAACATAACACTTATGTTATGCTTACAATTGTGAAGAATCGCGATCTTTTTAGTAACATTAGATATTATATAAATCCCCCTATACGTGAAAAACTTGGAGGGATGCATTTTCATGTTTATATGAAAATTATCTTTTTTTTAGGATTTCTTGTCACCTCTTACCCGTTGTTTTTCCTTAATTTATTAAAAAAATAAACACATTACTATATCCAATAAATGCACGTTAGCAACAATGGTGTTAATTCGAGGATTAAAGATTCGTAGGATTAGGTTTATATAAGCAAGAAGGCATTCTTTCAGTCGACGGATGCAAATTTCAATTTTGACAGATTCTCTATTGCTATCAGAATGATCATTTCATTTATTAAATAGATAATAATATCATCGGGTCATAAAAATAAAGAAAAGAAAAATGAAATTTATAAATATTTGATTTCACAGTATATTAACTGCCAGGTCGTTTTCTTTCGGCATAGATTTTATAGAGATAACACGACTAGAATTGATTAAATATGGCTTTCTGTATTTGCAGGAGCACCGTCGCTCTGGGAATCCGAAAAATCCAGTACGCTCCATCGAAGCAAGGAAATCAGCCCTGCACTGTTGTCAAGAAGGACTTCCTCCTCAGCCCTGGAGAACTGGAACTCGAGGTTACCCTTGACAAGCAGGTATGACCCATTATTAATGATCTCATTTATTCGTTAATCGAATTTCAAAAATTATACGGTTATATTAAAAATACAAACTTAAATGAGCGACACGCTGGTTCTATAAAATTCGTGTCAAAATGGTCGAGAAAATATATAAAAAGGAAAATATTAAATATAATATTTTTTATTTGACATAACAGTAATTTAAATAAATTTCCAGAAATTTTAAAAAATATCCTTTTTTCTTGAAAAAATAAAATAAATTACGCAATCCTCCGAAAAAAAAAATCAGTATCGATACGTTATATATTTATTTTTGAATTAACAATATAATTCCTATAATTACATTTTCTTATTTATATCTTCATATACATTCACTCTTATATATAACGGCAAATAGTGTTTAAACGATAAATACATTCCTTATTTCATCTAATTAGATGGTTACATAATATTTGACAATATTTTACACTAAAGAGGACAGGTGAGAGTTAAAAATGCATTTTTATAAAACTCAGCGCTGGGTTTAAACCGACATCCTGCGCTCTCAAGTACAGGACCTCTTTAGAACCTTTATAAATATTATGCTATCCAGCACTTAATCAAAAAATTAAAAATTATTAAAAAATTTTAAATATTGTCAAAGATTGTGTCATTTATCTTTTCAGGCGATTTGCCGACATTAAAAAACAATCATCAAATATAAGTCAAATTGCTTATTCAAAGCAATATTCTACAACCTTATTTGTAGCTATCCCACAAATTTATACTCCATTAAACTTGATCCTTTCTTTTGAAGTGCTACTTCAGTATGCATCAGGGTTAGAAAATAATCCCTGTTGTTTATAGTAAACATCTGAAAATATGACTGTGACAAGTGGTCCGGTATTTGGTCGAATTTTGTAATAGTTATTTTTGGGAACCCAATAAGCGCAAAATCGCTGTTCTCCAAAGCGGCGTAACAGTGAAACTTTCTCGTTGAACAAGAACCGTGTTGTCATCAATAAGAGCTCTATTAGATTGTATCAAAACGGGGCCAGTGCATTTACAAACGCGACACGCTCACCGCTTATGACTTGAATTTCTTCGTCCGCTAAAGCTGAAACATACTACAAGCCGAAGGTATTTCCGTATCGGGCAATCTGCAACGCCCGTGACAAATGCGATGACTTCGTGCACGATACCGCAATGCTCGCGTTTCTCGCTAAACACCATAGAAACTACAATACCATACAGGGAAACATGATAATATATATTTTATATTAACAAGCCATGAAGCCCTATCCATGTGATTTGTAACTAGAAGATTAGTGAAATGGTCATCTATATATTAATACGTGAAGGGAAAACTTTGTACATCTTTTTAAGGATATTGTGCACACGGACGTGTGAGATTTGTCTTAATTAAAGTGTATATGGACATGAAGTGCTGAAGCTAAAATTTATCTACAATATGTGTTACAAATACATTAAATTAAATAAAATAAATTTTTCATACTACTGACAGCTGATTGACTGAATAAGTTTCGAGCTGTGAATTTTGCGTGATTTCAAATGCTTCTTTTTCAATAGTCAATTTTAATGTCAATTTTAATGTAGAATTAAAGAAATCTGTAAAGGAAAAATAATTATTAATACCATCTTCTACTTCTTTGAATCTCAAGTCTCATTTATACATGAAAAAATAAAAACTGTCAATAAATTTTATCAAAAAAATTGCAGAAACAAAGCTCTAATCGTGTTTTTTTTAACTGTTGCTAACATTTAAATTGTAAATATGATAGATATTGCAGGGAATTAAGGCAAACAATACACGCTAATGACGTATTTGTACACGCTCGCAGCTGACGCAATAGGACAAAATTCAATAAAATTATATGCAATGATTAAAGATGTTTACTCACCGTATAAGAATCTCAATAATGTTCACCTTTAAAAGTTTAATGAGCTACGGTCTAATTTTTATAAATATCTAAGTACTGATTAACATGCGTTAAAAAAGTCATTTTTTGTACTAAAATAATTGTGCCATTTTTGCAAGACACCATAATATGTGTTTATAGCTATAAAAGACCAGGAAACCTGCATTGTGGCAAAAAATTACAAAACTACTGTAACTGTGAGAATTGCGTTTAGAGCTACAAGAGTTTTTAAGTCGTTTCCGATCTAAGCGCAAATCCCGCGATCACGGCATCTCCAGCTGTGATGATCAGCGTCTGCCGGTCGCAGCATCCGTCCGCCGGCAGACGCCCGCGCTCTCCGCGTCGACGGGAACCAGCCGCAACGCCGTAGCGCTCTGCTGCCAATATTTTCCCCGTCAACATTCCAATATGATCGCGATTCCACTTTTGAACGAAAGTCGTGACTACTTTACATTTAACGCAGTTGCTTTCACGCGAAAGAATATATATATATATATATATATATATATATATATATAGTTAATTAGATGATTTTTATGTTAAAATAGGTAAACACCTTTAGTTTAATATATATAAAAGTTTGACAGTACTGACATTTGGAAAATACGAATGCTTTTTAATATTTTAAGGATTGAAATTTTTTGCAAATAAAATATATAGCCAGAATGTTCAAAGAAAAATTAATACCGAAAGCACAGATAGTTGCATCGCTTGAGGTAATGCACGCTGGTTTAAATACAGGCCTGTATTTTATGAAAGTCTTTCACTCTCACCTACCTATCTGTGCGATATGCAATACGGTCAAACTTTCATTAAAGTAGTGAATAAATGATTTAAAAATTAAACAATAATTATGAAAAAAAGTGTGAAAATGTAACGAATATGACGTATAATGAATGAGAAGTGAATGGTTTAATGGATATTTACAAGAATAACTTACGTTCAACGTAGTTTATATGAAAATGAATCGTCATGGCTAAAAAGAAAAGAAAAGTGTAAAATAAATGCACATTACGTATATATCTTTTACTATATCTTTTACTATATCTTAACGATTTGCACGTAATGTGCATTTATTTTACACTTTTCTTTTCTTTTTAGCCATGACGATTCATTTTCATATAAACTACGTTGAACGTAACTTATTCTTGTAAATATCCATTAAACCATTCACTTCTCATTCATTATACGTCATATTCGTTACATTTTCACACTTTTTTTCATAATTATTGTTTAATTTTTAAATCATTTATTCACTACTTTAATGAAAGTTTGACCGTATTGCATATCGCACAGATAGGTAGGTGAGAGTGAAAGACTTTCATAAAATACAGGCCTGTATTTAAACCAGCGTGCATTACCTCAAGCGATGCAACTATCTGTGCTTTCGGTATTAATTTTTCTTTGAACATTCTGGCTATATATTTTATTTGCAAAAAATTTCAATCCTTAAAATATTAAAAAGCATTCGTATTTTCCAAATGTCAGTACTGTCAAACTTTTATATATGTTAAACTAAAGGTGTTTACCTATTTTAACATAAAAATCATTTTTTTATTTTACTATTTTACTATATATATATATATATATATATATATATATCTTGAACGGTTTTCTGTAAAGTTAGACAAAACCGCGCTTCAGGACACTTTCAGTGGTACAGGGAAGGGGGAAGCTAGCCTGGAGAGGGCTAAAATTACTGAACTATTAGTTGTTTTGACGTGAATTCGTCAATAAATTGGCTCTTGTATAATTTGCATGACACCATTTCTGATGATTTCAATTTATTGATTTTAGAATTGTTTCGCCCCATACGGAAACTCCTGCGAAGATATAGCTTTTGACTAATAAGCTACGATGCAATCGACAGCGTTTGGCACAACTAAAAGTTACATTAACCTAAAAAAATACCCAAAAACACCTTCCTAGCATGTTGCCTAAATAATTTTGTACAATTTTTTGTCCCCTATTTCACCATCCTTAAAATTTGCCTCCCCGGGTTCAAACTATCTCTATACCAAATTTCATCAATGGCAACGTAACAAACAGACTTTTTATGTAATCAAAACATGAAGTGTATATGGACTCTACACTACGCCGAAAAAAAAACAACGTGACCGCTGAGTGCACCGACTTTAGTCGAAGCATCCTGCCGAGTTTAGCCGAGTATCCTAAAAAGGTTTAACTTCAAAAATAAAATTTTTAGTAAAAAATCGCCGCTCGTACGCGCGACTGAAGAAGTCAGCATTAGCCATTGCATAGTTGTGATAGTGGCTAATAGCATCTGCTATTAGCCGCTATGATGACTATGCAATGCAGATACTTTTAGCAGATGCTATTAGCCACTATCACAGCTTTCGTTTCTCCCCCGATCGCAACGCCTGTCATCCTAAAGAGCGAGAGGCATAAATGTATAACATCTCATTCGGGCGTCGCTGCAAAGAATTCTTTATATTGCGACGCGTTCTTTCGCATAAACTGTCGTTTTACGCCAACGACGGATGAAATGCATTGTTCTTTCCAGCTTGCTTGTTATAGGGAAGCTGCTTTATCGGAGATATTCTTAGAAGGCTCACATGGCATGGTACACTTGGAAGAGAATATTTATTTTATTTTGGTTACCCACAGCGATTCGTAATACTAAGTAATAAAATGTAAAAACTAAACAATGGCCATTTATTAATGACACATTTCTGTCGAAGATATAAAATAATGAATGTGCCGGTAAAATAAATATAAGTTGCGCTATAATGTGTACATTTTATACACAAAAGGAGATTTTAAAGGTTTTATTTTCATATTTAAAAAAAAATCTTGACTATATCGTTTATGCAATAAATAAAAAAAAACTACCGACATCAAAAATGTATCTGTTGTATTATTGTTAGGTAGCAATAAAAAGTAGACTATATTTTTTCTTACTTTTTTGGGTTTAAATACATTTTAAATTCTTTTATTTTTTAAAATATTTAGTAATTTCTTTCATATTTTGTAAATATTTTACGTTATTAAATCGATAAATTCAATATAAATATATTTTATGTATTTATTTATTTGAAACTGTGATTTTTCTTATTAATTTAGGTATAATCATTTTTAATAAAACATATTTGTAAACAAAGGTTCCTATTATAGGTTTGCATGAATTGTATATTTTACTACACCTTTTAAATAAATATAAGTGATATATAATTATGAGGTTCAATAAAGTGTTTTTTTTTAATGGAACACTTAGCTATTATTAGTTTTTCCTACCTTACACTAGATGTAACTTAACTAAACTAAAATAGGACCACTAAACTAAAAAAAAATCGAAATCACTCGAAGTAATCCGTAGTAATGAATACAATTTACTTAAAAACACTATATATGTGTACATACGTGCTTAATATATATTGCATATAAAAACAACATATTTTAAATTGAGGACTTCCAATTTTTTTAAGGTCTGTTAAAAAGATATTTCAAGATTTATATTCAAAGAGCCATTTGAAATTTGGTTCCAGTAGCTTAATAAAGTCAACATGTCTTTGACTAGACTTATTTAAGCTTTATAGTGGGGTCCATTTAATCCCATGGTCAAAAGTCAAACAGACAGGCAACGCAAAGTGGCTGCTTTGCTGGGGAAAAACCTGTGGTTAGGAGAAATCTTTGGAAGGGAAAAAATATTTGAAAGAGAGAAATCTTTGGAAGAGTATTCTTCAGAGATTTCATAGCAAATATTTGTTACATATTATTTTAGATTTATAACATCATATTATAAGTTTTTTAGGTTTAATATTACTCTTTAGTAAAGTTCTCGGCAAATTGTTAAAAAAGAATGGTATAATAAGAATGGTATGGTATGGAATAGTGGTCAGGTTTACCGGTAGAATGTTACAATATTTAAATAAACCAAGATCATCATTGACATATTTTAATTTTAATGTTTTTGAGGATAATTATTTTTATTATTCTAATTTGTATTTTTTTTATTCTTTCTAAAAATGTTTTAATAGTATTCATATAGCCATAATTAATTATTAAATCTACAAGCGCAGAATACAACATTTATAATTGTTCATATTTTAAGATTCCTTTTAAGTGATAAAATTTTATTATTATTAACCGAAATTTGACGCATATTCTTCAATTCAAAATTCTTTTTATTAGTTTATAACATACAGAGGAAATATTTTACAATACAATATGAATATCGTTTTTTTAATGAATGCTACATACATGAATAAATACGTGAATGAATTAATGAATCTGACCAAAAATTGTTTCCTGCGTAAAAAAGCCATGCACGATGAACTCTATGACGGGCATAATGGCGCTTATAACACAGACCGCGGCCTATCATTTTGTATAAAAAAAAAATGATTGCATTTAGTTGTTTTATAAAAAATAAGGGAATATTTCTTTCCGAAAATTTAAAAAAATTTAGCATAAATTATCATTTTCGTATTTGAAAATTAAAACAAAAATCTCCAACTTTGGGCAAACTTTATTTTCTTTCTATGTTATAACATGTATCTCAAATCGCTCAAGTAAATCCCTCCTTGACTCTATTCTCATCATAAAAATATATTTATATTAAATGGGATGTTTCCAGTTCTCCTTCAAAAAATGCTATTTCAATAACATGGTGTTTTTTTTTATATTTTTTACAAAATGTTTAAAGAGATTTCCTCTAGCAATTCCCTAGAATAGAAAATGATCTTTAATGGAAATATACTAAAATACTCTTATCTCTTGTGGATATCTCTCCTAACGTCTTTGTAAACCTGTAAAATTCGCATTTTTTTTAGAATTCAGATTCATGGGATTCTAGCGCCTTAATATCCTAATAGACTTTGTCTATTGCTATACGTTTTGTAAACTAATACCTACTTACAGTAAGGGGGGAAGGAGAGGGGTAAAAAGCAACATCGCCCTACACCGCGTCCCGTCATGGCCATTCTAACGTCAGCGGATGATAAAGACGCTAAGTGCCGTGCGTCAAACTTTCCACACGCCACTAAAAACGCCTCGAATGTATTAAAAGGCATGTCGCTGCGCTTGCGATAGATGCGCCCTAAGCGTTGATACTTTTCAAGTGCCTGCGTAAAGGTTTTTTTTTTCAGCAACCCACCATTATTTTCTAATTCGTCGGGTCTGTCAGCTCCATGGTTCAGTGGTTAAGCGATCAATAACCCAAGCTTGGACTTATTTTGACGAAATCTCACTATTATTATAACCTTGAAACAAGGAAAAAGGTCAAATACTGACCTATGAAGAGCATTCCACTGGTGAATTGTTCTAGAAAAGAATTGAACCCAATGTTCCGTTTTCTTACGATAGGTTTTATCTTGGAAGGATATTAATTACGACCGATATAAAAACGCTTAGAGACCTGGGAGCATAAAGCAGACCACGCAGGTTCATTTGTCGGAGTCTTATATAACCTAGTTAATCTGGATTCAAAACGCCTTCTACTTAGTATCACCCAATTAAGAATTGAAATTAATTCAGATGGGCTATCATATCGGTTAAAGACACGTCTGCTTGCTTTTCTCTGAGCTGTTTCTAGTTCGTCTTTGGGACATTGGGGCATTGGGTGTGAGGATCCCATACTGATGAGCAGTATTCAAGGGTAGGACGAACCAACATTTTGTATGGGACGTTTTGTATTCGTGCTAAACGAATACAAAACCAGTGCTAAAAATTGTCCAATGATTTTACCTTGGCTTCTCGCTCATTTTCCCTGTAAATATAGAGCTTGAGATCCTCTATTGAGGTGACTGAGAAAAGCCATCTTATATACGCTTAATAATAAGGAGTAATATATATATAGATTAGTAATATATATAGATTATGAATATTATATGCGTATCAGTAGAATTTTTTGATGTCTCATGTGTAATTTGTGAGTGTTTTTTGCGGTAGTCAGAGTGTGTGTATATGTATATGTCTGTATATATGTGTGTATGTATATGTTAAAATAAAGTAATAAATTAAGTATGGTTTTAATATGTATAAAGATAATTTATGATGAAGGTAATATAAATATAATATGTATGTATATTCTATATGTAATTGAAATTACAAGTACTTTTATTTCCTTTTAGTTTGATTTTGACGTTTGATTGTTTATTTGGAAAGTCCGCCAGTGAATTGAAAGTATTTTTGATGGATTTGGCGGTAAATAATTCGAGTTTTATCTACAAAAACTATGTCAATATCAAACAAATATTTTCATAGTTTTGTACAAATTGTTTGCTAATTATAACTTAAACGAAAAAACGGATGTCAGTCGCGCGTGAGATATTCCGTTCAGTCAACGGCAACGCGTGGTCTGCACGTTTGACGTACGGAGCTGAATGTGTTAAAATAGTTTCCCTGCGAGTCGCGACGTTTCGACGCTCCGCGCGCGCTGCGCTCGCCTTGTCTGCGCGGCCTGAAGTCTGTTTTGATTTATGCCTGAGCACAAATGGAAGCAATTTTCCTTGGAGGTTTGCCACCGGATGTCGCGCCGAATTGTGCGGCTGCTCTCTTCCCGCTGTCAGGGCGCAAAGGAACTCGGGAACGCCGGGGCGCTCCGGACTACTCAGAGCGATCTCCTAAATAGCAACAAGCCCGGAGACGTGTTGCGTTTTGTATTCGAAGCAGTACGTCCTTTCGACTTTTCCTGTGTGCGTCTTTTCTATCTTTCAGCATTTCTATGTTTAGTATTTCCTGTAGTAAAAAAACTAGCTTGTTTCTTCAATGTTATATTATTTTCGAAACTTAATGTATAGGGTGATGATTTTAGAGGCGTGGTTTTCAAGAAGAGATAAAACGTATATAATTTGATGTTATGGCTAAGAATTTAGTTTTATTATAAAGATAAGGGTTTGCCATTATGTTTTAAAAATGATTTCGGGTAAGTGGCTGCCGCGGCTAACTCGAACAAATTCCAGCCGAGAGGCCCAATTTTCAACCACTTTTTGCGGCAAGTTGGGCTGGGCTGTATGTCAGCAATAACGCCCCGAATATTCTCTTCCAAGGCTTTAATCGTGTCCGGCTTATCTGCGTAGACAAGCGACTTCACATAACTTAAATCGCACGATCTTGGAGGCCACGCCACAGGCCCACGACGCGATTTTTACTTTATTTTAGAGTGATTTACGAAAAAATTAGAGTGATGTTTTCTAAATTTGCACTATTTGCAAACGTTGTTCAGGAGTAAGTCTATTGATTATGAAATGGCAAACCAAACTGAGCATAAATCAAATGACAGCTGTCGAAACCACCAACTACGAAAAAAGTAGTGCCAGATTGAAAACCACGCCTCTAAAAAAAACACCCTATATGAAAAGTTTACTTTTAAAAGTGCATAAATCCATCTACTTTCAAACTGAAAAAACGCAAGAAATTAATAACTGTATTTATATAAAATTCGTCTCACACTATGACGAATCTATCAAATATCCATAGTAATAATATATAGTAATCGATATACAATTAAAATAGTTTATATTAGCATTTCGTAATTAGAGAATCCTAAATTACAAATACCTAATAAAATACTACAAATAAGAAATATACTTATATAATATTTAATAAATGCCTTTTTTCCAAACCTACTTTAACGTGTTTTTTTTCTTGTATAGGGAATTGTGTTTAGCTTATTTACTTTTCATGTATTTTTTTCAAATATGTATGTAAATTTAGTATGCAATTTTTTAAGATTTGCAAAGTTGAATTTCTAGCAGTCGATAGATGCGTTTTAATGTTTCTAGGATTTTGTTTGATTGCTTATTTTGCCTACTTTTTTCGGCGCATTGAAAAGTCGTAAAGCAAAAGTTGTCTAGTTTAAGGTCTAGATTAGCCCCGTAAAATAATGTGCATGACAAAAAGTGTATCCTACGATTATATTTTATTAGCTGTGGAAGCTGTAAGAGATGTTATAGTTACCGCGGATCATTCCTTGTTTGTTTGTTTGTTAGCGAGAATTTAAACTCTTTTTATTATAATCTATTTCGTGTAAATTATAATAACTTTGTAGAATAAAAACTATTATTTATCACATATAAATATAATTAGGTATAAATTGATACAACAGTGCGTATAGCAACATTGCCACGCTACATGTTAAACAAAAAGTGTTTTTTTTTTGTTTCAGCTATATCTTCACAACGAACAGATAGCGGTGAACATTTGCATTCACAACAACAGCAACAAGCCGGTCAAGAAGATCAAGGGTTCCGTTCATCAGGGGGTGGACGTGGTCCTCTTCGCCAACGGACAGTTCCGGAACGTCGTGGCCAGCTGTGAAACTGAGTAGGGAACATATACAGAGTGAACCTTAAGTTAGCAGTATCCATTTAAGTGGTCATTCTGAGATGAATCTGAACAAATTCTTTTAGCAAGTTTTCATATAACTAACAAAAAAAATCCATATAAAGATAAAAATACTCTATTGAACGTTTAATGCGCGTATTGTTGTGTTTGTATCCTATTCAATTGACCTACATTACAATATTTGCGCGCGGTAACCTACCCTACATTATCATCAACACATTCGTAACCACGGTTACTGGGTTACGACGTCGTGACGCCGCGATGTTTTTAGGACATTTTCTTTCGCCATTTTAGACCAGTTTTTTTGTTATTTACAAAGTGTCGAGCAAAAGTTATTTAATTTCACTTCAGAATCACCCATTAAAAGGATACTGCTGACTTTAAGTTCATCCTGAATTTATCTTTTTTTATTTTTACTTACCTTGTGTAATCCCAACGTTTCGGAAGGACATACAGTCATCAGGGGGATTTCAACGCGTCTGTCCGATACGAACGGTTTTTTATAATAAATAATGACAGCAAAACTTATAAATGCATTTAATGTATAATAAATAATAACTTTTGTCAAAAAACTACTTTAATAAGTAACTAAACTATTTAAAATCTTGATGGTCTCTTTACCATCTCTTCTGATTATAACGCGAGCAACATTAAGTTGGATACTTGTCAGGAATAAAATATTTATTGTTAAAAAGAATTACTGGTTCAGGTTCCATAGACCATATGACCTAGATAATATGTGTAACCCATTCGATCAACTTAATCTATACAGAATGGTTTTAAATTTAGGGTACTTCTTTTAGGACGTTGATCTACAATAAGATATTAATAGCAAAACGACTTAATTACAGTTTGTAATTGTATTCATTTTTTTAATACAATTCATTGATAGTTTTAGTTTTTTCGTGTAAAAATGAGATTTGACGTATAAGATGGCGTTAATAATTATTTTTACTTGACATGAGAAAATTCATAGTTCGAAACGCATTCTGTCAATGACCTGTCACTAGTATAAACGTTTTATTTATTAATAAATGAAACTATTACTTTGTCAAATCTCAGCACCTCCGTGCGCGCAATATGCTTATAAAGTTTCCCTTCGCGTATTAATATATCGATTTTAATATGATGAGCCTTGGCCTAGAAGAAATGTATTGAAACGTTTAAAAAAACTTTTAAGTGGTAAATTTCTCTAGAGGCATAATTATCTTCGCAGGGATGGCTGCCCCATCCAGCCAGGATCCAGCATGCAGAAGACCCTGTACCTGACGCCGTCTCTCTTGCACAGCAGAGACAAACGTGGGATAGCCCTCGACGGACAGATCAAACGAGAGAATACGAGCCTCGCTTCAACCACACTGTAAGTGACATTAGGTTCGAATGTGAACTATAAGATAACCAGTTTTAATTTTAATAAAAAGTCCCGAAAATGTTTTCCTTACCGATTTCAGTGAAATACTTAAAGTTAAAACTAATCATATACAAATCTTTCAAAATATCTTTATTTCCTTATAATTGCGTATTTTATGTTAAAAAATTATTAAAAAAGTTTTCATATAGCTAACAAAAAAAAATCCGTATTAAATATAAAAACTATTGAATATCTATCCGTTTGACCCACTTTTTGAGACGGGTTATAAATTCCTTTCTCACGTTTTATTTTCATAATCGAAGACGGAACTTTTAATCTTTTTCTCAGTATTTACTCACTGCACTCCCGAACTAGACACCTCCTTAGGTAGTCAAACTAAAATACAAGTCTTTACTTTGTATCGAGTCGAAGCTATTACCAGTCATTTATTCATTTCTATTTGACTCCCACTGAGTCACAAATTGGTTAGGATAAGTATGCGAAACTACATAAACTAGTTCGTGACCCTGATCTCTATCCTCACTTTATCCTTAATACATATATACGAAGATAATTATCTGGCGTTACATATCAATAGTATAGGATAACTTTGCAGGCTCATGGACCCTGAACAACGGGATGCATTCGGGATAATCGTCAGTTACACGGTGAAGGTTAAACTCTACCTGGGAGCGCTCAACGGCGAACTAGCCGCAGAACTGCCTTTCATTTTGATGCACCCCAAGGTAGGACCTATTTCAATTCATTTCAATTTATTACAGTGCAACCGTCCCTGACTGTGAATATATTAGGTAGCTGCAGTGGCAAAGGTGAAACCTATGCTAGCAGCATATTCGTCAGTGCCTTGTATTTTTAATGTAGATTCGATTAAAACTTTAAAATTCTAAAATCGGTGGTGAAATCATTGAGATCTGACATCACAAATAGTTCGTTATTGGGGTCGATCCATGGGAGTTACGCTTTGCTACACTTCTCTACGCTTCCCTACGCTTTGCTACATTTTACTACGCTTCCGTACGCTTCTCTAGCCTCGAAAAGCTTTGCTACGCTTCTCTACTTTTTGCTACTCTTTGCTACGCTTTTATACGTTTTGCTACGCTTCCCTACGCTTCTCTACGCCTCGATACGATTTGCTACGCTTCGCTAAGCTCTGATTAAAATAATATATAGGAAGATGTATAAAGTTGTTTCAAATGCTATTGAAACTACTGCACTGGTATCCCCGTCCCTCAGCTTGACAAGTCTGTACCAAAGAACGCTGGATCATCTTGTACTTAAAAATAAAAATAATGCAAACAAGAATTAAATTAAAATAAAATAATAATTATTGTTTGAACATTATAAATAATTATATTATTTTTCGTAATACACATACAATAAATAAACACACTTGAATATATAAGTTATATTTATTATTTACAAAAGTATATAGATATTGCTAGATATATTGATAGGTGCTAGAGTCAGGGGAGATGGTGGTAATGAAGCGTTAAAAATATCATGACCATGTGCGGATTCGAACCCGCGACCTTTGTGCCAATGGTCCAACGCCTTAACCACTAGACTACCACGGTCTCGTGGTAATTTGGTGAAATAACTTTGAAGTTTGAAATAAAAAATGAAGTTTGAAATAACTTTAAAGCGCAAAATGCTGTTTTAAGGTAATCCAACCAATACTAGATTTTTTTATTCTAATATTTAAATACATAAAAAGTAAAAAAATAAAATACACATAAAAGTAAGACGTTTTGAGATTATGTACTAATTCTGCAGTTTTTGTGCTAAATTTTTTAAAAACTATAATTCTATGTTATTAGAAAAATCTATTTATATGTTTAATATGTTATTGTATGGTATATTCGCAGTCTTTGGCATTTTATTGATTAAATGTTATATTCAGAGGAAAAGTAAGCTTAAAAAAGTCACTAGCTATCAAAACTTAAAAGCTTCTTAACATATTTTAAAAATTTTAATATGCGCTTTTAAATGATTAATTCGAGGTTAACCTCTCACCCTGCACGCGGCCATGTTGTCCGACAGACCTTAGCCAAACATTTGCAACAACAAACATTTCAAAAGTGTCCAACTTTATGACTGAGCAAACACTCGCTGAGGCAAATTTGTGATTCTGTTGCGTACTGCGGAGATTTCTTTCGACCCGGGATCGAATATTATAATAATAAGGTAAAAAGCTTACCTTCAAAAGCGAGTTTTCCCCTTCCTTTAAAAGGGTTTCGTGAATTTTCCTAATGGGGGAATTTTCCTAAAACCCAACTACTTGGATTTATGGAAATTTGACGTCATTTTATATTTATTATGGTGTCACTGCACGTATAGTTTCTTTGTTCTTTTGAATCAGTGGTGCCTGAACTTAGAAATATCAGTTACGTCAGGCTAGTTAACTTAACCTCTTTTTAATATAATATATTAAATTGCAGGTGATTATAGTCGGATTAAGTTGTTTACTAATGTATTTTTCATTATGTAAACATTTCTAAGAAACAAATAAATAAATAATTTATTGTTTGACTATTGACCCAGCCGTTACTCATTGAATCCGCACATTATAGTAACCATTTATGATTCTTTTACAAGCACATTTAGCTTAATTAAATAGGGCCTAAAATAATTGTATATATAGGTCTTTATATAGATTGGATGAAACGATATTTTTAAGCTTTCGCCATTCGGCGTCTTCAGAAAATATATGAAAGATGACGTTTAAAATGCAACCTTCATAAATTCGAAAATCGCATTTTCAACTAAAAGATAAATAGCCACTACAATTATTATTATATAATTGCGGTTTTGCTAGATAAATCAATCAGTATTATGAAATGAAACTAATTTCTTAAAAGAATATATTAAGCATCATGCGTTAAATGGTTAATTCACAGGCAAGGTGACAGAAAGCATTACTTTAGGGGCGTCCACTTTTAGGTAGATTTCATTATGGGTACCATGTCAAGACTTATCTTCACGTTCCACATCCTCTAGAACTCAAAACCACCCTCAGTTTAAAAGTTTATATATTACTGTATCTATCCATCTATATCACTTTATTGTTGACACGATAACTGCTGTAATTTTACACTTTTAAATTGAAACATAAAATTTAAGGGCACAAAATCTCGGTCAAGTTCGATAATGGAAAAAATCAGACCAGAGGGCGGGAAATGTGAGCGTTTTTCGAAAAAGTGAAATTTTGCTATAATTTTCTTAGTATTTATATAACGTATCGAATTAATTTAAATTTTATACTATTCCTTAGATAAGGGGTCTAAAACCATTGGTCCTATTGGCGGAAAAAAAAATAGTTTTTAAAATTTTAGTAGGAAAAGGAAAAAAAGGTTTTTCAAAATTCAAAAAATCATACTTCCCTTAATAGCCATGGGATCATATCCATTCAAAATGTTAATCATTGGCCTATAATTTCCCTACAATTTTAGTTTGAAATAGTTTTTGATATGAGCAACACTTAGGGTACAGTTTAAAGAGGAATTCAGTATACGCTCTCGCTGCGCAAGGATGCGGCGGGTTGAGGTGCGCGAGCTGCCGTGCAATGTTTGTTACAATTTTGTACAATTGAAGTTCGCCTATGCGGTGAAATCTACCTCCGTCTTCCGGCGTGCCGAAAGGGATTTATTTTATTTATAAGCCTTATTTTAAAATAAAGCAAACTCAATACGTTCAAATATGAATTATGAGTATAAGTGGTATACTTAATAATTACCTTAGCACACTAAGAAGTACTTAAAAATCTTCACTACAAAAAGAAAGGGTTAGAAAATATGTTTATGTTAGATTAGCTACTCGATAGTATATGTGATAAGGTTTACGTAACTGATTCAGTTGTAAAATTCTAAGTAATCAGGAGACATCTCTATTGCGTGATATTCGTCGCACACGGGGTCACGCGGAACTCGAATTCCGCCCACGGGGTGTGGGCGGCGCCGGCGCACGGTGGCGGGCGGGCGCCGTCAGGGCGACACGTGTCTGAAGCAGACGTGTTAAGCGCGGCGCGAGATCAATCGTCAGGGCCGTGACGGGGTTATGAGGCTGTACCTATTTGCCTCTTCTCACCGAGTGAGTCGCTTTCGTCAACACAAGAAGACAGTAATTCTAAAATCGTCTAAGTTAAACGATACTTTCAAAGCGTCCACGCCCTAAGCAGTATGAAAAAACCATTGGCTGCTGATCCAATTTGTTGTGGGTTGGACTCGGTTTTCAACTCATTCAAGCCAAGTTAAATCTATTTTAATCGTTTTATGAATTTATATGTTTATATCAAAGATATATAAGTTGTTAGAACGCCAAAATGTGGTGTTCTGAAAACGCGCGGTGATCTTTGCCGGACTGTTCAACTACCCATCCACACCTGAGTTGTATGGATAAGGAAGGTGGGTGCGAACCCGCGCAACGATGATTCCGACTATTAGCTGAAAATTCGTGGCGTGTGTGACTTTCATCACGATCGGAAGTGGCTATTTTATTGCTTAGCGCGTGCAGATGATCATTGAACTCTTGAAACAGCCGAAAATGCCTCGTGCCATCGCTAATGATGCAAATGGCGGTACAAAGTTTGAACTGAGATCTCAAGAATTTGAATGAACTAAGACTTTAGCATAGGATATACGCATTGCCATATATTATATATTATTATTATTGTTCATATTATTTATTATATTTTATATTACATTGTGCTTTATATTATATTCTGGGGATTGTCAGGATTCCCTACTTCCTGGTCCCGCCCTCGCTCCCGAATGTGATTTCTATTTTTTTAAGTTTGAAGGAAACTGTTATCGGCTTTGTGTTTTAATTGTTTTTTTTCTTTATTGTAATTGTACTATGTAAGCTGTTGTTTCCTGAAATAAAATAAAATATTTAGGTATTTACTTTTTATTTCTTTATTTATTTATCTTTATTAGGGAAATAAAACAGTTACATGAGAAATCATATACAGGCAGTACATATACAATCGTATAAAAAAAATAAAAACAATGAAAACAATGGTACCAACTTAAAAGTATAAAATAAAACCAATTAAATATTTCCACCGAGTAAGTATAAAATTAGTGTTAAACCTAAAAAATGCAAGATGAAGAGATGAGGAGAAGGGGAGGGAATGGAAAGGGAAATTTCCGTCTTAAGTTTTTTGGACGCCACTAAATTAACATTAAATACATCAACATCTGGATATTTTGAATTTAAGGTAGAACACATTCTATAAATAGAAACCATTCTATTTTATTTAAAGGAAAACCCTAACCTTTAGTTTCTGTTAAAGGAAACCTTATTCTACGTGATGAAATTAAATATTCATAAGGTCTGGATCAAGGAAACGGACAATACCAACCTTTCTGACGTTAATTATTACTTTTGTAGCATCATAGGCATTCTGCAGCCTATTTGAAAATGTCAAGTTCCTTCTCGCTCTTTTCATTCTGTCGCCTTCTATTGCGCGGTACGCTCGCGGAGTGTTTGCTTTCACGACATGTTGACTCACTGAATTGCTAGAACGACGCGCGGATTTCACTGAAAATATCCAATATTTACTGAAGTCGGATACTTGCGCTGAAACTGCATAGGGCTCTTTCTGAAAAGCTGCAATGCCAATTTCAGCTATTATTTGGGAAATATCAAGAGTGGTTTTTCTAACCTGTGGCAATCATAATAATATAATATACCTTATTTTTGTTTTTGTTTTTGTTGTAAACTGATTAATAGGTATAATGAAATGAACATATTTGTAAGGCATGTATTCAGAAAAGAATAAATAAATATTATTATTATTAACATTATTCATATATCTTTAAAGATCAAATATACTAGTAAAATTTTATTACATTATATTATCATTAATATTTTTACTCGATTTTATTTATATTTGATTTATTTTTAATCTAAATAATATTATATAATAATAACATTGAATAAAACACTACACTATACTCGTATTATGCTAATACTTTTTTAGCAATACTGCAAATTTAAATACGTTTTTCTTAATGTTAGTGCACACTGTGATGACGGTAGAATTATTTAAATTAATCATGGTTAAATGAATTTATGTGAAATTGTAAACTATTACAACAGATTTAATAGGTATTATGAAAAGTAAAATTTTGTAATGCATCTACTAATGAAAATAATAAATTAATAATAATAATTATTAAACGTAAAAGGCACTAACATCAAAAATTATAACTTTAAACATGGAATATAAAAAAAGATTATGGCATATTATTGCATTATTGATTATTAGTTTGTTGCGATATATGTTTGTTTGACTTAATAATAAATGCATTGCGTAACTCCAAATGTAAAAAAATATATAAAATTAAATTCAAAGTTTCAACAGAACAGCGGCGAATAATTAAATAATATATATTTTTTTTAAATAAATATATGTTCTTTAAAATTAAGAACTGGCCGATGTTACATGCTCGTATGGTTCTAATAATCGTTTTTCGCTATAAAAATCGCAGCCATGATAGGATCTTTAGAGTAACATAAGAATAACATCTATGATTAGAAAATTACTAATAATTTAAATAATTTATACCCGTAATTAAATATTTATGTATTCAATAATTTAACTACTTTTATTAGTTGTTCAATTATAATGTGGTAAAAAAAGGAAAATATTTGTCCTAAGGTACGTGGTAGAGCACGCCTAATTTTGTACATAATTGAATTCCCTTTTAGCACAAATATTCCTTATACATCGTGTTCCAAGATCGTTCCCGATGAAAATCCAGCGTATTGGCCCTGCGATTTCAAATATGATTTGTTTTGGCCTCATATCAAAATTCATCATGGTTTCTGATTAAAACAATTGTAAACTTTACGTAATAATATGCAATCGCTCTTGTCATAAGTTCGTTCGCTAGAGAGGCCGCGCCGTGCTTGGTCTTCGACCGACATGGCCGAGCGCCCGCGAGCAAAAAGGGAATTTTCACAAGCGCTTTGATAAAATTAATAAATTTGGGTATGAATTATTTTCGCATTTTTTTTATACAATTTCTTATCCGTAATAGTGAACATACTCCCTTAAGTTTTCGGGAAGGGTCTTGGAACACTCTGTATAATAAAATTTATTTCACAAAAATATTACCAGAATAATATTCCATAACAAACTTTCTTGTTGAAAGTTAGAAGAAATTAACATTACATAATAGGGTGACTTTCGTAACCCGGCTCATACAAACAGCGTTTCCCGATTTATTTCCAGTTGACTAAGTTTTGATATCATTATCTTCTAAATATTATAAAAAAGGACCTCTTTCAAGTTATTCGTTAACGTTTCTGCGAAAAATTTTGAATATTAAAATATATTATAAATGGGGGAATTTTATTAAAGAATAAATAAATCATTCGCGCTGATCTTACAAGGGTATAATAGAAAGCAGTTTTTTAATCCTATTGGGCGAACAGACAAATATATCAATCTCCGCGGAAATGGAATTTAATAATTCGACTGCTCTCCCAATCGGACTATACTTGTATAAGTCGGTACTACACACTAATCGCCCAAATAACGTGTGCTTCCGCTAACTAGTTAAACGGTCCGGAACAAAGAAACCAATCTCTTCGAACTTTAAAAGAATAGACCAATGTATGGACTTACAGCCTAAAATCGAGTGTGCCTTACATCCCTAATACAAATACTGATGGATATATATTGGGAAATATTTATGGGGTTAAAGGTATCTTAAGAACCTCCTCGGAATAAGTTCCAGGATATTACAGTAAGTAAATCACGAGGACTACACTAATGTCATCAGAGACCCTGCAAAATATAAACTGTAAATTAGCCATGTCGCTTAGCTACCAAAATCTTCACGACCTTATGTTTAATAAAAACTTTGAATTTGAAATCTGAAATAATAAGGTTGCGTAACTTTCAGCGATAATTGGAGCATCGCTGAAAGCGCAGACACGCTTCGGTTAATGTTATGTAAGCCGGTGTTGCCTTTGTTTGCTTATAATAAGCACCCACTTTCAATCTCGGTCATGCAGTCACGGGAAAATTGCCCGAACGAACGTAAATGAACGACTCATTCGCAGAGATCGATTCCGAGAACGACTCATTCGCAGAGATCTATTCCGAAAACGACTCATTCGCAGAGATCGATTCCGAGAACGACTAATTCGTAAAGATCGATTCCGTGAACGACTCATTCGCAGAGATCGATTCAGTGAACGAGCGGCCATTCTAAGTCGCCCTAATAATTTCAATAAGTGCACTAATATTAAAAAAAATAGAAACGCAAATTAAATCCAGACTTTCCAATGTCTGCCACTGCCCACTTCAGATCAGAACTACTTCTTTATTAGGCAAGTAGAATGACAGAATGGTCATGGTCAATGGAGAGGCATAGATTCGGACCGTTTCAAAGATTAAATTTTTATATTTGCCCAAATAGCAGTAGCCATCATTTATTGGTATTAAAATAAACAAAACGAACCCTCATAGTATATTCTTACTGATTACTGTCTTGTAAACAACAGACGGAAAAACTCAGGAACACCGGACTGACAGATCAGCAAAGTGACCTTTCCCGAGTGCCGCAGTACCCAGCTGAAGCTTCACGTACCGAAAATAACGCTAGCGAAGTCGGCTGACTATTTTATGGTTGTGAATTTTCGCTACGAGCCAACAGAAAAATCTGAGCAGAGGTTGAAAAAGAGAGCACGATTCACACAATAACAATATATCATAGTAGCGCCGGCCAACAAGGCGGGTCGCCCGCCCGCCCGCATTTTCATACGGGGAGCGAAACGGTCGGGACCGCTGAAAAAAATAAATAATTTCTTTTGTAACCGTTCGTACGAGTTTGTTGCGACCGTGGAGGTATAGAGAACGTATTTACGACTGTGCAAGCTACGGTTACATTTTAATTTTATAAATTCATTTAATGTATCACAACATAAAAGATTTCTAATTTACTTTAATTAGTTATTATATATTAATATAATTCAACTAACTTCTACGTAAGTACGTACGAGCAAGCGGTCGGAGAAGTAAAATTTACCTTAGAACAGATGTTTTCATCTAGTTAGGTATATATGGTACCAGCTTATTCGACACTGCTTAGTGTGCTGAGTTCACGTTAAATCTAAACATTTTATGGTGCCTTATAACAACTTGTGTTTTTTTTTGTTTTTTTTTCGTATCGCGAGACCATTCCCGATAACAAAATCTGGCTAATTGGCCATGCGATTCGAGTATTAATTTTAAAGGCGATTTATCAAACAGAAAAACCATTAGCTTAGGCCATTTAGTAAACTTAACAAATATTGTAAAATATTTATCCTTTACCTATCCTTTTTTTCTTATGCTTATCCTTGGAGGGAATAAAATACTAGATAACCCTCAAATATGACCGAATGGTTTTCTGGGATTGCGCATTGCTTAGAGCGTCTCAGCTCCAGGTTTCTTAGCCGTCTGAATGTTGTACAGGGATGAGGTCGATTTCCGGTTAGGGTCTTGCGAGTCTTTCGCTCTTTCCGCCCCTTCTGTGTCAATGTTATGTTTACGGACATTCATTTAATCTGTATTTGAGTTTGATTTACTTCTTTTGTGTTTTATTTATCAATGGCGCAGTGGTTTAAGACCTCGGATTCGGCATTGAATTATTCGTTTTTCTTTTTCAGTTCCAACTTTGCCAGAAGCCACTGTTATAAAGTGTCGGACGTTCACTGTTTGTTACTAATATTATATATTTAAACAAATGAGGTTTAATTTATAGAAAATGCCATATAGGTACCAGACATGTCCTTATTGTGCGTCAAAATCTTCAATAACAAAATTTCTAATAAATCGGTAAGTTTTTGTATGGTTTAATTTGCCTTAATATGATACGTTGAATGTATTAAATTTTAACTCGACGCTTGATAGGTCAACATATTAAACACACAGTATTTTATATAGATCCGGACTTTTTTCATCAGTATCTTGATTTTGTTTGTTACATCTAGAAACCGGTTTAATAAGAGTTTTTTTTTATGATTTATTTATTTATATGATCATAATGGCACAATAAGAAGTCACAATAATACACGATTAATACATTTAAAAAAAATACCAATTGAAATACCAGTACTTGAGACGTTACTAACAAGAAGGATCATAGGATAAATATCATACATACAGTAATAGTGCAAATTATTATCTATATTATATTACATACAATATATACAATTATTATATATATACACGTCTATATACATAATTTCTAATAAATGTGTTACGTATAATTTATGTATTAAATATACAAAAAACGAAACATAAAAACCCGAAAACATAAGTATCTTTTTAAAAGTCTATTTCTTTCTAGAAGCCTGCTAATTCGTTAGGAAAAAAATATGGTTGGACGGCGATGTAAAGGTATCGTTTAATTAGGTCTATCCTAGTGAATCACCTATTTGTTGTCAGATCATTTAATCGTGGATGTGGGCCTCTAATTCCAAAAGATACCAGTTTCCAACCTGAAGGATACAAACCATCGCATCGCACCCAGAAATATACTTTACTTTGTAACTTAAAATATAAGACCAAACTCTAAGTGGACGACAAAGTACAATAGTTCTGCAAAAAACGCGGTACACGGGGATTACAAAGCACCCAATATCCACTATCGATTATAACAAAACATAGTTAACGTCCAGTTAGGGCGTTTGAGTACTCACTCCGCGGTTCCCGCTTTAAAACCGCTTATTTATTTATTATTATTAATTGTACAAACTCATTGGCCTAATAGTATGTAGTAGATTTTTATTTCGTTTTCGTCTACCATCGAGAGACTTACTGAATATATTTTTTTGTATAAAATTATATTATGTAAGGTGAAGATTATTGACATTAAACTCTTAAATCATTGTGGTCGTACCATATTTACAGTTTCATTTATTTCTGCTTTTTTATTACTTTACTTTATTCGATTGTTGTGTAATCACAAAACCATGCCATATTTTTTACTTTCGTTTTTTTTTTATATCACATTTACACAAAGAAACCTGTTTCATTTATACTATCCTCCCCAAATATGAGCAACATACGGGGTAAAATAATAATAACATCTGCGTCCTTTTTAATTCGAATAAGTTGCAGAGTGCGCCTGCATTGTTCTAGAGTGGCTTTTGTTTGGTCATAACGACATAAATTGGTAGGAATTGTGACGCGGAGCGCAGCGCTTATTACTTGAGCAGATATGAAAGCGCACTGCGATAATATCGCTGTTCCCTGACCAGCACTCTTTATGGTAGACTTTTTGCGATTGCAGGCCTACTTCGTAAGCGATATTTGATGGTAATAATTTAAGAATTTAAAAAAAAAAACATAATTAAACAATTTTAAAAACAAGATCGACGTATCTAAAGCCAAGCCATACTATTTGAGGATAAGTAATTCTTTTAGTGATTATTCTAAGATTAATATGTATTCGTATGTTTGTATGTAATTTTATATATAATATTTATTTCTTATTTTGTATTAGTATATAATAGTTTGTATACATTCAGTTGTTTCATTTGTGATTGTGTATTTGTTATTATTTTTCGACGCGGCAATAAGACTTCTAAGTAATAGACAGAATGTCTTCCTTAGAACAGGCTATAGCCTAGTTTGGTAAGATATTTTGCATTATGATATGACTTTTTTATAAGATTTGCAAAAATAAATCAAAGTATTAAATTAAAGTATTGTAACGACGTCATTTATACGTATAAAACAAGTTGTTGTGAACGAAATAACTACACTACAAGAAAATATCCCAATTTTATATATTAATCTAAAAAAATAGCGTCTTCTACATAATTAAAAAAATAAATTACAATAATTAAAAAAAAGTGAGCCAAGATCCGTTATTTTGAATCATTTTGTTTATTAACATTTTTACAAAGATTTTTTTTAAATCTAAAACACAATTTATAGCCATCTAATTCAATTTATTAAAAAATGATTACACATGGCCAAGCCATATTGAAGTTAATAAAAAAATGTGAATGTTTTGTTATAAATTTAAGTAAATCCCTATCGGCTTACAAAACTTACCCGCCAGGGGTCGTTACGCACATTGCAAAGGTAAAAACAGATTCGACGGGCCCCTGTAAGAGTTTACACGTTATAAGCCCCGGCAAGAAATTATAAGGTCGACCGATCCGCGGCGAATCGCGCGCGGATTACCATTTTGAGTGGGACCCGCTTTAGATTTCAATCTTTCGTTCGCGACTGGGTTTGCCCGAGTTAAGGAGGAGGGGAAAGGAGGATTTCCTCCTTTTTTCCCTACATTTGTTAGGCGGTGGCTCTGGGGTGGGGAGAGAAATTCGAGAATCAAGTGGTGTGCTTTCTGAATCTGTTGAATAGCAAGGAAGCATTGTTCTAAAATCTAGTGCTGTACGATCGCCGCACAAAAGAAATGATTTTAGATTCTCGCTGATGTTTCAAGCCGTTTGAATGAAAGAATAATTCGCTCCTTATCGGAAGCGACGAATCGAATCAAATACATAGTTCTCCCCGTGGACCATGAAAAAGGACTAGGTATATTCGCGTTCCGCATTTCCGCATAGAGTTAGAGTAGGTAAATGAAAATCGGTATGTTTTTCTAATATCAATCTACAGAGCAGATAGTCTGATAGAAATAATTATTGTTTTAATGATCATTTAAAACAACATACGAGGAGTGTCCATACAAAAGGTCGTATCTCGTGACGAAAACATCTGGCATTCACTTAGATATTTGCTACTTTCAATACCATCTGTCCTAACAGTTTAATAAAAAACAATAGTTATATTAATATAATACCAATTTGATGATATCTGACGGCGTCAGAATATAATGACAGACGACGTGACGAGATGATGGACTACGTTTAAAATGCAACTTTCATGAACTCTAAAATTTTATTTTCAACTAAAATGGTAATATAAATAAGTTTATGATTGAAATGAAACAATTTTTTTCTTTGGTTGTTATTATAAAACGTTTCAGCGCAAAATACTGCTTTCGCCGGTGGTAATTTAATATATACGTCCTCAATTATTTGAGTTCAGTTTCAATTTGCGCTTTAGGATTTTACTTGTCCCAGGTTGTATTATGTGAAGCTAATGCTTTTACTGAATAAAATTTAATTCAGAGCATTAATTCGTCACATTTATAACAACAAAAACGCGACACCCCAAGCACGGTTTCTCCATACACGGTACTAAAGCCAACCCCAAGATAAGGATTAGCAGACACCAAGAAAAAAGCATTAGTTGTAACTCGCCGCGTCAATTAAAGCTTAAAATCGTAAAAAGATGAAAGGTAATTTAATAATGACAATGAAAAGTGTAACAGGATGTTATTATATCTGTATAGAAAAAAATTGTTACTTTCTCCACCACCATCATCATCAGCATCATCATCGAGCCTTGGACTTCTTAAGGTGTTCCTCCATTTTGCCTTGTCGTTTGCTTCTTTACGCTAATTGGAACATAACTCTTAGCGTCTATAAGTCCTTGAATACACCAATAAACCATCGCAGTTTAGACCCCCCCAGCACGTTTACGACCATCTGCAACTTTTCATCATTGATTCTCTCCACATCTTCCAACTTTATTAATTTTGATAGCAAGGATCTCTTCGTATATCTAGTAAAGCTCACTAATTTGTTCAGATGCCTCCATTTTTTTTTCATTTAAGTCGCCGAAGGATTTTCCATTTAAACGTGTCCAAGGATGTTCCTAAAGCATACTCTTATGTGAGAATTAAGCAGATAAGCGTTGTGTGCAGCCGAATTTAGTTTTTTTTGTATTTGGGATTTAAATTAGCTTAGAACTAAAGTAACACCTATTGGAAGAAAGTATTCGACGCCTGACTTCGAAGGTAGTATCACCCCCACCACTGATGGCTAATAGGTAGGTGCACTTAGATAAAGTGGTGTAGATAAAGAAAGAGGCATTTATGAGGTAGATAAAGGAAGTCTCACATAGACAATGTTTTAACGGAGAACAAGAGGGATAGTTGATCACTTACATATTAGTCAAAGACATAAATCAGTTTATTGACAGTCGGAATCATCCCATGAATCGAAATCATTATTCAATATTATTTTGGACGGTCTCATCTGACGCGTGTCTAATTCCATAAAAATGTAGTATTAACAAATGTTTAAAATATAATTCTGACTTAAAAAGCTCCAAATGTGTTAGGAAAAAAATGTAAATGAAATCACTTATCGATTAACCCTTAAATTAACTTTTGAACATTGACCACCGTGAATGTTTAAATCAGTTATATTAAATTTATGTTAACATTTTTTTACGTGTGCACCACACATTCACAAAAAAAATATCTATAATTATGTGTACTTAAATTAAATATGCCGAACCCTTAGTAAATACCTACACGAGAAGACCTTACTAAAGTATTTCCTTTTCCTGCCACCAGCGCGCTTTGAGTATAATATAACGCTATTCCCTCAGACGCGTCCTATGATTATTATGGTATTTTCGAAGAAAAATATGAAAATACCGCGTGATGAATATACACAATATTTGGATTTTATCGCTTTTTTATAAATGTGGTATGTAATTATTCAAATTGCTTACGAGTATTAATTATATTGTACCTTTTTTTTTTAGTAAAATAATTGCTATGACCTAGGTCATATAAAATTGTTTTGGCCCCTTCAACTAGGCCAGATGTGCCTGTCCTAGAGTCAGGGGCGATAGTAGTAATGAGGTGTTAATTCACACTGCATTTGCACACACACACACATTGTTTGCGAATTCTGGTAATAGGTAGATGGTGGGTTTACATAACGGAAAACTGAGTAAATTTGAACGTTGTTTAAGCATTTACGGTTTTGTACCTGTCCTACTTAGTATTAGACCAGAAAATAACTACTTAAACTTACTGGGATGTTTGTACACTGTTTTAGCTGTTACATTTGAATATACTATTTATACATATGAAGCTACTATCCCTATTTACTGGCCATCTGTCCGTGTGTACATTTCAACTGAAAAACTAACTCTTGGGTACACAGGCCATCTGCAACTGAAGGCACTGAGTACCGCAAGCAATAGCTAAAGTTCCCCACCAAAGCACCGCATTCCGAGTCTCGTAGGCGTTTTTCCGTATGCAGTATCCACACTTGTACGAGCGGAATAATTCTTCGATACCTTAATTGAATACAGTATAAATTATTAATTGCGGCACCGACAATGGAAGGCAAAAAGGACTGTTTGCCGCAGCGTTCCCTCTCTTCCTGTCTATCACGTTACAACAAAATAGGATGCTGGAGTCTGCTTCGACACGGCAAGGGAATCCTAGATATATCCCGGTCGCTCTGTACAAAATAAATTCCTGAAATTACAAAATATCCGATAACACTATTTCCTCTTTTTAATCAATAGCGAGGGGTTACTGGTAATCTAAATGCAGATTTCAGACCACACCTGCAGAAGCTTCGACCACCATATTGAATTTAAGTTGGTTTTTTTTTGCCAAAGAACTCCGCCCATTTTTTACTTTTGGCTTACCAAACTTGAAAGAAATTTAGCCAATGTTCTTTAAAATGTATTAGTTATACTATTATTTAAATTAAAGGTAAACATTTAGTTAAAAATAAAATAAATATATGTATTATAAGTGGATGATCTCTTTTGTAGATTTTATTAGTGTATTTAGATATTTTATTATACTAATGCACTTTTATTATACCCGGGATGAAAATATCTTAATTTTGATGTACGGTAGTGGAGTAATTTCTTAGGTTTAAGTGTGCGCTTTTATATCACGAGTTTTTTTTAATATACATATATCATATACTTACTTAACTAGGCCAAATGTGCCTGCACTAGAGTCAGAGGAGACTAGTAATGAAGCGTTAAAAATCCTATAACCATGTGCGGATTTGAACCCGAAACCTTTGGCTCAATAGTCCAATTTTATCGGAGCTGAGCGAAGCGAAGCTCTAATGGATCTACTCCAATAGCGAAATGTTTGTGATGTCAGATTTCAATGATCTCAATTTAAAATAATAAAAAAGTTATGTTTAAAAATATTTTCTATATGGAAAGTACCGTGTTAATTTATTTGAAGTTTTTCTCCGCTCCAATATGCGGCTACCATAGGTTTCACCTTTACGACTGTAGCTACTTAAGTCTAGTGACTCAACAAACAGGAGTTCAAACAAAGGCCCAATTTAAAAGAGCGGGCCTTCGTTTTTCCCACATGCAGATCTATTTCTAAATATTTGATTTTCTCCTGTTCGCAGCCGGAAAAGGGAAAAGTGATTCACGCCGACAGTCAGGCTGACGTGGAAATGTTTCGGCAGGACACGGTCTTTCAGCAGGAGAGCGTCGATGTCTACTAGGCATTCCAGAAAAAGTTATTCAAGGAAAGAAATGCTTCGGCAATAAATGTAATATCACGATCAACATTAATTTATCTTTTTAATACCTGAAAAAATAAACAGTGATTGTTATTGAAGAATCTTAGAAACGACTTCATAATAAATATTTAGTTAATTTTTACAGAAAATTATCAGCTGCTAAAATAGGATGTATAAGAACATGTACATGTACTAAAATTGCTGTTTAAGTAATTTGTGATTTATAAATTATAATATCGTAAGAATATTCAAAATTAGGAAAAGTTAAAGAGTGAAAAATAGTAATATTTAATCTTAAAAAATAAAATTCAGTTCCTTGGATATAAAATCATAAGCATTAGTCAGCTTATTGTATATTTGCTACTCTATAAATATGTGTTAGGTTTATAAACAGAACATGTTATATAATATTGAACTTGTATTGCAATATTAAATACTATATGTTCATGAATAAAAAATAACCACTTTCCGATTTGCAGTTCGTATTTTAATTTATATTGCGATCAATATTTTTTTGTTAAGCAAAAGAATGAAATGTTGCCTAATAAATTCTTAAAACGTAACTGATAGTAATTTCCATTCGTTTTCAGTTCTATCGTACGATTAATTATTCGTTAGCGTGTCACGGTTGAAATAATGTTTGAATATAATTAATGTGAATTCGAAAGCCAATAGAGACGTCTTAGTGACCGGTGTAAAATTGACATATAAATAAACATTAAATTCATTTTACCTCGAAACTAGACCATAAAATAATCACTCTGCAAATAGGCAATATACTTGCATATTAAAAGCTTTAATTTTGAATTCGGCTTAATTTACAGGACAATGCTACACGTGTATAGACTCCATGGATGTTCGAATATTTTTACGCAAACTAATGATGAATATTGATTAATTAAAACGAGCGAAAAACTGTATCTGCATGTATCAAATATACAGAATGGTTAATAAAAAACTGCTTTGAAAAAAAACACAATATTAAAATAATTATTACTAAATCATCATAACTTATGAAGGGCGATAAAATACAAACTACAATTTAAAATTAGTAAATTTGAGTGTAATTTCGTTATTTGTTTGTTTAATCCGTGATAAATAATTTATCTAAAAGAATACTTTACTTAGCCCTACCTTAGGGTAATTAAATTTATGTGACTATATTTACATTCCATGCCTACGGGGAATCCACCAGTAAAAGTGTATAAGCTAACAAGTTTCCACGTTTTGTTTTGCGCACTATTTAGTATTTGTATTATACTTATCTTTATTTTGTATTCTAAATGGTTTGAGTTGAGGGTACTGATATTATAATAAAATTATGAAACTTTTACTTTCCTGATTTCTGCCGACGTGGTTTGCCAACATAGTTTTTTCGTTGCGGGAAAAAAGAACTGAGATTTGCAGGGCGATATTTCGGTCTAAATACGCCTCATTAATGATTTGTTCGAGCTGATAGAAGAAATGGTCACAATTGTCGAGGTTAATTGAACATATCAATCAATGGTTAGGGTATGATTGAAATTTATGTGAATTGTCACTTCCTTTATTTTTTGTGGTATTTTTGTTGCTCATATAATGGATAGCCTGTAAGTTATGCGTTTAAAAAAATAAATAGTAATGGTTATGGGATGACATGGGAAATTATTGTTTCAATGAACGAAAAGGTTCACAGCTGAGGAAAATAGCAATTGGCAGAAAACGAATGGCGCACCTTTGCTGAATCGCCTTGCGCATGCGTTGTTCGTCTGCCTTTCAACGTTTTCCTCACCGGTACTTCCTTGTTACTCCGGATTCTTCACCGCGTGGTGGAAAAGGATGGCGTGGTGGAAAAGGATGGCACAAGAAGAGCTATACACCATCCACTCCGATCCTGGTGACAGATTCGCGCGACGACGAAGGGCAACAAAGGTATCTCTTATTAACATTGGCAGGTTTAATAAAATAATGAACTTTCTCCTAATTCCTTCAATTACTGACACTTACGTGCTGTGGTAAGGAACGGATTTACCAGTAATACAATCGAGGAAATTGAGGAATGGGGTAAACGAGGAGTTTAAAGCGAGAATAGTTTATGAGCTAGACGTCAAAACACCTTTTTTTTAGATTTTAGTGTGTAACTTTCAGGCGTATCCTTTAAAGACGTCAAATGTCTGGAACGGCAGGAATTTTGGTGCCAATTATTCCGCTTGTGATCAAGAAGTATTCATTATTGTTTACAGTGCTTGATTTTATTTATAATTAATTTTTTAACACCATGTAATTAGACTAATATAAAAAAACCTGTTCGTTAACCCCGGTGGAGCTCCGAATGCATGCATTCAATCAAAACGTTTAAAAATAGTAGAATTTCAGGTCAGTGCAGGTCAAATTAAAGTGTTCAGTGGTCCTTGGCCGATGAGGGAGAGAGAAGGAGAATTCAATTTTGAGGCAGAAAAGGAGGGAAGGCGGTCGGGTGGTTCGGTCTGACGCATGAGCGAAACAATGTTCGAATATATGTATGGCCTCGATGTATGGAAACACTTCTATCAAAAGTTTATATAGCGCGGTAAGTACATCGTTTTTTACCTACGTTTGCATTAATATGTACTAATCTTACTTTATACTTTGTTATGGTTTTAAATGTGCCAAAATAATACAAAATGTAAGTATTGTAAAAAAGTAATATAATATATTGGTTTTTATTGATTAATTTTTATTTACATTAATATTATCATTGCATATATTGTAAGTCACAAAATATGGACAATATTTTTTTTTGGAATATAATATTACAAATAAATAAATCTTATAGTTTATTTTTTTATGATTACAAAATAAAGCAAAATACGAATATAAAATGAAAAAATATATACTTTTTGATCATTATTGCAGTACTTAAGTCACAAAACATCGTAATATCTTCTCAGTTATATTCTGCAGTCAATGATATTAACAAAATATATAAATATCTGATATAAAAGGAGTTAGAATGTATCTACAAAAAGATTACCTCCAGTAAGTTATTAGAAAAAAATATGAAATAAGGTAAATATTTATTAACTTTTAGATAAAATGAATTGTCAGAAAAAAAGGCAAACTGAAAAAACTTTCACACAAAAAAAAAATGATGTGTAGAAGTTATATTAAAAACCAGTTGGCTCAGTAAATATTATATACATAAAAACTAGTCTTTTTTATTGGCAAAAATGATAACTCTAAACGTAACGCAGAAGAAGTTATGTCCAGGTCATAAAATAGTTCTGTATTTAAATATTAATTACAGTAGTTATGCATTTAAATTGATGACTGTTGTAGAGTACACTCGCATAATGTAAATTATATAATATTTTTTATATATATTCGTAGGTAAACAACACTCCTTCCTACCTACCCTGCTGATGCAAGCAAAGCGGTCGACTAGTCAGTCTGTCGCCGTCAATTGCGCGTAACGCTCGTCCATCGAAACGCCGCTGTCATCCGATTCCGACCGGATTACTCTGTGTTAGGTTGTACATATAACAGCTAGGCCTTGGACAAGACATTTATGCGAGATGAAACACCACTGGACCAGAAGCGCTAAGTCATCTTCGAATCGCAGTGTCCTTCAGGCACATGGAAACACTCCGGCACACTTCACACCAAAGGTAAGTCACTTTTGGTTTGCGTGTCCTATTTATTTATTTATAACAACAAATAGTGCTTACACAATAAATACATTGTTGTTATTTGTAATCATGTGCAATGGATTAGTTTTGTGCACCACCTTACTAGCACAGTGTGCTGTTCCAAGGAGATGCTAATCATTTATAGATGTAGTTTAGCATATTGACGCACTATTTTATATTTAATCATTATATTATAATAAATTACCTATATATAAAGTTAAATAACCGATAGATAAATAATATATAAGTAAATATAAATATAAATATTTATAAATACTACATGCATATATTTAATTACAATAGAAAACTAAACTATTTCATACAAAAACGTCGGTTATATCATTTACGTCTGTTTAAAAAGCAATTCATAAATTTTAAATCCCTTTTCCAGTAACCATTTAATTTTTATACCAGACCTAATGTTTATATTTGTAAGATGATTTATTCTCTTGATTGTTAAATTATGCAATTTTGGTGCTAAAAAGCTAGAATACTTTTGACCGTAATTGGTCATAATTTTAGATTTATTTTAGGTACACAATAACTCCTCCAAAAAGGGTACGTAGACATATCCCTTTTGGAGGATCTAGATCTAGGAAAGAGATTTTCACTTTCGCAGTTTCCTCACCCTAAATAAAATAAGTAAATGAAATCTTTTTTTTTATACCGATGAAGGTTTCCGGTCGGGATACTGGGTCGATACCTTTAAAAGTCAAGGAAAATATCTTACAAAACTTTGTGTTGAAACTTTTGAATGTGAGAATCTACTTAGCTGGCATATAGCTGGAAGAGCTTTGAACTAAGTCGTATGAGACATTTTATTTGATTATTCAGAGACATCTGGCTCTTTGAGTTAAATTACCTATCTATGGCTTATGTTTGACAATTATTGACTTTAAATCTTTCTAATATTTAAGCTTTCGCCTATTTTAATATTTTTTAATGACAAAAATGAATGAAAACTGTATTATAGCCTATTTTACCTTATTTTAAAAAAATAAAATGCAATCAGTAATTGATAAAATATGTAAAAAAATGTGAGCTCAGATGTTAATAAAATGGAATATGAC
Source organism: Neomicropteryx cornuta (assembly GCA_020383195.1). NCBI lineage: Eukaryota > Metazoa > Arthropoda > Insecta > Lepidoptera > Micropterigidae > Neomicropteryx > Neomicropteryx cornuta. The sequence goes on from JAHKQU010000012.1 coordinate 22,643,431, forward strand.
GTGAATTATATTATTGATAGTACATAGATTTTGATTCAAGTACTGCATACAAACTTCCCTTTTCTGCTATTATTTAGAGAACATATAAATAGTTGCTTAGTAACTAAATACCGCGGACGCATCGGCCCGCATCGTGAACGCTCGTTCGAGTGTCACAGTCACGAGTGATACTAAATATTCACGAGCGTTACTAAATCGCAATTCACACACTTAGGGTCCCCGTATAAATGTTTACTCTAATAACATAGGGCATAAAATGAACATATATTAATATATATTTTCGATTTGTCTAATTTTATTTTAAAATATAAATACATTTAATACAGGGTGAACTCAAACTCAGCAGTTTTTTGACAAAAATATAATTTCTTGAATATTATAAACTGACAGTGCCATCTATAGTCGAAAAGCACAAAACATCCTCTTACCTATATTCCCCTCTTACACCGCAACCGCTTACCCCACCTGACCAAAATATGATGTCAGGGAAGGTAGGCATTCAGTTCAAAATTTGACATCTGGCGCATTTGACATTTGACATTTGACGTACAGTCTACTACATTATAGAATTAATTCCAGGCCACATCAGTATCGTTTAAACATGTGATTCTAGGCATTAATCTGAAAAACTTTTGTTCAACAAGTTTTCATATAGTTAACAAAAAAATTCATATAAAAAGATAACCGAACCTTACGTGCTTTAGCGAAAACTTGTCATCAGTTAATTTTACACACAATTGTATGTACCATTATTTTTTTTTATATTATAGGTACTGTTGGTTTTCCGAATAAACGATAAATAAATAAATAAATACTCTATTGAGGTTTGATGCGCGTATCGTTGTGTTCTTGACCTATCCAATTGACCTGCATTACCCGTTGTTCACCGTCGTCGATAAATTTGTAGGTACGTACGGTTACGGGGTCGCGACGTCGTGACGCCGCGCGGTCTGGTATTTTGTTAGGTGACCAAAAGTTAAAATATGTTTTTAGGACTCTTTCTTTTGTCATTTTAAACGTTTTTTTTTATTTATTTACAAAGCTGTTGAACACAAATTGTTCAATTTCATGCTTAAAATCACCCCTTAAATGGATACTGCTGTCAAAATATACACTGGTTTTGACCAAAAATTAGGAATAAAACTAAAAACTATTATTATTATTATTTAAATACTTTATTCAAACATACATAAATCGGGAGCGTCTTGTGAAGCTTGGTTTTGGGAACATGATGCTCTTCGCGGTTTCACTCCACATGGAATAGCGGTTTCGCGATGCGAGGGTAGACGAGATGCGAGGAGTAACAAGTATTTACCAGGTATCGTAAAATCTTCGAATTTATCTTCTACCCGCTTCTAGAGGCTTACGGCGCTAACCTCTCTTCTCTCCAAATATATTTCGCTCAGACTTAGGAATTGGTTTGTCTTCGTGCCTGTCGCAAGATTTGTGAACGTATCAAAATTAAGATGTGGTTTCGAGAGTGGGTTTTTTTTGTTCTTTTTAGAAATGATCTTTCTTGATAGTGTTGTTATGTTTTCAGTAGAGCGTTTTCTTAGGGAACTGAAGTTTCCTGAAAAATTCTCTTTATTTATTTATTTATTTGGCAAATAAACATTTATTATATACATGGAAAATATACTTTTCAAATTGCTATTCTAACCTTTATATATTTGCACTGTCATAAATATAATTAATGTGCAACAACAGCGATCACAAAAACTAAAAACTAAACAAAAAAAATCAATCTCATTATTATTATTAGAAAGCTTATTATACCCATTACACACTCTGTTTGAGTAGGAGTTTTGGGGTGTAAATAAAATAAAATAAAAATATTACCGAATTAATTTTAGCGCATGTTTCATCGGGGGCGTTTTATAATACAATACAAAGTCAAATGTCTTTTTTCATCAACACAGCCTGGCCAAACGCCTGTGAAATGCGACAAATGTGCTAGGATTTGGACAACTCGCGGACAGCAGAGGAAAGAACCACTCACCGAACTGTTTTACCAGCAGACAATTCTCTGGTGACTACCACCACTAGCTACCGGCAGATTACACGGGCACGTAGTTCATACGATACGGGTTCATAAAGGGAAGGGATCCGCGGATATTCCGATCCCAACTAGTTCTCCTATTTTACTTAATTTCAAAATGCGGTTGAGCTGCTCGACTCAAAACCCAAAATTAGACTGACTGACTGTTAAAAGTGACAGCACCAGAATAAGATATCAGTGCTGCCAATGTCGAAAAACTAATGTATTATACTAATGTGCGTGCGTGTGTTACTAAATTTGCTTTTTTTGTACAATAACATTAAAATGAACTTAATGCTAATGTGAGGACGGAACACATCTTATGTAATTCTTTTTTAATATTCATTTTATTGAAAGGCAGAAAAAATAATGTTGATGAAATCACTTGTGATATATCTGCGGTGCTCGACTTTCTATCATTATACCAAATCACAACTTTGAATGATTAACCGATAAGAAGTTACAGGCCTGGAACTGACAGATATACCATTCCAGGCAGTCCCGTTATCTGGAGTCCTCATGATATTACTTACTTATTCTGGATGATACTCAGAAGAGGTTTCTAAGATACCTTTATCTCCGTGGGTATGGATATTATCCGTTTTTTCCCCAATAAGTATTCATCGTTATTTTTAAATATGGGTAGTTACTTTGTATTTTTCTTGATTAGCTGTGGTTATTTGTTTATTTTTAATTGTACTTTTTTTCATTTAGTATTAGATTTTTTTGTTTATTTGTCATGAATTAAATGTGGACATGAAACTTGTTAAAAATATAATAAATACAAAGTTAGACAGACATATTATATAGAACGAGGTCTCATCAAAAAGATTTCTGTGTTTAACCATTTTGGTCTGTAACCCTAATAAACTTAACGTTGAGTTAACAATGTTAAAAATGTTGCTCAGATATAATATAAAAATGCTTTTCTATGTAATTTGGAGGCGAAGTTTACCGCGAAACGCAACGACGACAAAAGAAGTGAATATTTCAAAGGAGGGAAAATTACCGGTTGTAGCGAGGCACTTACATCGGGGGAGCGCGCGGGTGAAGGTTGTAACTATTGCCGGCAAGAATGCTCTTTGGCTGAATGAATTCCAAAGGCCCTGGCGCGACGGGCGGTAAGGAGAGCCCCCCGGGGGGAGGTCGCCTACTCGGGACCCCTCCATCCGCTGACGCTCGACTTACGGCTTCTTTTAAACAGTCTTTACGCCGCCTTTGAGTAATAAAATGAGTTTCTTAAAGTTTCAAGTTCAATAGTTCAATGGCATTCAACGATTACATGTATAGTGAAACAACGCATTTGGTGTACATAAAAAAACGTGCTAAGTGGTGCATATATTTTCTCTCGGTCACTCGGACTGCAACTTAACGCTTTAGAGAGAGATGTCGCTATTGTTATGCTCAAATTGTCGGCACTGCTCCAGAGCGGTCACTAAAATATCGCCATTTAAAAGTCAATAATTTTTCATTAGATTAATTACGTAAATATTAAATGTAATTAATTAATTTATTTTTTTGGCAAATAAACACTTATAAATAAACTATACCTTTATGTGTGTGTGTGAGAGAGAGCTCTCACACACACATAAACACGTGTAATTATACAACTATTGTAAAATTTAAAATTCAATAATTAATAGCTATCTGTTCAACTCCAGCCTTCGCCCCAGTTTGGAGGAGCGCCTGCGGGCGGCTTTGAGTGTGTCGGTGGTGCATGATAACTAGTGCTTGCGGCACTCGGGATGGGTCGTTTCGCCACCCATCTCGGCCATCCCTTCGGGCCACTACGTGCCAACAAGGAAAACCGAAATTTCTTAATGTGTCCCTCTTCTTTGTCTTAACATAAATCGTGGATATTTTAAAATTTGGATAGGTGATTCATTCGGTAGATGCGTGTATAGCTCCAATGCTCGTAGCGTGCAAATATTACGTTTTGCAACTAACTGCACATTGTCGCCCGCAGTAAACTCGGTTTGCACGCTGCCGCGGTGGGCTGGGTTCACCCCGGGTGGATGTGTAGGTTCTTAGAGCGGGGATACACGTAGGTACTTATTTAATAAAACAGCCACTTTAATTTTAATGTTAACGTTCTCGACTCACGGCTTAAATGCGCCCCCTCGCCCCGCCACCGTCCCCCGCCCGAACCGCACGCCGCAACACTTCGTACTTAGAAGCGCCCGGGTCGGATAGTACCTAGGTATCCATTGCGATACATGCCGGTTACGTTAGAATACTAAGATCTTTAATATCACTAAGACTAAGGTTTATCACTCTCCGCGGACGCACTTCGATACTTTATAATAAACAATAATTTATTTCGCAACTTCTGTATACACACTGCCAACAATGGCGGAAGTTCAATTTCTTGTCTGAAATTTTGCTACGGTCTGTGGTTGACGCGGTGCTCGACCAGTCGCGGTTTATCCCTCGCGGTCCGATAACTCCGGCGAATCAGCTGGCCAAGGAGAGCATGCGAGAGGAAGACAACGCAGACGAAGAAGTTTACTTTTTTTTGAAGTTTATACTTCTTTGCGCCCGCGGTACTCATTGGGATGGGATGTTGGTCGAGAAACCGCGTCACGCGTTAGGAGTAATTTTTACGTTTGTCGCCTTGTAGAGTCCCTTCCGAAATTTGAAGCTAGTTGTTTGTGTTTTTGTTCACAAATTATACGAATATACGAACTTAATAATGATAATGTATAGGTGTATAGTATAATAAAGAAGTGACTTATAATATATTGAAGAGAAATATATTGATTAACGTCTTATATTTCATGTATATATCCTGTGTGTGAGTGGGTGTGTGCGAACGGCCAAAGAAGTATAACTTCCACCGTCTGGTCCGAGGTAGACCCATTTTTTTTATCTTAGGTATTTTTTGAAAATTAAACCAGAGCATTTACTTTTGAACTCTATTTTATTACAACAATTTTGTTTACTTTTGTTTTTAAAGACATCAAATTCTGCATCATACTCTTATTATAGAAATTATACCTTGCTTGATACTGAATTTTGCTTAACAATTTTAGTCTTTTGAAATGTTTTTAGATACATAAACTATTATTTATTATAATCGTTAGTTTTATGTGTCATGTCAAGCATTATGACGGCATATTTTTACAATAATTCTGTCATGGGCACCCTAAATCATTTTCAGTTATATTAAAAAATTAGTTATTCATATAATAATATACACAATTACATATCTACTTAGGTACGTAATTTCTTCACAGATTGTAAGATATGATCGGAACAAAATAACGATATGCATGTAATCTTAATAAGAATGAAAGGTTTTAAAAATACTGAAAATAACCAATAGCCAAATTTACTAATGTTTTATAATTATTAATATAAAACTATTATAAAAAAAAGCACTCGGCACTTTAAACTGACGATGAAGTTGGTGAAGAATTCGATAATAATTGAAAGAAGATCAAACAATATTTTGGATAGGTAAATTTTAATAGTATATTTAACTACTTAGTGTGTTATAAATATTAAACGGCTGTACAAATATCATTATTATTGTACATAGTAAAAAGTATAATACAGTAAACATTTAAAATTCAGAGATAGGTATTTTTAGCTTAGGGCAGTTTTACACCGTGGAAACAGGTCATTAGGAACTATAATTTAATAGTAATTAATAACTTAACCTCACTAACCACAATTAATTTTCAGAATTTCTTGCTTATAAGTAATATTCACATTTATTTTGTCATTGATGTTTCATGAAAATTTGTAGGTATATTTTATTTATATGTAAGATAAAATATTGACTCAAAAATTACATGGGATATAAGAAAAGATATGATACAATCAACTTTTACAGTCTTACATATTATTTACAGCAATTATTTAAAAAAAAACTATGTACACACAAAAATACAAAATAAAACAATAAACTATGCTATTTATTTCGCTATAATTTATAAAATAAATATTATTTTTAGAGGTTTCAACCATCAATCTAATAGGACAACATTTTCTTACTTTTTTATTACATTATAATGTTTTACCCCCTTACCTATTGAATTACACAACATTTGCCTATTGAATTAAATGGATGACGACTCCATAGTGATTATTATTTGTGTAGGTTGTTAACAAATTAAAAATATATAAATGTATTTATTTAAATGTCGCAGTTTAGGAAATTAAAAAAATAGGGTATAAAAAAGGTAGTAAACACATACAAACAAAAACTCAGTACTTACGTGCGTGGCTATGTATGTGTATGTGAAATTAATACTATTCTGATGATGCATAGGCGCCTTTATAAAAATGTTTATACTATTCAGATGCGGTTTACTGACCAATAGCACTAGTGCTATACTGTTAACAGCCCTCAGCTCTCAGCCTCAGCTCTTAGCTCTCAGCTGTTAGCAGTCTCTTAGAGAACTAAGCGACTCTAGGAACAGCGGTTCAGTTTAATTCCCTGAATTAAAATTTCCTGATAATTCAGTAACACTTCGTCTCAAAAGGGCACCATAAAATGTTTTAACTTAAATGTGAACTTAGCCCACTAGGTAGTGTCGAGGAAGCTGGTACCTAATTAGATTTTCCTAATTTATTTTACCAGAAAAAACTGACCGCCCTTTAGGAAATACGAATACTCATTATTTATGATATTAGGTTCGTATTTTTCTTCAATTTGTGTGTATCTTTTAAAGGCGCCCACACAGCTAAAAGAAATCCTAAAAATATATATATTTAAACGCATGACTCCGGTATTCGGTTATCAAGGAGTTTTTCCTTAATCGCTTCGACGTTTAGGGTCTCAGATTGGTAGTTGGAGACCACGTGCTGTGTCTGCGAGGAGGTCATCCCGTGGGGTATCCTCGCCGTGACGACTGTTGGCTGGGTCCTGTCTGGCCCCGAGTGCCGGCCCAGCGTGGTGGTCACGTACCCGTCGGCCAATCGCGCCTGAGCGAGGCACAGTTCTTTGGGCCTGGGACCCCAAGTCCATGAAGATCCAGGGCCATTCATGTACTGTAAAAAAAACTATAGTTTCTTATTACCGTTATTGAATAGTTTATATATTAGAGAGAAAATAGAGAAGAAACTCATTAGGAATATACACAAAGGATGTGTGTGTCTAGTTGCTTGCATAAAATTCTTATTTATTTACAACACTTTAATACCAAATTTATAGCATTTACCTAGTAATATTTATAAGGCGAACTACCATGGTTTAAACTATTATCACTAATCGTTATCTATGGGTAAAGGGATAAAGAGCAAAAAAATCCCTTTTAGCACGCCGGTAGGCGGAGGTAGATTTTACGGGATCAAAGTATAGGGGATAGGCAAACTCCAACTGTACGAACTTGTATCGAACATTGCGCGATCCACTCACCCACTCACCGGACCCTTGCGAAGCGAGAGTGCGTATACTGAATGTCTTTTTATACTGTGCCGAAAGGATTGCTCATATCAAAAATTGTTTTAAACAAATTGTAAATTGTAAATTAAAATTGCAGGCCTAAATATAACATTTTGAACTGATTTGATCCTATATTAAGGGAGGTATGATTTTTTGAAAAACCACTTTTTCTCACCCCTAGTGGTTGGTGGTATCAAAAAAAATTACCGAGATAAGTGTTAGGCCCTCATCTAATAAATAATATAAAATTTAAATCAATTCCATATCTTATATACTAAGAAAGTTAAAGCAAAATTTTACTTTTTTGAAAAACTACGCATTTCCGCCCCCCCCCTGGTCTGAATATAGATATATAGATAAATAGATATATAAACAATAAAACTGAGGGTGGTTTTGGATTCTAGGGGATGTGGAACGCGAAGATATATCGACATCCGAAATTCATGACATTTTCCCCATTTTCTAATGAAATCTACCTAAAACGGGTCTGGTGATCAAGAAATAAAAAAAAAAACAAAGTTAACCCAATCGGACTGCAGATATTTATTCGCGTTGGTACGACACGTCTAATTGATAGTGGGTCTGGAACTTAAAAAATGAATCTGACCGTGTAATATTTAATCAATCTATGATCTATGGGATTATGATGAATCCGCCAAATTCATATTTTATTAGATAATTTTGTACTAAATTCGCTACATTATTAAATTCGAAACAATAGTTAGGTAGGCAACACACACAGGTAATAAATATTCGTATTTTCGATCCAGCTCGAAGGACCAAGACCGGAAGCGACCGCGGGAATGTTCACGCAAGAAGGCCTTTAAAATGTAATTACATATAATTTAATTCAATGCGTCAAGGGTGTAGATTGAAAAGGGTCCGCCCGACCGCCTGACCGCTGGAACTCTTCGGATGTGTCGTGCTGGGCGGGCATAAAGGCTAATCCGTTATTTCGTCTGCGATTTGCGGGTAGTTCGCGTGTCGAACCTAACACAATTTTTGGTGTAATAACCGCTCGCGGAGGGCGGCCACGTCTTTGGCGTTCATTACTTATATGGTTGGCGGTCGACTGCAGAACTAATTCATTAGTTTATGTCAAATGCACGTTTCCGTTCCAACATTTGTAGCTAGTTTTATGAGTGATTTCACTTATAATTGCCAATTTTACTGGGTTGCTTCCTCGACCTATATTATACGAGTATATCTATTATATTCTTTTAGTAATCGAAAAACTCTTCACAAACATTTTTATTTAGTATTTAATTTGAATTTTATCAAAATTAAATAGACAGTACATTTATTTATTGTTTGTGGTTACCCAACAGAAATTATACACAATAAAATAAAATAATAATTTTAAAATCCCCGATGCATTTAACCTACCTATATTCTTGAATTTAAGTGTACCAACTGAATTTCAATTTATCTGAATTATGTAAACCAACAATAGGTAATAAAAAAAGGTGTTTTTTTTATGAAAAACTGTATCCTTTCCGAATCATTTTCTGAAATTCCAGTTAAGGAAAGTAAAAAGAGGGGCGTGTTTTTTTTAAGGGAGTTTCACATTTCAAAATTATTCACGAATTTTTGAATATCTAGGGTCTTCTTATACAAATACAAAAACAGGTATTTTACCATTTTGGTGATTATTTCTAGAGGATACCTACGTTTCGCAAATAAAAGATGGCCTAGCTACCAAACCTTTTATTTACGAGAGTCGCGTAAGTGTCCCGAAGGACCTAGAGACGGGAAGCGAAGCGACTCATCCTAAGGGCTGCAGGTACGAGTCGTCGCGCGCCGAAGGCACTGTTAAAACCGCCCGGGACGATGCTCGGGGTTGAACAGCTAGTAACCGTCGAGAATGTATTTGCTTAAGTTTAAATGAATGGTTAAAACTATGGCTTGGTTTAGATTAAAGCAATGGTATATATTCAACTTAGAGGTAGTATAGTACAAAGGATTTTCCTTCGCAATAATAGTAGTAGTGAATATTTTGAGGGCCACCAAATACTTCCATTTAGGATCCGGGATATTTCTGTTAGACCCTAGCTGGGGGCGTATAACCCTTTCACTTCGTTTGAAATGTAAGCAATCTAACCACCCAGAAATAATACATCAGATATTGAAATTTTGGGTTGCTTTGTAGAATTTTCATAAATAAGAAAACCACCATTTACAGAATATAATATTAATTTTAAGTGTTAGGAGGAGGGTTTTCGTTTTTCATTTTAGTGCGAATAATAAGATATTTTCTGAAATTATTATATTTATCTACAGAGAGAGTAGCAAAGGAGATAAGACAGGTTTAGTCCCCTAAAAGCAGTTTTAAATTTATGAATATACAGAACTTCCTTACACCCTCCCCGAAGACTTATTGGGTTGTTTATGTTCCCTATTATGTATAAATAAATGCGAATTTAATTCATGGCGAATTTATTAACTTTATCAAACCCTTTGCTCTTTCGTTCGCTCGCTCGTGCTCGGCCAAGGCTGGTTAACGAACAGCCACGAACTTATGACAGGGACGATTTATTATTATCAGGTAAAGTTTACAGTTTTTTCTCGGAAACCGTTATGAACATAACAGCAAAACAAACATGTTTGAAGTCGCAGGGCCAATTAGCTGAATTTTCCTATCGGAAATAATCTTGGGACGCGCTGTCTATCTGTGTACCAGATATTAGTTACTAAACGATTTTTCCCGGTCGACGGAGGTTGATAAGAAAATTCAAAAAATACAATAATACTAGCTGACCCGGCCACGCGTTGCTGTGGCTAAAGTTTTTGTTATATTACATTATAGTAAACAATCTAAGAGGAACAATAAGAGAACATCAGTCACGGAGTCCACTATGCTTTTTCACACAGATGGTATTTGTAAAAAAATATGCTGATCTCCTTATTTGACTTTCTACTACTATAACCCTTTAGTACAATGAAATTATTTACGAACAAAGACGAAAATGTTGATGTTGGTATACAAATTCACTGGATTGAGATTTGAAGGGGAAGTACGTTGAACACAATTAATTAAAATGTTCTTACACTTGATACTAAGCAGAAATCAATAGGTAAAAAATAAAAATTTATCAGATTTATTATTTCCATTTAATTTTATAACAAATATAAGTATATTACAGTATAATTAATACAGTAAATAACATGTGACGCTTAAACTCATGAATGAGGTAGGCAAGGCAGACAGTCTTAAACTTTTAAACATTAATATCTTTTTTTTTGAATTATAAATACTTTCAATTTCAATTTAATTTAACACCAATCGGTGCACAATGTTTTTGGTTAACCTGTCTTTAGCTAACACAAATAGATTCGACGGTTTCCCAACACGTGAACACGCAACATATAGTTGCCCATGAGAAAAACATGGATTTTCCAAATCTAAACCACAAATGGACATTGTTTGACCTTGAGATTTATTTATAGACATGGTGAAAGCTAAACGAATTGGAAACTGTAGCCTTTTGAAGGGTATGGTAGAATCTGATGGTATCATCGGAATACGTGGCAGCAGGACCACTTTTCCTTTAAACTTCCCAGCCAAAATGGTTGCTTCAAGAATGTTTCCGGTGATCTTTTTGATGACCAAACGCGTACCGTTACATAATAGAGGTGGATTCAAATTACGGAGGAGAATAATAGGGGAACCAATCTTTAATCGAAGATTATGTGGTGGCATTCCAGGGATAACTAATGAATTTAAAAATTCAATCGGAAAATTTACACTTTCATTTTCATCAACAACAGTATCGATTGATTTAAAAGACATCAGATCGCCTGGTAACAACTGTTGTATCTGGAAGTTAATTTCGTCAACATCAACGTTTTTGGCTGCCAAAATCGCCCGTTGACTAAGCCATTCATGATTCAAATAATTATTCTGTATATCCGGGAAAATACTCTGAATCAATTCAGTTTTATCCTGAACAACAGTGCAAAAATTGTCTGGTAGTTTAATGCATTGCGTATTTGGTTGCAGTTTTATTTTACCGTTCCCAATATCTAGTAGTTGTTCGGAAAATATTAGTGCTGATGGATCATTTTGCAATTGTACTCGCATATTTATGGTCAATCGAAGTGTTTCAACGATTTTCAATCGATTTTTTGTTGCGACCGTATTTTGGCAAGAATCAACGATATTAAAAATGTCTTACCGGTTCCACCGGGTGCATCCAAGAAAAAAAAACCGCCTTGTTCAGCAGCAACAGCCAGCATAATCCGATCATAAATAATTTTTTGTTCTGCTGTCAGTAATGGTTCACTGTTCATGATAATTGTTGCTAAACTTCCATGGTCATATTGATTTTCTCGTTGTAAATCGGTATTGACTAAGTCGGTGGCTGGACGATTAGGTGATGGCATACCATAATGATTAAGTGGTAAATTTGAAATAAGAACACATAAATCCTCGATCAAGACCAATGCTTCATTGTACATCTCTGGTGTATAATCTATGTTTTGGCATTGATTTGTTTGTCTAATTCGGTGCAAGATGTCTTCTGTCATACAATTTTTATATTTTTCCCACAAAGTTTGTGCTTGCGAGGGATAACATGTCGCCAAAATAATTGCAAACAACTGACGAATGTTATTCGTTGTTGATGTCAACGCAGCATCAGCAAGCGTTAAGTCCCAATGGTTATCGTCTTCTAGCAATTGCAGTTCACGACATGCATCCTGGTATGTATTGAATACTCGACCATTAGCTGTTCGTAAAAATTCAAAAGACGTTGGTCCGGGAACATTCACCAATAACAAACGTAAATAGAAGCACTCACGTTGCTTTGGATGTACCGTGTAAAGTCTCCCCAATGTCTTAGCTTTGAATATGCCTGTAATGGAAGGATGTGGTTTTCCTTGTTTCCGTGGCTCCCATTTTTTACTGGATTTGTTCCATGTGAAATAACGTGGAACATCACCATACACCAATGTCTTCGCGAATTGGCCAAAAACATCAGGTTTTTGACACAATGTAAAAAATTCAGTTAGAGTCGTTTTCGGAGCTTCGAACGCTCTTTGGAGAACATTTTCTTCAGTGAAGTATACACGTTGACCGTTTTCAAGATGTATTGCCAGATGTTGGACAGCAGGATCTCTTTCGTGGATGGGAAAGCTGAGAATATGCCAAATAGCTTCATTGCTGCTAATGTATCTGCCCATTTGGTATCGTGCTATTTCGTCATTTTTATTTATGTTTTTTACTTCAAATATGGCCAAATCACTGCCTTTGTTTACATATTTACAAATATACTTAATTGATTTAACAGAACTGCAAAGCTCAACATTGATATGAGCTTTGTAAGTTTTTGAAAGTAGTGGTGAGTATGGTACCACCCACTGATTATCAAACTCAACTTGATTTGGAAAGTTCGGCAGTCGCATTGTAAATGTGTGGCCACCATTCTCAGTACTTCTGCGACGATACATTGGATAACCATCAATATCCGTGATCGTGTCATTCGTATGCGGCTTTGGGAAGTTTTTTTTACATTTCCATTTTCCATGCACGGTGACGTCATGTTGAAAACACCGCATGGCCCATGGATCATGTGTTTGGTGACAATATCAAATAATTCTTGATCAATTAATGGGTCTGGAATTTCGGCTGAAATTATTTGATCGATTTCTTCAGGACGGATTCTATCTTTAAGCCAAACCAAAATGTGGGCATGAGGCAAACCTCGCTTTTGCCACTCTATCGTATACAGCCAACAACGTGTGATACCAAAAATTGTATATTTAACAATAAAATCAATTAAGGATTTCAATTTTTGTTTAAACACACGTGCAGTTAAATCATGACGATGAATGGCTTGTTGTCCTGGCAATAGTAAAGTTTGTATCTCTTCCCAATTCGGATTACATGTGAATGTAATAAATAAATCCGGTCGGCCGTAATGACGTACGTAAGTCATCGCATCTTGTATGTATTCCTGCATGTTCCGTGGACTGCCGATGTAGCTTGAAGGTAAAATGAAAGCATTACCGATGTCATTGGGATTTAAATTTCCATCGATGTTTCCAGCAACAGCATCTCGTAAGTGAATATATTCTTCCGATCGTAGTTTTGCCTGGTTGAATCGAAGGAATCGCAAGCGTTCGCTTTCGACCTTAGCATACATATCAACAATGTATTGATGGAACAGCTGACGATATCGAAGGATATAATTGTCTTGATGTTGTCTAACCATTATTCGGTGTGCGTAGTAGTTCATTGAGCTAACTTTATTATTTCTGTAATCACCTAAAAAAATAAATAATAAAATGCAATACAAAATTAAAATCTATACATACAGTAAGAAAGTAAATAGATAATTGTCAAATTTACCGGTATTTGGATCATACTGATTGATATTAAGGTGATATTCATCTTGTCCTTGCCAAAATATCAATGGATATTGTAGTGCGTCATATGAACGGCGTAGATCCGAAATCGTACTGACAGTGTTGTCTCGCCGTGTAATGTTTATAGATCTTTTGTCAACTGGATCACCAACCATGATAACAGCAACCTCATCAACAGTTGGAGCGTTGAATCTACCAGCATGTTCACCTAATGGTACTTTGTCGGCTTTTATGACGATTTGATAATTGTCATTTTGCAGTCGTGGCGAAACTCTTTTGATCAATTGAATTAGTTGATTGTGATCTTCTAAAAAATTTCCAATAATATCACAATTGCTCTTTCCTCTGCTTGTTCAATAAAATTATACAGGCACCGAGTCGTCACGCGCTCTTCCCAATCGCCCATAAAATAAAAAGGTATCGACATCTGTCAGTTTTATGACTGCCAAATAATATCAGACAAATAATTAGCAATAAATTAAAATATGACGATTTGATAATTGTCATTTTGCAGTCGTGGCGAAACTCTTTTGATCAATTGAATTAGTTGATTGTGATCTTCTAAAAAATTTTCCAATAATATCACAATTGCTCTTTCCTCTGCTTGTTCAATAAAATTATACAGGCACCGAGTCGTCACGCGCTCTTCCCAATCGCCCATAAAATAAAAAGGTATCGACATCTGTCAGTTTTATGACTGCCAAATAATAACGGACAAAAAATTAGCGATAAATTAAAATTGCGACTATAATTTGAGATTTAAACTATCCTATCTCTCAAGTGCACATCGAACTGCACATGGTGTGCAAATTTTATTATAATCGGTTAAGTGGTTTAGGAGTCCATTGAGGACAAACATTGTGACACGAGATTTATATATATTAAGATAGTAAACGGGTCTCCTAAAATGATTCAGCATCCTTAAAGGGGGTGAAATAGTGGCTTAAAATTGGCATAGTCTAGTTAGTATGGTAATTAATATTATTTTAAAACATTATAAACATTCGATATAAAAAAACATGTTCGAAAGCTCGCATACCTTAACTTTAAAGTATTCCTTAACATTAACAAAATCTTTGCAATACACACAATACCCAAAATATGTATGTTACGGCCAAAGATTGAAATCAGTCAGTGAGTGAAACGGTCAGAACCAGCAGTGGGCGTTACTGGGATAACCATAACTGTGGTTACGTTGTACGCGATTTCAAAATAACATAATATTTAAACGGCTACAAAATAACTATGTGATTTATAGCTTAACTCGTCATAGTGCTTCATTATCATGATGTCTCACTTGCAACGAGATTTCCGTGTTACTGAAGCTGGTGTCTGGTCGGATAGGGTAAAATGGTGTCTATCTGTGAAACTTGTATAATATGCAAGCCAGCTTATGGGTAATATAATAGGCAAGCGAAGCGACTTCCCTAAACGCGACTCTGTAACTATAACTGCGAATGAACGCGATTTCGTCGCCGCTATTAGCCAGCTTTAGTAACACGGTTATACGTTGCGCTAGATTAATAGGGTGATTTAAACTGTGTCGCCTCGTAACGCGCACCAGTGAGAACGCGTTGTCAATGGTGTAAAATATATGAATTAATTTCGATCACAAGTCGGTTTGTGAGCTTTTATCAACGACCACAACGCGTTGTGGCGATATATGCGCGACGTGAGGCTATTAATGGAATCCCCTCTATTTACTGAATTTGTGATTTATCTAATACTACTAACTTCTCTCAAATTGTTTTTTTTTTTTTTTAAATCTTTATTATTGTTTTTTACAAAACACCTTTAGATTTCCCCACAAAGACGGCGCCTTTTCTGTGGGTGAAAAAAAAAATATTCTATATTACAGTACAAAAGTTTCAAAAGGGTTACATCAATAAGAAAAAGGAAAAACAAAAAACAATATAATAAAATGCAAAAGCAATAAATAGTTATATAACAACCAAAAAAAGTAAAAACCTATCAAAAGCAAATTTAAAGGAAAAAAGGTAGACAAACACTATATTTTTATATTTATATATATATGTGTGTTTTCCGTAGATCTATAGCCTATACTTTTAGGTTTTAACCTAAAAGTATAGGCTATAGATTTGTATAATTTTAAGTTATCCAAAACAATACATATGAAATAGCATAAAACAATTGAATAAAACTAGTTACAAAGTAATCTTAAACTATCTCATACAAAGCAAAATAGATAGGTGGTGTGGATTTTATCACCCCACTAGACAAGGTCTGTTCTGGGGTGATACCCGCTCCAATTTTACACGTTTGCTTTATTGTGTATATATGTTTTTTTATTATTTTTATTTTATTTTGA
The DNA here is from genome assembly GCA_020383195.1 of Neomicropteryx cornuta. Lineage (NCBI taxonomy): Eukaryota > Metazoa > Arthropoda > Insecta > Lepidoptera > Micropterigidae > Neomicropteryx > Neomicropteryx cornuta. The sequence continues at coordinate 22,659,556 of JAHKQU010000012.1, forward strand.
TAATTAGTATACGTATGGGTATATATGGGTATGGGTATATACTTACTTCTTTAACCTACTCTCTTTCCATCTCAAGCAAATAGAGAGGGAGCAGATATACACTTTTTTATATACGTTTTTCAGAAATTTTTTCTATTATATTTTTCTTTACTGTGTCTTTAACCTTATTGGTTGAGCGACAACGAATATATGTACATCACAATTCCCTTGTGTTATATTGTCCATCTAATACGTTCCTTACGTGAATCCACCGACAACCAATCCCATATATTTTACCCAAACTCCCTTGTCGTGCGAAGACTACACACCGCTACTACCGCCGCTCGCGCGCTGAAGTGTCAAGTTTCGAACGAACGTTATCTGTGCGACCCGCACCGCTGTATTGTCGAAGAAGTAATACACAAACCCGCGTTAGACAGTGTAATAAACACCGCAATTATAAAAACATTAATCTTTAAGAACAAGTGAATAAGTGAGTGCCGAACCCCAGAGGAGTCTTCGAACATTATACCTAATTACACCCGCGCCGAGAGCGAATCTGGTAAGTCTGCACATCTCCTTCATTTGTTTCCCAAAGGTTAAAACCCCGCACCGCCCCCCATTTATGGTTATGTCAACCCGCCTACAGTCCACTAAAAATCAACCCTCGGCGCAACCATAAAAGTGTTCCTTCTCCCCAAATAATAACATTGGTATCAGCCCTCTCTCAAAACTACCTACCTAAAATTGTGTTTGTCATAGTTTCGTTTCGTAGTGAACTCATCAACAAAAAATATACGTGAAGTTATCAATTTTTGTGGGAAGTTAGCTTCATTCATTTTGTGTTTAGCTAGTTTCACCCTCTCTTTTAGCGCTTTGCTATATTATGAAATTCAGCTAACTTCACCAACATTTTACCGCGAATACAAAAAAAATAATTTTATGTTTTTTCATGGTTTATGAATAAAATAATACAAAATAACGGAAATTTATTTATCAAATTATTAAAATCTAAATATTATTTCCTGCAAAATATTTTGTAAATTCCACAACAAATTGTCTGTATAAAATCAATTACGAGTAGGTACATACAAAATTCAACATGACTTCTGTTCAAACACGTTCGCAAATACCGCCCCCTCCCCCTAACGTCTCGACTGAATCTGTAAAAAAGTCAGTTAGTCATGAAATTTTAAAATTAATAAAAAAACGAGAGTTTTTATTTCGTAAAGTTCAGTCACTTTATGATATTCGAGAAAACCTCGATACTGAAATCAGTCGCGATACTTTCATTGTTAAGTCCAGTTTGATATCAGAAACTCGGCAACAGTTTTCAACTGTCATTGACGAATATAACTCGCAAATGCTCAACGAAAACCCAAATTATGAACCGAGTTATGAAGTTCTTGATGCATTTGACGATTTGTACTGTTATGTTATGGCAGTTCGCGACAACCTTTTGAAAAATAACTCAACACCCGCTCATAAAAATACAAGCAAACTTCCACCGTTGCAGTTACCTTCATTTAACGGCGATCCTACGCAGTGGACCGTATTTTATGAATCTTTTAAAGCCGCCATACATGACAATCACGACTTGACAGATACCGAAAAAATTCAATATTTATTAGGTAAACTGTCCCAAAAAGCTCTAGCTATTTGTCAAGGCGTTGCGCCAGTTGGAAAAAATTACCCAATAATTTGGAAGTTACTAGTAACGCGTTTTCAAGATAAGCGCTCACTTGCAACGTCTTATCTAGATCAGATTATTGATTTAAAACCACTTACATCGTGCAACTTCACGTCGTTGGAAAATTTTATGCATAAATTTTTGCCTGCTGTGTCAGCTTTAAAAGAGCTTGAAATTGAAGACCTCACGGATTTCATTCTTTTATTTATAGCATTGAGAAAGTTAGACACAGAGACTGTGCAAAGTTTTGAATCGCTTCATCGTAAGGAAGAGTTACCTACTTACGACCAATTAAGTGATTTTCTGCACGAACAGTTAAAAATCGTACAACGTGCCCGATCTAAACCTAATACCCCCGCTGTTAGTACTCAAAAATCTGTACCTAACAAACTTTTGAAGCCGCAATCTTTTGTGGTAAACAAACCGAGTATCCCATGTTGCAAAATATGTTCAAATGATGCGCATCTATTATATCAATGTCCCGCCTTTTCTAACATGTCCCAAACTAATCGTTTCAATTTTGTGAAAGAAAATTCATACTGTGTGAATTGTCTAAGTGATCGGCACAGAACCGCCAAATGTAAATCGAAACACAATTGTTCGACTTGCAAACGCAGACATCATTCGTCATTGCATTTTTATAATAATGCTTCTGAAGGTGCTGAATCGCCACAAGCTGGAACAAATTCCACAGTAGCAATGTGTAACTTAAATACAGCTTTGCCGCGCACCAATACCCGTACTGTACTTTTAAGCACTGTCAAAGTACATATCAGCCTTCCGTCCGGTGATCATTCATCTGAACGGTTTCTTTTGGACACAGGCAGCATGTGTAATTTTTTGACAGAGTCTACGTGTAAAAAATATGGTTTTCATATCAACCGCTTTAAATCGTCAGTAATGGGGCTCGGTGCCTATTCGCGTCCTGTCAAAGGAACAGTTAATTTTACTTTTACGTCCCGATTTAACAAAAATGATCAACATACTATCAATGCGCTCGTCATAGATAAGATCAGTGAAAACTTACCAACTACTGCAGTTGATACCTCCGCTCTAAGCTATCTTAATCAGGTGCAATTGGCCGATGATAGCTATCACACTCCAGGGGCCATTTCGGGAATATTAGGCGCCGAAATGTGTTCGCACTTGATAGGTCAAGGAAAAATAATGAGCAGCGCAAACATGCCTACAGCTTTGCAGACCTCCTTAGGTTATGTAGTATTAGGTGAAGCGCCCATACAACCCTTTAATCAAAACGAAACAATAAATATGCAAACGTTTTGCACTATTGTTGAAACACCCTTAGAAGGCGTCCTCGAGAAATTTTGGCAGTTAGAAGATGTACCTGCTACATCACAAACATTTCTAAGTCCCGATGAGCAAGAGTGTGAGAATCATTTCCAATCCACTTGTAAACGCGATAGTACCGGCCGATACGTAGTATCACTTCCCTTCAAACAGGAACCTATTGCATTGGGCAATTCGTTCCAAGTAGCAAAAAGACGTTTTTTATCATTAGAAAAAAGATTAGATGCCGATTCAACACTTCGCAAAAATTACAACGAAGTAATGAAGGAGTATCTAAACAAAGGTTACATGTTTCCAGTTCCAGAAGCACAACCTAACGAAAAACCGCACTATATTATTCCTCATTTTGCCGTTTTGCGCCCCGATAGTTTAACAACGAAGACTCGGGTAGTATTTGACGCGAGTCAAAAGACAACGTCTGGCTTATCACTAAACGATGTTATGCATGCGGGTGTAAAATTACAAAATGATATTTTTCGCATTTTATTAAACTTTCGCTTATTTCCGTTCGCTGTTACAGCTGATATATCTCAGATGTACTTGCGCATTTCTGTGCATGAACCGCACCAACGCTTCCAGAGAATTTTATTTCGGTTTAATTCATCTGACCCGCTAATGACATACCAAATAACACGAGTTGTATTTGGCATGAATTCAAGTCCCTTTTTGGCTATTCGTACGCTACATAAGCTAGTGGCAGACGAAGGGTCCTCCTACCCTTTAGCCGCCGAAGCTTTAATGCGTGATTTCTATGTAGATGATCTAGTATCATCCGTACTAACTTCAGACGGAGCGACTAAACTGTATGATCAATTGATCAGTCTACTTTCGTCCGCAGACATGAGTTTGCTTAAATGGAACTCAAATCCCTCTGATATTCTCACGCATATTTCAGAAGAACACCGCGTACACCGAGTCGTAGATTTTGATTCTGACTCATCTTCAAAAATCTTAGGACTCCAATGGCAACCCTCCGCAGATATTTTCTCCTTCAGAGTATCCACAACGGTTTCAAACTGTACCAAGCGTCAAATGCTATCAACAATAGCTAGGCTGTTTGACCCGTTATCACTAGCCGGTCCTTGTATACTGTTTGCGAAACTACTTATACAAGAGTTGTGGCTCACAAAGATAGACTGGGACAATAAGCCACCGCCCCACATCGTCAACGCTTGGGATCAGTTTCAAAACGAATTACCTCTCTTAGAAAATTATCACGTACCACGTCATATAGGTGTAGCCAAGGGCTGCTCTATCACTTTATTGGGCTTCTGTGATGCCTCAAGTAAAGCATACGGAGCAGTGGTATATTGTCATACCGTTCACAAAAGTGGTGAATCGTATACAAGTCTCGTTTGTGCGAAGTCCAAGGTAGCCCCTCTAAAAATAGAATCCATCCCGCGCCTGGAAATCTGTGGTGCCGTTTTGTTGTCAAAATTACTTCGTCTAGTTTTAGACACCTACTCACCGCGCGTATCCATTGACAACTTCTTCGCTTTTACCGATTCAATGGTAACGCTCCATTGGATACATTCGTCTCCCCACAGATGGAAAACCTTCGTTGCAAACCGAGTCTCGAAGATTCAAGAGAACACCCCGCCTTCGAATTGGAACTTCATTCAAGGAATTGATAACCCCGCAGATTGTTTATCTAGAGGACTTACCCCAAAACAACTGATGGATCATAATATGTGGACATCAGGACCCCCTTGGTTAAACCAACCCCGCAACGAATGGCCTATTTCACCTTTCATCGAGCAAACTGATGACATTCCCGAAGCCAAACTTCTTTCTTTTCCAGTTGTCAGCTCCGCATCGGACCACCCGTTTTATAAACTGGCCTTACGCGTATCTTCATGGCCTAAGCTTCTGCGCTCTATGACATACGTGCTAAGGTTCCTCAAGAAATTACCAACTCGAGGCGAGGTCACCGCGTCTGACCTAGACCTGACAGAGGTTAAAATTCTCGAGGTGGTTCAGTCTGTACATTTTGCCAATGAATTAACCGCTCTAAAAAGGCAAAAATGTGTCAGTATGAGATTTCGCAAACTGAATCCCTTTTTAGATAAATCTCTTATCCGTGTCGGAGGTCGTATTTCAAATGCACAACTTGAATATGACCAAATGCACCCTGTGATTCTGCCAAAAAATGATCACGTCGCAGAATTGATTGTACGATATTATCACCGTAAATACTGCCATACTGGCCCGCATCTGCTGCTCAGTTTGCTGAGGCAGAAATTTTGGATACTTTCTGCACGATCACTTGTGCGAAAAGTAGTCCAGTCGTGTAATCTTTGCTTTCGAACTAAACCAAAGCCTACTTATCCTTTTATGGCTGACTTACCCGCATACCGCGTCCAACAAGCAAAAGCGTTTACTACCACCGGAGTTGACTATGCAGGACCGATATCTATACTTAAGTCTAGATATAGAGGTGCTCGAGTGCAAAAAGCGTACTTGTGCCTATTCGTATGCATGAGCACAAAGTGCTTGCACTTAGAAGTGGCATCCGACTTATCCACTCCTACTTTTCTAGACGCTTTCAAGCGCTTTCTCGCCCGCCGCGGACCCTGCTCTATTATGATGAGCGACAATGGCACTAATTTCATCGGTGCTAAATCCTATCTTAAGGATCTATATGATTTCATTGCTTCTGAATCTTTTAATGAATCTGTCACTCGAGAACTAGCCGACATGCGAATAACATGGCGCAATATAGTCCCTAGAGCCAGTCATTATGGAGGTTTGTGGGAAAGTAACGTCCGCAGTGTTAAAATGCACTTAAGAAGAATAATGGGTGATCAACTACTGACCTATGAGGAGCTGAACACCGTTTTAATCCAAATAGAGGCACTGCTGAACTCACGTCCTCTATGCGTTTTAAGTACAGATCCTGATGTCAGTGCATTAACCCCCGCACACTTTCTTACCTTGACCCCGCTAAAACATTTACCCGCTGCCGATGTAACGGCAACGCCTTTAAATCGACTCACTAGGCATTCCCTTTTGGACAATCTAGTCCAGTCGTTTTGGCGACGTTGGAGTTTGGAGTATCTTCACACGTTACAAACACGCGAGAAATGGAATACCCAATCCAATCCTATAACGAAAGGCATGATTGTCATCATCAAAGAGGATAAACCCGCTCCACTTCAATGGCCGCTAGGGGTTATCGAAGACATCTTTCCCGGAAAAGATGGAGTCGTAAGAGCCGCCTTGGTGCGAACAAAACACGGCTCTTATAAACGACCAGCCGTCCGTTTGTGCCCATTACCAACACAGTAAATTAAATTAAACTCACCCGCTAGTTTTAAGTTTTAGTTTTAATCAAACCGCTTCTCAAACCATTAGTTACTAGGTCAAAGTGACTAAACCGCTTCCGCATTTTATTGTTAATATCTATCTATACATTTAAACCAAGAACTTTCGCGATAAGGGGATTTTAGAATCAAATATTCTAACGCCGGGGGGAATGGTTGAGCGACAACGAATATATGTACATCACAATTCCCTTGTGTTATATTGTCCATCTAATACGTTCCTTACGTGAATCCACCGACAACCAATCCCATATATTTTACCCAAACTCCCTTGTCGTGCGAAGACTACACACCGCTACTACCGCCGCTCGCGCGCTGAAGTGTCAAGTTTCGAACGAACGTTATCTGTGCGACCCGCACCGCTGTATTGTCGAAGAAGTAATACACAAACCCGCGTTAGACAGTGTAATAAACACCGCAATTATAAAAACATTAATCTTTAAGAACAAGTGAATAAGTGAGTGCCGAACCCCAGAGGAGTCTTCGAACATTATACCTAATTACACCCGCGCCGAGAGCGAATCTGGTAAGTCTGCACATCTCCTTCATTTGTTTCCCAAAGGTTAAAACCCCGCACCGCCCCCCATTTATGGTTATGTCAACCCGCCTACAGTCCACTAAAAATCAACCCTCGGCGCAACCACTTATATTTAGGTACATTGGAAAGATTCTTATTAATATATTCGTTAAAAAGAGTAGGTATAAGAAAACCAAGAGTGCGTTTGGCGTAATCATTTTTATACCTAGGTACCACTAAAAAGCCTCTACTTTTTTGTCGGGTGGTTCAACATATCGTCAGAAGTTTCACAACGCTTTAACATACTATTAAATTCCTAATTTAGTTATGTGTTTCATCAGTTTTTAATATTTCCACATACATAAATAAACAAAGCTCATTCATCTGTATTTCATGTTCATATTTTTGTATTTTTGTTTAAATTTAAAATGGTTTTCTAATATTTATTTTATCCTTTTTTTTAATATACTTTTTTACCTCTATTAGTCTTTTTATATTTATTAATCAATTGGACATGCATTTTATTTCATAATACATTTAATAATGTTGGCTAATAATTGTGGAGAACTCCAGTTAAGTGGAGATTTAACTAACAATACACGCGTGCTTACAGACTTTGCTAGGTGTAAGCACAACGCAACATAAACCATATATTAGGTTATTCCCAACTTATTGTTATCCCTAACACAGGCAAATGATATCTAGTGTCTAAAGAAAACATATTTCAGGCCGAAGCCGCTGTACTGAGAAAAGTTTGGAAGCCATTGTACGCGGTGGAGGGGAGGGGATATCGCCGTTCGCTGTATCAGCAAACTAGCTCATGGAGCATGCGATGCAATAGGTCTGTAGGAGAGGGGTTGTGTGATAAGGGCGAAGGGGAGAGGGAAATGGGGGGGTGGATGCGACGCGTTAAATCCTCATAAAAATCAATCAGACAGAAACTTCCGATAAGAGCTACGCCAATGGGCCACGTACACAGCGTCACGTGCACTAATATACATACACGCACACTAATACATATGTGATATCAACGGCGAGCGTATTGTACCCTACCATCACTGTTGCGTACTTTTTTTTTTGTGCGGCACCGTCTTTGAACCATTTCAAAACGCATCGCTTAAGTGTCAAATGTTGCTAATTTTCTTGAACAGAACCGCAGTACACAGAAAACTAACATTCCTACACCTTTCAACTGAAGATCAGCACTATGAGAGGTGTTAATAACATTGTAATAGGTTTTGAAACTTTGTACTTTACACGAACATGCATCATTTACCAATTAACAACTCAACTCTTAATTAGTACAATATAACTTTGAACATAAGTATTATTAACATAGGTTTATACATTATTATTCATAAGAACATAAGTATTATTCATGGTTCCTTCAGAACAAAATCTATCTCCTGTACTTAAGGATTTCCCATTTTAAAAAATATACCAAATACAATGTCCTAGAGACTGTTGTTAGCCCTAAACCCAGTGTATGGATCAGAAAGTCAACGGTTTAGAAGTTATTCATACTTTTGTGATTTTTTTGAGGAATGTCCCAATCTTCAAATTGATTAAGAGCTATACTTACCGCACCTAATACAAATTTAAAATAACGCATAAATAAAAAAAGAATATTTATTTAAAAAAATAAATATTTTTTTAAAAAAATATTTAAAAGAATATTTATTTAAAAAAATAAATATTCTTGAATAACTTATAAAAAAGTACGTCGAGTAGGTAAGATAAGTGAAGTAATTGAGATGAGTGAGTAAGGTGAGTGTATAAGTAAGCTTTTATATACTTATCCACATACACACAAACCCTCAAAATATACAAATAAACATACTTTAATAGTATGAAGAATATATGTAATTAAATTCTATTTTTCCTGGAACTATTCGCAAATGGAAATATCTCTACATATAATTAAGCCTCGTTCCCCAAAAAAAGACTATTGATTGGTAACTAGAAAACACTTAATACCAGCTAGCTCCAAAAATTGTATTAGTTCCAAAATATTTTCTTAAGTATAAAAATATACGAAAAAAAAAACATAATATTATAATCATTAGTATTTACAATATTTTGGGTGAACTTAATACCTATGTAAATATTTGTAGATATATATGATTTTTAAGTTGCTTGAATGGTATATTTATGAATTAGAATGTGATACTTACAGCCGATGGGTCGTGCGCCACTGCGGGCGCGCGAGCGTTCGACACGGGCGTCCCGGCGACCGAAGCCGCGGTCGCGAGCGAGCCGCCGTTCGGAGCGGGGTTCACGCCGACGCCGTACCCGGGGGGCGGTTCTCCTGAAACAAATAATAATAACTCAATACAATTTTATATAATATACAAATAATAATATTAGGTTTTTCTTTTTAAAACAAATGCAAATTCCATCTTCAAACAAGTACTCGTCGTAGTTAGCAAATGGCAAAACAACTTTTAAGTCTCATTTCTGGCTGTATAATTACATATTTAAATATTTTTCATTTCGTATATAATGCTGTGCAATTAAATACATTACGAATAAATTAAATTAAAACTCGTAGCGAAGTTTGTATGGGATTCGTACAGAATCAAAAGCAGCAATCTGTCAAAATTATCATTTTAAGGTTTTGTATCGATTTTGAAATATCTTCATTTTTACCACAAATTGAAACAAAAAAAGAAAATATTCGGAAAAATTGGGTTGACTCTTTAAAACGTCTTTAAAATATTAGGTTGGAATCAAAACCAGCAATTAATAAATTGTAGTTTGTCCCATAAACGTGTAAGTTTGTTTTAAAATACTAAAATACTTGTATTAATGTATAATGAAAAAAGTAAAAGTTTTTCTTAAAATAAAAAACCTAATACAAAACGAATGAAATAAAATACATTCACTTCATGGTAGATTTTTCACCGGGCCTTTGGTTAATTATATTCTCCAATAATGTAATTTATTTTATCTTTTTTATTTCATTTATTTTTTACATTATATTTTTTAACTTTTCTCCAAACATCCGAAATAAGTGAAAACCGTTTTTACTAGTAAATACGCGAAGTATCTAAGAACATCAGAAACAACGCTTTTTTACTATTAAGGACCCGTTGTTACTAAGGCAGTTAAATACCTAATAAAATAATTATATCAGCTTTTTACTGCAGTTTTCAGTTAAAACCCGTTCTTACTAAAAAGCATATCAGGCAGTGAAAAGGAAGCTTCAGATAATTTGCCATGAGAGTGTTTATACGAGTAGTATAGATTTCACATCTAAACTGACAATGTCATGTTTATACAAAATCTTCAATTTTGGCGGAATGATACTGCGGATACGGTCCAATACGTTCAGGCATCGTGGGAATTAAGTTCAAGTTCATTTTATGTATCGATTATTATATTATATGATTCATTTTAAGTTTAAATGCATAATATTTAAAAAAATAAATGTTATATTTTTTTTTGCGAAACCGCTTATGCAATGTTAAAAATTATACTTAAAACAAAATTAACGTTTTCATTCATCTGCAAGACATACATAACTAAGATAACTAATGTACTAGTTCAGATTTTAGATTGTTGCTTCAGCTTCAGAAGGGGCGGGTTAGCGGCTTGGGGCGGGGTGTGTGTTAAGGAAGCACTCCGCTAATGAAAGGCCCACTCCTTCCTCTTTCCAGTCCTTCAGTCTCCCTCATCCAGGCTTGTTTTAATGTAACGAACTCTTTCGCGTTACCGCCCGGTTGCTTTCTGGCCTTTAATCTTATCCTAGGTAACGATTTCTTATTTCTTCCTCTGGCTCACTTTTTTCCTTTCTCTATCCTTATCCTCGTTCGGAGTATTCCTTAACTCTATCTGACGGTCGCCTAAATTAATTATTTGATACCTTGTTTTTTCGCTTTTCCTTGGTTTCTACTTTCATTGAGAGAGAATTAACCGTAAGTAGTTAAGTAAATTAGTGATCAGATATCACCTACTTAAAAATTAGTCTCAATTTTTGACAAGTCAGTCATATAATGCGTTTCACAGTAGGTAGTCGAAAGAAAATACTACCGGCAACAATCATTAAGCACACATTCCACGCACAGGCATGCCAAACTAATGTCGTGTAAATAAAACCCCGAGGGATACAGAAGAATGACCGTAAAAATTTACTAACCGCTATTGCTTCTTACTTCTCTAATGTGCCTGCGAGCTGTGTCAACAAGGCAAAGCCATTCACAAACGGATGCGAATCAATAGTCTAGTCAGAAAAATATTTTCAAACCTCAATTAATGAAATGAAGTTATTTATTTGCCCGTGAAACGTTTATGTTTTATGTATAGCCTATTCGCAGATTCGCATATAAAAGTGGTGTGGTAAAATGTTACAGGTCGCAGATATGCACACTGTTCCGTCAATTAGTGTTTCGTACCGATTTGGTTTGTTTTTTGCTCTAATATTTTTTTTTATTATTGATCAATGGGGTTAAATACTACTGGGATTGCCAATGGGATGGGTTATTACATAAGTTCTAAATAAGGCAAATTAAATCTATAATAGCATTAAAAACTTTGTTGAGGTTAACTATATTTCAGAAGATAAATGTTTGATCTGTATGGTAGAAAAGTGTGAGTGAGAGTATTGTGTGTGAGTGTATGTACGAGTATAAACATCGCGTTGTCTAAAGATAAATTATTGTTTAATTTAACGTTGAAATGAAATAGATCGGATTTTGCAGAGAAACCCGCCAAGATTTAGGTCAAGTACCTCAACTTCGCTGAATTTGGTGTAGGTATCGAGTAAACGATACAAAACAGAGTTTCTGGCAGTTTGCATTGCCCCTTGACACCAGGAATAGGGTAGACTCGCGCGTGGTGCGAGGAGGCACTCGCAGGTTAATAAACCATACTGTTTAAATCAAAACAATAAAAAAATCAAATAAGGTCTAAACAATAAAATTATGGAAAGACTTTTACGAGAAAAATACAATCATTTACTTAGGGATCCTGAAAGGGTATCAGATTTATAATAGGCGTATTTATATTGTAAGATGTCGGTCTCTAGCGATCACTCAAACGATGCTGTATTTATTTATTTATTTATTTAAAATAACATATACTTTGGAGGTACCATTCCTTGAACTTCGTTACCATTCCTTAACTTCGTTGCACCACCTGCCAATCAGCTATAGCTGATTGGAAGGTGGTGCAACGAAGTTAAAACCCATTGTAAAACGAATTTTAAAGCCAAGTTCTTTATCCTTTTTCTTAACTGGGAAGGGGTCTTAGGGAATGGTTTAAAGACGCTGCAGTTGAGACTATTTCACTCTCCAATGGTACGCTGAAGAAAAAAATGGAAACCGACATTCTTTCTCCTAAAAATTTCCTTTATTTTGTGGGAATGGTCCTTTTGTCCAATATAGAACGGTTTCTGTAGTTGCTCACTAATGGAGGACCTTGCTGGGAGGTTTAAGTAGGATTCCAGATAATGAGACGACATATTTTTCGCCTTGAACTTAAAGGCTCCCATTTAAGGTCAGATAGAAATTTCGTCGGACTGTCAAATCTGCGAAAGCGCCTAAACACGTATCTGCTTGCTAACCGCTGAATTACTTCAAGGTCAGAATTTAGATAGGAAATATGAGGGTCCCAGACAGATGAACAATACTCCAAGGTTGGATGAACTAGTTTCATACGCAAGTGCCCTAGCAGGTGGCCCAGCAGAACGCAAGTTCCACATTACGAAACGCATTGAGTGACCGGATTTTTTTATTACTTCGTTAATATGCGCCCCCCAATGTAGAGTATTGGATATGTGTACTCCAAGATACTTTAGGAGAGACTTATTTGGGATTACCTTTCCAGAAACAATATACTACTATCAATAAAGAAATATTAATATTATATAAGGTAGAACAGTTTAAGTACCTTAAGGAATAATTTTCGAGTTAAAGCTTAATTTTAATCTACATTGAACCTGCACAATTAAAAAATCTCTTAAGCTATTAGGTTTTTGTTTTTCAGGCGACAAAACCCTTCTCAAACTTCGACTGCTATTGTATTTATCAATTCCTTAATTACAAAGAAATTCGAAGTAAACACGAAAATAGGTCCGTCCTGCGGAGCCCTGTTTATGACACGTATTTGTATAGAAACGAAAGAGTCCCAGCGTTTAAAATTCTTGCGCGTATTGTAAAGATATTTTTGTGGAGTTGAAACTAAAGTATAACCCTACCACGATAAAGTTCTACTAATGTATCTCTCCCTACAAGAAAAATGCTCATTTCATGATCCGCTTTTCACAAACGCTGTTTTTAATAACATTATTAATAATTGAAATCCTTTTTGATCAATGTACCCTCGTCATATTTTACCCGTCATATATTTTGATTATGTCCTAAAATAATGCTTAACATCCAACGATAGCACGGATACAAAATTAATGTAATAAAATTATCAACTCTTTCGCTAAAAAAAAATAAATTGCAATTTAGTGAATTACAATAATTTATTGAACAAAAAAAATTGATATTAATTTTTCAAAAATTCTAAATTAAGTAGTTACTTAAAGCAATAAGAGTAGACAATGTATATTAGTTATAAATTTAACGGTAGTAGTCTAGTGGTTACGCTGTTCGACTATTAAGTTCGAATCCGCATTCACTCGTACCATTTTTAACGCTTCATTATCTTCATATTCCCTGAGACTAGCACAGCTACATTTGGCTTAGTATGGCTCAAAATAGTTGGATACGATCTAGGTCATAGCAATTCTCAAAAAAAAAGATAATTTAGTGGAAAACTTTTTTAAATTTTGATATGTATAATTGTTAACTTAAATGTATAATTTACTGTTTTGTTAGTTCATGTGTAAAACTGCTTTTTATTAAATAAAATATCCATTATATATACAATTTATATTATGACATATGAGTGTAACATCCGACTAGTCAAATGCCTGTATCGAGATGTTGCCTATTTGAAATACACAAAGATATAATATAATAACATAATAACAGTAAATTAAGTCTTTTTTAATTTGCCCTATTCCCCCCTCCGCCCTCTTTCCCTTCCCCTCTTTCCTTCTATCGTTATGTTCAAATGGCCAAGAGCGACAAAGTATTCCAACTCCTCGCTCGTTCCCCACTCGTCACCATATTAAACTCTCAGGAGTTGGCAGCCGCACGCGCGTCGCGGCGTCGCGACAACTTTAATTTCTTCGGTCGCTTTCCGCTGCGCCGAGGGCAACTTGGGAAATTGAAGCTTTGAAAATTGAATACTAAGATTCCTTTGACGGCGCGGCGCAAGCTTTTCGCCATTCGCGCTTTTCCATCAATTAGAAAGTTCGGCGAAAACATCTCCAATTTACTGCCGGCGACTGTACTCAACCTCCGCATAATTATAACGTACGCATTCGACCTAAGTCAGTATTTAAATTATTATACAGTTATTTGATAAAGTTACACAAAATATCTGCAGTAAATTGTTTTATGGTTGTCTTTAACCGTATGTACGAGTATTTTATTATTATTTCTAAAGTATTACGACTTTCAGCCATACCTTCTTAAGGCGTCTAATACCTGAATGCTACACAAATGTGAATTTTACAGTTTTCAAAGACATTAGAAGAGATATCCACGAGAGATATAAGTAATCTAATTTATTCACATTAAACAAATTATAATATGACTAAGGAGTTACCTAAGGAAATTTCTTTAAACATGCAAAAAAAAACTAAACCACCATGGTTTTGAAAAAGCATTTTTTGAAGTCACAGGTGCTTATGAAACCAGAGTCATCACACATAAAATAAATATAGTTTTATGATAATAATAAAGTGGAGGCAGAATTTACCTAAGATATCTGAGATATATGGTATAACAACTTAGAAATAAAATAACATAATTTGCATAAAAATGGCGATTTTTGTTTTAGTTTTGAAATATAAATAATGATGATTTATGCTCAAATTTTTTGAATAATCAAAAAATATGTGTTTTTGTGTTATTATTAAAAGTCTAATTTTTTAAAAAACTAAATGCTGTCAATGTTTCATACATAATGGTAGGCCGCGGGTTGTATTATAAGCCCGTCATAGAGTTTTTGAAAATAATATTACAGAAATAACCAAAAATACGTGTAATTTTTAAATGAATTTATGTTAGTTCATTACAATTTTTTAAATTGGTTCATTAATAATAAAAACATTGATTGGCAAATCGTTACATAGACGTTAATTATATCAGATCTATGATGATAATTAACACAGAGCTATAATGTGTTGGGAAAGTATTTTTGCAATTTAAAGTCAATTTTTTTAGGCACTTTTAGAAAGCATTTATTACCAAATATCCATTGGTGCGTGCTGCACGCATATAAAAAGATCCCTATGTTACATGGTTAAAATGACACGAAACACGCATTACTTTCACCATAAATATACCAGTTTTATGACTAAATCGTAGCGCAGTAATAAATCAAGTTTAAACTTGAAACTTGTTTACGAGTCACATCATTTTCCCATAACCACTAAAACATTGAATATTTGCCCACTTCTTATCGAGCTGTTCGTGTTGTTTGAAAGGCGTCGTAAAGTGCAGTTCCTAGAGATTTATTGCTGTCTTGATATGATGATGATACTTTTCAATTCAATAGTTAAACAGTGGATAAAATTGGCCAAATTAATAACTATATATATGCTGTTTTATAATTTAAGTTATGTATACTTCCCAAAAGTATATTTAAATAAATAAAATAAAATAAATTTTGAATTTTGATGATAATGCATATTATATTATGCTATTTATTTTCTAACGGTATTTATATCTTTAAAAAGACTGCATTTTATACAAGTAATGTACGTATTAGGAAATTAGTAAAATTTGTATAAGCTAAAAATGCCGACTAATTTATTATTTTATTTATTCTTATTTATTTTACTAAAGTACTAAATTAATAATTATTTTCGTTAAAAAAATACAGTTATAAAAAAATCTTTAAAAAATATAAAATTGATACATTGTATTTAACATATCATTAAAAATTGTTTATTTAAAACAATTGCTATGTAAAACTGGGTTTATTTAGGGAACTACATGTCTTGATTTGTATGATCTTCGTGGTAATAATATTATAAGTAACGTTATTAAAAAAAATATATATATTAATAATTAAAATAGAAAAACTACTTAATTATTATTGATTTTCTTACGTAAGCAAAAAGCACATAGTATACTAAATCTATCCGTTGAGACTGAGAAATAAGAGATAGTATTCCTACTATCAAATTGAAAGTCGTTAGGAAAACCCTTTCCGTCGCCCTGAGTGGGGTCCATTGTGACCCGCGACCGGGAAGATTTGATACGTGTTGCCCAAAGAATGGAACACGCACAATGGCTGAAATTATTCTCTTACAATTGTAACTACGCGGAACACCGGCGAACACGTGTTTGGGCCGCCCCGTAAATTACCTCGTTTTCAGGTGGGGCAGTTTTGATTATTCGGCGGCGCCGTGAAATTAGTTCATTTCATGTACTTACTTCACATTTAATTATCACTTAGGAAATAGTTTCTTCAGTTGGTTTACTGTTTGAACACGAGTACCACGCCGATATAAACAAATTAGCTTGATAGTTATAAGGAAGCTATACCGATCCAAAACATTATTAGTTTTTTAATTGCGGCTGAACACACATTAATACAAACCTTTACCTTTTATTTGTTTTTTACCTTACAGGCTTAATTAGAACTTCTTCCTCTTATCTTATAGAGTTGAAATTTGACATATTGGTTTAGCATGCCCAGATTTACACCCAGGATTGGCTTCAGACGATGGGGTCAATAGCCCAGACACGACATTTTGTATTCAAACACATAAAGCATGTTTTTAAAAATGTCGATTCTTTAACAAACGTAATTACGTGCCGCGTGATAAAACGCCAAGGGTTTTGATTCTGATTTTGTTAGCTGACAAAAATATTTAGCATAAATTAGATTAAATAAAAAAATATAAAGAAACCACGATTTATAGGCACGGAAAATAGTCTTTTGAATTGCCGGCAACATGAATGACAAATACTTTCAGTATCAGTACTGCCCGAAGTATTATTTTTGTGTCAATGATTTTTTTGCACATTGTTGAGATTTTCTATAATCATTCAAGTGTATTTATTTATATTTGGCAAATAAACAGTTAGTATATTACATGGAAAACATAGATTTTATATAGCAAATGTGACCTTGATAAATTTTCACTTTTAAATCTATACCTCCAGTAAAGGTTTAAATGGAGGAAGGGTGCAGAAAGCTAAAATTATCCATAATATGTGTTACATTAAATTTAATAAAATAAAACATTCATACTACTGACAGCTGATTGATTAAATTAGTTTAGAGCTGTGAACTTTGTGTGATTTAAAATGTTCCTTTTTCAAAAGTCTAAAAAAATTAAAAAAAATAAAAAAAAAAAGTCTAATAAAATTAAAAAAAAATATATTCAATGATTATAGAGATATACTCACCTCATAAGAGGTATAAGAATCTGAAAAATGCTCAAACTTAAAAGTGTAATGAATTACTTGTTAATTAATGTGTAATTAAACAAAACAAAATATTAATATAAACGTTATAACAAAAGATTATGAACAACACAGGATATTATCTATTCAAACGTTTAGAGCATTATTCTGATTATATTTACATTATTTTAAGTTATTTTACATTATATTAAGTTTGCTGATACAAAGAATGGATATTCTCTATGCGTGTTTATATGATAACTATTAAAAAAAAGAAAAAAAAGGACATTTTAAAAAATGCTGCCAACCGGTTACTGAAATTTCGCACTGCGAAATGCTGCAAAGAAATGAACGAAACGCATTATTCATGCAAATCGTATGAAGAGGGTTCGAGTGGGTACCGGATTTTTTACGGAAAGTAGTGAAAGAGAATTCGCAAGTATAAGCTCGAAGGTATAATATTCGCAACGTGTATAAATGTCGTATGACCAATTTCATATTTCGCTGTTTTTAAAAATACACATTTACGTGTAAACCGCTAACGCGACCAATGCTGTCGACATTTTTGGCCCACAAAAGAAATATATGTGTGATTTTGGATATGTGAGATGGCCACTGATAACAGTATCAGTGTCGCAGACAAATGGTAAAATTGTGCAGGCGAATGACATTTTTACATTAAAATCTGTTTTTAAGACTATATAAATAAGGCTGGGCTCATATGAGATTAATGCTATTCGGTCAAATTTATTAAATTCCGTTTGAATTTTACTATATTTCTCTAAAGGCGAAGCCACAGGACAAATATTAAATTCAATAAAGGTAAATGAAGGGTCTAAACCAACCATACTCAACCTTTTTTGTCTTCGGGCCACATACATATATTTGTAAAGCCTCGCAGGCCGCAACACTATACTGGTATGACGAAAAAAATATGAAACGACAATCCTCTTTGGATGTCACTATTTGTACGTCAAAGTCAAAATTAATCTCAAGATATACGAAATACAGAATGCCAGATTTTGTAAATCATGTCCCTGATAATAAATGTGTTTAGGGCCGCACAAAAAAGCTAGACCGCATGCGGCATTTATTTTTTAAATTTCTATAAAAGCTGTAATTAAATAAAAACCAATAATTGCTCATGACCGCGCAAAGAGTAAAATTTGACACCCTATAAAAATAATGCACCGAATTTCAAGGTCAACTGTCAATATGTTTCGCCTTAAATACTGCCAATTTGTAGGATCACATTATAATTTATAAATAAAACTATAATTATAATTTACGACTAGTGTAAGGTAGCTATGCATCAAAAAGTAGGTATTCCGTTCAAAATTATGTCATGCCATGTAGTGTTTTTACAATGTCTTTGTCAGTAACCACTGGAACTATTTTCTATACAAAATTCTCATACTGTGATATTTCACGAACATCCTCTATTGTAACCTAACCAACACCACTGTGCGCTCTACTTGTGTGTGTGTGTGTGAAAGTAGAGCGTTAATGGCGATTCGCTGAAAACAATATAACTTCGTTAGTGCAGCCTTTTCAGTTTTTAAATTATCACCTCCTCTTTTCAGCTCTGCAACGCGGCTGGCTAGTTTCGTGCCTGCAACGCTCGCTAAAGCTCGCATTTTACGGGCAAATGGTAGATAATGTGATATTTATTTAATTACTTCTTGAAGTTTATGTTTTTTAAGCATTTCAATATATTTATCATATAGGATAATCCTATACTAAGAACCTTTAATGCTGGTGATAGTTTTGCATTAAAAAGGCTATACAGAGCAATTTGACTTATTTTATGCCCATGAACAATAATAGATTTTAAATAAGTATTTTTTAAATTAAAAACCCTTCGTTCGACCTATTTTAATCCAATAATCGATTTACTAACACTTTTTTGGCCGTGATTAGCCACTATAAAAAAGAATGCTAATAATTATAAGATTACTTTTTGAGTTTGGAGTAAACTATGCCTTAAAAGTTATAATAGTAAATCGTTTTCATTTTAATAGATTTGAGTGGTTTATGTACGGATAGGGTAATCAACTGCTAAAAATAACAAAGCGTATTTTGATAAAATTTTATTTACATTTGAGATAAAATTTTATATCTAAAATGTATTTTTTTTTCGCGAGACCAGTTTAGCTGTTAATATAGGTGAACTCACTAAAAGGACAGAAGGGATTTTAAATATACCATGTAGGAAGGTTGAAAATACCATTTTTTTTTAAAGTTTTCATTATAGACAGAGAACTGGCAGGAAAAATCTCACATGATTTTATAACATATAAAGTACATGGGAAAACCTACATATAAAGTACAAAGATGTACATGGGGAAACCTGTTAAATAAATAAATAAATAAATAAGTTACTTTAGTTATGTTTTGACGTGTTTCTATTCTAGACTACGATTATGGCAGTCTGGCAACTGAGCGCCGGGAAGGGGGAGGGGGGGTTGACATGTAGTTAAATTTAACAGAAAATATGTAATGCTAAAAAGTTATTTTTTTATTTGCAATTAATAATCGTATTCCCGAAACTCGTTAAAACATAACTAAAGTAACTCTAGATGTTATAAAATCATGTGAGATTTTTGCTGTCAACTCTTAGGCTATTAAGTGTGTAACGATATGTATCACAATTTACAATGTAAATCTACAATTTTATAAAAGAAACGATTTAACATTAGAAAAAAAAAGAGTTAAAAATATTCGCACCCGAAAATGAAGGTGGATCAGAGGATGGGGGTAGGTATGACGTAAGTGAGTCAGTATAACTTTCCAATTCAGTCGATCTTCTCGCGATCAATCGTCATTGCCGAGCCTCTAGGGCGTAAAGAAAAAGGGAAGACAGGAAACAGGAAACGGGAGGGGAGGGTGGAAGGGAGGGAGGGGGCGAGGGTATGAGACGTCCCGTCTGAACTCCCGCGGGAGACATTACACGGGCATTTGTCTGTCGGCAGACACCTCCGAATGAGCGACCCTCAACAAACGACTGGATCGTGACTCGTGTCATAGCGAAGCGACCTTGGTCGTTTCAGACCACCCCAGGGCGCGGAGGGGGGGGGGGATATGAAATATATACGTATTTATCGAGGGTAACTTGACTACACAATTTTCAACATCAAAGTTGTGATACTTTGTTTGCACTTTGCACATCGCCACGGATAATCAGTGTAAGTCCTTGAAACTGCTTATATGCCGGGGTGACGGGGGGGTGACGATCGGGGGGTCATGTTGGCGAGGGCCAACAGACATGTGGCCGAACCGTGTGCCGCGAACAATGCCTACCGCCTCCGGCCCCGCGCAGATATGCTGACCTCTGCATCGGCATTTAGCGGAACGTGTTCGTACACGCGCGCGAACTATGGACTCTATGAAGGTGAGAGAGATGCCCTCACATCAGCATTTACTCTGTAGGGAGGACAGGATGTACATGGGATTGTTGCTGCATATTTCGGCCAAAGTAAGCCTGGGTGTCCCCTCAGATTGAGATGGATACGGGAATGTGACAGACGGAGAGAAAACAATACTTTACTTTAGAGGTAAATAAAATTATAATACACACAAACATTAAAATAGAGGATAAAGTATTACTAAATAATGTTATCTGGACCTAAATTTATTCTAAATTCATTCATTTTAAATTTTACGTATATTTTATAACATATTAAATTAAACGAAAAAATCTATATATATATAAACGTTCTTGCTATATAAGTATATTATTTGTATTGATAATGTGATAAAAATATATATTTTTGATTTCTTATAAATTTAATTTTCAACATAATTATATTTTATTTAGAGTAATTTTATCTAAGTTATTCAAAGTCATCAAAAATACATTGTTACATTTTTTTTTATCTATCAACGCTCTCTGTTTACCTTCATCTTTTATTTTAATTCTAGAATGTGACAAAATTTGATTATTAACACGATTCTATTTGATTTAAAATGAAACTTTGATTAAAAACAATTTAAAACTTTTATACATTTAAAATGTAATTTTAGGCAAACATACTATAATTTTTATAACTATGAATTTGTTAATTCATTATTTTTTTAAATAAAATAGAGTGTTGGTCTTAATTTTAATCTGTCAATACTATCTCATTTTGAATTATTATTTATTTTCTGAGTAAAATTTTTTAAAATATTTTTTTAATATTAAATATGTTAAAACTAATAAAAAAATATAACCACCTACAATGGTGTTTAAGAAACGTTGCAGTAACATTTTTTTTCAAGTTAATGGCAATCAATTACAGAAAACCCAGGAATTTTGTACAAAAAAATAGTAGATTTTTGAATAATAATATTTTTTATTGACAAAATCAAATAAATCATTTGCATTTAACACAGAATAAAATAAGTTAAAATTATTACTAAATGTGGTCTATAAAAGGGACCGTAATTAAAATTAATATTTCCCTGTGAAAATTCGATTCGGGACGCTCGAAACCTATAATTTCCCTCCAAAAAGGGACATTCATATTATTGCAACCTTAAATCATCCTCAAGGGCGCTAAGGGTGTTGTGAAGGGGAAAGGAAGCTTCGTTAGACGCCGCGGATTTCCAAAGTATTCTTCAATCATGCGTCGTCATAATGTCTCCGAAGAAGAGCATACTTTTTATTGGTTATATTTTAAGAAATTGGTCATTAAGAGTGGTAGGTAATAATTGGTGGGTAAATAAGAGTGAGTTATGTGTGAATAAAAATTAAGAAGCAATTGACCGCTGGGTTAATAGTCAAACGTCCTAACCACTGGACTACTGCGATCTGGATCGACTTGTTTGTCGCAATAAATTTGCCATTTTATATTATAAGATATATAATATGATTTTTTACATTTTTAATATTCGAAATTATTCAAGCGTACCTTTAGTAATATTTATTATTTAATAATAATAACTTTATTATAATAATTTAACTAAGGTGACAAACGACACGCTTTGAATATGCTGAAATTTAAAACATAATTTCAAAGCATTCATATTTTCGAATTGATTAAATATAAGTAACTTAATTACTTTTGATCCATAGTCAATTAAGTCACTTTGCGTCTAGTGTAAGTTAGCAATAAATTAAAAAAAAAGTTTTCTGTAGAAAAACTCAACGTTTGAATTTTAAATTACGTACATTCAGAATTTTCCAACTTTTGGGTAATCGGGTTTCTATTATTTTTGGTAGTATTATTTATTTATTTTATTGTTTTTATATTGGTTGTATTATTGTTTACTAAAATATAAGATTTTTTGGTATTATTTCTTAGTTTTTCTTTGTATTTTAGTATATTTTTTTTTGCGACGATTTCAGTTAATAAAGCACGTCAAGCTATTAGGCATATCGGTGGGCGGCTACACATTATAAGCAGTCACCGAATAGAAGTGTAACTTAGTAAATACGCCAACGTGCTCGGAACCCTATTACAATAAAAGGTGTTCAATATTATCTGCTGGCGCTTTTTATTCCCCACACACCCGCTGCGAGTCCTATGATTGATGTAGCGCCAAAATGATTTCGGCTGATAAGGGACGCATCAATTTATTCAAATTATTCGAGCTCCGATAACGCATCTTGCCTATACTGCCTTCCTGAAAATATGTTTTCAGATTGTACCCACCCAAGCCTACTTCATTATAACTCAACAGAAAACAAGATTTTTTTCTAAAATTTTAAAATGTATCGGATTTTTGATGCTTTACTTTTAACGATTGCATTAAAAATTTAATCAAAATTAAATAATTTACTACTAGTACTTGCCAATAAATTTTACATAAAGTGTTTTTTTTTAAACTAATCCATTACACAATATAATATGGAATATTACGCTCAGTCATTTTTTTTATGCTAAATAAAGTTACAACAAAGCAACATTACAAAGAACAATTTTAATAAAAGTACTTGTAAGACTAAAATAGAAAATATTTCCATTATTAAAATAAAAAAACGTTCAGCAAGTCGAGTACGAGTCATGTTTGTTACAATAAACTTTTTTCCTGATATGGTACCTAATGGTACTTAAAAAGTTACCTTATTGAAATGAAGTTTTAGAAATGATATTAAATTAATTACATTCGTTACAGATATCGTAGGGTTATCGTAAAAGATATTTTTGAAGTTATAGTTCTTTGGGCCCGCTGTACTCATTGGGATGGGATGTTGGTCGAGAAACCGCGTCACGCGTTAGAAGTAATTTTTACGTTTGTCGAGTTGTAGAGTCCAATTGCTTTTTTACGAAATGTGTTTGTCGCGTTGTAGAGTCCCTTCCGAAATTTGAAGCTAGTTGTCTGTGTTTTTTTTCACAAATTATACGAAAGTATACGAATATATGAACTTAATAATGATAATGTATAGGTGTATAGTATAATAATGAAGTGACTTATAATACTATATGGAATATTGAATAACAGAGAAAAATGTCTTATATATCATTTATATATCCTATCTGCCTGTGTGTGTGAGTGGGTGTGTGCAAGTGGCTAAAGAAGTATAACTTCCACCCTCTGGTCCGAGGTAGACCCAATTTTTTTTTATCAACGCGGTTCTCAAACGACTTAGTGCTAAATTCATTTACATACATTTTTAATTTACTCAGTACTAACATGATGTTTACGAAAAGTAAAAAAAATCAAATTAAAACCGTTTAAATCAAATATTTCCCTCTGGTCTAGAATGTGTTAAAAATTAATAAATTAAATGTATTCATCAATTCCAAGGTCTATTTTGTATCGGTCTTTGGCAAACAATAAATACGAATGATCGCGTCGTGACAAATGTGAGAGAAAAATGATGGAGGAATGGATGAAGATGAACTGGAACGAGGCTCCGGGGACGAATTAGGCGCGGCAAATCGTGACAATGCTTATGAAAAATTCGACCATCGCTCATCCTTTGTGCCGAGCGATTTGGGGTTGCTGGATCTATTGCGGAAGGACGAAAATTCCATAATAGAGTCCGTCACGACGACAATTTATTTTTATTCTTCATGGGGTTATTATGTTTATCGCCTATAAATGGCAATAAACATTCTGAAAGACGACGACTTGTTTGGCGAAAAAACGCTATTCTAGCTTATTTTAAATATCTGGCAAATGTATTCCGACATTCAAATGTTTTCCAAGCATGGAGTTGGTGCACCCCTAGGGCCAAAGGGTTGGTGCTATCAAAAAAGTTTACTTTGATAAGTTTTAGGTTATGAAATAATATAAAATTTAAATGAATTCGATATCGTATATACTAAGAAAGTTATAGCAAAACTTCATTTTTTTTGAAAAACACCCCAATTTTCGCTTTCTGGTCTCCTTTGCGAGTTTGTGCCTTTAAATGTTATGTATCAATTTAAAAGTGATTAGTGTAAAATTACGGCAGTTATCGTGTTTACAAGAATGTGATATAGATAGATATATGATATATAAACTTCTAAACTGAGGGTGGTTTTGAGTTCTAGGTGATGTGAAATGTGAAGATATGTCGAAATGTTCAGAAAGTCATGACATAGTACCCATTGCAATAGGTAGCTTTTTTAATGAAATCAACTTAAAACTAAGATAAACATTTATTCACATTTTTCAGTTCTTGATTATATCTACACTTTTTTTTAACTAATAGACTTGCATAAGTGCTGTTGCAAAAAATAATGCTATATTTTGAAAACCTAGCGCTGCATTTATTTTTTGGTTAATGGGATGTTTTTCTATAAATTTCCACTTTATTTATAACTTTAGGCGCCCTAACTCAACTTTCGACGCAAGGCAGGTCACGACCAGGTCCGGGACCCGCTACATCCATAATTTGCATTCAAATTATGAGTTATACTGTTTATACGCACGACGAAATTGTTTTATGGCTTTGAGCAGAAATAAATTGGAGGTCTGGGAAGGACGGCTTTTATATTGTAGTGCCTCCAGCCTTTATACATCCAAGACGATTTAAGTAATTGGGTAACGAAATTGAAATATATTTATGAAATAATTACCTAATCTATGTTAGAAAACCATTCAATGTTAGAAATTATATAGGTAATATAAATTAAGTAATACAGAAATAAGTCGTACATTAAGCTGTGAAAAAAATATTTTAGCAAAGCGTTTGGTTGTTTAGAAATTTGTACACGCAGCTAGAAATTTGCTAATCAAACATAAGTGTAAGCAATTCGTATAGTTGTACGAACAGATTGATTACTGTTAAATATTTTTTGGTTAGATTTACCATATTTATTGCTATGGCAGTCAGAGATGTACTTAAAACATGTTTTAGCAAAAATGTTTGCTATGATCACAAAACAATATGTCGTGGGTGAACAACTGACGACATAAAATGACGTTACCGGAAAATTCACTATAATATTTTGTTGGTTTTAGTTGTTAACATTTATTTTGCTGTGATTCCATCAAAATGGCGGTTAAGAAAATTATGGTACTTGCAGCTAAGTAAGTTTAACAATAATCGATGTGTAATTCCAACAAAAAATATTGCTGTCACTATAACAAACCATACTTTATGGTTGCCAATACCATATTTTTGCTGTTTATTACCATATTTTATTTTAAGTGTACGACAAGTAACATTGACATTATCACCAAATAAACATGAAATTTTGTTTGTACTTAAAAAAACATCTAAATGATTAGCGAAGATAAATATATTTTAAAAGTTTTTATCGTGACACGGTTTATTTTTTTACAGTTGAAAATTATACATAAATTAAACATAATTATACTACTACACTTAAACGCACTTCAACGCTAACAAAAATAAATAAATCAAGCGTAAAATAAAATGTATGCACTCGCAGTGGGCGTTAACGCGATAATCATATAACTGAGGTTAGACGCGATTTCAAAATAGCCTAACGGCTACAAAATAACTACGCGATTTGTAGCTGATTTCCGTGTCACTGAACAAGCCTTCGCTTCGCTTCGAAGTCACTTCCGACATCGTTGAACGCAACTCTGAAGAACGAATGCGGCTGTGAATGAACGCGATTTAGTCACCGCTATGAGCCAGCTTCAGTAACGCGGTTATTCGCTGCGCTAGATTAATAGGGTTATTTAAACAGAGTCGCCTTATACCGCGCACGTCTAGTGCATTAGGTTGCATTAGGAACGGGCTAAAATATACAAGATTGTCAGCAGGCGGATGCACACGTGACGCCCGTGACGTACATAACAATAATTGCGCGACGTTTTCCATGAATTCGGCAATAATTTTCCAGGGACGTGCGCCGTGTAGCGCCCGCTTTACGTGACCAGACGGTTTGATGTTTGCCGCTGGAGATATACCAACTGCTTTCGGAAAAAAATTACGTCAATTCGTAATAAAAAATTCGCAGTATGAAAGTTTCAGTCAAAAATAGAAATTAACTTACCTAAATTCAATGTAGATTTTAATTTTTTCATAAATATTTAATTTCATAAAATGATCTTGATATATAAATATATAGTAAAATTACATAATGTATTGCTTAAATACTGTATTCAGATGATTCCTTACGTTATAATAGGCGTTCGCCATTAGTTTACATTACTTAATATAAAATTCTGACAGTATATTGACATTGTCAGACAATGCACGCTAATTTAAATACAGGTCTGTATTTTATGAAAGCAGTTCACTCTCGCCTATCCATCAGTGCGTTTATGCAATACGGTCAAACTTTCATTAAAGTAGTAAAAAAATGATTTAAAAAAGAAACAATAATTATGAAAAACGGTGCAAATATAACGAGTATGACAATATACATATATATATTTAAATTATTCCACGATAATAGATTAATGCCAATAACACTAAATCTAAGAATATTTATTTCGTTTTTTTTAAAAGCAAGTAAAAGACAGAATTCATGTTAACGTAGTACGGCTTAAAACACTAGTGGATTTGAAATAGCTCTAAATAGCTAAAATCACTAGTAAATTAATTTAATTCACTGTAAGACATCAGGTTCTGTTTAAATAACCATTAGTCTTTAGATTTGTATATATAATTTATATTTGTTTAGATCAGCTGTAGGATAATTTAAACTAGTGGTCGCCCAGTGGTCGAAATTCAACCGTAATTCATTATTTTTTTAGGTTTGAGCGTTATTAAGGTTCTTTTAATGAGGTGAGTATACCTATATAATAATTGCATATATTTTTTTTAAATTTTGTTTTATTACGTCAGAGGCGAGCGTGTACAAATTTTTGTGTGCCTTAACACCATGCAATCAATGCCTATGAAATTTAAATTTTATGAATATTACCTGATATTAATTACTACATTGACATTGATTAACTTAATTGATTGACTATGCCAAACCTCACAATCCTCAGTGCGCGCGATATGCTTAAAAAGGGGTACAAAGTTTTCCCTCGTACAGATATGCTCTCCTTTTGCCATTTTACAATACGAAACCTTAAAAAATGTTGCCATTGCTATGTGGCCGCTTATTTTATTAAGGATATTCGCACGGATGTCACATAAAAAATGCGGTGCCAGGTTAGGGACGTGTCATGCCGCAGGAACCACTAAAACGAATGAAAATGCAGCTATCACGGCCAAAGACCACTTTCTTTTATTGTTTTGAGCGTGCCAAGAATACGCCAAGTTTTTTACGGCGCTGTCAAATTTACGTTCTGCCTAAGGAGTCGTGACGAGGCACCGCTAACAATGGGGGTTATGCGCGTGTCATGCTTATGCATAAAATACTGGAGTGAAAGTGATAGAAATAGTTAGACCAGACTTTTTATTTATGTTTCGAGAAGTCATCTTGGAAAAACATGTACATATTTATTTGATTATTAAAACAATTACATATATCATTTTATAAGGTTACAGATTCGTGTATACATATTAAAAAATATTGTATCCGTGTGCGTTTGGCACCACTGCATCCTCTGTTCGCTGCCTTCTTAACTAGACTAAATATCTGTCCCGAAGAAGGCAATTAGTTATTATTTTTTTTATTATTTTCCAATTATTAATAATCGAGTATGTCATCTCAAAAAAAAAAACAAAAATATGAACTATACGATGTAATAACATACTAAAAAGTAGTGATATAATAAACAGATAAATGAAGTAATTGATGGCGTATTTAACTGGTATAATCCACATATATATATATATATATATATATATATTTATATAGACTATATTCCCGTAGACTTCAGAGGGTGTTTATGTTCCCTATTAAGAGTAAGAAATTATATAACAAAATGCGAAAAAAATTCATCACCAAATTTAACATTTTTTAATGTTCTAATTCCCATTCTGGAGGAAGTGGTTCTAATTCAGCCTGCAAAACCAATATACAAACATTGCAAGCTAAATGGAAGATTGTGAAAATAATAAAATAATAAATGAATGTAAACAACATAGCGGCACACGAGAGTACTTCCAACTAGGAAAAAAATGTTTGAGAAATGATTAAAATCTATTTTATTCTCAGAATTCTACAGATTGTTAGCACGCCGTACGCGATAGACATGAAAACTCAGATTTTAGCTTTTGGTGCGTTGTTTTATTCTGCACGATTTCAATTTTTCATTTGACTGGTTATGATTCATATTCAATGAAAAGAATTAACTTACCGACTTAATATATATATAAGTGATAGTGTGACTAATGCAATGCTCTCACTGTGCACTTACTATATTTATATTTAGTTAATGTCTAAATTATTTACTAATTCACTTTCAAGTAGTGCAAAATGACTAAAAGCTATCATATTAGCACCGTTGCGCCACCTTGCGATCATTTTTAGCGAATGGACCGTAATATTTTAAATTGTCACGTTCCGCCCGTAACTCTCTGCATAAACACGCGCGCGGATCATAGCGGGAATGGCGAAAAAAGCAAAAAAAAAAAAAAAAACTGAAATAAAACACACATTTGTATGAACGTGAAATGAATTATTATATGCTTCCGGAGCTGGCTGGGTGAGGAAAATAAGCCAGCGGGGCAGGGCACTGGTAATGTTTACATCGTAGGCTAGCGTATTAAAATAAATGAGTTTATTTTATTATTGGATTTTTTTATTTTAAAAATTATTACCTAAATGAAATAACTCGCACATCGAATAAAAAAACCCTTTAGGATTTTCTTAAACTTTAGACTATTTCAATTTATGTATAATTTTATAGTAAAAACATGCTTATCAATATGTAAATAAATACATTTTATATTGCATATTCTGCAAGTGCATATCGGTAAAACGTGGCCGATAATTTCAACCAGAATCACGAAAATTATTCATTGATTTTTGTTTAGGTAATCATCACATTGCGTTCAAATATTATTATGTAAATTTTTCGATTAAATTGAATTTTTCATATCTCAATCTGTATCATAATGTAAATAACCAAGAATGTCTCGGACGTCAGGTTCGGACGTCTTACAGCTAGGCCTTACAGGCGTTATTAACGGTATCTTTTCCTCAACCTACTCGTACCAATCTCCAACTTGTGCCTGCGGCAGTTTCAACCCATTTGATGTATATTTTGAATGTCCATACATGTAGTTTATTTTTTAGGCCTGAATAGATTAAAATAAAAAAAAACATAAAATTACATTCTTTCATTTCATAATAAATTTTAACACTATTTCAGTTTTTTTTTGTAGATTTTGACGCGCGGTTATTAATGAACTAATAATTTAATAATAATATTATGTGACACTATGTATTATTTTATATGTTTCTATTTGCGGACATATATGGGTTTGTGTTAATTTTATCTGGCCACTAATAAATAATACGTTTCAAAAGCCATGCTGTCATATTTTTAAAATTCGAATTTGATATTTGAGCGCTCTACCGAAATGTCAAAGTTTTATCTATTAGTACTAAAAAAATTCTGACTTTAAAGTTATGTATCTATATTATCCGACCAGCTTTCTATGTTATCTAAACGGCTATGGTTGTTTTTCAAGAGCATCAATATACACACAAAAATTCAACGCTTTCGCATTTGTACTTTCGAGTTGAAAGATACAACGGATTGATGGTCAACAGATAGACGGTCTAAGGGCGGGGATATTAGCTTCTTATACATGAATGTATAGAAGCTAAAAATGATTATGTTCATATCTTATTTATGGCGCGAGAGAGAGATAGGAAAAAGTTCGGGTTTAAATAATTGGCATGGGTTGCATTTAGACTAAGGATGAACGAAAAAATAATATCAGTATCGACCTCAATTCATACTTACGCTAAAAATAGACATCATCGTTGGCAACTACGAAAAAAATACAAAAATAGTGTCGAGTGCATTTTTCGGCACGTCAGAGAAAAGTGGATGAGCATGTCACACTATTATTATCGCCACTGTATTTATGAACTTATGCTTTATATAACGTTATTATTGTAGCACATTTGCAGTGCATTCATATAAAGATTGTAGCTTTCAGGATATTAATACATAATGTGTTGTCAATAAAAGTGACAGATCAGATGTGGTAAATTAGGTTTAAATAAGATTTGTAAAATATGAAAGAATTATCAAAAAAATAATAAAAATATCTACCAACGCATAAATGAAAAATTCCATAATAAAATACGTTATTCAATTATAATTTTATTAATTTTCCTTTAAAACACGGCTCGCTCTAATTCATTAATTGACATTGTTTTTTCATTATCATTACCTTAAATCAGTATTACAGAAACCACATGTGAGGCTAAAATAATCTTTTCATAATTAGTTTGACAATTTATATTGAAACGTGTGGCCAAAGCGGGTGTACCGAAATTGTACGGCTTCAAGTAAATTATTTTAAATATACAGTATTTTATGAAGAACTACAAAATATAATAGATCATTTTTTGATTGAAAAAAAAAATCAGTTCAATGTCATCTATCTATTTGAATTTGTCAATTTGATCGATAAAAACTCAGGTATACAGGGACCAACTTATAAACGCAAATTTCATTAAAGGTACATTCATTTATTTGTAAACACATTTTCTTATTTGAATATAAAAAAAAGTAAATAATAAATAATATAATACAAATATAATAAACGAATAATAATAAATAATTAACAGCACAAACATTTGCAACTAAATAGATTTAAAAGAACACTTTCAAGTTAAAAAAAAACTAGTTAGGAAAATTATTTTTTATTGCATTTGCCTAGTGGCTATTTTTGTAAAAAGGTGCGAAAAGGCGTAATATGTAAAAATAGAAGTGTAGATTAAATTTACTTATCACATTCTTTAGTCATAATGACATTCCTTGTAGATTTCACGTGACACTGAATAAACGATTCGTCCTAGTAAACAGAAACGTGGACCTATAGAAATCGTAAACGTTGCGATAATTTTCAATGCAAAACATGCAATTTTGAACATACCATTTTTGCCGCATACAACACGGCGTCTAATATAAACCGAGAGCTGAAAGCTGAATTTTTATGCAAAACCTCCTGAAAGCCGACGCGGGGACCAATGCGGAGAAATAATAATTTAAAAGCGCCAACTTATGCATGGCCGGTCCTTGCTGCCGCCGCGTCGAAAGACTGTCGCAAGGTCCGCTCGGAAATTATTAATATTAGCGGAATATATTGACGAGCCGGGCGGGTCGAGCCGCCCGGCGCGAGGGCGCTGGGCGGCGCGCGGCGAGGGCGGGCGGCTCTTGTGTAAGTAACCGCAGCATGGCGACGTGCCATGTTTGAATATTTCATTTTATTGCTGCTTAGCGTTCAACGTTAGGTGCTTATGTGATATTATATGTAGTATAGAGTACCTATTCTATGTGACATGCTCTTGGCGCGGCGGAACGTTCTCGAGACCAGTAATAACGCGTTATTGCCGTTCCGGGTGATTTTATCTCTTCTCCGAAGGCATAAATGAGAATCGAATAAACTTGCACGCTTCTGGGAATTTCAGATAACAAATAATAGCTCTATTTTATTAGTTCAAATAATTAATACAGTAATGTGAAAGCAAACACGATTTCATTTTATTATCAGTAGATTATTACAGCGTTATCAAAAATAATTGAAAAGTAATAATAACACTACTTTTGCATTAAAACGATGAAATTATTTACACTTCTTACTAGCTTTTAGGGTACAGTTACATTAAAAGGATGAAAGTTTGAGATTGAGTTAGTCTAGTCGTTAAGGCGTTTGGCTATTAAACTAAAGGTCGCGGGTTCGAATAATCATATAATATGCATAGTTATAGTGTATATATTATTATATTTTATAATATTTCTATTTAGTATAATCTGTGTTTTATCTTATATATGCATATGGTGTTCTTTTTTATTTAAATATTGATAAGGTTTTTCTTACTTAAGTGTCTAAAATTTATGTAAACATGTCATATATTCAATATTTTGTTGGAGTACCGTATAAAATAAAAAAAAAATAAAACTGTCAATCGACTGCTCTGATCTTCTGGGGCTCATAGATTCCCGGGTTCCATCTAGATCCACTCGCCAGTCTGAGACATTCTATCTGACACAGTTGAGAACGAATTATGCACAGAATTCATACATACGTCGAGCATGTAAGCTTTTTTAAAATAATGTTTAACATTAGCAACCCTTACGGTAAGGAATGACCAAAATATTTCACCACTTTCATCCGGTGAAATCTACCTTAGCCTCCGGCACCGAAAGGATTTTTTTTGTATCAGCTGTTGTTTCCTAAAATAAATAAGATTGACTTTATAATTGAACATGCAAAATTTGCCGACTTACCGTAGTTGGCTGGAATGACATCAGGCTCTCTGTCGTCGACACTGACAGCATCAGCCTGTACCCTTTCTCCTGGGACGACAGCCTTGATTCCGCCCACGGCCACCGTCCCTCCGGCGGAACCGTGGCTCGGCGGCCAGAGCTTCTCCTCGCTGTGGGGCGGCGCCCTGCCACCCGAGCGGGAGGCGCGACGGGCCCGCACTCCAAGTGCCACCAGCACCAGGCAGAGGGTCAGAGAGACGCCTGCCACCACGCCGACCAGAGGCGATAGTGGCAGCTCACTGTCTGATGCTGCAACAAACAGTAAAAACAGAATCAGAATCACGAAATGCTGGATGTGTTTTTTTTTTGCAGGTCTTAATTTCAACATTCCTGCAATATTTCAATTCGCCTGACTTATGAGAAACCAGCTGAGCAAAATAGATGCATGTATCGGCCATGTAAATATCAATGAGATTACACCGATGCCATTTTGAAAGTAATTGAATTGTTTCCCACAAACGAATTTTTTCGAAACGCAAATTACGTCAATCGAGTTTAAGGAAGACGATATTTTTAGAAATGTATAACCATAAAAGGAGTTTTTTTATAACGCTTTAAATCGTCGCCTTTATAAGTAAGTGCACCGTAAGTAGCAACACACACACACACACACATACGTAGCATCGACGCCTATAAAACCCACGGACGTAAGACAAGATGGCAGATATATATAAAAAGTCCCCCCCCCCCCCACTAAACCACTAACTCCACTAAACTCACCTGCAACGCTTCGGTGTCTCGCGATATATTACATTTTATATTTAATTAATTTAATTCAAGATTGTACTTACATTGAACTTTCTTTTTCAAAATTATTTACTAAGAATTACAAATGTTTATTAAAACATTTATCAATAATAAATAGTTTACTCAAGTCTACATTATTTGCACGGGCAATGATAAACTTTAAAAATGCAACTAATTAAATAATTCAATGAATATCCATCCATTCCATCAATTTTTTAATTAAGTGGCTGCAAGCCGCACTAATTTACATAGATTAAAGAAAAATTCAAAGGTAAATAAAACCGCAAATACATCATATCAAATAACTAATAGAGCGCGATGTGGTTCTGGTGGGTAGAAGAGAGAGCTACGCTGTTTTTAAAAAGTTCGTGATGTCATGGATCGGGAAATGGGAGTAGTAACTTCCATTTTCCCCTCTCCCTGGAGGTCCCTGGGCACCCGTTCCTCTGAGTACAGAGGAACGGGTGCCCCTCCAGGCACCTACGGAGTTTAGTGGGCGAGTGAGGTGTAAGTGATGCACACATCATTCAGTATTTTTTGTGCTAGTCCTTCCCTTCCCCTTCTGAGGGTATTTTGATACTTCTCCGGGGCACGCTTTTTTTGCTTCACTATTAGAGTAGCCACGTTCTGGTCTTCAAATATAGGGTTTGTCCGTCAATCTGTCTTTTAGATAAAATATAATTTATTGAGTATAAACTAGGAATGCTTCATTACTGTTATTAGTTATAAGATTTGTGTTTTGTTTTGTTTCAAATAATGAATAAACGATGGCCTACCTTTGTTTCGGGTAGATATAGCGATACTAATCGTTATAACTACTCACAACAGTGGCTGGTTTAAATGTATAGCATCTTTTTCGAAACGCGGTCGCAAAACAATTTAAAATATTTTATGTGATTTTATCCAGTGACTAACTCCAGTACCCAAAATTTATCAGCAGTTTCTTAACATTGTAAGAGAACATTTTATTAGATGTATGTATTTATGTTTTTAACGCGCGTTTGTAAAATTGTATCAGCTATACGAGTACATAAAACACACGCTACGCACATAAATACGCTACGTATAAATAAAATATATAATGCAATTCATCACTGATTTTATATAACTGAAGCAATAAATATACGGTCTTCTAACATTGTCTAGCGTTAAAGACAGGGCTCACATTAAAGCATTGCTAATCACCCAGTTTTTGAAGATCTAAAAAAAAAGTTATAGGTAAGGAAGTTTATCGGTACTTCAGAACTGTAAACGGTACCTTATTGCCTATGTTTAACCTGGTTAAAACAGTGTAGGTATTCTATTAATCGAATAGAATAAAATTCGGTCGCATTGCCTCAATAGATAATAGTGAGGACATCTGGAGCAGTTTGACTGAGTGCGTGCGAGCGAAATAACACAACAGCCGATGACGTCACACATGGCTGTCTGCTAATCTCGTCCGATGACAGACGAGTCGTTACCGGATCCCTCATAAAAATATTTACGCAGCAAGCCGCGTCATCGGGCACCCAGCTGACGGACCATTCTCTTGAACTGATCCAGAAGTCCCCACTATTACCTACTCCCTTACATTCTAATCTTTCAGAATAGGTGCTAGTAGGCTGTTAGAAAGCGCGTGAAAGCTGCCACTGTAAGTGGGGCCTACTTCAATAATTAACCGACGCACCTTTTCGCACTACCAGACGGTTAGAGTGCGAAAACGTCTGACGCTCCGTCGTCAGTTTGATATTTGAAACTGGGCCTCGATAGATTCGCTTGAATGAATTGGTCGAACGATGCGGGCATAATAAAACGGCCTTAAACTCTGTTTAAACCTGACGCGCGATATCGGCCACCGACGGGCGGATAAATTCACAGACGGATGTTGCCATTAGCGGAAATTTGTGGCGCCAACACGTCCGCTCGGAAAGATTTCTCATTGAGGATTTAATTCGAATTGGTTGGCAATCACGCGTGAATGTTTTAGGGCTGTTGGCCGATACCGATGGCATTAGCTTATGGTTAATTATTTAGAGTTAATTATTTAATTTAATTATGGTGGAGTAAACTTACCCACTGTGTCGTTTTATTTAAATTTATAACGGATATTTACACTACACTTTTACACTTTTATTTACTTTTTACGGATTTTTTATTTTTATGTGTACCATCTCAATGGCAAAAGGCATTTAATCTTTAGAAAGGTCTTTTAGTCATAAATAATAAATCAGTCCTAAATGCTTATCACTGGAGGGGAGGTAAAGTACTAATCGCAATAAATTGAGAATTAAATTTAAAGTCAAAGGAACCGTACTTCTTAAATAATATTATTAAAATCTATTTAAAATTATTATGAAGCAGTTAAATATTAAGAAACCTATTTAAAAAATAAATCTGTAGAACCTTCTATAAGCTTCTGAAACTGTCGACAAAGGAAATTCCGGAACTTTCTATATCCTTCCACCACATTCTTATTTATATTGGTATTTTTATTCTGTGGCCCTTTATATTGACCTTTTAATTTACTAAATATGATTAAAGTAGTCAGTTATAATGCATTTATGTGTAGGTAAAAAAACAGCAAGTGACGTTTAGCTAAATAAATTTATTCTCTAAACGAGTTCAATAAAACATTTTTTTATATATTATAACTTAAAAAATAATCACTTTTCATGTGTTGTCACTTTCTGTAGTTAATGGCTTTTGAATCACAACGACGCGGAGCTAGAAACATAAACGAATCCATAGCTTCTATATCTAATTTGTGAGCATTGTTGTAAAAATATTAAAAAACAGTTTGTTTGTTCAAGTTATTTGTGGTTCTTTAATTTTATTTTGTAATACAATTATAGATACAGCTTTACATGAAACACGCATCCTTATACAAGCAACATGTTAACGAAAGATTTTCTATATTATGCGTTATTTTTAATTTTTAGTAAGTTAAATCGATAAGAAAATTGGGTTTCAAGCTCATTTTCAAGACTTTTAAAATAAAAATAAATAAATTACCTACATACAATCACAATACGAATTTAGGTTAAGCGATATCTATATAGATTAGGTCAAATACTTATAAACCTACCTTTATAAATGCCCATAGATCGTGTCCTAAAACCATTCCCAATAAAAAAGTCAGCAAGTCCACTTTCAACAAAACTGATAAATTGTAACGTCTGTAGGTTAGGTTAGGTTTGGATAGAACTTGGCCTAACTGTCCGATAAATTGTAACCTGTGAAGCCACATTTGTTTTCAGCGTTTTAAAAGAATATGAGGCATGATGAACGGTCCTCTACGCATGAGTATAACAAATCGGTTGTGTCCGTAGGGTTTCTCCAATTTGTTGGACACGATAAATCGTCGTCGTTGGGCCGACAGATTGTGTCGTCTGTAAGGGCGGGGGCATGAACCAAACAAAGGGAGACTAGTCACATCGCGAGCCCGCAAAAGGCGGGCAATGTTTTACGGAGCCCAGGTGTTCCGCACCTCTGACGACAGCACTTAATTTCGACGCGTTTTACGGAGCAATCGTGGGGTACGCGATACACTTCACCAAAAGTACGAAAGAATGTTTAACCATACGAATTTTCATTACTATGTGTTAACACTACCATTCACTTTTTTCTATACAATATATATATATATATATATATATACAATATAAGTATACAATCAACTTCTGATATCGTAAGCATTAAAATTTTAATTAATTTCATATACGTATTATCATGTAATGTTTATTATTTATCATACTTATTTTAATATTATTATATTTTAAAATATAATAATCAATTAGGAATACTATACTTACTGTAACGTTTTATGTAAAAGTATGTTTTACTGTCTCATTCCGTGTACACCCCGTCTCTCACGCACTCCTTACCTGTTTCATTTGCCTAAATGTAATTCAAGTTACGCGCGGAATGCCGCGCTTTAGAATTCAGGATATTTATAATAAAAAGTTCTAAAGTATTGATTTATTCCATCTTAGCCGTAACCAATTTATTAAGGCCAATTTGTCTGTGATATTGTTTAGAACTAAATGCCATCTTTTCTTTCTGAAATCATTAAATTCCTGTATTACTTTGCGATGCGCCCTCGCCTATCATTCTAACATTTCACTACACTCATGTCACGACCTTTTAAACGTGTAGCAATTACACGATAATAATCTGTTAATCTTTGAATTGTACTTGTTGTATTACGATGTATAATATTAGCTGTAAACTTGTTCAATTTTGCTGCTTATAATTTTAAAAATAAATAAATAAAATAATTTATATTCAACTCCCATCTCTCTACCATGAGCAGGTAATTAAAATAGGAAGTACCTCAGGTAATAGATGTGATAACTACACCAGTCTTCGTTTAGCTGTTGAAGGAGAGGTTTAAATAATACATTTTTTTTAAACATCCATTTCTCCAACTTGTAATTAGGGATCGCGTAGATATTACATATTATCTTAATATTGGACAGCTAAATCTTGCGGCTAAGTATATTAAACGATACTTAATAAATCTAATAAATAAATCTGAATGTAGGTAAAACGTAATCGCGAAAAAATGGGAAAAGATGTAATACCGGTAATATTACATTTTCTAATGCCGAAAGAGTCTGAAAGAAATTATTTTTAAAATCCAATTTGTGGTTGGAAACTTTTGAATTTTAACGCGAAATCAAAATGCGAGCAGATAGGTAACTTCAGTAGGATTTATATTTTGCAAAATACTTATGATTACAGAGCACCGTAGTTTTAATTCTATTGATATTTTCCTAAATGTGCTGATGGTCTAAATGTGATGTATTTCCGTACATGTTCTAAATTCAGATGATTTAAATAAATAATTTGCTAGATGTTTAAATATCTTTTAGCCTTTCCTTTTTACAACCCCTCACTCTTCGTACTGATTTGGCATTATACGTTTGGGTGAAAGTCGGAAGATTCAGTTAATGTAAAAATAAAGAATAATGTTAATGTTTATAATAAAGAAGTTCGACAATATATTTAGGAGGCCTAGAGATTGAATGCCAGACGTTTTGGCGCGAGATCTTCGTTATTGGCGATTTAGCACTGAATCGCCTTTGTCACCCGAAGATACAATACCAAAATGAAGTAATGGATTATGAAATGAATATGGAAAGGGGAAAAAGGAGATTCGTAAAGATATTTTGAAAAATAGATATATTTGTATAGAGGTTGTCCTGATACCATTTACAAACAGTTAAAGAAGTGTTTATGTTCCCCTATTTACAAGTAAGAAATTATATTAGAAAAATGTAAAACAAAGTTCATCCACAAATTTATTATCCTTATTAAAACACTGGTGTAAATTGCCATAAACGCGCTGACGATATTCGTAGCCTTGACCGCGATCGGTCGTCGCGAGCGCATCAGCCGGCGTTATTATTATAGCAAACGTTGGATATTATTACTTAAAGTTTACATTTTTTTCTCAGAAACCATGATTAAGTTTTATTTGTCATCTTTACAAATCGCATTTGAAATTGCAGGGTCAATTAGGTGGATTTCTTGTATCGGGACTAGTACCGGGACATCTCTATAATTATGGGATATACCAAAATAAATATTTTTTTTTTTTTATAATAGTAGCTGAATATTGTGTCAGATTATTGACAGACTGATTATTAATCAGGTATTTATTGTTGTTAGATAGTGGAGAAAAAGTGGGAAAAGAAAAAACTTTAGGTGAGTACTTAAGTCTTCTAAAGGGGCCGCGAATGGCCACATAGTGGTACCTTGCCTAAATTCATATTATTTTTATTTTTTTTCCATTGTTCTACGTGTCACTGCCATTTTTAATGTATCGCAAAACAAGTAATAAATATTTCTATTATTATTAAAGCAGTCAGAAATATTAACAACTACATTAATTTGAAACTTTTCTGTGTTCGATGTGATTATAATATGAACATAAGAATCCGCCGTTACGACAGCAAAGGCATCTGTCTCTCTTTCGCGAATGCGAAAGCTATTTTTTTCTTTTTCTTTACGACGCGACGAACGTAAACCTAATTTAAAATCATAATAATCATTTCACCCTTGTGCCTTTTTCTCATACACATAATTCCTTCTCTTTCCTAAATCCATCTGTGATCTTTGAAATAAAAGTATACAAAATAAAACTGATTATTAGACGATTGTACAAAATTGTGTCAATGTTTGAAATAAGCCTGGCCGTTTAAACGATTAACCGTTTAAATAACTCCGTTAGTTTATGTAACGTGTTTAACTGTAGTTTGTATTTTGAACGAAGCAATTAAATTAAACGCCGGTCCGCAGGTGTTCGGGTCGAATTCGTCGAACGGCGATCGGTTTTACTCGTATCACCTCGTTAAACGTTTTACCTCGTTTCATCAAACGGGGGCGTTCATTTTTTTTTAGACGGTTTAATTTTACAACCGGCCGGCCATGCGTTTAACTCCTTTGACTTGTGAGGAAGTTTTTTTTTAAATCGTGTGTTTTAGCCGTTCGCGGAAAGCGCGGGGGCTTCCGACTGTCAAATATCGTTTAAATAAACGTCTTTAGCTTGTGTGTATTTTTAACTTTACGATAATACGAACCCTTTAATAGACCGTATGTTATTGTGTGTAAAGAGAAGATAGTGCTTTCTTTCAGTTCTAGTAGAGGGAATGTTTGTACGGCATCAATCGCCTTTCTAATGGTAGCAATCGTTTTTCTAATGCTTTTTATTACGGCAGCAATTGCTATTATCGTTGCTAACATGTTTGTAAATCTAAAAGGCTACGATTAGAAAATCGGTTGATGCCGTACGAACTTAATCCCTCTTCTAGTTCTTTTTTTCAGACTAAAAAATGTTTGAACTTTCGACGACCTAAAAGTTTTAATAATCAAAAAAAGTTGTATGAAGAGCATTTGAGATGACATTCAGGTTTTATATTATTTGATTTAAAGTTCCTACAAATGATAGGTATTTCCAACTTTACTAGCCTACTAAATTTTAAAAGTATTGCATATTTATAGGTATTTGAAATAGGCTGATTAGTATCATGGGGTATCATCTGTATCTTTCAGGGGCATACGTTATGATTAGTATTCTTATTCTTAATACTTTTATGGTTTGCAGATTTACGGCACGGGCGTGGAGTAATGTTGCCAGGTCCCAGGTTACTTAATCTGCAGGTTGCCAAGCATTCGGCGGTTAGACTACAAATGCCTACGGCACCTGAAATAGGGATACACAATACTTTGAGAATCGTAGAGGTTCGAACTAAACACTTAGCGCCAGTGGCGTGAACACCGGTGAGTGATTTA
The DNA here is from genome assembly GCA_020383195.1 of Neomicropteryx cornuta. Taxonomy (NCBI): domain Eukaryota; kingdom Metazoa; phylum Arthropoda; class Insecta; order Lepidoptera; family Micropterigidae; genus Neomicropteryx; species Neomicropteryx cornuta. Next base: position 22,700,620 of record JAHKQU010000012.1, read on the forward strand.
TCGCTTAGTAAAGACGCCTTGTGTCTGCGGTAAACAAAAGTTTCTTTTTATTTTATTTCCGAAAAATGTAATTTTACTTATTTGATTACAACTTGCTAATGGCAACGGAAAAAAAACATTATTATTCCTTTTCCTCATATTAATTTATTTAATTAAGGAAAAAACCACCGGTAAAAGAGGTGAAAAGAAATCCTAAAGAAACATAATCTAGCATCCTCACAGTTCTCATTGTCTTACATCCTTACAGGTTTTTCACGCATATAGTGATTTATTTTATATAATGCTAATGCCAATGAAAAATTAAGTAAATTTTCTAACGATAAGATCACAAGTGATTGATTCAATTGATTCAAGTTAGGTTATGGTGTTGTAAATAATATTATAAAACATTATAATAACCACAATAAATTTATGTATATCTTTTTTACCTTTTAACTATACCATTTTTTTCCATTATATTAACATTTGCAAGAATTACCTAATTAAATAAATATTACGTTATATTAGTGATGAGCTACTAAAAGTTTGACTACTTTTTGTAATTTAGGTTTGTTATCACAAATCGCAGTATGTATTCCTATGAAATCAAATAATATTACTACATCTGTTAAGCAAACCCTTATTTTTAGATAATTTAACAAAAAATCGATACCTCGGACTTGATTATCAGCATCCCCTTCCGAGATCGGTACAGGAATAACAGAAACGCCCAATTATTTCAGGTCACCCGGCGTAATACTAACCATGCACAAAACGCAACTATGTGTAGGTCCTCAGCGCATATAATGAAAAATTCAGCGCAATCGAACCATTTCAAGAGAATAAAAAAAATCTGCATGATAAATCATAAATAAGAATTATAATGTATGTAAAAGTTATAAAATTTATAAATAAAAATTATATTATAATATTTATAATATTGTTATTGTAAGGGTTGTGTTGAAAGTCAGTGCTTTGCTTGTTCAACGAGCGGTGAAGCTGATCGTAACTCATCGATGCACAAAAAATGTAATCCCACAAAATTGTTTTATAATAAATGAACTTGATATACCTATTCTGTATTCGTAATATGTACGTATACTATAATCATAATAATATTATTTATCACACACACATAAACATTTCTTTGCTTGATACAAATAGAAGCGTGGTACCTTTTTTAACTGGATTTTATTCAAAAGATTTAATTTTAGAGATTTTTTCAATAAATAAAATTAATTTTTTAACTTATATATTAATTTATTTCTCATCAATGCATGTATAAGTGTGTGTGTGGTACACACTTATACATGTACACACTTATACATGCATTACACATTGTTTTATTAATTTAATGTTTTCGACCATATTTATGTTAAGTAAGGCACATAAATGTAGCACTAGAATGTATTTTTATATATATCGCTGTTTTATACATAAATAAATAAATAATCTTCCAGGGCACAGTCTGGAGTCTACACAATGATTTCATATAGAGGCCGCACCTTTGACCTTTATTCTTTGGTTTTTTTCAGTTTTAATATCGCCTTTCTCGCCGATTGAATCCTTAAATAATGATCCTCTTCAGTCCTTAATCCTCCCTTTCTCAATCAATCCTTCCTTTTGTGAGGATTCCCTTAGATTAAGTAAATTTCAATATGAAAATGAGAAGATTTAATAAATAAATACCCAAATTATAAAAAAATGATCTAACAAATCGTAAGAATAGTATAATATAAAATATAAAACTTTCTTTTATTCATAACAAATATCTAGTTCGTTTTTGTTGTCTAGTTAATGTAGTATTAAGACAAGTTTATTTTCATTATTTTATATTTAGAATATTTTTTAGGTTTACGAAGTAACGTTTATTTTTATTTTATTTTCGTATGGTAAAACCGTTTGATTTTTTAAAAAAATACTACAAATAAATAATAATTCAATTCAAAATATTTTAGTGTTTAACTGTGGGTTAAATAAGTGTTTCACACATTTCGGATTTATACGTCACATCCGCTAGAATAAAACGAGACATCCGGTCACAGATTACAAGTATAGGATGATGATTTTAGAGGCGTGGTTTTCAAGAAGAGATAAAACGCATATAATTTGATGTTATGGCTAAGAATTTAGTCTTATTATAAAGATAAGGGTTTGCCATTATGTTTTAAAAATGATTTCGGGTAAGTGGCCGCCGCGGCTGACTCGAACAAATTCCAGCCGAGAGGCCCAATTTTCAACCACTTTTTGCAGCAAGTCGCAATAACGCGCCGAATATTCTCTTCCAAGGCGTTAATCGTGTCCGGCTTATCTGCGTAGACAAGCGACTTCACATAACCCCACAAAAAATAGTCCAGCGGTATTAAAACGCACGATCTTGGAGGCCACGCCACAGGCCCACGACGCGATTTTTACTTTATTTTAGAGTGATTTAAAACAAATTTGCACTATTTGCAAACGTTGTTCAGGAGTAAGTCTATTCATTATGAAATGGCAAACCAAACTGAGCATAAATCAAGTGACAGCTGTCAAAAACATCAACTACGAAAAAAGTAGTGCCAGATTGAAAACCACGCCTCTAAAAAAAACACCATATATAACACATGCATGTTTATTTTATAAGTGCAGTTCAAATTATAAAAAAAATATCAGCTGCAGAAAAAGTTGAGTGAGAATGGAAAAAAAATGATAAAATAGAGCACACGTTATTAATCTACGTAGTAGTAAAAGTGATGCATAATGGAGAGATAGAGAGAAAACAAAATGTGTCTATTTTTCATTTATGTGCGAATACGAGAGAGCGATTTTATGTTAGGTTTATATGTGTGTATTAATGCGAAGAATATTGACATCGATCTTGAAATTCGGTGCTTTATTTTATAGAGAGTCAGGTTTTATTCTCTGCGCGGTCAGTAAGAAATTGTTGATTTTTATTTAATTACAGCTTTATAATATGTAAATTAAAAAAAACCAATCTATTCTATGTTTTAGACCATTTATTTGCATTTCATTTACCATTTATTCTAAGGCTCTAACATATTTTATAAGAAAGCAATTCAACTAAAAAGGAACTATTAGCAGTTAAGTATTTATTAAATTTCTCAGCAAAAGAATTTAATTTGAAAAATCTACCTTTACTATGTTGAAGAAAGACATAAGGTCAAGGTATCTACAAATATTTTATGATTAAATATTCAATGGTTACCAAATGTCAGCTATAGAAAAAACGGTCTAAATGAATCGATAATTAATATTAAATATTAATTATTGGCTTCGCCTTAAAGAGGAAATGATAAATAGATGTCCTAAGTATTACTATCACGATTTTTGCTGAAGGGCTGATAGAAACATGGGCTGCTTTTAAAAATATATAGATTTAGATTAGGTTTTAAAATTATTTAGATAGGTATAGTTCGTTTTGCTTGTCTGATGCGGTTTTTATAACTAGCTTTACAAGTATTTGCAATGTCTTTGTAAGGTCTCGAAATACTGCATTTAGAAAGAAGTGTCTTTTTTGTGCCCGTGCTTAGTGCAAAACGTTTATTTTAATAGACATGATACTCGTGCTTAGAACCTACAGCATGTATTTTGTTTAGTTTATTTGTAGATACCTATGTATATAATAGTTTTAGTCATTCAAGCTCGTAATCTATTATAGAAATATATAAACGCAATTAATTTTCAATCACGCATAATTACATAGCGTACATAAGAGAAATAATATTGACGTTTCGGAGATTATCACATGTCCCGTTACGGATTTACGGACATGCGAATTCTTTCATTATTTATTTATAAATCATTAAGATTTTTTTGTGAATTTAATATTTTTTTATTATTTATTTGAAAAAACCAAATTATAATTAAACAGTCATAATAAAAATGTTCATGAAGTTAGCAATGATGCGTTACCCCAAATGCGTAATTCATTTCACTAACTGTAACCGCGAAATGAAGTTTTCAGCGGCGCATACTATAAGTGCGCTGAAAACAATACCTGAAACGTATTCAATCGGCTTCGGCGAACATTCGAGAGCTGCGGCTCGGATCGGATCGTAAAACTTTAGAGTTGCGGGGACTGGCGTGCAGCCACACAACAATGGCTAATTGTTACAACTCTCTTCGGTTTGTTGCAAAACTAATTCGGGAAAACGACGTTTAATTCCACAGAATTGCGAATGGGTTTTATGTTTTTTTTTTCACGATTTCTAGTCTACATATATAGAGAAATATCAGAGAGCTTTTGGGCGCCAGATAAAATTACAAATGAATTCTCTCAATACTGATTTTTTCAATTCTTATCAGACGAAAGTTGAACACCACTTTTTCGAAATATACCTATACAGTTTTGAGGTCACCTGATTTCATTTTGACTATTTTGAAAGTGACATTTGTATGAATATGTGTATTGTTGTGAATATGATATCGCCCTACGGCAGTTACGTAAGGCGACGTTGCCATAAGGCATAAGGCATGCCTTATGTAACGAAATTACCACAAATTATGTATACATAAATATAAAATAGCAGCTGATTTCTAAAATCAGGGGGCTAAACGATACACGATCGAACGAACGTAGAAAAACTTAAATCTCAGGCCTCGAATCCGTAAGAGATGATGTATTAATTCAATTTCAACGTTTCTAGAAGGAACTTTTATTCAAAAAATAAATACAAATACAAGCTGTAAATGTTACTAACATTAAATTTCATAGCTATTGAAGGGAGTTTAGGCAAAAAACAAACGCTAATGACGTATTTGTAAACGCGCGCAGGTGACGTCAGAGAAAAAAAATCAAAGAAAATATGTGCATTGATTATAGAGGTAAACTCACCATATTATAGAGGTATAAGAACCTGAATAATGCTTAAAATCACGGTAGAATTACGGTAGAATTTCGGTTACTGAGCGACCACTAGTCATTAAGTATATTTTATTATATGTCAGGCTAAAACAGATCTTCATGTTATTCGAGTTGAAAAACAGCCTTTATTATAACTCTTGTCTTGGGATCGTATTAGAATACAAAATTCATTAAAAGTAGGTAACAGTAGTTTGCACAGACGCGACAAAGTCATCGTCCGACTGAAATAATGATAATTCGTACATAATAATTGTCATGTTGTTATACCATATAAGGTAACGTACATGGTATATTATTATACAATTTTTTCATGTCAAAAAGTGACTTGACATTCATATAAGTACAAGATGGCTTTAATAATTGTTTTTGATTGATATTAACAAACTATTGAAAAAGGAACAATTGAAATCGCACAAAATTCACAGCTTAAAACCCATTTTGTCAATCAGCTGTCAGCGGTATGAACGTTTTATTTTAATAAATTTATTATATGTAGCATATAGTACAGATAAATTTTAGCTTTCTGCACTTCTTCTCCATATGAACTTTGACTATGTCAAATCTCACCCTTCTCCGTGCGCGCAATATGCTTAAAAAGAGGCCAAAAGGTTCCCCTTCACGTGTTAATATATAAATTGCTCCAACGAAATAAACGTCGTTATGCAATATTTAAAAAAACATGCTTTATTTTCAAGTAAAAGAAGTGTAGTGCCATCTTTAACTTTTATTTAATATACACACGCGATAAAGTTCAAGAAGTGTAGTACCGTCTTTGACTTTTATTTAATGCACACATGCCATAAAATATACGGTTTTATATTTTCTTTTATCCAATTGTGTGGTTAGCCTCTGCTATCCAATATATACAGCGGGTTCTTTATTAGGACATAATGTCCCTTATCAAGGACGCGAGTCGGAGCCAATCTGGATACAGACGGCGATTAGGATCGTTTAATGTTTTCCTAATGTGTCTCTAGTCGAGAGTTAGGCGGCCGCAATCGGCAGACGGTGTTACTGCCGGCATTAAGCGCCAAAGCAACTACACTAAAGGCGCTTATTGCACGGCAAAAGAACTCCTTAAATATAATGACAGAGAAAATACATTAGAACTGTGCCAGAGATACGAGAAAAAACTAAGACAAACGATTGAAGGTGGCTATAATATTAAGTTTACTGTCGAACGACAGGCTGAGGAAGATTAGAACATCCCTTCTTTATAAAAAAATATAAATGAATAGATTTTCAGTAACTAGTTCATATTTCTTGTATAGTATTCGGTATGTCAATAAAATAAGTAATAATGTCATCTTATACTTCTATGAATGTTTAGTCTCATTTTTATAAGAAAAAATTAAAACTGACAATGAGACCATAAATTATATAAAAAATAAATACATTTTTTTCCAACTGTTACAAACATTAAAGTTCAAGAATTAAGGAAAACAACACACGCTAATGATAATAAAATTTATTTTTTTTTTTGCAATGATTATAGAGGTGTACTCACTTCATTATAGATATATAAGAACCTTTCTAATGCTAAAACCTAAAAATATAATGAATTACGGTCGACTTTCGAACACTAGGTGACCACTAGTTTTAATTATTACGCTAGTAATACAAGCAGATGCTTTAAGCAGACCGCTCGAGAGCAGTAGACTAGGAGGCGCATACTCGCAAAGTAACCATGCGTTTAAATGTTTTAGGATTCTTTCTATTGTTTATTTTGCCTACTTTGTTCGATACATTTAAAAACTCGTAAAGCAAAAGTTGTCCAGTTTGAAGCGTAGAATAAGAGTATTGTTTGTTGGGGTGAGACTTGTGTGTGTGATTTTTTTTTGTGTGATTCACTCTTCTGCAGGATGTCGGTTTAAACCCAGCGCTGAGTTTTATAAAAATGCACTTTTAACTCTCACCTGTCCTCTTTAGTGTGAATATTGTCAAATATTAGGTAACTATCTAATTAGATGAAATAAGAAAAGGATGATATTTTAACAAAAAATATTAAAATAATGGATACTTGATTATATATAAATAAATATTAAAAAATATATATAATATAATATAAAATATTTTTTTCTACATATATATTAAATATAAAATAATAAATATGTCTGTTCTAATATTGTAGTTATAAATATACGAAAATGTAATTTATGTAAAGTAATTTCAACATGATAATTATTATTTATCTTTAATATTAAACAATTATTAGTCTTTAAACAATGAAAACAAGTGATTTTTAATTGAAGCAAAATTGTCATAAAAAATATATGTCATTAGCATATTTATTAAAAGAACGACACATTCTATTTAAAGGTTTTTAATTGTGGTTTATATTGGTGGAGGAGTTACTTCAAGTAGTCAGAGAAGGCACCTTACTGCTTGTATTTGAAACACTGTTCGAACTGTCAAGCTCGCAATTAAATTTATACTATACTTGGTGACTCGTGTGTTTGATGTCACATTGTGATACGAATGTGTTATTTGTGACATCACATGTTTTTAAGATAAGGTTATTTTTTTAATAATGTTACCTTTGTATCTAGATTGTTGATTTAGCCTTTATTTATATTATTTAGTTATTTTAGGTTTATCCGTCTTTTCTTATCTTTTTTCTTGTGATAATGAAAAAAATCGCTTAATAAATAAATACATATTATTCACCTGTAAAAACCTATGTTAACCTTTTCGAAAATTGTTCACCTGAGTTATATCGCGTTCGCTTTAGGCCTGGCACTTTAATACAGTCGAACCCTCGCCGCCATAAATTCCACCCGGTTCGGCAAGAAAGGGGGTAGAAAAAACCGCGAATTTCCAAACGCCAGCAGACTCAACCTATATAAGTCGGAAGATAAGTAGGTATGACTCGGCAGCGTTACCTAACTTGCTTTAAGTAGAACTCACTAGTATTAAATCTATATACAAATGCTAGAAAGATGTATCCGTGTTTAAAAATATTTTATATTGCCAATCGTATTTTTGGACTGGTCGTAGTTTGGTATGAGTAGATTTCTGTCAACAATAAGTGCTATTTTAAACGCTATTACACGCTTTAAAACAAATTCAGATATCAAACCGTCACACATCGCACACTCGCCGCTTCGCACTTACACACACACATTCCTTCTTAAGATCATTATCACCATCACTATCACTATACCATCATCATCTAACATTCTTTCACTCAAAAGTTATAAATGTACGTAAGCTTTAATTGGCCGTTATATGTTATTTAATACAATTTCACTGTAGGATTACTCAATTAGATTAAATGCCTAAATTAGGATACTGCTTATTAAATATTATAAAATTAGAATTACTCTAATTGAAACTAAAACCTTTTTAAATGTGTTTAAAAAATGGATTCAAAATAAACATCACATTCAACCCTAGTATGAAAGAGTCACGATTTATTCTCTCGTGCCCTAGAAATATTATTCAAAGTCAGAAGGTAATATGGGCAGACTTACGGGTGCGAGCGAGACAACGAATCTGAGGTGAGTTGGGTTTCAATCCCAGTTGCGAGACAAATTACGAGTTTGAACTGAAAAGTTATCGAAGATATATCGGACGCTTTCCGTCTCCGCAAGGTTTATCAATTGCTGTAGACCAATGCTTTTTTCTGCCTGCGATGGGCGTTTTTTACTTAAGGCAGTTTATTATTTTTAACGGATTATCAATATCGATTTTTGTTTAAGAGTTGTGCTGAAAATCAGCGCTTTTTGAAGCTTGGTTGAAATGAGATATTGTAAACTAGCTGTTCAACCCGGGCTTTGAATGATAAAAAGTTACAGTGGGTTATCCTTAAAAGATTATGCTATTGCTGACTTTTCTGTAGGACTTTTTAAGACCTGCAACTCTCCAGCTTATAAATTTGATTATATTTCTAATGGTTTAGTCAGCGTAAGCCATGTAAGCGCTATACAAGCGTCTTTTTACGACTTTATTACAAATCTTCGAGATTTGAAATATCTCCTCTTTTTTAAATTAAATTTGAATATATTCAAGACACAAACTTCCGGAAGAAATTCTCTAAATAATGGTAAAAACCGCATTAAAATAGGTAACACTTTTCCAGAAATGGATATAGAACTCTTATTATTTATTTTTTAAAAAGTTAATCTTATATTATAGGAATTGCTGCTTTGTGCCGATAAGGATTACTTCACATTTCTTAAGATTATATTTGAGGGTATTTTATATAGAACATTTATTAAATAATTCTAAGTCAGCATTAACACTTGCGTTACTTTAATTTGGTAACTTCTTATTTACTTTAGCAAATACTGTATTGAACGTTTTCTTTAAAATATTTATTTTTTTATTTATTTATTTATTTATTTTCTTATGGGAAAACACACAGTATAACAATAATATTAACAATTAAGAATTAAGCAGATAAAAAAACCGATTATGGGTTTCCTACATATTCACAAACATACTATTATACAGTAGGTATGAAAACTTTTAACTAAATTGATGCAAATTAAATTATTAAAATACAAACACGCAGGTATACATTCGTATGAGGAGCATGTGTATTATCAAGGATAAAAACCATAATAAATGTTAATATATAGCACATTTTATTATATTTAGTAATTGCATGAAAATGCTTAATTAAAAGAAAAAAAAAGTACACATTTAAAAGTACGAAGTAAATTCTAACACGGCATAATTTTCTCGACATAAAAAGTTAAATCTTTACAAATGCAAACTTTGCTCGTAGAACTAGCAAGTGCATCTCTCCAGAGAATCTATCGGATTGCTACATGGATCGGCGCCGCCCGCCCTCCGGCAAGACCTACTCCCCGCCCTAAGGGCTAAGCGTCTGGCTTGTTAAAACTACCGCAAGTGATTGTGTAACTTGTAATCCCGCATGCGATCGGGACGGATAATGCTGAGTCGTTTACCTACGTAGATAACTTAACTTCGAGGTTGGCTCGTAAGCTTTAGCTTAAGCGTTACGGCCGACGCGAAATAATGTCTCGCGCGGGCTCTCCGCTGGCACGTCGCTACTTAAGAAATGTTTCCGACCCGCCGAAACTTCTCGTGCCGACTATGCTGATGTCTGAACGCGAAATACAAGATCATCTTACCAAACGAACAAGAAATAACTCTCCGAGGGAAAATTCACAATGAAATATAACAGGGTAGTTACACTAAATGTTTCGTACAGGTTTCGCCTAGTATCAAAAGGGTATGCCCGACAGCGCATTACCATTTACACAAAATTATGAAGGCTGAATTTGGGTATTTCTGAGAATCTTAGTGGGTATGCGTAAAGGTATGTACGTATATGAAATAATCATCAATAAGCATGTATTTTTTTCTCTGCAATATTTTTACCTTTCAGATTAAAATCTGATTACCATACTTTCCAAACTTTGTACTTTCAAATCATAATATAGGAATTAAAAAAAAATTTTTTCTTGTTTTAGACCCTTCATTTGCATTCAATTATTATTTTTACTAAGGCTCTAGCTAGGGTCTTTTAGAAGAGAGAAATTTAACTAAATAAGAACTATTAGCTGTTTATCATTTATTAAATTTCATAGAAATAAAAATTCATTTTAAAAACCTGCCTTTACTTTGTTGAAGAAATAAGTTTAGGGAATCTAAACATATTTTTTTTATTATTAAATATCCAATGGTTACCAAATGCCAGCTATAGGAAAAAGGGTTTAAATTAATCGAAATTAATATTTATTCTTAGGCTTCGCCTTAAACTAAGATCTAAATTAATTGCATACCTACACAGTTTTAATTTATCTCCTACAGATGAGCTAGCGAACGCAACTTACGGTGACGCAGTGGTATTTTTACATCCTTTGTATAGGGTGTTTTTTTTAGAGGCGTGGTTTTCAATCTGGCACTACTTTTTTCGTAGTTGGTGTTTTTGAAAGCTGTCACTTGATTTATGCTCAGTTTGGTTTGCCATTTCATAATGAATAGACTTACTCCTGAACAACGTTTGCAAATAGTGCAAATTTAGAAAAAATCACTCTAAATTTTTTTTAAATCACTCTAAAATAAAGTAAAAATCGCGTCGTGGGCCTGTGGCGTGGCCTCCAAGATCGTGCGATTTAGCACCGCTGGACTATTTTTGTGGGGTTATGTGAAGTCGCTTGTCTACGCAGATAAGCCGGACACGATTAACGCCTTGGAAGAGAATATTCGGCGCGTTTTTGCTGACATAAAGTGGTCCCTTGCTGTAAAAAGTGGTTGAAAATTGGGCCTCTCGGCTGGAATTTGTTCGAGTAGCCGCGGCGGCCGAGTGGCCGCCGCGGCTGACAAAACACATATAACACACAAACACAAAAATGATTTCGGGTGAGTACCCGAAATCATTTTTAAAACATAATGGCAAACCCTTATCTTTTTAATAAAACTAAATTCTTAGTCATAACATAAAATTATATGTGTTTTATCTCTTCTTGAAAACCACGCGTCTAAAATCATCACTTCTTATAATTTCGTTGTTTTCTGGTAGGTACTCAACAATAATCAATGAAGGTTCCTGCGTTTATTAGAAATTATATATTTTTAGGTCCTTAGACCGAATTTAGTATCAAATACCTCGAAGATTGGCTCTAGAAACTAATTCAATACTGTCACAATTGCATGTACAGGTGTTAGAAGCAAGTGAAACCTAATATATACATTCACAGATATTCAAGTGCTTTAAAGATAGCCTTGCCAAAAAATTACTTATATTTATAAACAGCTGAACGGCTTCAATTATTTATGTATTTTATTATCTATGTATTTATTTATGTATCAATGAATTATTTATTTTATCTTAATAGAGTCTTCGCCAATATGTTATTTACTTCTATTTTATGACTTTTTGGCTTCTATTATTTTTGGGATAGGGAGATCTCGAAATTTTCGTTTTTCGTGGGTAGATTTTCGTGGGTAGATTGACGCTCTTTAAAAACAACTATAGCCGTTTAGATCACATCGGACGTTGGTTGGATAATATAGATATGTAACATTAAAGTCAACAAATTTCTAGTACTAATAAATGAAACATCGACAGATCGATAGAAACCCCAAATATGAACAATTCAAAAATATTCGAATATAGGAATTTCAAAAATATGACAGCACGGCTGTTGGAATATTCCAGTTAAAATTATAATTACACATTATATTTATTATAGATTAAGATATTATGTACCTGTTGTTTCATTACTAGCCGTGCGTCAAAATTTACAAAAATAAACTAAAATGGTGTTTGTTTTAACTTTAATCTTTTCAGAGTTAAAAATTAACCCGCTGTCGCCTCTATGGCCATCCAAAACGCACATCGAATGGAGATGGGAAATGAAGTAACCTTTCACAAGTTACCACAGACGCGAATTGTTTGGGGAAGATGCCGTTAATGACGCCTGTAGGGCCTAGCTGTAAGACGTCAGGTTCTGCTTAAATCATTTTCTGCTAAACAATGTATAGAAGCAGTTGATATTATGTGACAGCTAGTGTCTGTTAAGCAATTGTAGTTTATTATAGGTATGTGAATGTTTAGCAATACTTTTTTATTTTCGCTTAATCATAAATAAATAAATAATTACTGTAAAAGTCAAAAATAAAGATTGTATGTATATGTTTTTTAAATTGAATATTAAAACGTGCATCCTGTCTGTGATAAATGATCGCGCTCCGCTCTCGATGTTCGTTCGCCAGACCTCTTGACCGCCGGCGCGGCGTCGGGGCGTTCGTGTGTTTTTCCGCCCCCAATTAAATCGCCGCCCGCCCCGCGTATAAATCTTGGGCGGGCCGGCGCGGGCGCTCGTACACGGCCGCCGCGCGTAGATGCTTATCAAATAATTGTTTCGTTTGGTGGTGTAGTTTTATTTCCCGCCGCGTGGGAGCGCCGCCGGAGATCCGCGCTCGTAAATTTCGGACTTTCCTCGGAGGATCCGTACACTGTGCCCTCCCCCCGCCTAATGGGAAATATTACAGAGATTGTATAAAAATCCGGTCGCAATCTAAAACCAAAAATATACAAGCAGAGACATTTTGTTTGCAGGATGTGACGAACCCGTATCCTTATTAAAAGTAAAGTTTACCATGAAATTTCTCTTTCCACTTCTTTTCATCTCTACTGCATTTATACTCACTCGGTGGAAATATTTAATTGGTTTTATTATTTTATTACAAGCTGACCCGGTGAGCTTTGTACTGCTTCAAAATCAATAAATGTGTTAACCTAATCAATTCATTTTATATTAAGAATACTCAAAATAAATTAAGTTCAATGAATGCACCAAATCAACCGCGTTCTCGAGAATAACAATTATCGATGCGCGCACAATGACAAATGTAATAACCTCACAAAGTGAACATCTTCGAAGGCAAATTACCGTTTGAAAATAGAATTCTACACAATACAAAGTGGTTCCATATAAAATGTTTGAGTAAACGAATTTTCTTAACAAAAAAATTTTCGTTATTTTTTCCGTTGTTTTAATAGTTATTTTGCTATTCGGGGCGGAGTCAAATTCAATTAGAGTTACATTAAATGTATATAAACGTAATAAATTACCATTACTAAGGCCGATTAAAAGTAATTTCATAACAAGATATATATGAACGGAGGAGTTGTAAGTTAGGACAATAAAGGAAAGGAATTATAGAATAAAATTAAAACGAAATTGTAAGTGTTAATGGAGTACATGTATGAGTGTGTGTAATAATGTGTGCGAGTGTACTGTGAGTTTATGCGTGTGAGGTATTTAAATCACGAGGATCACGACACCAACATTATAATTTGTGTTACATTTAGAAACAGAAAATTTGAGTCTGGCGACAAGATGGTACACGGTAGAAAATTTTAGATAAAATATTCGGTGCGTCCAGACGACTGTGTAAGATCATATAAATAGAAACAGTTCGCCTGTAAGTAGGAGACATTAAGTTTTGATGCTTTAAACGGTCTTCATTGTAATCAAAATGCACATGGCCCCTAAAATTAAGTTTCTTAGAATTAGTAAAATCATAATATAAATAATTTACTTTTATTTATCCACTAAATATGACCAGAAAAGAATAGAGTTGAAACGAAAATAAAAAGCGTAGAGTTGTTTATAAAAAAGGCTGATTTATGGTTTAATTATTCAATGTTTAGCTTATGTTTTTATTAGTTAGGTACGTGCAACGAAGTTAAAAATATCAGGACGTCTATGGTCATATCATTATGAACAGTATACATATCATAAAAAATATAACTGTGATAAAAGTTTTAATTGTTTTTGAGGATCCCTTGAAAATTGAATTCTAGCCGGCTGTGAAATAAATCAGAAACGATTTCACAATGGCTTTGATGAGATTTCGTTGGTTCAAATTAATTTGACGAAATGGCTCGCATTTCAAGAAAACCATACAAATGTAAGTAGAGCAGCGCAAAATTAAGCGACGCGATGAATAGAATTAATTCTATAAAACAGTATAATATGAATAATATTGTAATTAAATCAGTCAGAATAGATTTCACATTTTCATGTGAAACAATTTAATTATATTTCTTCCATTTCAAACATACTGCTACATTATGAGTAGAATATAGGGCATCTCGATAACTTACCTACTCAGAGATTATTAATATTTATTTACCTTAGAGGTTATTTATATATTTTATGTTCTTAATTTTAAATTAGTAAATCTAAAAAAAGAGGGGGGAATATGGGTGGAGGTAACCATTACACGGAACGCCCCGTGACGCAAAAAGTATTTTCAACCGATCTTTGAGGTATGTGCGATAAAATAATCTATTTTTCTATTTGGCTGTTTAATCAACGGTTTTTTAAAATCAATAAAACTTCCTAATGATGTCGAAAATTACGTCTTACATTTTGTCAGGCGAATATGACAAAGTTATGAAAATAATACGAAATATAATTAGATTTTTTATAGGTACTTTAATAGTTCCTTTAATATTTACGGTAATAATGTACTTTCTTTTTAAAAAACTTTTTATTGGCTGTAGTAAGTTCAATAAAAAATTAGGATACAAGTTTAAAAATCAGCTCGATATTTCGATTATTCTTTTATATCGTTATTAGGCGACTCGATTCAGTCTTTTCTTTTACCGTTTTAATTTTTTTTTTATTTACCTCTGTTTAGTTGACCTAAATAAAATTTCAATAATAGCTGAATAAAAGCATGTCGATCGTAGGAGTAGGAATGTGACCGAATAGCGATGCACGTAAGCGGTATAAATAGGAGGCACAAGGGGTGTACTAATAATATTCCGCCGGCACGCCGACTGCCGATATCCGCAAATGTTCCATCGAATTTATGTTACGATTGCAAACCTGCCTCAAATGTGGCCAGCCCTGAAGGATATCAACATCATTTATTTATTTATTTCAGGATACAACACCTAATACAAAAAATAAAGTTATAATAAAAAAACAATCAAAACATAAAGTCATGGATATTTCCTTTAAACAATAAAATGGATAAATACATCCAGGAGCTAGGTTGGAATTGAGAAGTAGGAGTGGTTGGGGAATTTACGTAATTTCCAGAATACGAAATAAAGTATAACTCATTACAACTAATAAGATTTACGTGTCACAATACGTGTCAAATATATATATATTATACGCCCGTTTAGAAATATCATCATCTACATACAACATGAAATATTCATTAGTTTTAATATAAACCTTTTCGCTACACCGGATAAAGTTGGTGAAATTAGTTTTAGCGAAGAAAGTGGACTGTTATGATTTATTTTATTTTTTATATTATCCACATAAAATATATAATATAAGGATATTATAATTAAATCACCTTAAATACAAAATATAAATTACAACAATTTATAAGTTGGCATCAACTAACTAATTATATTAAAGATAACAATATTACCTCACCATGACCATTTAGACAAATAGCGAACATCATTAATGATCTGCATACTAATAAGGGTGCGTAATATAAATATTTCAAGAGTACACGTGAATATAAATAAAATAATACAAATCGAATAAATACATACGGGTATTACCTAATTCAATATGAAATATTTGTATTAATAATGATACATTATTGGGGTTAAACTTCGGATTAAAAATTAAAATTCCTTTTTATACACATAATATGTTAGTGAATTTTATACTTTACATATTTTAGAATGTATTAATAAATAGAAAGAAAACCATATGTCTAAACATGTATTTTTAATTTTGACAATTCAAATTTGTGTATTGATTTAAAATACCACTTTTGTCTGTTATTTTTTTCGGTGGGTTAAAATTTACACAATTATACCGTTAACACTCAATTTGATACTGTCGGAGTTATTAAACGATTCCTAGATTTTGTCTTAAATATGTTCGAACTCAGCGTATAATTCACGGAGCTCAGATGTCCGGTTTTATAAAATTAATATTGGCTCAATTGCCGTATTTTTGAGTATAGCACTGGCTAGCCTTCCGTGGGCCGTATTTTCTTATGAGACGGCAATTGCCGTACCTGCGGTAAAGCGATTGATAGCGGTGCGACTTTAGAGCAATGCGACTACTCAACGTGTGCCAAATGCGTCTATGTAAGTATATTTGATGGATTTGGCAGTAAATAGTTCGAGTTTTATTTACAAAAGCTATGTCAGTATAATATTATGTATACAAACAAACATTTTCATAGTTTGTATTTATTATTTGCAAATAATAAGAAACTAAAAAACGGGTGGCGGCTCCGCATGCGATATTTCGCGTGCAGTGAACGACCTTCGCGGAATGGCGGCATCGTGTGGTACGCGCGTTTTACATACGGAGCGGAATGTGCTAAAAATCGTCGAGGAACAAAGGTTTGCCAGTATTGCCGTTGCGAATGCATCTTATGGAATTGGGATCTAAGTTTGCGTAGGGCAAATGGATTTGATCTTACGCCCAACCGAGCCCCTTATTTGGCTGGTCAAATGCAGGCGAGTAAACTTTGCCAGCGAACAGCCAACTTTGATCCGCACTTTGACGGCCTCGAGACTTGTTTATCTTCACTTCGGAATCTGTTTTCGACTAGTCTAATTCAAACTAATGCAAGGATCGGGACGCAAGTGCTCCCTTCGATTGTGCTTAATTTAGCGTTTGAAGATTTATACACTCGGCGTCACAGTCAATTATAGTAATAGTGAAGTTGGCCCCATCAAGTTAATAACTACAGAAAAAAATATCGATAAATTAGTTTAACGCCTAGAAAGAGAGAAGTTCATAGGCCAATTTTATGCTTCAAAGACCGTGTACCAAAAATAATTAATTTTAAATTGATTGATCACTTTAAAAATAATGATCCGTTCTATTATTTAGCCTAATAATATTTGCACAATTTAAATTGTTACCTAATAACAACTTATTTATTATAAATAATAATGTTATTAAGTGAGTTGGTTTTGGTAAATTATGTTTTTCTCATAGACGCATTTCTAAGTAATTATAAAAAATGAAAATAGTTTTAATAATTAAGTGAAATGCTTAATACACCCAATTTAAAAATCATCTAAACAATACACACGCTTGTGTATTTTATTTATACATTTTTATTTATCATGCTTATACCCTGAAGAGGACAGATGAGAGGTGTTTTTTTTATATAAAACTCAGCGTTCAGTTTAAACCTTTCGGTTTAAACTGAACGCTGAACGTATACCTATATCTTATCCACTACTTGAAGTACTTATTTTAGTATTGAAAAACCGACGTGTATACTGGGTGACAGACATTTAAACACGTGCGTCTTATTACTTAGATTTTATCGCGTCTTGTGGTGCGGTATGCACGACTGCCCCTGATTCAGTTTCGACCAGAAGGGCTAGTCTCAAAACGGGAGCGCGCTTATCTGAATCTATTAGATCGAATCGTAGACTGAAACGAGACATACAGACTTTGCCACTTGAGTTCAATGGCCTCGCATCATAAAGATTACGTGAAAGCAGCTGTGACTGTGACTGCCCTCACTGATAAATGTCATAATTAAAGGAGTACACTCTATGTACTCCCCTACATATAAAACCGTCGTGTATAGTACTATAATTTTATTTTGTACAACACCTGTGACTCTGGCATTGCGTGAAAATTATAATTTGCACTTGTTATTGCTGCACCGGTCCTGTGATTTTTGAAGCAGGGCGTAATTTGGCCGATAGCGAGGCAAGCGTAAACTTGACGTGGGTCGTGTTCCGAAGCTAATATAGCAGTGAGTATTGCTACAAGGCAGCATAATATATCTTAGGAGACGCCTGACGACCATTAGTGTTACCCGTATCCTATTAGGCGATTTATCGCTCCGGAGCGGGACGCGCTCCGGACAAGCGATTGTCTGCCCGCAATGGAGGCACCGCGCGGTGGCGTACCCGCAATTTACTAACATAAGCGACGACATACCTAATTAGCCCTTACTTGGGCTATATTAACTAAAAGCAATTTTATTTACTAACATAAATGACGACATACCTAATCAGTATTTACTTGGGCTTCATTATCTAAAAGTACATTCATTTAGTAACATAAGTGACGACATACCTAATTAGCCCTTACTTGGGCTTCATTAACTAAAAGCAATTTTATTTACTAACATAAATGACGACATACCTAATCGGTATTTACTTGGGCTTCATTATCTAAAAGTACATCCATTTAGTAACATAAGTGACGACATACCTAATTAGCCCTTACTTGGGCTTCATTACCTAAAAACACTTTTATTTACTAACATAGACAATGACATACCTAATTAGTATTTACTTGGGCTTCATTAACTAAAAGCACATTCATTTAATAACATAAGCGACGACATACCTAATTAGCCCTTACTTGGGCTTCATTACCTAAAAGTACTTTTATTTACTAACATAAACGACGACATACCTAATTAGTATTTACTTGAGCTTCATTAACTAAAAGCACATTCATTTAGTAACATAAGTGATGACATACCTAATTAGCCCTTATTTGTGTTTTAGTAACTAAAAGCACATTCATTTCCTAGCATAATCGATAACATACCTAATTAGCCCTCACTTGTGCTTCATTAACTTAAACCACATTCATTTACTAATATAAACGACGACATACCTAATTTGTCCTCATTTGGGCTTCATTGGACATATAGAAATTAGAGAAAATAATTATCCTGCTATAAAAAAAAGTCAGAAAAAGCAGCATGTTTAGACTCCGTCTAAGACAAATGTGGCGCCACTTAAAGGCCCTTACAGACTATACTGATTATCGAGACGCTCGTCGGAATAGATATTCGCTACCTAGATCTAGATCTTAGATCTGTAAGTATTTTTTTTACATTTTGTAAGTTATATTTGTTCTAATAAATACTAAAATTTCTAATCGTTGAGCGGTTTTAATCTTAATACTCTGATAGTGCAATATAGCAAATATGGAGTTACATGTCAGAAGTCTATGTAATAATAATAATATTAATAAATTCCTGCAGGAAAAGGGGGCAATAAATGAGACGAAAGTATGTTTCATATTAGAGTTAATTTTTTTTTAAGGTAAAGTCCTGAAAATAATATTTTTTTGACCATAGGTATGGGGACCTGTTAAAAAGGGCTATGTTAAAAATAGCGGTCGTTAAAAAAGGTACGGAGCGTTTAACGACGCCGCCCGCCCGGGCGCGCGCCGTTAGTCGTACGCGAGCCCCGCGCCGCCGCTGCAGTGCTTAAGTAACGCTCGTTAAAGCCGCGCGGCCTTCAGCCTGAAGTTTGCGCATATTTAATTCTTAATGCCTGGCGTCCCAGTTGCGGCGACCCGCCCGCCCTTATAGGTGAAAATTTGAGAATTGGGCTGGGTTACATGCGGCTTAGGTAACTGTCTACGCTTTGCGGCGGCAAATTTTCCATATATCGTGTGTTTATTTATTAAATATTTTTATCATTGCCTAATGTCTATAAACTTTAATAATATAAAACTTATAATGAAACCTTTTATTCAATCTACATATTTTAGAACACTGGGCCCATTTTTGCACGAAATCAATAAATACAAATAAATTAAAAATAATTTTAATAAGGCCGTTTTCCAGGACCATTTCCGACAAAAAAATAAAACAGCTTAATATGATTTCAAATATGATTTGTTTTGACCTCATAACGAAATTGATCATGGTTTCCGAGTAAAACTTTTGTAAACTTTATATGATAATATGAAATCGCTCGTCATAAGTTCAGTCGGTAGCGAGGCCGCACCGTGCTGAGTCATTGACCGGCCTTGACATTAGAACATTCTGTATAATTAAGCTGTAAAATTAAGATATAAAACATATAGCAAAATAATCATATAGCACCAAAAGGGCACAGGATGTCTATTTCCAGCACTATAGTTTATATAATTATCTGAATAATTCGCACACTAATATCCTGTACTTTATTTTTTACATTTCAAACATTTGCATTATTTTATTTACACCAACTACATTAGAGTGCATACGTCACTCAAAAAACCATCTCATTTAACCATAATTCTTCATCTTAATCACATATCCTTTGGTATTATATTTTTTGTTAAACTGTCATCGTTTTTTAAAAGTTAAAAATAATTTTCATAAAAGCCGGTTAAAGCCGACATCCTGTGCTCTCAGGTACAGGGCCTCTTTAATAATCATGTAATAAAATATTTAATATAAATAAATGCTGAGATAGGACACTTGATATATACTCGCATAACTTTAGATACATGAGGTGCTTATCTCTGCTTACTAACTATAATTAAAGTACAAAATCTCTAACAAATTAATGTAAAAATGTCTCTATGGCATTATATTGTTATTATATTGTTTTAATTATTATTCCTCAATAATGTTTTACATATAAGTTTTTGTTGATTAATGTTTGATGGTCGATATAGATTAAATCCTAATAGGAGTGCCCTAAACTAAAAAAAACAACCTGTATAATTTGGCTCTAATCTCGTCTCACGTAAGTGCGTAAACAGTAATACATTTATTACTGCAACAGATTTTTTAAGCCTGCAAACAAATATTTATGTTATTTGTTTCCATGATATTAATTTTTATTAAACTTAATTATATAATTTCCTTGTTTTGACATATGTGCCAATATCATATAAAATAAATTTTAATATTCCGGGAGTGTAAATAAATCTACGAATAATATTATAAAAGTATAATACGCGGTCACAGGGTTTCTAAACCACTTTCACAGGTTTTAGAAGTAGAAAGTGAAATATGATGTTTCGATGATAATATAATTATATTATGAATGCTTCTGAATCCAATTTGGTACTTTTAATGCCAAATCGTCGCCGGACAAGCGAAGGCGAAATTAGCCATAAATACTAATCCCTTGCTCATCAAGCGTCTATTAAATCGAGATCAGACCAAAGAGGCCTTAGTACCCTTAGCTTAATAATAATTATTGTCCCTTATATTAAAATAATACACGCTTAGATTTCACGGCGTCCCAACGCCCAACGCCCGCCGTGATAAGTTGTTAAGGTTTCGCTTTTGTTATTTCGGGTCAGAGTCTGTGGCCAGTCCTACGCACACGGGATCCGAAAACTATCAAATTGCTTTTAGCATTTGGTAATTTGGAGGGACGCACTATGGCGGGGCGTATAAATAATAATTGTTTTACTGGATAGAAAAGTAACCATGATTTGATTTTAAGTATTCGTGTATACAAATTCTATATCAAGTCATGTCAAGTTCATTTCTCATTTATTGAGACATAAATTCTATAAAAAAGTTTAAATACAGTAATAGTAGCTGTGCTAAGCAGCTTTTCTCATTATGAAAACAAGAAGGCGCTGATTTTCAGCACACAAGTAGCAACGAGTAGCATAAAGTCAGACCTGGCTATCTTTGGTGGCAAATGTAATGAACATACGAGTATCGTGTGTGTTATACAATATTGGGTGCACGGTGGCTGTCATAAGGGCGAAAGCGTATTGGCAAACGAGCGCAATTTGGGCTGTAAGTATGGGGACGGCTGTAATTTCAGTCTCGTTTTTATTCGGAGGGATTTTTTTCAGTGGACCTCCTTTCTTAAGAAATTTTATTTCAGAGCTTTTTTCCTAAAGAGGTCTTAAAAATAAAATGATATCATACAGCTTGCTTAAGCATTTTTTTTTATTATCGCGATACATTACCGTCTTTCATACGATGTGTCACATGTCTGAAACATGAAGCCTTAAGGCGCAGCAACTAAGGAGTAATATTGAAAAATCTTTAAAAATAACACATTTTTGGTGATGCATCACTCCTCAACCACTAAGTATTTAAACGAGTGGTTTATAGCATTACGCACATTGCAAACTTATCTTATACTTCTACTGAGCTGATTTTGAGAATTGTTTTCCGTTTATGAATTGTAAATTAAATAAAATAATATATTTACTTATTTTTTTCGCCTCGCATTCGGTTTATCCGGAAAATAGCGCATATTTTAGATAAAATAATAGCGTAGTTCTTAACATAGGTATACTTTTAAATTTTATTCTTATTTTAGAGATAATTAAAAGTTACTAAATTTAGACAAAATATATTTCGACTAGGTTATAAAACATCACTCGCACGCACGCCGCGGCAACTTTCGATCAATACTTTTACGGCTAAAAACTTAAAGTCGACATTAGTATGATCAAAAACGGCGTATTGCGATGTTTTGATTGGATAATATAAGGGCATAGTATGCGTCCTAACGGTAACACTAGGTGATTAATGTTAAGGTCTATCATCAAATATTGTCAGGTTCGAAAAACCCAGGATTTAAGTCATCCGTTACACCTATCGGTAATTCGGTAATAAGCTAGTAATGTTTCGCAGCCGTATGCTAATATCATCGACTTAGTTGACAGCTACGGCTAGAGTTCACTTTTAAGCTTGGCAGCTTGATTTTAAAAATCTAATGCTCCTGTTCGTCTATGAATAATTTTAAAGTAATTCTCTCGTATGATGAATATTCATTAGCAACCACTTAAAACATACCTATAATGCTACTACCGCGAGTCATTATTCCAAGTGATATATTTCACTCGGTCTGTTTATGACCAGTCTTCGAGAGTGTGTGAGAGGGAGGGGAAGAAGCGCGTAAAGATAAAAGAGAGAGAGAGAAGCGAGGAGGGCGCATTTCCAAAATCCTCTCAGTTTCAACGCACGCTTTAAACGGCGATTTTAATTTTTACTGTTTATATTTATTTTCTAGCGATAGTTGCAGTATACTAAAGATAAAATATTGGTAATAATTTGTAAATTTTCAGTTTGCTTTGGGTTAAAATACATTTTTAATGGAAATATTTTACAATATAATATGAACAATATAATTATTCTCAATGGTTGGTTATCTATATATAAATACGCGAAGAAAAAACTATGTGGCCCTTTTTAAGTATATTGCGCGCACGGAGGAGTGTCAGATTAGGCATAGTTAAAGTTTATATGGAGAGGAAGTGCAAAGAGCTAAAATTTATATACATATGATTATGTGTTACAAATACAATAAATTAAATAAAATAAAATGTTCATGCTGCTGACAGCTGATTAACATAATGAGTTTCGAGCTAAGTAATTTGTGTGATATCAAATTCATGAAAAATTCATTTTCATGGATAAATTAAAACCGACAATGAATTTTATGAAAAAAAAAATTATAAAAAAATAAATACAAATAGGTACAAGCTGTTGTTTTTTTCAACTGTTACTAACATTTAATTTTAAATTTCATATGAATTTCAGGGAATTAGGGCAAACAATACACGCTAATGACGTATTTGTACACGCTCACAGCTGACAAAATTAAACAAAAGAACAAAATTAAAAAAAATATATGCAATGATTATAGAGGTAAACTCACCGTATTATAGGGGTATAAGTCGCCTACTTCATATTGACAGTGAGCCGAGTTATATAAGCTTTTGGAGATACGCAAAAGGGGCGACCGAGGCTAGACTTCTCAAATGGACCGATTGGTACGTTGAAAACCACTTAGAACGGAGCCATGCTCACCTGAGCCTCCTCATTAGATGAGATCGTTACGGTACTGACTGAGGGATGCCGACCTATGAAATAGGCATTACCTATTTATGAAAAAATAATTTTCTGACCAAAGTGATCGAATCTCGAATTGAGTAAAATATATTCACGAAATACCTATTCTAAGCTTAAAATGTAATAATTTGTCATTAAAATTAAAAAAATACTACCCTAAGGGTAAGAAATATTTTCTAATTTGATTGGGTTAAAAAACATAGAGGAAGTTATATCTAAAATTTAATTTATCACCATTTCATTGAGTTTAATTAAACTGAGCAGAGATCCACTGCAGAGCTTAGAATTCCTCATATTTTTTTTAATTTTTACCTTTTTTCACTCAGTGCTTTCACTTTACAGATTGAATTTTAACGATACCACTTCTTGTTGGTGTATTGTGGTGTCCACCCAGCATCCTGCTGGTATGCTAGCAATATTCTGCTAAATGATCTACTCAATTGATCTTTATCCAAAAGAGTTAAAATTCTTTAATTGCAGTTTGGTAATTAAATATTCGGAATATCTAAAACCTAAAATATATTGAATAACATACAAAATCTATTATATTAAAAAACACATTTTGTTATTTTTATTTTATGTTTTGCCATACCATATACCATACGTATTATAATAATATTATTCTCATTACTAAAATTATTTGTTATTTATGTATATATTATCTTGACAGTCAAGTATAAAAAAAAGTACCTACACGCAAAACGAACTATCTCTTTAGGGCAGACTTTCGGAGTGGTACGAAACGCTCACTTATCTGTTTATTATTTTGGTACAAATTGTTATCCCTACCCTAAGTTTCTCAATGACATAAATTAATGCATATGGTTAGCTAATAGTTAGTTCACACTGTATCTATCAGCGGCCTTCTAACTCAAATATTTTTTGTAAAGGTCGCTTCTTCTGTATATGTGTTTGAGATAGGTACCACTTTAGCAACGATTTCCTGGTTGTAATTCTTTTTTACAGCCGTTACGTTTTACTAAATGCTTCGTATTTTATCTACAGTATCCAGTTACCGTTTACCTATTCCGTCCGACGTTGATTAGATTATTTTTATACAAAATTATAAACTGTATTTTTGATTGTCCAAATTTATTGCAAAAAATAAATATAAATGTACCTTACAAATCCACCAGGCAGCATGAATTATTTCATATAGACCGTTATCATACTAATTCAATAAATAATCTCCTACCACCTTATTATCATTCAAAAATAGATTTCTAATATATTCAATAATAAAGACAAATAAAAACTAATTGTATTGTTATATTGTTAATAGTTAATGGTTAATTGTAACATATAAGTACATGTAAATACAATTAGATATAGAATATACATACATAATAATATATTTATATTACCTTTATTCATAAACTATATTTATACATGTCAAAACCATGCAAGTTTATTCTCTGTTTTACATACACACATTTACGCACCCTCAAATAAGCACCGGTATATCAATAAATTCTACTGTATTAATCTATAATTAACATTACTATGGAAAATCTCAGAAATCCATAATTGGTTTTATATGCCTGTTAATAAGTTCTGTTTGTAATTATGTAAATAAATGATTTTTTAATAATAATAAATAAATTTAATTATGGCTTTATTTTATCATATTTGCTTTGTTCGTTGATGAAAGGATTTGGACCGGTTCCAGTTAAAATAATAAGTTCCATTTGCGCTAAGCCTCCTTCGAAAATCCGTCGGCGCTCTTCCGAAATTCATAAATGTTTGCGCCGCGCCGCGCTGCAGGTCGCGTCCGGGTCGCCGCTCCCAGCGAATATGCAAATAGCATTCAAATGCCTCCGCATATTCGACTGTATGCCGGCCGGAATCCGCAGTTTTTGCATTTTCAAACGGGCTTAAGTCTACCCGCGATATTGAGTTGGTTTGGTTGACGGCATACCAACCGAATTTGCATGCCGGTCAGTTTTATATCATTTCTCAGCCGCGACTGTCAGCATACCGCCACTGTCACCATTCGAATTAGTCCAGCATAATATTCGACTGCGCAAATTTAATTAGCAGTAGGCATTTATTTATTTATTTCAGGAAACAACAGTTGATACAAAAATAAAGTTACAATAAAAACATTAAGCCAATAAGAGTTTCCTCCAACTTAATAAAATAGAAAATATACATCCAGAAACGAGGTCGTTAGGGAATTTACATAATTACCAGAATACAAAATACAGCAAAACTATTTAAAATAATAGATTTTATATATATAGTTTATTTTCATAGTTTGTATTTATATTTACCAAAAAGCTCAGCGCAATTGCATTTAATCAATTTATTAAATAATTATTAAAATTAGCCTACCTTAGTACGGGAAATGTCCAGTTAGGTATGGTTATGTTATTCATCATCTAAGAAATATGTAAAAATAAAATCAATAAATAAATACATATACCTCTAGGGTTAGTCCTAGAGAAAACATTAGCTTGAATTCCTTACTCAACATGCTGTTGTAATGCTTACATACCCGACGTATGTATGAATTCTGTGCATAATTCGTACTCAACCGTGAGAGATGGAATGTCTCACACTGGCGAGTGGGTCTAGATGGAACCCGGAAAATAACCGAGGTTACATTAAACGCGATTTCAAAATAGCCAAATAGGTACTTAAACGGCTACGAAATAACTGCGTGATTTTTGTAGCTGAACTCGTAGCCGTACTACATTGCCATGGTGTCACTTGTAACGAGATTTCCGTGTCACTGAATAATCCTTCGCTTCGACTCTGTAGCTATGAATGGCTGCGTTATGTTATTTGAGGGGTTTATATAGATATACCACTAAACCGGTACACGAAAAAAAAATGTATTTAAAAAAATAATTATGTTAAAAAACTTTGTTTTATTCGAAATACTTCGCCAACCGCACGCTTGAGCTGTTGCGACCTCGCGTCATGTAACCGCATTCTCAAACTTCATAATGATTTTTATTTACCTTTGAATTTGTTTTTCTCGTAATTGGAAAATATCTTTTTAAGTTATACTTCTTTGGGCCCGTTGTACTAATTGGGATGAGAAGTTGGTCGAGAAACCGCGTCATGCGTTAGAAGTATTTTTTACGTTTGTCGAGTTGTAGAGTCCAATTGCTTTTTTACGAAATATGTTTGTCGCATTGTGGAGTCCCTTCCGAAATTTGACGCTAGTTGTCTGTGTTTTTTTTTCACAAATTATACGAAAGTATACGAATATACGAACATAATAATGATAATGTATAGGTGTTTAATATAATAATGAAGTGACTTATAATAATATATTAAAGAGAAATATATAGAATAACAGAGAAAAATGTCTTATATTTCATTTATATATCCTGTCTGTCTGTGTGTGTGAGTGGGTGTATGCGAATGGCTAAAGAAGTATAACTTTATAAGTATAACTTTGTATAAGTATAAATAAGTCCGACGCAGACCCAATTTTTTCTGATTAATGTCTGATGATATAGATCAACCTCCTAAAAGGACATCGGTGAATTTAAATACACCCTGTTTAAGCCACGCAATTATTTTAAAATATCTCTTTTTAGTAACTTTGTTATAAGTTTGAGTACCAGTAGAGTACATATACTATAATAAATATTGCATGCCGTTCATTATTCACTTTTTTATATTTTTAGTAACTTGTGTACCGACATTTTTCATTTCAGGACATTCAAAAAGTCATCATTTAGAATCTACGAATCGACTGCGACATTTCACCGCACAGTACACATAATTTGTAACATAATATCCAACCTGCGGTTAAGCGTTGTAATGGAACGCGGCCTAGCGTATTACAATGACAGGGATTATTGGCGCGTCTAGTTGGCCGTGAAATTGGACGGAGCGAGTTCTACATAAAATACGATCGCCGATCTCCGAACGCTATACATCCATAGCGCACGGGCGACAAGTCTACGCGCGATTGACTATCGACAAATAAGTCAGGCTTACGCGCGCGGATTTGCAACGGCCAGCCCAAATAAAGCCCCATAGATTTATATTGCCAGCGTTTTTGAGATTATTGTGTCCTTCGCCGCATTTATCAGACACCTGCGGGTAGGTCAGGTTTTATTTATAAATTGACGGTCAGGCTTTTTGGTTTCAAATTTCAAAACATAGCTTAAACTCGGTAGCCGCAGTCGCAAAGGTGAAACCTACGCTAGCAGCATATTGGAGCGGAGAAATGCAAACTTCAAATAAATATTATTTTTTCTAAAATTCGAGCAAAATTCGTATGGGATGTCCCATAAAGAAAATATTTTTAAACAAAACTTTCTTAATATTTCGTTTTTTTTAACACTTTTAGCGTAGAATTATTAAACGCGTTTGGAAAACATAGCATAGCATAACAGCATAGGGTCAGAAGAAAGAAAATTAACGCTAAAGAAGGTTGAAAAAATACTTTGGGCAATGTCTCATACCGAAAAATTTTGCCGAAATTTTACTACGATAGAGGTATACCTCTATCGTAGGAAAAACATTACTACGATAGAGGTATACCTTTATCGTAGGAAAACCATTACTACGATAGAGGTATATATTTGAAGAATAAAGTTTCTTCCGGAAACGTTGAAATTGAATTGAAATTAAAATTAATATGACAGATATATTAAACAGCAAACATATGCTAGCTTCTCTTAAATTCTAGGCTCCATGCAACGCTCACAGATACAATAATTTTTAATATGCATACACAAATCTGTAACTCACAAAATGATATGTATTTATTTCAATAAATAAATAAATAAATTTGTTTTATGTACCCAACTACGCCGAACATTCCAATATTTATATAATAAACTTGACGAAATAGATATATTATTTAATGTGAGAAATTCGTTATTTTTAATGGATGATTCTTCAGCATATTTGTAAATAATTATACTCACACACTGTAAGCCGCACACCTACACCTTTAACGTTTTCTCTATAATAAACTAATTTAATTTAAACCATAAGTATAAAAATCAATCAGTATGTATATCATGTCAAAATGTCGTATTTTTACCGGGTAAAATAAAAAAACACAGAAGTAGTCCATACTAAAATATGTCCGCGATTTTTAGTTTTTTCTTTTACATAACCGTTCGCTAATATTGGTTAAAAATGTCTTGATGTTACAAATAACTGAAAAATGTAAATATTATTGTATATTTAAGTTTTTGTATTACACTGAATATTTTAATTTCGTTCTTAAATGTTTTATTTAGATGTTATTATTAATTATATTATCATCTAGGTAGCATAATGTAGAAATCTGTGTTTAGATTTTTGTAGTGTTAAATTTTATTTTCTCTTCGTATGTTTAATGTACTTTGTGAATCTGTAGATTATTTTAAAAAATTTAAACAAATTTTTGAAATGCTTGTATTTAAAGCGATTAATCAAGGCAAATCATGATATTATTTGTCAAATTTGAATAAACTCTATGAATTTGTGCAGAGCTTCGAACGAAAGAAATAATCGTGGCGACCATAGATTCGACGTCTATTTTTGAACTCAATAATGGCGGCGCACCCGCGTGACACGACCTGTGGTCCTGAAAGGGGGCGGACGCGTCACTTACCTGTCCGTTTTTCAGCATCCCTGAACAGGACGTCCTCGATGACCGCCGTCGGCCCGGCGCCTTTGCCGTTGACGGCGAATAGTTTCAGCCGGTACGTGACATCCGGCTCCAAATTCGCCACGAAAAAGCTCGGCTCGTCCGATGAAATGTTAGATCTATTAAACAAACAAGAAACAACTTTGAATAACAAGGCAAACAAGGTAATCTCTGTGATAAAACCAAGGTTGGTATGACAGCCCAGTTAACTAGATTCCTCATTTTTTTAAAGTATGAGACAATTTGAATTCCATCTCGCTCAACAGGTCCTTCCACTCAAATTTGGCACTTAGCACTACTTACAAATTTTATAAACATTATTGCTACATAGATTTACTCGTATAGGGTTAAAAATATATTAAGAGGTAGGCAATTTGTTTAGGGAATTTATGTATGTATATTATTTATATTTCTCTTAATTTGACAGGTAAAACAATCAAATTAAAATATTTCTATATTTAACAACATACACTTCCGAGTACCACCAAAGACTGATACGTTTTTCACATTCCCTTAGAACATAATGCGAGCAGCCTACTTGTATTTTGCGTGCAATTTTCCAGAAGTAACCTGGGGATCACCGATTACGGTCACATTTATTCCCAACACTATATTTTGACGGTGTAACCGCGGTACAATTGCCACGTCGGCTTATACGCAACGCAAACTAGTTGCGACCGGTTCTTAAGATTCAATTTTTATAACCATAAATAAACCCGACTATTTTCATAATAAATATTACTCGACTGTTCTTGTCTCATCCTTTCAAGCCTCTTCTCTGTTATTTTTTATTTTTCTTTTCTTTTAAAAAAAACCTCCATTTTCTAGTTTATTTAAAAAAATCTTCGCGGCTCATTCGTTACAATATATTAAAGATAACTTATTTTTATTATTCCACAATGAATCTTTGTGTGTGTTGTCTAGCGACTTAGGGCCGGTTATGTGATTCGTAGCAATAGTAAAAAAACTATTACAAAAGTTAAAATTCATTGATAGTGGTTAGTTTTCGCAAAAGTCATTTGTACCTTTGTTAAAGTTCGTTACCCACCAATATCGGTTGGTAATAGTAGAATCGCTGATTAAAAATGGCGGCTGACGCACAGCTGTTCGCTTTTTTATGGGGGGGCGCGGAACGACGAGGGATCTGTTGAGCTGTCACGTCTTAAACCATTGTTGCGTTTATAAATATTTATTTATTTATTATATATCCATAAAAAATAATATCATTACATGTATATTAATATATCGCATGTTATTGATATTCCATAAAAGAAAAGTACAGATTGTGTGGATTGTATGAATCTTCAAATCACAGACAGTTCTTCTTCTGATATTAGTGGATTAACCGCCGCGACGTAAACCGAAAGTTTTCCGACCAAGAATGGACCGTTTTATTTGTTTGTAAAAGATAAGCCCATACGACGAACTCCCCGATAGCAAATCTGTTCATTCTCCTTCGCGCTCGCGAAGTCCATCTTCTGTGGAATGGCTTCGGAACGACTAGCGCAATAATGAGTCGAGCAATTTGAGTGCGTCGTAAAGCAGTAAAACGGGCGAGGGACTGGCGTGACATAGCCGTGATGGCTTTTTAAAGACGACACAGATAACGTGCTGGTCCATTCCGTCGCTACAGCATCCAGTCGATACGCACCGTCCGTAATGAACCGCTCTCCCGGTCTGCCCGCCTTGCCAAATGCCCGATCATTTAATTAATGGGGGTGAGAGCCGGCTAGAACAAAATAATCTCACTTCTCCGGATTTGGGAAAAGTTGTTTTACTGTTAATAAGTCTGTTATTAACCGTAAAACAAAACGAATAAAAATCAATAGTAAAAGTACATCTTTAAAGACAAGCTTTTATTTAAGTGCTTGAATGCGTATAAAAAATTTCGTGTCGTTCTGTTGACCGTTGAGACCGTTCTGGTGACCGTTCTGTTGAGTCACTAGACATTATACTGAATCCCTCCTCATACTATGCCGTAAGGATTGCTTATATCTAAAAATGTTTAAACAATAATTGTAGGGAAATTATAGACCTACAACTAACATTCTGAACTGAGTGGATCCTGTTCCTGTGGTATGATTTTTTGAATTTTGAAAAATTATTTTTTCCCAGCCCTAGGGACCATTAATTGGTGCTATCAAAAAAGATTATTTAGATAAGTTTTAGACCCTTATCTGAGTAATAATATAAAATTTAAATAATTTCGATATCTTATATACTAAGAAAGTTATACGAAAATTTCACTTTTTCGAAAAAACACTCCCATTTCCGCCTTCTGGTCTCATTTTACCCATTAAGGAACTTGATCGAGATTTTGTTCTTTTAAATTTAATATATCAATTTGAAAGTGATTGGTATAAAATACGGTGGTTATCATGTCTACAAGATGGTGATATAGATAGATGAATAGATATATAAACTTATAAACTGAGATTTTGGGTTCTAGGGGATGTGAAACGCAAAGATATATCTAATGAAATCTACCTAACAACGGTGCGCGATACTCAAATGGGATGCGCTTGAAATTCAGATTTACCTAAGACGAAATTTCTTTTTTGCACAGAGCCAAAGCTTATATTGATTTAAGGAGATGAAAGCAGCGTCAGCCTCGAGAGTCTCCTCCCAGTTTTCGGTCTGAAGAAAAGGCGTTAAACAGAACATAATAATTTAGTCACTCGTAACGATTCCGCCCATAAAGTCAACGGCGGGCGGGCGGGCGGCGAGCGCTATCTTTATTCTGTTCCGAAGACGCGTCGGGAAGTTGAGATCCGCGAAATAGGGTAGAAGAGGAGGGGGGGGGGGGGGTGGTTAGATGAAGTTTTAGTTCGCCGGCAATCAAAGCGGGTAGTAAAAACGCTGACGCTTTTGTCTGCGGCTCTTGAACGAACAAGCGCGATCGCTTCTATAACAACTCTCCGCAGTTGTCTAGCAATCGTTGCGCATTTATTTGCGATTTTTTTATTACTATTGCCGTACGCTCTGTCCTATTACATTGAAAATAAGTATGTAATTTCTTCAAAGAGCCCTGTCAATTGCTCTTATATGCTGCCGTCACGAGTTGCACACCTGCGAATCGCCAGATATTTAGTTCGCATGCCCAGTTTAGCTGGGAGGTTTCCATTGCAGTCAAAGGCAACTATACTTAATTATTTTGCAAAATCCTAATTGAAAGTCACAAGCATTTGCTTTGTTTGGAAAAATGCAAAGTTGCATTTCACACGTTGTGACGTCAAATCAGACCGTCCCGAGACAAGTTGTAAATTCCTCTCTCACGGTTTAGTTTTCATAATCGAAGACAGTACTTTTCATACACCTTCTTAGGTAGCCAAGCAAACATACAAGTCTTTACTTTGTATCGAGTCAATTAATAATTTCTATTTGCATTCCTACTGAGTCATAAATTAGCTAGGATAAGTGTAAAACTCAATAAAAAACTTGGTGACCCTGATCTGAACTCTATCTCTATCCTCACCTTATCTACAATATCTCCACAACCACAAGCTCTAACTACATGTTCTATCTAAACAAAATGCGCACAAATTCAGGATTACCTTCCCTTATTTATCGAATTTGTGATTTATTTAATTCTAACTTCTCCCAAATTTATCTACTTATTTTCGACATCTCGGCAAAAGTTTTGCACCGCAACCACGGACTAAATTCCCAGATTTTTTTTAATAACCAAATAGTAAATTAGATCATGTTCTGTTTTTTTGTATTTTTGATTAATTTAAAATTTTATAATTTTGTTTCAATTTAAAATTTTAAATTATAATATTCTCCATGGGCCATGGTCTCCCGATGCGCTAGAGTTTGCCTATAAACTTGGCAAACTCTTGAGACAGAAAACAGGGAATCCGCCCGCGGGTTCATCCTTTGCTCAGCGAGTAAGTCTGGAAGTGGTAGATAGGAACGCAGCCAGTGTCCTTGGTACACTCACAGAGTCGTAGGTCTTAAAGGAAATATTTTTTTAGTTTATTTTTGTATATATTTATATTTTAATGTGTTGTGATAGATATTACTTAAATTCTTTTATTATTTTTAATATTATTTTAACTATTTATATTAGTCAATTGGGTAACCCTAATTTAGGGACTGTATACTTCAATTTATATTGTCTTTACGTCATTGACTGTATTGTGTATAATTTCTGTTGAGTAACCAGAATAAATAAATAAATAAGTTTCATTACAAATACAAAATGTAGTTTTTCATAACTACAATATTAATAACATCTCCTTAAGAAGAGTGTAATTAGAGATCTTGGAATATACCTTGATTCTGCACTACTGTTTCGTAATTACATCGAACATATTAATGCCAAAGCGTATGGTATGGTAACGTATGGTAAGCGTATGGTATTATTATACGTATCATCATTTTACGAATAGGGAAGCTCTACTTACTTTATATTTTTCTTATGTCCGTAGTCATTTGGAATATGCATCTTTTGGAACAAGTCTGGCCACCGCGCTACAAAGATTACATCGATCGTAGTGAGCGTATTCAGAATTTATTTCTTAAAAATATAAATTTCATGTGTTATTTGAAATTATCCTCAATGCGCCACATTTTACGGACTCGAGAGTCTTGAGCTCAAATATCGCGAGCTGAAATGTCGCTTTTATATAAAACTGTCAATGGTCACATCGACTGTGGGGATCTTATGGGGCTCATAGATTTCTCGTTCTCATCTAGACCTACATTCCATCTATCGCGGTTGAGGATGTAATAACCACCTACAATCAGGAGTTTTAACGTTTTAAAAAAAATAGAGTAACTTGAATAACAATCTGTACACTTTCGTAAATGTATAGGTGCTGTTTGCAAATTATTAAGAATTTAATTTAATCAAGGTTAGAAAAGGTAAATTAATAGTTCTTCATTAGCGAAAAGTATCAAGGAGAAATATAATTGGTCGATCTGTGTGTAGCTTGAGTTTGGTTTAGATTTGGAAATCGGATAGTTTTGGTTATTGGTTATGATTTCTAGTTTATTTCAAAGCGAGTGGCGCCCAAAAATCGGTCAAGTTAATTGTTCATTATCAGAGCATATGTACAGGCTGTCCCATAAGTCGTGGGTCAAACGAAAAGAGGAGATAGGGGGGGTCATTTCCAATCAATTAAACTAATTATGTCTTAATCCAATTCTTGATAGTTAAAAAGTTATAGCATTTAAACAAAAAATGAAAATGCCAATTACCTCATCTAAAAAAATTTTTATAAATAAAATACAATTAATTTAGATGTTATTTTTATTAGTTATACTCCTGAATAGTGCTTTTTTCTAATAAAGGTATTTTCATAAACTATTTTCGTATATTCAACTAGTAAAACTTTATTTTTCTAAAAAAAAATATTTTCTTAAAATAAAATATGGGATTCGAATGAAGCAGATATAAAAAAAATATACTAAAGAAAATTACCCTATTATTGGAAAAACTTCTACATTTCACGCTGCTTCTAACAAGGTATAACTCATCAGTTTGTCTTGAATACAACATTATATTTTATGTGAATATTTATAAGAAGTTAATGTTTGGTATAAAATGCATTTTACAAATTCAACTTTTTTACAAGTCAGGAGTCGGCAAATAATAAAAATAAATAAATAAAATGTGTGTATTTATTACATTAGAGGTTCATAATGTCTCCCAGCAGCCCTAATACACATACGACATCTTTGTAAAAAAATGTTTTCAAAGCTCTTAAAGCACGGTGATTATTATTAACTATAATTGTAGTAACCCGTATTTTTTGGCGAAGATCCTGCTCATGCCGGATTTCCTTCTCGTACACTAATTCTCTAGAATAACTCCCAAATGGTACCTGAGACCAATTGAACTGCAGGTAGCAAAATGCTCGCTTGGCGACGACCCTTGTCGCTCGCCAGCGGCCCTTCTGCTAGCACTCAAATCAGTGAGTGATTTGCTATCTGCTTGTATGCACGTTACGTTACCAATATTTTTTTCTAAAAATATTGGTAACATAACGTGCATTTTTCCCGCTGTTTTCATTTTTCAATAAATATAATTTATAAATATACTAAAGAACGACGTTCCATAATCCCCTGACAGCGTATCGAACAAAAGGCCGTCGGGAAAATGGTACGGAGCCTGCATCCGGCTGCATCTATTGTGCTCAGATGAAAACTAGCCGAAGCGGCGTCGAGTGAGGGGCTTTAGTGATTTAACTGAAAAGAATAAACGAAAGAAAAAACACAGCAAGCGAGTTTGGATTTTACAAAAACTCTCTGGAGATACCTAACACTGTTAATTTTGTCAGGATATAAATTAAGCCGGATGTTGCCTTAAAAGCGGCCATTAACAATTACGGGTGGTAACCTTATTATACCACCTGCCAACCAGCAATACCACCAGAGGAATACCGTCAATGTTTAATAGGAAATTTATTAATTTATTAACAGTAATGTCAAAAATTAATATAATCCAATCTATCGGATTGTTTTAAAAATACACGCTGAGCAACATAAAATTTCACTGTGTCATAATACAGGTTGTTTGGTAGGTCGATGTAAACCTTTTAGTAGCTGATAGTAGACGTCATTTAGAACATAATTAGCCAAAGATACAAAGATAGTTTAAGAGATTTTTACACAATAATGTAAGATAGTATATTTGAAAAATATTTTTTTTCGATGACTAATATGTATTTATTCTACACAATATGGTAACAAATAACTAAATTTTAAGTAAACAATAATAATAACATTTTATTTTCGCAAAACGTTCTAGTATTATGGGAAGATTTGGGGAAAAATACACGAAATAAAAAATATTTCGAAAATTCATCTCGTCTTACATTTTGTATGGAAAGGCTTTTATTCTGTGGAATCCTATTTTCAAACGGTAAGTTGCCTTCGAAGATGGTCACTTTGCAAGAAAACCCCGGGCTTCGAACAAATTACAATTAATTAAATATGACCAAATTTAAAAGATAGAAGAATTTAAATTCATGATTGAAATTGTTGGTTTTATAGTTGTTGTACTGGGAAGCTTGTAAGATAGGTATTAAATACTCAGCAGATATATTTTACCTTGACAGCAACTTTTATACTAAACGATTTATGGGATTTTATTAGTTTCATCTTCAGACATGCGAGGATGATGCGCACATGCCGCAAGATGAATCTCAGGCGCTCCGCTGGCAATTGTCCGTCGCAAAGGAGAGCGGTTCTAGTACGAAAAAAGCCGACGAGAAATGAGTCGGGTGAGTTGCCAGGCGAGCTCACAAAAACAATAAACGGACTGTGCCGGAAGTAGCTCACCCTTCTAAATGCCCGTCAAGTACGCGCTATCATGATGACTTATAGATAGACAGAAACATTTCGATGATTGTACCTAAAAAAACCTCAACATCTGTATGACTTTAAGACAATATCCATTCTTCCATTTCTATCAAAATATTATGTTAATATCGGCTCATCCTTTCCGGTCATAAGGGGACTCAATCCGGTCATTTCTTCATACAAACGTAGATGTGAAGAAAAATAACACTAGATATCGTTTTCTTTGGAAATAAAAAAGTAAATTTTTATTTTGCTTAAAAGTTAAGAGCCTCAAAATGTCTGTACTTTTTTTTACCTTTTATCAAAATTTCAGAAACATAGTTTATTTTATAAAGTTACAAATTCAAATACATTTTTAGGCATAAGTTGGTTTTGTTTTTCATAATTAACCAACAACGGTACAAAGTCTTTATGCGTTAGATGAAACGACGATTTGAAAGCACTTGCAAGATAGCAAAGAGCGCCATCGGAAACAGGCCCCTTAAGTATCACAGCTACTCTAATTAAGGTGACAGATAACTTTGTTAGCCAACTTTAACAAAGAAGCGCTTTTAAATGTCATTTTGAACTCTTGTTGACAAGGCCAAAAAAATCTATTTTATAAAAAATAAAAAAAACGGGTTTCAGCTAAGCCTTCGGCGCGTGAAGACTCTTGCCCGCGGCACTCGTAATAAGTCACTTCGCTTTCCATCTATGGGCCCTTGGGGCCACCTACGTTCCTACATATATCTCTTGCCATTAAGGCGGCGTTCGTAAGAAACTCATTCGCTCGACAGTTTTTTCGTCGAGTTACTTTGCAAAATTGGTTTCCACGAAAATCCCTTTTATTTTAACGCGATAATATACAGCCTACATCAAATCAGGAGGTCCATTCTAAATATTAATAGAATAATTTTTGAAATCGTATTAGTTTCGGAGACCTAACCTAACCTGACGACCTGACAGACCCGTGCATATAGGAGTTTTCATTTCAAAAAATATAGTAACCTTAATTATATAATTTGGTAAATTAATCAAAAGTTTAAGAACATGCGCTTTTAAAGGAAATAAATGATTTTTTAACATTACATCCAACTTTAACAAGCAGTAATACTTACAATGGCTGTTATTTTACTGCATAATATTATGTTCGAAAACTTTGATTAGGAAACTAAGTAAGGTGTAAGTATGTTAAGTAGTTGGTGTAACTAGCGAATATTTGCGATTTTCCAGTGGATTAGTGAATTTACCAGACGTTGTTATAGACACAAGGTGTAAGTTGGGGATAAGCGTCTGCCTTCGACACGTATCGGTGAGAAGCAGCCCTAAAACAAACACCTGGCTCCTGCCTGATAGAGCGAGATAGGTGCACCTATTATAAAATGACGGAAAGAATAATAGTATGCTGTTCAATTCGCTTCAATATTCGTTGTTAAAGTATCTAGGGCTTAACGAAACATTTTTGCATAATTTAGGCGATAAAATGACAGCTTATGATAAGCGAAATGTGTTTTGGGTTATTTTTCTGCTTTATAGTATCCACACGAGAAATAATACAACTTTGGGTAAATTAAAAAATAAAATTTCACAAAACCCTAATCGACCGAACAGATTTGGTCAATTTTTGTTTTTTTTTGAATGACTGAAATAGTCTTTCATTGCATGATGCATAGCAATTTACATTTTATTAGTAGATATGTATCTATATTTTGATATATAAAGTAAACTAAATTTAAATAAAAAATGTTGTGTATGACCTATGTCAAAGCAATTCTTTTAAATATATATATATATATATATATATATATATATATATATATATATATATAGTAAAATAGTAAAATGTATTGTTTAAATACCGTTAATTAGATGATTTCTATGTTAAAATAGGTAAACACCTTTAGTTTAACATATATAAAAGTTTGACAGTACTGACATTTGGAAAATACGAATTCCAAATGTCAGTACTGTCAAACTTTTATATATGTTAAACTAAAGGTGTTTACCTATTATATATATATATATATATATATATATAAAGCCACTGTGCTTTGTGACATCTACATTATTCGTTAGTATAAATAAAAACGACAAAGAAAACACTCACCAATTCTGAATTGAGTATTTTACCTTGGAATATCTGAAGTAGTGGTGTAAATTTCCAGCACGAAATGCTGAGGAAGACCACCATCAAATCCAGCCACGCAGAATACCTCAACAGAACTAAGGGTCTGATTCGACAGGGTGCAGTTCTTCAGAATGTGTGGTTTACCTGCAATAAGTATAAATATAGGTAGTTTTAGCACATTGTTATAGAAGAAATGTAAGCTATTTTTTTTCCATAAAAACAATACCAAACTAATGAAAAAAAAAATTTTTTTAATACATTGTTGGTGTATTTGTATATTTTAATAAATCCAACCCATTCCGTGATTAACAAATTGTTAATACGTAAACATATGTTATATACTTATTCATATTTCGTTTGAAAACTTCATACCTACTGTATAATAATATGTTTGTGAATATGTAGGATATCCATAATCGGGTTTTTTATCTGTTTAATTCTTAATTGTTTTAATAGTATTGTTATACCTGTGTGTTTTCCCGTAAGAAAATAAATAAATATAATATTTTTTTTTTTTTTTTAAACGAATTCATATTTTATTTAAACAGAGTGGTGCCAGAGCGGGTTTGTTGTTAGATATTCATTACGATTGATTGGGTGTATTATACAATATATGGAAGTTCGTCGATTAGCAAGAGTATTGTTGATCGTGCTAGTCTAGTGGGGCGTTGTACTATTTACCCAAAGGTCTCGGGTTCGAATCTGCACATGATCATAACATTTTATCGCTTCATCATCTAGTTGGGTCTAGTTGAGTAGGGCCCAGAATAATTGTTTAAGACATAGGTCATAGCAATTATGTTAAAAAAAAAGTGGTTTTTACTCAGCTGCTAAGATTACCCTTCAGTAACTAAAACACAGTACAAGTCTCAAACATCGTAAATTATTGGAAAACTACACAATTTCATAGTTTTAATAACAGATGGCAATACTTAATGAGCTAAAAGAAGGTCTAGAGTGATGATGTATGTGCATTCAATATAAGTGAATTGCTTGAGCTAATGCGTTTCAGGGTACCTTTACGTGCCACAAGAACATACCATTTACCAGACATCCCACGTTGTAGAATCAATTATGGTACAAAGAAACCCATCTATAGAATGCGTTCAATCTTAAATTTAAAATATCCAGAGGTTTATATTTAATGTTAACCTAGTGGCGTTCAAAAAACTGATCAAACACCAAACTTTAACATAAAATTTTCCTTTTTCTTTCCTCTCTTCATCTCGGTTTTCTTAGGTTAAACACTAATTTTATACTGGAAATATTTATTTGGTTTTATTTTATAACTGTTTTTTCTGTTTTTATTATTTTATTATTGTATACTGCCTGTATTTTCTTTGTTAAGTAACTGTTTTATTTCCCAAATAAATAAATAAATGTTTTTTAAGTTCACATTATGTACCTACTGTAAATTATTTACAAAATAGTGCTCCATTTGTGTTTGGGTAAGATTGGCATTTCCT
The DNA here is from genome assembly GCA_020383195.1 of Neomicropteryx cornuta. Lineage (NCBI taxonomy): Eukaryota > Metazoa > Arthropoda > Insecta > Lepidoptera > Micropterigidae > Neomicropteryx > Neomicropteryx cornuta. The sequence goes on from JAHKQU010000012.1 coordinate 22,740,987, forward strand.
GTAAACGTTAATGCTTCTGTGCTTTTACAACTGCCTAAAATTTGATTAAAATTTCGTTGGCATAAACATAGCGACATCTACATCACTTAATTGGCGCCTACTGGTTGTGCTATCTAAAAAAAATTATAAGCTTGCCTGTCCATAGCAGCTTGTCCGAGTTTCCAAAGTAAGGCGCACGTCTTCCTTCAACTCCGCCTTCCAAAACAAACCCACGGAATGCCATAGTCTAGACGACGCGACGGCTGGTTTTGAAAGTTTATGGTGACGTACCATTATGTTGGAGGAATAGCTGGGGGTTTAAGCTAAGGGTGAGCAGAGGGCTCGCTCGAGGCGAATCAGCTGGTCCTAATGGAAGTCGAGTGACGTGAGCTTGCATCAATTATGATGCAGGCAAGTTCCCCATAATCCGAACGAACGTCGCGACGTAATCTCGTCTGCTTAGGATGCGCGTCGGCAGCTTCGGTCCGGAGGCTACCAGCAGTGTAATGATACTTACACGCCGAACACACATTCCACACTCGATGGATTAACTCTCATAATATTGCAGGTGTAAAACTCAACCAGAAAGATGCCTTTGAACTTTTGAAATGGACACACAAAGATGCAAAATGCAAGATGCAAAGTTTTAATTAAATAATATCGCCAACATAATGTTCAGTTGTACACTAAATATTAAAATAAAATACAATATTCGATTATATAAACTCGAGTACCTGGGTACTAGTCATGTTGGCCGATTTGATAACCTAACTAGGTAAAAGTTACCTGTTCTGAGAAAGGTTATTTCAATTTTTCAATTTCAACGTTGCCAGAAGCAACTTTTATTCATTAAATATATACAAATACATTGTAAATAGATCCAGCTAAAAACCTTAAGCCTTCCGTTCCTGCTGGTTTCTTAATCTTACTTAAAATAAAATTTATTTACACATGCATAAAATGAAATACAAAATACTTACAAATTAAGTTAACGAGTTACTTTAATTAAGATACCTAAATAATTGTGAGTACGTTTTTTCCATATTTTTTTTTAATTTGTGGTTTATTAAAGATTTTTTTTCAGTTGCCTGAATAAAGTACTTTATTAATTTTATTAAATAGGCTGGGTATTACATGTTTTAATTGTCGATACCCATACGTATTTATATCTTTCGACAACATACTTTTCATTCGATATTTGTCTAGGAGAGTGCTTATTAGTTATTAAATTTTTTAGGTTTCATCTGTTATAGTTCCATGTTTTAATGTGTTATAATGTGAGCATAAAAAACCTGCACAAAACACTGTGAAAATTAATAAAAAATAACTAAATGAAAAAATAAATAGCACAAATATACACACTGATATACACACACACTAACAATACACACAAATGAATACAACTCAAGTGTCTACCCGTGAAACACTTAATATACTTTTTAAGTAGATAAATATACAAACTTTTTAAATATATAAATAAATATTTAACATAAAGTAGTGTTATTATAAATACGTTAGGTATAAGCATATAAAGTATAAAGTATTTTTTTTTTATTTTAAACCATTGTATTAATTATAAACTGAGTATTTTAATACTGAGCAAAGAGAGGCCTTTATTTATCTCTTACTTTATATAATTTATTTGTTGATTAATAAGCAAATTTTTTTATATCTACGCTTTAAATAAATACCGCCAAGAAAACCATACTTAGAAAAAAAGTTATATTTAGGTGAAAGATTAATATTACAGAGGTGTAATAGAAAGCAGATTCCTTGTCGGCGGGATAATTTACAATTTGCCTGCCTTATTGATACAGTAATTTTAAACATTAATTTACATATAATGCAAAGTTATTCTTAACTCGTCCTAGGGTAGACTTTTCTAAAGTAGTGTTTTTTTTTTAAATCATAATCATATCTCTTTTTTTACGCTAAACTCCGAGAGCCTTTGACTGTACAAATTCGTTAATCATGAATAAATAATCTTTTAATTTATTTTTAATAATAAATAGTGATTAAGTCAATCACTGAACCAGAGTGACGTATGTACGAGTACATATGTAGGTAAATAAGTAAATGATAAGTGTCTAATCTCTGCAGGACTTCAGCCTTTCAGTGTTATAAATATACCTACATGTACTCGTATGTAAAGACTATGACCGTGTCCACATTTGCCTACGAAATTCGATTAAACTCCTGAATCCAGCTAACGATGCTCGTCGAAGCCAGTGTCACTCGCAATTATTATATCTCTCTCTATGTTCGCTCTTACATCATTGGCATCAGACCCTCTCACTTGTTTATTGGATTTTTTTCTGATCACGTCCGACGGCGACGTCGTTATATGGCTAGACAACGGTATAGCTACAATTTAGCATATCTACATATTTCTTTATTCTTTACAAGCTGACCCGATGATATTCGTACCGTCTCAAAATCATTAAATGTTGTGTTAACTTATTAGCTGAGTTAAATTTAGTTTTTTTATTAAGAATACTCAAAATGAATTAAGTTCAATAAAAGTACAAAAAATGAAATCGATGCGCGCACAATGACAAATGTGATATATCCAAAATTAAACGTGCATAAAATAAAATTATTGATTACGTGCTAACCTATAGCTAATGTACATTTTGTGAGGATTTTAGGCACTTTAGGTACAGTCAACGAGAGGCCATAATTTCTTCGTAGATGGTTTTAAATATGTAACTAAACTCAAACTCTTTTAGTTAATAAACTAAATAAATAAAATAGTAAACATTCTCAAATTCTCTTAGTAAAGTTTTTTAAACTCTCTCTCAAACTTTCTAATTAAACTTTCTCAAATTCTCTCAGTGAGTAAACTATTTAAAACTCTCTCATACTCTATTTACTACTTTTATGATGAGGCTAACATTCCTGAACGGTGCTCGCTCTCACACTAGATGCTCCGCATTGGAATAATTGCATTACTCAAACATCGCTACACTTTTTGTGTCGGCATTCTTCCGAATCGAATTAGTCACCGCTTTATGATTTTTTTTTCAGCGCGTCGCGACGCGTCCTTTCATTGTTTCAGTCGGTATTTATCGCATTTTTTCGACTCCCTCCAACCATTGTCCGATGTCCTCTTTAACGCTGCGAAATTCACGAACATTTTCAGCTTATAAAGTATACACGAGGCATTTTGTGACATAGGGGAACAATGATTGTTCAAAATCGTTATTGTGTAACTCTGCTTTACCGACTATAAAATAATCGGTAAAGCAGAATTCCATTACGCTTGCATAAGCAAAATAAAATAGTTACTGGAAATCGAGCATGTAAAGGTCTGTTATTTTCTCGGCCCTACAATTATATGATAGCAAATATAATATTAAAGGAAAAACACAAATGCATGCAATAGGACCATATGTGGAGATTTAATTAATTATATTAGTATATTTTTTCAGTTCTTTTTCACCTAATTTCAGGATCTAAGAAGTTGGCGTAAACCAACGGGGAGTTTTTTTTTTAAATATATGTTTGTAATTTAAAATCAATTAAACCGCTAAGAAATTAAGAAATAATATGTAAAATAACTAATACATTAATAAACTTTACGATTTTTTTTCTTTTTACCGGAAAAACGTCGCATGCCCGCGCGGTCGGTTTTTTACTTATAATGAAACAATTCCCCGGTGAGTTCAGTATAATTCAAAGTGACTTTCAGACATTTTCATGAAAAAATAAACGACCAGAGTTTTCATTACCTTTTCCCCTGTCATTCGTGTCACGGAGGGAACTTTTTAATTAGTAACACCTCCAGCGAATTAAAAGCAGGTATCCGCCCTCCCTCGCGTAACTTCAACATGCGACACGAAGTCTTGGGCGGAGGGCGGGCGGTGAGAAATGTACCGACCACCGTGGCTGGTGTCGAAAATTTAACCGAAACGTTCTGTGCTTTTGGGTATCCAATTTTAAATAGTCTGAAATGTTTGAAAACCAATGCACGAGTGTTTTATTTTTAAATGTGCACAACGGAGATTTTTAAATAATTTAATGTTTTAAATAGTTTAATTTCACACACAACACTCATTAATAATAGTTTAATTGGGTTTGATTTCACATCCATACACACATAGCTGTAAATTATTCAATCTCTTTTATCTCTTGCTCTCGCATAATATTTATGAAGAATTATTTGTATAAATCTGAGTGTGCCTCTAGGTAAATTTTCAGTAGCACATTTTATTATTTTATTTTTCTTGTAATGAAGTTTTGTCTTTTTTAGTTTATGAATTGTCAGCTGAGAATCAATGTTTCTATAACTGATTACATCACCTTAGAATAGCAGTACACGCTATAAAGGTGATAAAATGAATAAATAAATTAAATTAATTGAATAGTCATACTGTTTCCGCTTCGTTATCCCTAAACCTATTAAATAATTTACTAGGTTAGGTTCTAAAAATATAACAAAAGCAGAATTATTCATATTGTATGGCTGAATTGTTTGCGTCTCAAAGTCTGCTTTTAGAATTCGCAATAGTCTACTGATCAAACGATGCTAGGAATTTCCTGTTCTATGTAAAGCGTATATTTGTTATTTACCTGGCTAAAAGCCGAATTAATTAATATATATATATATATATGAACTAAGTAAAAAAAAAACAAAAATCAACTTATCGAATAATATAAATCAATGTAGTTAAAAAATTAAACCATTGACATTTTATGTGAATATGTACTCGTATATATAATAATTGGTAACTCGCCCCGGTACCTAGATGTATCTGCCATTTCTTAATATTGTGGGAGTGCATGTTATAAGATTAAGTTTGTTATAATGTAACTGTTTCTAAAATGATGTTTCCGCCGTATAGAAAAAAAAACATACAGTCAAAGTCAGATTATGGGTAAATTGAATATTTGTTCCGCGGCAGAGAGTGCGTTTTTGTTGTTCATACTGCTTGTACAATTATGTTATATCAGTGTTTTATTTGGTATAGATGTGGCGTAACGAGGAGAAACAGCGTTTCCTTGTTATATTTGGGGGGGGGACGGGGACGGTCAACTATTTTAAGCATGATGTTAACCATAAGTAAGCACATATCAGAAGAATGAGACAGCGCGACAACCGACCGACGTGCGAGTGAAACAGAACGAGCAGCTAAAAAAAATCGCACTAAGCAGCTCACACTGCTGTATCCATACCAAATAAAATATCTATGAATTAACCCATTTATCAATACTCGTGCCATATATATTATTAAAAAGTAAATTAGTACAATTATGTATTTAAGTATTTTAATGTTATGGGTTTTCTATGGCGTTGGCTTTTGTTCGAGTTTTGTCCAAAATGTAAACAATAGTGTTTTCTCGTTAAAATGGTTTTACAAGTACTTTTTGAAACTGGTTACTTTTTTCGTACTGGCCTAATAATTGAAATCTATAGTTTGGTAACAAAACTAGCTTTGTAGCTTCTCGAAGTCTTCAACTGCACCGATTTAAAATTTCCGACTTCGTTTCCTGACTAAGGGTGGATTGATGGGGACAAGGGAAATTTTTGCAGGTTTGCTCGTCGCTTTCATCCTTCTTTGTCGAACGCAGCCCCTCATAGTTGTCCTCTTTTCAGTAGTCTTCGAGTATTTCCAACTCGACCGTTTTAGTGTCGCTTATAATTTAGGAAGTCAAAAAAAAAAGTGCATTGAATATGGTACCTTGCATTAAAACCACCACGGATAACAAAAATTAACATACCAATAAAAATGAATTTGAGAATTACTAAGGTTACCAGGATCACTATAAGGTGATAAGGTGACTATTGCTAAGAAGTTATGTAAGATCTTTGTATCAGTATGTTATTAAAGAAACGAGACCTACCAACGCTGAAAAAACTATTTTAGCAAAATGATTGATTGTTTAAAAATTTGCATCCCCAGCAAGAAATTTTCTGGGGATGCAAATGTTATAGTTGTACGTACAGACTGATTTTTGAAAATTATTTTTTGGTTAGATTTACCATATTTCTTGCTATCGCAGCATGAGATGAATTTAAAAAATATTTTAGCAAAAACATTTTGCTATGATTACAAAACAGCATGGCGTCCTGGATAAACAGCGGACGAAATAAAACGACGTTACTTGAAAATTCGGTAGTCGCAACATATTTTGTTATTTTTACTTGATACCATTTTAATTTCCTGCGATTCAAATCAAAATGGCGGTGTGTCTGAACAGCTGATCGTGAAATTTACAGGTGGCAAAAATTATTGTAGAAATAGCTAGATAAATGTATACAATAAGCGTTGTGTAATATTGTGTAACTCCAATAATAATTATTACTGTCACTATATCAACCATACTTTATGGTTGCCAATACCATAATATCCAAACTATAAATGACAACGTATTTAAAGAAGCGCTTATATCACATATGGAAATTATCAAAAATTATCAAAATAAATTAAAAATAATAAAAAAAACATATATACACAGTAAAGCAAACGTGTAAACTTGGAGCAGGTATCACCCCAGAACAGACCTTGTCTAGTGGGGTGATAAAATCCACACCACCTATCTATTTTGCTTTGTATGAGATAGTTTAAGATTACTTTGTAACTAGATTCATTCATTTGTTTTATGCTATTTCATATGTATTGTTTTGGATAAAAATAAAAAAAAAATGCATGTATATAAAAAAATAATTATAATATTGTATGTATGTATATAGTCTAAGTTTACTCAAATATGCAATTTTTTGTTTGCTACCTTAACATGAGCTCTATTAGTATACTCATTATATATTTTATTTTTCTTTTAAACCAACTATAAATATTTATTTTATTTTATTTATCTTTATTGGAGAAACCAACAATTTTACACAGTACATATAAAATAAAAAATACATTTGATGGCCATATTTGTCTGAACATAAACATTCTATGCGACAACATTGTATATATTTATTTTCTTACAAATAGACATCTTCATATTTCTCTATAGGTGCATTAACGGTTTGACATTCTTAGTTGTAGCACAATATAACACTGCCTTCCTTAGTACAGACATAGTCTAGTAAAAAAGGCAAAGCACAAAATGTAGCAGTGCTAATCGCTCCCGGTGCATTTATATTATTCATTTGTAACTGTGATTTCTACTACTACTTTTTCTTTGTCAAATTAATTATGTTACAATAAATAAATAAATTTAAGATAGTAAGATAGTAATAGATTATCAAAAATTCTAAAATCATCGCTTTTAAATCGCATCCCCCTATAAAAGAGGTGGCAAAAAAAACACAAGAGTACGGGATTAAAATGTTTACGCACCAGCAGCGACCATCTGGAATATACAGGGGGTTGTTTGATGTCCGATATCGTTAGCAGCAGAGCACGACAACGTCCCGTAATCCAGGTCTGCGATTGGCGTGTACCTGCCAACATGACACGGAAAAATGTTAGAAAATGCACCCAAAGGCATCAAGTGTCATGGGAAAAATCTCCAAAATAGGCTGGAAAAGCGCGCTCTGAGGAAAGACGGGAATAATTAGCGTAATGAGTTTATGCATAAAAATACTACTCTTCTAAAATTATCACTTTTATTCCGTTTCACACTCCCTCATCTAGTTTGAATTTTTTTACTTAGTTGGCATTGTACTTAGTTGTCATTGTATTTATTTTCCCCAAAACCTATAACAGGTGTTTCTTTATTTTCATATATGATCAATATTATTGCTAATGCATATTTTTCTTACTATTTAATTAATCTAACAATACAAAATATTATCAGTTATTTATTTTATTACTTCAATACAGAAAACAATGCTTTAACTACCAACCAACTACATTGAACCCGGGACCTCTGGATTTAGAAGCAGGGGCTTATACTACTGGGTAAAAACTATAAGAGAAGGATTATTTATATATTGCGTTTCTATAAAACCATGTGAAAAAAGTCGAGGTCAAACTATTTAGAGACGTTACTCGTCAATGCTTTTTTACAGAAACAAATATTGCTAGAATATCCCGACAAAGTGGATATCTAAGAATAGAAGGAAATTGGGATAAATGGCGTGAAGGGGAGGAAGTAGTAAGGGAAGGGAAGTGGCGAGGGAGAAACTCTACTGATATATTTTTAACTCTACTCATTGAGACCTTTCAACAGGCGCACTGGTTAAGGAGGGTTAAGCAGAGGGGGGGAGGGAAGTGTATTCAATTCAACTTTAATAGAATATTCTATTTACATCCTTTATATTATATATTACATTCAAAATTTTAGGAAAATTATTTTTATTTCAAATAAATACCTACAAATTGATGGTGAGATTTGATACGAATAGACTTTTCAAATACATTTATTTATTTAACGTCATTTACATGCACTCCTATAATATGTTATATTAGTAACAGTAAAATAGTGTTCAGATAATAAATACGTTGCACGCATAATTTTTACCATCAGATCAGGTCAAATTAGCGAGAAAATGTTTTTATTTAAGTTTCTTAGCCACGCACTTTCCTAGTAGTTTATTATTTATATATTTAACACTATTATACAATGTTAATTATTAAATCCCTTACAAGTATTATGTCGAACCTCTACAAAAAGGATTGGTTATTACTAAGTCAGATAGATCACGGTAGATCGTTTTAATTAAGGTAGACTTCTAGTGTTACAATGTACGAGTAAAATCTGTTAAGGTTTGTGGTTTGAACCCTTCTTGTTATTGGAGCTTTGCTGTTGTAAGATACTTTAATAATAAAAGCTTACTTTAATGAACTGGCGCTGCCATTGGACGTGTATCGATCAGCGCCCACGTCCAGGGTTTCTCCGGAATTGTTGAACTTCCATTTGAACGTCTTGGCTGGCGGATCTGCATCTACTTCGCAGACAATCACCACTCCTTCGCCCCTCGAGGCGCCCACCACGGCGATGCCCTGATGACGACACGACGGGGCGTCTGGGGAAGGAACACATTTTAGAGTCCAAAGGCAAAAACACAACACGGATAATAAATGTCTACCGTCTACCGCACCTTTAATGATAATAACTCCAGCTCATTGGTCTTGCCATTACCACCAATATTTGTGAAGAAAGTACAACAAAATTCATCGTGGTTTTAAAGAAATTAATTTGTAAACTTTACGTAATTATAATAAAATTATAGGCGCACGGAAATTTTGCTATAAATTATTTTAGTATTTTTTATTTTATAATATTTAAAATTGGCCCAGCGATTTAAACATGATTTGTTTTGACCTCATCTCAAAATTCACCATGGTTAGCGAGTAAAAAAATTGTAAACTTTGCGTGGTAATATTTGTTTTTTTTTTAAATAATTGCCATGGTCTAGGTTCTATACAATTATTTTGGGCCCTACTCAACAAGGTCAAATGTGCTTGAAGCGGTAATAGTGGTACGACCATGATCTCTTGTCATAAGTTCTTGTAATCGCTCTTGTCATAAGTTCGGTCGCTAACGAGCGCCTGCGAGCAAAAAGGGAATGTACACGAGAGCTTACTGTACTGCGTGAGCGTGTACTGTATATTGAAAACTGTAAGCTTAATTTCTGCCAATAAAAGACTTTTTTTGTAGCCGTTCAATTAGATGGTATACGGTAGTTAGCATATTAATGTGATCTACTAAAGTACTTCAAACATAGGTATTGTATGTAAACAGTTTAATGGAAGTTTACATTACGAAAAGGCTACCAGGCCCTGGAGTCACAAATCACAAAGTAAGGAATTTTTAATCACCTGTTTGGCGTAATCACAGGGTCTGAATTATAACAACCTTATCGATAATTAAGGTCTAAATTTGAATGAATGTTCTCAAGTAGATCTCAAGAAGACGTTGTTGAAATGATATTATGTGTGTCGGTTCGATCTATGGGTTTGTCGTGCAAAATACCCAGCTCGCAGTGTCGATATTAATAAATCACACGAAGTGGACGACCTACTTTTAAGTGATCGATAAGGTTGTCTCCCAACCGGCCAAAAGACGCGTCCACGAGGAAAAGATATACTAGGAACGGAGGTAAACATTCGAGATTAAAGCGAAACACGTCTTTGTTTCATCCTGAATATAATTCATTTAATTTTTCTGCCCCTCCGGAGATGGGGCAGTTCTGCTGAGATATCCTTATCTGCGCCTCGCGGGCGTTGGCGTTTATTAAACAAACGAATTCAGAAAAATTAAAGGCACACATTTTTTTTTTACTGTCTTATAATTCAAAATCTACTATGGATTGTGCTGAATATCTAACACTGTAAATATCACTTCTGTTATCGCACCAACTTATTTATTTATTCGAAAAATTATAAGAAACAAAATAGAACAAAAGATTATTTTTAAGTACATAAGACAACAGATTAACAGTAATTATCGTCGGTTGAGAAGGAATAGATCATTACTTTGGAACCTAATTTTTATTAAAAGTATCCTGAATTCTATTAAGCACGGCATTCTGTGCGTAACTTGAATTACTTTTAGGCAAATGAAACAGGTAAGGAGTGCTTGAGAGACGAGGGTGTTCACGAAGAGTTTTCACTCAGTAAGAATCGAGAATCAACTTACATAATATGTACTCTCGAACTAATAAGACATCTTGTATACCTTTTAAAATGTTCGTACACTCTTTTCGCTCACATTATAAACATACTGCTGAAACAATAACTATTATTTCTGACCATAGATCCTACATTTAACTTTAATAATATTCTTGTATATGATCATATTAAAAAACAACTTTAAAATAAACCTAAAACCCGAGAAATAATAGGTACAATATACTACATATCGCCAGTAATAAAAAAACGGGTCCATTATAACGCCGAAATAGAAATATTTTTTTTTGTAAATCAAATAAATAGTAAATCAAATTTAATTTAAATTTTGTAAATCATAGTAATTTGTAATTAGTTACAAATGGCATGCTGTTTGTTTTTTAAAAAATGTTCCGAGACCATTCCGAAGATTTGATAGTGTTTTTTATGTTAAAAAAATGCGAAAATAATTCAGCCCCAAATTCATTATTTTTATTAAAGCGTCAGTGTTTACTTTATTATAAGCGGAATCGTAACCTTGGCTGTTACCACGGCGGTCAGCTGTCGTGCGTATTACAAGAACCGTGTAATATTATCGCTTAAAGCTTACATAATTTTCTAGCGATGAATGGATGCTCGTAGGGAATGACCCCGTATTATAATGACAGCGTCAAAATCGAACTTTCCTTAGAACACAACCCATTCTATTGTAATAATGTTGTGAAAAAATACTTCGAAAGGTGAACACATCGAATTTACTCGATTTAAATTTTTCAATTTATCCTATAAAATACACTGTTGACAGACTAGAAATAATGTATTTACCATGGGAGCCCATAATTTTTAATTAAGCACTGAAATTAAATTTACCATTTAGGATTTCGTAGAAAAACGGATTTCTAATAACGGGAAAAAAAGGACCTCTTCTATATAAGCTGGATAATACGAAACTCGGCAAAAATAAGCTAGGATAATAGGACAGGCACAAAATACGAGAAAAATGCTAAATTAACCAAAAACTGCCCAACAGACGAAAGAGTCCGTAAATCAAAAGCGAGGTAAGAAAAAACGATTTTTCAAGAAATTATCGATAAAGTAAAAATCGGCAATTTATTAGATCGAAACGGCTGAGCACAAGACAAATCGAGATCGTGGTAGTCTAGTAGTTGAGGCGTTTGACTTTCAATCCAGCGGTCGCGGCTTCGAATGCGCACATAGTCATACCATTTTTAATGCTTCATTACCACCTAATTAGGCCCAAAATAATTGTATATGCAACTCTTTTTTAGAACAAAAAAAAAACTTATTAACAGATAAATAACTTACTTAGATATATTTTTACCTTCTACGCTAATGGCCAGTTACGTGGACATGAACTAAAACTTACCAAAAGTGTCTTCAAATCAATCAAAAAAAAAAACTTTTTGTACAACCGAGTGGTTAATTTATCGAACGAATTGCTTACAAGTGTTATTACCTCCAATTCAGTTAATCAGTTAAAAATCCGATTAGATGAGTACTTATTCACAAGAGCACAATAATCAAAGATATAGGCAATTAAAAATAAGTACAATAAAAATTATTTTTTACTTATCTTTAATGGAAAAACCAATTTTACACAGTAAATAGGTTTCTACTAACAAAAAGTATTCACCCCGCTAAGATACATTTTTTTTTTAAATACTAAGTCGGCACACTAAGATTAAATCATCTGTAACAGCCGCCATTGAAAGGAAAAAAAAAACTCGGTGAAAACAGTGTAACTAGATTTTTTTTTCGAATAACGAATTTGTATGTTCGTTACACTCGGTAAAAATAACTATCCGTGCTAATAGCGCTACCCTCCTTTTTAAAAAGTTGTCAACACAGCTGCGCTCTCATCCATGGTTCATTTTAATTTTATCAAGTAAACTTACATAGTAAATTCTTACTTTAAGCACATTTCCGACTGTCTTGTTGTTGTCTTCACAATGCGAGGCCGTTCATAACAGGCTGACAACATTTCGCAACACTTTAATTAATTTGAATTCGTGTTTGTTACTTCAACTCGGCTGATAGTTTTCAGAAAACGAAACAAATATAATATGAAACCAGGGCTCTAGATATCACGCACTGTCATTTCAGTGTATAATATTATGTATGTAAATTACAATACCACACAGTAAATTACAATACTATATAGGGTGAACTTAAAGTGAGCAGCATCCTTTTAAGGGGTCATTCTGGGCATTGAACGTTTCGTGCGCTTATTGCTGTATTCCTGACTGATCCAATTGACTTACCTCGCATTGTTTATGCGCGGGAACCTACCCGTCATTCATTGTCGTTAATACATTTGTAGGTACGGTCCACCGTGGGACTTTTAGGTCGCGACGCCGCGCGGTCTGATATTTTATTAGGTGGCCATGCTTTAAAGTGTTTTTAGGACTCTTTCGTTGGACATTTTAGATCAGTTTTGTTGCTTTGTTTACAAAGCTGTTGAACAAAAGTTGTTCGAAGTTACATCTAGAATCACCTCTTGAAATGATACGGCTGACTACAGCTACAGCTCATATGTGCAAGTTGTTGACAGAGGGACAAAATGAAAGTACGAAGTAGAAATTGCCTTTAAGAAAAATACAACGAAAGTTACTAATGCGCATTGAAAAATCTATTACGATGACCCGCCTCTATTCCGTGTACGTAATAGTGGCCTAAGCCTCAATTTATTTCCTTGTTGCTCTTTTTACTCGTTAATACAAGATGGCGCGGTTGCTTGTTCGAAGACTATGTTTCGCTGTGCGAGTTTTCTTAGCGGCTCTAACAAAGTGCCCGCTTTGTACAGCTAAGTTCTTAACGTCCCCGATAGGATCGCACGATGTTGTATTACGGACCCGCGTGCTATACAGAATGATTTAAAATACACTAAAATAAAATAAACAATTTAGATTGCAAGGATATATATATATATATATATTGTAATATAAGTCAAATAACTTTACAACTCAATTATACAATTTTATATATTGTAATATATTTATATACGCTATTATATCAATAAACGTATTTTACCGTCGTTTAAGTTTATGTCCGATTCAAATTTGACGAAGATACATTCATTGCATTTTTCGTAATATCATCGCATTATTCGCTATTCGTAAAAAAATATTATATCTACTTATTTATTTATTAATTGAATAAATGTGACAAAGTTTATATGTAAGAATGCACACGAGGAAACTTTTTTATAAATTATTCAAATCTTTTGTTAACATTTTTACACTAACAGAGACTTTTAAAATATTAAATTCCATATTGGTAATATTACAACATTTGGTTATGATATTTAGTTAAGTAGTGTGCGGAATTGCTGCCTGAATTTTAATCTAATGTTATCATTGTAAACTATAATTGTAAGTATAATTATAACCTAAGTAATCATTGTAAACTATAAAGTTTACAATGATTACTTAGGTTCCCAAGTGCGCTACAATTATTATGCTATATACGCAATTTTTAAACCCTAGCGTATAACCGTAAATTTACCACAAAAGATATATATTTTGTTGTAAATTTACGGTTATAGGCTAGGGTTTAAAAATAAATTATAAGGTGAAATAATAAGGGTTTAATAAGGTGAAATATATTTCACCTTAGCAAAAGAAATTTCATAAGCAAACACACACTCGCGGGTTGATGTTTACCCAAACTCAAACGCCCTCTCTGTATTAGACCTGTGAGGACTCTACACTCGCCCTCTTAAAAGATAAACATTTATCTAGCGCGCATGCACGCACAACTGTTCTCAGTACTAAAATTACAAACATATCTTATGTACAACTAATTATGGCTTTTTCTTAGTAATTTTTTTTTAATATGCATAGTACACATGTCAATGTATTAAATATATGTATTGTGTAGTAGAATTGATTAATGCTGAGGTGCTTATTTGGAGGTTTGTATGTGGGAGCAGTTTATGTGTTTGTTAGAAAACTAGCTCGAATGTGTGGTTTTAGTATGTATGTATTTAATAAAGTTTAGTAATGTAATATAAATATATTGATATTATTACGTGTGTATTATCAATATATTAAAAGTACTTACATATATGTACCTATACGTGGAGATATGTCAACAACATTAGGAAGTTTTTTGTTATACCATTAATATCAAGAACTTATAATCATATAGTTAAAAGACTAGTTAATGGCCAAAGTTATCAAACACTGCATGGTTAATTAATTATAATTAGTTAGCTAAGATTATTTCTGTTGAAGGAAAAACACGAAATATGTATGAAATGAATGTATTAGTAAATATTTTCAAACAACCTGTAGCGAATAGAGAAGTTTGTTCGGTTTACGCTGTGCGGCGCGGTACGCCGAGGGACTTGTTTTTGCGGACTTGCCTTTGATTGAAACCGGGAATAAACTTTTGCAAGGAAATCTTCCTCAAATTCCTGAACACTTGCACCGATTGAAGAATTTGTTACTTTCGCAGTGTGCGAAGTAAATTTTGCTTCTTGGGATAAAGTGGAAGTGTTGCCTGTTGGTTAGTTTGATTTAATAAACATGCCTTTAGTAATAACACAGAAGGCAGTCCTTCGAACAATTCTAAAAAGCCACATGGCTCATCACCTTTAGATCTTTTTACTCGATGCTGATGGTGCTAAAACCTTCACTTATATAATATTAGGACGCGACAAATGGTAGTTCTCAGATTAATCATACGACCAATAAGCAATAAAGATCTCGACAATCTTTATATGAAAATTAGCCTTGGAAGGAATTAAAAAGTTTATCATTTAAAAATGAATTTATAAAATTTACTATTAATTGAATTTAAAATATACGTTATTGCTGTTTATTGTTTATAAAAAAAATAATCGTTAGGCATATACATTATATATACAATAAATACAATACCATAAAATTAATAAAAAGAAATCACGTTTGGCGAACAAAAATAGGCGAAAATCTTATTGCACATATCATTAAAACACAACCTAGCGTAAAAAGGTATAAACATTAGAAAAAATATTTCATTAAAAAATAATAACCCGTAGTCCATACGGGTAAAAAATATCTTCAAAGACCTCAAGTAATAATCGGAGTAACAAATTCTCTGCTATATTATTATGGCTGGGTATGATATAAAACGGATATCATTTTTTTTATGGAAAATAAAAACAATGTTAAATTTTTAATATAAAAAGAAAAACGTCAATAAAAAAATAAATAATATATTATTCGTTATATTGTATTACTTCCTCTATCTATAACTCTTAAAATTACTACAACATATTGTATTTATACACACTCCACAATTATTCTCAATTAATATACTATATTTTCTCACGCATTCACATAGACACATGCGAACACCAAATAAATTAAACGTTTTCTTAAACTCAGTATTATATACTGTAAAATTGTGAAATGTATTTCTAATATACCGTATTTAGATGATTTTCTTACGTTATAATAGGCAAACGTCGTTATCTTTCATTATATGAAAGTCTGACAATTGGGAAATTCGAATTCTTTTTAACATTTTAAAGGACTGAACTTTTATAGCCAGAATGTTTCATAGAAAATTAATACAGAAACTCACAAATAGTTGCTGGCTTGAATACAGGCCTGTATTTTATGAAATACGGTCAAACTTTCATTTAAGTAGTAAAAAAATGTTTTATAAAGGAAACAATAATTATAAAAAACTGTGAAAATGTAAGGAATATGTTGAACAAACAGTGAATGAGAATGATGATAAATAAATAATTTTAAATATATTTATAATTTTCTAAATAATGTGTTAAGTAGAACGTTATGTTGTAAGTGAGTAGCTACTCGTTTGAGACTACTGCACGTATTATTTAGAAATAAATAAAATGATTCCACTGTAGTTTAGTAATTTTGTACAGCCTCTATAATAAATTTAACTTCAGGCCATAAGGCGATTTGTAGCTCAATTTTTAATGAACTGTAATGGCAACATACTTTGCAAATATATTTCATCTGGATTTATTTTGTGATGATTTCCAACGAATCTTACAAGCCTAATGGTAGCAGATTAGCCCCCATCCCTGTGGATTATCGAGCCCCACTCGGCTGACCTATTTACCCGACCTTTTCAGATGAAACAAAGCCGAAGAAAAAACAAAGAGGTCCTCTGCCCTCGGTCTGATTAAATTTTATTGAGTAATTTGGGCATGTTGGAGAGGTACTTGAAGCGCTCCGTGAGATGCTTAGGCATTGGCCTGAGAATTGAGAGCGGATATTCTCTCTTTATTTTTTTTTCTATTTAGCAGAAATAAACCCAAAAGACAAGCGATACGTTCCCGTTGTTAATTACCTACAGGATTTTAAGTAAAACCATGCATAAAGTTTTTGCCGCAGAAAACTCAGAAAGGTCACACGCGATTCAGTTCTACACACAGACTTTAAGTATCGCACACTTAACATTGTTTAACAAATATTTTATATAAATAACTTAATATTTATTTATTTACATAGACATAGCAACATATTACATAATTCACTAATATGCAAATTTCTACCCAACTAGGCACTGCCCGTTATTTCTATATTAGTATTTATTTTTCATGCATGAATATATATTTTTCAGACTATTGATAGGATATTCATAATAATATGAAATACATAGACGTTAAATAAAAGAATTACTTAGGTATATATGTTATCAAGGTTTTCTGTTTCTACAAACTACTATATTTAATAAACAAAATAAAGTAAACGGCTGCTGACAAAACAAAGTAAACGACATTTTTGTTTTTTCATTGCAATTGACCTATTTGTGTATCGTTGCATACAAACTACAGACATTTATGAGAATTTAAGCCACGGTTTACAAGCTATGCTCGGTGAAAGCCACAGTAAACGCTATCGCAGTTTTTGTTTAAATACATACATATATAAAAAAAATATATAAATAATTTGTAATAAGACAAGCTTCATCATCTGATGATACCTCATCAGATGATGAAAATAGCTTGAAGATACCTCGCCGCTCTACCAATCAAAACGTGTCTTGAAAAAAAAGCGACACTATCGATGTCGAACGTACTCGGTTAGTACAAACGGGCACACAGGTGTCGTAAACCTATTGCTGCCATACGACAGCAACGTAATTTGAACGCCCAATGGCGACTCTAACGAATTAAATTAAACGAAACAAATAATCGATTGTATTCCGCACGTGCTGCGTAGTACGCGGTAATACTGTGATGCGAATTTCTAAAGGAGTCGCCGCTGAGGAACGACCCGTGTAATCTATACTTGTCGAGGGAACCAAGCGATGATAAAAAGGCCGGCACATTATCGAGTTGGTTGGAACGAGACGGGATTGTTGGTCGCCGCTTCACTTGCACTGAGTGGCCGCTAGTCGATAAATCAGTCACGTTTCTAATCGAATAGAGGCAAAGGGCGGGCAAGTAGAGCAAACGAGACCGCCCTAGGGAAACTATTACACCAATATACAATCGATTATCGATTATTTTTTGGGAAATTTTCCACGTGGCCGACGGAACACCTCGAAAGACAACCATCTATCATTCAACATTTTCATTAAGGTACAACGACCCTAGTCAATCCAATTAGCGACAGACTTAACGCCATTTCAAGCCACCGATTATCCTACTGTCAGACGATGGAACATGTCAGAGCGTTTCCAAACTCACACCAGCAAACGCGGCCGGGCTATAAAACCACGGACACAAGCCTCAACCAACAGCTCTACCTACAGATCGCCTACGGAATACATCTGAAGTGAGTCTGCAACACACGGAGTACATAAGTAACAGGGTGAAAGATGTCACACAATAAGACCAATTCCAACCAACCTCTTGTCACCAACCTTGTGTCTTGTCACTTGTTTTTCTACTCATTATTTTGTTGGCCTTATTATTTACATAAAGTCAAAATACCAATTATTTGGTTTTATCGTGGGGCAATATTTCAGCAGAAGTAGAAAAATACACGATTTCCGAAAAATAAGAGAATAGTGTTTCTAATTTTAAACTCATTAAAACAGCACTTCTCTACTTCGATTTACTAATATCACTCGCTTTGCTATGTTTTGTCTTATTCTCTTGTCAGTGTTCGATGTTAAAAGTCGATAGAATGTTTTAAAATATCGAAGTTTTGTTCTGACCGTAGGTATTTATAGAATATATTTAGCTGGCTAGCTGGGTTGCTGTACGCTTGCGAGAGGAATGAATAAATTATGACCAAAATAATCGAAAGTGCGCGTTGTGCGAATTACCTGAGGGATGAGAATATAATCGATTATTTTGCGTTAATCGTCGCTCCCTAAATTGAAGCTGTGTCCAATGGCTGGCTGCCGAAAAAAGATGACACCGCCCTTTTTAGTTCGGTCGAAGCCGATATTTGACGCAATAGGGCGGCATTTTAACGCTTTAACGGGACGTACACGGTGTCACCTCGCAAACGAACCATGCGGAGCGTCAATTTACAGACCCTTCGAAATGCCGGCCGATATCGTAACGACACCGGCCTGAAAAGAGCCCTTTCGATTATCGGATGAATTAGGCGGGGGCGGTTATTTTCCGCTTCGTTGCCGCGTTCCTCATTTGTGATAATGGGCGGGGAAAAAGTACCAACGCTATGCCGAAAATCTAGGGATGTTAACGTGATGTTTTTTCACTTTCAGTAGAGCGTCCGTAATCCGCCCGTCAAAAATCCGGACCGTCGCGTCGATAATCCGGTTTAAAAAAAACGATTTTTTTAAGAGTTTTGACAGTGTATATTCTTTCATTAAAATACATTATAAGTTCATATTATTTAATGGTTTTATTTATCTGCTAAACCACTTTACTTACCACTAAAGTGAATTAATTATTAACGGTTTTTGCAAGTTTTCTTTTTATATGAACTCAAACGACCTTTTCGATAATCCGGCCATTTTGGTAATCCGGACAGGGTCCGGTTACAATTAATCCGGATTATTGACTCTACTGTACATGTATTTTTTTTAAATGACTTAAATTTTTCATTTTTTTATCGTTAAAAATTATTTATAAACTTAAAATGGAGGTGCAAATATACTGGATTATAGTCACTTTACTAAATGCCTGTATAGAAATAATAGATGCATTATGCTATTAATTTTATTTGATGGTGCCTATATATTACGAAAAATCAAGTTGGCTTTCTCTAACACGTTAATACAAATAATAACATTTGCAAATATTCAAAGCAAAAGCATAAAAAAAATAAATAAAATAACGGTCCTGATTATTGCGTATCGAGTTATTTTCAAATTAAATTAATCGAAACCATTTTATTATTTGAGAAATAGTTCCGCTCCTGGTCGCAGAGAGGAGTGGGGCAAGGAGCTTGCTCGGGTTTTTTATTTCGAAATTATGTTTTTATTTTTGCGTGAAAAATACACAAATGAATTGTATTTATATATGTAAGTTTTAAATTTATGAATATACAGAATGTAGGGACACTTTGTATATTCCAAACCATTTCCGAATACTTAAGGAGGTGTTTATGTTCCCTATTACGGGTAAGAAATTATATAAAAAAAATGGGAAAATAACTCATCACCAAATTTATTAAAGCGTTCGTGTAAATTTCTTTTGCTCGCTCGCGCTCGGCGAAGGCTGTTCAATGACCCGGTGTCGCAAGCGGACGAACTTATGACTAGAGCGATTTAGTATTATCAGGTAAAATTTACATTTTTTCTCGGAAACCATCATGAATTTTGATATGACGTTAATACAAATGATGATTGACATCGCAAGGCAAATTAGTAGGTTTTTTTTATCGGGAATGTTCTTGGAACACGGTGCATATGATTGCCGTTTGATAATAATAATAATAAACTAAGGTAAAATGCCCAAGACCACTTTGTTACATGTAGGGCGGTGTGATTTTTCTAATCCAGAAAGTATAGCAGCCGCTTTAGCTTAATTTGATTCATTTGATGGGCTAGCGCGTTTGGCTAGGGCGGGAGTTTTAGTGCACCCGCGGGATAAACTCGCCCTCACTTTGCAACACTAAACCGCTATAATTCTTAATATCGCAGCGACTTAGCCGAAATTACTCGCGTAAAAATTTAGATAATTTTAAAAGTTCGCAGATTTTTGTACTTTCGCTGCAGCGAGGCTGTAACGCCTAACTTTACAGCAACAGACATTTATCTCAGTTTAGAAGAACTTTTACGCAAATTTAAATATTTCTGAGAGTTTTACCGCCTTTATTTGAGCGGGTTAGAATTCACTTTGACAACTTGTTTTTATGTTTTAAATTACCTAACATACTTATCTACTTTTTTCGAGCACTTTGTTTTCTATTATATTATATTTTTAGTGTATTTTTATTATTTTTTAAATAGATATATAAACTTATTTATAAACTTAAATTGAGGGTAATTTTGGGTTCTAGGGATGTGAAACGCAAAGATATGTCGAAATTTTCTGGAATTCATGATATTGTACCCATTGCAATAGGTAGCTTTACTAATGAAGTCTACCTAAAGTATTGAGAATAATACTAATTCTAGGTGTAAATTGTTTTTGTTTTTATTAAAAAGCTGCTTTTGATTCTATACGGCTCAAATATACGAAAGCCTAATTTGACATTAACCCTAAATGGATGTAACGATGTCTTTCGAGTCGGCTCAATTCTATAAAATATCATGAAAGTTACATCCGCTCGCAAGGGCGGCCGCAGCGTTTCGACCATTGGCACAGGCGATTTAGTCCTGCGAGGGCGGGCGGATGATCCGGGCTTAGGGCGCCGGCGGCAACAGCGCGGACGTAAACGCTTTTGGCGCGTCCATAAATTGGCAAAGTTGATTCTGCGGAATAAATCATGTGCGCGCTGCGATTTCGTACAAAGCGAGCGCTCCGCGGACATTGGCACACTGGGGAAAAACCCATGGGACGGAGGGCGACGCGATCTTGAATTTATTGTAATTTTTGGAATCGTGAGCCGCAAAACTGTTTAAACTCGCCAAATTTGGACCTACATTGTGATTTTATTTATTTATAAATATTGTCACGATCTTGGTGAAACGGCCAGGTCTGTTCTATACTTCCGAATGTTGAAAATAGTACAGCTTTGGCCGGAGATATTTGATTTTTAGAGTCCTGTAAATCTAGTAACCCAACTACCCCCAATTCGGGTGCCTCTGCCAAGCGAACAAAGAAAACAGCGTATTATTTAAATGCAGGCTGAGCGTTAGACGGACGCACCAGAGACAGTTAAGACCATGAAAAGCTTTGCAATATTTTATTACATTTTCTCTAAAAAATACGATACTACAATTTTAACATCAACAAAAGGAAAAAAAAAACATAAATTGTGCTTAAATGTATCTGCGTAGGATGAATTATAGGCGTATCACTTAAGATCATCACACTAGGTTTCGTTGAGAAAGGGAGTACTGTGTTTAATTAACTAGGTTTGAACACCTATTCTAAGGTAAAGTTAGTGTAAAGTACCTCTATAAATTAATTTAATAGGGTTCCGAGATCGTGGTAGTCTAGTGGTTATGGCGTTGGACTATTGGCCCAAAGGTCGTGGGTTCGAATCCGCACATGGTCATACGATTTTTAACGCTTCATTACCATCAACTCCCCCGACTGTAGGACCGGCACATTTGGCTAAGTTTAGTAGGGCTCAAACTAATATGTCATATAATATAACAAATAATATAAAATGACTGACTGATAATATGAAATGATATTAAATAATTTTATCTACATACTATGTTTGTGGGTGTTTGTTGTGAGTTAGGGTGTGTAGGAGAGTGTATTTGTATGGTTGATAAAATGGGGTATTGTGTTTATTACTTATTACTTAAAATAAAATTATTACTTAATATAAAATACCGCTGGTATTAGAGCTAAATATGAAATACTTTACTTACACTTGACCCTGAAGTTGAGTTCGTTGCTCACAGTTTCCCCTTCAGCATTGATCGCTGAGCAGGCATATCTCCCGCTGCTGTTCCTCGTCACCTTCTGCAGGACCAAGCTCTGGTTGCTCCTGATTATCCTGGCGCTTGCATTGTGAGCCAGCAGCACACCCTGGAATGAACACAGAAAATATGTTTTGAGTAATAGTCATATTTTCAAAGATAGTTGCACATTACTCTATATACGCGTGAAACATCTGACGATAGCAGAAGGGCTTGTTTAAGAAAATTATTTTATTTTATTAACGAAACCGTTAATCCATTTATCGCATACATTAATGATAAAAAAATACATTTTAAGTGCTTGAATGCGTATACAAAATTTCGTGTCTGTGCTGTTGATTGTTGAGGAGTTCCTTCGTCTGGAGCCATTCCTGGGGGTGGAATCAGGTCATGCTTACCATAAAAATGCATTGTCATCGGATTTGAACCAACATGTCAAATTTCATCTCTGTAAGGTAAGAGGAAGTGATTCTAATTCAGCTTAGAAGATTTAACCTAAAACGACATACAAACATTCCAAGCCAAATAAAAGCTTGTAAAAATACCAATTGACCAATAAAAAACAGTCTAAAAGTCGTTTATTATTGGAATGTCTGTGACTAATTGGTACGTAAATATGCTGAAATGTATGCGTGAGTGTGTGTGTGTGTGTGTGTGTGTGTGTGTGTGCTTACTGTTTATTTATCGGTATTGATGATCCTCAGTTGCCATTTAAATTTATATTATCAACCATATGATCGATCCTATTAAGTAATTCGGTTATTTTTCCCAGCACTGGTTTCCCAGCACAGCAATGTGCACTAGCATATTTAGGCAGGCAATATGGAATAGTTTGTAGTGTATTTCTGGCAGGATTAATAACATTATGCCTGTCCTTATATAAGGCATGTTATTTAGTTGGTATCGTATAATTACACTTCATCACCACTATTTAAGTTATAAATTTATGATAGTTGAGTATGGATACGTAAGTATTTATAATCTAGGTCATTAAAATTAAATAACAATATTACGATTAATTTTATTTAGCAAATAAATTGCATTTGTAATTTGAATTTTAATTAAAAATCGCACTAAACGATACAAGATATAATTTTAAAAACAAAAAAATGATATTTCTATTATTTATTTCTAGAACGTTCTCTAATGTACTATTCAACCAGTCAATAAAGCAAACTAGCTTAAAATAATATTATATCCGTAACTGCTGCTGTATCACACGCCAATCTTAATATATATAAATCTCGTGTCACAATGTTTGTCCTCAATGGACTCCTAAACCACTTAACCGATTATAATAAAATTTGCACACCATGTGCAGTTCGATGTGCACTTGAGAGATAGGATAGTTTAAATCTCAAATTATAGTCGCAATTTTAATTTATCGCTAATTTTTTGTCCGTTATTATTTGGCAGTCATAAAACTGACAGATGTCGATACCTTTTTATTTTATGGGCGATTGGGAAGAGCGCGTGACGACTCGGTGCCTGTATAATTTTATTGAACAAGCAGAGGAAAGAGCAATTGTGATATTATTGGAAAATTTTTTAGAAGATCACAATCAACTAATTCAATTGATCAAAAGAGTTTCGCCACGACTGCAAAATGACAATTATCAAATCGTCATATTTTAATTTATTGCTAATTATTTGTCTGATATTATTTGGCAGTCATAAAACTGACAGATGTCGATACCTTTTTATTTTATGGGCGATTGTGAAGAGCGCGTGACGACTCGGTGCCTGTATAATTTTATTGAACAAGCAGAGGAAAGAGCAATTGTGATATTATTGGAAATTTTTTAGAAGATCACAATCAACTAATTCAATTGATCAAAAGAGTTTCGCCACGACTGCAAAATGACAATTATCAAATCGTCATAAAAGCCGACAAAGTACCATTAGGTGAACATGCTGGTAGATTCAACGCTCCAACTGTTGATGAGGTTGCTGTTATCATGGTTGGTGATCCAGTTGACAAAAGATCTATAAACATTACACGGCGAGACAACACTGTCAGTACGATTTAGGATCTACACCGTTCATATGACGCACTACAATATCCATTGATATTTTGGCAAGGACAAGATGAATATCACCTTAATATCAATCAGTATGATCCAAATACCGGTAAATTTGACAATTATCTATTTACTTTCTTACTGTATGTATAGATTTTAATTTCGTATTGCATTTTATTTTTTATTTTTTTAGGTGATTACAGAAATAATAAAGTTAGCTCAATGAACTACTACGCACACCGAATAATGGTTAGACAACATCAAGACAATTATATCCTTCGATATCGTCAGCTGTTCCATCAATACATTGTTGATATGTATGCTAAGGTCGAAAGCGAACGCTTGCGATTCCTTCGATTCAACCAGGCAAAACTACGATCGGAAGAATATATTCACTTACGAGATGCTGTTGCTGGAAACATCGATGGAAATTTAAATCCCAATGACATCGGTAATGCTTTCATTTTACCTTCAAGCTACATCGGCAGTCCACGGAACATGCAGGAATACATACAAGATGCGATGACTTACGTACGTCATTACGGCCGACCGGATTTATTTATTACATTCACATGTAATCCGAATTGGGAAGAGATACAAACTTTACTATTGCCAGGACAACAAGCCATTCATCGTCATGATTTAACTGCACGTGTGTTTAAACAAAAATTGAAATCCTTAATTGATTTTATTGTTAAATATACAATTTTTGGTATCACACGTTGTTGGCTGTATACGATAGAGTGGCAAAAGCGAGGTTTGCCTCATACCCACATTTTGGTTTGGCTTAACGATAGAATCCGTCCTGAAGAAATCGATCAAATAATTTCAGCCGAAATTCCAGACCCATTAATTGATCAAGAATTATTTGATATTGTCACCAAACACATGATCCATGGGCCATGCGGTGTTTTCAACATGACGTCACCGTGCATGGAAAATGGAAATGTAAAAAAAACTTCCCAAAGCCGCATACGAATGACACGATCACGGATATTGATGGTTATCCAATGTATCGTCGCAGAAGTACTGAGAATGGTGGCCACACATTTACAATGCGACTGCCGAACTTTCCAAATCAAGTTGAGTTTGATAATCAGTGGGTGGTACCATACTCACCACTACTTTCAAAAACTTACAAAGCTCATATCAATGTTGAGCTTTGCAGTTCTGTTAAATCAATTAAGTATATTTGTAAATATGTAAACAAAGGCAGTGATTTGGCCATATTTGAAGTAAAAAACATAAATAAAAATGACGAAATAGCACGATACCAAATGGGCAGATACATTAGCAGCAATGAAGCTATTTGGCATATTCTCAGCTTTCCCATCCACGAAAGAGATCCTGCTGTCCAACATCTGGCAATACATCTTGAAAACGGTCAACGTGTATACTTCACTGAAGAAAATGTTCTCCAAAGAGCGTTCGAAGCTCCGAAAACGACTCTAACTGAATTTTTTACATTGTGTCAAAAACCTGATGTTTTTGGCCAATTCGCGAAGACATTGGTGTATGGTGATGTTCCACGTTATTTCACATGGAACAAATCCAGTAAAAAATGGGAGCCACGGAAACAAGGAAAACCACATCCTTCCATTACAGGCATATTCAAAGCTAAGACATTGGGGAGACTTTACACGGTACATCCAAAGCAACGTGAGTGCTTCTATTTACGTTTGTTATTAGTGAATGTTCCCGGACCAACGTCTTTTGAATTTTTACGAACAGCTAATGGTCGAGTATTCAATACATACCAGGATGCATGTCGTGAACTGCAATTGCTAGAAGACGATAACCATTGGGACTTAACGCTTGCTGATGCTGCGTTGACATCAACACCGAATAACATTCGTCAGTTGTTTGCAATTATTTTGGCGACATGTTATCCCTCGCAAGCACAAACTTTGTGGGAAAAATATAAAAATTGTATGACAGAAGACATCTTGCACCGAATTAGACAAACAAATCAATGCCAAAACATAGATTATACACCAGAGATGTACAATGAAGCATTGGTCTTGATCGAGGATTTATGTGTTCTTATTTCAAATTTACCACTTAATCATTATGGTATGCCATCACCTAATCGTCCAGCCACCGACTTAGTCAATACCGATTTACAACGAGAAAATCAATATGACCATGGAAGTTTAGCAACAATTATCATGAACAGTGAACCATTACTGACAGCAGAACAAAAAATTATTTATGATCGGATTATGCTGGCTGTTGCTGCTGAACAAGGCGGTTTTTTTTTCTTGGATGCACCCGGTGGAACCGGTAAGACATTTTTAATATCGTTGATTCTTGCCAAAATACGGTCGCAACAAAAAATCGCATTAGCATTAGCATCGTCAGGCATTGCGGCTACTTTACTGGATGGTGGGCGAACAGCACATTCAACATTCAAGCTGCCATTGGACGTTCATAATAAACCAGATGCAATGTGTAACATCAAAAAGAATAGTGGAATAGCTGCAGTGTTGCGGAAGAGTTCTATAATAATTTGGGATGAGTGCACAATGGCACACAAATATTCACTTGAAGCATTAAACAGAACTATGCAAGATTTAAACAGCAATAATAAACTTTTCGGTGGTGCTATCTTACTTTTGTCTGGTGACTTCCGGCAGACCTTACCGGTTATACCTCGCTCTACTTTCGCGGATGAGATTAATGCATGTTTGAAACAATCATTCTTATGGCGAAGTGTTGAAACACTTCGATTGACCATAAATATGCGAGTACAATTGCAAAATGATCCATCAGCACTAATATTTTCCGAACAACTACTAGATATTGGGAACGGTAAAATAAAACTGCAACCAAATACGCAATGCATTAAACTACCAGACAATTTTTGCACTGTTGTTCAGGATAAAACTGAATTGATTCAGAGTATTTTCCCGGATATACAGAATAATTATTTGAATCATGAATGGCTTAGTCAACGGGCGATTTTGGCAGCCAAAAACGTTGATGTTGACGAAATTAACTTCCAGATACAACAGTTGTTACCAGGCGATCTGATGTCTTTTAAATCAATCGATACTGTTGTTGATGAAAATGAAAGTGTAAATTTTCCGATTGAATTTTTAAATTCATTAGTTATCCCTGGAATGCCACCACATAATCTTCGATTAAAGATTGGTTCCCCTATTATTCTCCTCCGTAATTTGAATCCACCTCTATTATGTAACGGTACGCGTTTGGTCATCAAAAAGATCACCGGAAACATTCTTGAAGCAACCATTTTGGCTGGGAAGTTTAAAGGAAAAGTGGTCCTGCTGCCACGTATTCCGATGATACCATCAGATTCTACCATACCCTTCAAAAGGCTACAGTTTCCAATTCGTTTAGCTTTCACCATGTCTATAAATAAATCTCAAGGTCAAACAATGTCCATTTGTGGTTTAGATTTGGAAAATCCATGTTTTTCTCATGGGCAACTATATGTTGCGTGTTCACGTGTTGGGAAACCGTCGAATCTATTTGTGTTAGCTAAAGACAGGTTAACCAAAAACATTGTGCACCGATTGGTGTTAAATTAAATTGAAATTGAAAGTATTTATAATTCAAAAAAAAAGATATTAATGTTTAAAAGTTTAAGACTGTCTGCCTTGCCTACCTCATTCATGAGTTTAAGCGTCACATGTTATTTACTGTATTAATTATACTGTAATATACTTATATTTGTTATAAAATTAAATGGAAATAATAAATCTGATAAATTTTTATTTTTTACCTATTGATTTCTGCTTAGTATCAAGTGTAAGAACATTTTAATTAATTGTGTTCAACGTACTTCCCCTTCAAATCTCAATCCAGTGAATTTGTATACCAACATCAACATTTTCGTCTTTGTTCGTAAATAATTTCATTG
The DNA here is from genome assembly GCA_020383195.1 of Neomicropteryx cornuta. Taxonomy (NCBI): domain Eukaryota; kingdom Metazoa; phylum Arthropoda; class Insecta; order Lepidoptera; family Micropterigidae; genus Neomicropteryx; species Neomicropteryx cornuta. The sequence continues at coordinate 22,769,333 of JAHKQU010000012.1, forward strand.
TACTAAAGGGTTATAGTAGTAGAAAGTCAAATAAGGAGATCACCATATTTTTTTACAAATACCATCTGTGTGAAAAAGCATAGTGGACTCCGTGACTGATGTTCTCTTATTGTTCCTCTTAGATTGTTTACTATAATGTAATAAACAAAAACTTTAGCCACAGCAACGCGTGGCCGGGTCAGCTAGTATTTATAATAAAAATAACACATTTTATAACAAAGTTTCTGAAAGTCATGTTTGGTAATCAAACCTTGACCTCTTAATAACGACTCAAATATATACATAAAAAACGCAGAATTGAAACTTACTAAACTCGTATAAAATAACCTGACTTAATCTTTTTAGAAAACTGTTTTTCTATATGTATGTATAATAGTAAATGTATGTATAATAGTATAATAGTAATTTTTAAAATAGATGTAAAAAATTTATTTTTAGGGTAAATTTTTTGTATAATTTTACAATAATTGTTTAAGTAATATTAATAGTTATTGCTCAATCAAATCACCACATATCCATGATCAAATATTATGTGTATTCCTTAATATATTTACGCATTTCATAAAAAAAAAAAACGTATTGGGTGGAATATTTTACGTCATTCTTCGGATTGAAATATGGAGTAGGTACTATAACTACGCTTTCAGACGTAGATACCAGACTACAGCCAAACGAAAATTGAACTCAATTTTAAATGAGATATAAAAAACATAATAAAGCTAGCCGATTTAGGTTCTAAAGAGAATTCTCTTTGTTCTTTTGTGTATTTAAAGACTTAGCAGGTTCAGTCTTATTCGAGACATTTCTCAGAAATTTAATTCAATAAAATAAACCTGGTAAGGCAAATTTACATTATTACTAATCACTGTTTGCTTACCGGGTTATTAAAATAATTCTGGGAGAATTATCATTGTACTTTTGTGTGTTTAAAGTCTCAGCAGTTTCGATATTATTCATGACATTTCTAAGAAATTTAATTAAATAAAATAAACCTGGCAAGGCATATTAAAATCACTGTTAAATTAACGGGTATTAAGATAACACAATAGATATCATACACGTCTGTATCCGTCGAACTACGCAATTAATATACTGTACGAAGGCATTTAATCAAGTCGACAGATAAAGGTCTTCGTTTTGAGAAAGTAACCAAAGTTTACTCAATCGCTACTCAAAACAAAAACTAATAACAAGTTTAAAATTACTCACTCTAAAAAAAAATTGATTTTTGGATTCTGTTAAAATGATACATAAATTATATTGAGAGCAATTTTTCAAAGCCCAATACACCCGAAACTAGGTTTTAGCTTGCAAGTAACAAAATATATTTTAGAGTGTGAAATAAAGGTCGTAATTTATTTATTTATTAATTTAACGGGTTTCCCCGTTCCTAATTTACAAACAAAAAATACACAACCAATCAAGAAAATTTATAGTAACTACCTATAAGTAATAATAACAAATTAATAATTGACGTTTATCTCACAAAGGTGCAATAGAAGGCAGATTTTCAATCCTATTGGGCGAACAGATGAATATATCAATCTCCGCAGAAATGGAATTTAATAATTCGACTGCTCTCCCAATCCGACTATACTTGCATACGTCGGTACGACACGCTAATCGCCTAAATAGCGTGCGCTTCCGCAATTTGGTCAAACGGTCCGGAACAAAGAAACCAATCTCTCCGAGTACTATGGGATTCTGGATGAATCCGTATGGACTTGCCGTCTAAACTCAAGTGTATTGCCCAATACTCCCAATACAAATACCGATGGATACGTATTGAGAGAAAAATCAGGATAACCTACGGAGATAAAGGTATCTTAGGAACCTCATTTGATATACGACATTGGATAAAATAAATAAATCGGCTTCACGGTAATAGATTTCATGATAACAAAGTATAACGGTATTATCTCTCGATAACGCGTGACAATGTGATAAGGTGACGGTAGAGATAGAGTTCAGACAGGGTTACCAAATAGTTTACACTTACACACTACACACACACTTAATCTAACTAGTTTCTGACTCAGTATGAAAACACTCGTATGCTAGTTGACCACCTAGGGAGGTTTCAGGTCGGAGAGCGCGGTGAGTAAAGATTGAAGACTGGAAGTTCCGTCTTCAATTATGAAAACTAAGCCAAGAGAAGAAGACGGACTCTGGTTCGACGTCTCGACGTGTGAAATACAACTTAGCATTTTTCCAAATAAAGCAAACGCTTGTATCTTCTAGGAGGGAATTTGCAAACTAATTAAGTCTTAGTTGGCTTTGACGTGAATAGAAAATCAATAGAAAATTCCCAGTTAAACTGGGAATGAGAACTGTATATCTGGAAATTTCGTAGGTGTGCAAAATGCTTACGTTACCAACTCGTGGCGGCGGCGTAAAGCTATATTTCGGGTCAAATGTCGACTTTTTGAATTTGTAATTGTAATTGTAATATTGTAATTTATTCATTTTGTATTCAGAGCGTCCAAAGTCGCGTAAATCATGGGTCCGCTTCAATGGAGACGTTGGCATTGAGTGAAGATCCGCTGGGTGATAAGTGGTACAGAGATATCTTATATCCGCGCACTAGTCGTATAGTTTGCGGTATAGTCGCGTCTGACAAAGACAAATGAACATAAACTATTTATACATTTTTTTCAAAAGAAAACAGCCCATCGAACCAAATGACTTTTTTTAATTTTTTAAATTATTTTTTATATTTTCGCATTAGATGAAAATATCATAAATAGGCTGATTCGTATTCGAAAACATTATTGCTCGTGTTTTAAAAACCCATAATTATTGTATTATATAATATGAGGCAAATCGCCTGAAAATATAAATGATACAATCTTTTACAATATACAATTATAATGGTACTAAAGAGGTACTGTACTTGAGAGGATGTCGGTTTAAACCCAAAGCTAAGCTGTATAAAAATGTATTTTTAACTCTTTAGTGTACCTAAAATATTGTCAAACATTATGTCACCATCTAATTAGATGAAAAAAAATATAAAAATAATGGATATGTAATTATGATGAAGGATGATGGTGAAATGAGATGATTTTATGAGTGACTTATGTATGAAGTTGGCGAAAATAAAAATAATGGATATGTAAAAAATGTAAAATGAAAGCAAAATAATTGGCCATATTTTTTATATAATTGTGTAATTGAGTTGTAAAGTTATTAGTGTTAAAAATGCGGTTTTGCGCAAATGTCAAGGATTGTGGCATTTTTCTTTTCAGGCGATTAGCCGCTATTAAAAACTTTCATCAATATAAGTCAAATAACATAGAAAAAACATATAGGTAATCTAAGTTAGTCTTTATTATTCAGTTTTTCACATATAGAGCGATTTATTTTATATCTAATGCTGATGAAAAATTAAGTAAATTTTCGAACGTTGAGATCTGATTGTAACTGATTGTTTACAATAAATTGTAAGCATAACTGATAGCAGTAAAATTTTACATACGTAAAAAAAAAATTGACAAGCAAAGTGGCTGTGGAGATAGATTGAAAACAAAGTTGAGTTGAGTTCAGGATGCTGCAAAGATTTTTTAAAAACTGTGGCATTCGAGAAAACATTCGCCTATAGGAAAACGACGAATGTTCGTTTTGGCGAATATATTTAAATCTTTTTTACAAAGCAAATGAGAATGCATTTATTGGTTGGTTTCGCAAGTGCGTTGGGCGATTTTATAAACGATTAGTATTTTTTACGCACCGAGAAAAAGCTGGTTATAATTTATGTTTAAATGTATGTAATATTACCAAAATAAGACTAAAATTACCAAAAATAGAAGAGCGCTTAAAATTTCTTAAGGGATGATTAATGGCTATCGACGTGGGCTCGGAGGGGGTACTAGACGATATCTTGACAGTTTGATCGCAACACTAATTAATTGCTTGCTTGTAAGCGTTGTAAAATACCACTTACGGATAAATCTGCACGGCTGCAGTTACTACATCAATATAAGGAAAAGATTATTTAATTTGTGCTCTCTATACAATTATATACATAAATACATTTAAGTATAGAATAAATGAACAAAATTATTTCAACCTTTATCTAGTTTATTCATAGTTGTATTATAATATAATTACGAAGAAAAGAAACCATGATAAATTTTGATGAGGTCAAAACAAGTCATGTTTGAAATCGCAGGGTCAATTAGCTGTTTTTTTTTTATCGAGAATGGTCTTGGGACAGCGGTACATAAAAAAAATGTGACGTGTGCTATTAAATTTTATGTCAACATGTGCTATTAAATATTATGTAAAGTGTGTTATTACATATTATATCAACGTGTGCTATTACATATTATATCAATGTGTGCGTATTATGTCCACGTATTATTACATATTATGTCAACGTGTGCTATTATATTTTATGTCAACATGTGCTTTTACATTTTAAGTTAACGTGTATTATTACATTTTATGTCAACGTGTGTTATTACATATTATGTCAATACAAAAACGTAAGTCATAGCTTTATTAATAGCTAATTAATTGTTTATTAATTAATTGTTATCCCTTTACATGATTGTTTTAACAACCAATCTGCATTTTAAAACAAACCAAATACACTTAGGCTTGGAAATAAACGAAAAAACATTATTATTACTTACTTGAACATCTTAATGAGTGGAAATAAAAAAAAATGTCCTTTGAGACGACCAATTTCAAAGGGTCCTTAGATAATGGAATACAGTATTTGTATAATATATTTGGTCAAAATAGCAGAAAATTACCTAGGTACAAATAGGTGTGTAGTTTCGCAAATTTATCTAAAGAGGCGCTTGACGTTGCGAGATCACGTGCACTCGTTCGCAATAAATCGTCGTCAGGACCAACTTTCTCAACTTTAAGCGCATCAACTCCACAAACTGTTGCCATGCAAATATGAGTTCCAAAACTACACGGTAATGAACTTTAAGTCTGCGGTTGTAATTTACCAAAATGAAGGAATTTATTAGACAACCGATTTATATTGCAACCATTTCCTGATGTATGGTTACTTTTTATTTTGGTTGGGTTATTATTTCTTTCTAGTTGGTATCTCTAGAACTGACCAATACAAGTGGTCAACACCGGGAGTTTTAATATTTTAATTACAACTTCGTGTTTTGCCAGGTTAAATCTAGAAGTGACTAGAAATGTCTATCGTAATTACACCGTGTTCAACGACATTTTACGATAAAAAAACGATTTCAAGTATAGCTGGTGAAGTATCTATGACAAAACTCATCATGGTTTCAGAGAATATAATTTGCAAATTTCATGTAATTATATTGAAACGATCATGTCAGATAAGATCATCTGTACTGCACCGGTGCGTTGCGGTGCGCGTGACCATGCAAATTAAATGCATATGGATTGTCAAAGCCAACACATATCGTTGCTGGTGTGTGCTTACATCTCGTAAATTGATTTTTCCTGTGATTTGTTCTTTAGAATATATTGAGTAAAATAATTATTATTAAAACTGTTCACAATCTAATGATCATTTCCAGCTAAGTCGGAGTTAAACCACTGACGAAGTATATATAGGTTGAAAGCGAAGGCAAAATAAAACCTCTAATAAACCTACCTAAAATAAAAGGTACTTTTACAATAATCTCGGCACGATCAACTTCGCGTACCGGATCATTGAATCAAGATAAACGTTTGGCAGTTTTATTTCAAAGATAATAAGCTGGCAGCATTGAAGTCGAGCGTCCGCCCGCAAAGTGTCGCCGGTCCGAAGCCTTGCAGCGACTGTAGCCGAGTTGTCGTACTGTAGCCGCCCAACTAGCGCGGGCGCCCGCGCTAGTTGCGGGGGCGCCGTATTTTTTTAACGGCCGCCCCGGCGAAACTATTAAGTCGGCCTGCCGGGACGGGCGGGGGAAGAGGGGTGGGGGGGTATCTCACCTTGACGGCAAATTTAGCGAGCGAATTTATTATTCACACGCCGCCGGCCGCGCGCTCATTAGTCAAGAGAGAGCAGGACGGATGCTGGAAATGGCCAAAAGGAGAGAGAGTGCAAAAAAAGAAGGCGGCAAATAAAAAGATGGTGCCGGCGCAGTCTCTCACTCTTTCATTCATCCCGCTGGCGGTCGCATATAAAGAGCCAGTAAAACAATAAACATACATTTTATTTATGTTCCAAAAACATTACAATATAAAACCATTATTAAATAAAACGATAAAAAAAGTATAATAAATTATCGACCTGACTACGCATTGCCTATGTCAGGATGTCGTGTTTTTTTTCTATACAATTTTTAATAGCAGAAATATCTATAATAATTTTAATTATAAAAATCTGTTTTAAAAAAAAATATTTTATTTATATAATATATTTAAATAGTTAAAAATCAAAAGCCTTAAGGGTCTAAGTGAATATATATATAAATAAATTAATATATTATACAGAGTCTACGTAATCAAATATATTATTTACATGACATTACGTCCGATTCCTATTACGTTCCTATTTACGTTTATCAATGATTATTATTTATAAGTGTCTTGGATTTTCACTGCCAAAGAAGTTCCTGCACCTGAAGTATGAAACTGCACCTTCTGGTGCTGAAAACCACACACAGGTTGTATTTATATTCATAACAGTATATTGACATATGAAATATTCGAATTCTTTTTAATATTTTTAAAGATTAAAATTTTTTCAAACAGATTATATAGCCAGAATGTTTAAAAAAAAATAATACCGAACGCACAGATAGTCACATCGATTGAGGTAATGCACGCTGGCTTAAATACAGGCCCGTATTTTATGAAAGCCTTTCACTCTTACCTATCCATCTGTTCGCTTATGAAATACGGTCAAACTTTTATTAAAGTAGTAAATAAATGATTTAAAAAGGTAATAAGAATGTTAAAAAAATATAATTATTTATATTTTTTTTTTCATGAGACTGCTTTAGTTAAGAACTTCCTAAAAGGATAGTGAATATAAATACATCCTATATAAACTACCACATATAGATATCTTTTTAAACCATAGTTAAATTTTAGAATTTGGGTTATATTTGTGGTACAATACTGTTTTGTTCTGCTTGATTACGATTTTTTAATTGACCACAAAATTACTATGGTATTTTCATACAAAACACTTGGCTTCATATTTAGGTCGTGTAAGTCTTTTTCGGGGACACAGGCACACATAACCCTATACTTTGCGAACGTTCGCAGTCTCCTATCTGGTCTCCGCAATATGATGCGTACAAGAACAGAGTGGAACGCATTCAAAAAAGGTTCATTGGACATATCGCACGCCGCGAGCACCTGGAATTCAACACATATGACGAGATGGTTAATTATTATCATATGCAGACTCTCGAGGATCGACGTACCACAGCGGATATGGCACTTCTACACGATCTATTACATGACAGAGTAGACAGTCCATATCTGGTATCAGGTATGAACCTGCGAGTGCCTTCTCGCACTACACGCGCATCTACTCTGTTCCAGGTGCCAAGGCGCAATGCAAACTATGCCAGAAACTCTGTTCTCTACCGTTTACTCAATACCTACAACACGAAATTCAGCGAGGTTGATGTACTTAAACTAAAGCGTGGCGAATTTATTTCAAAAATGTGAAGTATTTCATGCCAATCTGATTCAAAATAAAAATCTATACGCAACATATACGATGTTCGTACATACAAACATGCACACACACAACCACACACCCTCACAGGCACTTTTACACCGTACACATCACACATACATATTCTAAAATAGCGTTAAACTCAACAACAAAGTTTTAAATATTTTTGTACTTAGGCATTAGCTTTAATTGGCCTTATAATTAACCCTTTGAAAAATCTATATACTATTGTTACGCTGTTTGCTTACCTGTCAATAAATAAATAAAAAAAAATAACGTAAAACCGACAAAAAGCAATAAAAATATGACTTTTAGGCATAGTTTGCTTTAAAATATTTAAAAAATATTTATGCCACTGTCTTCCGGACAGCTCTTGACTTGAGGACCGCGGGAAGCTGAAGCCTTGCGGATCGGCTTTGAAGGAGAGCAGTTGTTTGAGCATCTTCCTTTGCTCCTTAGGAAACTCTTGGATGGGACATTCTTGACATTTTTCACGTGGAATGTGGTTGAGAAAGAAAACGGAAAGTGCGGTAACGATGATGCACCATTTCGCTCTTCTCCTTGAGGCATTAAATAATTGAATTACACACACGTAAATATACACATTAAATATACACACGTATATTACATATACATATTTTTTTATACTTCGTAACACAAATTTAAAATAAACATGGAAAGATGAAACATTTAAAGGTGTATTGTATATTTTTTACATTTAATTAACGTTTTTTTTTTCTTTCAAATGTGGAAAAAAATATTTACAATATTGTTGCTTGTATTTTTATTTAACAATAAAATATGTAACAAAATATTAGGCGTATAAACATTCATTCCATTCGTTCATTCAACAAATCATTCCACTAACATATTAGGACATATAAATACAAGATTATTATAGGTAGCATATAGCAAGTTTTTATTAGTTTTAGCTTATTAATCTAATAAATATTATGCATCAGTATGTATTATAATATATTGTGTATTGTATATTTTCTAATATTATTGTATTTTCTGTATTCTGTATTCTGTTTTCTATTTATATTAAAATTGTAATTGTATAAAATTTTTTGCAAAGGTCTTCGACGCGGCTACAGAGCATAGTAAAGTTATATATCAAAATTGCTTGAATTTTTGTATGTAGATTGATGCTCTTGAAAAATAGCTATACTCGCTTAGATGACATCGGAGGATGGTTGAATAATATAGATATATAACAATAAAGTCAACAAATTTCTATTACTAATTAATAAACATTGACAGTTTGATAGAGCGCTCAAATATCATATTCGAATTTCAAAAATATGATGTTATTCTCACCCTATCGCATACATTGTTTTCCCTTATTGATTTATAAATCTAGCCGAAGTAAATTTTGCAGTGACCTTACCAAATATCCTATATATAATTAAAATATAAAATGTGTGTAGTTTACGAACTAGTCACGAAGATTTGCCGAATTTACAAATTCAACAGATTTGGCCGGTTCGACGCGGTCGCAAACTCCGTCGTAAGTAAATCAAGTAGTCTCCAAAACAGATTCGTCGAATTTGCTTCCCTCTTTGGGCGGCGGGGGGCGAAGGGGGGGCGGGGGGGGGCGCGATCGCGAGATTCCGAGCAAAGTGTAAACTCCGCAATCCCGCAGATTATCCGGGATAAGACGACCCCGGAGCGCTGACGAGACGGCCCCTCAGCCGCCGCCCCCGCCCACAGCGTCCCGCCCAAAGATCCGGGAAAGTTCATCAGAAGAATCGATTGTGTTGATTGCTTGTCTTTAGGTGGGTTTCGTGCGGAGCGATTCGTAATGACTGCTATCTAGAATAGGCGGTGGGACACATCTGGCTGACGCTCACGGCCGGGTAAACAGATGGAGCGGTTATATCCACTTTGTCAGCCACAAATGGATCTGAGACGAGGGTCTTGCTACCATAAGCTATAATACATATTGACGTATTTTTATCTGAAGTATTGGTTTGTAATAGGTTTTCATTTATTTTAATCGGAGCGGCGCGAAGCGTTAGCTCCCATGGATCGACTCCAATAGCAAAATGTTTGTGATGTCAGATCTCAATGATTTCACCACCCATTACTACTTTAGAATTTCAAAATGCGAAATAATAAAAAAGTTATGTGTAAAAATATTTTGTCTATGATAAATGTCATGTTCATTTTTTTCGCGCGCTTTTTTCTCCACTCCAATATGCTTCTAGCATAGGTTTACGACTGCGGCTATCTAGTTATACCAATAGTCCTAAATTCAGTGCATTGATTAAAGCCCAAGAATCATAAACGAATTATGTTGAAAATCAGGATGCAGAGAAGCCACTAATATTTACGTTGACCTAGAAATTCTGAGTGCTTTCTAAAATGCCTAAAACATCTTCCTAGCATGTTACCTCAATGTTTACCATGCAATTTACCATCTCATATTTCACTCATAAAAAAGAATCCCCGTGGTTCAAGCTATCTCCACACCAAATTGCTTCAAAATTGGGTTAGCGGTTTAGTCGTGAATACGTTACGACAGGCATATTTTCGCATTTATAATATTATAGTATAAAACACACTTTAAAAAATGTAGCACACTTTTAAAATTAAAAAAAATATATAAAAATAAATACACAATGATAACATACATAGAATTAAACAATCAATACTTTAAAATATGTATTCATTATAATTTGTTTTCAATATTCATGAATTTAGGATAATTAATTCTATTTTTAGCAACCACTTCCTAAGATGGTTAATGATCATTATAACTTGAGTTTTGCTCCTCTAAATTCATTAATAGGAAAGATATTTTAACATATTGTTTAGTATAGATAATTAGAAAATAATGATATTAAATGACGGAAAGAATAAAATGTCATATTTTATTTACATACTACATACATGCATTTAGATCCTGTTTTAATACATATTTATAAATTTAAACCTATAACAACATAACAAATTTACGTCGGTCGCCATGTTGAATTATTATTAACGCCGTACATGCGAAAATAAATATAGAGGAGTGGGGTTGTTTTTTTATAACAGCTTATAATTAAATTCATAATAGACGGATTTATATATTACCTATTAGTGGTCGCCCAGTGGTCGAAATTCCGTAATTCAATACTTTTTTAAGTTTGAGCATTATTAGGGTTCTAATACCTCTATAATGAGGTATGTAGGTATATCTATATGCATTGCATAAATATATATATATATATATATATATATATTTTAATTTTGTTATATTACCTTAGCTGTGAGCGCGTACAAATACGTCATAAGCGTGCGTTGTTTGCCTTAATTCCTTGCAATTAATAATTATTTTTGCTTGACATTACAACATTGACATTGAAAGACTATTGAAAAAAGAATATTTGAAATCACACAAAATTCGCAGCTCGAAACTCATTCTGTCAATCAGCTGTCAGTAAGTAGTGTGAACGTTTTATTTCATTTAATTTAATAAATTTGTAACACACATTATAAATATATTTTATCTTTTTCCACTCCTTCTTCATATAAACTTTTACGAAGCCTATTTACTATATAATATTAAATTTGTTTAATTAAAATTATTTAAATAAATGTATATTTTATTTCTGTAACTCAACCAACATATCAGAAACTTTCCATTAGTCTAATCTACGTCATAACTGCTTTTTTAGGTTCGTACAATTTTAAGGGGAAGGGGGAGGAGACGGTTTAATATCACGGTTTTTATAGGGCGGAGGGGGGGGGGAAATACAGTTTGAGTAATATGCAGCCGTAATTCCTGTACTGACCGTACTTAACGTCCTATTCGAAGGGTTTATTTAGGTAATCTTGATTCGTAGACAATCTCCTTTTCACTCCGGTTTTCTTCCAAAACATTTCGTCGCGATAGCAACAGTTAACATGAATTCGCTTTGTCATAAGCTCGGTCGCCAGCGAGGCCCCACTGCACCGGGTCATTGACCGACCTTGACCGAGCGCCGAGCGAGCAAAAAGGGTATTTACACGAGCGCTGTGATAAAATAAAAAAAATGGGCATGAATCATTTTCGTTTTTTTTAATACCTCCTTTAGTTCTCTGGGAATAGTTTTGGAACAAACTGTATTTTACTTAGTAAAGAAATAATTATCTTTAAAACCTGGCCTTTATTTGAAATTAGTGGTCATGTTTTGGTTTTTTTATTATTTATTTTATCCTTTTTTTTACATAAAATATTTTGTTTCTTTTTAAGAAACAATCTATTTTTTTTTACGCAATTCAGTTCAACTTTAAATGTTTGGGGTAAGTTCCGAGTCCTTTTTGTTCTGATTAGGTCGTTTAAATTTTTAATAAATTTACCAACTAGGACGTGCTAACAGGAAACGTGTATGAATATATTTGACGCAAATATTTTAATGGTAACAATACAAGCACCAAACGTTCAAAAGGATACTACTGACTTTAAGTCCATCCTAGATTTAATATTATATTGTAAATAAAAACTAAAAAAAATAAAATTTGTATATAAAATTCGAATCATTTGCCGCCAAATCCACCTAAAACACTTAAACACTCACATAAACAATCAAAGGTCAAACCGAACTAAAATGAAAAAAAACGACTATTGGTCTATGCCTTTCATTAATTCAGGTATACGCTACTTGTCACGCTTTCAAATTTAATAGAAATTCAGTAAGCCAATGACGCTTTTCAGCGCACACGGCGCCTGTATCTCGTCATCAGCGCTGAGTTTGTTAAAGCTTTCAGGGATGTATTTAGATAAAAATAGGAGCTGTCAAATTTACAACGTTCTCTGACTGTACCTAGTACAGTCAGGAGCGGAACACGCAGCGATACGCTGGCTGTGCTCGTCGCAGTCGTTACACGTAATGTCATGTAGAAATGGCCAATGGGTACAGTCCGCGTGAAATTAGCAGCAGTTTGTTGCTACAGCCGGCCAGCCATCGCCGGAACATATTAAGGGGCGGCTTTCAGCCCTAAGTGCTGAAGATTAATAAAAGTGGACCGGGGGTAGTTAATGTGCCGGACCTGCGCGAAAAGGGAGCCTTTCTTCCTGAATAAATTCCGAATCGTCTTTCTTCGCTGTGCTTTGCGAAATAGTAAGACTTCTTTTTATTTATGTTAAACAAAAAAAAACAGTTATTAGTACCTTAACAAACGAATTGTAGTAAAATAGGGTAACCCAGTAACCATTTCATAATGTTAGTCGTGCGCGTTATAAGGCGACGCCCCTAACTTAGCGCAATTAATAGCCGTGTTACTGAAGCTGGCTAATAGCGGTGACGAAATCGCGTCACCTACCGAGCTATAGAGTCGCCATCGCAGAGAATCTTGTTAAAAGTGACACCAAGACAATGAGCACGGTGACGAGTTCAGCTATAAATCACGCAGTGATTTTGTAGCTGTAAATGTAAGCTATTTTGAAATCGCTTTTAACGCAACCTCAGTTGTATGATTATAGCGTTAAAGCTCACTTCTAGTCTGTATGTTTCAATCTAAACACTATATATACACAATACATTATTCTACCATAAACTATACGGACATATAGAATATAGAAAATATAAATATAGCAAATAAAAATCAGCCCTAGGATTTAAGTATTATTTGTGAAGCCGTATAACCAAAATTCATCACGGGTACCTAGGTTACAACTTTACGCGATAATGTTAAACGGCTCTGATAATAGGTATAACAGCTAATGCTATGCATTGTAAGCGGGGAGCAAAGTTGTCTTTGTCAAGCTGGTCACGGCCATTATTTATTGCGATGTCAACGTACGCGTAACGCGGTAAAGGTTACCTTAACGCATCGCGCCGCACCGCAATTCACTCACTGACCAAAAACACTAACGCCATCTCGTAAAAAAAGTTGACGGTGCTGAGAAAAGCGCCGTTAAATATTCTCAGAAGCGAAAAATCTAAGCCGGATTCGACCCACTGGGGATTCCAATTTGGTACCTCTGGATTTTAGAAGCAGGTGCTTATATAACATTATACATATGAATTAGCAGAGTAATTGTGTATTAGTTTATATAACATATCTATATCGTATCTACGTTCATATTATCAATGTGAAATATGTCATGTTTAAATGGCGAGCGAATATTAGGCAGTTATCACCAATCTAAAAATTATTTTAATAACTTAGTGTAATATATGTTTTTTGATTTAAGGAGATTAACTTTTAATATCATTTTATTCTAAAATATTATGAAAAGTAAAAAATAAAAATATATAATTTTAAATGTATGTCTTTGAATACAGAAGTTCGAGGTATTAAAAATATTTATATTCCTTTTATATTTATTTCTGAAAATGTGTACCCATTAATTTATTTAAATAAAGAAATATTTATAATAAATTAGATGAGTATTTTAGCATTTTATATAAAACGTATACAGATCACTTAATAAATAATGGAATGGTCCTTGGTTAGGAATTAACTTTTATTTTTTGAAACAGATTTTATGTACTCGATTATGTTTGCCTAGTTCATTATTATTGGCTGAGAAAAATGTTTATTTTAAGAATTATTAAGAGGCAACAGCGAATACAAGACATTAAACATACATAATAGAAAATAATACGAATTCTGTGTTATATTTACTTACGTAATATTAATATAATATTTTGACAAGGTCAACATAAACGCGCGTACAGAAATCAGTAAGATGTACAGTTTATTCTCGCTCAGAGAAATTTGTCAGTTGTAAATGACAATTCATAAGACTATACAGCATGTTTCAAGACCATTTCCGAAGACTATAAAGCGTGTTTACGTTCCCAATTACGTGTAACAAATAGTATGAAAAAATGCGAAAATAATTCAAGCTCAAATTTATTAATTCTTATAAAGCGCTCGTGTAAATTTCCTTTTTGATCGCAGGCGCTCGATAAGGTCGGACAATGACCCGACACAGCGCGGCCTCGCTAGTGACCGAACATATGACAGGAGCGATTTCATATCATCACATAAGGTTTACTTTTATTTTACTCGGAACCATGATTAAATTTCATATGAGGTCAAAACAAATCGTGTTTGAAAGAGCAGGGTTAATTTTTTATCGGGAATGGTCTTGGAACACGGCGTGTAATTAATGTTACGCATAACCGTTTATAATCGTGATTTTACATACAACGCTCGTACGACGAATAAAAAGATTAATGGTTTTTCAGTTTTCTTTCTCTAATACGAAGGTCTGAAGACGGTGCGCATTTAATGGCATGACTGTATCAAAACTTAACAATTTAAAGTGGCCACTCAATCATGTGTGAACCCGCGTTTAGGTACAGTCCGCAAAATTGAACATGCTCTGTGTACAATTACAAGCAATCAAGCACCGGCCAGACTGTCTTGTTACTTTTTCGTAGCGGACATAATTTACAGGGCGCACGTTGCGAATGTACACAATTTTTGGTGGTTTTTTTCGCCGCCCGCCCTGCTGACCGTCCGCCCGCCCTGCTGACCGTCCGCCCGCCCGCCCTGTCGGCCGGCCGCCGCGCCGCTTCGCTCTTATTACGGTCATAATGTTGCCACTCAAATTTATGCCGGGCCGTCTAATGGAATATCCAAATTTTACCGCATTTCTCGTTGAAAAAAGATACAAACGTTGCGCTTTGCTGGTACGGGATCGAGAGTGCAGTATGCCAGGTGTAGTTATAATCTGCTACTATTTTTGTATTTAGTCGCTCATAGTATCCAGTATTATTTCTATTCCAAACTCTAAAATCTAATCTAAAATATCTTTATTTTTAGAAAAAGAGAAATTTACATTAATGATATGTATTATATCTATCTACCCGAAAGAAACCGAATATAAAACAGTAATTATAACAAACTGAGATAGAGACTATATAAGTGACCCACACTTTCGAAATATAAAACGAATTTTATTTTAACATTATCAATTTCAATAGGATACGTCAGCGAGATAAAAAGGCTTCACATCCTGTATCATAGACAAATATTATCTCCCATAATAATTATATTAGTTTTAAGATGAGGTGGCCCTTAGATAAGAGTCAACTCCCTGACATTGTTTTATAAAATAGCTTATCATTTAACATTGACTTCACCCTCTAACATTGCACTTATCTGTAAAAGGAACCAAAATAATATTTTAAGCTTCATTTATTAAACTAGTATTAAATTCTCTTGAAGCCAGACTTTCCTCTGTTGATTTGTCTAATAAAGATTTAGTAAATATATTTTTTTGTGATAAATTGCATAACATTACAAAATATAATAAGTACATTTTTTTTTAATTTTCCTCACATGAATCTTATAGCCTATTTAAAAACAACCATAAAACAATTTACTATAAATATTTTATGTGACTTAATCCAATAACCTTTGACTCGTTCTAGTAACCAGATTTATCAGCCATTTCTTAACATTGTGAGAGAACATTTGGTTCATTTTATCTAATAGGTTAAATAGTTTTAGCCACGTCGCATAAATATTTTTATGGCCAAAATTAGATTTCTTTATTGGTAATTTGGTAAATAATATTTTACTTCCTAAACATAATTATTGTTGCATAAAAAATAGTTATTATATAGTGACTATTGTTCTTGATATCTTCTTATTTTTAAAAGTAATTCGAAAAGCATTTTTAGCAGTAGCAAATACTTATTATATTGTGACAACGAGACCTGAATCGGACTTTCTGGCCTTTGTCCAGACGAATTTCAGAATCAAATAAAACTTAAAGAATGCAGCCATTTAAACAAAAGACCAGTGGCAAAGCGAGCACTTTTTGGCAGTCGAATGTGTAATTTTTATTCGCATTTATAACATTAAATTAAACTTTCGTATCAGTACTACCGACATATTATTAATAAATTACATAAAATTAGTAAAAAAAAAACGAAAATTGCGCGTTACTGAATATAAATCAAAAATGTGAACCTTAAAAATTTAAGCCATATGGGTTTTAAGCGTATGAGTTTTGTGAGGTACTCTAAACACGACATGCACTTCTAACAGCCATATTAAGATAGATTTGTATACCTAAATTAAAACGCGTAGAATCAGCAGTATCTTCCGATACACAGCATGAAATGATTCACCTTTGTTTGCAAACCCAAGTAAGCAAACATTATAAACTTATTCTAAAAGTATGTAACCTAAAAACCTAGTACAATATTTTTGCTTATTTAGTTATTTAAAAGGTTTCCCCATGTATAAAAAAATATAGTTCATAAAAAAATAGAACACTAAAAAAAAAAATAACATTAAAAACCAAAACAATAACAATAAAAAATGACCACTACTATAATTAAAAAAAAAAACGCTCCCAGGCGAACAATAAAAAATAAATATTTCACGCTGATCTAACAAAGTTGTAATAGAAAGCATATTTTTAATCCAATTGGGCGAACAAATGGATATAACAATCTCCGCGGAAATGGAATTTAATATATCGACTTCTCTCTCAATCGAACTATACTTGTATACGTTTGTACGACTCGCTAATCGCCTAAGTAGCGTGTGCTTCCGCAATCTAGTCAAACGGTCCGGAACAAAGAAACCAATCTCTCCGAGTACTATAGGATTTTTATGTATCCGCGAATAACTTAAAATAAAAATGAACAATGTAATAACAATGTAATGACCACCTAAACTCGAGTGTATCAAAGCCTAACATCCCCAATACAAATGCTGATGGATACGTATTGGGAAAAAAATCAGGACAATATTCATACCTACGGAGATAAAGGTATCTTAGGAACCTCCTCTGAGTAACCTGCAGAATATTATAGTAATTAATCTATTTTCCAGATAATGGAAAGATATTGTTTTAGATATCCAGTATATAACATCGGAAATATGTATACCTATTTACCGTTTAATAGAAACTTTGAAAGGTTTTCAGGAAAAGTTGATAATATCTAAGCCTTACATTTTCAATTAAACGGTAGAACTCCGCTAATTATATACTGCGACTCAGCGGGTTCTTAGTTTAAGGAGAACAATAGGAAACAAGACCAGAAAACTCCATATAACTCATTTGAAAACCGGAGAAGCTTTTCGAAAGTTTATATTGACGAAGCTGAAATTTCACCAGACCAACGACCATCAAACAAATAAAAACATGTTTATTTAATAACGTTAAAATTATACATTTATTTTAATTTACATATATTTTAGAGGTGTAATACATTTAATTTAAAACTTTAGTAATGCTGACATATTCCATTTAAGAAATTATTTTTTTATAAAATTTAAAAGATCAGGGAAAATATACACGTGTTCCAAGACCATTCCTGATAAAAAATCCAGTTTATTGGCTCTGCGATTTCAAACATGATTTGTTTTGATCTTATATCAAAATTCATCATGGTTTCCATGTAAAAAAAAATGTAAACTTTACTTGATAATATGAAGTCGCTCTTGTCATAGGTTCGGCCGCTAGCGAGGCCGCGCCGTGCTGGGTCATTGATCGGCCTGGCCGAGGTAATCAAAAAGGGAGTTTACACGATCGCTTTAATAAAATTAATAAATTTGGTCTTATATGGAACATAAACACCCCCTTTGAAATGGTTTTGGAACATCCGCAATATTTATTATTTGACACACGCACACATAACCCGTAAGACTCACGCAGCCATTTTCGTATATTTTTTCTGTGACTAAATTTTTTCGACTCGTACAATCATTTAAAACCGTATTTCCCAATTTGCGTAAATCGTTTATATAAATAAAAAATAGGATAGGTCCTAGAATATTTTCTTATGGGGCACCAAATTCCACTTCTAGCTTACTGCTGCATGTATCACAGATTGTATGATATATTTAAAGATTAATATAGTTAATCAAATTGAAAAAAATGTATGTGGTTCAAAAACGAAGAATTAAATTTATGGTACCTACCGTTCGAATTGAAAATACTTTATTGCCTTTACTTTTATTAACTTTATTGTCGAATGCGTCGAAACGTGGAATTTTATAGAAAAAAGAATGCTTCGTGCATACATTTGAAGGTAATTACAATACTTCATTTTATAAACACTAAAATTACATCTGATCTTATAAAACTTAACTTGTTCCACCAGAAACTGAGTTAGGGTATATTTCACCTTTTTTATTTTTCATTTTCGTGAATCTTTTGTATTATGTATTCAAATAATGGATAAAAATAAATATTTATTTATTAAATCTCGAAACCAGCATTAAAAATGTAATCGATCCAGGCTATTGTTTTATCAGTTACTTATCAAGGAATGAATTAATCATAAAACGCTTTGATTTTATTGTGATATTTTTTTTACTGAATCAAAAATAATACATTAGCCAATTGCAAATTTTGTAATTGAAAACATCACACCGCACTGGAAAATTGTCTATCGAAGAACAAAAAGTTTTGTCTATTCGAGCATTGTATTGTTTTTAATAGTTTTATTACTGTCCACACTTTGTTAAGTGTATTCGTAAAAAAAAACATATTACAAATATATTGCAAAATCGTGGAAAGAGGACAGTGTGAGCGCAAAGAACTTGATCTTAGTATTTTGGAGAGAAGAAAACCGAAGTGAGGCAACAACCCTTTACCGTCGCAGACTTGCAGCCAAATTGGTTTTCTTTGCCGAGCGCCACCGCGCCCCCCTATTCCCCCTCCAACTCCCCTTTCTTCGACCTGCCGCCCAACGGTGCATCCCGCCCGCCCTTGAGATGCTTTGCAATATTGCGCAACGTTTACGCTAAAATGCCTTCCGATTTCAAGTTGCCTGCGCTCGCGTTTGAGATTTCAATAAACGTAATCGTCCTATTCACTGTTATTTTATGTATTTATTTAAAAAAAATTTTATTCCCGAAAATATACAAAAAACATTGATTTATTTACTAAAGAAAGTAACATAATACTATAGTTAGAGTAGAAATACATACGTAATACAGACGCAAAACAATAGTTTCTTACTACAATTGAGAATATTTAGACCAAAACAAAAAAAGTTACTTACAAGAATTAATGATATTATTTTATTTACTGTCTCGAGCATTGTTTATTTAAAATACATATTTTTGACATATCGGTATTCATAGAGAACCGAACGATATAAGGCACGGTCCCACTTAAGGAGATTATCCATAATAAATAATAATAACTTTATTTTCAATTCTTATATTTGAGTATTTATACCTGGCGGTCGGCGGTCGAGTAATAATCTTGTATTTTCGCTTATTAGTATGGTAAGGCAGAATAATGTTGACCCTTTTATATAATAAAAATAACAGAATTGAATTAAATATACAATTTTTCTTAATTTTTTGTTTAATTTGTATTCAATTTTGTTTTAATTTGTAACAAACACCACTGAGACGCATACGGATGATTATTTATTGTTACAAAATAATATCGTAATTATACATTTAAACTTTAATTACACATGCCAAATGTCATCCGAAATGATTAAACGATTACCCCTCCATTATTTATATTGTGCATTGAAGTAGATGCACTATTTAATAAAGAAACACCTTGAGTTGAGAGTGAAAAACCTTAAATCTAAGTGCTAAATTAAAACTAAAAAATATTGAATATAAAGAAAATAAACTATGCTACCGAAATAATTTAAAGTTTCAAATTAATTTCATTGAACCATAAAGGACGGTTTTGGCTTAAAACTACCTAAAGTGCGAACATATTTGTGATTGTTTAATGTTACCTCTCTAGGTGCGGGGCCGTGCCTTGTATTGCTCGGTTCACTATACCTCTAAATTGACTTTTTTAGGTAAACGTTTTGACAGCAATATCTGTAAGATATGTTTCTTTACTGATTAGCCATCTTTGAACAATAATAACTCGGTGCATACTTACATAAATTTAATAATCTTTAACAATCGTAGAGCATCTTATAAATGCATTATTTTGTAAGATCTTTTTGAAAGGGGTTACTGGCTAACGGTTGACTTTTTAATTGTTAAGGCTTTTCATTTTTTTTTTAAACATTAGCAGTAAACATAGCATTTATTATAAATAAAATTATATTACTATTTTTAAAATCAAGATTTGCAAGGTCCTTCATACATTTTTATGCTATGTACATATACCACATATATTTACATATAGTACATATATTAAATGTTTACTAAAGCATTTTTAACATGTCATATAAAGAAATTGATATATTAAATCTCAAATAACTGATTTTTAA
Source organism: Neomicropteryx cornuta (assembly GCA_020383195.1). Classification (NCBI taxonomy): domain Eukaryota; kingdom Metazoa; phylum Arthropoda; class Insecta; order Lepidoptera; family Micropterigidae; genus Neomicropteryx; species Neomicropteryx cornuta. The sequence continues at coordinate 22,790,108 of JAHKQU010000012.1, forward strand.
CATTTTAATAATGAAATTTCAATGCAATTTATAGAGTTTCCTGCTTGTTTGGTTGCGAGGTAGTTAACGACGATATTCCACTATTTATGCAGGTGTGCAAAATATCCTATCTTATCCTTTGTAACAAAATACCCTGAAGCGAGTCAATTTTCCTACCAAAACTTTAAAAATTGCTTGAACGTTGCCACAGTGAGATTAGGAATACAGATAAACTCACCCGCGTGCATGATACCATTAACCAGAAGCTTGATACCATTAAGATAATAATTTATTTCTACATACACACACATAAATCATAATATTTATTACATATTTGATATATTTAAAAAAAACACTAATAATATTAAAGTTTATCAAAGTTTTGTGGGTGGAAAACCCACAAAAATTACCCTTTTCAAATTGAAATGTTTTTATATTTAAAAAAATCATGTAAATAAATACATATACTGTTTTATTTATGAATGGCGGCCATTTTTACAAGCTTTTATTTAACTTGTTTATTTTTTTTAGGTCAAAACTTGCAATCTGAATTAGAATCACTTCCACTTAATAATAAGTATAAAACTATGAGAATATTTGTTTTTTATATATAATATTTTATTGACATAGCTTTTGTAATTAAAACTAGAATTATTTACCACCAAATCCATCCAAAACACTTTCTACTACTCACTAGCGCATTTTTGACTGTTCTTTTGCTGGGGACGTGATACGCTCGATGGTCGTGGTTGGGTTGTTTACGCGAGCGATTGCTTTGCGGAATATACCTACCTTTTTGCAGTCTTGTTTTGAAAGGATTTCCTGGTAACTGAAAATAAGGGAATTGCAGAACCTGATTGTTTCGGAAGAGGGACCTTACATAATTTATTTTCTTGTTTACAATTTTCTTTATTTTATATTTTTGAGAATGATAATACACCTCGTTTCGTGTGTATTCAGAGCAATATTATTATTGTTCTTTTAATTTGAATATTCACAAAATATGCAATATTTTTTTATTCCTTTGTTTACATTTATTTCATGATTTAATTACAAATTGTTTGGTTATTCCAACTGAAAAAGAATATTGCCATTAAGAAACACACAAACGTAACACAGAAACCATTAATTAAACTATTTTTGATATTCTAAATTTGGTTTTACTACGTCTGATTAGATTTATAAAGATATACAATCATTATAATAAATCTAGAGGTAAGGCACTGTTTGTGTTTCAAATATTAATTAGGAAAATATTACGGCAATATGTTGTTTGGCTGTCCTGAAAAATAGCTATCTTATATGCGCTCTAAATTTGAATCAAAAGATAGTAAGGTATTAATTTGAAGACCCTGACGAATCAGTTTATAAAACTTAGATAGGTAATGCCTTCGAAGTGCTTTAAGCTTCAAGGAGATTATGTTGAAAAATAATAAAAAAATCTACTGACGTTATTATTTTGGGAGGCCACAAATTTTTCACCTGATCTATATCTACAATATAAATAATAAAAAAACTGTATCGCGTAAAAAAAGTAATGCTTTGATATGCTTGGATTTCGTTTTGAGTCGTTGAAGAAAAACGACATTTCAGGCTACGTCAATACATTAGAAACATTGAAATGGGCTGTTTTCTTAGAGAAGGCTTCTTGGGTAGGATACATGAGACAAATTGCCTTTTGACCTTTTTTTCTGAGTAGTCCAAATAAAACATGGATTTCCGATTTGCAGATAAATTACGACAGCCCATATTGGCCATATCGTAACTTTAACACCTACCTCGTGAATTTTTCTATATAATTTGTATGAAATTTACTCATAAAAATAATATCAACTTTATATACATATAATTTTGCTTATTTTTATATTTATTTATTTTTAGATGGTACTCTAACAAAATCTTAAAAAAACATAACATGTTAAGAATTAATCTTAGACACTAGTAAAAAAAAACAAATAAAAAGAGAAGATAACATGCATATGAAAAATAATACACAGATTATAATAAATCGAAACAATATAAATTATATATTACTATAAATATAATTCCATATAAATATAAATATACATATTTTTATCTCCGTATTTAATGTGGTCGTGACCACTCACTCGTGGTCACTGTTTTTTTGTTTTTCAAAAGGTTAAATAAAAATTTAAAAAAATCTGTAGGGAATGCCAACTTACTTTTAGTATGAGTTTTTTATTATTCTACTTTAATAAAGTTCGGTTCATTTTGTAGAACTGCTATATTTAACACGTTTCTGTAAATAAACAAATTGTTTATTTATTTATTCATTTAGCCAAATAATTTATTTCCATTGGTTGTGGTGGCGATGGCGTTAAAATCGGTAATAGAAAATTTCTTACAAACTGTAAATTTTTCTTTGCATATGGTACCAAATTAACTAATTGCATAGCATATTAGTAATGTAAGAAGGCTAGCGTACCAATAACGACCCACGCAGTGAAATGTAAGGCGAAAACTTAAAAGCTCCTTGAGTCCGTAACAAGTATTAACTGCAGCCGAAGCTCCTCTCGGAGGCGGACAAAGGAAGATGACCTTCTTTATGACGAGAAGAACCCGGAGGCTGGGCGGGGACTATCTTGCTATAATATTAATGTGACGTGCCGTAATAGCGTTCGTTCGTGGAAAGTCGCGATAAGTGCTACACATTCTTGTATTGTAATATTTTTTATTATTGTGAATATTGTTTTTAGTAGAAATCCAGCTTTAGATTTACGTTGGTTTCATTATCAATCAAATGTATTATTTTGTATGTAACAAAATAAAAATAAAACAAGTTGTATTCATACATTCGGCTACTATAAAATGGCATACTGGTTACAACGTCTGATATTTTATGTTTGGTATTGCTGGTCAAAAGTGAGTCTTGCGTGTGGTCATATAATATTTCTCATTTAACAACTTGGAAAAAGTGAAACGCCCAGCGAGGGTATGGGCTAATCGTGTATAACAGAATCAAAGTATTTTAATAAACATAGTTGAATTTATATAAAAAATAAACCTTATCAATATTCAAATAAAAAGTGAACATCACATGCATATAAAATTGAAGAGAATTGAAGAGATTGGTTGAGAAGATTTGTGCATCTTTGAAAATATTTGCGCACATGTCTGGGACCGGCTTATGGTTCATAAACTGTTTTATTTTAAAATTGCTGATTGACTTTTAAATAGGACTTTATTTTCTTCAAATCGTTGCGCTATGTATATAAATGTCGGAACGTGGTTGGATGGCGAGGCGAAGCGCGGATTGAATGCGATGTGGCAATTACGCGTCTCGCTACCTAATCAAATGTCAGCTCTGCTTGAGGGCGAAATACGACTTCCTTCGCGCGAAGCTCTACCTACGTTTTCCGAGCGGTGGGCGTCGTAAAGCACCGATTCACAAACTTTCTTTCGTCAGGTCGATATTACAAAAAAAATAAAATATTTATGTAAAAAATCAAAATTCAAGTTTAATTAGGCGATATACATAATGGCTATTTATAACGCGTTTGGTAATAGTCTCTCAGAGTTTAAGTTTACAAAAATGGTCAACACAAAAATGCATTCAGTTGCATCGAAAATGTTCAAAAGCAATTATTGAAAGATCTTAAGGCGAAGCATTCAGTCGACCTTTAAATTCTGTGCTTTATTTTGATAGGGCGTCAGCTTTTACTCTCTACTAGGTCAGTAAGCAATTATTGGTTTTTATTTAATTACAGCTTCATAATATAGAAATAAAAAAAATAAACTTTTCTATATTTTAGACCCTTCATTTGCCTTTCAATTACTATTTTATCTAAACCTCTAATATCATTTATAAGAGAGCAATTCAACTAAAAACGAAATATTAACATTTATTAAATTTCACAGAAATAAATAAGCATTCGTAATAAATATATATTAATATTTATAAAATTATTTATTATACCACTAATAATGTTATATTGAATTCCTAATATAGAATATTTCACAAGAAAATAATATCTAGCCGAGGCAGTGAAGTTTGAGGAGCGTTTCTAAGCCAATATATCGAAAATACGAAACACTGCGAGACGACTAGTAGGAGCATCAATTTCTCTACAGTGGAAAAGTTTTCAGGCTGATAAAAGGTAGACGGGCGGGCTTTCAGTGCTAGACTGAAAGGGAGGCATTATTAAGGCGGGCTTTCTGGGCGGCTTATGCTTACATTTCCCGATAATTGATTCTCTTTCACGCCTGTTACAATATATCATGTTCGTTTGGCTAAATCCCACGGCTCATGTATAAAAATAGGGCTCTTGAAAGCTTTACGCACTACAAGAACAAACTTGAAACACGAGACGTCGCGACCCGTCGCGTCTAAGTCCTGAAACATCTTCAGACGACTGAATATCTGTAGGGGTCGCAGTATTATTTATTTATATCTGAAGCATTATAGAAATGTATTTTACTACATTCTAATATTACTGATTCTTTAAAATTGTTACCAATTGTTAATTTATTTTTTGTATGTGTACTTGGGTAGGTATACACACTACGTATATTATACGTGTGTAGTAATAGTTGTACGTATAATATACGTATCAAAGTATCAGTGATATAATGTAATGTATCATATTAATATTAATTTAGTGGCGTTCAAAAGGCTTATAAAATATGATATTTTGATGTGAAATTTCCCTTTTCCCTTTACTCTCCCTCCCCTTCAAATCTCTTCATCTTGCGTTTCTTAGGTTAAGCACTAATTGTATACTCACTCGGTGGAAATATTTATTTGGTTTTATGTTATACTTTAAGTTGGTACTATTGTATTTATTCTTTTTATTTATTTGTTTTGTTTTTGTTATGATTGTACATGTACTGTCTGTTTATAATTTTTCACGTGTAACTGTTTATTTCCCTAATAAAGATAAATTAAAAAATAAATAAATTAAATATATCATGATATAGGGATGTATTAAATACGCATATCTTATTACACAAACGTTCAATGTTAAATCGTCGAAGTAACGAGATTCACGAGTTTTTCAATCAAATCCCCTATGTCTCCATTCCCGCAAAATAAATGACAAACATTTCTCGGGTTTCGACGGGGAATTTATATTAATACCTTTTCCCTTATCTAACTCGGGAACATTTCCCTCCAGTGCTCCGCGCGACAATACCTCCTGAAACAAGGTACACGGACTCGGGCGATTTGTACGGGAGATTCAATTTTCTTTTTGTATCGATTCCGCGCTTCGCTTTATTCATAAATTCATACAATTACGGAGTGGTGGTATGACACGCGCTGGCAGATTGAGACCTTTCCCATCATCGACAAAGGATTCTTTATTTGTTTGATTAAAATTTATAGAACATAGAAAAAATACCTTTACTTCAGAGGGACATTGATCGCGGCGTCCTACTCTATCATTAACGTCACGGCAGATTCCAACACTGGTGCGAAGAGAGCGCAGTGGACATTAACGCGATAATCATATAACTGAAGTTATGTTAAGCGCGATTTTAAAATAGCCTAATACTTAAACGGCTACAAAATAACTGCGTGATGTATAGCTAAACTCATCAGCGTGCTACATTGGCATGGTGTCACTTGTAACGAGATTTCCGTGTCACTGAACAAGCCTTCGCTTCGCTTCAAAGTCGCTTCCGACTTGTTTATTTTTTTTAGATTAAATTACCCGCAGCTAAAATTTATAGAAAGAAACTTCAGGAGCCCTAAACTATGGGCATACGGAGGAGAGAAATTGTTAACGTCATGTTCGCAAATTGAAAATAAATGTTTCGTTCAAAAAAACTTTCAGGCGCTACCTACCTATGGGCGAGGCGTAATATTTTAAACTATACGAGTGTACAAAAAACTGTGCGATTGACAGGCCCCTATAAGAAAAGGGTTTAGTGCTGATCCTCACGCAGGCTTCTGTTAGCTCCTAACCCTCGAATATTAAACAAGAAAACAATGAAAGATATAATGATTTCTTGTGAATATAATTACGATTTATAACATAAGGTTAGAAAAATAAAATATTTGACAACTTATCAGCGATAAATTAACAAATGTTTCCGATACCAAATATTAGGTATGACAAACTTCCTAGTACATAATAAATTAATATATACAAACAGAAAGAAGTTTATTGTATCTACCATTTCAATGTTTTTTTGTTATAGGTTTATTTCGAAGTAAAGTATTTTTTTAAACTCGGTGTTTAAAATCTGTTAACCACCCGATAAATCCGATCCGATCGATAATTTAAAATGAGGAAAATTATCACGGGGTAGAATGTCGGGTTTTATTATTTTTTTCTGCGTACATAGGGGAATGAAATATGTTTAAAACTTTCTCTAAAAAGCCATCCCAGCTAAGAAGCATAATTAAAGCATAACTAAGTTTATTATACCACCTGCGAACCAGCTATACCACTGGAGGAACACCTTCAAAGTATAACCATCCTATTCTTTAGTATACGCTAATAGCTGGATCCTCTTAATTTATATTAAACACACAGGGGAAAGTTTAAACTGCTGATCTGGTTGTTGATATAAATCCCTTGGTGTATGGACAGGACTAGTTCTACCCTAATACTTCATGGCAGATGTGCTCTTTGACTTTAAGGCTGATTACTCCAAGCCATATATTGTCCTGCCCATATAATGTGATTGCTATTTGAAGCCTCTTATTTGTCGTCTAGGATCGAAGAGGTATTATTGTTTGAATATGTATTGAATTTATACTAATCTATACATTGACATATAGAAATAGGCATTGACATTGAGAAATAGGTGCACGAAATTTAATCAACGCGTCAGCACTATGATGGTGATAACATATTCTAAAAACATGTTTTAGAATACGTTGACGTCAAACCGTTCCTCCTAAACTGTAATAGGGTTAACACTATGATGAATATCTTTCTCGGGTTGCGCCTTTCCATCAAACAAAGGGCGTCATCGGGATTGATGCTCCCCCCGCTCCCCGCTCCGAGCTCATCACTCCTCCCGCCGCCACCGCATCCAGCCCCTGCTATCCCAGAAACGTCTCCGGCCGCCACTTCCTCGTGCCAAATTAATTGACGGTTTGCGGAACGAAATTTCTGTTCTCGCGCCAACCGCCAATATTCGTATTCTTTTGTGGCGTCCTTCGGCCCTGATTGAGGAAGCTGTTGAGGGACTGTCCCATTCGATCAGTGCTTTCCAAAATGCTTCTATAATCATTAATCGAAGTACTTTTAAGCCCTGCGCACTCGAGCAACTAAGAAGCTCCTTGTCGTATGTGTGACACATAAATTAAGGACAAATTGAAATTTAGTGGTTTAATAGATAACCACATAGTTTATTCATTTATTTATTTTTGTTTGGGAAATAAAACAGTTACGTAACAAGGAATCATATACAGGCGGTAAACAATAATAAAATAATAAAAACAGAAAAAACAATGGTACTCACCAACAAGTATAAAATAAAACCATTTAAATATTTCCACCGAGTGAGTATAAAATGAGTATTTAACCTAATAAATACAAGATGAAGAGATAAGGAGAAGGGGAGCGAGAGGAAAGGTATGTTAACGTTTGGTTTTTGATAAGTTTTTGAACGCCCCTAAATTAACATTAAATTTCTGTATATTTTAAATTTAAGGTCGAACACATTCTATAAATGGGTTCTTTTTACCCATAATTGGTTCTTCGTCACGCGTGAAGGTACCCTGGGCCGTATTAGCTAAAGTAGCATTCTTAATTCCTAACATTCTTAATCTAATATTAGAAAATTTAATAGGATTTCAACAAATCAACAAAGTTAATAAAAGCAGTAATCTGCAGTAAATGTGTGGCAATTTATTAAAAATATTATATAATTTCTGTTGTTTTTGAAAGTGGATCTTGCAAAATGCTGTTTTTGTTCCCAGCATGTTGCTAATGACGTCACATGAAAACATAGGTGAAGTCATAATTTAATATCAGTAATATAAGTAATCCTAACATGGCTGCAGATTGCTTGTTTTGATTCCAACCTATTATTTTAAACACGTTTAATGGGCTCAGATTGCTGTTTTTGATTATTTATTTCTTACTTCGATTTGTGGTATATATTAAGAAGTTTAAAAATCGATAAACCACCGTATTTTATTATTTATTATTAATTTTATATTATTGTTTTAAATATAATAACGTAAAATAAATATTTATAAATATATATACGAATCGTTTAGCAGAGGCGTTTAAATTTCTATAAAACCCTTTATTCTCCGAGCGATCAATTTATAACTATACATGACAGTTTGAGATACCAATTCCAAGACGAGCAACCATTGAATGGATGCTGGTATTAAAGTAGACAAAGGCTGATAAGAGCGGGGGCGTAGACAAAAAGAAATCTTTCTTCCTCTATTATTACTGACAATAGGCCCGAGACGGGGTTCTGTCATGACAGATTCATTTGTACACCAAGTTGGGTTTATTAATGCCAATTCATCGGCGGAATATATGATAAAATTAATTATGTAAGATATAAAATTTATCGTATTATTTATTAACGTAAACTTCTGCTGTATTTTGCATTTCAGGGAGGCTGATTTATTTTATTTTTTTTCACTTACTCGATTTCCTAGATTTTGTTATTCTAAAATAATCACATAATAACATTCTTAAATTAACTAATATGATAGTGTTAACGATCCTAAAAAAAACGTTTAAAATCACAAAATTTACAGTTCAAAACTCATTCGAGCAATCTGTCAGTTAGTATGAAGGTTTTATTTTAATAAATTTAATGTATTTATAATACGTATTACAGGTAATTTTAAGTTTCCGCAATCCTTCTCCATATAAACTTTAACTATGTCAAATCTCACAATCCTACGTACGCGCAATATGCTCAAAAAGGAATTCGAAGTTTTCCCTTATTAATATATAGATTACAATCATTCCAACTATTTAATATCATTTATCTTTTTGTCATTAATAGGAAATTTATCGTAATATGGAAACCCCGATGGTAAGTCAATAATTTGTAGGAATAAGTTTGCAATCCATCTAATCTTTCGTGTGTTTTGACTATTCCTTGTTGTGATGCATCATTAGAAAACATCTTATTTCTTGTGACTAAAACTTTGTCCTTTAAACGTCTCTATTGACTAGGGTGTAATTAATTTTTAGGTAATAATTTGTAACAAAAAATACGTTTACAACTATCGGCACTTTCCGCAAAACCCTAAGTGATAATAATCAACTGACAGTTGTACAGAGTTGAGTCTTTAAAAACGGCACGTGTCCTTTCAAACCATTCTTAATTTTATGGATACGTAATATTTACTAAAACGAATGAACAAACGTCTTTTTCAATTCATAGAGCTTGGAAACTATATAAAAACACTCTTAAGTAATTTTTGGCAAAAACATGGACTGAAGACCTTTTCAAATTGACCGATTCTTTTGTTGACCTGCGTGCAATTGCAATCGTAGAAAGGCTGCAATTGTAACTTTGGAAAAAGGAATAAAATATTGCCAGTATATATCGATTGACTTGTAAAAATGACAGCGTTAATTTTAAATAGAGTGCAATAGTGCCTAACCAACGTTTATTTAATCGTTGGCCATAAACTAGAGCAATGGGTCGGCTATAGGAAGCCAACCATTTGGCTCCGTGACTGTCAACGGACGGGCAAAGTACCACGAGCCAACCGTATGGCTCGTGACTATTGATAGGCATATTTTGCGTAGCGCAGAAGACGTTTAGGTGATTTCACCTAACTCAACTCAACACGCGCGACAAGACTTCCAAGAAACTCGACAAACAAAAGCCCGACCGAGTTGATTTCCTTTTCCTCGGTAGGTACTCATTTAGCAGAGGACCAAACGGAACGAGTAAAACGAATTAATCAAAGGGATGATCTCCTTTCCAGTCCGCTCCTGCTCAAATTCGGGGGCTTTCGTGTGGATTGAGCCTCAAATTCAACATACAATTCCAACGCATTTATATTTAAACGAAACAGCCACTCAAAGCAGTGACTGTTACTACCACCTTTGTAAAGAAATAGATTAAGTAATAGTAGTAGTAATAACTATTTTAGGTTAGAATAATAAAAATAACAATATTTCTAGCAATAATTATTAAAATAATAATGATAAAAGTAACAATAATAATGATGATAGTAATAATAAAAAGCAGCGTTAGTGTGGCTACATCAAGCGCTTTAGTATTTGCACCATTATCGATGAAGATGAGAAGAATGAAGATTGTAGTGTTTATTACTGAATAATCCCTTAATCGCAGTGATTAAGTCTTATTATAAGACCTAATAACTACGTAGTATCGTTTGGTAATTAACAATAATAATAATAATTAGAGCGAAGCGAGCGTAGCGAGCGAAGCTCTCATAAGGAGACTCCAATTAGAACTTTGTCACGGGCTAACTTGGTCATTCCTTGACCGATTTGAAAAATTTTTGATTTTGAGAGAATCTACATTGAAAAGTGAAGGTCGTGACGGAGCTTGATTTTAAATATTGTCAAAAATAAAATTTTTGGGGTCAAAAGAAAATTGTCTATGGGAATATCCATTATAAAAAAGTCACGCGCTTTTTAAATCTATCCCGTCGTTAAAAAGTTATTGTCACAGACTAAATTTTATTTAGAAAATTTTAGTAAATCGCTTCGCTCTAATATGTGCTGCAGCGAAGCAAAATGCGAGCGACTGCGGCGACCTAGTAATAGTGTGATGGAAGGTGTGTTGAAGACTTGATGTTGTGGCGAGAGAGGTACTTAGACTGAAGTTGGCAGGTACCTACTTCGGTCAGGAAAATTTATTGTGGGAAAGGAATTTCTAGAGTATCTCACTGTTTGACGATCGTGGCTTTAAACGTTGTGAGGACTGCAATGTGAGAAGTAGTAGTAGTCTTTGTCCAGTCATTGCTTAAATTTCTAAGGAAATTTACAGTGTGCGAATCGTCTATTAGACGATTTCACACGGCCCTGAGTTTCTACTGGGCTGTAGTGGAATGTGAGTAGATGTTGATTGTAGATTATCATTAAATTTAATGATAACAACTAGCAGGAGTAAAACCATTGATGTAAATGCACCACGGGGCGCGGCGTGGGAGGAAGGAGCTATAGCCAAGTGAGCTCACGGCTTAACTCTAGTACTATTTCAAATTAATTGCTAAACTTTATAATGCCGTCTTATACTTTACTAAACACGGATATCAGACGGTTCAGTTTTAGTGAATATCCTCGGTGACTTGCTTTTACGAGCAGACGTGTATTGCATTGTAGCTTAGTTATAGGCATTGAATTGTTTCTACTATGACGAACTTCTTTAAATCATTCATACTACAACACGCAATATTCTTTTAGCTTCTATACATTCTGCCCATACTCAACTTTCAACTCGAAAAGTACAAATGCATTCCCTAACTATGCTTAGGCAAACGTTTGCGTTTCACAGTGTTTCGGTTCTTTAGTAATGCGGTAGTTGTCTATGGATTTAGTTGGTAAGTTGCAATCTTGTTCGGTCGACCGATGGAGAACTGTCAAAAATTGACATTAACAAAAATGAATCAAATAAACAAAAAATATTCTCTCCAATAAAACCGACAATGAAATCCGACAAACATAAAAATAAACACGCTTATAAACATAAAAATAGTGTTAATAGTAGAAAAAATGAAAATAATTGAAATTCGACAATAATTTGCACACGTTTATAGAAATAAAAATGCTTTTAATAAAATAAATACAAAGTAAATAATGAGCTCCCACAATAATCGCATTCAAATCACATCTGTCATTTATGATTATGACAGTAAAACAGCTGGCTAACCAATATGGCGACGGTTAAGTTTCCCCTAAAGTGTTCAGGGCACCGATTTCGGTGACTTAAAAAAAAGGCATACTTAGCGCTCATAGGAAACACCTAAGGTTTGGTGAATCTGTTTTTTTGACGTTAGGAACACTCATCTCAATGTAAGGGCCTCTTAGCCCTAAGTGAGTTTTGGTGAAAGTGGGAGTTAGTCTGTTAGATCACAGCGCAAATTCTAATTTAATTTTCGATTTTGAATAATATTTCCGGACGTATTAATTATTACTGGCCAGTTACAATTAATACAAACCCATCTTTGTGCGCAAATAGAAACATAAAAAATACCATTACATGTTTTTTTTATTTTAATCTACTCAGAAAAAAAAATACCACCGTCATTTCTATGGTGATCCAAAACGCACATAGAATAGACTAAAAGTGCCGCAGGTACAAGTGGAAAGTAGCACGGCTGTTGCAACGTATATTTGTTTAATACTGGCCAGTTAAAATGGATACAAACTCACATACGTGCGCAAATAGAAACATGTAAAAAAATGCATTGTTGGGGTGAAAGAAATATAGACCTTTTAAGCATGGTGCTATATTTCGAGTTATCAATCGCATATCGAACGGGCTAAAAGTGCAGCAGACAACCATGGAGATAGGAAATGAAGCAACCCATCACAAGTTGGCACCAAAAGTGCGAGTAGCCTGTGTGAGAGATGCCTTTAATGACGCCTGTAGGGCCTAGCTGTAGGACATCAGGTTTTGGTTAAATAATTTACTACTACCAGACAATGTATAGAAGTAGTTGATATTAAATGATAGTTACAGGGTGTTACAGTTTATTATTATTGTTTATAACAATTTTTTTGAATAAACCCCGGTGATATTGGCAGATTATGCTTTTAATGCCTCCAAAAAGTTTTTATTTGGGGGAATTCAGTCAAAATATATCGAGGGTTAAGCATAACATTTTTCTTCTTAAAAATTGATTTAATTTTAGCTAAATGGTCATGGGGTTCATACCTTGGCACATAAGCTACGAGCTGATTTAAAACCGAGCAGATTTATTAGATTATTGATTTTAAAATCTTAAATGTTTATATATTTAAAGCGAGTATTATAGACATATGCCAGGGATGGCCAATTTAGGAACGTAAATGTGGTAAAGGTTAATAAGGTTCCAATGATATTCGTTGAAATCACATAAAAGTAAATTAAAAATCAAACTAGTATTTTAAAGCTGTTTAACTCATCGGTTTTAATTTGTTATTTAAAAGTCAAAGTAATATGCTAGGAAGGTATTTTGGGCATTATTTTCGGTCTTCCCGAGTGCGCAGGCACGAGTTGTCGGGCGCCGAAGGAGCCGTTAGAAAAAACCAATTTAGGCGCGCATAAAATCTATACACGAGTCCTATAACGACTCTATTTACACTTTACTCATAAAATCGTTTATTATACTGACAATCCTTCTTTTTAATCACATCCATTATTCTTAGGTTTTTTTAATTTTGATCGTCACATTTCTTTCAATATCTAACAATATCTTCTACTGAATAGAAATTAAGTGTTTTTATTTAACTATGCGCTGGGTTTAAGTCGACATTCTGCGATCTCTAGTCCAGGCACTCCTTAGGACCTATCCTTTTAATTATTTTGCTTTATATCCAATGGTTGTATGTTTCACTTAAACAAGGATCGTGCAATTAAACACAATGATTTGCACACTAATGATACTAGAAAAAAGGTAAATTATCTTCAACCAATAGCAGCTCGTACTGTCAAATTTCAAAATGTATAGTTTATGTAGGCATAAAATATTATAACATGCTACCAGAGGCGCTAAAAAATATAAAAAAATTCAACAAATTTAAAAATGCGGTGCAGTCATAGAAAAATTTGGAAACACCTAGTCATAGGTTTACATAAGATTTAGCTCCATAAGCCCGTTTTAGTGAAGTGTTATTTAATTAAATCTGGTTTTCTATTAAGAACTATGTCCTAATTTCTGTTATCGTTGTATTAAACTTTGTATATTGTTATTAAACATGGATGATCATGTATGCATGTTTTCCATAAAAAAAAAAATATATGTATCGTTATTATTATGATCGTTAATACTATACCAATACTAAATTCAAAATATTATTATACCTAAATTAAAATGACATTCCTATATGCATTTATCTTGTGTTTATGAAATCAAATCATTCGAAAAATTTAATTTGAAATTAGGCTTTAGAAACAAATACCACTCAATTTTTATAAATGGTGCCAAAGACTATAATATCAGAAAATTTGCAGCTATTGAAATAATAATATATATAGTAATATTTAAATCAAATACTTGAAAAATCGTTTTATTATTTTCGGAAGTGTACAACTTCAGTGTCAACTGGCTTGTAAAGTTCAAATTGATAATTATTATGAATCATAAACACCTCCCAATTAATTTTCCTGATGGAATATTCAAGAAGGAAATTTAATGGTATTATGATAAGCGCCGTGAGTAGAGGATTTACATAACAAACCTCAGCGCTGAACGTTGTTTGTGTTTAATTATTACCTACCTAGTAATAGTACATAGGAGGTATTAGTACATAGTATGAGTGGCAAATATAACTGACATAGATGCCAATATTAAATTTCGCATATTTCCAATGTTATGTTTCTTTTATATAATTCTATTCTAAAGGTGTTTGCAAATTCACTTCCAATTCTTCGTAATTCTTCCAGTTCTAATAAAATGATAATTAAATTGATAATTTTGGCAAATTGCTGCTTTTGATTCTATACGACTTATAAATGATATTATTATTATGAATGATACTATCCTCTTATAAATGCACATAAAGTTAACTATAACGTTATTATTATGGTTAATAATAATAATATAAGTTTTATGGAAAATACGAGTGGGATGAATCTCGCTTCGTTTTCTGATATTATTTTGTTAAAATATGAATACCAAAATTATCCATAAAGGGCATTCGGGTGGTGACTTATAAAGCTATATATAGTTTATTTATTTATTTGAATTCTGACATAATTAATTTGACATAGAAATAGAATTGTAGTAGTACAAATCACAGTCCCCTTTTACTTGTCCCACCGTACAATTTATGTTACACGAAATATGCCCACTCATTTTTAAAGGTGAGTTACTTCCTCCTCGATTAGGGTGGACTAACGCTGCGATGACAAATATAAAAATATAGGTCGTGAATAGAAAGGTCACATTTTTAGGATCAAAACATATCGTCTGAACCTCACATCTATGATAGATTAAGGAATATGCGACAACATTTGAGAATACAATATTGTTTGTACCTAAATACTAGTTTCATTAAAATACATTAGTTATGCTGATAAAATACATAAATTCTTTTATTAAAAACGTTAGATGTGTTGTTAACCGATTTCTAAAACAGGGGAAGGTTCTAAATTGAATCATTATGGTTTAATTTAATTTATTTTAATGTATGTTTCATAATTACTCCGAAACAGCTGAAGCGATTTCGTTTTTTTTTTTTTTGCATTTATGACGCTGAGACATGGTTTATATGACAATGGTGTGTTTCTGCACCGACTTCGACGTTTTCGTAGATCCGTTTATATATATTGTTTACCAAAAAGAAGAAGTCTTACACGATACCCATACACAAATATTTGAACTAGTCGCTCAGTGATCGAAATTCTACAGTAATCCATTAAACTTTTATGTTTATGAGGTTATTATGAGGTTTTGTGAGGTTCTAACCTAACCTAACCTAACCTAACCTCTATAATAATTGCATATATTTATTTTAAATTTTGTTCTATAACGTCATCTACTAGCGTGCACAAATGCGTCATTAGCGTGCGAGGTTTGCTTTAATTTACGGCAATACCAATGAAATTTAAAATGTAATGTTAGTAGTTAAATAAAAACACGATTACAGCTTGTAATTAAAAGTATATATTTTTTGGTACAATTCATTGCCAGTTTTAATTTTTTCATGTAAAAATGAGACTTGACATTCATAAAAGTAGTTATAATATGGCATTATTTTTTTAATAATTACATCGACATTAACAGACTATATTGGCAAAGGGACCATTTGAAATTCAACATAATTCACAGTTTGAAACTCATTTAGTCAAACTGTAGGTAGTATGAACGTTTATTTAAATTTAATATAGCGTATTTATAGACAAATTTTAGCTTTTTGCACTCCTTCTCCATATAAACTTTAACTATGCCAAATGTCACACTCATCTGTGCGCGCAATATGCTTTTAAATTGGGATAAAGTTTTCCCTTCACGTATTAATTAATAATATTTGGATTTATTAATGCAATGTTATGCACGAAGTGCTATTAAAATACATAAGGAAGTACGTTTTTAGCGTTAAAAGAATGACTAGTGTAAAACTATTCACCTCTGAATAATGTAACGATAGACGCAACGTTATTTTTTGCTATGCCTCCCAGCGCCCCGCTCTCAAAGGAACAGAGTCATGGTTTCGTTACACGCCGGGAATCTACTTTACATACACAAACAAATATTACGATAAAATATGCTGACATTGTTTATATATGTGCTATGCGGCGAAGGGAAAAGTTTAAATGATAATAAATGAAAGTCATCAGGTGTGTTCCAGCAGTCCTGTTCTAGCCGCCCTGACTACATCGATGGAACTGCTACATCGCCGGAGTTGAGCTTAAACTTCGAGTCGAGTGAGAGTTTTAATCGCCCGAGGGAGTGACGTTCGCGACAATCCTAACATTCAAATTCGGGCTGGTGTCGCGTGAGAATAATAATTGTCATCGACAATTTGTACATCAATTCGTAGATTATGAAATGAATAAAAAAGGGTTTCAAAATGAGAAATCATCAGAAACTAATTCCTTTTATATAACTGAAGCTAATTAACGCAGAAAACATACACATATTTGTATATTTAAATATTTTACAATAATTACATTTTTAAATTTCGTCGCGTCGGTCGAAGTGAGCGTGTCGAGCACACTGGCTGCACTGGCCACTTGACCACACCACACCACATTTCTATTGACGTCAAAGGCAAATATTTTTTTTTTAATTTCTTTAGAAAAATGCAAACGCGGTTCACACATCGTGACGTCAAACCAGAGACCGCCTTCAGATGGGCTATAAATTTCTTTCTCACGGTTTAGTTTTCATAATCGAAGACGGTACCTTTCAGTTTTTACTCACTATGCTCCCGAACTAGACACCTTCTTAGGTAGCCAAACTAATATACGAGTCTTTATTTTGTATCGAGTCGAAGCTATTATCGGTCATTTATTAATTTATATTTGCATTTCTTTTGAGTCAGAAACTGGTTAAGATAAGTGTGAGAAACTCAAAAAAAACTCGGTAACCCTGATCTGAACTCTATCTCTATCCTCATCTTATCCTCAACGAGAGGTAATCATCTTGCGTTACATTGTAATTCAATATATCAGAAATCATTCATAAAAACTACTATTTAAATTAATAAAAAAACCGAAAAACATATATTCTTCTTATCTTACGCATAAAACGTGGGTGATGTACAAACTTATATATTCCGTTAACTGCGTGACAAATGGCGTTGACGTGGCCTTAATTTCGTACACAACGGAATATTCTACAGCGCTAATCGTGTCCATGAAAAATATTTATAGTGACCTTACCAAAAATAGGTGGCTCAGTGGAAAAATGTGCCTTTTTCGAGGCACGAGGGAAATAAAATTCGAGCGAATCAATTCGAGTGAGTGAATCGTTTTTTTTACCTAATATAATTATAAAATTTACTAGTGTAAATAATATACCTAATAAAGTTGAGACATTGTGTGCTTGAAATTCAATTACTTGTTATGAAAATAATGTGGTTGTATTAATAATGAAATATTGTAGGTTTGACCGCTTACAATTATTACATTTGCTATAATTTTTTGATTAAACTTTTGATAAAGAAATGTAGTTTCAATACAAGCACGAACTGAATTTAATATGTAATGATTTGATTTTATTTTATACGTTAAAGGAAATAGAATACGTGAAGTTTGATTGTCCCTTATCTTTCGATTTTATATCAGGGGGAAAAAGAAATCTTTAAAATATTTTTACGCATTATGCAATCATTTATTTCTTTATTTACAACTCGCTAAGGTACAAAAACGCCTCTGGAAATTCAAAATTTAAGTTCATTGAAAATTAAATAGATCAGTATTTTTTAAAATATGGTCAATATTAAAATGTTTGAACTACATATATGCTGTATTGTTGTATTTAGAGAAAATGAAGACTTATGAATTGTAGATATGTCCATCTAAATTGCAATTTTTTTCTTTTTTAACCCCCACGAAAATCGAGGGTGTTATTTGAAAGGTGACTTGATCGATATGCTATGATTCAAGAAAATCGTTTCAACCATGTCGGGAATATTTTAGTTTTGTTAACGAACAAATGATTCCGCATGGCATAGATGAGTCTCCGTACATTCTGTTCATGTATCTGGATATTGAAATATCCAAGGCAGAGCACGCTTATTAGAGCGATCGATCTAATTTAATTGAGTCCGCTCTCATAATAGAAGACTGTGCAATCCGAAAGCGTGCCGGTATCGCTGGAAACAGGTTCGACCCCACGGGTTGGCCGATTGACGTATATACTCTAATCCAATTTCATGTTTCCGTGAAAATCTCTCGGAAAAGTTCGCGAAAAAAATATTTATCCAATTATGATACTGAATGTCAGGAAGTTATCATAACACCCCGGTAGGTTTAAAAAATTTAATTGAAACAGAAAATCTGAATCATACAATTATAGGAGAATTTATAATAAAGAAAAATGTCTGAAAAATAGGAAAAAAATAAAAAATAAATTACTACATTCTCTTAGTAAAAGGTTTCGTAGATTTTCTGACGAGTAGGATAATATATTTATTTTTATATACCAACTTTCAATAAAAAACAACACGTAAAAGGTTTAAGTGGTAGTAAGTGTAAGTGGTAAATATTGCCTCCAAAATAATATATACTAGTTAACCAAAATTATATTTAAATAATTTATTATATACACTGGGAAAATTAAATTATAAAAACATCTCGCTAGTCTTTATTTGATTACGCTAGTAAGGCTTGTCTCTTGTTATTTAACTCAGTTGACGGTGCCAAGAAATGCGCTCTTCTAATATTCCCAAAGGGGAAAATAAACTGACAGGTGTTGTATCGACTGAAAACTCGCGATCCATTCCATACAGCAGCAACTGTCACATTATTATTGTGCGATTCTCTTCTCTGTTCACATGCGAAATAAACTGTAAAATTTAAACTGTGTATATTCTTCTACACTCTTTCCAACGTGTTGTCTTGGTTCTAAATCTCTACAATGTAAAATTTTAAATATTTTTAAAATTTGCTAAATTTTATTTGTAAATAATCCTGATATAGTAAAATTATAAAAAAAATCTCCAATGTTCTCATTTTATGTGATAATATATCAGATATTACCTAACAGAACCAGCGAAGGAGTTATTTCTCAAATATTCTAAACGCAATGGAATTCGGTGCTTTATTTTTAAAGGACGTCAGGTTTTACTCTCTGCGCGGTCAGTAAGCAATTATTGGTTTTTATTTAATTAGAACTTCTTAATATAGAAATTAAAAAAACAATCTTTTCTATTTTAGAGTTTAGACCATTCATTTGCCTTTCAACTACTATTTTTTCTAAGACTTTAATGGCTTTTATAAGAGAGTAATTCAAATAAAAAAGAACTATTAGTAGTTTATAATTTCTTAAATTTCTCAGAAATAGAATGAATTTTAAAACTGCCTTTACTATATTGAACAAATAAGATCAAGGTATTTAAATATATTTTTTTATGATTAAATATTCCGTGGTTGTCAAATGACAGCCATTGAAAAAAGGGTCTAAATGAATCGAAATTAATATTTATCCTTTGGCTTCGCCTTAACAGGAGTTTCGCAAGGACGAAACTGGTAAAAAATTTTCTATTCGTGTCGCATTCGTACGCGGTAATATTGCTAAATCTTTCTAACCTCGTTTTCAGGAGCGGTCCAGTCTCGCGAAAACCCCAAAAGAGTGACCTTTATCCTCTAGTCAAAAATCGCAGGGTGGAATCTTCTACCGGCTAGAATGGTGCGACTGAGATGCAGACACGATGTCCGTTCTAGGAATTAATTAAAACCACAACCCGGCAGAGGCGCTTGGCGACGTAGGTCGACCATGGCTTAGTGGCTGGCGCCTTCTGGCCGAGGGTGCACAATCGAGGACAAAGTTTGTTTACTACTTTGACAAAAAATGTAGTAATATAAATCAAAAAATCAAATTGACAATATCATTTATTTTAATTTATTACCAGACCGCGTGGCGCTAATCTACGTCGCTTATTACATTATTTAAATAAATACTGGCTGAGCATACGCTATATGTAAACTGTTACTTGTAGTTTATGTATTTACAAAACGCGGTTTTGGGTCATCTGCATAAATGATGTTTTATGATAAATAAATTACGTTTATTTTAAATAAGTTCATTACAGTAACGAGCTAGAAGTTTGACATAACGAATAAAATAGGTAAAATTAATTTATATAGTCTGTTCAACCTTAAGTATAAAATATCCAGAAATTGATATATTTAATGTTAACCTAGTGGCGTTCAAAGAAGCGGTAAGCGCGAGTTTAGTACCAGCGTATTTGCGGCACTGACTTTAATGACGCATTTAAAGGACTGTGAAAAAACTAATCATTTTTTTAAATCTGTGCAAAATGCATCCAACCCTATGTGGAGTGTCATCTGTACTGGGCAGTCTCGATGAGAGAGTAATTTGTTGAAAAATTACTATAAATAAAAGAGTAATGAGGTGTACAACACTCGTCGGTATCGTCGTTTAGATAATCTTGTTTTATTATCAATTCAAATAAAACAAGGATATCATTTTAATCACCACTAAAATGACTGGCTTGAAACATTACAAACCTGGCAGTACTCACAGAGATTTTTAAGCATCTTACATTAAGTATTACAGTATTGTAAGGAATTATGTTTTAACAATAAATGTTGTAATTTTGTACTCAATCGTTGTAATAGAAAAATAAGTAATCGCTCGCTAATTTATGTTATATCGACATAAATACCTTTATATTAATACGTGAAGGGAAAACTTTGTGCCTCTTTTAGTTTGAGATTTGTCATGTAGAGTTAATATGAAGAAAAAATGCAGAAAGCTGAAATTTATTTATAATATGTGTTACAAATAAATTAAATTTAATAAATAAAACGTTCATAGAACTGACAGCTTATTGACATATTGAGTTTCGAAATGTGAATTTTGTTTGATTTCAAATGTTCCTTTTTCAATAGTCGGTCAATGTCAGGCAAAACTAATTATTAGTGCCATCTTATACTTCTGTGACTGTCAAGTCTCACTTTTACATGAAAAAATTAAAACTGACAATGAATTGTATCAAAAATAAATATAAATGCAAGCTGTAATTGGGTTTTTTTTTCAACCGTTACCAACATTTCATTTTAAATTCTATAGGTATTGCAGGGAATTAAGGCAAGCAACACATTGCTTATGACGTATTTGTACACGCTTGCAGCAGGTATTAGAACATTGACGCTCAAACTTATAAAAAAATAATGAATTACGGTCAAAATTCGACCACTATCTTATTAATATATTAGTCAGTATTGCATTTCAAGGGTGTTTCAGTGATACATTTTGAAGTGTAATTTTGCAAGGCCCTGTAAGTCAACTTGTTGTAGCTAGTTAGCATGCAGAATGGTGGATAGCTACAAAATCCCCACATTACATCCAACGCTTCATAGACTGTTGTTCCGTTCGAAACCCTAAGCTGAATGTAGCAGTAAAAGAATACACAGAGCGGGCGTAGAGCGTTTGTCCGTGCTTGAACGCCACGGGAGCTTCGCTTGATTCGAGACAGCGATTTACATTAATGCAAATTTTAACGGCAGGGCGGCATAACAAACCGGCGCTAAACTCCAGTAAAGTTTTAAAATATGCAAATTTTGATTTAGGAATTTCAATATTCATCTTTGGTTCTACAATAAAGATTTAAAAAAATGTAACATAAGAAAGTTTTTGTTCCTCTAGAGTGCCACAAGACATCGCGGGACGTCGGATTCTGTTATTTATTATGATTTATTTATTTATTTGACAACAATTACATGATACTTTTATAAGATTACAAAAGATACATATTAATAATAGTATTGTATCAGTGAGCGTTTGGTACATCTGCAACCATCTTTTATCTGTCCTAAAGAAGGCAGTTCATTTTTTTTAGTAGTTTCCAACTAACAATAGACGAGCGTTTCATCTTAGAAAAAAAAAAATTACCTATAGGATATTATATTACACACTAATTTATAAAACGTTATAATGTCAGTAATTAACAAAAAGCTTCATAGCAGATCAATTGAGGCGAAAACAGTAATTTTATTTGCTCAATTTCTGTACAAAATTTTTAGAATGGTCGTTTCTTTGGCCAATAGATAACGCATATAATAAAAGTTGTGCAACTTTGGGGCTCAAAAATAAATATTAAATTTGTTATATTTTTCTCATGAAAACCTTTTTTCTTTTAACATAAATGTTTTTTTAAATTTTACATGGTAAAAAGTATTTTTTTTTTTATATTTGTTTTATTGGTTTTTTTTTATTTTACCACCTTTACAAAAATCATAATATTGATAAAATATCACGATAGGATTTAGGACATTTCTTAATTGGACTTGTGATTTTTTAAAATGTAAAAAGTAACTTAATCTATGTTTTTAATTTACTATTTGCCAATGCTAAAAGTGGAAATCTAATGATTCTGGTACTGTCAAAATCATGGAAATAAATGTATGATTTTACCTATATGCCGGTAATCGAATTTTTTATTTGAAGTTTTATTCTGATAGTATTTGTTTAAATAAATTAGAATAATCGTTGAATAATTCAATACACGCGAAGTCTTATAGAGGTGCATTTAAAAAATACATAAAGCATTTATACATTTTAAATTTTAAATTTGTCAAGATTTCACAATACTGAGACACAAAACTTATTTCACAACTGGTTATTGGTTAATTCAGACTTAGATAAAGTATGTCAATTTTACTACAACCGCGGTGCACATTTTTATTATATAAAGCATAAATTATAATCCCACATTAAATTATCGATAAGACTTCGGAAGAGTAATTTATGAGCTTTATGTTTGATTATGTAAAGACAGTTTACTGACTTAAAGTTATTATTGTTATGTTATCAACAATAACTTTTACTTGAATATATAATATCAATTGTATATAATTTGAATGTATTTTTTTTTTAATGCGGTTTCAAAAGGTGAAGGTAAAAAAACTTTCCTACCCCTAAAATACGCTTTGCTTTGCTATAATTTGATGCATCAGTAATCATTAAAGGCACACCTTGTCTTAGCATGACAAATTGATTAATATATCATCTACGTATCAGGAAAAATATTTGAATTAAAATTACTCTCTATGAGATCGTAGTAGTCTAGTGGTTAAGGCGTAGGACCACTGACCCAAAGGTCTCGGGTTCGGATCCGCAGATGCGGTCACACCATTTTTAACGATTCATTATCGCCATCTTCCCTGACTCTAGCGCAGGCACATTTGGTCTAATTGAGTAGGGCCCAAAATAATTGTATTGTAATTGTAGATACCGATAAAATAACATCTAATCTAACTAATGATAACACACACAAATAATACTATTAATTCAGAAGTTGGTTACATAAGCTAATCATTTTTTAAATTCAATAGAAGTTCAGTAAAACCTGTGGCTTGCATTGCGCACGTGAAACCGTAGGCAGCGACCATTTAAAAAATGCCGCACGCTTCAGATGCACTGTTTTTTATTTTCCATTTCGAAGTGAATTTACATGTTCAAACAGATAACAAATACATTATCATAATTTAGCGTTGGGCGGGCGGGGGCGCGGCGCTGGGCGGAAAGGAACGAACGATTTCAGCGGCTTTAGAACGGGATTTTTTCGAATGAACAAAACGAATTTACATGTAAAAGTACAATGTTTTCAATGAGATCTACAACCTAAGAGTATCGAATAAGTATTTTTGGTGTAATTAATTGTTTTTGTTTGAAATATCGTCCTTACAGGTTCTAAATAACATATTATTATAGTATTCTATTTCTAAATTCAGTATTACTACGCATAAAAGAGATCTTACCTAAAGTAATGCACACCACTTGTATGGCATTGTATATTTTTCACCAGTATTTTTTGCAAAGGCGATTTAGCTTCTAAATTATTTATTTATTGTTAGTGTACTAGCACAGATTTATACGTAAGTATACTTACGAAAAAAAAATTAAGAATACACAAATACATAGCTAGGGAATCACTTATAAGGTTTACCTGATGAAAAATAGTCACGGTTCTTCCTGATAGTCCATTCCAGGTTGCCTCTTGGAAGGCGTTTAAAAGTGGGACGGCTGCTTTTTGTTTCAGTAGCTGACGCGAATATTGTTCTTAAGGTGACCTTTGCAGCTTACGCCCATACTCTGAATCAATCCTTAACATTTTCCCATTGAAGTCCTGTCCTTAATTTATACTTAATTTTATACTGCAATTAACAACTAATAAATTTCTATAAAAATAAAAAATACCATTGCAACAAATTGTCATTCGACCATTTAATCGGTATACTAATCTACTCGTATGTGCATATTATTTATTAAACACAATGAGCAAATTATATAAAAAAAATAACTTTACTAGGAAAAGGAATATACGAGAAAACATTCATATATTTTGATACCTCGAATCAAAGGAAATTATTAACTACTATATATTTTGCAGTCATTTTGAATTCTAATCATTATGGACACAAAATAAATTTATCCATCCAGGTAAAAGCATTAGCATCGGCTATCCAAGTACGGATGTGGTGTAATGAAATATAATTTAATGCTTTAAGTCATATAATATTACAAAATTAATATTCTAAATAAAATAAAGATAAGGTATTTACTATTTTGCAGTTAATATTGCTGTTGTGGGGTTTATTAATTTTTGGTATATAAAATAAAGCATGCGGTCATATTAGGTGGTTATTAGTTGCATTTTAATTTTTCGCGTGTCAAACACCATTATTGTAATATTGAAAGTCTCGGTACCAAAGTATACTTACCTACAAAAATAAATATTAAAATAGTATTTCTGTAAAATGTATAAATAAATATATTGTCAGTATTTTAAAACCCTCTGATTAAAAGGACTCAACCCGGTCATTTCTCCATACAAACGCTGTAGTATTGTGACTCTCTTATATGTAGATGTAGAAGAAAAATAATAATAGGTATCATTTTAGCTCCTAAATATCTAGCCTTTTGTGGAAATATTAAGTTAATTTTTTATTGTGTCTAAAAGTTAAGAGCCTCAAAATATTTGTATTTTTCTATACATTTTATCAAAAGTGTAGACGTAAATATCTTATTGTCTGAATACATGAATCGAGAAAATTAAACTACAGAAGCATAGTTTATTTTATTAAGATGCAAATTGAAGAAAGTGTTTAGACACAAATTAATTCTGTTTTTCATAATTAACCAACAACGGTGCAGAGTGTTTATGCGTCAGATGAGACAGAGAGATTTAAATGGCGCAAGACGGAGAAGAGCGCCACTGGAAAGAGGCCCCTTAATATCGATCGTTTAAAACTTGGGACTCTGCCTGTAATTAAAATGTCAGTTCTCCTGAGAATTTCTAGACGAGTTTTCGTTATAAATATATACAGTGAAAATGTAATTATATCTACGGAAGTATAAATGAGTGATTTTTAATACGTGATCGACTCGAAGCATAGACTTAAAAATCGTTAAGTGAACGGAGTAAGCTTTATTCGAAACGTTCGTTCTTAAACGTATGTAATATTAGCTATGTATGATCAGTGGCACAGGATTATGAGCGCCGATTTTTGAGCAACAAGTCTCAGAATCGATTCTCAATTCATCGCACTCGGAATCGGTCATATTTATATCTGTCGACTAAGCCTAGTAGCAAAACATAACCCATACAAATTCAATGGTGGTACTTTCTATAGAAGCCGAAAAGCTCGGCTTGCCTAGATAGCCATAGAAAAAAAAAAAATATTTTAATAGCCTCGCATTAATAAAACAACAACAAAGCAGTCGGAACTGAGCCTATCAGCACCTTCACGACAGCACAAGCCATACGATAAATTAAATTAATCCGTTTTGATGGATCGTGTTTTTTTTTAATGAATTTTTGTGACCTAGCTATATACGATTATTTTGGGCCCTACTCAACTAGGCCAAATATGCCTGTGCTAGAGTCAGGGGAGATGGTGGTAACGAAACGTTAAAATGGTATGACATGTGCGGATTCGAACCCAAGAACTTTGGGTCAATAGTCCAACGTCTTAACCACTAGACTACCGCGATCTTGACTACGGTTCTCCACTTTGGAGTCGGTTTATTTTTTTTAATTTTTTTTTACCTTTCACTAAAAGTAACTTAATGAAACTTTCAACCGCTTTCAATCATCGAAATCGTTTAAACTGGATGAAAACAGTTTGACCGAATTGAAATTTATTTTTTAATTTTTCATTACCTAATTTAGCGTAACTTATTGACACCACTAATCAAAATATTTCCTTCCATATGCAAAAAATATCATCGAAATTGCTCAAGCCAAGTCGGAGTTACGAGTGAACATACTACAAAAAAAAAATTTGAATGAAAAACTTATTTTTTGGTTTTTCGCTACCTCAATGACTCTCCTGATTAATTCTAGAGGTTGTCCCAAGACCAATCCCTCAAACTTTAGGGGGCGTTTAAGTTCCCTATTACGAGTAAGAAATTATGTAACAAAATGCGAAAAATTTTCATCACCAAACTTATTATTTTTGTAATAAAATTGGTGTAAATCGATCTTATCAATCGATAAATCAATATTATCTATCGACCAATAGCATCCCCCTTACAACCCCAGAGAAGGGAAAAGGAGTTACCCCTTCTCCTTAAACCGACTTCTGTTCGACCAGTGGCATCTGACAGCAATCATTTAGCTCCGCCCTAATAGGGCGTTTCGAACAACGCCATTAACCTCGATCTTGACTGACCGCGGCTTAGTGACCCAGTGACGTAGTTATCCGAGGGAGGAGCCATTGAAAAATATCTGTTTTACATGACTTAGAATAGAAACTTTAACATTTTTTTTCTCGAATACCATAATGAATTTTGATATAGTTTCCTAACAAATAACACTAGGAATCGTAGGACTTTTTAGCTGTTTTTTTTATTGGGATTGACCTTGGGACATCCTGTATAACATGCAATAAAAAAAACTTCACAGGTCGAATTGAAGAACTTATTTTTTTTTATCAACAAAAAGAATGATAATGATGATGGCAATTATATAATCATGATTTTTTAATCACATATATGATTATCAGGGTTTAAAAATGTTTCGAGTAAATTTAACGAGCTGCACTACGTTCAACTAAGGTAATTGAAATGGTCGGCAATCAGCTCAAATGAGTCATCGAGACGGGTGACTGAACGCTCGACGAGCAAATAATAACAAGGTGGACTGTCCACTGGCTTTATGCTGCCTACGAGCATCTTGGAATGTCCACTTAATGATGCTTAATAATACACGTATGGACGTCAATGACACACGGACGCAATTTGGATTAATCACTCTGTTCTCCTAGAGGGCTTCCTGTAGGAGAACATATCTACAATACAATCTATACGCTTGTATGGAATAGATTAAAACCTAGGCAGTCATTAATAATAAAATTAATCACCTGTAAAATACTGTCAATAAATATTACATTTAATTTAATCTATTTTATTTTCCATATTTTATCATTCTACACAACAGATTTTACATAGATATATTTATTAGGATGTGATTTACATACTCAAATATGTGTACTCGTAACAATACGTAACAAACATACCCTAACCACTAGGGATTCTTTTGTCCTGGGTGGGGAATCTTTTTCGTTTTTAAATAATTTATTTAAATAAATAATCTACTAATCGTGCAGTAGAATTTTTATTTTTGTAAATATACTTTTTTTTAAATGATAGATATATGAGTAACTTATAATAGAATTAATTGAAACTTATGTAAAATATGTTTTTAGTTGGTGAGAATTTGATCTGCTAATAATATACGCCTTAACTATTTACTTTTTAAATATAGCTTGACTTATATCATTTACGAAATGAGTATTTGAGTTGGAAATTTTCTGTTCCAAACTAAAGTTTTCGCAGAAATTATCCGGTACAAGCTTAAACAAGGAAAAGTTCACAAATGGATGGGTGTCCCAAAATTAACGCAAGATTCGAATTTTCCTCCATTTGTGCAATAAACTGTTGGCAACCTTGAAAAAAAATAATTTGACAGCTGAGAATTTAGGGTTGTATCAGCTGTCAAATTGTTTTTTTCAGGGTTGCCAACAATTTACCGCACAAATGGCGGCAAATTCAAATCTTGCGTTAATTTTGGGACACCCTTATATGTTATTTTCTTTTAACCTTTATTGCTCAGAGTTGGCTTAAAAAATTTAAATTAATATATTTTATATGTTACAAATTATTTAGTTGTGGCTCCATTGCAGTTTATTTATATATTTCTATAATGAAAATTCACACACAATATTCTGTTATACTGTAATCGATTTTATGTTTGGTAAAGTATCTATTTATATATTTTACGCATGGTTTGGATATTACAATTATGACAGAAACAAGACAAAAATACACTGTAACCGATTTTATATGTTTGGAAAATTATATTTTTTTTACTTGGTTTGGATATTATAATTATAACATCATCAATAAAACATAAACCTATTAAAAAATCTTACTTGGCTTTTCGCATTTCCGTGTACCGCTGCTAAAATCAGCCAAGGAACGTTCAGTTTGCTTAGAAGTTCGTGAAACTTCTTTTATCAAAAGATAAATATTCTGACTTTTCTCATGGGGCGATGACTGTGTTATTTTAACATCTTAGTAAGTTTGAACAGGACCCCTGCCTTCTGGGAGAGTAGTTCAGAATTCAATGACAACCAGAAATCTATCTTTGTCTCTTTCTCTGTATTACTAACATTATGGACTCCAACGCAGGACTACGTGTCTCTCAATAAACAATTTACGGTGATGAATATTAATTAATTGTATCATTAGAAACAAACAAATTGCAAGCTCTTTTAACAATAAACATAATTTCATTAGTATTGTTACTGTAATTTGAGGTATAAATTTGTCGGTGTTTTTAAAAAGAGGGATGTAATTCTTTGAAAAAATGTCTATACTACTATTTCAAATAAATAATCAAAAAAAAAAAATATCGGAAAAGGTTTTCTCAATTACGAAAAACTAAATAGAAATCGTTTTAAAGTTTGAGAGCGCGATTGAACGCATGGAGCGAGAGCGGTCAATGACAAAGGTTTTCAATAATATAATTATTTTGATATGATTTTTTTTTCGAAATTGCATTTTTTTTCGTGAGACCGGTTTAGTTATCGGTATAGATCAACCTCCTAATAGGAGCGCCCTTAATTTAAATACAACCTGTATATTTTCTCCTTTAATAAATAAATAAAATTCTTCGTATTATTTGCCGCTAAATTAGCAAATTACTCACTCCGGCCCTTAATTTTGCCCTGATATCCGGACTGCGACATTCTCTCCGTAACTGTCTCCTCGGATATAAATGGCAATTCAGTTATGTAACTTGCCAATATTATCTGTGGAGGACCACTTATAACCAATAAAAACAGAATTGTTATTTCCTGAGGGATTATGGTCCCCGCCCCACCAGCAGATGAAGTTTCTTCGTCGAAATATCATAGGAGAATAGTCATGTCGATCTAATAGGAAAATGCCATTCGGAAAACCACCAACAGCATTGTTTTATACAGAGGTGAACTATTGTGCAATTGTCTGATATTGCGTTTTTACAAGCTTTTATTTAGCTTAGTCTGTTTAGGTCAAATCTTTACAAGTTGAATAGAACCACTTTTTCTTATCCTACGGAGTTGAAATTTGACATGTCGGTTCAGTTTCGATAACAATGCATTCTTATGGTAAGCATGACCTGATTCTACATCCAGGAATTGCTCCAGACGAACAAACTCCTCAACGGTCAACAGCACAGACACAACATTTTGTATAAGCATTTTATTTTCTGTACAATTCGATAAACAATTGAAAGCTCTTTTATTCTTAAAAGGTCGCAAGTCTGCTAAAAAAAAAAAAATAAAATTATAGCAAACAAAGAAATAAGATTGAAGTGAATTGCGATTTGGTAACTCTTTTTGTAGAGATATACACAAAAAGAGTACTAGGAGAGGCTGGTATTCAATTTTTTTTTTTTTTTTAATTGCTATGATCTAGGTCGTATACAATTATTTTGGGCCCTACTCAACTAGGCCAAATGTGCCTAGTTGATATCCAAGAGTCAGGAAAGATGATGGTAATGAAACGCTTAAAATTGTATGACATGTGCGGATTCAAACCGCAACCTTTAGGTTAATAGTCCAACGTCTTAACCACTAGATTACCATCATCTGAAATCGCTAAATAATTGTAATTTAATAATTCGAATCAAAATCAATAATAATACTCGAAAGGGTCTAATAATAGTACTAGGGTAGTATTTAAATTGAAATGAAATATTAATCCATACCCATACTGCCATACCATGCCATAAATGCGAAACCCTGACTATTTGTTACGGTTTTACGGTTAAACCGCTGAACACAAGTTGACATCGATGAAATTTTGATAGATAGCCTTTAAGATAATCTTGGAAACCTATTTTTTTTTTAAATCAATCTTTAAGAGGTTGAAGCAGGAGAGGAAGATTCTATAGTATTTTTTCGAGGTAACATGCTATGAAGGTATTTTTTGGCATTTTGGGTTTTTGGAAATAGAACCTAAGTCATCTGAAATATATCGATTGAATGAAACCTTTTACAAAATCTTATACAATGTTGCATTTTGTGCATCATTTGTATTTATAATATTTTTATTTTATTTAAACTTTATTTAATACGTTTACAAGAGACGACATTATTAATTTAAATAAATATAGAAGAATAAACCTATTTCATAAAAGTAAATAATAATATAGGTTTAAAGAATGGATTAAAAAATAAGGTTAGTAAAATATACTCGTCTCATACGGGTAATTAGAAGGTAATTGTCCTAAATATTTATGTTTATCATAATAACTTTAACAAACCCATATTAAAATTAGTACTTATTTCTATCAGTGTATGTAATGCAAAAACTAAACTATTTTATTTACGTTTTTTTATGTAATCAGTTCTAGATGAACCTACTTTTCAATTCAATTGTTTAACAGTGGATTCATGCAATTGTCCAAATTAATAACTATTTATTTATTTATTCATTATGGTACAAAAGGAAGTCACAACAATAAATGATATAATAACAGTGAAAAAGGATTTAAATTGTTATAATATAGACAAATTAAACAACAGTCATTTGTTGTTGATCTGAAGTAACATGGCTCTAACTAGGTTAAAAAAAAGTGTTCTAAGAGTGGTCAGAAGAAGGTTGCAGAAAAAATAAAATACTTATTACCTACGTGAGACGTTACTAATAACGAAAAGGATCATAGGATAAATATCATAAATACAAAATATAGTACATATAATAAATAGTGCATAATATTACATATATTACATACAATATACATTTAATAAATATATAATTCTAATAATTGTGTTGCCTATAATTTATAGACTAAATATACAGAAAAAACTAAACATAAAGAAAATATATAAAATTACTTATTATAGTCCATATTATATTAGCTTTTCTATGTATTTGTTGTGTTATAAATTAATTTACGCTGTATGTTTACCTAAAATATATTAACTAAATAATAACGAAATTAAATAAATATAAGGGAAAGGTAATATAAATAACAAATTTCACGCTTTAAGGCGCCACCAGTCCTTAAAACGTGTTTTGTAACGTATTTTGGTGCATTTTGTTGAAGTTATTCCCAACAAATGGCTAAAAATAAAAATACCACAATATTCTACATATATTAATTTAGTACTTTGCTTAAAAAAAACGAAATACACCTTATTATAGTAATGAAAATAAATAAATAAGAAAGTGTTGTTTTTTTCTTGCAACGATTTTTTTTTAAGTTGTGTAAGTGACGCGAACCTAATTTTTCTTTCTAAAGATAGACAATATAATAATCTAGGACATTACTTAAAAAAAACATTTTTTTCAAATGATAATAATTATTTAAATACAAAAAACATGTTTCATCGATTCCAAATGTAACGAATTCGCTGTCGGCGAGTATATCCGTCTCTTTTCTACACGTCAATGTTCGAATAAAGCCTACTCTTTCAAATCTCAAGGACAAATGCGTCCCGGGGCGCCTTAACAAAATTAAATTACAGTCAAATACATTCGTTTATTGATTATGAAGACCTTCGACTTGGGGGCTGTTTTGGAGCCACTTAGAGATTTGTGAAATGTCTATATTACAAATGAGAGGAATAAATCAAAATGTAAGATCGATGAAAGCAGTCTATGAAAACGACACGAGGAACTGACACCAGAGGAACCAAGCAACGTAATAAAATGTGTTTCGGTTCAATAATTGTATCCACCTGAGCGAGCTTCTTCCTGAACGGAAACATCCACTCGACTTATTGCTACTGTCGATGTGTACCGGAGTACCAGAGCACCAGCAGACCGAGTGATGACAAAGAAACTTTGGATTCTTAGATTCAAAAACGAGCTTTGATTTATTTAAATTTAATAATAAAACCGCAGTTTTTAGAAACGGTCGAGGCCAAAAAAATATAAAACTAGCTTGTTTAATAGAAGCTTATTTGCGTGAGGAAGTATATTATTGGATATTGCCCGTAGGGGGTTCCTAAAAACCTTTATCTCCATAGGTGTGGATATTATCCTGATATTTTCCCAATACGCATCCATCAGCATTTGTATTAGGAATGTTATGCTTTATACACTCGAGTTAAGGCGGCAAGTTCATACATTGGTTTAATCGTTTTAAATTATTCGCGGATTCGTTTGTTACTTGCTTTTGTGTTCAATTCCTGCATTGTTGCACGGAATTTTGAATCCGATACCAGGCACTGGGCCTTCGGTCGGTGCCTCGGATGGGCTAGCCCTTCTGGCTAGCCTGCCTGTTATAGATTGTAACGGCGCTATATATTTCGACTGCTGCTGGTAGCGTCGTTTTGGCCGGTGACGTGCGATCGCCGCCAGGCGCATCTGATTGGTCGGCACCTGCGCAGGCGCGCATTGGAACGGCGCCACCGCGCGCATTATGCGCCGACGACTTTTCAGTACCTAATTTATATTTTATTCATTGTTATCCTAATCTTCCGTTGTTACACTTATTATTTAGTTTATACTTGTTTGTAGGACGCAATTATTGAAGTGATTTCCTATTTGGAATCACGTAAATAAAATAATACCGGCGGCCTCTAGCAGTTCAATGATCATTTCTTCTCATCATGGACCCTAGAATACCCCCGGAATAAGGTATTTTTTTTATTAGTTCCGGTTATTTTTTGGTTTTTAATATTGTTTTTTCTTTTAGTATTATTTTTTTTTATTTTATGTTACGAATTGAAATGTGTACACGGGAAAACCTGTTAAATAAATAATAAATTACAGGTTTACGTGTCGGTGTTTTTATCTCGTTAATTCGTTCGCTGTCACTCGGCAATGAAATTCTTCATCTGTTTTATAAAAAAAATATCCTTATTTGGTTAAATATATCATTTTTCTATTATTATCAAGCTGGTAATAGATTGTGTGATGAAAAAGGGTTCCACAGGATTGTTAAATATTTATTTAAATAAATATATCATTTATCTATTATTATCAAGCTGGTAATAGATTGTGTGATGAAAAAGGGTTCCACAGGATTGTTAAATATTTATTTAAATAATCGCAAGGAATTTTTATTTTGACTGGCCTAAACTCCGTGACACGACCGTACGTCAGCGCGGTAGATTAAAACTATTTCGTGTCTCTGATACATTATGTTCGTTTAGGTCTTAATATCTATGTTAGTGTTGTATCTTATCTATCAGGTGAATTACGGGATTTAGGCTCGGATATAAAGGGATGAAAGCGCTTATCGCGATGAGAATGAGGTCACGATTTAAGCCGCCCGCAGGGCCATGCTGCTAACACTGGGAGAAGCCACGAGATGAACAGCCAGTAATCAACTAAATATTCACGCAGCTAACGCTCAGACCGCGTCGCATGTGCGGAGAGGAAACACTTTATCAGGGGTAAAAGAGTTTCATATAACGGCGAAGATGTAATTTCATCGGAAGCGTGGAGTTAGCAACGCGCGATGGATATTATTTCACGACACTATTTCCAACTGTTCTTCAATTCCGCACACTTCACCGACAATAAACAATAACTGAATCATATTCAGCAGCCGTATCAAACTAGATACAACTATCAGAAACGAATATTGATACTTATTTGTATAAAATATGCCGAAACTAGTTTTTTGTATTAACAAAAACCGACTTTTTTTATAATAGTAAATATCTTTAACTATTAGGTAGATTTCATAAGAAAAACTACCTAATGCAATGCTTACCATATCATAAATTCCAGACAATTTTGAAATATCTTCGCATTTCACGTCCCCTAGAATCCAAAACCACCCTCAGTTTCAAAGTTTAAATATAAATTTATATATTAATCTTTCTATCTATCTACCTAAATCACTATCTTATGAACGCGATAACTGCCCTAATTTTACACCTGCTAATTTTCAAATTGATACATAACATTTAAGGGTACAAAATCTAGGTTAAGTTCGATAATGGGCAAAATTCCACCAGAGGGGGGGAATGGAAGGGGGGGGGGTCGTATTTTAAATTGGTTGAAACACATCAACGTCAAATTAACCTTTTATTTAGTAACATCATCAATAATTGCCTATTTTTATTATAGGGTATTTTTTTGCATCGATAACTTTACATAAAAATTACTAAGCCGTATTTTCAACGAATAAAAAATGATGATAAAACTTAAATTTGTTAATACGCAAAATTAATGTAATTGTATATATTAGCCAATATTGAAAGCATGGGATTGCTTTGTTTTTCAATAAAAAATAAATTTGTATTTCAGGGGTTATATGAGTTTCTCTTCTCTCTTGAACTCGAAAATTATGTCGGGCTGAAAAATAGGCACCAGCGCCGCCAATGGGCCTAGCTGTGAGAACCGATGCGCGCGGTGAGTGGGGGCTTCAAAAGTAGCCCGCTGCTCATGAATGATCATAATTTAGGACAGGTGTTCAGCACCTAGTTAGATGGACACGGTGAAGTTTCTGACATGCCACTAAGTGCGAATTTAGATGAGAGGAGATGTATCTCATTCTCTCTTTGTATGTTTATAGATAAAAGGTTTTTTGTAATAATTGTATGTCTAACTGTAAGTTTTTTCTGTGAAAATAACAATAAATAAATAAATTTTAGATATGAATTTTGAACAATGAATTATGATTTTCTTGCGACCTTAATGTTCGATTATCGGATAGGGTATGTTTCTGTACTTTAAGTAACTCACTGAATTTCACTAATTTCATGCACTATTACTCCATCAAGTGTTTAGATGAATTATTATGAACACACTTTAAATTTACAAAATTTTCAATATGATAATTCGCCAAAATAAAAACACCAAATATTTTTAAACACCGTGCGTTATTTATAGTAAATGGAACAGTATTTTGCAGGTGAGCGAGTTTATGGACGTAGGTACTGGAACGAGTCACTAAATTATTAGAAAAAGTCACATAGATAAAAATGTTTTAATTTATTTGATAGTATTTTCGGTTGTTTTTTAGCATATGTATTTTGTTTAATTTTTCTAAATTAGTGCGGCTTTTAGGGTGTTGGACAATTAACCCTAAGATCGCTGATTCGGATTCGCAAATGGTTATACCATTTTTAAGGCTTCATTACCACCATCTCCCCTGACTCTAGGACGGGCACATTTGGCCTAGTTACATATTAATACAGGTTGAACTTAAAGTCAGCAGTATATTTTTGTAAGGCGTGATTCTAGGCTCGAATCTAAACAACTTTTGTTCAACAAACTTTTGTTTCATATAGCTAACAAAAAACTTATATAAAAATTTTGAACGTTTGGCGCGCGTATTGTTGTGTTCCTAACCTAGATCGCAATATTTGCGCGCGGAAAACGGTAGGTACGGTGCCCTCTTTAGGACTCTCTTCTTTGTCATGTTTTTTTGTCATGACCAGGTTTTTTTTTTGTTTATTGAACAAAAGTTGCTCAATTTTATGTCCAGAATCACCTTAAAAGATACTGCTGACTTTTAGTTCACCCTATAATATGTTGATTACGCATTCACGTAACACGCGCTTTTGTCACAATAAAATTGCCTTGGCGCTTTTAGGCTAATCCGGAGTGCCATATCCTTTAGATCGTAAATTTCGTTTGGAGCGTGCCGTACGCAAAGCCAGCTTTAATAATTCAGCATCAAAGTATGCGAATGTTTTAAGCACGTGAGCCGCGGGCATATTATATCTGACATGTTAACAAATTACTTCCACGCGGCCGGTCGACCATATTAGGCCGGTCGCCTTCATGCCTTGCCACTATACTGTAGGCGGCCATCTCTCGCCATCTGGCGGTGACTGTGGTATTAACTAGTATTGTTTAAAATTTAAATCCGCAGCTTCGTCGAGCTGAATAACATTATTACCTAAGTGCTAAAAGCAGGGGTCGTAAAACAATGCGGCATGTGCGTGTATAAAGGCCATACATTTAGGATTAACGAAAAAATTATTTATACAGCTTTTCGCTTCAATAAATTTAAATTTAATTTTAGGAAATTGGCATCATGGTTACCGAGAAAAAATGTAAACTTTACAAGAAAATAGTAAAAGGATCATGTAATAATATCTTTGTAGTGAGCGCACAGCGGAATTCGCGCGCTAACCAAATTGAAAACATCTGTTAAAAAATATCGTGGGGATGTTCAATAAACAATGGCTTAATCTTTATTCAGAAACATTCAATAATTTTAATCTTTGAAACTACCCGCAGATGCGTCTAGTCTAATAATAATGGCATCAGTTCTTACAGGCGAACATTTAAGAGTAACTTGGATAGGATTAAGGCCACCAATTACGATTTTCAATAGGATGCCTTGCTATTTAAAACGAATCCAATTAATTAAAATTGTTAATGAGAATTTAAAGCAATACTTTATTTCTAATATTGATTAAGTTACTATATTTATATATACAAATGTTATAAAATACATAAGCTTGTATTCAGTTTGGTGGTTCATTGGTGGTAAACTTTTGTAGTTGTCGAAATAAATAAAAAAAATAAATAACCGGACAATGAAAGTTAGACAAAGCGTTACCTGGTTTAATTGTCAAAACTACTAAGCCATTTTTTTTTTGTTACGATGTAATATTACTGTCGAAATATAAATAATGTTGGGTAAAATACACCTACATACACCTAAGCTCCTACGAAACAATATAAGCGCGATTTAACGCGAAGGCTCCCCTAATATATTTCGTATAACGAATCCGAGATAATATTACCGAGAAACACACGATACCTATTACGGGTTTAATTTGGGCGAATATCTCGTGATTCGATACTTTATTGCAATTTTGGCCACCCTGGGAGCTTCTGAATTTAATGGAGAATACTCATTCTCAGGAAATATAATTATTCTCGATGCGATAATTACATACTTCGGTTGGTAGGCCTGTTAAAATTAAATGTATTCCTTAAATTTATTTTTTTTAATGGTGGTACGTATGGTGAAATTCTTACCTAAATGGCATTAACACGCCAATAATATTGTTCCTACAAGATTTTCAAATATTTTTCATGTTTTAAAGCAGAGGTGTTTACCTACTTAATAATAAATATATCTCTGCATAATATATAAATACGAAGTCCTTATTAAAATATACAATAATTAGTCTCTAGGAAAATAAAAATAAAAAAATAAAAATTCTATCTTTCTTTTTATACACGATTTAGCAATGTTGACGTATTTCACTCTTTCTTTAACCTGTTAATTTCACGGGCACACAAACATATGTTCCCTCACCCTCAGCCCACCCTTTCATCCTATATGACTCACATACATATGTGAACGAAGGACACCATTTGAACGAGTCTGACCTACAAGTTGGTGCCTGTGAAAAGAAATATTGCACGATGAACGGAAATGACTAATAACAAAAATCTAGGCCTACCATTATGTATGAAATATTGATAGCATTTAGTTGTTTTTTTAAAAAAATAAGGGATATGTTTCTTAAATCTATTTCTTATATTTTTAGGGAATCATGAATAATGAATTATCTTTGTTGTAAATAAACTAGATTAGGTGGATATCTCTCCTAACGTCTTCGAAAACCTGTAAAATTCGCATTTTTGTGTAGGAAGTTTGTATAAACGTCGGCTATCCTTTTAAATTTAATAATCCGATTTTTAACTATGTATGATTTGCTACTTTTTAGATTTTTAATTATTTCGCATAATAATACTCGTGTATTAGTGTTAATATGTAATAAAAAGTAACCGCTATTAAATTGTAGAGATAAAATAAGCGCAATAATACATTGATTTTATATTATAATAATGTTGGGAAATGCGAGTTAGAACTTTAACATGTGAAACTCACGTTATGCATCCAGGACAGCTTCCTCCAGGGCGGATTGGAATGCACGTGGCACTCGAAGTACACGTCATCTCCCTCCTTGACGTCATCTGCGCTGAGGGTGCTACCCAGTTTGAGTGTCACTTGAGGCGGATCTGCGGACAAACGAACGACATTCTTCAGCTCTAAGAAATTGAAATCGTATTGTTCGTTTTTTAACTCGTACTCTTACTTTACATTATCTATTGATCTATCCGTAGGACTGTCATCACGGGCTTTATCATGCAGTGATCATAAAATTATATTTTATTTTATTTTTTTATATGCATATCGTGGGATTATTAGGAAGAGCAACTAGCGAGTACTCGTGTTATGTTCGATAGTGTATATAGGTGTTATTTACTTTCCGTGTACCGTGTCCTTTATAGAAACGTAACTGTAACGGGGGTAAGAAGTGCTCAAAAATTGTAAAATTTCTAGGTATAAGTAAGTAAGTAAAAACTGCAGTTTAATATATAGCTTTAAAGTAGGCAAAAAGAAAATAGTGATTAGTATATGAGAAATTGCTTATCCTCAATCCAATGACTTAAGAGCAAATATTAAAAAATATTCAAAGGACAAACTTACAGACAACGTCAATAGTCCAATGTGACTCGAGAAACATTCCGGTGACGTTAGGATTTTCAGCGCGACATGTGATTGGTTTTCCGTCATCTTCAGTCGTCGGAACGAAGCTGAGTTCACTGATTGTAGCATTTTCTCTCACTTCCTCCTGAAAACAATCGTTTATTTTCACGCTGTCAGTTGGCGGTCTACTTGAGATCCAAGCGATGCGCGCAAAGAACAATCGTGCATCAATCAAACTTTTTTTTTTAAAAGGTATTTTTATAAATATGCCAGTAAACCCAAGGTATTAGGCGTTCTTGTATTCGGACTAGTATTTTTTTTTATTTAATCGAAAGTGTGCCTAATTAAAATACGTATTGTCTGTTAATCCATCAAATTTTGAATGTGCATTTTGTAAATTATAACGTTTAACATATTTGAATAAGATAAAAACATAATAGGCGAATTTATTACCTACAATGATGATATTACCTACAATATTAATAATGATCCAGGGTACATTATTTTTAAAATAGCCTAAAAACATATTAGGCTATTACCAAAAATAATAATATTTTTATCATTTTATGTAGAATAACGTTTATTTTCCGTTTTCTTCCTGTTTTTCGTTATGATATAGGTACTAAATATATGAGTTAAAGAAAAGAAAACAAACATATTTTTTGCTATAAAAAAATATGAATACGTAATATGGTCTTTAGTATTTTCGAAAAGAAATCTGATTATTATAATTATGAATGCGCGAA
The DNA here is from genome assembly GCA_020383195.1 of Neomicropteryx cornuta. Taxonomy (NCBI): domain Eukaryota; kingdom Metazoa; phylum Arthropoda; class Insecta; order Lepidoptera; family Micropterigidae; genus Neomicropteryx; species Neomicropteryx cornuta. The sequence goes on from JAHKQU010000012.1 coordinate 22,830,033, forward strand.
ATTATGAAACAAATTAAACCTAACTAACTTAAACTTATTCTACTTTAACATGCATAAATGCAAATAATGTATTACCAATAATACGTTGTTCTTTGAAAACAAGATCATATAAATAGGCGACATACTCAAGCCATTTATTAAAAAAAATAATATATATTTTAATTTTAAAATCAGAATCTGTATTTTCTGTCATTATATAGGTACCATGCGAATAACACACAAGAAAGAGTTACGGATTTGCAGGTTTAATAGTTTATCATCATATCAATTACTATTAAAATCAAACCGAATGTTTATTACGATTTATTCGCCATTTATTTTGTTTCTTTTTGTAAGTACGATGTTTTTTTATTCTATATTTTTTTAGGTTAAACTCGATATTCGATTTGTATACACATAAATGATTGATATTTCCTGGCTGTAATGACAGCCGAAATTAATAAAAAAAGATAATACAAAAAAAGGCTATCTATCTCTAAATAAAAAATGTAGTAATTATGGTGCGATTATATGTATGTGCAATAACAATATTGTAACTGCGTAAACCTTACGAGTACATTTACAAACTCGTTATTACATTACAATTTTTTTAAATTAAATATTAAATATTTGAAAATTAAATAAATATTTTGTTTGGATCATTAATTTTTTTTTAATGTATGTTTTACTGCGTAACCTACATTTTTGAAATATCAGAAACGACTCAACCCGGTAATTTCTCCATACAAACGCTGTTGTGTTCGTAGAGTAGTTGTGTGTGTGCGTGCGTGTTTGTGTAGTGATTTGTAGATATAGAAGAGAAATCTCATAATCATCTAGGCTTCCGTAAAAATCAAAAGGTTAAATTACTAATTAAGAACCTCTGAAAGTCTGTATTTTTTAATACATTTTATGGAAACTTCATACGTAAATATCTTATTGACTGAATATAAGAATCGAAAAAAAACTACATAGATATTTTATAAAGATGCAAATTCAACAACATTTTTGAAAATACATTAATTCTGTTTTTAAAAATAACCCAATTACGGCACAGTGTTTTTGTTTTACAAGCTGTTGGATGAGGCAGAATGAGAGACGACCACGAGCAAGACAAAGAATGGTGCTTTCGGGAAGAGGCCCCTTAACGTATGAAACAAAGAGGCCCCTTAAAAAATGTATGAAACAACGCTACAAAAAATACATAAATAATCATTATTAAAATTATATATGTTTTGTTACATAGAATTTAAAAACTTATAAATATATTTACAAGATATTACACATATACATAAATAAGAATACTTTAAACTAAAAATAAATAAAAACCTAAGAAATACACAAATAAATACTAATTTACTAGAATTATTTTTCAATTAAGTTGAAACATTATCAAAGAACGGTCTTTTTATGAATATTATAATAATTTTTATCTACACGTTTGGCGTATATGTTTAATCCACCTTAACATAGATTTAAGGACAAAGGATGACATGTCTAGACGATGTTTCAAGGTTGATTTTAGCGTTCCAAAATAAATGTATATTGATTCGAATATGTTTATATTATTTACTAACTCGGTCACTTTTTATAAAACGCACGACTTTAGCCATGCTCAAAAGAATGTTTGCGCGATCTTAGTTGACCTGCTACAGCCAGATTCGTTATGTGTTTATTATAACATAATTTGAAACATTAAAATATTAATTTATATCGATAATCACCTGTATAAATGATCACATATCTTATTAAAAAGAGAATCAGAGGCGGGGAAAGTTTAAATATCCCGTTTAGGGCATGATTAAATATGTTATATGTGGGCGAGGTAGCTAAGAAGTTGTGAGTTCCGTGGGTCGATTTCATGCGATGCCGAAAAAAACAGTAACATCATCAGGAAGCAATGTGAGAGCACATGCTGTCTCGCTCGCACACTCGGCTGAGTTGACCGTCCTTCCAACTGCAAGATTTACGCACTCGGCCGAGTGTATCCAGGGGTTCCAACTTTTAGCTACTATCAACGTATAAATCGCTGATTGATATAGATAGATACGAGTATGTTATACCATTCGTATGCTACCTATGTATGAACTATGGAACCGTTTTTCGGAAACTCGAAGTTGCAAAATATAAAGTATCACGATAATGTCGAGAACCATTAAAAGAAACCTACAGAATTCCTAACCACCACTCTCTTGGTGTTACTTTTATTTTATACATTTATTCAGTTAGCATTAAATTTAGTATAATTGCGTATAATTTTATTATACGGCATGAGGACACATTGTAAAACGGAATGTGTAATCAGCTTCGAACTTTTGGGATTAAAATAGTATTTGGTAATGAATTTTATTATCGTTTTAAATAAACAAAATCTGTTGGTTTTTTTTTTCAATTCTTTAATGTTTTTATCAAATTAATTAATTTGTAACATTTATTATTATTTAAGGTACAACTGATGGATTTGCCAAGCCAGTCCATTGCAAAGCACGAACGAGATAAAAAACCGTACATAAATCGAAGAACGTTAAACGCAAATAAGGTATTATTTTATTTATTATAAATTTGTATTCACTACCTTAAAGGCACTGGCAGGAAACAGAAAAAATATAGTTTTCACAGAACAATAAGGCGTAAAGAAGGTAAAAGAGCGACCTAAACTATGCATAGTGTAGTTAACTATTTTTCTGTATAATGCATTTGACGTCGGAATAATAATGCATAGAAAAATGTATTGTACCTAGCGACGGTCAGTACCTAAATAAATATATTTTTATTTTTAAGGACGATGATGATGATGCAGATTCCGACGATGAAGACGGCCCTAATGGTTCTAACAGTACATCAAAGAGCAATGTATTAGTAAGGGTATGTATTAGCTACTTTACTGTTTATTATTGCATTTTATACATATTATAAATAAAAACATGATGCAATCAGTAAATCAACAAGAAAAAAATGGGAAATCATTATAAAAATCATGTTTTGAGTTTTCGACGTTAGAAATCAACTAGTAATATTATATGACGCTAAAATGCAATCTGTAAAATTGATTTGAAATAAACGCGAAATATTAAAATTTTGTCGAAACACAGCAAGCCATAAAATATTATCTAGGCATAATTTCGTGAAATTTTCCTACTCGCTTTTTGTTTCAATACACTACATGGCCCGGCCACCAGGATTATTGATTAATTATTAATATATGATGAACCAAACGTATTACCCAAAGTAGACTTATTAGGTGTATGAACCGAGGGTATTAGGAGAGTTTATTTTACACGCATAACTACATTACCAAAGGGCGAGCTTATTACCGTAAGACAACCACTGCCGGCTAACCCAGATTTGAAGTCAGCGTGAACGTAACGCACTTTTTCAATAACTGTCAAGGGGTCGGGGGGGGGGGGGGGGGGGGGGAGCGGAGCCGATGATAAACCGATGATAAATCATGTGATCACAAAAATTTCAAACCTTCCACTTAATGCACTCTATTTTACGCCTGTGATGAAATGGGTTCGCGTAATAAAGACAAAAAAAAAAATGTAACTGCGGTTAAATTTTTACAGCATCATAATGTTGCAGGGATATTTTAATGAAATAAAATACGATACGTATTTTTTTTTTTTGCTATTTTAGAGGACAATCAGCAAAGATGACGGTCAAGGAATACAACCTCATAACCCTAATATTGTAGCAGTAAATGCACACAACCTGTTAACATCTACGAAATCGCCAAAGAAGGTAGCGAGAGATATGTTAAAGAAAGGCAAGCAAACCAACAAAGAGCCCCTGGATGTTGCGAGTTACTCATTGAACGTCATGTCCAATCAAGTATCAAAAGTCTTGAAGATCGAAGATAATATCTCCAAACCCACGAAAAAACCAGAGAAACCACAACCAAAAACATGGTGGCCAGACGCAGTAAATTATTTCACATATTTTCATATATAATCTGTCTAATTGGACCAAACCACGACGGAGGAAATAGTTTTTGCAAAAATTTTATTACTGATAAAACATGATTAATTATCTTACCTGTTAGCCATATTAATCTACCTTGTTATAATTATCTAAAAGCGGTAACATATATTTAAGGCGAAATATTAAAAGATATTAGAGTCTTAGGAAAAATAGCAATTGAAAGGCAAATGAATGGTCTAAAACTTAGAACCAAAAATTGCTTACTGACCCCGCGCAAAGAGTAAAAGCTAGAAACATACACCAACGTTTTAGAATAACTTTTGGTAGGTTGTTATCACGATATCGTGGTTATTAGCATTTCACTCATCCACGAATAGACAAAAGGAGACAGAGCATACGAGAAATGTTCTTTCTCTGTCGTGCTCTGGCTATTTCAGGACTATAATATAGTCACTTCGTGCTCGGTCGGTTATTCTTGGTAATAAAAACCTTTTCTTTACAAGGGGGTGTGAACCACTTTCTAATTAAAACAATAAGTTTTGGCACAACTTGCCGATAGAACATTAAGCCGGTATAGATATCCTACAACTACATACATATTAATGGAGTAATTGACATAATTATATTTAATTCTTCTTATAATAAATTTATCGAATGTAAATAAATAAATATTGATGATTTGGAGATAATCACTCGTGCCATGAAGACAAATATACACACATATTCAAGCAATCCAGCTCAGTCAAGAGCATTGACTTTACAAACAGATGACTGCTAGATAATATAACTATAGCTATTGCACGCTGAACTAAAAGTTATAAATCACATTCTGAACCATAACATCGATTTAATGGAGAAGTACTGCAAAACTAACGTTGCAACAATTTCGCCGTCAAAATTTAGCTTTCTATTAATTTTACTCTATACATTTCAACTTTCACAATTTATAGAAAAAAAAAACTTATCTGAAAAGTCAGTATCATTGCTTTAACAGTATAACAGTTACCTAACCTAACTGAAAATTATAACCAATGTCTACGTAAATGTTGTCATTTCGTCAATGCTTTGTCGTAGTTCAAGCGAGTGGACAAATGCGTATGCTGTTATTTAATTTCCTAAAAAGATTATTTAGAGTCGATTCTAAAAATTATTAACCCGCCAAATTTATCATCGTTACTTCTACATCATCACTGCTCGTTTTCCGTTAGTTTTATTTCGGCTTGCTGGACAGTTTCTTCTTCCCTTGGTTGACTGTCAGTAGCAAGATAGGCATGTTTGGGATCGTGGTCCTCGCCGCTGTGATCGCCATTATCTACGAATATGTCAAGTTCTACAGGAACAGCTACCTCTATTGGGTCTGTCCGGATGGACACGTGCACTGCAGCACTCAACTATCCACTTCAGGTAAAACTGTCACACTTTGTACATATTCCATCATTTGGAACATCTACTGTACCTGTCTTTTTTATATCAGCTATGGGTGGTTTAGTATCAAGAAACTTGTATAACCCTAATTATTATTAACTAATTATGATATTTAGGAGCTGGCTCCATTGATACTGTTGAGGTGAGGAAAAAATAATGCTTAACAACTCGCAGCCTACGCTTAAAAACAGCCTTGGAAGAAGGAAAGGGATCAAATACTGACCTATGAAGAGTATTCCACTGGCGAATTGTTCTGGAAAGAAACGAATTGAACCCAATGTTCCGTTTTCTAAAGATAGGTTTTATCTTGGAAGGATGGTCATTATAACCAATAAATAATTGATACATTTAAAAAAATAAATTATAAATTGTTATAAAGATTATAAAAACGGTAGTAGAATTTAATCACAAAACGTGAATGTTCGGTACAAATCCGGAGCACATCAGATCAAAAATGCTTGCGTTACAGATGCAGGAGGGCTTTGTACAATAAGTTTTCCAAGGGGGGATTTTTACAGGTTATGAGTATAATAGCTTAAAGGTTTAAGTTTATTTTTTTCAAAATGTACAGGAATAAGAAATTCCTTTAAGAGATTCTTATAAGAATTTTTACACAATAAACACATTAGCGATATTACTTACTCTTTATTAAATGTAAATACCACAATATGTTCAATTGGTCAATTGGGCTGCATAATTTCTATTTTTCATTAATTTTAATTGACAGATTATTCATATCGCATTTACATTCAATGAATAGTCATATTCTTTGTCGAAATTAAAATAAAACGCTATAAAAAAGTGGTTTCATAGTTACGAACCAATACTTTGAAAAAAAAAAATACATAAGATTGACGTATTGAGAAAAAAAAAACATTCGCGATGAAACTAACGGAACAAAAATTGAATAAATAGAACGATTATTAAATGTGTTTATGATTTTAAGCACGAGTGTTTTGAAATTGACGTATGCGAGGTACTTCTCGTAGTATTTATATTATGAATCAAAAATATTTTTAACAAATTATTAATTTAGGTCAATCTAATTATAACTATAAGCCAGAGGAAATGGTTGAGCTCCAAATGCTGATGTATGCAAATGCGAGATTTAAACAAACGATTCTACATGGAATACAGGTATTTTTTTTATATTTAGTTATATTATACGTGAACTCGTAGTATACACAATATGTTTAAACATATTTATCTTGCATACATACTGAAAATTTATATTCTGTACATTTACGTTTAATTTTCCTGTAATATTCACGTTATTACATTAAATAAATCATTAAGATTATATAACTATGAAATGTTTCATGTCTATAAAATCTAATATATATTGCGTTCCAAGGTTTTCTTAAATTTTGTACTCATCATGTCCTTCATGACGATGAACCTTTGGGTGGCGCTTGGAATATTCGTGGGAACTTTCATTGGATTCTTTTTATTCTCTTGCCGACTACCCTACTTTTGTAAGGACGCCTCCGATTACGCAGAATATTAAGGAAAAATTTACAAAATAACGCCTTTTTTTAAATTTCGAATAATATGTGAATAAATTTGAATCTTACATAAGTGTGTAAAATTATTTCGCTGTGGTATTTTAATTAACATAGCGGTTATAATATTATATAATCTTTAAATAATATTGTCTCCTGAGCTTTAAAGTTTAACCATACTGCCTGTGCGTTATCTACTCTGACAAACGTTGCAGTAAAGCACAATCCGACTTCACAACATCGGACTGTATGATCTTAAACGGTTAGAAGCTACCTATTATTTACGTACGATTTACTGTTTTCTACTTTAGTTATACTATTTAGTCTGAAGTTAAATAATAAAATAGATTTCTTCTACTCTTGTTTAAATGATGTCAAAATAATTATTGCATCGAGACTATGTAATCCAACAAACATTGACCGCGATGGACGGCATTACATATGACAAATTATGTTTTCAAATATGCATTTTGATAGTTAGCTAAATAATTGTTTTCGAAATTACTATTTTTTCTGTTTTTTTATATTGTTATTTAAATTAGGCGTAAGAAAACTAAAGTGCCCTTTTTCAATGACAAAGTGCTGGATAAAACTAAATTCTCATGTTAAAATTCATGTGATTTTGTGTCTTATGGTCTTATATTTGACTCACATCTAAAACAAAAAAAAAAGATTAGAAGGATGATTGAATGGTTTTTTTTTCACGATAACCTAAATAATTAATTTTCTAGCGATTAAAAAAGAGTTTTACCTGAAGAAATCCCCAAGTCCCCACCAAATATATATTAATTTAATTTACCTTAGTTCTTTTTAGCTGCCTCTTGCCTTTGTACCAGGTGATGATAGCTTTAGGTCTGGAGCCAGCAGATGTACAAGTGACCTCGTACCGCTTATCAGCTATCAGGGTCGACACCTTATTCGTGATATCGATCGTGAGGGGCCTTACTGCGAAAATGTAGAAAAACAATCTGTTAAGAAAATGGGCAACCTCGCTAAGAACGGAATATTTAATGACAAAAATATAATATATTATGTTTGTTTAGAAATTACTTAGCGAAGAATTAAATAAAATCGAATTTTATTTGGTATCTACTATATTGGTTTTAAAGAACGATTTATTGAGGGAGGTGGAAGTCATACCAGCACTTGAATTAATTACTTTATATTTTCATCAATTGGCACAAATAATTACTAAGTACCTATCATTTTGTACTCAGAAAACATATTTTGAACTGCTAACGACCCGAAAGACAAAACTAGGTCGGATTAATTCAACTAGTTTTGACGCCATAGAAGACCAGGTGTCGCTGAGTATCCATAACTTAATAATTACTCGGACAAGCTTACACACAGATAGGTTAGTTCAGAATCGAACCAAACTCGTTAAAAATATAACTTTGCTGAACGGCAGACCGTAATTAATGTATTATTGTGAATTTTATGGGTTGGTGTCACACATTAATAGTATTAATTTGAATACCCTATTCCTGTCGCCGCTCATATCAATTTCCGTAGTGTAATAGTATCACGTTTGTATCACAGGCCAAAGCCCCCGGTTTGATCCCGGGCGCAAAAAGTTTTTATTTTTTAATTTTTACTTCTGTTGGCAGTTCGTAATAATTGCCTGTGTGTTTTTTTTTTAATTCGTTGCATTTAAGAAAAATCTTTATCGAAGAAGATTTCGAGATTAGAACGTTAGGAAACTCACGAAACATGTCAAGCGCAAGCGAGGTCTCCTTCGGCTCGATGAGGATTGTGTTGGTGGCTTGGCAGGTGTAGATCGCTCCGTAGTCCTGTCGCCGGATGCTGGGCCAAAGCAGACGGTTCTCGATGACGTCACCGGTATTGTGTTCGTACTCCTCGTCGACGAGCACTCCGTTTACGAGCCACCGGACTGTCGGCTCCGGCCGGCCTGCGATAAAATAAACAGAGGGTTCCTTCATTGAATTTAATCACAGATACTCTATCCTCATATATATCTAACATTATTTAGCAGTATTTCGTTTTGTTTCAAGTTTATCAATTGGCATACGTACTGAGTATTTTTCTTATGAATGATTATAATTGTTATTAGATAGTCTGTGATTTTTTACATTAACAAATTAAATTTCTTTAGGAGAAAATGAATTTTCTTTATTTTTTTTTTCGAAATTTTTTCGATGTATTAATAGTTATTCTGGTTTTCGGGACGGAGACAAAACGAAAAGATCATAAAAATCGGTCCAGCCGTTCTTGAGTTATAAATGGTGTAACTAACCCGAAATTGTTTTATAGTATCATATAGATTATGATATATCAATTAACTTACTTAAGTAAAGTTACAAATTAACTGCTGCAATGGGATAGCACTTAAATTTTACGATACTCAAAATATAAATTAAAAACTAATCTACCCATAATACAAAGTATACATTTTAAAGAATGTATATTATTCTATACACATTGATGATTGTAAGGGTGTTTTTAAATTTACGGCACAACTTTGAGGATATTAATCTATGTCAATAATAAAACTTTAATCAGTAAAAAATATTTAAAAAACTTTTAGGAATTACGAGAAAAGCGAATTTTAAATTAAATTGATATCGTTTTAATGTTTGCGTGGCTCGCAAAGCTACTAAAAGAAAAACAAAGTTTTTTAATAATATCCGGTTTAGTTATCGATATAGATCAACTTCCTAAAACGAGTGTCCTAAACTTAAATAACAACCTGTTTATGCTTACACAAAAATATACCAATATTATGCATATCACCTTTGTAATAAATAATTTTGAGAGCACGATAATATATAAAAAGGGTTTATTCAAAATTATTCCAAATTTATATTTCCCTAATATCAGAAAACGTCTTTCTAAATAACACTGTTTTCAAATATAATTTATAATCAGTAGGTTATTGACTTGGCAATTCGACAGATATATTTTTATTTGCGTCTCAAATGGGTTATTTTTGAAAAGAAAGTATTTGTATTTGTTTGTATTTTATATTCTAATACGGAATTAGTCGCGTAGGGCGAATTGCAATCACCAACTTTGCTTGAAGTTGTTACGCGCTTCTGACGCTATTTCAGAACAGGTTTGGTTTAACCGATTAGTTACCAGTTATTCTTGCAATAACTACTGCTGCTTCAAAAAAAAACTTGCGGTAGTTTCTTGAATGTATTTCTATTGTTTTGGACCTTTCCTAAAGGTTTAAAGGTTTTAAGGTTCATATTCCCCGAGCATACGAATCGACCCATTAACTGCAGATTGCGGTTTTTTTTATCACGTGCTATTTCATTTTTATTCTTTTAATAATAAGGTTTTTTTAAGTCTAACAATTGGTTCTCACCTCCTACAACCCTGCAAGTGAGCATGACGTCATCGCCTTCTTCCTTCGGACCCAGCTGAGTGGTGTTGAGGGTGCGCCCCCATCGGTCTACCACAACGGGGTTCTCGGGCGGCACTGGGAAAGGATAGACAATTCATAAATACACCATGAAACTATAGCCATTCCTCACTATAAATCATACATATACATATAAATCAGTATATTCAAATACATATACATGTCATACATATACATCATACATAAACAAATACATAAATCATACATATACATCATACATGAACAAATGTTTATAAAGTATACTCAAAGGCTAATGAATATACGCACTAAAAACAACTCTCCGAATGCAAAACTGCCCAGAGTTGTGAAAACATTTTAGGATTTTATTCACAAGGTTAGATAGATACAGCTATTATTATAAAACGTAATTAACAAGAAAAATATAAAAAAGGATATAAAAAATATGGCTTTTTTTTAAATAATGGCTATTCTATAATATATTAAATACTATCTGTTCAACCCCTGGCTTCGCACCCTATTACATAGTGCAACTAACACATTTACATATAAATTTGTACATACTAAAATAAAATAAAGGTTTACTTTGGATTGCTGTCAGTGCTCAAAGTTAAAAAAAATAGTTTAATTCTTTTTCGCTTATAGTGAATAGTCAGAAGGTAGAGTATCTTTGTGACGTATAGTTCTATTGAATTTTGTAATGTGTGCGAAGGTGATTTTTATTTTGAATTGTCGTAATTCTAATTATCTACTATTATAATATAATATATCTATAATTAAGATACTCACTGAAACGGCACCAGCCTTCGTTGGGTTAATTTATTAACTTGAGTAATGTTTATTAATTAATTAATAAATATAAAAGTAAAAAATAACCATTTATCACTAATGCTTTCGTTTTATGAAACAAAATAATTAATATGCTAGCAAAAAAACATATTAATAATTTCGCTATATAGGGAAATGTTAATTTAAAATTAACTAAAATATGTAAATAAAGAGTTTCAAACCAATATGAATATTAGTACTAATATCTAAGACCTATTAAAAATATCTACATTTTATTTTCAATCATTTTCAACTCATAACCGAAGCATTCGACCGAATATTCGCGGAAATAAACAAACTCGGTTCGATTTACGAAAAACATATTTGGCGCAAACCGAATTTAATTATTCTTTCCTAAAGACGAAGATATTGCAGATTTATTTGCGCATAATATCATCATGGAAATATTGTCCAGAAGCGAAGAAAATGAAACGTCAAAACAAGTCAGTGCGTCATTTCATGGTGACATCGATCGTAAACGATACATTTTCTGTCGACTTTGATGGTACAGCAGGCTTAGTCTTGCCGCCAATCGATCCAAGCGCTAAGCGCCATCTCTTTTCCACCGGCGCGGCGCCGGCGAGGGATGAAAGCGATGACACATTCGAGTCGATTGTCGATTGGCAGCTCAGACTAGGCCCACAGATACGGTGCAGCACGAGTAAAATGTGTCGTTATCGAGACTTTACCCCTTTCTGTGTCGCAACGAAGCCCGGGGGGTTGTATTGAACGTATCGGACACAAGACACGGTTCGTTACACAATAACCCATCGGCTGTCTCTGTTTCTTTTGTCTCGCTCTAATATGCGACGTGGCCGTAGCTCCGCGCTCCTCTGACGCGCTGCGCTACAGTGGCGTCGGGTGTTTAGTATTTTTATTTTGTTGAATACAGCTCTAAAATTCCAAATCGCGTCGTATCGAACTATTCTCGCGAGATGTAATTTTATCGTACCATTAAATTTTATTACTTTAATGTATTCAAGTAATAAAATCTAGTGTCAGTGTCACAAAGAGAACATATAACTTTTAATAAATATAACAGGTTAATAGTAAAATATGTTCTTTTTTTTTTGTGATTGTGATATGTACTGGCATCACACTTTTTATGTTACTTATCAAAATATGTTACAAGATCGAATGCAACGCATAGATAGCTTCGAATAAAAATTCATAAAATAAGAAATAATTTTAATGCAATCTATAATATCGGTACGAAATACCTACTACTCACTTGATGTTAGATGGGAGTTTTGTGAAAACTGAAAGGCCCGGTGATGCATTCATAAAAAAATGCTATTGAAACACTAGCAACAAATTTTACGACGCGCGAAGTGTGCTCTGCCCGTCTTCAATGGCCTTCCATTTCGTGCGGAATTATGTAATAAGCAACACTGAAGCTGTCATTGTAATTTTTCCCTTTTTCGCATCACATATTATATCATTGCATTTTGTAATTACAGATTATATCTGAAGAAATAATTAACTAACAGCTGTTTCACTCAATATCGATAAATTCTATAAAGTTCATCCTGAGTCTTGAACGTACGTTTAAAAACACTATTGAATAGGAGGTAGAACTTCGCATTTTATCTTAGGGTGAAGCCAAAGGATAAATATTATTTTCGATTCATTTAGACCCTTTTTTCTATGGTTGGCATTTAGTAATCATAAAAGATATGTTTATATACTTTTATCTTATTTCTTCAACATAGTAAAGGCAGATTTATAAAATTGAATTCTATTTCTGAGAAATTTTATAAATGATAAACTGCTAATAGTTATTTTTTAATTGAATTGCTCTCTTACAAAATACATTGGAGCCTTAGGAAAGATAGTAATTAAAAGGCAAATGAATAATCTAAAACATAGAAAAATTTGTTTTTTAATTTCTATATTATGGAACTGTAATTAAATAAAAACAAACAATTGCTTACTGACCGTGCAAAGAGTAAAATTTGACGCCCTATAAAATTAAGCACCGAATTTCAAGGCCGAATTTCAAGGACCTTAAATTATTAATAAAAACAAGAATGGATATAATAAGGTATCCTTAGGAATTAAAAAGTGTAAAAAAAATAGTTCTTCGCTTAATTCTTCTTGTGTAATGTAATATTTTTAACAATAGGCTAAGGTATGTAATTTTTAAAAATAAGTAAAATGTTGCCAGATAATTATGTGTATACTAGTGAGTATCTGGTAGACGAGTCGGTAGACTTTTCCAGAACATGTAAACTGCACACTAAAAGTATATGAAATAACGGTCGCAACAGCGACATTTAATTTGAATTTGATTTGAAACCTGTAGCTATCATATAATATCAACTGCTTCCATACATTGTTTAGTATTAGTAAATTATTTACGGACGGTAGACGGACAGACGCTAAAAGACGAGGATAGTGGCTTCTTATGCATGAATTATTGAAAGTACCTAGTTAATTTGAAAATTAGTATAACCATAAGAAATCGAAGGTCTGAATTCCCCGCAGGCGCTTCCCAGTATTCATTTATACGCAAACTTTGGCACCGTTTGAATGGGATTCTCAAATAATCTCTCTTAAGCCTCCTTCACAGTTTGCGATTTTCATACTCTTCCCTTTGCGGCGATGGAATTTCACTCGAGTCGTACTCGCATTGAGATCATAGGAATGTTACTAAATGGATGCCAAAGTGATATTTTTATAAGTAAAATAAACCACTCGATGGTAAAGATATTATTATATAGAAATTTGTATCAAAAATAATTTCGTTTTTTTTTTGTCAGTCTATATTAGTCAATTGGGCTACCCTAGTTTAAGGATTGGATACTTTATTAGACAATTTATATTGTCTTTACGTCATTACCTGTAATGTGTAAAATTTCTGTTGGGTAACCAAAATAAGTAAATAAATAATATGAGAATGTTAAGATTGGTTGCATATTAAGTAAGATTTGAGGCGTTTAAATTGTGACTCAAATAGTCAGAATGAAAAATTAAGTACCAAGACCTTTATTGCTTGTATACAGATATTGAAAAAATTATAGAATTTTAAGTAATATATCATTACAGAATTCCCATGGGGAATTTTTAATAAGTTTCATTTATCCTGTCTTTGATTTTCTTTATTTATAATCTATTATAGAAAAAAGTATCATATATGATACTGACCACTCAAATTGAACCACAAATATACAAAAACTTAAAAGTTATACTCTAAAGAAAAGGCTGATTGCTGGTTTCTGAAGGGTTTAACCGCTCAGTGACCTTATATGTATTATTTGTTAAACATGACCTATTTTTAACGAGAGTAGGTATTTAAAGGAAATCTTTATACTTCGTGTTAAAAATCCTGCCCTACACTCATAGTATTATTCTGCTACCGGATTCTATTTATTCATTTAGGTTGGACTTATATTTAACGCTGAGTTTGTACTGAAAAAATCTTCCACGGCAAGAACTTTCTCAAGTGAGGCATTCCTTTGACAGCTGCGAATCGCGCGATGCGCGGTGGGTACACAGCGCAGGGCCGGTCCCAAAATTAACTTTGTAATCGAGTTCAATTTGGACGAAAGCGTTCAAAACTTAGGGCCCTCGAAACCCCACTTCACAGGAAATCGTTCAAGTGTTAAATCACCTTTCAAAGGAAGCGGAAAATGCTAATGAAAAAAAGCCTTCAAATTTGGCAATATTAATGATTTTGTCACTTTGCTAATAAATATATTAAAGTGTTCAAGAACCATTGAGCATTCCTGAAGTATGTGAAATGACAGCTTGCAATATTCATAGTCTTGTTATATTTTTTTACGGGAATATAACATTTCAATTTATAATAATTATAATGTGGCACTGAGCATTCATTTACATGTTTCTATGCGTAGATGAATTTATATTATTTTTAACTGCGCAGTAATTAATCATTAGTTCCAACAGCCGTGCTATTATATTTTTGAACAGAGATAGCTTCGTATACAATACTTCTTTTTACTTTCGGAATACTTACTTTTTAGCTTCTATACATTGGTATAGAAGCTAAAAAGTAAGTATTCCGCCCATAATATTATCATATCGATTACGTCAAGTGCTTAATTTTTTAACTGTTATCGTATTTTTTTTTTAAAATTTCAATTAATCTGTGCCGTTTGGGTATTTCTTAAAGAGGTTTATGTTTACGTTGTAATTTTTATTATTTAATTTGTTTTATTCTACATAGGCCGTGTAATGACAGACTCAGCCTGGAGAAGTGCGGTACACAGTGCTTAAAGTGTTGATGAATATTCATCCAGAACGAGGGTCATCTTCATCAAAGTCCTCGCGGCGTCTTTGCGGAGGTGTTGGACAAGTGGTCCATGGCGCTATGAGGACGTGACTCTTCAAACTTGGCATTCCTACACGTGCCTCCCCGAGTTTCTAAGCGTGTAATATTAAAAATAATGGTATGTGTAAATTTAAAAAAACATCATGCCATATTTTTTTCTAAAACAGGTGTGTTGTTTCGTAAAGTTTCAGTTGATGAAAGTTATAATATTTTTAGTTTTATTTGAGGACCTTAAAAGATAAATAAAAAAGTACGCAAAATGATTTAAAATGGCTTTTTGTTAATGATTCGACAGTTGAAGTGGTTTATTGAAAATTTGTTGACCAATAATTGTGGTAAAAATATATTTTATTGTATGTCAATAGGTAGTCGATCTTTAAATTTTAATGTTTTTTGTAATTTAATGTATTAGTTAATGTATTTTAAACGAACGTTTCTATTTAATTTGCAGTAAATTAAAAAAAAAATAAGTTTAATTTTGGATTCAGGTACTGACCTGAAATAACGTTAGCTTATATTTGTGCATACAGACAAACTACGCAGTTAGTTAGATACTTAATATGCATTGAGTATATTCAAAATCATGCATTTAGCTCATTACCAATATAATTTTACACGACCAAGATGATAAAAAAAATATTCTTTTATAGATGCATTTCGGTAGGTACGCCATACAGTTCCGTGTAGATCGCAGGCTTATTTCTATATTCAGGAACATCCCGCCCTCACTGAAAGTTTAACGTCCACTCTGAATACTTGATAGCAATAAGACACAAGGTTCTGTTCTGTGCGTTTATAAATTATTATACAACTCCTAACAGGCCTTCTCTTCGTATGAGTTTTCTTTGCGGAAGGACTTCTTTAATTTGTTTTCTTGGAACGCTCAAGTGCCAGGCAAACATGCCCAATGTGCTCATAATATCGGACGTGTCCTGAATATTCTAACACAAAAGTATTTTCGAACAATTCCATTGTTTTGATTAACTTTGACTTTTACTATTTTTAGTATTTGCAAATTTAAAGTTTTTCGAATGAAAAATAATGATGAAAGAAGGCACCTGACATTAGTTAAAACTAACATATTTTAGGTAGATTTCATTAGGAAACCTACCTATTGCAATGGGTACCGTGTTATGACTTCCGAAAAATGTCGACATATCTTCGCGTTTCACAT
This sequence comes from Neomicropteryx cornuta, assembly GCA_020383195.1. Lineage (NCBI taxonomy): Eukaryota > Metazoa > Arthropoda > Insecta > Lepidoptera > Micropterigidae > Neomicropteryx > Neomicropteryx cornuta. The sequence goes on from JAHKQU010000012.1 coordinate 22,846,502, forward strand.
CCCCTAGAACCTAAAACCACCCTCAGTTTAAAAGTGTATATATCTATCTATATATATCCCTTTCTCGCGGACATGATAAGTGCTGTAATTTGACACCAATCACTTTCAAATTAATACATAAAATTTAAGGGCACAAAATCTCGGTCTAGTTCATTAATGGGCAAAATCAGACCGGTGGGCAGGAATGGGGGAGGTGAGGGGGGGGGGGCTCAAAAGTGATATTTTGCTATAACTTTGTTAGTATATAAGGTATCGAATTCATTTGAGGGCCTAAAACTTATTTAAGTAAACTTTTTTGATAGGTCCTAGGGGTGGAAAAATAGTGGTTTTTCAAAAGTTAAAAATTCATAGGTACCTTCCCTAATTAGCACAAGATCAAATTCATTCAATTTGTTAATTGTAGGCCTATCATTTTCCTACAATTTTTGATATGGGCATTAATGAGCAATCCTTACGACACAGCATAAAGAGGGATGCGCACCTGGCTGCGCAAGAGTGCGGCGGGTTGAGGTGCGCGTACTGCCGCGCGTGAAGTGGATCGCGCGGCAGCTCGCGCAATGTTTGATACAAGTTCGTACAATCGGAGTTCGCCTATCTCCTACTTTGTTCATCCGGTGAAATCTACCTCCGCCTTACGGCGTGCCGAAAAGGATTTTTGTGGTTTTTTTGTAGTTTTTAGTTGTGTTGATTGATATTATTTTGAAATTAAGTTATGAATTAATAATATTAACATAGTTCCTTTGTAAATTTTCATTAAATTACTCACTTCACTCATCATTGTATTTCATTATACTTTATAGTTGTTTACATTTTCACCGTTTTTTATTTTTGTCTTCTTTTTAAAACAATTTTTTACCACTCTAATGGATGTTTGACTTTATTGCATGTGATGTAAAGAATACTATAAATACTTTAGTAAGTCGATGTAAATCGTTAATAGCTTACATAATGACCTGTTTTTTTTTTTTGCCGGCAGCGATTATCCCACTCACGCGGGGTTGGCACCCCTCACCACTGACAACTATTATTTTAATTTATTTGTAAAATGGGATGTAATTAGTACGTTCTTTATTGTGATTAGTGACTGAACTAATGAAAAACATAGGTCATGGAAATAGATTCTTAGTCTTGTTTTGTTTCGGGTATGAAAATGTTAACCGTAACTTGCATCGAATAATTTGAAATCGGACGGTACCTACATACTATCGCGGCCTAAATGATTTATGGTGGGATTCTGTCCGCAATCTACCGCCCCGCGATAGCGGCTCGTTAGTCGCCCCGTCGACCGAGTGATGCGATTAGCACTTGGCCCAAATCGCAATTAAAAAATTCCTGATCGAACCGTCGACAAATTGACGCGTTTGGAGCGATGCTGGGGGGTAGTTTGATGATTTTTTACATTATATAAAAGTATGACAGTATAACATTTGGAAAATTCGAATTAAAGAAATGTTTAAAGAAAAATTAAGAGCGAACTGGGGTTAATGGGATTTATGGGGTAATGCGGATGGAAGTTTAACCGTATTGCTTGTCGCACAGATAGATAGGTGAGAGTGAAAATCTTTCATAAAATACAGGCCTGTATTTAAACCAGCGTGCATTAACTCAAGCGATGGAAATATCTGTGCGTTCGGTAATATTTTTTTCTTTAAACATTCAGGCTATATAATTTGTTTGAAAAAATTTTTAGTCTTTAAAATATTACAAAGAATTCGTATTTTCCAAATGTTAATAGGCTGTCAGACTTTTATATAATGTAATCTTACGGCGAAAGCGTATTACAACGTAAGGAATCATTTAAATACGGTATTTAAGCAATGCATTATACAATTTTACTATATATATATATAAAAATACACGTAAAGTTGAATTGTATTTCGTAAATTCCGTTTATGATTATTAACATTATTAAAGGCATACGCCATGACCTATATAAAAGCCTGACAGTCAATTATGTACAGAATTTCGAAACAGGCAATGAGCAGCATAAACTTTCTGTCTGTCAAGAATATATAATTTATCTTTCAGGTTATTTATAGGGTAAAAATAATTATAACATGAAATAGAGGACATAACATTATATAAAATCATTAATTTAATTTTATGTTACTTCTACGCATATATTTCCTAATAAAATTAATTGTATACTTAACAGGGTCGTACCTAGCCAAGAAAGTGTTTCGTTTTTATTAAGGCAGACCTCACGTAAGGCCTACTACAGAAACGAGACGCTTCTTTTATCGCGTGGCCCTTGAAAGCCTCGAGTCTTTATTGCATATTTTTTTATTATTTTGTTCCTTGAATTTATGACATCGCAGGAGCAATAAAGCCATAAACGATTTCCTTCATTATACTTTCAAACTCGACCTGTATTTCAAGTTAAGTTTTATGAAAATCTTTTACCTCATTGCTGTTTCATATTTTCCACAAGATCGTCTTCGTTTTTTTTAAAAAAAAACATTAAATCAATCGTATGACAAATTGTAAAATACTTTTTTTATATAAGGGTTTTTTAATAATACAATACAGGCGAAGCCAAAGGATTAATATTAATTTCGACTCATTTAGACCCTTTTTATGGCTGGCATTTGCTAATCATTGGATATTTAATAATAAAAAATATACTTTTAGTTACCTTGTTATCATGTCTTCGACATAGTAAAGGTAGATTTTTTAAATTTAATTCTATTTCTGAGAAATTTAATAAATGATAAACTCTTAATAGTTATTTTTTAGTTGAATCACTCTCTTATAAAAGACATTATAACCTTAGGAAAAAAGTAATTAAAAGGAAAATGAAGGTTCTACTACTTGGCTAAGTTAGTTTTTTTAATTTCTATATAATGAAGCTGTAATTAAATAAAAACCAAAAATTGTTTCTGACCACGCAAAGAACAAAACCTAATGCCCTATAAAAATACAGCACTGAATTTCAAGGACGACTAAGGGGTTATTCTTGATATAAAATTGAACAACTTTTAAATAAAGTAAAAAAACTGGTATTTAATGACAAAAGAACGTGTCCCAAAAACATTTTTAAGTATGGTCACTTAACAAAATACCGCACCGCGCGGCGTCACGACGTCGCCGCCCAATAACTGTATCATCGCTAAAAATGTATTGAAGATAGTGAAGAACATCGGATAGTTTCCTGCGCGAAAATATTTAAATTTATTTATAATTCTTAGGTTCAATGCGTTGCATTTTTACACGGTTCGTCCGGGAAATTCATTTATTTATTTATTTATTTATTCTTTATTGAAAAATCCAACAGTATTCATTTTTATCATTACAAACAAAACTTATTACTAGTATACAAAACCAATTATGGATTTCGGACATTTTACAATATTAACATTAGCATAAAAAATTTGGAATAGTGTTCTTAAAATATACATAGATTATGAATATTATATACGTCGTATACAGTAGAATTTTTTGATGTGTTATGTGTAATTTGTGAGTGATATTTGTGGTAGTTGTGAGTGTGTGTGATTTGTATGTTCAAATAAAGTAATAAATTAAGTATGGTTTTAGTATGTATAAAAATAATTTATGGTGAAGGTAATATAAATGTAATATGTATGTATATTCTATATGTAATTTCAATAACAAGTACTTATATGTTACTATTAATCATTAACAACATAACAATCTAACAATACAATACAATTAGGTTTTATTTATCTTTACTATTGATGATATTGGAAATCTCTTTTTTGAATGGTAATAAGGAGGTATTCAATATATCGATTTTTGAAATATCTTTATTGTTATAAAGGGAGCAGATACGTGGTATGGTGCTATTGGTCATTGAATTAGTATGATAACGGGGAATACGGAATAATTCTTGCTGCCTAGTTGACCTGTATGCAAAGATTTTTTCTGTATTTAGCAAAGAAGGGTTCCGCTCAAAGATAGTGACTTTATAAACCAGTAGATAAAACGGCGTCCGTTATATCACATAACCTATGTTATACATTCATGAAGTAAAAGCAATAAAACACGGTAGTAAAATGACTTATAGACGAGCAGTAAAGCACAGTAACCGCTCTAGCTTAGCGTGGAAATGTAGTTTAATGTCTAACAAGCACGCCAATACAATACGTTCCGTTTCATTATGAACGGAATTTTAAAGTTCGTCTATTATTTTCTAGCCAAGCGTTTGTAGCATTATAAATCTAGGCCAGTTTATAAATCTAAACCAAGCCTAATTTTAAAAACAAATTTAATGACTTTCGGATATGCGTTTCAAGTATCTTCGACCTATTCGAAGGGCCATTCCGAAACACAAACGCATCGCTTATAGTGCAGGAACAGCGGACGTTCTTGCATTGCACTGCAAATGGAGGGCAAATAAATGTATCTTTTTCAAATTAATTACTGTCGATATTCATCTTAAATGGCATATATACAAATAAATAAGACGCGAATGAGAGAAGTTATAATTGGCAAGTAATACGTACAAAACTATGAAAATATTTATTTTTTATATTTAATATTATATTGACGTAGCTTTTATAAATAAAACTCGAATTATGTACCGCCAAATCCATCAAAAATACTTTCAATTCACTACAACAATTACGAGATATGTCGTCATCGGCGCTGAGTGAGTTTTAAAGTTATTTAACATATTATATATGGGTATTTTTAAATGCTAAATATTTTGAAGAAGTCCTTTATTTATATAATCTATTAATTTAAATTATTATACATTTTGATTCCTACCACTCGAAATGTATCTTAAATGTAACGTTGCAATTACTTAGAACCTACATTTAAAGCAAGATTTTAATTTTTTAAACAGTGCACAAAAACTTACGACCAGTAAGTTTATTAGAAGGATGGTCCAAACCAGACCGGGACACAATTTTAAAGTCCACATCAATGTTTTTTAACTGGAGGGAGGGATGAACTATCTGGTTAATATTTTGTTTTAAATAATAATTTGATAATATTTACAAAGTAATTAAAATGATTGTTATATTGGACACAATTTAATAAGCCTTAAATTTAGCATATTTTCACTATCTTTAATATATTATAAAAATAATAATTATTATTTATAAATCTAAATACTTAATAATAACAGTCTATTACATCTAAAAAAAAATATGCATAAATACGCTGTTTTTATAAAAACCTGTTACGTTTTTTAATTGTGATGTGTGAATATTTTATATTTTTATTGTTTTTTTTCTTTATGTACATAAAATACGGTTGCAGCGATTTTTGAAATTTTTTGCCTAATTCTGTTGTCCAAAAAGAAAAAAATATATACACAGAGAAATCTGTATTATTAGGATCAGGTAATTAGCTACATAAATGTAGACGGATTGCTGTAAGAACTCATACCGATTAGATAAACTGTTTTTTAGGGTGTTAAACTTGTTTGCTAGGGAAAGCATTTTCGATTCAGAGCTCAATGAAGTTCTTTTTTATATAACACGGGTTATTAAATACATTAAAATAGTTTTGCATTGCGTAAATTGTTGGGGATACGTAAAATGTAGTTAGAGTTGTTTTTACAGCTCGATAATCTTTGTGCTACTCTTAGGCTGATTAATACAGAAATTTCCTGCTATGACTGCTATAACCTAGGTCATTTACAAATTATTTTGGGCCCTACTCAAATAGGCCAAATGTGCCTGTCCTACAGCCAGCGAAAATGGTGGTAATGAAGCGTTAAAATGATATGACCATGTGCGGATTTGAGCTAGCAACCTTTGGGCAAATAGTCCAACGCCCTTAACCACTAGACTACCACGATCCTTAACTTACCTGCCTACTTGTCCTCTCCCCTCCCCAACCTCCCCCTGGCGCCACTTTAACAGGCTACTTTTTTTTTGTGCTTGTCAGCTTACCAACGACGGTCAGGTTATAGCGGAAGCTGTTCGTCTGCGAGTTGCGGAAGTCCACGCGGCACCGGTAGACGCCCTCGTCGTGGCGTTTGATGTCCCGCACCACCAGGGCCGCGGGCGGGGCGGCCGTTTCGAAGAAGGCCCGGGGCCCGAACACCTCGGGCGCTGACCAGTGGCGCGCCTCCGCCAGCGGTTTGCCGCGCACGTCGAAGCTGCAGACAAATCAAATTACACATAATTAAAGCGAAGCCTCGATCTTATATCCTTAACACAGCAAAAGTAGATTTTTTAAATTCAATTCTACTTCTAAGACATATATTAAATGACAAACTGCCATAAGTTATTTTTTAATTGAATTGCTGTCTTATAAAAAAAAACATTATAGCCTCTTATTATAGGAAAAATAGTAATTGGAAGGCAAACGAAGAACCTGAAACATAGAAAAGTTTATTTTTTATAGACTTCTATATTAAGAAGCTGTAATTAAATAAAAAACCAATAATTTCTTACTGACAGCGCTATAAAAACAAAGGTAATCTACTTTATACTAGAGCTACTTTTAAGTTTTTGTTATTATTATTTGTTAATACATATACTTTGGAGGTATTTCTTAGGTGGTATAATTGGTTGGTAGGTTAGGGTAATTTTTTTACCAATGTTTAATTATTCTTTTTCTTAGCTAGAATGGGTCCTTAGGGAAAGGCTTAAAGATGCTGCAGTTAAAAGACTATTCCATTGTCTGTTAGTTACTGCAAGAAAAAAATAAATAAGAAATAATTCCTTTTGAAAATTCCCTTTATTTTGCAGGAATGGACTTTCATTTTTATAATTTTCGCATTGCAAAAAAACAAACATATTTAAAAAAGATATAATTTTAGTAAAGAAAAATAATGATAGCACATTTAGAAAAACAAATATGGTACTTTGAGCTAAATTTTTTTTTTATAATTATTTTAGTTACCTATGCTATTTTGTTATAAGAAAGTTCAACAATATCACCTATTAAAAAATAGTTTATATTAATCCTTTTTTACAATGTTATAAACGTAAACTTATAAATAATGGTGTTTTTATTTTATTTTATAAAAAATAAACAAAAATACATACATATTACACAAAAATTGTAGAAGCATAATTTAATATTGTAGCAATCTGTTAACTTAGCATATGACCTGTACGTAAAATATGGTTTTTACAAAGATGTGTCGTTAAATCACGCGCATTAGAAGTAAAAACTTCCGAGAGGATGTTTCTAATGTTATTTTCGACTGCATAATATTGTATTATTAATAATAATGTACGTATGTATGTATTGTGTGCCTGTATTTCGAAATTATCGACCTATACTGGCACCTACATTCAACAATATTTCCGCACGCCTATTTATATAAAAAGAAAATCAAAGTGGCAACTAAGTGAACCTACTTAGCCGAATTTGTACATCACCTCCGAGTGTCCCCGAATTTAGCCGTGTGTTTATAGAGCGTGTCGCATTAGATTCATTCACTGCCTAGTAAAATTTATTTAAGGTTTAACACATTTATTAAATAAGTTTCACTTTTAAAAACTTGTTTGTGAAGTTAAGGTAAATATTTTGTTGTATTTGGTAATAAATTGATTATAAAGTAGGTTTTGTTGTAGGATTTCCTTATAAATCCTGTTCTTTTTCTATTCAGCTTATTATTTTTAAAATGATATTCAAATAAACTCTTGCTAAACATAATTTACATAATTTTATTACAGAAATAAAATTTATTTTGTAAATTATACAAATGACTGATTTTGTTTAATTGAATGTTGTTAGTAAGTATTTTACCATAAAATTGTCTTTATTTTCCGTTTACCAATAAAATACATGATTTAAGTCAAGTTCAAGTTATTTTTATTTCCACAATATGTTATAATATACAGGAATATCATATATATAAGCCGCAAGGGAGTTTAGGACAAATATAGATTATAAATTTACGATACCAAATAAAAATATTGTTGCAGTTTTTATAAATGGTAATAAAAAAAATATAGATTATAATAATAAAATATACATAATCCTATGTTAACGTAGTAAGCTATACATGTGATTTTATAACTATATTTATGATTTTTTTAATAACGATCTAGTAAAGTACCTGTTTATAATTCTGATTCATTTTCTAGGGCGGTTAACCTTTTGCTTGTATATATTAAATGCATCGACAAATCGAAAAAAGGGTTTCCGGTTTCTTTAGCGTGTAGCGTCAGGCTATTCGTATCGAAACCCTTTTCCGCGGCGCCGCCGTAAATCACGATCGACTTCATCTCGGCCGATCCACAGCCTCCCGGCACCTCAAGGATCTTCGATTTATTCCGTTCGACTTCCTGGCCGATTTCGGGTGCGATATGAATGCAAACGTGTTTATCGGAATGTGGAATACCTACGCAAGTAATGCTTGTGTTGCATACATAACTATAAGAGAAGATGTAACTATATATATATTTGTAGACACTTGCTCGGACCCCATGCACAGACAGAGGTACCTTACACAAAGTTTGCTTTAGCACAGGTGTTTACACCTAGTTAGGTAAACACAGTAACCCCTTGCTCAATGAAACCTAGTGTGCTGAGCGTAAGTAATACACTTATAATTCTGCGCTGATACCACATCCCATTTATTTTTTTTCTTTTGATGTTGTTGTTAAAATTGTAGCGTAGGATTATTGTATTTTTTTTTAGGGAAAATGTAATAAAATATTTATGTAGCATATTATAGATAAATTATAAAATACAATAATTAATTAATATTTAAAAAAGAACAATGCTGTAGAGAATACCAATAAATTTCGAATGTAATTTTGGCATAAAATATTATTTAAATCTTTCATAACCAACATAAACATCATACACCATTCTATCTACACCTTTCACATACATCATTCTCTTACATTCTACACCCTAATATACTCTCAAATATTATTACCGTGACCCAAGACCTTTTCCTATAAAAAAAAACAGTTAATTAGTCCTGCGATTTCTAGTGTTATTTGTTAACTATATCAAAATCACCAAGAAAAAAAACTAAACTTTACGTAAAATAATAAAAAGATCATATAATAATGTCTGTGTAGCGAGCGTTCAGCTGTCGTCGTACGTCGTAATGGTGTCAAGGCCATTTTCGATCGGCGCGGCATCGGAATTCGTACGCTGACCAAATTAATACCATCTGTTAAGAATTATAATAAATTTTAGGGGTGATTTTGTTTCGCATTTTTTTATGGTGCTGACCAAATTAATACCATCTGTTAAGAATTATAATAAATTTTAGGGGTGATTTTGTTTGGCATTTTTTTATGTTATTTTTTACTCATAATAGGCTACACAACACCCCTTAAGTTTTTGGGAATGATGTTGGGACACTCTGTATAAATAAAGATGCTAGTTCATGTTCATGTTGTTAAAGATATTATTGGAAATGCCTGTCGTCGGCTTAAGTGGTTGATTAATGTATTTTTATGTAACTGTCTTTATGTACAGCTGTAAGCATTTCAAAGAATTAAAAAAATAAATAAATAATACTTCACAGTTCGTGAAAAATTTAAGAATGTGCAAATTGGTGATACTGAAAATAATTTTAAATATTTAGATGGTCGAAATATGCACTTAGGTGGACTTTCGTGTGCGACTATTGCAAGAAAAGTATCGCAAAAGCGCCCAGAAGACAATGCGAGGAAAATGGCAATTGCCCTCCGCACAACATAAATATGCCGGCGGCAAGAGGACTGAGACACATTTACGGGATTGGATAGTCCTTTGCATAAGTCATGGACATTTTCGCTTTTTGACATTCGGCCGCTTAAGGCAGCAAAGGGTCGTAGGGCGGGCGGCCGGGAGACAACCGAATGGGGCGGGCGGGCATGAGGAATGCTTCAGGCAATCCTTTTAGGACTGCGCGTTTTTAATCTACTTTCAGAACATATCGGGGGAATTCAAACTTCTCTACGCTAAATTTATTTCCGCTTTCTGCTTAAGTATCGTTAAAAAAAACTACCAAATTTTACCGAAATTATCCATAGAAGATTTAAGTGCATTTTTTCTTCATTAAAAAACTAATAGCTGATGTTTATAACTTATAAATGGATATTTGTAATTTATTTTGATAAACATTTTAATTGTACCGATATTTTATTTTCTTTCTATATCGATGTTAATTTTATATAAACAAATTTGATTTCATGAAAATCTGGTCAACCAAATTAAAAAAAAAGCTGGAATACATTTGATACTTTTAAAGTATTTTTTTTATTCACCCTAATAATGGCGAATAAAGATATAAACAATGAATTATATAATGAATATACCACTTGGTTATTAATAATCTTGAAGTAACATTATAGTACTAAATGGGTTAAAAATCTGTTCTAAGGGAGGGCAGAAAATGGTCGCGGAAATAGTTTTAATACTCCTAGTTTATTTAACTCTTTTTATTTACTCTTAGTTTTAATTTATTGCACTTAGTTGTTTATTTTTTATTTTTTTGTTGCATTGAAAAGGTGATCATCACTAAATTCGGCATTCTTCGTGTCAGTTCGGATCTGATATTTGAGTGTTAGTGATGAATTGATAAAAAGGCTGCCGGAATTTTTGTGGGTCTAACCGTGCCGTCCAAGCTCGCTGTGTGGTTTAATTTTCCCTCGCCGCAATTTTTTTTTTCTGCTATGGTAGGGTAGTAGGCGTTTTGCGCGGAACTCTATAGTAAGTTTTTTGGTTTTTTATTTAGGCTTCTTTTTGAAAGTTTTCGAGGAGAGCGCATCAACTTGTTCATATTTTGGTTTGCTTTCATGGCGATGAAATAATAAGTGCTTATTTTAGTAGGTTGTATGTATTTTTTTTTTCATTTTAAAGCAGGTTTTATGTTTAAAAAAATATGTATTGATATATTATTAATATAACGGTAGTCTAGCCTTCTCAAACAATGAAAATAGTATTTTATATTATTTTGCAACTGTATTGAAATAATTCATATATGGCATATTTTAAGTAGGTTATTTGATTTATATTTTTATTTATTTATTTTTTAACAAAATAAACAATATAATTTTATAAGATTACGGATTCGTGTGTACATATTAAAAATAATATTGTATTAACGAGCGTTTGGCTGTCCTAAAGAAGGCAGTTCAATTTGTTATTTTTTTTCCTAGTTGCCAATTAACAAAAAAACGAACGTTTCATCTTAAAAAAAAATGACATTACTAAAGCAAAAGGTTATAATAAAACTTTTTACTTTCAATTTAGTACAAATCTGGCGTAATAAAAAATAAAAAGCTTTTCTAATAACTCACTTAAAAGGTGCCTATAAAGTGTTGACCCTGCCCTGTTGACTGTTGAGGAGTTTCTCCTTCTGGAGCCAATCTTGGTTGTATAATCAGGTCATGCTTGCCATAAAAATGCATTGTCATTGGGACATGCCAAATTCCAACCCCGTGGGATATATAGGAAGCGGTTCTAATTCAGCTTGAAAGATTTGACCTAAGCCGACATACAAACATTGCAAGCTAAATAAAAGCTAGTAAAAATTTATTTTCTGTTTATATTTATTTTACATATGTTTCTAAATACTAAGCTACTAAAGTAATAGTAATTTATTATAAAGGTAACGCTGTTAAAAATATATGCCTCTGAAATATTATGTAAATATATTACATAAATGTAAATTAAGAAAGAAGAGTGTTATGTTTATATAAATGCGTATGTGTGAGTATATATGACTGAATGTAAAATGAAAGGACGGGAAACAGAAAAAATATAGGTATAGCTATTTAATATATAAAATAAAAAATATCATTTCACTAAATCTAGTGTTATAGGATTAAATACACGCCAGGGCGTGCGAGCACAGTTATACATAGTTATAGTTAAATATAATTACAGAATTATTTTATGTAATTAAAACCTATGTAAAAACCAAATCATAATATGTTTAATGTTTTTCTTTGTATGAAGAGTTTCATTTCAAAACGGGTCTAAGTCCATCTAATTTTAAACAGAGAAAATCGCAAAATAAAATTTCGTGTATTTTTATACGAAATTAACTAAATATTCAAAGCTATAGCTACTTCGTTTGTGATTTTCAGCTAATTACTATCATCATTTGATATTTGAGTACTTTTAATTTAAATAAAAAAATGACTTGGATCATTTTGTTTGCAAACAATGGATCTGACTCACTTTGATTGTAACGTGGGTGGATCCGAATCCGTTTAGAATGAAACATTATGGTATGTGATAGGAACGATTTGTAATAGCATGTCCTAATAATAATAAATTATAAAATTGATTATTATTTTATGCTCGCACAATATTGAACAAAAATATAAGATAAATATAGAAAAACAAAGTATTAAATTTGAATAAAATTTTCTCTTGTCGTCGTAACAAAACACGCAATTTTATTTTTGAAAGTAGTACTCAATTTGCATTTGTCCATTCCCAGTCTTTGGACGTCGTCTTATACATAACATCGGAAAGCAATAGAAAAACGCATCTTTATCAACATTGTATGCAAGATTGTCAAACAATGTTTTAAATAAGGTTAATAAGGTTGTTTTAAATAACATTGTCAAACAATGTTTAATTAAGGTTAATTAATAAATGCTTCTGCAATTATACCCACTTTAATAAGTTCTCAATGCTGCCATATATAGCTCGAAAATCTAAACAGATTATTATTAAATACTCAAATTTTATTTTTTTTGGATTTGACCACGTTTTGAAAGGAAACGCTTCGTACGTCGGCCCGGGAAAGAGTAAGTTCGCGGAGAAACAAAAGCCGCGGTTTTTCACACTGAAGCCAGTCGCGTTTGCTTTAAAAATGCATCATTTCCGTGGTCACGTCTAGACCCTCCGTCACGGTCGCATCGCTAATGCTTCTCGCTTCTTTGCCTATTCCTGTCTCGGTCGAATTCACCGTGAGGCGGTTACACAACGCGGGCAGGCGCTCGCACCGCTAAGGGTGACAGCTACAATGGTCGAGTAACGCTCCGTCGATATTATCACTGTCACCCGAATCAAATTTCCCCAGTTAAAATCTACCTAAAGTAGGTAGCCGTAGTAGGAAGGATGAAACCTATATTAGAGCAGCATATTGGAGCAAAGAAATAAAAGCGCGCGAAAAAAAAAAACATGTGATTTCTCATAAAGAAAATATTTTAAAACAATTTATTTATTATTTCGACATTAAACAATATTTACGCAAGCATATTTACATAGTACTTTAGCCGAATGAATAGCACATCACCTCCATCCATCCACTCGAGGTTAACAGAGTGCCTAGGAAAAATTGCGTAAAGAAGTTTTACCTCAAAAATATATTATTTTTACATGGTTATTAAAATATTACACACTAGGTTATTAAACAGATAATTGATTTGAATAATAATTAATATTATCGCTATTACATACACACACGAATTTACATAAACAACAATCGTACCCTCTCTTTTATTATACAAAGTGTCCCAAGACCATTCCCGATTAATCCAGCTTATTGTCCATGCGATTTTAAACATGATTTGTTTTGACCTCATATCAAAATCATCGTGGTTTCCGAGTAAAACATTTATAAACTTTATGTGATAATATGAAATCGCTCTTGTCATAAGTTCGGTCGCTAGATAGGCCGCGCCGCGCCGGGTCATTGAAGGCCTTGGCCAAGCCACATATGAGTAAAAAGAAAAATTTACGCGAGCGCTTTGATAAAATTAGTAAATTTGGGCGTGAATTATTTTCGAATTTTTTTGTACAATTTCTAACACGTAATATAGAATATAAGCATCCTTTTAAGTATTCGAAAATGGTCTTAGTATGTACATCCCATATAACCAAAATACATTAATTTTGGTAAAGTACTCGTTAAGTAAATGACCCTTTGATCCTCAGCATAAAAACATTGAGTAACTCAAAGAGAAATGGACAAAAAGATAGTAGGCATTAAAATCAGCTGCCGGAAATGTAGTGAACGGAAAACAATGGAAAAACTGAAATGGTAGGTACTGAACAAAGGCAAATGGGGAGTGATTTTTCAAAAGGCCGTATTTTCACTTTTATGCCAATGTCAATGTTTTATTTTGACGGTTTGATAATATTAAAATATGTCATCTCACGGCTAATCATATATATTAAAACGTTTTATTTTCTATGAAAAAAAAACTTTAACAAAATGTTCGATTTACAAAAAAAATAAAAATTAAAATAGTAACTGTAAAATAAAAATATATAACAAATATAATCAGTTATATATTTTTTTACATGTTCTACGTCCATTAATAAAATAATAATATATACAAAAAAATTATTTGTAAACTATGACGTGATATTCCTGTACAAATTGAAAATATTTTTTTTTTGTATGTTTTACCTTATGGGTGAGACTCGATTCACTTATAGATGGATTGCAATTATTTATTATTTTGTTATATATTTATTAAGGTTCACAATAAATGTTCTCAATACACCATATTTGTACAAGCGATTGACAATGAAATATTTCTTTTAGTTTAGTTTAAACTAGTGTACTTTTCAAAAACTTTTTCTTTCTTAACTATCACTTTATTTTTTTTACACGCTCAGCGTAGATGACGAGATATCTTGTCACTGTCGAATACGCCAGATGCCGTGTGCGCTTAAAAGCGTCATCGATTCACTGCATTTCTATTAATATGTAAAAGCGTGGCATATACTGTAAACCTGAATTCATGAAAAGCATAGACTAATCGTTATTTTTTTATCATTTTAACGTTTGATTGCTTATGTGAAAAGTGCGCTAGTGAATTAAAAGCGTTTTTGATGGATTTGACGGTAAATCATTCAAACCTAGTTTTGTTTTGTACATATGATAATTTACACGCACTCCTAATTATTGGTAATTTACCAATAATTAGGAAACTAAAAAACAGGTGCCGGGCTAATGGGGGATACTTCGTTCGGTCAACCACCTTCGCCGAACGGGTGCCAACGTTTGGTCCGCGCGGTTTATGTGTCTGTACTAAAGAAGGCATATTTCCGTCCTGTTCGAGTCTATAATGTTGCGCGAAACCCGAGACAAGTTTTATTTTTTAAGAATGTTTGTTACATTCAAATCAAGAATCAAAGTAGCCTTGCAGCTTTACCGCTCGAAGATTTCAATGCAAATGGAATTACATATGTCATATAATATATGTCTTACAATTACACAACTTCTCGCTTCTCACCGCGACCTCTCAGCTTCCCTCGGCAGCATTGTCATCTTGCAACGATTCGCGACTTGGGTCGCTTCTGTTTGATCTTCGTACGAGTTTGAAATTTCTATGATCTTCATTGTGAGGAGTCTGGGCTTCGCGTTGAGAGAATGTAACCGTAACGCGCTAACAAATTCGATTTCGTCATTAGTTGCTAGCTAAAGTGAGTTTTGGTGCAGATACAGCTAAAATTTAATTATCAATTTCAAAAAGACTACCATTACCTATAAACATTTCACTTAACCAATAAAGGGGAAAATAAATAACAATGCTTGCCTGTTTTTTTAAAAGTATATATTTAGATAATAAATAATGACGATATATCTAAAATATCAAATGAAAGTAAGTGTTCAGTGCCAACAAAATTTTATAACAATAAATTTTGAAAATATAACAGCATATTTCTAAAATATAAAGCTAAATATGTATAACTGAATTTTTGAAAGAAATGTTATCTTATAAAAGGTTTACCTTTTTCTGAAAATATTAATGGATAATACATGTATTATGGAGTGAAAATTTATTATAATTATTTGTTATATTTTTTTTTATTATGATGCAAGAATATACATCGAATTCCCTAAGAATTGAGGGGTGTTTATGTTCCTTATTAAGTGTATTTAATTAATTTATTTATGTTAGTATAAATGTCCTTTCCACGTATTCTATTTTCCATCACCCTATTTCAAGGTACAAAATATAAGATATTTATTAATATGACAATTTTTTACAATATTGTAGAAATTATTTTAGAACACACCAACGAAAAACCAAAACTATTTTAAATTTGCGAATTTGTACACCATATACATAATACATCATATATACATATCATATACATACTTGGATACAAAAAGAAAGATGAGAATAAAAATTCGTTAATATTATAAAAAAATCAAACCGTAATAGCCTTCTTGCATAGGTCTTTTTCAAGTATTTCTAAAAGGTTCTCGAGTAGTTTGTTGTAGAATTTAAGACCCAAATAAGAACTAGTTTTAATAAATTTACTTGAGTTTGGCCTTATAGGTAGAACATAACTAATTTTGTGTCTGGTGTTATGGTTGTGGATAGGTAAGGTTAAGAGAACCAAAATGTCGTATAAAGTTAAGATCTCAAGCTTACTAAATTGAGGCTTACAATCTTTCTACCAGGTTTTCTAACTACCGAACAGACCTGCATACGTACGTACATAATGCTTTTCGGAATCAGCCGCACAGAAATTTAGGGTTTATCATTAATACTTGCAATATTATAATCGATATTGCCGTAAGCCCCTAAGCTTAGGAGCGAAGGTACTGTAAAAAACCAACACGCTGCGACCTGATTACTGTGACCGAATGACGGAGCACCGTTATGTTAGCACAGCTTTTCATTAATGACGCATAATTCAGGTAATTTATTCCGCTGGGCAAGTGATGTAATTTTGAAACGCCCAGCACACATCGAGGTGAAGTGTTGTTCGGTTCTGCGAGTGGAGCTAATTGAAATGGAAAAACAGTCTCTCTCTCCCTCGCTCGCAATAACTTGCATATTCATGTGCCTAATCAGACATTATCATCGAAATTCATCAAAGTACCCTTTAAATTATAACATAAGTACTGTTGTGTTGTATAAACATGCCTACCTCCAGGCCGTTCGGCAGAAACTGCTCTCCACATGGCTGTGACGAAGCTCGAGCGGGCTCTGGAGAACAAAATCTCCACCCTAGAAGTTTTCATTGACATAAAAGGTGCGTTTGATAAAGCACCCTTCAACAGCATAGAACGAGCCCTGCAGGAATATGACGTACACCCTACCATCGGCGGATGGATTAAAACCATGCTCCGAAACAGGGCAGTCCAAGTAAACACAGACGACACAGTCATTAGAGCACAAGTCATCAAGGGCTTCCCTCAGGGGGAGTCCTGCCACCAATTCTCTGAAACGTGCTGGTGGATAGTCTAATACGACACCTCAGCGAAAATTACCCTATACCCTAGGTTATGCAGACGATATAACGATCTTAATAATCGGGAATAGCATCAAAGTTCTCTGCAACAAAATGCAAACAGCCTTGAGGCAAGTAGAAAATTGGTGCACAGGAAACGCCCTATCTGTAAACCCCTCAAATACAGAGGAGAAAGAGAGATCCTGTTCACAAAAAAACGCAAAATAATCATTTTCTAGAAATCATTTTCGGCGAGGGCATACGGGAGTGGAGACAAAGGCCGGGGTATGGATTTCCCCCCACCCCTATCTTAAGAGGGGGGTCCGGAGGAAAGGAAAATTTTAAAATTTTATGAGTGTTTCTAGACCCTGGTAAAAGTAGATGCAAATAGTGTTTTGTGTCAGTATTTATTTATTTTTATTACTTATAGTGATTGTAGTTACAGTGAACGTATCACGCTTCTTATTTGTTTATTTCTCCGGGGGGGGGGGGGGGAAGGGGGTAGAGGAATAGGGGCAATTATTGACCCCAGTTAATCTGCCCTTTGGCAGAGATTGGTTAATCACTAAGTAAAATATATTCAGATGTTTAACATATCGACGCATCGATCCGTACTATTTTGTTTTTATTTTACATTTTTCTTAGTGTAAAACATATAATAAACAAAATAAATTTTGTATATATTCGCATTCTCTCACTCTGTTATTGTAGATCTCTCATATCGAGGGCACTTATCGAAATTTGCACAAACGTGCACTTAAATGAGAAGCAAAGTGCAGAAGCGTGTCGTCCTTGTCTTTCTGCTCGCGGCTGGAAGGCGACAGTCGCCTTCGGCGTTGGGCGGAACGAGACTAGAGAAGCTCACAGAGTACCTACTCGTCTTTGTCTGAAGAATGCGACAAACGTTTAATAAAACGTCTTACTATTTACGATCATTTTGCAATTTGACTATATCTTTTCTGAAGCAAATTATATTCAAAAAGAGTTGATATTAAAACATAAAAAAATCAAAATACTGATTTATAAAATTACCTAGTTCATAAATTTAGCCTGGCAGTAGGCGCAAAGTATATGCATAAAATCTATGTTAACTAGAAAAACCTGTAAATTAAAGCGGTTGACGTGTTTATTATTTAACTATTTTTTTTCAATATGGTCATTAACGAAATTAGGGTACAGATAACAATAGTAACTAGTAATAAAATGAGTGAGTCGAGGGTAAGATACTCGTAAACAACAATATACAGGGTAACATACATAAATTAACAGTAATTATAAGATTGAATTATACAAAGTAAATTATTCACAAATTGGTAAATTGAATATGGGATTTAATTTATACATAATAGGTTTTAATAGAAACCTATAATCTTAATATATATAAATCTCGTGTCACAATGTTTGTCCTCAATGGACTCCTAAACCACTTAACCGATTATAATAAAATTTGAACACCATGTGCAGTTCGATGTGCACTTGAGAGATAGGATAGTTTAAATCTCAAATTATAGTCGCAATTTTAATTTATCGCTAATTTTTTGTCCGTTATTATTTGGCAGTCATAAAACTGACAGATGTCGATACCTTTTTATTTTATGGGCGATTGGGAAGAGCGCGTGACGACTCGGTGCCTGTATAATTTTATTGAACAAGCAGAGGAAAGAGCAATTGTGATATTATTGGAAAATTTTTTAGAAGATCACAATCAACTAATTCAATTGATCAAAAGAGTTTCGCCACGACTGCAAAATGACAATTATCAAATCGTCATATTTTAATTTATTGCTAATTATTTGTCTGATATTATTTGGCAGTCATAAAACTGACAGATGTCGATACCTTTTTATTTTATGGGCGATTGTGAAGAGCGCGTGACGACTCGGTGCCTGTATAATTTTATTGAACAAGCAGAGGAAAGAGCAATTGTGATATTATTGGAAATTTTTTAGAAGATCACAATCAACTAATTCAATTGATCAAAAGAGTTTCGCCACGACTGCAAAATGACAATTATCAAATCGTCATAAAAGCCGACAAAGTACCATTAGGTGCACATGCTGGTAGATTCAACGCTCCAACTGTTGATGAGGTTGCTGTTATCATGGTTGGTGATCCAGTTGACAAAAGATCTATAAACATTACACGGCGAGACAACACTGTCAGTACGATTTCGGATCTACACCGTTCATATGACGCACTACAATATCCATTGATATTTTGGCAAGGACAAGATGAATATCACCTTAATATCAATCAGTATGATCCAAATACCGGTAAATTTGACAATTATCTATTTACTTTCTTACTGTATGTATAGATTTTAATTTCGTATTGCATTTTATTATTTATTTTTTTAGGTGATTACAGAAATAATAAAGTTAGCTCAATGAACTACTACGCACACCGAATAATGGTTAGACAACATCAAGACAATTATATCCTTCGATATCGTCAGCTGTTCCATCAATACATTGTTGATATGTATGCTAAGGTCGAAAGCGAACGCTTGCGATTCCTTCGATTCAACCAGGCAAAACTACGATCGGAAGAATATATTCACTTACGAGATGCTGTTGCTGGAAACATCGATGGAAATTTAAATCCCAATGACATCGGTAATGCTTTCATTTTACCTTCAAGCTACATCGGCAGTCCACGGAACATGCAGGAATACATACAAGATGCGATGACTTACGTACGTCATTACGGCCGACCGGATTTATTTATTACATTCACATGTAATCCGAATTGGGAAGAGATACAAACTTTACTATTGCCAGGACAACAAGCCATTCATCGTCATGATTTAACTGCACGTGTGTTTAAACAAAAATTGAAATCCTTAATTGATTTTATTGTTAAATATACAATTTTTGGTATCACACGTTGTTGGCTGTATACGATAGAGTGGCAAAAGCGAGGTTTGCCTCATGCCCACATTTTGGTTTGGCTTAAAGATAGAATCCGTCCTGAAGAAATCGATCAAATAATTTCAGCCGAAATTCCAGACCCATTAATTGATCAAGAATTATTTGATATTGTCACCAAACACATGATCCATGGGCCATGCGGTGTTTTCAACATGACGTCACCGTGCATGGAAAATGGAAAATGTAAAAAAAACTTCCCAAAGCCGCATACGAATGACACGATCACGGATATTGATGGTTATCCAATGTATCGCAGCAGAAGTACTGAGAATGGTGGCCACACATTTACAATGCGACTGCCGAACTTTCCAAATCAAGTTGAGTTTGATAATCAGTGGGTGGTACCATACTCACCACTACTTTCAAAAACTTACAAAGCTCATATCAATGTTGAGCTTTGCAGTTCTGTTAAATCAATTAAGTATATTTGTAAATATGTAAACAAAGGCAGTGATTTGGCCATATTTGAAGTAAAAAACATAAATAAAAATGACGAAATAGCACGATACCAAATGGGCAGATACATTAGCAGCAATGAAGCTATTTGGCATATTCTCAGCTTTCCCATCCACGAAAGAGATCCTGCTGTCCAACATCTGGCAATACATCTTGAAAACGGTCAACGTGTATACTTCACTGAAGAAAATGTTCTCCAAAGAGCGTTCGAAGCTCCGAAAACGACTCTAACTGAATTTTTTACATTGTGTCAAAAACCTGATGTTTTTGGCCAATTCGCGAAGACATTGGTGTATGGTGATGTTCCACGTTATTTCACATGGAACAAATCCAGTAAAAAATGGGAGCCACGGAAACAAGGAAAACCACATCCTTCCATTACAGGCATATTCGAAGCTAAGACATTGGGGAGACTTTACACGGTACATCCAAAGCAACGTGAGTGCTTCTATTTACGTTTGTTATTGGTGAATGTTCCCGGACCAACGTCTTTTGAATTTTTATGAACAGCTAATGGTCGAGTATTCAATACATACCAGGATGCATGTCGTGAACTGCAATTGCTAGAAGACGATAACCATTGGGACTTAACGCTTGCTGATGCTGCGTTGACATCAACACCGAATAACATTCGTCAGTTGTTTGCAATTATTTTGGCGACATGTTATCCCTCGCAAGCACAAACTTTGTGGGAAAAATATAAAAATTGTATGACAGAAGACATCTTGCACCGAATTAGACAAACAAATCAATGCCAAAACATAGATTATACACCAGAGATGTACAATGAAGCATTGGTCTTGATCGAGGATTTATGTGTTCTTATTTCAAATTTACCACTTAATCATTATGGTATGCCATCACCTAATCGTCCAGCCACCGACTTAGTCAATACCGATTTACAACGAGAAAATCAATATGACCATGGAAGTTTAGCAACAATTATCATGAACAGAGAACCATTACTGACAGCAGAACAAAAAATTATTTATGATCGGATTATGCTGGCTGTTGCTGCTGAACAAGGCGGTTTTTTTTTCTTGGATGCACCCGGTGGAACCGGTAAGACATTTTTAATATCGTTGATTCTTGCCAAAATACGGTCGCAACAAAAAATCGCATTAGAATTAGCATCGTCAGGCATTGCGGCTACTTTACTGGATGGTGGGCGAACAGCACATTCAACATTCAAGCTGCCATTGGACGTTCATAATAAACCAGATGCAATGTGTAACATCAAAAAGAATAGTGGAATAGCTGCAGTGTTGCGGAAGAGTTCTATAATAATTTGGGATGAGTGCACAATGGCACACAAATATTCACTTGAAGCATTAAACAGAACTATGCAAGATTTAAACAGCAATAATAAACTTTTCGGTGGTGCTATCTTACTTTTGTCTGGTGACTTCCGGCAGACCTTACCGGTTATACCTCGCTCTACTTTCGCGGATGAGATTAATGCATGTTTGAAACAATCATTCTTATGGCGAAGTGTTGAAACACTTCGATTGACCATAAATATGCGAGTACAATTGCAAAATGATCCATCAGCACTAATATTTTCCGAACAACTACTAGATATTGGGAACGGTAAAATAAAACTGCAACCAAATACGCAATGCATTAAACTACCAGACAATTTTTGCACTGTTGTTCAGGATAAAACTGAATTGATTCAGAGTATTTTCCCGGATATACAGAATAATTATTTGAATCATGAATGGCTTAGTCAACGGGCGATTTTGGCAGCCAAAAACGTTGATGTTGACGAAATTAACTTCCAGATACAACAGTTGTTACCAGGCGATCTGATGTCTTTTAAATCAATCGATACTGTTGTTGATGAAAATGAAAGTGTAAATTTTCCGATTGAATTTTTAAATTCATTAGATATCCCTGGAATGCCACCACATAATCTTCGATTAAAGATTGGTTCCCCTATTATTCTCCTCCGTAATTTGAATCCACCTCAATTATGTAACGGTACGCGTTTGGTCATCAAAAAGATCACCGGAAACATTCTTGAAGCAACCATTTTGGCTGGGAAGTTTAAAGGAAAAGTGGTCCTGCTGCCACGTATTCCGATGATACCATCAGATTCTACCATACCCTTCAAAAGGCTACAGTTTCCAATTCGTTTAGCTTTCGCCATGTCTATAAATAAATCTCAAGGTCAAACAATGTCCATTTGTGGTTTAGATTTGGAAAATCCATGTTTTTCTCATGGGCAACTATATGTTGCGTGTTCACGTGTTGGGAAACCGTCGAATCTATTTGTGTTAGCTAAAGACAGGTTAACCAAAAACATTGTGCACCGATTGGTGTTAAATTAAATTGAAATTGAAAGTATTTATAATTCAAAAAAAAAGATATTAATGTTTAAAAGTTTAAGACTGTCTGCCTTGCCTACCTCATTCATGAGTTTAAGCGTCACATGTTATTTACTGTATTATACTGTAATATACTTATATTTGTTATAAAATTAAATGGAAATAATAAATCTGATAAATTTTTATTTTTTACCTATTGATTTCTGCTTAGTATCAAGTGTAAGAACATTTTAATTAATTGTGTTCAACGTACTTCCCCTTCAAATCTCAATCCAGTGAATTTGTATACCAACATCAACATTTTCGTCTTTGTTCGTAAATAATTTCATTGTACTAAAGGGTTATAGTAGTAGAAAGTCAAATAAGGAGATCAGCATATTTTTTTACAAATACCATCTGTGTGAAAAAGCATAGTGGACTCCGTGACTGATGTTCTCTTATTGTTCCTCTTAGATTGTTTACTATAATGTATTATAACAAAAACTTTAGCCACAGCAACGCGTGGCCGGGTCAGCTAGTAATTCTATATGTTGTAATGTGTGCACCTTTTACAAAAAGTATTGTTAAGAATGTCGTATTATTTTATTTTTCGAATATTTGAAATTCAATAGTTTATTATTAATAATTATTTTTGTTATATTTGTCGCAAAATTCTATTGGTCATTTATATAAGACATTGTTAAATTCTTTTACAGATTATCTGTACATATTTTACTCGAATATGGGACATAGCTTTTACTATTTCTTTGGTGTTTACATTTTATCTTTGAGTTTTTATTAACTTTACCTTTTACAATAATCTATTAACATAAATATTATAAACTCCAAAGGTGAAGATTTGTTTATCGAAAACAGTTCGGAAACCCCATTTACCGTAAAAGACTTTTCTTATCGAAATAATAAAGACGCAGTTTATACCAAGGCAGTTACTGCCTACCCTCTCAGTCAAGATTAACACTCGCCTTTAGGCGAACAATTGCCAGTTTTGGTATTTTTTCTCCCCCTCACCCCCTCCACCTAGGGCGTAGGGAGTAGACCGCGCAGCTGTTTTTGAATTACCTCCAGCTGAGATGCGGTTCCACGTGCACTCGTCCCTTTTGCCATGTAGGTAATCGAGCGGGAAGAAATCGATTTATCATGTATCGATTCGCCAACACACTACATAAATCTGACCCATAATGTGACATAGTGTTCACATCAACTATTTATTACTTCGACACAGGCATTATGCATAGTGAAGCGTTTGACTTATCTTTCCAGTTTCTCCAAAAAGTACTAGACTTTATTTTCGTACACTGAAAAAGTACTTATAATTGCAATTACATATAGAATATACATACATATTATATTTATATTACCTACATCATAAATTATTTTTATATATACTAAAACCATACTTAATTAATTACTTGTTTTAATATATACATACAAATCACACACTCACAAATCATCACTTACAACTACCACAAACATCATTCAAAAATTACACATAATACATCAAAAAATTCTACTGTATACGTACTTATATAATATTCATAATCTATATATATTATAAGAAAAGCGTTTCAAATTTTTTATGCTAATGTTAATATGTAAAATGTCCGAAATCCATAATTGGTTTTATATACTAGTAATAAATTTTGTTTGTAATTATAAAAATTAATACTGTTGGATTTTTTAATAAATAATAAATAAAATAAATATTTTTTTTTTATTGGTAGTAATTAGCTATTTTTTAAAACTTCTTATTTCTTTAATAAATAAATAAATTATAGAGTTGAAAGTAATTAAGATAGTTTCTAATGACCTAATAAACGAGCGACCGTAAACCATTTTGAAAATAAACCCTGAGCATTTATCGCCGTTGTCTTGTGGGAAAGTTACCAAGCGTAGTCGATAATGCAAGTTCTCCGCGTCGGATTTGCCACGATAAAGTTTCCTACTTAGGCGCGCGCCACCCGCCGAGACTCATAACATATTTACTAAGTACACTAAGTATCGGCCTTCTCTGAACACTGGCACGGCACAGAGTAATAACTCACAGCCGAATTGCTTATACACGAGATTTTTTTACTGCTAACGCCTACCTCATATTGTGGTCTTAAAGATTTAAACATATCGCACGCATTATTTATTTTAAAATTGACTACGCTTTTAAACTACACGGAAAAAAACACTCTCGGCACGCCGGAATGGGAGGTAGATTTCAGCGGATCAAAGAAGGAGATTGTAAGAACTTGTATCACCGCAGCCCGCCGCCGCGCCGTACCCTCGCGCATTGAGAGTACGTATACTGAATCCCTCCTTATACTGTGCCATAAGGGTTGCTCATATCAAAAATTGTTTCAAACAAAAGTAGGTAAATTATAGGGCTACAATTTATATTTTGAACGGATTTGATCCTGTGTATTAAGGATTAAGGATGGTATGATTTTTTTTAATTTTGAAAAACCACTTCTTCCCACCTCTAGTACTATCAAAAAAGTTTTCTTACAAAAGTTTTAGGCCCTAATCTAAGGAATAAAATAAAATTTAAATGAATTCGATATCTATTATGCTAAGAAAGTTTCACTTTTTCAACCCCCACTCCCCCATCCCGCCCCTTGGTCTGATTTTGTCCATTAAAGAACTTGACCGAAATTTTGTGCCCTTAAATTTTCTATATTAATTTGAGTAAAATTACGGCAGTTATCGTGACCACAAGACAGTGATATAGATAGATAGATATATAAACTTTTAAATTGAGGGTTTTTTTTGGGCTCTAGGGGATGAGAAACGAAAAGATAATAGCTTTCCTAGTAATATCTACCTAAAAGGTGTAAAAGTAAATTATTTATATATTTATTTCTTTGACGTACAAAATGGCAATACTTAAGTCGTATTCACATTGTATTTTAAAAAAATAGGCCAGTAGCGTGTACATACAAATTATCTAATTATAAGATATAAAAACATGAACAACATAAAAAAAACATTCGAATTTCATACCGATCGTAGCGCAGTGCTATAAGCGCCTGCTACTGATCCATAGAATCTAATGTCGCTTTGCGACTCATCGTTAGGCCCTGCAGGCGCATTTAACGGCGCCTTCGGCGCGCGATACTGTCAGTGTTGATTGTTGTCAGTAATTGTCAATTGCCCAGCTTTGAACAGCTAGCGATACATAAATTTTTCTTTATTTTGTGATCAACAAAAGTAACAAAAATATTATTTACGCAAAAATAACTAAATTCTATTATTTTTATATTGAATTTCAAAATCTTACATACATATTTCTCTTTTTATTGTTGTATTACCCTCTAATAATGATTAAACTAGAGAAAACATATTAAAGACGGCTCAGCGCCTACTTAAAAAAAACAAAATGTTATTACAGAAAACTCTACCTTAGAACTGGCGTGCCCAGTAGTATAGACATTTGCTAATGTTATGTTATGAATATGTTAGTTTAATGCTAGAAATATGCTAATCATAAAAAAAAAAGAAAATTGATTGTTTTATTTTTATTAATAACGTTTTATCACTACTATATATAATTAATGAGAGTCGCTTTTCACGTTGTTACTTTTTTCCTCCATAACCATAGAGAATGAAGATTTTAAAGATCTCAACAACGAGGTTTTTGCTCCTAACATTCTTTTACGATTTCTTTTAATAAAAAACATATTATTTTTAGTGGTAAACTTTCCGAACATCCTGAATATTGTTTGTAATTTTTTTACACAATTTTTGTAAGACTTGTCATAATGTTAAGTTTCTGACAGCCAAAACCATGTTAATGCCAGAACCCATTTAATGTAACATGTTTCTTTTTAATAAATGATTCACTTCAAGTATGTTATTAGAGCGAAGCGAGCGTAGCGAGCGAAGCTCTCATAAGGAGACTCCAATTAGAACTTTGTCACGGGCTAACTTGGTCATTCCTTGACCGATTTGAAAAATTTTTGATTTTGAGAGAATCTACATGAAAAAGTGAAGGTCGTGACGGAGCTTGATTTTAAATATTGTCAAAAATAAAATTTTTGGGGTCAAAAGAAAATTGTCTATGGGAATATCCATTATAAAAAAGTCACGCGCTTTTTAAATCTATCCCGTCGTTAAAAAGTTATTGTCACAGACTAAATTTTATTTAGAAAATTTTAGTAAATCGCTTCGCTCTAATATGTGCTGCAGCGAAGCAAAATGCGAGCGACTGCGGCGACCTAGTTATCTTTTATGAAATTGGCACAGGCACATTAATTGGCAATGGCAGAAGTATGGAAAGGTTGTATTTTTTGTCTATGTATTTATTTGTGCCTAGTTAAGCTCAACCAATTTCGATTGAAGCGACCGCGCTCGAGTGCCGCACCACTGCGGGTGGCCGAAGTCGCCGGCGAATAAACAGATGCTAGAGGTATGTACGAGACTTTCTGGACCGCATTGGTGGGTTGCAAAGCGTCGTTTTTACCCCTATGGCGTTGCGATTACCGTATCGCATGACGACGTGCGATTTATTCCGCCATTTTAATAATAATAATAATGAAAATGGCCGCCGAAGCCGTCGTTTTACCCCTCCGCCCCCCCGCGTTAGCTGTCGTTGCCGATAAGTACTCCATAGAACGGTCGCATAAAAATGATTGTTCGAATTAAAGGCAAAGCATGCTAGACGACACTTTACGAAATTGTAATGCAACTCATATTATCATGCAAATTTTCATATTAATCAACATAAAGCTGTCTCGTTTTTGATTTAAAAAAAATCTCTGTATACAGGCGTATTTCACTGATTTGTTAGAAAATAAGTTTTATTTTGATGTTACATGAGACAATGCCACAAATGTCCAAACATTCTGACTAGTGATGAAAATAAAATGTGCAAACTACAGACGCCGCTTAGTACTATCATACGAAGGGTAAAAAATTAAAGCAGGACATTCTCTGTTGGTTAAAATATGGTTTGTTCTTCTGTCCTTTGACGTCGTCACACTATGCTCGCATAACACAAATAATGTCATGCCATTTCAGCGTATTATTCACATAACGGTACTTACAAAATTTTGGTAGTATCCGACGACGACGATAGCGCTTTTAGACCGAAACACCTGACAGATTGGTCGCAAAAATGTAGTAAATGGATCACGCAGTAAATGCTGACATTATTTATTTATTTATTTATATATGTACAAAACAGCGATACAAGAAGATAATTCTCTAATACTACATTTATATGGACAGTAAAATGTACCAAATAGAAAGATGGTTGAAACATCAAATTAATAATTCAAACTTAAACTGTGCGTGAAGTGAGTGGTATGTAACGCGAAGTACGTCTACAGTGTGTGGTGCCATTTGTAGTATGGATATTTGTGTGTGTGTGTGTGTGTGTGTGTTTAGTGTATGCCAACATATTATTATTTATAATGAATATAATATTTATTTATACATTATATTATACAAATATTATATTTTACACTAATATATTATAAATAAATATTATTATATATTCATTAAATTATGGTGCTGGTCGCCGTTTGTTTCCTAAATAGCCTACAGCTCTCAGGTCGTTTTGAATTTCGAATGTATCTCTTTATATAAAAATCGAGGGTCATAAAAATATAAATATCTTACTCCTGACAAGTAGTTTAACGACATTAGTGCAAAAGTTATCCAAGTTATCTAACTTATTTCTTATTAATACTTAGTTTCTTATTATTATTATTAGACTTAGTTTCTTATTATTAGACTTAGTTTCTATATTAATGAGCAAACCCGTTCTAAGGTAGAGTTTTATGTAATAGCATTTTAGTTTTTTTTAATAGGCTCTGAGCCATCTCATATATATATATATATATATATGAGAAAGTCGGGTTAGTTACACCATTTATAACTCAAGAATGGATGGATCGATTTTTATAATCTTTGATTTGTTGGATTTATTTCTGCCCTGAATAGCAGATTAACTTTTAAAGCATCGGAAAAAAATCACGAAATTATAAAGAAAATTCATTTTCTTATACATTTTGTATGAAACTGCTTTGTAATCCATTGCGTAATTTATTTTGATTTTTCTACACTTATAGAACTCCATTTTGAGGATTCTTAATAAAAAAACTGAATTTAATTCAGCTAATTAGTTAACACAACATTTATTAATTCTGAGGCGGTACGAAGTTCGTCAGTCAGGTTTTATAACAATAAAAAGAGAAACATAACATATACTTATTTTTAAATATTAGATAAATATTTTACAGGAAGTATTATATAAAATACGGAAAAAAAGAATAGAATCTTTTTAACATTTTATTATTATTGGGTAATTATTATTTTTATTAAGTATATTTTTTGTTTCCAAATACAAAATAAAGGTAGGTTAGTATATCATATTTATTTATAAATATGTTACTGATATTCCTGTAAAATTGCCAAATATATGACGGCGTGCCAAATATATATGGCGGCAATATATAATTGTGTTAATATACACCCAATTTAATATCGACAGTAATTTTATTGTAGGTTGGCATCGCTACACACAAAAAAAAAATTCGTGGTTAACCGAAAAGTTCAGTAGAATCATAATTTGTTGTGGCTACTGAAGTATACAATATGTTTGATAGACTGTACAAACCAATTCCCGTAGATTGATAAATCGTACACCTAACAAAACTGTCCTGTAACCTGTGCCAAACAATCTTATAGATCCAGCATTTAAATGAAAAAAAATGTACACATTATAAAACTGTTTTGTTACGTCAACCAAACAATCAGTAGTAGACTCGCAAACATGCCTCGCGCTTTCACTTATTCCGCCATTTTGTTTATCTACCGAACAGTTCGGAAGCGCTTACAATCAGTTTGTTTATGTGTACCAGAGTTCAATCAAATGTACCTACTAACAACTTTGGTAACCGGAACCAAATAGTCTGCTAAGGTTACAAGACTCGTTCGTTGGTGCATACAAATAACCGTACTGTAGACGCAACATTCGATTAGCTGTCACTATATCTACAGGAATATCTTGTAGAGCGCACAGGATTTTTTTTCCAGTGCCGCTTGCCATATAAGTTTTTGAAGGTTTTAAAAACATTAAATTGCTTAATTGTCTCGTTTTCAACAACAGTCAACATTGTTAATCATTGGTAATAGGATAATATTATAGTGTTATGAAACACTTAACAAATTTTATAATCTGTTGAATCTACAAATAAGTTCAAATATTTGATTTCCCCGAGTTGAATGATACGTTCATTTTGTTCTACACATACGGTAATATTGACTTATTTTCCGAACAAATATTAGCTTAATCGGAGCTCGAAAATATTAAAATCCTCACTAGAATCCAAACGCAAATACGGATCAAACACAGTTGCTTAATTTTATTTAAATTGCCATTATTTAAAATACCTGTTTTAAATCTTTAAAGTTTTTTTTTACTTTAGCTATTTGAGATATTATATGGTAGGTAAAACAACATTGAAATAAAAAAAATGCCTATAATTTAAGATTTTGATTTTAGTTTTCAATATTAAAATGATAATTTATGCTAACATTTTTTAAATTTTCAGAAATTTTTCTGTAAAATGCGCAGTTTAAAGCATCATATAAGGCTTTTATTTGCAGCCAACGATTTGTAAGTCAGAATCGTTCAAAGTGTATTCTTCGTTCACTTATAAGCCGCCTTAACAAAATAATAACTGCAAGTTTTTAATTTATTTACAAAAATACAAACCGAAATAAACGTTTTTTTTAATAATTAGCCTTCATACGGTCTAGCTAGACTTATGATATTTATATATGACAGTATATTTTTAGATGGCACTCTAACAAAATATTGAAATACGTAATATACAATACGTATTAACAATTAATCTTGGACACTAAAGTAAAAAAAAACCTTATTATTATTCAAATAAAAAGAAGACACCACATGCATGAAAGATAAAATACAATTATATTAAATAGAAATAATATGAATTATATAATATATATACTACAAATATGGATATTATATGATTACATATCTTAATATATATAAATCTCGTGTCACAATGTTTATCTTCAATGGACGGCTGAACCACTTAACCGATTATAATAAAATTTGCACACCATATGCAGTTCGATCCAACTTGAGCGATAGGATAGTTTAAATCTCAAATTATAGTCGCAATTTTAATTTATTGCTAATTATTTGTCTGTTATTATTTGGCAGTCATAAAACTGACAGATGTCGATACCTTTTTATTTTATGGGCGATTGTGAAGAGCGCGTGACGACTCGGTGCCTGTATAATTTTATTGAACAAGCAGAGGAAAGAGCAATTGTGATATTATTGGAAAATTTTTTAGAAGATCACAATCAACTAATTCAATTGATCAAAAGAGTTTCGCCACGACTGCAAAATGACAATTATCAAATCGTCATAAAAGCCGACAAAGTACCATTAGGTGAACATGCTGGTAGATTCAACGCTCCAACTGTTGATGAGGTTGCTGTTATCATGGTTGGTGATCCAGTTGACAAAAGATCTATAAACATTACACGGCGAGACAACACTGTCAGTACGATTTCGGATCTACACCGTTCATATGACGCACTACAATATCCATTGATATTTTGGCAAGGACAAGATGAATATCACCTTAATATCAATCAGTATGATCCAAATACCGGTAAATTTGACAATTATCTATTTACTTTCTTACTGTATGTATAGATTTTAATTTCGTATTGCATTTTATTTTTTATTTTTTTAGGTGATTACAGAAATAATAAAGTTAGCTCAATGAACTACTACGCACACCGAATAATGGTTAGACAACATCAAGACAATTATATCCTTCGATATCGTCAGCTGTTCCATCAATACATTGTTGATATGTATGCTAAGGTCGAAAGCGAACGCTTGCGATTCCTTCGATTCAACCAGGCAAAACTACGATCGGAAGAATATATTCACTTACGAGATGCTGTTGCTGGAAACATCGATGGAAATTTAAATCCCAATGACATCGGTAATGCTTTCATTTTACCTTCAAGCTACATCGGCAGTCCACGGAACATGCAGGAATACATACAAGATGCGATGACTTACGTACGTCATTACGGCCGACCGGATTTATTTATTACATTCACATGTAATCCGAATTGGGAAGAGATACAAACTTTACTATTGCCAGGACAACAAGCCATTCATCGTCATGATTTAACTGCACGTGTGTTTAAACAAAAATTGAAATCCTTAATTGATTTTATTGTTAAATATACAATTTTTGGTATCACACGTTGTTGGCTGTATACGATAGAGTGGCAAAAGCGAGGTTTGCCTCATGCCCACATTTTGGTTTGGCTTAAAGATAGAATCCGTCCTGAAGAAATCGATCAAATAATTTCAGCCGAAATTCCAGACCCATTAATTGATCAAGAATTATTTGATATTGTCACCAAACACATGATCCATGGGCCATGCGGTGTTTTCAACATGACGTCACCGTGCATGGAAAATGGAAAATGTAAAAAAAACTTCCCAAAGCCGCATACGAATGACACGATCACGGATATTGATGGTTATCCAATGTATCGCCGCAGAAGTACTGAGAATGGTGGCCACACATTTACAATGCGACTGCCGAACTTTCCAAATCAAGTTGAGTTTGATAATCAGTGGGTGGTACCATACTCACCACTACTTTCAAAAACTTACAAAGCTCATATCAATGTTGAGCTTTGCAGTTCTGTTAAATCAATTAAGTATATTTGTAAATATGTAAACAAAGGCAGTGATTTGGCCATATTTGAAGTAAAAAACATAAATAAAAATGACGAAATAGCACGATACCAAATGGGCAGATACATTAGCAGCAATGAAGCTATTTGGCATATTCTCAGCTTTCCCATCCACGAAAGAGATCCTGCTGTCCAACATCTGGCAATACATCTTGAAAACGGTCAACGTGTATACTTCACTGAAGAAAATGTTCTCCAAAGAGCGTTCGAAGCTCCGAAAACGACTCTAACTGAATTTTTTACATTGTGTCAAAAACCTGATGTTTTTGGCCAATTCGCGAAGACATTGGTGTATGGTGATGTTCCACGTTATTTCACATGGAACAAATCCAGTAAAAAATGGGAGCCACGGAAACAAGGAAAACCACATCCTTCCATTACAGGCATATTCGAAGCTAAGACATTGGGGAGACTTTACACGGTACATCCAAAGCAACGTGAGTGCTTCTATTTACGTTTGTTATTGGTGAATGTTCCCGGACCAACGTCTTTTGAATTTTTATGAACAGCTAATGGTCGAGTATTCAATACATACCAGGATGCATGTCGTGAACTGCAATTGCTAGAAGACGATAACCATTGGGACTTAACGCTTGCTGATGCTGCGTTGACATCAACACCGAATAACATTCGTCAGTTGTTTGCAATTATTTTGGCGACATGTTATCCCTCGCAAGCACAAACTTTGTGGGAAAAATATAAAAATTGTATGACAGAAGACATCTTGCACCGAATTAGACAAACAAATCAATGCCAAAACATAGATTATACACCAGAGATGTACAATGAAGCATTGGTCTTGATCGAGGATTTATGTGTTCTTATTTCAAATTTACCACTTAATCATTATGGTATGCCATCACCTAATCGTCCAGCCACCGACTTAGTCAATACCGATTTACAACGAGAAAATCAATATGACCATGGAAGTTTAGCAACAATTATCATGAACAGTGAACCATTACTGACAGCAGAACAAAAAATTATTTATGATCGGATTATGCTGGCTGTTGCTGCTGAACAAGGCGGTTTTTTTTTCTTGGATGCACCCGGTGGAACCGGTAAGACATTTTTAATATCGTTGATTCTTGCCAAAATACGGTCGCAACAAAAAATCGCATTAGCATTAGCATCGTCAGGCATTGCGGCTACTTTACTGGATGGTGGGCGAACAGCACATTCAACATTCAAGCTGCCATTGGACGTTCATAATAAACCAGATGCAATGTGTAACATCAAAAAGAATAGTGGAATAGCTGCAGTGTTGCGGAAGAGTTCTATAATAATTTGGGATGAGTGCACAATGGCACACAAATATTCACTTGAAGCATTAAACAGAACTATGCAAGATTTAAACAGCAATAATAAACTTTTCGGTGGTGCTATCTTACTTTTGTCTGGTGACTTCCGGCAGACCTTACCGGTTATACCTCGCTCTACTTTCGCGGATGAGATTAATGCATGTTTGAAACAATCATTCTTATGGCGAAGTGTTGAAACACTTCGATTGACCATAAATATGCGAGTACAATTGCAAAATGATCCATCAGCACTAATATTTTCCGAACAACTACTAGATATTGGGAACGGTAAAATAAAACTGCAACCAAATACGCAATGCATTAAACTACCAGACAATTTTTGCACTGTTGTTCAGGATAAAACTGAATTGATTCAGAGTATTTTCCCGGATATACAGAATAATTATTTGAATCATGAATGGCTTAGTCAACGGGCGATTTTGGCAGCCAAAAACGTTGATGTTGACGAAATTAACTTCCAGATACAACAGTTGTTACCAGGCGATCTGATGTCTTTTAAATCAATCGATACTGTTGTTGATGAAAATGAAAGTGTAAATTTTCCGATTGAATTTTTAAATTCATTAGATATCCCTGGAATGCCACCACATAATCTTCGATTAAAGATTGGTTCCCCTATTATTCTCCTCCGTAATTTGAATCCACCTCAATTATGTAACGGTACGCGTTTGGTCATCAAAAAGATCACCGGAAACATTCTTGAAGCAACCATTTTGGCTGGGAAGTTTAAAGGAAAAGTGGTCCTGCTGCCACGTATTCCGATGATACCATCAGATTCTACCATACCCTTCAAAAGGCTACAGTTTCCAATTCGTTTAGCTTTCGCCATGTCTATAAATAAATCTCAAGGTCAAACAATGTCCATTTGTGGTTTAGATTTGGAAAATCCATGTTTTTCTCATGGGCAACTATATGTTGCGTGTTCACGTGTTGGGAAACCGTCGAATCTATTTGTGTTAGCTAAAGACAGGTTAACCAAAAACATTGTGCACCGATTGGTGTTAAATTAAATTGAAATTGAAAGTATTTATAATTCAAAAAAAAAGATATTAATGTTTAAAAGTTTAAGACTGTCTGCCTTGCCTACCTCATTCATGAGTTTAAGCGTCACATGTTATTTACTGTATTATACTGTAATATACTTATATTTGTTATAAAATTAAATGGAAATAATAAATCTGATAAATTTTTATTTTTTACCTATTGATTTCTGCTTAGTATCAAGTGTAAGAACATTTTAATTAATTGTGTTCAACGTACTTCCCCTTCAAATCTCAATCCAGTGAATTTGTATACCAACATCAACATTTTCGTCTTTGTTCGTAAATAATTTCATTGTACTAAAGGGTTATAGTAGTAGAAAGTCAAATAAGGAGATCACCATATTTTTTTACAAATACCATCTGTGTGAAAAAGCATAGTGGACTCCGTGACTGATGTTCTCTTATTGTTCCTCTTAGATTGTTTACTATAATGTAATATAACAAAAACTTTAGCCACAGCAACGCGTGGCCGGGTCAGCTAGTAAATATATATATATCTCACGGTTTAGTTTTCATAGTCTAAGACAGTACTTTTCAGTCTTCAGTCTTTACTTACCGCGCTCCCGAACTCGACACCTTCTTAGGTAGTCAAACTAACATACGAGTCTTTAGTTTGTATCGAGTCGAAGCTATTAACGGTCATTTATTAATTCCTATTTGCATTCCTACTGAATCAGAAATTAGTTAGAGTAACTGTCTAAAACCTAATAAACTGCTTGGTGACCCTGTCTGGACTCTAACTCTATCCTCACCGTATCCTTGCCACACTTTAACGAGAGAGTCTATCATCATTGATCAGCAAGATCACACTTAGCAGACACTTTTAATTATGTACTTAGCATAATAAGGATTCCAAATTACACTACCATATTATAAATGCGATCTTACTAGGGTATTTATATATGAGAATTAAACTTTGAGAGTTTTTGAAGGGTTTTGTAATTTTGGAAATATACCTAATTATTATATAAAAGGTCGCTGTCTCTCAAATTTATTTGAAATTCGCAAAGGCTGCGCCGCGCGACCCGAGTCGCGTCTTCAAAGTTTGCAGCCTTCAAAGGAGGGCGGCGGTTTCGAAAATGATATAAGTCTCCTCGGCTAACTTTTATACGCTCAAGCCTACGAATATGCCTCAACAGATAACTCGAGGGGGGTAGATTATTCTTCATGGCTTATCATTATTTGAAGGAAGAGGATATCAAGATTGTTCTAAAGTGAAACGCATATAATCCAGTGACTTATAAAGGAAAAGTTTGCACGAGTCATAAACATTAAGTGATTATACGCATAAACATCTTTTATTATGTATTCAATCAATCTGTCGTATTCGAGATGCTTGCGTTTTATACACTAAAAAGTAGCATGTTACTCAAAAATAAAATTAATGTATGCTTCAAAGTTAAAAAATCTCTACGGAGTTAAAAAATATACACAACACTGAAAAATAACTTTTATCTTCTATACATTCATCCTTAAGAAGCTACTATCCCCGTCCTTTGGTGTCTGTCGGTCCATCTGTCATCTTTCAACTCGAAAAGTACAATACGATAGGGTTGATTTTTTGAACGTAGATTAATGCACCTCACATCGGAGGCTGGTCGAATAATATAAATATATATAGTTAGTCAACAATTTTTTTAGTAAGAATTAATGAAACATTTTCAG
The DNA here is from genome assembly GCA_020383195.1 of Neomicropteryx cornuta. Lineage (NCBI taxonomy): Eukaryota > Metazoa > Arthropoda > Insecta > Lepidoptera > Micropterigidae > Neomicropteryx > Neomicropteryx cornuta. Next base: position 22,883,053 of record JAHKQU010000012.1, read on the forward strand.
TTCGATAGAGCGAACATTTTCAGCGCTCAACAATCATATTAGAATTTCAAAAATATAATAGCACGACTGTTCGAACTTATTATTTATTATTTAAATTGAAAGAATGCCATGATACCATAGCATTTTCTTTTGTTACTCAGACCTAAAAAATAACTTACTGTCACCTCTATGGAGATAGGAAAAGAAGCAACCCATTACAAGTTTGTACCACAGGCGCGAGTAGTCTAGGTGGGAGATACCTGTAATGACGCCTGTAGGATCTAGCTGTAGGACGTCAGGTTCTGGTTAAATAATTTAATAATGCTAAACAATGAATAGAAGCAGTTGATATTGTATGATAGTGACAGGTAGCCATTCTTATTTATTTTTCATCAGGCAGGTATTCGAATCAACTTTATAGCAATATTATATTTTAAAAAAAATACTACCATTTCACCAGCTCTCGAACTACTAATGTCGGTTGTGAATAAATCGATAGTCTAAGAATTAATTATTTTGAAGTATTTATTTTCCACTTAAGTACAATTTCCTTGTTTTAGATTAATTAAACCACGGTATTTAGAGATATTAAAATATGTGTAATACTATAAAATGTTTCACGTTTATTACTATTAAAAACAACTATTTATAACTGACATCTCCATAAAATAAAAATGAGTATTGCACATGAGTACGGGACTCCTTTCCAGTGTCATACAACCAAACTAGAGATTTGTTTCTCTCAGATTATTTTATTGTCACAGCTAAAGTGGGGACCACGTTCTGCAAGTCGACTTTCGTGAACGTATCCGTTAAGATTCGGGGGTATATTTTTTTTTTGAATATGTTTTGTTAAGTTTGCAGGCCACTTGGTCTACAAACTGCCAGCGTATCTGATCGCAAACATATTGGATACTACATATCTCAGTTCGCCTTCGTCTAGCGAAATCGCGAATACCCCAGTCCGTCTCGTGAACGCCTTAATCCCCGGCAAAGTTTCATGTGTGAAATTCGCACTGAAAAGTTGCTCGTTCAGGCGCGACGCTCTTCCTTCCCGCCTGAAAGAATCCGTCGGCGGGAAATGGAGAGAATAAGTAATCTGTTAGACTTCTCATGGATTTAACGATTATGCAGTGGACGCAGAGTGCAGTTTTTTAAATGCGCTTTAGCGGTGAAGTTTTTGAATTTTGGGAGCGAGCGGGTTGATGTTCGAATATCAGTGCATTTCATTTTAACGCACGTTTATTTACAAAAGTAACGGTTCTTTAAAAAATAACGTACTGTGAAAAAAAAAGATTTATATAAAAGTCGATGCTCTTACTAATTAATAAATAAATTACTAAAAAAGTAATTTTGAAAAAACTGCATTGAAAACATTATGCTTTCATGAAAAAAAATCAGGTTTTGTATTATTTCGCATATACCTTCGTCAAGTTACTTATTAATTCACGAGGAAAATTTAAAACAATAAGATATTCGAACCTGTTATTATTTATTATTAGTTTTGTTCTATTTAATTGTTTTGGACATTATTAATTTTTGTGTTTATGTTTATGTTTGTATATTATTTTTATTTTTCTATTTGTCTTTTAAGCATTATAGCAAATATTTACATTATAAGGTATTTTTTGTCTTTACTTTGTGCATTTTGTATTGATGAAAATAAATTAAATACAAAATAAAAAATAAAATACCAATATTTTATCGCAATATTAATAGCCATTTTGAATTTGTACGTTCTAAAAAAGAAATATCTTATTTAATAAAAGGTATCCGATATGTTTTCATATTCTTTATTTTGTTTATAAAATTCATATAATTTAACTGTATGATGACTGTAATTAAAAACAAATATCAGAGTCTTTGTCAACAAATATTTAAATATGTTTATGACCTATGATCAGTCTAAATATAAGAAATTTATTTAAATCTAAATTGTTTATTTATTTATTAAACATATGAGCATACGGCGAAATAGTAGCATATACATTTTAAATTTAGAGGGGTAATAAATAAGGCCAATTAAAGTTTTTGCTCATGTACAATGGTATTTTATATTAAGGAGGTGTATGTGTGTTGTGTATAGTAGGATAGTGTGTGTTAGGGTGTTCATGGTTGTGTATGTGAGTGTATTTATTTATTTATTCATAACATTTATAATATAACTATACCTAACTGGAATGTATGAACATCGTATTGTTGCATATAGATAAATTAATGTTTAATATGCAACATAGGTATGAATTTCTATGCATTTTTATTACTGCCTATATATGCTGTGTTATTATGATATATTATGTACATAAACGACCACCTATTGAAACACATACTTACTGTCTTTATTTTCTACACACTGAATATTACATCTACCTATATAGATTCTTTTGATTGCCCGCCCATTTATTTTCACATTCAGGCAAGTAGACCTACACCCACACACACCTGGATGGCCGTGTATGTACGCGCACGCGTTTACGTACACTATCATAACACCCTAACCCATCTCTCTGTCGGTATAAATTAGCGTAATAATTCATACCTTTATATTTTGCATACACAAAGGTGTTAGGTGTAAATGGACGATGTTTAGTTTTTAGATTTTGTAACTTAGTATCAAAATACCTGTAGCTAACTTTGTCGGAACGTAGCGAAGCGTAGCGAAGCGTAGCTCCCATGGATCGACTCCAATAGCGAACAGTTTGTGATGTCAGATCTCAACCATTTCTTCGCCGATTTTAGAATTTTAAAATTTTCATCGAATTCACATGAAAAATACTAGATCGTGACTGAATCGGAATTTTAAAATTCGAAATAATAAAAAAGTTATGTTTAAAAATATTTCCTCTATGAGGTTTCACCTTTGCGAATGCAGCCGTTATTGGTTCTATATTGTAATCGTAATATTAGAGAAATCATTTCGTAATCAGAGCTCGTAATATTAACGATCTGTAAGCGTAATCCCACCTACAACCGCATCAACCTATATTGTGAAACTATTAATGCTAATCCCAGTATTTGCCAAACGCAATAATCGTATCAATCGCTGGCGGCCCGAATTATGTAATGTTGAGTTATTATTCTCCAACAATAATCATTAACCCTGATGTAAAATATTATATATGTAGTACCTAATCTAGTGTTATCTACAATTTTATTTTTGGTGTATAGGAGTTTGGGAATAGATACGAGTATATATATATATATATATATATAGATAAGACGCACAAATAGGTGGGTGATGGTTGAAAGCTTTCATAAATACAGCGCTGTATTCAAACCAGCTTGCATTAAACTCGAGCGATGCAACCATTTGTGTGTTTCGGTATGAATTTTCTTTTCAAACATTCTGGTTATTGTGATTCGTTTGAAAAATTTCAATCTCTGTAAAAGTATTAAAAAAAGGTCGATACTGTCAGGCTTTCATAAAGGTTACGGCGTATAATAACATTAAGAAAATAGTATTTATATTATAGTAGGTTTAGTGTTTAATAAAATATATAGTATATATTGCTATGACCTACGTCATATACAGTTATTTTGGGCCCTACTCAACTAGGCTAAATGTGCCTGTCTTAGAGTCAGGGAAGATGATGGTATTGAAGCGTTATTTTTATAAGAACTTATTTTTAGATGTTACATGTTATCAGGCGTTATTAGATGTTGGTAATACGGGTATTAAAAACGAGTAGAATAGGTTTAAATATCAGAAAACATAGAAGTTATAAAATATATATGAGATAGAAATACATTTTATGAAAAATATTCGCACTGCCTAGTAGGTGATGCTATGCAAATCATAATAATGTTATGTTATACAGGATGAAGTGAGTAGTATCCTTTTAAGGGGTCGTTCTGGACATGATTATCGAATAACGTTTGTTCAACAACTCTGTAAATAAACCAAAAAAACCTGGCCCTAAATTATAAAAGAAAGCCTCCTGAAAATATTTTAAAGTATGGTCGCCTAACATTCGTAATACAAATGCTATATTATATTATTGACGCCAATGGATCTAAACATAAAATATACCTAAAATTGCTTCTAGATCTTATCTCACAAACATATCCATTTCTCCCGCTCACAGAAGATTAATGAGTTGTAAGTCTGACTTTCTACACGAAGGTAGAAATATTTATTTCACATCTGGTACAGTGTCGGCTGCTAACCTCTCGCTAATAGCACAGACCTTATCGACACGATCAAAACGGAAGCGTGATATATGAGCGGTACGTGCTGGCCGCAGGGCTAAGCAACACTGAACCGCGGGTGGCGCAGGAGGCTGGGGCTGTACGGAGGGTAGGTTTTATAATCTATTATTATTTTTATTTATCAAATTTATTTACCTTCCGATATAAACTTATCAGTTGTTATCTAACGAGAACTATAATATTTTGTAAAACTTAAAACATTGTAATAGCGAAGACTTATAGGCGTTTTATTGAACACATTCAGGTCCGTACGTCAAACGCGTTGACCACGCGTTGTCGCCCAATCGGTGAAGTACGTTAACCGAACGGAATATCCCACGCAGGACTGACACCCGTTTAATTTAAGTTATAATTTCCTATAATTGGCAAACAATATGTACAAAACTGTGAAAATGATTTATTTGTATGTAATATTATATTGACATAGCTTTTGTAAATAAAACTCGGATTATTTACCGCCAAATCCGTCACTTCCAATTCAGTAGCGCACTTTTTACACAAGTAATCAAAGGTAAAACCGAATTAAAATGAAAAATAACTATTGGACTATATCTGTCATGAATTCAGGATATGCGACATGCCATGCTTTTTTTTTTAACGTTATGTGTCGTTCGTCCACCCGTGGGAAAAAAAAATCGACCATAAATGGTCACTTTCTCCTTTGCGGTCGGCTGTGTCAGACGTAGTACAGTGGTGTAGTAAATACATCTTAAAGTTTTCGCTTTTTGTTAATTAAGAGTTACTCTTTTATATGATATTTTTTTTATTTTGTGGTGGTCTTTCCGCAAGTGCTTTAAATATCACTTTGAAATATCCTTATTTTACCCAAAAACGGACGGCCGACCCTTAATAGAAATGCATTAAAATTGTAACGGTTTTAACCGAAAACGGCACCTGTCGTACACGGCGATTACGAGATATACCGCTGTCGGCGCTGAGTGACTCGGCGTGGTTGGTACCTGGTCTAAGGTATATTTATAGAACCATGTGTAAATAAGTAATTGTCGAGTTTAGTGGTTAAGGCGTTTGACTATTGCTCCAGCGATCGTTGTTTCAAATTAGCACATTATAATCATACCGTTTTTTTAATTCGTCATTACTGTTATCTCCTCTGACTCTATCACAAGCACATAAAATATTTATAATATATTTTAAATCGTATGTTAAAAAGGTACATGAAAAGAGTCTTCTTTCAGTGCGTCTGCACTAGTGTATATTCTCATGTATTGATGCGAAGAGTTAGGCATCTAAGTAATATGTTCTGTATAAAACATAATTGAATGCAGACTGGGTGCTAGGGTTTAAAACCTGTTTCTCTATCCGCAAAAGGATCAAAAACGACTCTACTGACGTCGAACGTCGGACCATAATTGCAAATCAGGTGAAAATGTGATTTCTTAAATGTATAAAAAATATGGCATCAAATTATTGATTTAATTTTAGAGAAAATTTTGACAGTTGGTGGGTATACCTACCTATGTTCGGGTTGAATTTAATCGTTGAAACTACTCACAGCAGTGGCTGGTCTAATAAATATTGTAAAAAAAATATTTTTACCTCGATATTTGTTTGCGAACCGCTATTTTTGCTTATTATAATGCTTAGATACCAACAGGCAAACACACGGGTCTCGTTAATAGGGAATCTCTTCTTTCATTGTCTGCTTAGCCCTAATAACCCAGCACAGGTATGGAAAATTCGCTACGATAATTAAACATATATTTTAAAAAAAATATAATGAGGCCCCGACATCCTGTTATCCTTAAATTATTTGCAGGTCTCTCGGGAGTGGTTACGTTACTGGGGGAGAGCAGTTACAGAAATAAGCCAAATTTCTACTTTATCACGCGTCAGGCGTGCCCCGGGGCATTGCGAAAGATTAGTAGGTATCTTAAGGGCTGTTTGAAATTTCAGAAATTACCCTACCATCAGGGACCAATTTTGTAAAATTCTACCTTAGAATTCTTCATACATATTGTTGGTAAAATATGCCTGCCTAAGCGTATTGGTATATTCGTCTGCATGGTATGGATGCGGCGTTACGATTAGACGCGTAGCAAAACGAGGAGAAACGGCGTTCCTTTGTTGAGGTTTGGGGGTGACGCGGTCAGCTCGACCTTTCAGTGACTTTGCACGCGGTAGAAGAGCACAACGGCGAAACGGAACACTGCAATGAAAAAAAATATCGAAACTTTCTGCTCACTTTGATGAAATGCCACTTTAGTGCCAATCTTGCAACTTCCTTCTTCTGTGACGTCTAGTATTATAGCCATAAAATTTCTTGGATGGCCTTTATTGAGATAAGTCACTCATAAAATCCTTTAAATAACCACAATCGCATAAATTAAATTCTTTTGTTAAATATTTACATGCTTTACTTATTTCGTCTAATTACACAGATACATTTACATATAATATTTTTTTAGCGGTGGGTTAAAACTTTGAACCTGCAATTTCAAGTCAAAAAAACTTAATTTCAAGTCAAATCATATTTACAGAAAACTCTTGTGTATTAATCGTATTTTTTTTATGGTTTTTCTTTTTATTTTGCTTTAGTTAATGGTGTATTATACAAATGTATCTCTATAAATGCAATTGGTATGTATGATGTTAAAGGATCAATGGTCGAGTCTGGGGCAGTTGGATAGGTTGGGATTAGCTGAAATAACATTGATTAGGATTATCACCACCCTTGCATTGGCAGGCGTGTTTCGATTGTAATAATTAATCGCAAATCCATTTAAAACGATGCATGGTAAGGAATGGAACCAAATATATTATGTTTGGCATTTTCCTGATTTTAAGACAAAGTTAAGAGTTCTAAAAGTTTAGTTTATAAAACAGGAGCAGGTGTGAATGTGAACGTAAAGGTGTTTTTGTTATTCAAAAACAGTGTAAAAAAATCTATACAATGTATTCCTCAAACATAACAGCACTTTATCATCTTTCTCTGGCGTGAAAATTTCCACATTATCTGCGCCCAGTTCCAACAGAAACGTCACCGTAAATGGATAATGTATCATGAGAGCATTTTTCTCCCCTGCAGAGTGTTTTGTTTCTCTCTTATACTTGGCGTCTGATTTTACGAACCGCTCACTCGTCGACTCCTCTAGTACCTACGGTGAGATTTGATCTATTCGAAATTAGTTTAAACAATTCATTCCAACAAAGGGGTCGTTTTAGGTGAGTATTTGTAACTGGCGCAAACTGATCACTTTTAAATACCCTCGTGACTCTATATAAAAATATATAAATATAAATATAACCATTAGGCGACCACTAGTTGCTTTAATGACTGATAAAAAAGACACACTCGCTTTCTATGTAACATTTGCACCTATATTATTGCAATTATATTTTATTCGTATTTAATCAGTCATATTATACCGTACATAATATTATGCAAAACTTAAGCGAACCTAGCTTTTTTTTTATAATATATATTTTAAGAATGCATGTAACATTTTTTTAATTAAGTTTTTCGACACATACGCTAAAGTAAACGCAAAAGTATTATTATGTTAAGTAAATTAATTCATTTAGCGTATCAAAGGGGCTTTTCAAACGTAACTATTCGTAAATCGCCTCGACTGCGTTATCAAACATTTCTCTATTTTCATTCATTCATACAAAAATGAGGAAAAAATACGCCTTCAGTAAAACAGCACGCCTCTACAATCCAGCTTAATGCAGGGGTTTCAATCCAGCCACGTTTTTCCTCTTTGCATCCTTTGCTCACTTTGTGGGTAGAAAAGGTGGGACGATAATACGCCCGTCTTTACGTATATTCTATAGTATAATAGTCTACGCCGTAATAGCGAAATATTTTATTTCGCATACTTAATTAATGATTACAAATATAGTAATTAATCTAGCATCTTTCCAATTCCGGTTTGTACGCGTGAATACATTTTACTTCAGGTAAGTACTACGTCATATGAAAACATTATTGAATCCAACATATACACTTGAAATAGCATAAAACTATTATATATTAGTTATTGACTGTACAAGGAAATAATTATCCATATTTTAAGCTGTCTCGTACAAAAATAAACAGGTACAGCTGCTGGGGTGGATTTAAACACCCCACTAGAGGTCTGTTCTGGGTTGATATCTGCTTGAATTTTGTTACACGGCTGTTTTTTTTTTAAATTTATGTATGATCCATTATTTCTTATTTATTTATTTTAAATTGAAAATTATTATAAATATAACATAAATATTATTATATTTAATAAATAAAATAAATGTCCATAAAGTAAGTAAATGTTAAATATGAATAATCCTGCAAGATATAATAATATATAAATATATAATAAGTCTATGTAAGAGTATTTAAGAGTAGTGTTTCACATTCGCTTCTTGTAAGCGTCATTAGCCAATTGCTGCACTAAAACGTTAAACGAACAAAAAATGTTACACTACCACTACCAGATAAGTTTATAAATTAAAGTCTCTGGTCGTGCACATTTACAAATTCTATTTATTTTAAATTTACATGACATGCCTTACCTTTAGAAGTAAGAATTATTTTATATTACATATTAATTAATTTTCAGTTATTTTTTATCGTTATAGGGGTTTTGCTGTGCTTAACTTAAATCTTTTTCCTATTTTTTATTGTTACTGCAAATTGTTTGATTTTGTTTCCTTTTTACAAGCTTTTATTTAGCTTGCAACTTTTGTATGTCGGTTTAGGTCAAATCTTGAAAGCTGATTTTGATATCTTGGTTTAGTTTCGATGGTAATGCATTTTTATGGTGAGTATGAACTGATTCTACACCCAGGAATGGCTTCAGACGAAGGAACCCTCACAACAGTCAACGGCACGGATACAAAATTTTGTATCCACATTCAAGCATTTAATTTTAAATAAAAGCATGTTTTTAAAATTTTTTTAATGTTCTTTTAATTTTGTTGGTAATGTTTTTCACGATGTTTGTATTTAAGGTTTTTTTTTATCGAAAACTGAGGAAGCCTGTGTTATAAATAAATGCATTTCGCACTTTGACAGTTTTTCATATACCCATTACTAAAAGCTATTTATGGTAATTAAATTAGGACAATAGGAATAAATTTATGCAAACCTGTAAAGTGGAACTCCCGCGTCGTCACGAAACCAGAACACCATGTAAACCTTGTCGTTCTGAATGGCGTCCAGTTCGCATGGAAACTGCGCTTTCATGCCCTCAACTGCTTGCACATCCACGGTACGAACTGAAACAATACGTAATAATATCATTTGGTATATAAGGTTAAAGTGCGTTGAATAAACTTCAATAACAGGTGTTGCCAGCTGCTTGTTTTGACGAACTATAAGTAAAGAAATATGGGTGACTTGTTGGCAAAACAATTTCATAGAAACTGAAATACCAGGCACAAGTTGTCTTCTTTTGAGTAATTTTAACCAAAGGTATCCTTGTAAATTTTTACAAATTAATTAAAAGTAGTAAATAGGTTTTTATGTTTTTCTAAGGTTATTTCTTTTTAGCAAAAACACTTTTAAGTCACCGCAAACTGACTTTAAAATTATTTTTTATTATGCAAAACATATTATACGAATATTGTCGTGTTATTCATACTTTAATATATTATACGTGTTATATTTTAATGTAGGGCATGTTTTTGCGATAAACATCAGTTCAGTTCAGTTCAATGCCACCATAGGTGACGTTTATTTTTCACCAGATAACATTACAAGAAAAAAATACATCTTGTCCTGCCAGAGCCTGAAGGGCTCATCTGGCTGAAGCTCAAATTTGAATTATGTTTTTCTAACAGCGGCTAAATCCTTAAAACCTTAAACTACTAATTGTCATACATATCAACTTAAATAAAAATTATACACCAATTAAATTAATATTATGTAAATAAATAATAATTTTAATTACCCACTCAGCGCTACAAACTACTATAGTATTTTTGCGCCGTATAACTGAACTTCGTTAGATTTCAGCGAGAGTAATTTATTGGTATTAGGGTGGACGTTAAAATTAAGAATCTCGTTTCGCAACGACTGAAAATCTCCTTAATCTAAGTCGGTATTACACTCGCTCGGCGCCATTGCAATCAGCGAAACGTTGCATTAATTTTAAGAGTCGCCGTTTTTCGTAAATTACTAAGCCGTGCTGCAGAGTGCATCCTCTTAAACCGGCTGCGAAATTTAAATGCACCTAATGTTTTAATTACGCCCATCTCGGGGGCGGCGTCTTGATGAACGGAGAAAAGGAGCGCACGGCAACGGGAAAGAACAAAATGGCTGAACGAACAACGCAGCGCAGCCGCCCGCCCTGACCGCGCTTCGGCAATTAGGCGGGCGGCGCTTTTATAACACCGCAGGTACCTGCAGTGTGTATGTTTTTACTGCGAAGCTAGGTTATGTTAGGTAAGGTTTTCACCTTTTTTTTAGGGTTCGCTAAAAATATAGCACGAGACACGATGTTTTGTAAGTATCTATTATACACAAAAGCTTTTTATTACCTTAAGCAAAGCCAAATCTATATTTCGATATACTAGATAAACAAAGTTTCATCTGCCATTTTCATAATCTGAATTAAATACCGGTTCTATTTGTATAATAATATCTATTACCAAATACGACTTACTACTCGTACAGTCTGTTTTTAATATTTAAAACAAATGTGGTCTATATAAAAATCCCCTCAATATATAAATCTTTAATAAGATACTGTTGTAATAAAAAAATATTATTATTTTCAACCGAAAACATAAAAAAAATTCAATATAAAAAAATTATAGAAAATTTCATTGTGGTTTTCTTAAACTTAGGCCAAATGCTAAAGAAAATAAATTATGCCGCTGAAATAATTTAAAGTTTCAAATTAATTTCATTGGACCATATAGGTTGATACGTTAATATTAAATGTCTTATCAAAAACCTACCTGAATTGCGAACGCGTTTAATGGACCGTGCCTTCTATAGTTCGGTTTACTATACATTCTCGATAAATAATGAATCATTATGCTACCTAATGAAACTACAATAAACGTAATTGTGTAAAGATTTGTTGCTAGTTGCTAGTAGAAAACTATCAAGCCATGCTAGTAACTAGTTTAGTACTGAGGGAACACAAAGTATTAGTTAGCTTTATTTTAACCGACTTCAAGAAAATGAGGAGGTTCATTTTTGTTTTTTTTTTGTTTGCAATCATTATTCCACAGTAGCTTAAGGGATTTTGTATTTTTCCTGCATTTAATACGGAATACGTACCATTGTAGTTGGATTATGTCACGTTTAGTGTAATGTAAAAAAAAAATAAATAAGGTAGATTCTCTTTCAAAATGTTTTCATGTCGAATTGTTTTATTTTTTGGTTTTCTCGTCCTTTTAGTGGCCATAATTATCAGTAAATTTAAAATCTGTCGTTATCATCATTTAAAAAAAATAATTGGAAACCCTTCTCGGAAGGTCTCGAAAAAAGTAAAAACGAATAACTCTTAAATATGAAAGAAGCGTAATTTCGATAGAATACCCTTAGAAGTTAAATGAAGGCAATGAGACATTCAGAGCTGTAATTATTTTTGTGCACAAATCATCGGACGGGGCGCCTTTTCTCCTCGGGGCGCTAATTATCCGAATTGATGGGCCATTTTAATATTACTTTGAAGGGATCTCGTCTGTCGCCCGGGTCGGCCCTGGTTTTGTTTTTCCAAAACGTAATTGAGACCAGATTGCATGAATTAACTTATATATAATTCACTCCTAATACTTATTAATCTATAAGCAAACAAACAAACAATAAGCAATAAATAAATAATAAAATAGGTTAATATATTTTTTTGCATAAAAATGGTTAATTATTCGTCTTCGAAAGCGAATAATCAATTTTCTCTCGCAAACCTCCAAAATCCAGATATAGTCTCAAATTACGCAGAAAACTTTAACAATTCTGTAAAGCTTTCATAAGGTGGCTGACTGAAAATAATAGCTTCGATTATGAAAACTAATCTGTAAGTAAAGAATTTATAAATCGTCTCAAGACGGTCTATGATTGACTTCACATCGTGGGAAATGCAACTTAGCATTTTTCATAGCAAAGCAATTGTCTGTATCTTTTAAGAACGAATTTACAAACTAATTCATTCTAGTTGCTTTTGACGTCAATACAAAAATCCTAGTTAAACTGGGCATGACCACTGCTTATCTGACAATTTCACATGTGTAAAATATACTTATATTATCAACTAGTAGTTGCGCCGTAAGTCTAATAATAGTTAGTTTACTCTCAAAATCAGGACCGTTAGATGTCCGCCAAAAATTTTATCAGTTTCATTTGAGAGGACCAATCATAAAACTAAAACTGATTTACCACCGCAGATTTTCCACTAAAAATTGGAGATATTTCCGTTGAATTAATCTCGTCAGTGTAAATTTAAATCTGGAATATGTTTGTCGTTCGGACGTATAAGAGAGTTATTTATTGCCCAAATAAAATATTTAGTTTCAATTAGACTATTTACGCGACTCGAAATTTTACAACTTTTTCTGTAGACTACATTTCTTAGAGGCATACAAAAAATCTTTGACTCTATTGTTTGATTTATTAAAATAAACACCGTGTATGTGAAATCGACTATGTACGGATGCTAGACTAACCTAGATAATATATTTCAATGAGATTTTTTTTAGCTTCTACCCTAATTTCCCTTGATTTAATAAATAAATATTAGAAACGATGCTATTGAAGATTCTACAATAACGACAAAGTATGTAAGTATGGGCATAAATGGAATTATAATTACCTAACTTAGACGTAAAAGTTTGTTTCCTCACATGAGATGTTTCGCTCAAACGTAAATATCTTGCAATAATTTGGTCTTTTTATATTATATTGCAGAGATATAGTTATTAATTTATTTATTGTGGTTATCCAACAGAAATTGTACACAATGGCTAAAGATAATATAATTTGAAGCATACAAGTTTACATAGTTTAACTAGGTTCCAATTGACTTTTAAAGATAGAAGTAAAAAAAAAATACTAATAAAATATTTCAAACGGATTTGAGAAGCCCGAATGTGGTCAGAATTTTGATAGCTTTGGATCAAATGCTATAATTTTTACCACTGCATCATTTTTTTTTTTTTTTATTTTTTTATTTTATCCAAAAAACAATACATATGAAATAGCATAAAACAATTTAAATGAATAAAACTAGTTACAAAAATTTTGACTTTGACATTTGACTATATAACTATATAATCACTATCTTTTAACTTTTAATAACCAAAAAGCTTGTAAGCTTTGTATTTTCCCTATATGAAGTATATGCTGGTATTACTGAACCGGGCGCCAAATCGTTACAGTGCGATCCCTATAATTGTACTTCGTCCATTTTTCGCTTGAATATCTTAAATAATCCTCAATAATTAATCACCCGGGAGACAATTTTTTGCGCCGCCAGGGCCGCAGCCGGGAAAATGACGCCCCGGTCCCGCGAAAAGGGGGCGGCCAGTTCATAAAACTTAATAGCACTAATTTGGAACAGAAAGGGATGGCAGATGTGCTGCAGCTTCGGGTCGCTGGAATATTACACCATATTATGCCGGGACATGGGCGCATCCGGCCTCATAACGAGACCATTTTATTTTTAAATACACCTCGTCAACGCTCGGACATGCGGTTTCCGGTACATTATATATATTCTGCGGTTCTGTGTGTAGTTTTACGGATCAGAATAATTCATTGCTATACTATGATAGTTAATTATTATTATTAATTATTGAATTATTATACAAGGAAACTATAAATCACCTTTTAGCCGTATTATTTGATATATTGCTCCACGATACACATTATACATTCAAGTATATATTTGTGATTTACACAACCGCTCTGAACGAAAAAATCGCGGCTACAGCAATGTCGATATTCCGGGACGCATGCGGGTCTGTCACACGTTTTTAATATCAAAAGTAATTATTTCTTATTATTGGCAAATATTAGGTAAAAAACTATGAAAATGTTTGTTTTTTTATATTTAATATTATATTTTTATACAGTTTGTAAATAAAACTCAATTATTTACCGCCAAATCCCCAAAAACATTTTCAAATCCCTAGCGAACTTTTTACTTAAATAATCCCAATGCCGTGAAAACCGAACTGCTATTGAAAAAAACGATGCTTAGTCTATGCCTTTCATGAATTCAAATCGAACTAGTTCACATAAAAACCCGCAAGGGTTTAGTGAACAAACAAATAAAACATATAATTTGTTTATAAATAAAGAATAATATATATATATATATATATATATATATATATACATATTAATAGAAATGCTGTAAGACGATGACACGAAAACGTGTCATCGGCACGGAGTGTGCTAAGATCATTACTGGCGAATGTGAGAACTCAGAACTGGACGCGTCATAAAGGTATGTTATTTCATGAGGCGACAAATCGAGACAAATCTGTACGGATGAGATATTTGCTAATAGCGTTTTTTTATGAATATAATAAAAAAAATGTTACCTGTCAAACTACTCAAATCTGCTACAAATAACTTGTTATCAAACAAGCTGTCTTGGGAAAATTGGGTAACTATGACTTTTTGGTAAGATTGTATTTAACAAATACTACGACATAATATAACTCAGTTTTGAGTACTTCATTTATTTATCAGATTATCAGAGAGATCCTGAAAATAAAGAACTGAAAGATCCTTTGTACCTTTTATACATTATCGTGATATTAATTTTCTTTATACCACCGAGCGACGTGGTAATTGAATTTAAAGCCAATTTTTCTGATTCCAATACCTTAGCGAGCTAGTAAATTAGTACAATTTCAGCGGAGATTGTGTCATAGCGACGAGCAAAAATTCTAATATGGCGAAGTGAAAGCAATTTCTATGATGAATCGCTTAGAGTACAAAGATGATATCTCTTGAGGAGAACGAGACGTTTCCTGACTGAATGAAAATCATCTGAATACAGCGCTTAAAATTAAAATATTTAATTTGTTCGTACCGTGTCAATTCAATCGAAGATTTTTAAAGTGCATTTAAAAGTAGATGTAATAATTAATTGCTTTTAAGTTCAGTTTAAAAAAAAATGTTTAAATTTTAAACCTAATTAATCTGATCTGCCTGGCTATGACGACAAATCAAGTTTTTACACTGAGTAGCAACTGAGTGTAGAAGCTGATGTAACTAGATAAAATATTAATTTAAATACTTTGACCTAATGTGCAAAATAAAACATTTGGTTTAAATGACGACGGTTAATGTTACGAAATCATTGCTATAAAATAATTCCTTTTTAAAAGAGTGAAAAAAGAAATACACTATTGGTTCCTTCCGTGTTGGAAAAATATTTTTTCCTGTGTTTTTTTTTTTAAAGGGGGTAAATAATATAACCTATAAACAAAATAATAATATAATCCGCTGAAAGTAAATTAACACAACCTTATGGTTGCCAAACTGCAACCTTCCAAGGAATATCAGACTTTAGTGCTCATTTCAGTTTTACATCGCAGTCTCGTTCGGTAATTTTAATACAACTTAATTGTAATGAAGATGGATGCTGGCTGCTGAGCCGTCGAAGCATACCCCTCGCCCCCCCCCCCCCCGCACCCCGCACCCCTCCCCTCTTCCCACACCCTACCCGTGAATCTCTTGCGTTTCACACAACTTCCAATTTCCTCTCCGAGACTCCTAAATTACGAGATTACACTCCGCGGCAACTCACTTTTACATATTTATAAGCAAAGGATGTTAGGATTTTGAGATTAATCACGGCTACTTCAGTAGTTTCCTATATGATTCAATGTTATTTTTATAAAATAAAACAAGTAGTATGTTATCAAAAGAGTGGGCATAAATATAGTAGATGCATAACCCAAGTGTCAATGTTATTATTTGGAATTAGATGGATACTATATTGGCATCTTTATCTGCCTAAGATTTTGTGTTGGAAAGTAGATTTAAATTGTGTGCCTTTGTCTGTCCGAATAGTTTAGCGGCAGCGGCAATCCAAGGAAAAGTGACCTATTACAGTATCTTAAATAATATATCAAAAAGTTATAGAAAATTATACAGACTAAAGAAATTATACAGAATTACAAACCATATGATATGATTAACAACGTGTTATAAGTTTAAATATATAATTAACAATAAAACGATTAAAATGATAATTACATATATAAGTGTCTATCTCGATATCTAAGTCAAACAAAACTTAATAAAATCTTTATTTTAGAAATATCATTAAAAAAATAATAGGTATATATTAAATTAACAACCTATAAATGTTTTACTAAAGATCTTTTTTTTATGTTTTAACCAATGTGGTAAAAATATAAAAAAAAATAATGTGGTATCCATCAAAACTCTAAGTTAAAACAAAGTTTATTTTATAAAAAAATATATGGATAGAATGACTAACGCTTAATACTATTTAAAAATGTTTAAAATGCACCGGTGTTACAACGAAAAAAACGGATTCTTAATTTATAGAAATCGTTTTAGTGTTTACAATTGAATCGATTTTCGAGTGACGATTGGCTAGACTGAGCCTGCTGTTTTAATTCTAACACTATTTTTGCATTTATATTTACATTTATTGCATTGTTCGGGGGAATGGTTTTCTGTAGAAAAGTTTTTTTCATACTAAATTTTCATTTGCTCTCGACATAAAAGGAATCAAACATATTTCCAACGTGCCGTTTGTGATTTGCAGCGTACTAAGGATACATATTTCGCATTTTCGCTTCAGATAATGTTACATAAAATAGGTACGAAAATACCAAAATACGAAACTAAAAATGATAACGACTAAATTTATAATTCAGGTGGAAGTTGAGAATACTAAAATAGGTTTGGCATTTTGCTCTAACCTTTCGATCTAAAATGAAACTCCATCCACCACCAGCCACTCATTTACTTTACCCTCTAGGTATTTAGCACAGTGGATCATTACCTATTTTTATTATTACTTTATTAATTTAGTTTCTCGTAGTTGTGTCTATAATTTAGGATTATCATTGATTAATACTTTTGGCGTGGCTTTATAGGTTGATACGATTAATTTTTAAAATTAAATAACTAAAATGAAAAATAATTTAAAAAAGTATTATAACGTTTTGTAAATAAAACTTGTTACATTAATCAATATTTTTAAATGTATATTTTGTTTGTTTTTAAATGTTTTATTTTTATGTCGTTTATTAATAGTAAATAAAATTTGTATTAAATATATGTAATTGTTATGTAATAACTAATTATGTAAGGCAATAATTATCCCTTATAAAATATTGTTATCAAAATTAATAAAACATATTTTATTTTTGTATCGACACTTTTCTATTTACATTATTTTTAAAAGATTTTAATTTTTTAAATTATCAAAACCTATTAACTTTGTTAGGCCTAATGCCATTATAAAAACAGTATTATCAAATATCATATATTTTATTGTGGAATGATATTATATCATGATCATTTAATACGTCAAAATGTCCACTGTGCGCCTCCTCGTCCTTTATCAGGGACGCACTGCCCGTTTCGCATGGATTGTAAAAAATAGGACGGGACCTTTTCGATGCCCTGAATAATTCCGGGCCCTAAAAAAATCCGAGCCGTTCGGGGTGAGCGATAGCGAAGTGTCGCCGCCCTATCTTTTGTCAGATTTCAGTTTCCGCGTGTCACCGTTTTTCACGGGCGACAGTTGGTCTGATAGCGCGCACAAGTGCCTCTAAGATTTTCAATTATTATTAGTGCCATAAATTACATATAAATATATGGATAAAAAATATAACTTATAATAAAAACATCTCTCTGAGATGTATTTCATTCCCGTAGTGCGGATTACTAACAATACAAAACAAATGCTACGAACGTAAAACATATACGTATTACCAGTATTGTAAATTTATGCAAAATCTGAGAAAAAAATATTTTACTTCCAAGGTTTTTCCACAAAGTTTTATTTTATAACATGACAATGTCTCACTCCCCGCTGGCCTTCATATAAGAAACATTAGCGTAAGAAAATATGCCTGTTCATATTAGGCTAATTTTAACAAACTTAAATAGATATATTTAATACTCCAATGTCATTGTAAGATCAATCAACGCTTTGATCGCATCGAAGTTCACGTCGATGCGCTGTAGGGAGTTTATTTATTTTTATTAATTTATTTATAATATGCTACATAAATACTTTATTACATTTTCTCTGAAAAAATACAATAATCCTACACTACAATTTTAACAAAAAACAACAAATCTATGGTTATATAGTGATCTAAAAGTAAAAGATTTACAATGTTACTTAATGCATTAAGTCCTAAAGTTTCGTAGGTAGAAACTAGACAAAAATTGCAAAAAGAAAAAGTCTATTTTTTCTAGGACAGGGTCTAGGTTTTCAACTTGTAGTCAGTGAGTGGCCTTTCTATTTTAATATAAAGCAAAAAAATGCATTTTGTAGTTAAAACTGTCGTCTTCTAAACTTCTTATTAAATATATACATATATCAAGTTTGAAGTATTCTAAAAATGTAAAAATTGTATTTTCCGAAATGGCTTAAAGCCAAAACAAGTCGTTTTGAGTAAAAATAACTAAATTGTAATTATTTTCAAAATTTTGATACAATGTTGTGCAAAATGCAACTGGGATTGAACCCGGGGCCTTATGAGTGTGAAGCAAACGTGACAGGAATAGGGTATTAAAATTAATACAGCAACGACATTAGCATGTCGTGACGCCAACACATTAAATTTTCCTCATCTGAAATTCGCCCGACCCGTGCCGTGCGTATAGAAGTTTCCACTTCAAAAAAAAAAAAACATTTAAGGCGAAGCCAAAGAATATTGGTTAACATTCCAGTGGTGGCATTGATAATATGTTTAACTACCTTGATCTTATCTCTCAACATAGTAAAGGCAGATTTCGACTATGGTTCGCCTTAATCACATGAAAACCTTACATTTGACTTTAATTAATTTCGTAATAAAATATCGAAGTACTTATAATAAGAAAGCGTATAACATATTTGCGGGTTAATCAAATGGAAGGTTTTTTTCGGGAATCTTTTTAATAAATCATGTATTTCCCAACCTGAACCGGCAAAGAAAATGAGTCGGTGATATAATGTGCGCACTTATGTTATAATATGAGGCGGAGTTGCCTTTTTCGTCTCGGGCGGGATGATTTACATCGCGCCAGTGATGCAAGAAAGCTGTTTTTTGTCGGAGGGAAAAAGCCTTTTTTACCGCGGGCGGTGGAGCGGTTTGTTTTTGCAGCGAAAATACACCAAATCGAAAAGAGTACTGCAGAAATCGCGGAGAACAGAAGGGCGATTCGTGTTTTGTTTCATGGGCGGGCCTAGATTGCGTAAAATATTTTTAGAAAGCCGACTTCTTTAAGAAGACGTGCATTTTAACAAAATTTAGTTATGATTATATAAAGTATGCCGGGGATGTCTAGGGTCCAGGATGAGTAGAAATGACGAATTCAGTTGATCATTGAACCGCTAGAGGCCAGCGGTATTAACAAGTGTAAAAAACAAGTGTAAAAACAATGGAAATTAAGATGTAACAATGAATAAAATATAATTTAGGTACGAAAAAGTCGTCGGTGCAAAAATGCGCGCGATGGCTTGCAAGCCCAATGTTTACGACTGACCGCCTACGTCACTGGCGAATCGCCCGTGCGCCGTTCCAATGCGCGCCTGCGCAGGTGCCGACCAATCGGATGCGCCCGGCGGCGATCGCACCGACGGTCAAAACGACGCTGCCAGCCAAATATGTAACAAACCAAGAAAGATAAATAGTTGATTTTTCGTTCAATATACACCAATAAAAAAAAGAGTTTTTACTCACCCTGAGAAAAACTCCTGCAGATAAACGTCAGCCAAACTGTCTAAGCAAACTGCTTTGTGCTTTAGAACTGTTCGGTAGACTGCATTACTTCGTTAACATGAGAAAAAAGCATCGTCACCGCTAATAAAAAAATTGGCTTACCTTTAAAAACTCCAGTATATTTTTTTAAGTATGTCACTCATTTCAATTGCAACCGCAGTGAATAAATAACAATATTCGTAAATTATCTTAATGCGAAATGCAACTCAACACTACTATTTTATAATTAAGAATCTAAAGAGTTTTATATAGAAACAGTATTTCAAGTACATTTAAGATTATACAACTAAAATTATTGTGTTGAATGATTTTATTTTATAGTGCAATAGTGCAAATGAAGGTGTTGGAAAAAATAGAGGTATTTATTTATTTATTCTCTGATATACAGAGCATAATATTACCAATTACAAGGCGAAAATAATTTAGGCCCATAATTTTATTAATTTCATCAAAGCGCTCGGCCAAGGCCGTTCAATGACTCAGCGAGGCGCTGCGTCGCGAGCGGACGAACTTATGGCAAGAATGATTTAATATTATCACGTAAAGTTTACATTTATTTTTCTCGGAAACCATTATGAATTTTGATATGATGTCAAAACAAATCATGTTTGAAATCGCAGGGCCAATTAGCTGGATTTTTGGACACCGTGTATACTGAATACGATATACATTAGGTGGATTAAATTGTAAACTTTATAAAAAATATATGCTAATATATAAAAAAGATATATTTTTGAAGATAAGAGAAAAAGAATAGAATAATAATCTTTATTAAAATTTAAGTTTTATTATTCTAACACCAATGTGCAACATTGAATAAAAATATACTTTTTAAACACTTAAACATAACATTCGCACTCATCTTTCCCCTTATTTTGATTTTAATAGTTTTGAATCATCTTTAGTGGTGAAAAATTCTTCAAAACTACATAAATTAGAACGGACGATATCGGAACGATCGTGAACTTCGTTCGCGCGCGCAGCGCCGCCAACTTTGCCCGCAAACTAGTGACGTCACCAGGCACTTAATTATTGTCATTTAATACAGCGAAACCGCATTAAAATGACAAGCCCTGGCGCGGATTCCGGCCCTCTAACAAATTAGCAGTAATTATCTCGCAGGACTAAACGAGCTACGAATGACACCGTGGCCTAATCAATTTGGGCTGGGTGTACCACAGTAACAGCATATCATATTAATTAATCAAGTTAATGTAAATTATACTTTACATTATAAAGTTTTAGATATCTTGGTTCAAGCTTCCGTCTAAACGTCTAAACGCCTTTCAACAAAATTTAAACATCATATAACAAACAGATTGGAGAGGGTGAAGTTGCAACTCAAAATAGACAAATAGAGAAAATAAGAGAATTCTGCCGAAATAAAACACACACTCAGACATTAGGCCCACGACTAGGCGCAACTAGGCACATTTGGCCTAGTTGAGTAGGGCCCAAAATAATTGTATATGACCTAGGTGATAAAATTAGCATCTAAAACTGTGATATGGTACTTTGTTATTGGGCCTACAATGTGTACCATTGATGCCAAATCCCTCGCATCATTTAAAAGTAGGCTAAAAAAAAAATACTGAAAATATAATTGCTTGTGCCGACCGGCACGAGATTCCAGTTACGAATTAATTTGCCGTGCGAGAGAGCTGAACATACGATTCTCACACTTTAAATTCCAATGGAAAATTAATTAGCAGGCTGGGTCAAAAGGAACTCAACAATTTCTCAGACTTCATATTTCAGAAATCCATTGTATCAAAAGAGACAAACGATGAGGTACTCAAAAAATTCCTTTCTTGCGATTAGTTTTCTTGGCCGAAGTCGAACCTAGTAACTTAAGTCGTCTTTTGATCCACTACGCAGTCTGTAACGATTCTTCGGCGAGCAAGTACTGCCTTCGCTGGGCAGTACTTGCTCAGACTAATAAATTACAGGACGACCTAAATAGATTATTTGATTATTACCTTGAAAACCGTCTCTTGTTTTCTTGAAATCTTCACAAGAAACCATAATAAAATCGGAATTTAATTCGGGTGTCGTTCTAAAGACCTTGCTTTTCTCATATGTGCGTAGTGTCCTAGAATTTGGCTCCCAAATTTTGAATACTAAGTACGCAGTATCCAAAACTTAAGCGGTTCAGAACAAATTCCTTAAATACATGGATCGTAAGTGCTCTGCGAATTTTGCAAGTAAATCCGACTCTTCTCTATTTCATACAGTTGAATCCTTAGCTGAAAGAAGGGCTAAAGCTGATGGCGTATATGCATACAAAATAACGTCAGGTGCAGTCTTCACGTGTGACAAGAATAAACGATTAGCTAGACATCCTACGCCGTTGAATCAATCATGGGCAAAATTAACCTATTTTCAGAATGTCTTCAACCTTAAATTTAAAATATCTAGAAATTGATATATATAATATGTTAACCTAGTGGCATTCAAAAAAAACTTATCAAAAACCAAACGTTAACGTGAAATTTTCTTTTTCTCTCCCTCCCTCCTATCTTAATCTCTCTTGCATTTCTCTCGCAAGTAAATTATGACTTATGACATCATAAATAAAGAATCGTTAAGGAAAAAAAACATTTTAGTATTTTTCCGAAACATGTCTCGTGGCACCGTTCCCTCTGACATTTCGCCAGAATTCTCGCAGCGCAGTTCGAGCGCTCGTAAAAATTCTGTATCATCAGATATAATTCGCTCGACGCAAGGGCGGTAATATAATGAATACGTAGCCCCGGACCGGCGGCGTAGCAGCGAGTCAAGTGCAATCAAAAATGCAATTTCACTAGAGCGCCGGCAATAGTGTCGAGTGGTCTGCTGAATGAATATTGGGCGGGCGAGTCTCCGGGCCGCCCGCCCTCGCAGGTGGATCCTGAATTATCTCGCTGCTGCTTTCTGCCTTCTGCCATTCCGGTGGAATGGTTTCAATCTTGTCTCCGTTCGGACCAGTCGACTTTCGTCTCGTCTTATTGCGTCGTTGTATCTCCTGTGAATAATTTAACGTTTTTTCTCTCCGCTTTTATTAAAACGTTTAATTGTATTTGTTATAGTAATTTTTAATGTGAATTACTTGCGTATTGAACTTTGATAAATAGATCATTATAATAGGCAAAATATCACCTGAAAAATATGACGAGTAACGTAATAGATATAGCAAACTATACAGAACTATGCGGAATAGAAAATATTGAACATAATAACTTCCTCAAGCATCTAAATTGGCGCTGTAAAATCTCTTTTGACACTTACCATGAAGACTTAATCGACTGCCCAGAGCTTCTACAAAGTATCCACTTTAGAGTACCCCAACAAATTACTAGCTCAATAGATCTACAGAATACAAACTATGCTCAAAACGACACACTTTACAGAATAAGTCATGAATATAACAGTAATCTTTCCGAATTAGACAGTTTTTAATTGTACTTGGAGTTCATTTAAAAATAAGTTAAAAAAGTAAAATATACTCGTATAGACGAGTAAAATATACTCGTCTCTTACATGTAATTGCAAGGTAAAAGTCCTAAATATTTTTATTATAGGCTCTATTCGCTGCCTTCTTAACTAAATTAAATGTCTCCCCTAAAAAAGGCAGTTCTATCAGTTCTTATTTTTCTAGTTGCCAACTAACCACCAATTTTTCTAGTTGCCACCACGGTGCGGCACGGTGCGCGGGTGCAGCTCGCTAGTGTTTTTAATAATATTAATTTGTTTATTTGATATTGTTGAGTTTTTGAAATGGCTAATAGGTCTATAAATAGTCTCAGAAAGGGCATGTCTAGAATTGAGCGTAAGCTAGATAGCCAGTCGTCAATTATTTTAGATTTAAAGTTATTAATTTTAAATCTTTCTAACAAATTAAATTCGGTTCAGTGTGGTGCAAGTTCTGTGGGTAGTTTCGTCGCTGCGGATGACGCGAAACAGCGTGTGAGCGGAGCAAAGAATGTGCAAGCGAGAAAGAGTTTGAATTCAAACGGTGTTGCCAGCAATCGGCCGGTCCAGGCGAAAGTGATGGCCGAAACTAAGATCGTGCAGCGAGGGGATTTTGTCAATACGCGTCCCCGTGGCAATCGGCGCGTAACTAAAAATGTGACCGGAAATTTATCTGGCCGAGGGAATGCATCAGTGGAGTCCAGGCCTTCGGAACCATTAATGGAATCGACCGCGTCTACTCCTACCTTAGCGTCAAGAACTTCATCTTCTGGCCTGAGCCGCCCGTTTCATATTGATTTGTCAATCCCTCATTCAGAAGCGAATGAGGCTGTACTTGCTATGCAGGGAGATGGCTGTAACAATTTGCAGCTGCGGAAAAAGCCTCTGCGAGTCGATGGCGTAAATAATGGGAGCATCGAAGCCGCAGGGGGACAACAACCGAACGGCTATCAGCGGATAATTGATAGTGACGACGAAACCGACTTTCCTTCTAGACCTCTCTCTGAAAGGCAGCGGCGTAATTTCATGAAAATGAGAGGATTACCGCTGCAGGAGTCTCAGTTCATAAGCGGCAAAGGGAATGCAATTGATGGTGTTTCAGGGGTGGAAGGACTTGCTTTCCTACACGTATGGCGTGTGAGCAAGGACACAACTGCTGATGATTTATGTGCGTTTCTTAAAAAGAAGATTTCACCTTTGTTTGCAATATCTGTCAAGAAGCTTAATACTACAGGCCTTTATTCTTCTTTCAAGCTAGCTGTGCCTGAATCGTTGAAGGATGAGTTCATGAATCCTGATATTTGGCCAATACATATTAGAATCAAGACTTGGACTGATCTTCGAAGGCAACCGGAATGACTATTTAGCCATATGCATGGCAACGCTATTCGATTTCGGTCCGCAATAGACAATTATTACACGGGAGGCGCGTCCGGCGCGTCCGGCGCTGAATCGTATGATCGTTGTTCGACGCCTCTGCTTATTCAAGACCGAAATGCAAGGCGTAAAAAAATACTTCACTCGCATTCGGTTGCCTATCAAAATGTGCAATCTTTGAATAATAAGTCCGTCGATTTTTGCAATAGTGTATTAGAAGGCGGATACTTTCTTGTATTATGTACGGAGACGTGGCTTTCTAGTAGTGTGTTTTCATCTGAAATATTTCCAGCTAACTATACTGTATGGCGCTCGGATCGCGGTAGTCGAGGGGGGGGAGTGTGTTTGGCTGCCCTGTCCGAATTCGTTGTCAACGCGAAACGTATGGACTTGTTAGAGCCGCCTATGTGTGAGTGTTTGTGGGTTAAATTAAATTTATCTAGTTGCTCGGTTTATGTATGTGTTGTCTATTTTCCACCTAAAACGAATGCTGATGAATATCGTATATTTTTTAAGCTAGCTACTGATTTTTTTCTGCATGCGAAGCAAAAGAGAATGCTTATAGTGGGTGACTTTAATTTGTATTCCGCAGTTAGTAGTGTATCTCAGGAATACGATTTGTTTCGTAGTGCTTTAAATCTTAGGCAATTTAATTACATTCTTAATGCCAAGGGGAGGAAGTTAGATTTAGTTTTATCGAATATGGATTTGTCAGTCGTAGAAAATAGTCAGCCTTTAGTTAAACCGGTCCAACACCATCCAAGCCTGCTGATTGAGTTTCCTTTATTCAGGACGCAGAAGCATTTGGAGAAAAGAATCGCGTCGTCATCAAGGCGGTGGTACTTCAACCAGGATTTATTTAATTCGCTCGATATGCATTTATTAGGTGAAGATTGGGGGTCTGTATTGAATGAATCGAATATAGAAATATGTTTAGATAGTATGTATGCCAAGCTATTTGAGGTATTTGACTTAGCATTTAAGCCAATCTCGTCTTCAGTTAGAATTATTCGTAAGTATCCCAAGTGGTATAACGAGGATATTATTTCCGACTTGAGACTCAAATCAGAGGCTCATTTTCATTGGAAATCTACGAATGATGTGAAACATTATAACGATTTTTCTCAACTCAGGACAAAAATAAAAGGCAATATTACAAATGCTCGATTATTGTACATATCTAATGCGGAGAGTAGCATTCTTAATGACCCGCAGAATTTCTGGAAATATGCTCAAGATTTGAAAAAATCGTCTTCAGCGTATGGTAATGTCATGAAATTCGGTAGCGAAGTCTTCACAGGCGAGCAGGATGTAGCGAATGCGTTTGCGCGTTTCTTCAGATCTGTCTATAGTACGTCGCCCCCGGTACTTGACGTGACGTCACTCGCAGGTCGGCAGCCCGCGAATGATAACACGATCTATCTCAAATCGGTTAGTGAGAGAGATATGAACCTTGCGTTCTCAATATTGCGGAATAAAAAATCTGTCGGGCCCGATGGCATTCCAGCGAATGTGGTTAAGCACTGTGCAGAGAGTCTTAAGTCGCCGCTGATGCATATTTTCAATCTCTGTATATCTCAAAGCACGTTTCCTGAAAGATGGAAGATTTCTAAAGTAACGCCGGTACATAAAAAGGGTAGCAAGGATATTATCGAGAATTTTCGGCCAGTGGCAATTACTTGCGCATTTGCAAAGGTTTTCGAGATAATTCTGCATCGTTATCTATCTTTTAAGCTGAATAATGAGATTTGCACGAATCAGCATGGGTTCCGCGTGGGTCGATCCGCAACGTCAAACTTGCTAGTTTGTACTAATGAAGTGGCCCGCAATCTTGACGTAAATATTCGAACGGATGCAATTTATTTTGATATTTCGAAGGCCTTCGATAAAATAGATCACGACATATTATTGAAAAAGCTGTTTGACTTTGGTTTGTCAATCGATCTATTAAACTTGGTTGCTAGCTATTTTCAGAATAGAAGGCAATATGTATCTTGCGGAGACTCAGTGTCTGATACTTTTAATACGTTTTCTGGTATCCAGCAAGGGGCCGCGCTAAGTGGTTTATTTTTTATTTTATTTATTAACAGTATTTTTACTGCAGTAATAAATTGTAGTTTGCTGGTCTATGTGGACGATGTGAAGATTTACCGATCAGTGACTTCACTATCTGACGCGCAGCTTTTACAAGATGACATCAATCGTCTTGTAGAATGGGCTGACGATAACAAATTACAATTTAATGCTTCTAAATGTATCGCAGTATCCTTCTCGCGAGCTGTGCGTGAAAAAATAAGTTGTGAGTACTCTCTGGGTAATGAGATCATTCGCAGATGCGACGAAATTCGCGACTTGGGGGTTGTGTTTGATTCGCGTCTAACATTTCATTTGCACATGCGGAGCATAGCTACGCGTGCAAATGAAATGTTGGGATTCGTGCTCCGAACCAGTCGATCTTTGAATAAACCGAAATCCATCTCGCTTTTATACTGCACGTTCGTGAGGAGCATATTGGAGTATAGTTCTATTATCTGGAGTCCTCATGAGGTTACTTACGGTAATATCCTGGAGGTTATTCAGAGGAGGTTCCTTAGATACCTTTATCTCCGTAGGTATGGATATTATCCAGAAATGTTTCCTAATACGTATCCATCAGCATTCGTATTAGGGATGTTAGGCTTTAACACACTCGAGTTTAGGCGACAAATCCATACTTTGTGTTATTTTTATAAGGTTATTCGCGGTTTCATCGAGAATCCCGTAATACTCGGTGATATTGGAATCTTTGTTCCGGACCGTCGTACTAGAGCGCGGAAGCACACGTTATTTAAGCGGTTAGCGTGTCGTACCGACGTATACAAGTATAGTCCGATTGGGAGAGCAGTCGAATTATTAAATTCCATTTCCGTGGAGATTGATATTTTCGTCTGTTCGCCCAATGGGATTAAAAATCTGCTTTCTATTACGCCGTTGTAGGATCGGCGTGATTTATTTATGCATTAATGTTTGCCTGGAGGCATTATTTTAATTTTTTAGTTTAGTATGTTTCATGCTATTGTTTTTTGTTTTTAATGCTTTTTGTTTTTCTTTTGGTAATTTAATTTGTTTTACTGTAATTATAATGTACATGGGGAAACCTGTTAAATAAATAAATAACAATAAAAGAGTGTTACATCTAAAAAAAACAAAAATATGAACTATACGATATTATTTATTTATTTTCTTATGGGAAAACACACAGTAATAACAATAATATTAACAATCAAGAATTAAGCAGATAACAAAACCGATTATGGATTTCCTACATATTCACAAACATACTATTATACAGTAGGTATCGAACTAAATTGATGCAAATCAAATTATTAAAATACAAACACGCAGGTACATTCGTATGAGGAGTATGTGTGTGTGTGTGTGTGTGCATGTGATGTATGTGTGTGTATGCGCGTGATGAAAGAGAGATTTTGATGGAGGTGTATTAAGTTTAATGTAGGTTTAAAAATAATGTTTTATTTGCGTTAGATAGATTTATTAGATATATATAACTATAGGTATTACATATCCACAAGACTGTAATAGAAAATAAAATATATATTATATACAATTATGTACCTAGATACCAATTATATCACCTGCAGCTATGACCAGGATTTTTAAACTGTTTTAGTATATTATTAAAAATGTCACCATCCGATAATTTGTTGTTATAAAACGAACATATTCGGGGTATAGTTCCATTTTTACATGCATTCGTATTGCACCTGGCTACTTTAAATAACTTTTAATTCCTAGTATTCCTAGCTGGAATGCTAAAGGTAATTTTACTTAGCAAATAAGGGCAGTCAAAAACATTGTTAATTATCTTATACAAGAACGTCGCTCCGGCGACATCCCTACAATAAGACAGGGGATAAATTTTGAAGAAATTTGAAACATCCGCATGATTAAGAATGAAACATGTTATTTTTGATATTTAAATATTTAAGAAATTTATTTTGTATTTGCTGAATTCTTTGTATGTGTAAATTATATTGAGGAGACCAAATGGGGGAAGAGAATTCCAAATGCGAACGGACAAAGACATTATAAAGAAGAAAAACATTATTAGAGAACATAAGGATCATTGAATGGTTTGGAAACTCTGATCAAGAAGCCTAACATCCTATAGGCTTTGTCGATAATGCTGTCAATATGAATATTAAAATTTAATTTTGAGTCCAGAATAACACCCAAGTCCTTAGTTTTGTCCCAGATCTTTAAGTCAGTTCCTGCGAATTTATATTGGAAATTTATCTTGGATTTCAAATTTCTTGTGAAGGTTATTTGAAAGCATTTATTTACATTCATTTTAATCATTCTTTCATTGCAATACTGATATATATATTTTTATTATATTATATATATTATATATTTTTAGGTCATCAGCATACGATAAATAATTGTAATATTTAAAACATTTTCCAATATGGCTTATATATAGGTTAAAAAGAAACGGACCAAGATGAGATCCTTGCTGTATACAGAAGGAATAATTACACCATCTGGGCAGTTCCTATAGCTATACTCGATTTTTAACATATTTTAACTCGATTAACGATTTTTAACATATGACACAAACGATCTATACAAATTTCCTCTTATCCCGATTGAATGCAATTTATCTAATAGTAGGTAATGATTTACTCTATCAAATGGTTTTGCAAAATCCGTGTATACAACATCAGTTTGTATTCTTTTATATAACATATTAAAATATTGGCTATAAAGATTACGATTAATAATGAATTTACCATTAAATCAATAAAAAAAATTGAATAAGCATTTAGGTTATATTAAGGGATTTTGTAATTTTAAATATAAATGTAATAAATTAGAATCTAACGAATTCGATTCAGAAATAAATGTCCCATATGGCAGGGTTTAATAATTCAGTGCTGCGAAACCCGCCGGCATTGTCGCCCATCCTTCAAAGTCGAAAAACAAACATTCGGCTGAGTATTAGAGTGATATATTCCATCAAAGTTTCACCTATTGTTCGTGAAGTAACTTCTATCTCCTACATTTAACATGATAATCTGGGGCCGTTCTATCAAAGTCAATGTGACGCTCTATTCTCGCCGAGAATAATGACATCGGTTTTTGGGAAAGGTAAGGTTAGGAACTTGCTCATTTGTCAAGCGAGTATCACGGCTTCCTTGACTTTTTGTCGGATGCTAAGACTTAAGCGGGAACATGAAACAATTGCTACCTAGGATATTCGTCTGTTTGAGTATATGTGCATTATTTTATAAATCTTTTGCGATTAAAATACTTCAAACAGCCACTGTTGCGGGTAGTTTTACCGAATCCTATCGCTGTGTCTGCACGAAATAAAAGAAGGGTATTGTTTAATATTAGTACATAAGAATTTCTAATTCTTTGGATCTACAAATAATATACAAATAATATAGTGTACCTTCATGTAATAATATAATTTCATTTCAAATTTTGAAACATATAATACCGTAACGGTATTGTTATAAGATAAATATATTTTATCTTCGTTAAAAGTTACGGAGGTCCGTAATTCCTTCGATAGCGAAGTGAAGACTTAATCTGTAATAGATTAAGCGAAAAAGCGAGAAAACGAATCTTTCGTTCATATACCTGTACATGTTAGTCATATTTAATATTATATTATTTTTGAGCCTATTTAGTTGTCAGTTAATTTTTAAATAAAATATTAACACTGAACATATGTTTTGAACTCATTAAATAAAGTAAACTCTATATTATAAATTAAGTACAAATATCCTACAATAATAACAAGAATCTTAGGATTATTAGTGTTACTATAATAGATAAGCTAACATAATATGGATAAGTAATTTTATATATTTTCTTTATGTTCAGTTTTTTGTATATTTAGTATATAAATTATACTAAATACAATTTTTAAAAGGATATATTAATAAATATACATATTTTATGTAATATTTAGATAATATTATGCACTATTTGTTGTATGTTTGATGTTTTGTATTTATGATATTTATCCTATGATCCTTTTTATTAGTAACGTCTCACATACGTAATGTTTTTTATTTTTTTCTGCAAACCTTTATCTCGCCGCACTGTTACTTCAAACCAACAACAAATCACTTTTTATTTTTATGTTAAAATATTGCATTTATTGTTGTGATTTTTTTATTATGCCATTATGAATAAATAAATAAATAATTAAATCAATATACAATATTTATTTGTTCAAAAAATAACTGATTCTTTAGTAGAATATATATAAAAGTAATTTTTATTAAATATAAATTAATTCAATCTTTTAATAGCAATTACCTGTAAAAATCATAGCATTCTTTGATCTAGTAGAAATCATAAAGAGTACAGAGCTTCATTACAAACATTTAACACTATTATCTTTGCCATTTTACGGCGATTTTATATTTATATGTGACGGTGCCTTAAATACGAAGGTCGGTTGAGAGACTAGCCCCACCTCCATTACGAACTTTCGCCGAGAAGTCGGGCGAAAATCATATGTTAAAAATAATAATAATAAATTTATTTATTGATTTTTAAAGTACACAAACACATTTAATAGAACTCTACCTAACTAGGCAGCGTCCGCACTATAGGTACAGGTAGGCTGTATTTGTTGTAGATTACGTATTAAATGTTTTAGGTCGAAGAACGAACAATTATATTGTTATTGATTTAAAACTCACTTTAAAAATTTTACAAAATTTACACAAAATTTAAATTTATAGTATAATAATATAATATAAAATCATAAAAAAAAATGAATTCAATCAAAATCACCAATATTTTTATTGTGGTCGCGTATAATGGCTATTTTGATTTAATGTATTTAGTCTGATTTCAATTGCATAATTGGTCATTGAAACTAGGCTAGGATTAGATGGATTTAAAGCTAACACGTGTTTAGTGAATAGATGCTTACCATAGCTTTAATACTTTCCATATAGCTATATTATTATGATATACGGAAACCAGCACTTTATAACATAGTGTTAAGAATCTTCATTATTAGTTATGTTAATTTAAATTAACCCAACATAATTTCTTCCTGGTTTAATCCCAGAAGCTTAAGTAGAAGCGGGTGATTAATATTCAAAGGCAAAGCGATCTGTCGGCATATGTCAATATTAGGTTGTAAAATATTTTATGTTTATTCTAACCTATGTCGTTACAAAATATGTACCTTTTATAATTAAAACTAAACCAGAAAATAGTTGCAATAACACTGCATTATACCAGTCCATGATGAAAGATAGCTATACTAAAATAGCACTGTATGGGGTAAATTTGTTCGCTGCATAGTCTAAGGCGGATGCCGGCAGTCATAACATTGTTTTGTAGAATTTATGATAAGATGGAGCGATAGGGCGGCCGCTTCGCCCAAAGTCTTAAACAGTCTCGAAGCCAACGATATTTTGTTAAACGGCGGCCTACTGTAAATTCAAAGTTTATACGTACCTAGATTTTTAAAAACATTTTTTTTAAAATGCGTAGCAATATTATGGAAGCGATATAATGTACCATTTTAATAGGCTAGTACAAAATGTTACGCAATTTCTTACAGTTTTTCCGGTAGATAGATTTAATTTATACGTATAAATTATAGTAATATAGTATAAGATAATATAAGTATAAGATAATAATTTTATTCCACTCTATAAATAAATACAGTTAATGCTTGAAGCGTTTCGAATTTACGCGAATATCAAACGCAGTACAAACGCTTAAAATATTGCGTACTAAAAACATACATTTGTCTTATTACTATATCTCACTGTGATTTTGTCACGTGAACGTACCTGAGTGGGAGTTTATATACAGAGTGTCCCAAGACCATACCCCCCTAGAATGAATACCCCCGAATTTAAAAAAAAATGCAAAAAAAAGCTCTCTTTCTACGTAATAAATAGTATCGTAGTCAAAAATATTATTTTATGCAAACGTATGAGTTTCGTGTGTTTGTGGTTGTTTCCTGGTGTCATTATATAAAAGTCCGCAGTGTAATAAAATAATATGTCGTTAAGTTAAATAATCAATTATATCGCTGACTCTCGGGTTACTTGGGCGGTTTTCCGAGGGCGGGATTGTGCGGAGAGGGTTTATTATCATTCACGGGCTGCATTGCATGCAACCAGGAAGTGTCCGTTACCACAACAGTATTATTACGTAACGCTTTAATTAACGGTCAGCTGTCCGCCTCGTGGGTCGGTTTACTTGTAGCGTTAGGGTGAATCAGTTAAAAAAATTACTTCCGAAAATGACATTCTTGGCTTGGACTGCATGAAATGAAATCACCAAACGCACCATGCATGAACTCGCATGGGAAATCAGTAACTTGACCTCAGGTTAATGACGCTCAGGTTTTTTCGTCTGCAACGAAACGCGACCGAGACTTTATGCGCGCGCTCTGGTTGTGGTAAATTCTGAAATGTTGGAATTTATCATTAGTCGCGCGCGCGCATGGTTCGGAGGCGGGCGTATCGGACCGATCCGTTAATCGAAATAATCGATACTAAATATATCGATTCCTCCTAAAGAAATCAACGAGCAGTTATCAAAAGCCAAAACATTGTCGGAACTCGGACTATAGTGGTTGAAATATAGATGCGGTTAGAAAACCCTTTTTGCCAGCAATCCAACAATACCCGTGAAAATACATACAAGTGATTATGATGATTAGAAACGCAAGATCATCCCTCGACTATGCATCGGAACACGGTCACCTAACCTAACCTACCTCTTTTCCTTTCCAATACTATTGACCACTGAACGATCTCTTGGCCAATAATGACTCGCAGTGGGCGATAATCCTACAGCCGAGGTTACGTTAAACGCGATTTTAAAATAGGCGAGAAAATACTGTGATATGTTTAGTAGGATTTACTGTGAGTTTCGTGGCACTGAAACTGGGATTGGCCGGATAGGGTAAAAAATAATAATGCGACCGTCAAAATAGTTACAGTGTCGCCTCATAACGCGCACGTCTAATACCGACGTATTTACTTACGACCGGACACACCCGCTGTTTTCTTGACAGAAGATATTAACCTTTTATTGTGCGTATTAAAAAGTGAAACCGCCCGTCTAATGGTGTTTAGCCGAAGAAATGAAACCGCGTCGTTTTTATCCCCTTTCAGCGGCCTCAACGCCTCCTCATACTCTGAAAATTGTGAATGCATTAACTGAAGTGAAAGTGAAAGTCATCGAAGAGGCGCGGGTGGCGAAATCCATCATGGTGGCCGGCGAGGAAAGTAAATTATTGTGAGAAGGAAGAAAACAAGGATGGCTGGAGGGGGTGCGGGGGAGGGGGGGGTCGTTCGCGTGCCAGCAAAACGGCCTTTTAAAAAGCCATTCACGAAATATGTTCCCTTTTCTAGGCGCCGAGGAAGGAGAGAAAAAAATGAACGCTAACAATGGCCCCGTTATGCGGCGTCATTGCTAGACCTCCCCGCGCTGACAGCTTCGCTTATCCGGCGTATATATATTTTTTATAATTTCGTTCTTATTTTTCATACATCGAGGCATTTATTTTAGCGGCAAATTGACAGGTCCGCTTTCGCGACGAGCCCGTTGGGTAGCCCAGGAAACGTGGATTGATAAAGTGGTTTTTTTTTGCCTACTTTAATTCAGATTTTTTTTTATTACATGGAAAGTAAGCTAAAATGGGTTGTATATGCAAATCAATTTTCTAAAACATTTTAAGACCGTGTTCTTTGCGCAGTATAAGAACACTGAAAGGACGGAACGAGTGAGTATACACAAGAAAGTTAAACAAACATCTGCACCAAATTTATTTATTATTTATTCATAATAACACTTTAGGAAGTCACAACAATAAATGATTTAGGAACACTCAACAAAAGTTCAATTATTATCATATCGACAAATGAAATACCAGTCATTTATTATTTGCTTTGAAGTAATATTACCACTCAAGTTAAAAAACCTGTTCTGAGAGCGGCCAGAAGAGAAGGTTGCAGAAAAAATACAAAACATACATACAATAAAAAGTGCATATTATTATCTAAATATTACATAAAGTATGTGTGTGTGCGTGTTTGTGCTTAAAGTTAATTTTTAATATTTTTCACCGGGTTTTGGGCAGGTCTTTTATGCACCTAATTAGAAAGGTAACGAACTTTATCAGATTGGCCAATATGACTGATACCCAGGTACTCGGTTTTATATATTTGAATATTGTATTTTATTTTAATATCTAGTGAACAAGTTTTTTTTTAATAAGACATTTGAATTTGAATATATTCATTTATTAAATATAAAATTCCAATAATTGTATTACGTATAATTTATATACTAATCTATAATTTATCTACAGTATAGAACCGGAGGGCGAACTCGCGGGAACGCGGCACACGGGAAGTGAATACACATAACATACCCCAAATGTAACAACAAATGTCTGGTATTTAATTTATTTCCGTGATAATAACCTGACAAATACGTCCTACCCTCGATTACTGCTCATCAGTATGGGATCCTCACACCCAATGTCTTAAAGACGAACTAAAAGCAGTGCAAAGAAACGCGAGCAGACATGCCTTTAGGTCTTTTAGTCGATATGATAGCCCATCTAAATCAATTTCAATTCCTAATTAGGAGACACTAAGTAGGAGGCGTTTTGAATTCAGATTAACTAGTTTATATAAGCCCGTGATGAATTAATCTATCTGATCTGCTTTAAGCTCCCAACTCTCCAAGCCTTCTTATATCGGTCGTAATGACCATCAAACCAATCTTGAGAAAACGGAACATTGGGTTCAATTCTTTTCCTACCAGACAAATTCAAATTCCAGTGAAATGCTCTTCATAGGTCAGTATTTAACCATTTTCCTTGTTCCAAGGTTGTTGTTGTCCAAGGCTGCGAGTTGAGCATTAGTTTTCTCTTCGCTTACTAAACTCAACAGTATCACCTGAGCTAGCTCCTAAATATTGTAGTTATGTAATAATAATAATAATGACTTATTTATAGTACTTTATTATTACAATAAACAAATAATCTCCAGACGTTTCGACGTCAGAGACTTCTTCCTAAGTGGGCGGAAAATAATCTTCATTATGTACAGTGGCGGTAACTTAATAGAAGCCAAAAAGCCAGGCTTGCCTAGATTTTTAACAAAAAATCGCAAATTTGCGATTTAATCTAATATTTTATTGTTTAAATTTAAATTACAACAAAAACCACCAAAAGGGGGACTCACACTGCCCCTTCCTTCCCCGCCCCACAATAGGGCTCGTATAACCTACAAATTCAGGGCACGCCACTGAATTTATGTATTTTGTAAGTCAGCGGAGGCTGCGGCATTCATCGCGTGTCTCGCGGATATTCCATTCGCAAAACAATAGCGCGTCTCTGCGAGCATCTTTGAATACCTATATCATATTATTGTTTCCTATCTGGTGCAGCGTCTGCTGTCCTCGCGTCGGAGTGCTCAGGATGAGAATTTCGAAAGCGACGACGGTTTCGCCACGCACTCCAGAACTTCAAGTAGGTACTGGGACGGAGCTGAACGGAGAGGAGGTTCCGCTGCGAGAACTGGGCGCAATTAACTGCGCTTTCATAATAGTAAACAACCATGGCTTTGATACCCTGTAGCTATCATATAATATCAACTCCTAAGTAAAGCATCGTTAAATGCATCTCCCACCCTGACTACTTGCGCCTGTGGTATAAATATTTTATAAGGCCTTTAATACTCTTAATTGAATTAAAAGATTGAAACAAAAACAGACTATTTTGCTATATTATTCTTTATTTTTTTACCTATTTTCGTTCAAATCAAATTTTCAATCATAATATTTCTAAATTACCTAAAATAAGTAACTTTAATCATATGTAACACTCTTCTTTGTTGCAGGTCACCAATCTAATCTATCTGATTTATATTCTGATCGGGCGACGCCGACGCTACGGGCCGACGTGAGCCGACGCGTCGCGACTACAGCCGAACGACCGTTCGGTAGATGCGCGCGCGCATAACGGCGTCGACCCGTAGTAACATGGCGCTCACGTTATATTTATCGCTTACTTGTTTGATAGTACCCATTGTGAACGACTTCGGCTTGAATATACATAACGACGATTTGGAAACGGAACACATAATGTTTCACTGACCTTCGCCCAATTTCCGGAGAGAAATCACCCACCTCGGGTATGCGTACAACGGTGAAACTGTCGCACGATTAGCGATGTAACAACATATTCAATCACATATGTAATACGAGTATACATATGTGAACCTATGTAATTTGTTAGAAAAATTGAACAACCTAAATTGGCCACGTTCTGGTTCCCGTTTGACGTGTAAGATTGTTCATAATTCACCCTGGTCTTCTTTAGGTTTGTATTACATGTTAGGTTACATATCCTATGTGAGCAGATTGATTAATTACGAAATTAATCAATTTTAAACTAGTTTACATCGATGTCATGTATTTGCCCGTTTACTAAGCGATCTTTGGCAGTTTCAGTTCAGACTTTGGCACTGAAGTTTGCCTAAACAAAGTTTCATCCTCACAACTCGATAATTGAGTTTGTCACAAATTTGACACGTCCTTGATATATTTGCCAGTGCAATCACGAAGAGATCTCTCGGCTTAATTCGTTGATATGTAGTTCAAATAACAAGGAACTTGTGTAAACAACATCGAAAGTTTACACAAGTATTGGTTTAAAAAAAATCTTTATGTTACGATTGTTTTTATTAAAATTATCGAAGAACACAACTCTGAACGATTTCGCTCTCAAATGTCATATAATCCTCATTTCTGAGACACTGGTTGCATTTTATTGTTGGACAAAAAACAAAAATTCTCAGTAAATTCAATTTTTATATATATATGTACGTCCAAATTTCCACAAAAAAGTAATAAAAATGTTGAATGTATAACCTTTTTTTTTGGGCAATTTGAACTCATATATTAAATAAGCAAATTATTGAGTAAGTATTTTACTTAATGTGTGCATTTTATTTTTTTTCCCCAACATTAAAATTTAAACAACCAAAGTGTGTCAAAAGTGAAAGTGGACTACTTATTAACACTAATTCCATAAAAGACCATACCCCATAAAAGACGATGAATTAGTTTCGCATTTTTTTAATACAATGTCTTACACGTAATAATCCTGTTTATTGTTATATTTACAACAATTATATGAGAGTTGAAAAAGTCATCACATAAATCGTGCTTTGATCTAAAAGTGTTCATTTTTAACATCATCCAGCGTTAACCCCTTCTCACGGGAAAATGGTTCGTACGCTGAAAGAGCCGAGTGTGGCTAATTGATAAGCGGCGGTTGGCAACTCCGCCGGCGCCCCTGGGACCGATTCCAGCGGCAATAAATGTTAATATCGAGCGAGCAAGAGACGGCAATATACAGCGTACGTTGGTGCGAATAAAGCGGGCCTCGTGTGGACCTGTAATGCAGAGTAAACTTGTAGCGGTGTTTTCTTGTTTAACGTTGGTATTGGTGTAAGAAGTAAACACTAAAATTCTGATAACACTGAACTTGTAAACGGGTTGGAAGATAAGATTATATTAATAAAATACTGAACTAATGAAATACTGAAAAATATACTTACTTAGATACGTCATACCTCATACTTTAATATGTTTATGCTCAATGTATATATATAATTATATATTTATAAAGGTTCTAAAGGGGTCCTGTATTTTGAGAGCGCAGGATGTCGGTTTAAACCCAGCGCTGAGTTTTATAAAAATGCATTTTTAACTCTCACCTGTCCTCTTTAGTGTAAAATATTGTCAAATATTAAGTAACCATCTAATTAAATGAAATAAGGAAAGGATGATATTTTAACAAAAAATATAAAAATAATGGATATGTGATTACGATGAAGAATGATGGTGAAATGAGATGATTTTATGAGTGATTTTTGTATGAAGTTGATGAAAATAAAAATAATGGATATGTAAAAGTGTAAAATTAAAGCACATGATTTGTGTGCGAATTATTTATATAATTGTATAATTGAGTTGAGTTATTGAGTTATTTATATATCACTACTTTACTATATATAAATATATGTTGTATAAAATGAATTGAACACTATTTTATATTTAATATTTATTTACTTATATCGAATATTTGTTTACCCATATATTTAAAAATTGTTTATTTATTTGTTTAATAAGTATATTAAGTGTTAACGAGTAGATACTTAAATTGTATTCATGTGTGTGTGTGTGTGTGTGGGTGTGTATATTTGTACCTTAGTTAATTTTTATATTTTCACAGGGTTTTGCGCTGGTCTCTTGTATGCTCACCGTAACACTTCATATATAATCTTCCTTAGAACAGGTAACTCTTACCTAATTAGGAAGGTTATAGACTTGTACTCATCGGCCAACATGATTTCTCAAAAAAAAAATACATATTTTTTACAGTCTAACCTAAACTAATGGAAAAACCTAACTATTTTATTTACGTTTCTCTTTTTTTATGTAATCATTCCTAGGTGAAACTATCTTCAATTCTATTAACTATGTATTTGCTTTTTTATAAATTAAGTTTCCCTAAAATATAATAAATAAATGAAAATTATTTTAACACTATCCTAATAAATTTATTTAGGAATGAGGTTATTTTGCATGTCTGTCACTATTTGCCTGGATAAAAAAAAGTCTACGTTAGTGTTCATTTTATAAAACCGCAGATTAAATGTTTTTGATCACTCGCCACTATTTATTTTACCTGGATTAATTTATATTTATAAAATTTGATATTAAAAATAAAAAGTTTGTATCAATACCGAATCTCATATAAAACCAACCAGAAATACACACATAGCCGGTGTTGGCGAATGCGTTACAGCGGTTCCAATTGAAATAACGAACAGCCAACAGCCCCGCGCGAAAAGACTTGTTTACCAATGTTGATTGTAATCCTTCGCGGTTGGGCGGCGCCGCAAGCGGGCTACGTTTTCAGGCTGAATTGACCAATTTTTCAGTTTGGCTGTTGACAGAAAACCGCATTGTGCGCCCTAACACCCGCGCCTATATGGCCACCCATAAAATAAATGAACAGCGACTGTTTTAATGGAAATATACATTTTTTTTATATCCTACATAAATAAGTACCAAATTAATTGGCTTTCAGTAATTTATGCTCTCTTAAAATAAATATTTTTTTTATGAATTTATTAAATTTATAACCTATGTATAAAAATACCTATATGCACATTATTTTTTTTATCTAATTTTAATCATTTCCACATTCAGTCACACACATACACACCCTTGTCTCATACAGAGGTTATCATCTAAACACACGCATTTTTCAGTACCCTCCATTTCGATAGACATATTTAGCCAATTATTTTTAAATACAGGATGTATTAAAAACTACACTGTCCTATTAGGAGTTTGATATGTACAGTATTTTAAGACCATTCCCGATAAAATATCCAACTAATTGGCCCTGCGATTTGAAGCAAAAATTTTTTGACCTAATATCAAAATTCATCATGGTTTCCGAGTAAAACGATTGTAAACTTTACTTGATAATATTGAACGGTTGGTATACACACCAGCTGATTGTGCGCTCCTGACGCCTAGGCCACTGGTCGCACACGGTAAAGGTTCGGGAACTGTCAAACCTTTTTTTATAAATAATTTCTTACTCGTAATAGGGAACATAAACACACCTTTTAATTTTCGAGAATTTTCTCGGGATACTTTGTTGTTATTCGATAAAAGAGATAGGTAAACATTATTTATATTATGTCGCCCTAAAGGCATCGATTTTATGATTAAACTCCTTATGACTTCAAGGAGAAATATTTTGTTTTGTTATAAAGAATACATGGCTGAAGCATTCTTACCATTTTTCACGAAAAATGTATTTACGTTTCATGAAATGAAAATATTATGCCGACTAAGAATCGAGTTTGTCTGTGTGACTAAAACTTTTGTGCATTTTTTTGTGACCACAAATGCATTAGGGCGATTGCGCTGCGCTGTCACATTTTCATTATAGGTGCTCTCTCGCTCTGGCATGCTTTCATTGTGTCAACATCGAAAAGTACCTCCAACGAGTGATACGCCCTCCCAGTAATGGATTATGTGCTTAAAACACTGTGGCTTTGCTTTCTTCATAAAATAAATACCGTCCTAGTCCCTAATCTTTAGACCCAAGCCCCTAATTTACCAAGTTACCTCCAGCGACAAACAGCTACGGGTAAATTAAAATAAGTAATTTTAAATACTATCAAATTAAAACAAAAAGTGAATTTAAGAGACATCAACCCGGTCATTTCTCGGATTGTGACCCTCTTATTTGTAGATCTAAAAATAATTGTTACTAGGTATCGTTTTATCTCCTAAATAGGTCTAGGATTATTTGGAATAATTAGGTTAATTTTTTATTTTTTCTAAAAGTTAAGTGCCTCAAAAAGTCTGTATTTTTCTATACAATTTAATCAAGAGTTTAGACATAAGTATCTAATCGTCTGAATACAAAAATTAAAAAAAAAAAAACAGTAGCATAAGTTATTTTATAAATATGCAAATTGAAGTATGTTTTAGGACATAAATTGATTCTGTTTTTCATAATTAACCAATAATGCGTTAGATGGGACAGACGATATAAAAGCACTCGCAAGACAGAAAAAGCGCCACTTAAGAGAAAATTTAAATTGATTGAGTTCGGCGAAATTTACTATTTTCGTCCTAAGGTATGATTTATATAAGGTATAGTTCTCATTCCAACTCAATACGAAATACAAACATACTTATACATGAGGCACAGGTCGTCTGGCAGTGAAGCGACCCGTATTGCGTGCCGCATTACCGGTCGGATCTGTTGCGCGAAGCGATCTATCCCGAGCAACAAACTAGGCCCTGTGATTTAGAGGCCGCATGAAACTCTCTTGTATTGTTCGTATAATAAAACATGGATAAAAAAAAAATGCTTCAAACGTGCGTAGAGGTTTGTTTTTTTTTTAAATTCGGTAAAATAACATATTGCATCGTAAATATTATAAAAATATTTACGATATTTACGAAAAAAATATCGAGGTCTGGTTTAACCAAAAAGTGCAGTTGAATCATAATTTGTTGCGGCTGCTGAAATTTAGTCAAACAAAACTTTCTTGCAACCTGTACCAAGCAATCTCGTAGATATAGAGTTCAAATGAAAATTTGTTTACACATTACAAGCCTATTTTGTTACGACAAACAATCAGTAAGTAAGCTCGCAAACACGCCATGTGTATCGGAGTTCAGTCAGACGCACTAAACGTTAGCTGAGCCTAATAAAAACTTTAGTAACGGTAGCTAAATGTCTGTTTGTTTGTGCGCATAAATAACTTTAACCAGAATCTAACCGTAGACGCAACGATACGTTTAATTGTCAGTTTTATTGTGAGAGAAAAAAATATTCACTACTGGATTTTTTTGCATTACCTTGAGTATAATATCATAATATATTACGCTGGGATTATAAGGACATTTTGATAAATTTATCGTCGCAGATTATAGGTAATTTGTTATAATGAAGTATATATACTCGTACGTTTGGCTCGAAGCAAAATAAATAGTTAATAATTCAATAACTGGCTAGTATTGCCGGCGTTTTGAATTGGCCTGAAAATAATTGCTGATGCTCGCTTTTCGCAATTTACAATGATAATTCGCCGGATTAACTGTTTGCAATGGAAAATAGCCGGGCTCCGGTTGCAATCAACGTCTATTTCAAATACGCGACAAACACGCCGGACATTGCGAGCTTTTAATTTCCCTCTAATTGAGCATATACGAATACAATTTGTTGAGATATTTATTAGCACTTAATTTTAAAAGTTTAGCTTCAGCGCCGTGTGAAGTCGTCTAATAGACGATTCGCACATTAAATTTTCGTAGAAATTTAATTAACCACGGAACAAAGGCAGCCGACTATTTTTCAGATTTCAAATTTCAGAAATCCATTGTGTGGAAAATGCACAGATGCAGTTCGCACACCGTTTGACACTCGAGAAATACTTTTCCCACGATAAGTTTCCTTGAACGAAATAGGTACCCGGGAACTTTAGACTTGGGCGCACTCTCACACCAACAACTCTTCGGCAAGCAAGTCTATTTCACATCTTCCGCGTTACAATATTATTCTCATTAA
Organism: Neomicropteryx cornuta; assembly: GCA_020383195.1. Taxonomy (NCBI): domain Eukaryota; kingdom Metazoa; phylum Arthropoda; class Insecta; order Lepidoptera; family Micropterigidae; genus Neomicropteryx; species Neomicropteryx cornuta. The sequence goes on from JAHKQU010000012.1 coordinate 22,926,152, forward strand.
TTACTAATATCTTAAGTCAAGTATTATATACGAACTTAACCTTCACAAATAACGGGAAAAACACTCCTCGTTACAAGCCCAAAGGCCTCGTTTCAGATCACCTTCAATTTGACTAAGTTTTACTGTGTTTCATGTACCTATAATTAGAGTACTAAGAATCGTTATCTTCAAATGAAACCTGTAAATTAAATAAATAAAAAAAAACTTGATCCGACAACCTACCTTATACACAGTGTCCCAGCTAATTGGCCATGCTATTTCCATCATGATTTGTTTTGACGTCATATCATGGGTTCCAAAAAAAAATATATGGAAACTTTACGTGATAATATTATTCTTTATTATTATTAATTATCTTTACATTATTTAACTATGTTTCTAGATAAACTTATACATCAACAAAAGTAGTAATAAGGTAATAAAAATCTCATTAATCACAACTCATCTAAATTCGCATTCAGTGGCATGTAACTAGGTGCTTAACGCCTTTCCTAAGACGGAATTATCTGCTTAAATTAAAAATGTGTCTGAGGTTCTTAAGAAAAGTAATATTTTTTAATTCACGAAAAATTTAAGTACTTATGTATATTAAATAAATTAATAATTAAGGTGAATAAAAAAACAGCGATAAAAGGACATAAAAGGAGATAAGCTTATACTAATTAAAATTACAGGGTAATATAGTATAGTATGGTGGATTATGAAATAGCTGTTGTCATAAGTTCGTTGGCTAGCGAGGCCGCGCCGAGCCGGGCCGAGAGCGTGCGAGCAAAAAGGGAATCTACACGAGTGTTTTGATAAATTTAATAAATTTGGGCTTTATTACTTTCGCATTTTTTTTACAATTTCTTACACGTAATAGGCAATATAAACACCCCCTTAAATGTTCGGGTATGGTCTTGGAACATGCGAGCGCTTTATGCGTGTGAGAATTCGGTTTTAAATTGGACACAGTCAAAAAAATTACGATCAATAATAAACAAATATTTAAAATTAGGTAATCTTTCAATAAATTCAGGTTTTTATTTTTACTAGTGGGTCGCCCATTGGTCGGAATCCGTCCGTAATTCGTTAAACTTTTAAGTTTGAGCGTTATAAAGGTTCTTAGACTTCTAGAACACGGTGAGTATTCATAATCATTACAAATATATATTTTTTAATTTTGTTACATTATGTCAGCGCGAGCCTGTACAAATACGTCATTAGCGTGAGTTTTTTTACCTTAATTCCCTGCAATACCTATAAATTTGAAATTTAATGTTGTTGAAAATTGATTATCAGTTGAAAAAAAAACACAATTACAGCTTGTATTTCTATTTATTTTTTGATACAATTTAATTAATTTAGTTTTAATTAGTCAGCTTTAATTTTTTCGTGTAAAAATGAGACTTGATATACACAGTAATATAAAATGGCATTAATAATTATTTTTGCTTGATCAATATTTATATTGAAAAGGGAATATTTGAAATCCCACAAAATTCACAGCTCGAACTCATTCTGTCAAAGTAGGAACGTTTTATTTTATTTAATTTAATGTTTTTATAACACATTATAGATAATTATAACTTTCTGCACTTCTCCTCCATATAAACTTTAATATGCTTAACACTCTTCCGTGCGCGCAATATGCTTAAAAAAACCTACAAAGTTTTCTTTTCGCGTATATTTTCTCTTCAATATATAGATAATAATTATTAATTAACCTTGGTACTATTGTTTTAAGTACTCTAAATGTGTATCAGTGTTAAAAAAATAATGTTACCTACACGAACCAAATAAGAAAATAAAGCATTCGGAATAAGGGTTGCGTTTTCAGGCAAAGGCCGGATTGCTCAGCGTTTGTTTATTTTTCTTGCGGCCTGACGGTCGCGTTTGTTCCAGCGGATACTGAAAAAGCTGGTTGAGTTATTTTTATAAATGCCACCTCATTATCCCGCCACTGGCCCCTTTGCGAGCCGTAAAAATGCTGCTCAAAGCGACGAGAGTCGAGAGTATGCTCGCAATTCGCCCGGAAACGTCGAATGGCCACGGGGAGATCTACACAACGTTTCAATTTTCGACATTAAAAAAAAATCGCCATTCTGAAATTAACGCTAATTAAAAAAAAATACGACAGTAGAGAAAGTTAAAAACGATAAAATGTTTTAAAATTTAAAAGCGTAAAAACAAAATAAAATGTAAAAATAAATTCAAAGGCTTATCAATTTTATTTCTTTTGTTTTTTTAAACTCAATTTAAACTGTAAAGCAAATAATGAATATCTTTTGTTAAAAAGTATGCCTTAAATGTTTTTCGCGATTACTGTTTTGGACGAAACATTATTTCCACTGCTGATATTTGGTAACCTTTGAATATTTAATCATAAAAATAAATGTTTAGATATCTTAGGGCTATCTATGCCTTCAATGTAGTGAAGGCAGATTTTTAAAATGCAATTCTGTTTCTGAGAAATTTAATAAATGATAAATTGGCAATAGTTCTTTTTTGGTTGAATTTCTCTCCCATAAAAGATTAGAGCCTTAGGAAAAATAGTAACTGAAAGGCAAATGAAGGGTTTAAAACATGGTTTTTTCTTTTAATTTCCATATTATTTTATTTATTATTTATTTTCAGGAAACAACAGCTTACATAGAAATGAAATTACAATTAAAACACAAAGCCAATGACAGATGTAATTAAAAAAAAACTAACAATTGCTTACTGACCACGCGATAAGTAAAACCTGACGTCCTAGCAAAATGAAACATCGAATTTCGATGTTGACTGGCAATAATATGCTTCGCCTTAATCTGGTAATTCGTTCGGGTACTTTGGTGGAAATCTTCTAATAAGTGGATACTCTGTAGAAGCTCTGGGGAGTTTATTAAATTATTGAGGATTTTATATAGGAAGAGAGCATAGAACACTTTCCTTCTGATATCCAGACTGATTTGGTGGAAATCTCCAGCTTCGTGGTGTCAAATGAGATTTGACAACGCATAACTAATAAGTTAACTAACGTATGTAAAACGTATCTCTGTTAAATAATACGTAATTCATTTCCGGTATTTTTTTTTAATTGTAAGCACCTAGTTTTGGTTGACACCGGTTAAGCTATAATTCGTATTTAAACGTTATGGTCAATTTATTTGGGCGGATTTCATGAAGTAACACAGGATTCAAGTAAATCGTGATATACAATTAATCCAGCAATATGATTTGGCAGTGATATACTAAACATCTATATTTATATATCTAATTCCAAACGAATTACTAACATTGCATTATACAGGTTGTTCCAAGACCATTCCTGAAGACATAAGCAATTGTTGCCCAAAGACTTCATGCCCAAATTTATTAATTTTATCAAAGCGCTCATGCAAATTTCATTTTTGCTCGCAAACGCTCGGCGACTCGCTAGCGACCGAACTTACGACAAGAGCGTTTTCATATCAAGTGAAGTTTATAATTTTTTTATTCGAAAATATTGTAAATATTTTATCCAAAAATGTATAAAATACTTACAAAATACTTACTTTCAAATATTTACAATATTTGAAAATATTGTAAATAATAAAACCATAATGAATTTTGATATGAGTTATTTGGAATTTTGGTATGCTGGTTTCGTTTTACCAGAAATGCTCTCGGAACACGGTATATGCATACACCTTATAAATCGACGGTGAAAAGGTAAAATGACAATTTGTGAATTTAACAGATCAGTTTAAAATTTTTACTTTTTGTTGACTTGCAATAAGTTGTAACTTTTTTCAAGAAATTTATATGAATTTTAAAGTTTGTCTATTATTTTCCTTGCTCTTTCTAAACAATTAATAAATAAATGTTTTTCCGTTTTTTAAAGATTTTCAGCGTTTCAACTAATTCTGCCATTATTAAATTAAGGTATAATGACATAGGTTTACGATAAATAATTATTTTAATACGTATGTATATCTAGTAAGAATACATGTGCAGAAGAATACAATTTAACAATATGGTAAAATTACTTATCCACAATCATATTACTTTTATAATCTTATACAAAATTTACATAACCAAAAAGCTATATATTATATTATAATAATGGCTTAACTCAAATTATTTATAAAAATATTAATAATGTCATTATTTTTTTTTTTAAATACTTCGAATATACTAAAGAAATAGTTTTATTTTATGTTTTAATCAATTAAATTTGGTATCCATCCAATTTACCAATTTTAAAAAAGGTTTGCAATATATACCATCCACAAACATGCTCTGTTGAAATGACCTAAATGTTAAACGTTTAAAATGTACCAAGTGACTTAAGTGATATTTTGTATGAAGAATTTTAGAGAAATGACTCATCTCCACAAGTAGAAAAACGTGTCGCTTAGACCATTTTTACGGTTTAAAATCCAAAACATAGAAAAGTTCATACAAAGGTAAAATGACTTAAGTGTCACTTCACTTTTCCACCGTCGAAATATAAGGAATCATTAATTTTAAGGTCTCATTAACGCATAAACACTCTGTACCCTTGTTGGTTAATTATGAAAAACAGAAACAGTTTTGCCTAAAAACTTCAGTTTACAACTTTATAAAACAATGTATGCTTCTGTAGTTTTATTTTTTCGATTTTTGTATTCAGACAATCAGATATCTGCGTCTAAACTTTTGATGAAATACACAGAAAAATTAAACTTTTTGAGGCTCTAAACTTTTAGAAAAAATAAAAATTTAACTTGTTAATTCCATAAAAGCCTGGATATTTAGGAGATAAAATGATACTTAGTATTATTTTTCTTTTACATGTACATCTACCTCCTAAATGCCACGTTCACCAACAAGCTAAAGTGAATCTAATTCAGTTTTCAGTATGGTACCACCCAATTATAACCTGACTCAGCTTACTCCCCCTCCCCCCTTATCACAGCACCCTGCAATATTCCACCGGATAATGAATGAGGATGTGCTCTCCCTGCAGTGGTCATTACGGATGAGTCCTTTATCAATTGATGGATGCTGGCTGGCAACGTTGCCATAGCAACAGAAGCTAATTCAGTCAGTGTCCGTAACCGGGGTACTCTACCGTTGTAATCAGATTGTCAGACTTTCAAAATATTTTTGTAGCAAAGTGATAATGCCACGTTAAAAAAAATATACGAACACTGAACATAAAACGAACTGTCAAATTTACGGCGTTAAAAATTACAAACAAACCTGTACTAAGTGCGTACAGTTTACGATTAAAGGTACTGCCAAAGTTGAAGTATGAAGGTCACTGCCAAAGGTTTCTGTAGATAACTTTCGATAAAATAATTTACGACGCTCGTTTTGATTTCAATCGATTTACTTTTATCGAGATCTATCCATTTTTTTCTGCCTGCTCTCGGGGCATTCGAATACAGACACACCCAGTTTTATAGCTTATTTCCCACTTTTCTTCCCTCCCGATACAAACTTTGACGCATTCACGTTATCTGTCCGCACCCAAGCCACAGACACAACCGCTTTTTTCCATGCTTTATTTGATTATTAGGAATGACGATAGCATTTGTTTTTTTTTTTTTTTTGTATTAATGCGATAAAGAATTATGATAAAACCTGTTAGTTAATAAATATAAATACGAATTATAATTACCGTACCGTAATTTTAAAATAAAAAAGTGTGTTACACCGTGCGCGTTAGAAGTACTTAAAATGTCTGCAATAATGTTGATTAAATTTGTCGTCAATTGCATAATAAATATAATAGGACGAAACACTGCCTTTTTTAGTACAGACGATAGTCCAGTTAAGGGGGCAGGAAACAGAGTATCAATCGCTTGAAAGAATCTATTGTTCGATTATTCTTAATTGCTATGCCGTATTGTCAAAATGATTTATTTTATTTTTTATTTATTTATTTATTCTTTATTGAAAAATCCACAGTATTACATTTTTACAATTACAAACAAAACTTATTACTAGTATATAAAACCAATTATGGATTTCGGTCATTTTACATAATAACATTAGCATAAAAATTTGAAGTGTTCTTAAAATATATATAGATTATTAATATTATATACGTATACAGTATATTTTTTTTTTTAAGTTTTATGTGTAATTTGTGAGTGATGTTTGTGGTAGTCGTGAGTGTGTGACACTTGTATGTTAATAAAAATAAATTAAGTATGGTTTTAGTATGTATAAAAATAATTTATGATGAATGTGATAAAAATATAGTATTTATGTATATTCTATATGTAATTGCAATTACAAGTACTTATATGTTACTATTAATCATTAACAACATAACAATCTAACAATACAATTAGGTTTTATTTATCTTTACTATTGATGATATTGGAAATCTCTTGGAAAATGATTGTGAACCTAAATAAATAAATTAATGGAGGAATTAATCTACATTTCAAAATTATCACCGCATATTGGCATCAATATTCAATAATGTTTCCCCACGTCTAATTATAAAATCAAGGTGATAGTTTTTCACTGCGTAAATTTGTGTTAAATTAACGAACTAGGTATGCTGACAGTAAATTACATAAGATAATTAAAATCCTAAGTGAATTAAAATCGACGTGTGAGTGTGTCGAGTGCGGAAAAGACGGCACACTGCGGGCTCCGAGATTGCTCAATAATTAACGAAGATCCCAGCTCTAATGTCGTCGGTTGACGATCAGCGCGCTGCGGTTTAACGACAGCGCCGCCTATTCATTAGCAGCGGGGAGTATGCGGATCCGATACGTCGGTAAATTCAAATACGGATCAACAGCGCGCTTATACACTGCGGTAACGGTAGGATAGCTCCTTAGTCCACGGTGGATCCGGCTAATTAAAAACCACACCTTTGTTTCAGTATTAACACAAAGGCGTAAGTGTAAGTGTAACATTAAATGCTGTATTTATTCCTAATCTGTATTATTTTATCAATAAAGAATTATTATTAATACACTGATATTATTATGAGTCAACAACAACCAAATAACTAAAATTTTAGCGATATAGTTTTTTTACTCAACACAAACGAAACTCTCTTTGAATATAAATAATATTAGCATTAGCATTCTCGTCACCACACACACATATCCATTATTTTTATATTTTTTGTCAAAATATCCTTTCCTTATTTCATCTAATTAGATGGTTAAATAATATATGACAATATTTTACACTAAAGAGGACAGGTGAGAGTTAAAAATGCATTTTTATAAAACTCAGCGCTGGGATTAAACCGACATCCTGCGCTTTCAAGTACAGGACCTCTTTAGAACCTTTATAAATATTATGCTATCCCGCACTTTATAAAAAGAATATTTTTTTTTTCAATATTGTCAAGGATTGTGTCATTTATCTTTTCATGCGATTTGCCGCTATAAAAAAACAATCAAATATTTATATGTATAGTGTATATATAAGAGTATATCTATGTGTATATGTAATATTCCGCATAATCACATTATATCCATACTTTTAGTGTATATAATCGGTATTCTACTCGTATATTACTACTTTAGTCTCTAAGAATAATTGTTATCATGTTTTATTAGAGTATCGTCCAGTATTTCAATAATTTATTAGAGTGCCATTTAAAAATAAATAAATATTACGAATTTGGTAACATTAGAACAACCAAATAGTGTTTCTAATCTTTTGGATTTATATAAAAACCCGTAAAGAAATTTTCAACAAAAACTGAATAATAATAATATTATAGACAAAAGCTATAACATTATAATATTTTTTGTTGAATTTGTGGTACCTGTTACTAGTTAAAAAAACCTGCTCAAAAATTGGTCGCGGAATTAATCTATTTTTTTTTTTTTGGTTAAGTACCAGATACACTGAAGGTCCACGCTCACTTTTAATAACTTTTATGTGATAAAATCTTTTGATATATATTTTTTATACACTAATAAATTACGCATATTTTTGCGATCTTTAATATTTGCACTCTGATCTTACTGTAGTGTAAAAACTTACATTTATTTGAATTATAAAAGAAATATTTTTTTTCAGTAATTACTAAATCCATTAAATTCAATATACTCAAGTTAAAATATTCAATGAGTTCACGCCGGGGCTGTGGTTATAGTAAATTTTAAATAATTGAATTGAAATGAGAATAAAATCAAATCAGGAGCCGTCAAGTCGGAAAGGTCATTTATTTCACAATGTGCCGTAGCTACGGCGGCAATAGAAATAATTCAATATAAATGAGAAATGACTTTTAGATCGAAAGTCGAGAAGCGTTTACGGAATTGTCAATCTCGCCGTAGTTGCATTAAACAGAGGAGCGCGCGCCGAGTACGTTCCGTTGATAATTCAAGGCACGAAATTGAATTTAAAATAAGTCTTAAGTGCGCCTCGAAAAGTCGACGGGAGAAGGCAGAGGCCGCCCGGTTCCAGAGCGTCCGTGCCTAGCACCGAACCATTAGGTACTCCGCTCCGACGAATGAAATAAACTGTCTTGTTAAAGGAAAAAAAAGCGATCTCGTGTTTAAAATCGTAATCCGATCGTAATGCGATTACTTCGAAACTGCCGAGAGGACTGTCAATGCTCGTTGCATGGCCGTCTACTTGAACCAATCGTGGATAAGTCCAGGAGCTGCATCATTATTTACCCAGGCAAATAAATTTTATTAGTTCGCTTTTTTACCTGATGTATTTGACATCTATTACATCAGCGTTTAAGTTACCAACAATTATCTAAAAAAAACAGTACGTGCTACTTAAAACACAAAAATATGCATCAGTGGTAACAGAAATACCTAATGTAACATTTAGATTCATCGAACTAAGCACGAGGATGAGTAATTTATTGCTGTGCGGTTTTATGAATATTTTTTTGCACAAATAACACAATATTATTATGTATTATTATTATATACTCAAAATTATAATAAATGTATGCATGAATACGTTATAGTAAAAGTTATACAATAATATTAAAATGAAATTGCAAGTGTTACGGAAGTTGGTACATGTATGAGTGTAATAAAAAGTGCGTGAGTGTAGGCTGAGTAGCGCAAGTCATAAAACTGGGCTACAATACTATTATTTATTTTTTTGAGACGAGCTAGTTTTAATTTACAAACTTTTATGTAAAATATCTTAGCCAAACAAGTAGCTACTTACGTATTACTAATTTAATATCGTTATGTTGTTATTTTTTTTTTCTTAGAAAATAATGGACATATAATAAATAATGAGAATTAACAATACAAACATAATAGGATGCGGTTTATTTGTTATAAAGTGTAAATATAACGAGTGAGCGTAATTTGAGCTGTGGTAACATATTTGATATATAGGTTATGTAGATGTATTAAGTCGATTAAAATGTAAACTCCTTATGGAATGAACGTAGAAAATAATGGTCAAAAATGTTTTTTCTTTTGCATGATTGATATTATTTATATATCAGAGCCTTTCCTTAAATTTGGGTCGGGAGAGTAGCTCCATTTATAGCGTTAAATGCGTTTGTGAAAAATTTGGGTACAATGATTATAATTGTGACAATTTAAGGAGATTTATTAAATTGGTGGGTGATAAAATATATGCGTGTAACTTAAGACTCAGAATGTGCCCTAATTTATATTTTTTTTTTCGTGAGACGGCCGCCGACATATTACAGTTGTACCGATGGATATATTTTATGGTGATCGCTGTGAAAATTTACCATAGCTCGCGGACTAAATAAGACTCGGTAAGTCTTTCCCGCTTCGTTTCGATTCGTGTCATTCCACCTAATCCGCACTAGCAATAAAATATTTAGGTTTAGATATTCGTCCAATATAAGTTATTTCAAATTTGTTAAGCGTACACGCAATATCGTAATATTAAAATCTAAAATATATGACAAATAATATAATAATAATAACAAGTAACAGGACACACAAAAAATAAAATAAAAAAAGTGGCAAAGCGCTATTGGCCATTACGGATAGAATATTCGTCCTGCATCGCGATAAACCTAACAGGGCATACTCTCTGCTCTACAAGTAAAAATGAGGATCAAACAAATTACAGTGTTCATGAATCGTCAGATTGACGGCAATATCAATCAATAGTTAAAAAAGTATATATCTTAGGATGGCAATGTCTTACCGCACTTATATAGGATTTAAAAGGCTATGATTTAAATGGTCAGCAAATCATGAGAGTTTTGATTATTATAATACATTTGAACGGCGAAATTATTGAATGAGCGGCGAGTAAAACAAAAATGGTGTTGCTTTCAACTTTACTGGTAGCTTTAAAATGATATAATCAGTAAAAAAAACTAAACATACTTCTAAATGGGCTGTTATAAACAAATATAATAAAGACAGGCTGGATAAATACCATCAAGTGAGTGTGTATGTATGTAGCTTCAGCATTGTTAAAAGTGTTGTCATATTATGATAATGTATTATGTAATAAAATAAAGCATATCAATTTTATTTAAATAAGTAAAAATTTGAAACGAACTAGTTCACATAAAATCTGCAAGGGTTTAAGTGAACGAACAAATATAAATTGTATGTTTTTTTTATAAATAAAGATATTAAAAATATATATATTTTTATATGATTGACACAATGTAGTCTAAGTAACTAAACTGTAATGGGACCATCCTGAGAAATTCCCTTTCATATGCAAAAAAAATATTCGAAAACGCTCAAGACGAAATGAGTACACAAACAATAAAAATACAAGTAATAAAAAAAAATATTGTCGCAAATGAATCGAATTAGTTGGTGCCCATTTAATAATTTAGCAGCCAAATAATATTTTTTTACTTCTCGAATAGATTTTTAGCTGGGTGATCGGCGTTCATTTTATAATATCAAACGAATAAATAATCCGCTATGTAATTATTTTTTTCGCTGATTATTTTTGCTGATCGAAATTTTAAATATCAGAACATTTAATTACTTTCGAATTAAAAATATCATCTAATACACATTTTTTCATATTTCATTTTGCTATTGCTTATTTTTTTAGCATCAGATTACTTTTAAGTTGATTAAGTTTTAGCGTGTTTGTGATATAATTTGAGTGCTAACAATCGGTATCTACTAATGTAAAACATTTTCGTTGTCGATTTTAGGAAAATCGATTAAAAAGCCATTTATAATTGAATCTAAGCTATATTTCGAGTGTAAGCAACAAATTAACGGCAGCTATTTTTAGAAACATGTTACTTATACATTGGAAGGGAATTTCATGAAAATAATAAATCATTATTTCTTGAATCATATTAGTGAAAATAATTAAACCTCCAATTTCGTGCATACAATATTTCTCTGTCATCCATAGACTATTGTCACGAGGTTCCGCCTCATAAAATAACATGCTTTCAAATCGCTTTTAGTTTGGTATTCGCTCGTTCGACAGAAATGCTAAATTTATAATGTGTAACTTATAATCGTCTTTTTATTTGTTGATATAACACCTAATCTTTTTTTTGTACGTAACATGGTTTACCTATGAGCAGATAGCTACAATAAATATTTCAAACTTTATAAAATCAAGTAAAACCATAGTTTCTACAAGCAATGTTTGTATATCGGCTTAGGTCAAATCTTGCAAACTGAATTAGAACCACTTCCTCTTATCGTACGGAGTTTAAATTTGACATGTTGATTCAGTTCCGATGACAATGCATTTTTATGGTAAGCATGACTGATTCTACATTCAGGATTGGCTCCAGACGAACGAACTTCTCAACGGTCAACAGCACAGACACGAAATTTTGGATAGCATTCAAGCACTTAAATAAAAGCTTATTTTTAAAAATGTATTTTTAATATTAATTTTTATAATTTCAGATAAGAAAAATTACAAACATACACGGTGGGAATAAGTTTTTTTAATATTTAGTGCCACTAATATTAGAAGTCATTTTTTTCTTTCTCGCCGCACTCTGTTTAATCCATTCACGTTTAAAGTACCCAGCGATGTGGATTAAAATGCAAAAGAACGAAGTTCCCGCCCGCCCCCACCGGCCACCGCCCGCCCCCGCCGGTACCGCCCGCCCCCACAGCCACCGCTCACAGCGGTGGTCGCAACGAATGATCGCTGCGCTCCTGCAATAATGCACGACTTGCTAGGTACTTTGCTCTGAACCTTTGCCATTGCTTTAAAAGGTAAATAATATAATGAGTTGTAACCATGATTACTTTTACAATAAATAATATTGTTTATATTTTATTTATTACTTTATTTTAACATATACATACAAATCACACATACTCAAAAATCATCACTCACAACTACCACAAACAGCACTCACAAATAACACATAACTCATGAAAAAATTCTACGGTATACGTATATAATATTCATAATCTATATATATTTTAAGAACACTGTTCCAATTTTTTTATACTAATGTTAATATGTAAAATGTCAGAAATCCATAATTGGTTTTATATACTAGTAATAAGTTTTATTTGTAATTATAAAAATTAATACTGTTGGATTTTTCAATAAAGAATAAATATAAAATTACAAATTACTTAAAAAATAATGAATACAAACATTTTGGAACTATTATTATTTTTCTCCTAAATACTACTACTACTACTACGATTAACAACATATTCTCAATTTATCATATTTTTATTTATTGATTTTATTTATTTTCTTTTTTATATTACAAAAGATACATATGAAACAGACAAATATTTTTTTTTTAATTTACTTTCTCACTAGGTTACCTGTTCTTAGATAGTGCTTACTATCTACGAATTTAAATTGTATGAATTAGATAGAATAATATTAGATATGGATATAAAAGGACTATAATATATCTGTGTAAATAAAATAGTATTCAACTAAAAAAATTAGAATATAAATTTGAGTGTAGGAATGTAAATGTGTGTGAGAGAGGTGATATGTGTGAGTGTGGGTGATTTGAGTGTTTAAAAGGAGGTTTATTCTCCTTCTTACTCCACTTTTCAGGTGATATTTTTCTGTGTGATATTAAATTTTATTTGATTTGTAATTTGAATTTACATACAAATTATTTCTTCTGCGAAACTATTTCATTTAGGGTATTAAGGTATAATTTATTTTGTTTTCATACAAAAATTATAATATTTTTATTTATTGTAAATACAACATTTATTTACATTTTTGTAATATCTGTATTTAATTTTATTTTATTTTCAAACAAAAAAACTAATACATAATACAAAAATAGACGAATACAAAATATATTCACATTTATGAATATTTTGTACTATATTTTTTACTTACATTATTTTCATTAGTTAAAGGTTAATCAATTTTTTAATTAATATAATGCATTATGTTAATAAAGTAGGTATTTTGTGTTATGTATCGAGTGCAAAAACGCCATGATGAGTGCAAAAACCTTAGTACGGGCGGGTTTTTAACCAATAGTGAATATAAATGCGGGATCGTTGTCAAACGTCAAATTGACTTACTTAAAAAAAGGTCAAAGAGATAGTAAGCGAATTAAGCAGTACTCGGCTCGGAGGCCATCTTCAGCGCTTGCTATTAATTAGTGCGATAAGGTTGCAAAGGCATGTAAAAGCCGAGGTTGCTTTTTAGCAACCACATACAAGCGCAATTAATGCTCTCTTCTAAATTCGCTAATTCCGTTGAATAAACTCGTTAATGCAGAATTCAACAGCAATAAAAATGAACACTCTGCTTTGCTTTTATTTATTTATTTATGAACTCTATTTACATGAACTCTTATATACTCGCATAACAATAAATACATTGTTTATAACGGCCATTATTGTAATTTGTAATCACGTGCAATGGGTTAGTTTTTTCCACCACCTTAATAGCACAATATGCTGTTCCAAGTAGACGCCAATCATTTGAAGCATTTCGGTGCAAGCTACGAAACTTACTAAAATTTAATATTTAAATAATACTTTAATACCATTAGTTGTTATACCAGACCTATTTTATATATTTTTAAGATGATTTACTTACTGCCTTGATTATTAAATTGTACAATTTTGGTCCTAAAATTCTAAAATATTTTTGATTAAACGTAGTCTTCATTTTTATGATTTGCATTAGCAGCACTATTTTTTAGATACCTAGGGGAATCCTGTTAATTCTAACATAGCGTACAAGTCTATCTAACAACAGATCTTATGAGATATAAACACTACACAGATGTTAGATAGGTATTTATAAAAATGTACAACTGGGATTTTATACTGCTACAATACTTTCTTTAGATATACTAAGAAACTGGTAGCAATATTTATTTATTTATATTCATCGGTAAACTCACAGCGTTACTAAAATATTAACAATTATAAGTCCGATTGTGAGTAACACATTTAAATCTAATAAATGGATGACAGTTGAAAAATAAAATAAAATAAAATAAGAAAGACAAAATGGGAAAAATACAAAAAAAAAATGCACAATGGGCATGAAATCGTAAACCTAATTATTAAATACATATTACAAGAGAAAAGTAAACCATATCACTGTGCGTTTTGTAGTGGATGTGAATGTAGTAACGTGTGCCAGAGAGAGTTTGATATATGTATACTTTGATAGTTGGCATAACCATATTATCTTGTAATTATATTCTTAGTTTAAATAAAATTATTATAATTCATATATATCTATATTATTTTTATATCTATGCTTGTGAAGGCAGCGTCCGACATGATAATTTTGTTTATTGCCCGCCACAAAGGCCTCAACGTGTTCGCCGAAAGATACGCACTGTAAAGATTTCATCAGGATAACAGGAGATGGTTATCCGATAATAAACACCCACTTTACGAGCGTTACAATATCTCGGCCAACCTAATCCCCTTTCATTCCTAACGCCACCACTCTCTTGCTGTCCGCGTTCACACCGGGCAACGGTCATTCGTAAAATGATTACAAACGAAAGTATCAACCGCTTTTTAAAACATACCAAATATGTTGCCAAATACTTGCTGTGACATAGTTAATGCTAATTTCACCATGCTTTAAACGGCACATGCAACCTAAAACTTAGGCTCATGACGTGACCTCGACATGAAAATATTGTTATATTTCGCTTACACTTACACTAAGATGTAACTTTATAAAATAAAAAATAAAAGAAACCCTAGCATATCCAAAAAAAAAAAAAATTTAAATCGCCTGAGCCACTTCGGAGTAATGAGTGAGCCCACATTCAGCTCCGTACGTCAAGCACACGGACCACGCGATCAACGAAGTACGTAATCAAACGGAATATAATTAGCAAACAATATATACAGAACTTCCAATTCACTAGAGCGCACTTTTCACATCAACAATCAAAATCGAACTAAAATAAAAAAAAAACCGACGTTTAGTCTATGCCTTTCATGAATTCAGGTATACGCGACCTGCCACGCGTATATTAATAGAAATACATTAACACGGCAATGGTTTTAACCAAAAACGGCACCTGTCAGTATACGGCGGTCACGGGATATACCGCTATCGACGCTGAGTGTGATAAATTAAACAAAAAAACATCTACTTTTGAGTCGACGAAAAAGAATTTTGATCCCGTCTGAACTAGGCCGAAGGTTGAGCTGCAAATCCCCTCTATCCCAGGCAAGGTCGAATATTACCATAAGCATTTTCTTATAGCGCCTTCGGGTCGGCCGGGACCGAACCATCGGGAATGGAGAGCGTCGCGCCGCGGTCGGAACCGGGCTTTGGAATTGCGAGAGGGCGTGAGCGGCCATATTTGCGCTGTAGGATAATCAATGGAGAATATGCTTGGACTCCCAGCAGCCCTGCTCTGTCGTAATACTTTCCGTCGACCGTAATTTACAAAAGGGTAAAAATATAAGCGCATACTAAAATTTAAGACACGTGGTCTAATGCATAGCCAAGTTCACGGAGATAGCCAATAATGGAGGTCTATTGACAGTTTCCACCGTAGAAGATTATTACTTTCTACGTACCTTTTAGAATTGATATTTTTCATAATAACCTTAGGCAATTCAAAAGGTATATTCTTGAATTGCTTCCGAAATTACAAAAATATAAAATTACAGTATATACATTATAATTATTTATATATATATATATATATATATATAATATTTTACAAAGATTTTTCGTTTGTTTAAACACTTATTATTATTAGACAACAGATGGAGAAAAAAAGTAGAGGAAGATAGAGATTAGGCGAGTACCTCTGCTGGACGTTTCGGAGCTCCGTGGCCCCTTCTTCAACAGCTAAACGAAGACTGGTCTAGGTACATCATCTGTCACCTGAAGTACCTACACGTTGGTTTACCTGCTAGTGGTCGTAGTGGGGAGGTGGGATTGATATAAAACATACAATATAATACCTAAAAAATTATTATAATATTATTTGAAATTTCTAACTAACATATAATCATTACACGTTAAAACTCTAAATCATGTTAAATAAACCTTAAAAAATAAATAATAATTATAAAAAAATAAATAAACAAATAAAAAAACAAAGAAATACTATAATATTAATAAACAAAAAACGGAAATAATATAATTTAATTAATTACCCAGTCAATTATACTCCGCAAAAATAAAATAATTAAAAACCCAAAAAAAGATAATCATCAGAAGATGTTGTATGAGTATATCTATATGTACATTCAAAACAGGACTTAGCTATGAACATTCAAACCACTCCCCTGGCAAGCGCCTAAAACCCAAATATGGGCCAACTCGCAAGTCTTTAACTTAAGTACGGGCGTATTTTCAGGGAACGACCTAACCACCCTTACGCTGTAACACTCATCAAAACTCCTCCCATGCGTCCGCGCGTGAGTCGGTATTGGTAAGTTCGAGACAGCGCCACTGACAGATGCGCGATGGTTGTTAATTCTGACACTGAGCTTATTTGTCGTCTCGCCGATATAAAATGCGTCGCAGTAATTGCACTGCAAATAATAAATGCAATTAACAGTTGAGCAATCTGCATGCGTCCCTATTTTGTAGTGCTCCGCAGTGTTAGGGCTAGAAAATTCCACGGACGAAACGTGAATATTACACCTGTAATATTCACGTTTCGTCCGTGGAATTTTCTAGCCCTAACACTGCGGAGCACTACAAAATAGGGACGCATGCAGATTGCTCAACTGTTAATTGCATTTATTATTTGCAGTGCAATTACTGCGACGCATTTTATATCGGCGAGACGACAAATAAGCTCAGTGTCAGAATTAACAACCATCGCGCATCTGTCAGTGGCGCTGTCTCGAACTTACCAATACCGACTCACGCGCGGACGCATGGGAGGAGTTTTGATGAGTGTTACAGCGTAAGGGTGGTTAGGTCGTTCCCTGAAAATACGCCCGTACTTAAGTTAAAGACTTGCGAGTTGGCCCATATTTGGGTTTTAGGCGCTTGCCAGGGGAGTGGTTTGAATGTTCATAGCTAAGTCCTGTTTTGAATGTACATATAGATATACTCATACAACATTTTCTGATGATTATCTTTTTTTGGGTTTTTAATTATTTTATTTTTGCGGAGTATAATTGACTGGGTAATTAATTAAATTATATTATTTCCGTTTTTTGTTTATTAATATTATAGTATTTCTTTGTTTTCTTATTTGTTTATTTATTTTTTTATAATTATTATTTATTTTTTAAGGTTTATTTAACATGATTTAGAGTTTTAACGCGTAATGATTATATGTTAGTTAGAAATTTCAAATAATATTATAATAATTTTTTAGGTATTATATTGTATGTTTTATATCAATCCCACCTCCCCACTACGACCACTAGCAGGTAAACCAACGTGTAGGTACTTCAGGTGACAGATGATGTACCTAGACCAGTCTTCGTTTAGCTGTTGAAAAAGGGGCCACGGAGCTCCGAAACGTCCAGCAGAGGTACTCGCCTAATCTCTATCTTCCTCTACTTTTTTTCTCCATCTGTTGTCTAATAATAATAAGTGTATATATATATATATATATATATATAGTAAAATAGTAAAATGTATTGTTTAAATACCGTTAATTAGATGATTTCTATGTTAAAATAGGTAAACACCTTTAGTTTAACATATATAAAAGTTTGACAGTACTGACATTTGGAAAATACGAATGCTTTTTAATATTTTAAGGATTGAAATTTTTTGCAAATAAAATATATAGCCAGAATGTTCAAAGAAAAATTAATACCGAAAGCACAGATAGTTGCATCGCTTGAGGTAATGCACGCTGGTTTAAATACAGGCCTGTATTTTATGAAAGTCTTTCACTCTCACCTACCTATCTGTGCGATATGCAATACGGTCAAACTTTCATTAAAGTAGTGAATAAATGATTTAAAAATAAACAATAATTATGAAAAAAAGTGTGAAAATGTAACGAATATGACGTATAGTGAATGAGAAGTGAATGGTTTAATGGATATTTACAAGAATAACTTACGTTCAACGTAGTTTATCTGAAAATGAATCGTCATGGTTAAAAATAAAAAGAAAAGTGTAAAATATATGCACATTACGTGCAAATCGTTAAGATATAGTAAAATAGTAAAATGTATTGTTTAAATACCGTTAATTAGATGATTTCTATGTTAAAATAGGTAAACACCTTTAGTTTAACATATATAAAAGTTTGACAGTACTGACATTTGGAAAATACGAATGCTTTTTAATATTTTAAGGATTGAAATTTTTTGCAAATAAAATATATAGCCAGAATGTTCAAAGAAAAATTAATACCGAAAGCACAGATAGTTGCATCGCTTGAGGTAATGCACGCTGGTTTAAATACAGGCCTGTATTTTATGAAAGCTTTTCGCTCTCACCTATCTATCTGTGCGCTTATGCAATACGGTCGAACTTTCAATAAAGTAGTAAAAAAATGATTAATCACTAGGAAATTCTTATCCTACGTGAAACATGTATTTATTATCAACTATCTGAATACCGCAATAATTTAGAGAAATAATAATTTATTTATGATTTTAATAAAACTAATAAATAATTTTTATCTTAAATAGTAAAAATGACTGACAGAAAGCTGTATTAATTGATTTTTGACTATCTAATGACAGATCATTGGATTAGCTATCTTTAAGAGAGATAAAGAAATAGAGAAGTGGCAATCTGTTCAGAGAAGTGCTTCTAAATGGACATAAAAAATACCTGAAAGCAGTCACCTGAAGTAGATACCAAAGACGCTGTCGTGGGAATTTTATGAAATGCGTAAATATATAAAAGTCGTGCGTTTCGCATTGGCCGCAGGGGTTTATCTATTAGATTAGTATATATCATTCATTTCTAATTCATTTCGTGTTAAGGACAAAAAAAGTCATTTATCCATTATAAAACATTAAAGAATTAACTTTTTGTTGATGTTTTCAATTATCCAAAGCAAACTATTTGCGACAAATAAAATAAAATAAAATAAATCAACCATTGAGGACGTTGCAAATTTTAGTAAGATTGACCTGAGACGAGGAAGTTCAAAGATACTCTGCTAGGATAAGCGTCAAAATATTATGTAATAACTTGACCGGTAGATACTGAAATTGTGACAGATAGATGTCGCATAGTTGAATATTTTGGATTATATAGGATTTAACACCATGTATGAAATTAAAAATATACATATAGAAGTTACTTTTAATGAACGAATTAAATGAGGACTCACCTAATTTATCAGCCAGTATGGATTTCATACTGATGAGACGGATTAGACTGATGACCAAGAAACTGTAGATCAGGACAGCGCAATGCATTTTCACATTTGTCGTGGCTCCAAAATTCACAAGTCCACGGTTTCTACATGACTAAAAGTAGAAACATTATTCTATTCGAACTTCATCATTATTTTATCATCATAGTTGACAGAATTCGGTTCCATTTTAAAGCACTTTCGCCTGAAACAAAAAAAAAATATATATCTATAGTTTTGTTACAATCGCAAAAAAACATCACACTATTTATTTACAGGTAAGCATATAGCGTAATAATAGTATACACATTTTCCTAAGGGTTAATAATAAGGCCAATTAAAACTTACGCTTATGAACAAAAATATTTAAAAGCGTTGAGATTAACGCTTTAGATTTGAAATTATGGTAACTAGTGGCCGTTTTGAGGCTTCCATAAATATGACTATTTTTTTTATATACTAGCTCTATTGCTAATTTTATAAAATAAACCTAATAAATGTTCCATTGGCGATTTAATTTATAGATATTATTACTTCGGTGGGTACACTTAACCTAAAATTTACAAAAGTAATTAGCAGGTGAGGGCCTTCTTCCTGTTGGTATGGAGTTTAATTAAACCGCGGACGCTCCAGCTTCTCAACAATGTACAGTTAAGCAAAAAATGATATTTATATTTCAAAAACGAAATCCGTTTAAAAAACAGCCTCGAGAGATGGCGATGTACGAATAAAAGCTTTAAAAAATAAATAAATTATAACCCAATAAAAATTATTTAAGTATCTTAATTAAATTAACTTGAAATTTTCGCTGCATTCCTTCCATACACGAAATATGTTAGCCGAATTATTTTGTATTTCATGTTTTATTTTATTTAATTTTATTCGTGTTTAAATTAATTGTATTTTTGTTAAGGTTAGGAAACTGACAGAAAAGATAGTGTCTTAGCTGGATCTATTTAAAATGTATTTGGATGAATACAAATTCCTTCTGGCAACTTTGAAATTTAAATTGATAATCGAGCTTACTTCAAAACAAAACATTTTATGGTGCCTTCTCGGAAATTGTGTTTTAGTTTTAGAAAAATCTTCAGAATTACCAGGAAATTATAAATTGTAAAATAAATAAATTACCAGTTAAAAACTTGTTTCCTCGCCTGTACCCAGAGCAGGTAGGAAAGTTACCGAATTGACCATCGCTTTTACTTCTAGCTCCATCTTCCCGGATTTGCGGTTTGAGGGAAGGGTTTCTAACGGAAATTGGTAAATTATTTATTTCCTCATTTTAAGATAACCATCAAACAGCAATCTTTAAAAACCATATTACTTTAGCTCAAAAAAACCTATTATTATAAGCTATATTATTTAAAAAAATATACAGGGTGACTTAAAGAGAGCAGTATCCTTTTAAGGGATGATTATGGGCAAGAATCTGAATAACGCGTATTGTTGTGTTCCTGACCTATCCAATTGACCTACATTACAATATTTGCGTGCGGGAAACTACCCGTCATTTACTTTCGTCTATACATTTATAGGTACGGTTACTGAGTCCGGTTCGTGACCCCGCGCGGTCTGGTATTTTGTTTCAAATGTTTTTAAAACTCTTTCTTTGTCATTTTACATCAGTTTTTTTTTTGTTATATTTACAAATTTAGTTAACAAAAGTTATTAAATTTTATGTCCAGAAACACCCTTATACGGATACTGTTGACTTTAAGTTCATACTGTATAAGATTAATTCATACTATTGCTTAGACAATGATAGATATTTTATTTATTTTTTATGTATAGAGTGTTTTTTTTAGAGGCGTGGTTTTCAATCTGGCACTACTTTTTTCGTAGTTGGTGTTTTTGACAGCTGTCACTTGATTTATGCTCAGTTTGGTTTGCCATTTCATAATGAATAGACTTCCTCCTGAACAACGTTTGCAAATAGTGCAAATTTAGAAAAAAATCACTCTAATTTTTTTTAAAATCACTCTAAAATAAAGTAAAAATCGCGTCGTGGGCCTGTGGCGTGGCCTCCAAGATCGTGCGATTTAACACCGCTGGACTATTTTTTGTGGGGTCATGTGAAGTCGCTTGTCTACGCAGATAAGCCGGACACGATTAACGCCTTGGAAGAGAATATTCGGCGCGTTATTGCTGACATACGGCCCAACTTGCTGCAAAAAGTGGTTGAAAATTGGGCCTCTCGGCTGGAATTTGTTCGAGTCAGCCGCGGCGGCCACTTACCCGAAATCATTTTTAAAACATAATGGCAAACCCTTATCTTTATAATAAAACTAAATTCTTAGCCATAACATCAAATTATATGCGTTTTATCTCTTCTTGAAAACCACGCCTCTAAAATCATCACCCTATACATTCTAGAATAGTTGAAAGACATCTTGTCACCACAACATAATTTTTAAACGAATCTTTACTGGTTTAAGGTAGAGCTAAATTTTGTAATATGTACTTAATGTCAACTTTCAAAAATAAAACTTTACAAAATTCAGTTGTAAATAAATAGATCACATATTATTATTTTGTTATAATACAATGTATTTTAGCCAAAGAGTTTTTTTTTAATACCAACGAGGGTAGTTAATTTATTAAGGTCTCCCGAGGCCGTGCGACTGCGACAACAGATAACGACTCCGCTGCGAGAGGGAAAGAGAAGAACGCGCAGAAGGTGCGGGTAAACGGCAACTTATTGTTCATAAGTAATTTAAATTTTATTCATGTATGCCTTTTCTCTTTCTTGCATTCCTTTCTCTCCGTCTTGCCTTTCGTTTGTTTTTATTTACGCCTCCATCGCTCGGTAGGCGAATTTATATCGCGGCGCAAAATGTGACTGCGGCTAAGTGAATTAAGCGCGCGGCTGCGACACCCGAATTATTCATGACTCTAATCATCGTTTTCATACTGGAAAACAAGGAAAAGTGCGGAATTCTACCCTGTTATTTTATGAGTACAAACAGTTTCGATATTCTGTTTCTCAAAGAAATGTTTCCTAGTATCAACTTATACTTTTGAAAGTTTAACACCCGCGAAGTTTAAGGAGTATTTGTACACTTACAACGGTACGTAATGACACAAACTATGTGATAAAATTATAGACCTAGAAGGCGTCATGCTTTGTTTTATTATAGACTCAGTGGTTAGGCCATTACATGATAATAAATAATAAAGTGACTACATTACTTTGACTATGGTTTTTATTTATTAAATGAAAAATATGAGTTAGCTGTAAAATGAAATTTTTAAATTTTTAATGTGCATTTTAGGATGGATGGAGTATAAGAAAATCCAAAAGATCTAAAAGAAGTATCCTTTTTAGCTACAAACATTTAAAAAAAACTCTTGTCTGAATTGAAGCATGTTTAAATGACAATTTTACTGGCCTAGGTCATTAACGCATTAATTATTAGAGTCGCGGCATTATCGGCATAAAAGTAAAGTCAAACGTTAAAAGGCAATTCGCAGTTTGATCTATTCGAAGGATTTTGCAATCTGATGGCCCCACATCCTGAACAATGCATTCGGAACTACGCCGTCCTAAAGTAATCTCTAAAGTACTCGTATTAGGTATTTAACTGTCGTTGGGTAATAAATAAAAGCAGTAATGCAAATATGGTTTGTTGCATTCTTTCCGATATTTTTCTCATGCATACAGGATGGGGGTGTTTATGTTCCCTAATACGTGTAAGAAATTGTATATAAAATTTATGAAAATAATTCATGCTCTTATTTAATAATTCTATCAAAGCGCTCGTGTAAGTTCCCTTTTTGACAAGAGTGATTTCATATTGTCTGCATTTTTTTTTATCGGAAACCATAGTGAATTTTGATATGGCGTCAAACAAATCATGTTGAAAATCGCAGGGCCAACAAGCTAGATTTTTTATCGGGTATGGTCTTGGGACACGATCTATATTCAGGATTTTCAGCAGTCATCGTGGTTTACATTGTTTTCTTTTAATTTCCCGGAAGAAATTTACATAATTCTTGGGCGGGCGGAGTAATTATTCGTCTAACCATTTTAAAAAGAGAAAAAGACTTTTCTGTTTTTCACTTTTATCTCCGTTCAAACCAAAACTTTTCCGAATAAAACACAACTTATAAATTTTGTACTAAAAACATCCAGTTACATTATCATATTAAACCTTACACTAGTCGTAACTTTACTTACTTGCCTGTCGTTTAATCGGTCACAACTGTCATTATAATAAAATCAATATAACCAGTATTCTATGGTAGTAGTTAATTGTTATTACTCCTCGACCAAGTCGGCCGAGTGCGTAAGCGAGACAGCATACGAGTGAAGCAAACAAATTGCATGATATCTCGCTTGCGCACTCGGCCAAATTGGTCAAGATAAGCTTTTTTTAAAAAAAGAGCTATTTTCGAAAAAAAGATGTTATCGAAAATGAGTTTTTTTAAAACAAGAGCTTTTTTGCCAAAAATGAGCTTTTTTTAAAAAAAACTTGTCTAAAATGAGCTTTTTTTCAAAAATTTTCTTTTTTCAAAATAGACCTTTTTTGACGAAAAAGAGCTTTTCTCAAAAAAGAGCTTTTTTCAAAATAGAGCCTTTTTGACTAAAATGACCTTTTTTCGAAAAAGAGCTGTTTTTTCAAAATAGCTTTTTTCGAAAGAAATGTCGAAAATGAGCTTTTTTCAAAAAAGATCTTATTTTCGAAAAGAGCTGTAGTGAAAATGAGTGAGCTTTTTTTCAAAAATTACCAATTGTTTTATCTTCAAAATAGAGCCTTTTTGATGAAAATGAGCTTTTTTCAAAATAGAGCTTGTATGTCGAAAATAAGCTTTTTTTAAATAAGAGCTTGTTGACGAAAAATAGCTTTTTTTGAATAAAAATTATTGTCGTTAATGAGCTTTTTTTAAAAAAGAGCTTTTTTTTCATAATAGAGCCGACGAAAATAAGCTTCTTTAGAAAAAATTCTCGAAAATGAGTTTTTTTTCAAATATGACCTTTTTTTAAAAAAGAGCTGTCGTGAAAATGAGCTTTTTTCAAAATAGAGCTTTTCGCCGAAAATATGCTTTTCTGTGAAAATGAGCTTTTATCAAAAAAAGTTTTTTCAAGACGAAAATGAGTTTTTTTTCAAAAATGGGTTTTTTAGTTTCGACAACAGATTTTTTCGAAAAAAGCTCATTTTCGATAACAGCTCTTATTCGAAAAAGCTCTTTTTCGAAAAAAGCTAATTTTTAATAAAAGCTCATTTTCGACAGAAAATCTATTTTTTGAACAAGCTTATTTTCGACAACAGTTTTTTTTTTCGATAAAAGCTTATTTTCGACAACAGCTTTTTTCGATAAAAGCTTATTTTCGATAACAGCTCTTTTTCGAAAAAAACTCTTTATTGTATGTTTTTCTACCGAACAGCGCACACGTGTGTAGAAAAACTAACTAACGTTTAGCTGTCACTATATCTACAGGAATTTCTTCTAGAGCGTACAGGATTTTTTTGCTCAGGGTGAGTGTAAAAATAGTATCGTTACTTTTTTTTCTAAAACTATGCCGCCGGGTAAGGGTTTAAATTTTATTCTATCTTCAATGCATACGAGTGTATAAAGAATTGTAAGACACGTACGTATGAACCACCCGCCAAGTTTAGCACCCAACTTTCGGCATAACCCGAGCCGATTACGTATGTCGGCCGACCTCCGTAATCGATGATGGAAACTTGGCCCGTGCGCTGCCCGGAATAATGAACACATTCGCTTGAATTTATGTCGCGAGTTGCGTAACGGACGTGCGTCTAAAGCCGTCGCGACGCCCGAGGAACATTCGGGCGGAAGTTGTCGGCACGATTTTCCAGTTTGTTTTTCAGGAACGCTTCTATGGACGGCAAGTTGGCTTTTTATGAAGAGGACGCAGGTGTATTGGATATTAAATTTTCCTAAGGCGGGTGGGTTATAATAGTTTTCAGTAGTGCATGGTAAAATAAGTTCATTCTTCATAATGTCAAAAGTTACCTGAATGCGTGACATATTTTTTGTACATAGTTATTAATTAATTAGTAATTGTTAGTTGGTAATTGACCAAATACATAGTTATTCATTTGGTCAATTACATGCATTCAAAGGTAGTTTCACCTAGAACTGTACATAAAAAATAAATAAATAAAATCGTTTATTTTTTGCATATTAACACTGTTAGAAATATGTATGAAAAAAATGATATGCATATTGTGGGCGATTGCATTAGAATGATTTTATTTCAATTTGAATAAAACTTTTAATGTTAGGCACTAAAAATAATAAAATAAGACCGACTTCAAAATAAATAAATCTACAACGAAAAATAAAATAAATAATAGGCGCAATAAACATCTTATTGTTAGTAAATAGTAAATAAATGGTAGTACCAAAACGTCAAGGTCGGCGTAGATACATGGTTTACATGTGAAGTTTCATAATATGGAGTTTTTCTGTAAAAGACATAACATTCAAGATCTTTTTGTTTTTCTTAATCTGTTTTCTTAAAAAATAATAAAATTTCTAAATAAACGTCAAACAGACCAAAACATAGTCAATTTAAAAGTACCCTGAAAACATTACAACTAAAATTTAGAAGAACAACGATGAAAATATAAAAAAACGATGTTATTTTTTTTAAAGCATTGGAGTAATCCAAACCAAAAAAGGTGTAAAAGAGTTCCTTGACTTAAGATCGCGAAATATTGGTTAGAATTGTGCTGATTGTTGAAGTTCGGCGCAATTTAAATAAACACATACCTTTTAAAAATTAGTCTACTGTAGGTACGGTTGTGAAAGTATGCTAGGACCTAGCATACTTTCACAACAAACGGTCGATCGCGACTATGCTCTGTGCGACTATGCGGTATGCTACGGTACGCCCTACCTAGGTAGGTAGGGTGTATCGTGTATGTACGACAACCCTGCATCACACACACTTGCAGTCTTTCAGAGAGATCGCCAGCAGTTCAAGTTTGAGCACCCCTGTGCTAGGTGATTCATTATTATGGTAATAAATCAATAAATAATATATTGATCTACCTAATTCTATTTTATATTCACATTTTTATAACAATAAAACATTTGACATAATGAATGACTACATATGAATTTATCAAAACATTTTTTTCATATAGGAACCACGACCAACATGCATAATGTAACATTTTTTTTTATTTATTTATATATCCATACAAATTAATAATATTAAATATGTATTACTATGTCGCATTTTATTGATATTTTATAGAAGAAAAGTACAATTTGTGTGGATTAGTAACACCTCATTAGGTAAATGCCTGTGTCGAGGTGATACCTATTTGAAATATATAAGTAGGGAGATAATAAGAGCATGAGGTCTATATTAGAGATCTGTGGTAAATATATATATATATATATATATAGATAAAATAAAATAATTAAAATAATATATATTGCTTTGTTGCAATGGCCTTATGCCTATCTTTATTTATATATTTTAGAAGCTACGATGTTGTCGGTAGAGTAATCGCCATTACTCTCTTCTGCCAAAGACCTGACTTCTTAATACGACATGACATTATGTAGGTATGTTATAAATAACGAAGTAAGTCAGTCGTGCCATTGGTACATAACTTTAAGGAATGCGTCCCCCTCCTCCATGCGACACTTACGCCAGAAGATTCGCAGCATCCCAATGGTCCAAGTAGAATAAAATACATAAGGAACTGACGTCTAGTTCGAAAAGCAAAAATCTCCCCGGATTGTTTTTCCACAATGCGAGCGGGTTAAAAGATTCCATCTTGTATTTTTTATGGACTCGTGGGGGCGAAAAGGGGACAGCAAATAGAAGCTTTCAGGGGCGGGCGGGCGGGGTCGGTGGGGCGGACGGAGCGGATATGAAAAACCGCATTGTCCGTTACAGACCTACTCTCAGAAAGCAAACTTATTTTCATCTTTGATGTTTACGCATTTTACCAAAGGACGATAAGTAGGTAAATCGCCGAAATTGGATATGCTTATATAAATTTTGTAAATGAAATGACTTCCTGCTAAACGTATTTATTCTTTAAAGTAAACGGTCGTAAGAAGTAAATTTTGTCGACAAACGAGAGAAAATTCTCGACACAAAACTTGAATAATTTAGTTCTTAACTGCCTTCTAATAAAAAAGCATGTTTTTCATTTTCAAACCGCAGTAAAGAAAACCTTTATTTGGCCCTTGAAACCGGAAGTCAGTTTGTATCACAATTTTGCTGCTTTAATAGTTTGAGTCTAAAATAGTTTTATAAAATTACATAACGTTTCAGAATGTTGTTAGATTAAATGACATTTTTTTTTTTTTTTAAAAAACTTTATTATATTTTTTACAAAACACCTTTACATTTACCCCACAAAGACGGTGCCTTTTCTGTGGGTGAAAAAAAAACATTTTATATACAGTATAAAAGTTTCAAAACGGTTACATCACTAAGAAAAAGGAAAAACAAAAAACAATATAATAAAATGCAAAAGCAATAAAATAGATAACAACCAAAAGTAAAAAGTAAAAACCTATCAAAAGTAAAATTAAAGCAAAAAAATAAAAATAGACAAAACCATATATTTTTATATTTATATAAATATATATGTGTTTTCGTAGATCTATAGCCTATACTTACTTAACTAACCTTTCCTTTCCATCTCAAGCAGATAGAGAGGGAGCAGATATACACTTTTTTAAATACCTTTTTCAGAAATTTTTTCTATTATATTTTTCTTTACTGTGTCTTTAACCTTATATTTAGGTACATTGGAAAGATTCTTATTCATATACTCGTTAAAAAGAGTAGGTATAAGAAAACCAAGAGTGCGTTTGCCGTAATAGTTTTTATACCTAGGTACCACTAACAAGCCTCTACTTTTTTGTCGGGTGGTCAACTGGTGCCCTATGGGTACCTTGAAAGATTCGCTATGTAAGTGATCGAGTAATATTTTATAATGAGCTAGATATTTAGCAGGTAACACCTTACAGTGCGCAAATAGCAGCGACGGATTTCTTCTACTTTTAGCCTTAATATTAGCGGGTACCACTAGTTTCAAAATTCGTCGCTGTAAATCAATTAATTAATTAAAATTGCTTTTAATTTTATTATATTCTAGTACTTAATTTATATTTGTATTAAACATACAAAAATACTTTAAATAATACAAAGTAATATATCCTTTGTTGTTATTTTAAAAATAGTATGCGCAAAAGACATTTTGCCGCGACGGCCTGGTGGCGCCTGTTTCTAAATCCAGAGGTCCCTGGTTCGAATCCCCAATGGGTCAAATCGGGCCAGGTCATTTTTCGCCGTTGAGAATATTAAACACGGTCGATTATGTTAAGTAACAAGACATTAAAAAAAACCACTCAGACTTGACTCAGACTACAGACTTGCGAGATGTTGTTATGAGATGTTCCCAATAGCGCCTCTCCGTCAACACAAGCCACACAAATGAGCATATTTAATGATTAACAGCGCCGTATATATGTATATACAGGGTGTCCTAAGATCTTTTTCGAAGACTTAAGAAGGGGAGGGGGATTGGGAAACCAATACGAAATTATTGTTGATAAAAACATGCGAAAAAAAACACTCCCAAATTTATTATATTTTTTAACAGATGGTGTAAATTCGGTCATCGCGCGTATTCCTGTGCCTCGCCGGTCGATGGTAGTGACAGTTGACGAAACTAAAGCTGGTGACAAACCGTCTAACACTACTACCTAAGCATCTAAGCATCTATAGGGCGACGGAAATAGATTTTCGCCGCGGTGTAATGTGGTATTTGTGCAACCGTAAGAACGTTATTAGCCGGCATGCATAAGATACAACATACCACAAGTATGGTACTAACAATAGATATTGAGACCGGCGCAAAGCACTGAATGCTCTTTGAAAGTAGGCCACAGCCCCGTAGGCAGGCTCACGCAGCTTTTAATATTGAGATAAAAGGTTGAACTGGGATGTTTCTCTGCTCACGCCGTCAGAGGGTTGAGCGAAAGGGCAGAGGAAGGGTGGAGAGTGGGGGGGGGGGGGGTAGTCTTCAATGAAAAACTCTCTTTTATCCGGCTGTTTATGCTTGCAACTTAATGAGATAAATCACAAAAAGCATAAAAAATGGGCGCAAACGTAAGAAAATCTCGCAGCAGCCAGATTTTTAGGTTTTTGACTTCTCTTGAATATTTCTGTACTCAATTTATAAGAAGATAAGATATAGAGTTTTTAGATAGGACATGCGATTAGTTTAATATTTTTTTTTTTTTGTATGTATATGATAATTTATTTCTCATGTTATTATGTCTACTAAAATATATTAAATATATAAAAGAATAATTTTAATAATAATTGGGCGCACGGAGGGGTGTGAGATTTGGCGTAGTTAAAGCTTATATGGATGATGAGTGCGGAAAGAAAATTAATCTATTTTATGTGTTACAAATAGGTACATTAAATTAACGAAAATAAAATTATTATACTACTAACAGGCCTTTGAATTATGTGTGATTTCAAACGTTCGTTTTCAATAACTGGGCAATGTCAATAACAAGCAAAAATAATGATTAATATCAACTTATATTTCTCTGAAAGCCAAGTCTTATTTTTACGTGAAAAATTAGTTATGAATATGAATTGTATAAAGAAATTAATACAAATACAAGCTGTAATTGTGTTTTTTTTTTCAACTGTTACTAAGATTTAATTTAAAAATCATAGGTAATGCAGGGAGTTAAGGCAAACAACACACCAATGACGTATTTGTATAGCTGACGAAATATAACATAATTCAATAAAAATATAAGCAATGATTATAGAGGTAAACTCACTTAAACTTTTAAGTTTACTTTTAATTCGATTACTGGGTGACCATTAGTAATAGTTTGTTATTTATTTGCATTACAAGAAAGATCATCGCAAATGCTTTCGCATATATATCGTATATGGATTGTAGTAACCTAATGGAGGAAATATTTTTATTCCGAAATTCCCCCTCAGTGCCTAATCCTAATCCAAGTAGAAAAAAGGGAGTTACTATGTCAGTAGACCTCTATTAAGGGCCTATCTAACGTTTCGAGCTGAAAAGTAATAATGATTATCATAAAAAAAAACACTGAGTGTAGTTACATCACGCACGATAGAAGTAAAACATACGTGACTTGATTAAATTTATCATCAATAGCGTTAATTAACTGTATTAATCTGTATTTTAAAAATTGATTCAAGTTATCGATGTATATCAACCTTTTAAAAGGAGTGCCCTAAATTACAAAACACCTGTATAGGAAGAAAATTAATGTGACTTAGCTTTAGCCGTTTTGCTGCCCAGGGAAAATTGTGTAAGTGCCTAAAAGTTTAATTTAATATTTTATTTGAATCGGTTAAAATTTATATAAAATTTAATGTTTTTATGTAATATTCCGTAAATTATTAGTTGAAATTATTATGAAGTCAAACATGAAAATATTTAATCTGCAAAGCTTATGAAATTACGGTATGAAATTGAATGTACGGAAGAAATTTTGTGTAATTGAAATGAAAGTCAAGCATTTGAAATCGTTTTCATCATATTAGCTTGCGTGTTTGTCAGGCAATTATCATAAATTTCTTATGGCAAAAACGATCGTTTCGGAAAATTTCCTGTAAATTTTAATTCGCCTATTTTAAGTAGAATCGTAGTCAGACTGGTATTAAAATTTAAAGTGTTTATTCTATGCGGATTTTTGAAAGATATTAAATTTAGGGTTGTTAAAAAATGTATAGCAACTTGACATAGCCATTAAAACATGTGGAATTTTGAGACTATTTGTGTGGTTAGTTATATTTTAGCAATATAAAAACTAAAACAACAGATTGTAGATATAAAAACGTTATATAAATACTAAATTACATAATTTTAACAAGTTAAAGTGGAATTATAAATCTATATAATATTATATAGAGTTTGAATTATTTTAAATTAGACGTTTAGTACTAAGCTATATAATATTAAATGTAAAATAATATTTTGGAGCAGTTGGTCACAATATGAGTATATTTTCTCATTCTGGGTATTATCGTCCTTTTCAATCGCCATCATTACCAAAGTTTGTAAGACGAGCAGCGATGTTTTTGACCATACACTTGTCATTATACCAGATGGATACCAAAATTATATTTCAATATTTTTGACAATAATGGTTACACAATGTATTTATTTATTTAGTGTGCGTTAGTATTTATTTAATACATGCGACAATGTTCATTGCTCGGTATGCAAAAGAGGGGTTTCAGTAAAATTGCTGCGGCGAAGAACCCGAGTAGAGATAATCCGAGATTTCACGAGCAAACAGAAGGTAACCCGAGCAGATCAAATATTATATTACCTCCTCCCTTCCGCAGGCCGCTGTCGCGTTGGCTTTCATTGCAGTATTATTAAAAGATGCTGTGTGCACAGAATGGCTTCGGAGCAAAGGAGGACTCTGTCTTCGCGGAGCGTAGAGTGCGACGGGCGTGTAACTTCAATCTACTTCAAGACGTTCTGATGCCTTTAACAACAGTAAACGTTGAATTTACAATTTTAAACTTTTAAGGTACCCAATATAATTTCATATTGCATACATTTCATAACATTTTTGCCCTAAATTAAATGGTAATAATTTAAACTAAATTAAAAGTAAAAATACATTTTAAAAACAAGGTTTTATTTAAGTATACAATTCGTATACAAAATTTCGTGTCTGCGCTGTTGACCGTTGAGGAGTTCCTTTGTTTGGAGCCATTCCTGGGTGTAGAATCAGGTCATGTTTATCATTAAAATGCATTGTCATCAGGACTTGTTTTATGTTTTTATTTATATTTTAGAATCCTTTAATATTATTTATTTCATTTTTTATCTTGAGATTTCTTTTTGACTCTATTAGAACAGGCTTTAACTTAGAATATTTAATATGCCTTAGTAATAATAAACCCTCCCTCCCGAATCCCGAATGCTCGCTCCCGAATGGGTTTTCTATTTTTTTAAATTTGGAGGAAACTATTATTGGCTTTGTGTTTTAATTTTTTTTTTGTTTATTGTAATTACTGTGTAAGCTGTTGTTTCCTGAAATAAATAAATAAACCCTAATAAATATCAGATGTTTCATTTATTTACATATTATTTTTTTTTGTTTTGACATTTTTATGAGCCAATATAAATATAACGAGGAATCAACAAACGCATTATTCAATTATTCATCGATTTACAACATTTTGTGTCTATATTTTGTGGTTATAAAATACATAGTTTGAGTCCAGTGAGAAATTATACGGTTAGAGATTGTACGGGGTCTAACCATTTAGAAATGATGCCATCACAAGTCAAATCAAACACACGTCGTGCGTGTAAACGGAACACTTATCTCGCAGACGGTTGTAACCCTTGCAAACTACAAATGAATGGTTACATGAAAAATATATACTTTTAGTTGATACTGTCCTTAAAAAAAATAGAAGTGAATACTGAAGAAGTCAATTTAATACAACAATAACACAGTCAGAACTGCGCCTAACAGCGTCTTTCCGAATAATTATGCATTGTGAGTTTTTCATTAAGCCAAGCAATTTATTACATTCGGACAGTGTCTCTATTTAAATAATAAATTGTCACCTTCAATAAAATCTTCAACAAAAATAACTTTACCTTTTTTCTCGTCGTGAAAATCTCATTTTTTATATTATATAATTTTATGAATTTCATATTATTTTTAATATTATACACCGTGTCTCAAGACCATTCCCACAGACTCTCAAGCTGAAAGTACTATTAGTGATGCTTTTTTTATATTTTACCTCTAAAATTTTCTCTATTATATTTCGAACCATAAAATAAACCATAAATAAAATAATGACGTAAATATTATCTAAATTTCTTTTAATTAAATTTACGCAGCGTAAAAATTGAAATTCATAAGATGTTTCCTCGGTAATAAATTACGAAATTATGCCATCCCCGCTTTCATGGCAAACGGAATATTCATAGGCCTTTGGTGTAGTAATGTTAAGCGTTAGGTATTCCCGGCGAACGTAAGACGTAATTTACGAGAGATTGCCAGACAATACAGCACGTGTTCTGGACGGTTCTTTGAACAGATGTTCACGAGCACCGCTCGCCGCGCCGTTCCGCTCCGAAGAACCCGACGGCCGGGTCGGGTTGGGTCTACAACGCTCCAACTATGTTCATACATTTTAGTACATAGCATTTGGCCGTGTAGAATCAAACGCAGCCATCTGCAGTGTGTTTTGTGGCAATTTAATAATAAAAAAAAAATACATCCAGAATACGGTAATATAATCAATATTTTTTAATCACTATTTGGTAGATTTCAACAAGTCTTCGCGTTTCACATTCCCTAGAACCCAAAACCCTTAGTTTAAAAGTCTATACATCTATCTATCTATATCACTTTCTTGTGCCTTCGATTGACTGGTGAGTCCCACACCATTCGCAATGCATAGACGCCAACCATCGGGCAGTGTCCGACCATATGCAAGCTTTTAATTGTATAGATTTTTTTTAGGAAAAAACATTTTTTTACTATAATGTCCTTTATATATATTTAAAATTTTAATCAAAATTGATATTACTATAGGTCGCCAAGTGGTCGAAATTCAACCGTAATTTACTAAATTTTTAAGTGGGAATTTCATGCAATATCTATGAATTTATTGTTAATAACAGTTAAAAAAAAACACAACTACATAATGCTGAATCGTATTTATGAATATTTTCAAAAATATTGTTGACTTTTTTGTTATAGAAAGTTCACGTGATGTAAACCTATCATACAATAATTTGAAGTATTCATTATGATAAGGCCAACATACTTTACCCTTATGACAACATGAAGTAAATGTAGGCTTTCACCTAAAGTGACTTCAGATTTGAAGTATTTTGCATTGCAAAACCTGCATTGTAAATTGCAAAACCTGCATTAATCGACAATCAAAGGTATTCAAATTTATTGGAATGACATTCAGTGCACATTTAAATATTTCCCTCAAAATAAAACCATTATTTTATAATACTATTTTATTTATTTATTTTTATTTTTTTATTTATTTATTCGTATAAACCAAAATACATATACGAGAGCAGTTGTAATCGTTCAATGCCGATTTAATGTAACCAACAAGCGACCGGCACCTACTGCACTGATGTTCCCTGCCTTCTTAACTAGACGCTGTCTGTACCAAAGAAGGCAGTGACCGTCGATTTTTGTTAACTGTCATTATTTCGTTATTAAACTAAAAGGAAAACTTTTGAAATACTACAGTATTTAAATTTGCAATTGGCCTATTATCACTTCGACTTTCACGCGAATATATATTCCTCCTTCTTTGTGTCTCACGTCAGTTCTATTTGGAAGCATAATGGAAGATAGGTGCGAATATCTGAAATCTAACATGTAAAATGAAATGACTAAAACTAGGATTAGACCGAGTTTAATTTATATAATAACATGTATTCACTTTTCGTTCATATTTATATTTAGCACATATTTCTGGCTAAATAAATATAGAACTAAAAACGTATTATATTTTATGACTAATACGTACTTTCATTTTTTATCGATTACTGGCATTCAATACACTTTGTAAATATACATTAACTATTCACAATATTATAACAAGCACCTCATATAACCTTTATATTGACGTTGGCATATGAACGGGAAAGTATCTATAATACCTATCAATTTTTTATAAGGTTCCTACTAATGGCATAGTTATGCTTACAAATTGTACAAAGGCGTTGACACTTTGTCCAATATTTCTATCAGTCATTATAATGATTTGCTTCATCGGATTATCCTAATTTTATTAGAGTCGTTATGTGGCATTGACATTATTATTTTTGGTGTTTCTCTATATGTTAGTAATGACGTTTATTGATTGTTTTAATCATTTAATGAAATTATAGGTTATTACGATGAAGCTTTTATGATTCAAAAAACCACATTTGTTTTACTGAATCGACAAAACTTTAGTAAATTTAAGTTACTAGTATAAATTCACCTGATAAATTCAATTTATAATATTTTCAATTCTGAATAAATTTTATTTTGTTGAAATATTAATTCATTCCTAAATTCTGTCTGATAAAACTTTCGTTTTGAGGCAGGATTGAGAATTTGAATTTTGAATAAAAAAAAAGTGAGGGATTGGTTTCTTTACAAAATAATATGTAAAATGTGTGTTGGTTTTAAATGTGTAAATTAAATTTACCAGAATATGTTACAGTTGATAGGCACTAAATGATGGTATGCGCTGATGATTTCTTTCGAAGTATAAATGTTTATATAAATGCTGTGTTTCAAAGTTATAATGTATTTAAAAAATAAATAACTTTAACACTTTGTTTTGAGTAAGATTATTTGTGTTAGTCTAGATTATAAGTCGTTTTTTCCATCCGCTCATTATTACAATTAAAAAAAATGTAGCATTTTGTTTTGTTATTAACAGGTGGTTTTTATTTATTTTGTTGTTTCTAATATTGTGACTGGAGAAATGTACCAGTTCGCGAAACTAGAACCAATCATGGTTCACTGTGATAAAATTTTGACGACGTAATAAAAATAAATCGTGGTAGTATGTAGTTAAAGCATTTGACCTTTGACCTAGAGGTCGCTGTTTCAAATCCGCTCGTTAGATTTTTTTTA
This sequence comes from Neomicropteryx cornuta, assembly GCA_020383195.1. Classification (NCBI taxonomy): domain Eukaryota; kingdom Metazoa; phylum Arthropoda; class Insecta; order Lepidoptera; family Micropterigidae; genus Neomicropteryx; species Neomicropteryx cornuta. Next base: position 22,962,444 of record JAHKQU010000012.1, read on the forward strand.
ACACTTCATAATGTACAATTTTTCTAAACCTACAAAAATTAACTTAGTTGTCGACGACCTAAAAACAATTTTATTAGAAAATACAAAAATAATTCAAAAAAATAATATATTAAAAAGAATTCAAAGTTTTTAAAAGTCAATATACTGTCAGACTTTTAAATAATGTAAGGTTACGACTTAAGCCCATTATAATGTAAAAAATCATCTAAATACGGTATTTAAAAGGACATTTCACAAATATATATAATACTTTACTATATAAATGAAAGCCTGACAGTATATTGACATTAAGAAAATTTGAATTCTTTTTATAGATGGAAATTTTTCAAAAAAACCATTTAGCCAGAATTCCCAAAGAAAAATTAATATCGAAACGCACAGACAGTTGCATTACTTGAGTTAATGCACGTTGGTTTAAATACAGGCATGTATTTTATGAAAGTCTTCAACTCTCACCTATCCATCTGTGTGCTTATGAAATACGATCAAACTTTCATTAAAGTGGTAAAGAAAGGATTTCAAAAGAAAACAATACTAATAAAATATTGTGAAAATGTAACGAATTTGATGTATAATGAATGAGAAGTAAATAATTTAATGAATATATACAAGAATAACATACATTCAACCGAGATATATTATACATATGTATATAAATGTTTTTTTAAAGTAAAATCAGATTGTTAGAACGGCGTTCGAGTTAACTACCTTGCTTTTGTATTTTAAAAAAGTCGGTGTAAAATGCATCAGACAGGAACGCTTCGTGGGCGCTACAGATTAACGCGTTATAAGGCTTATAAGTACCAAAGCGACAGGGTTACTGCAACGCTATCTGTCAACGGTAATAAATGCATTCGGAAAAAAACTACCCCGCTTCTATGAGTTATTGCGCCATCCGTAATATGAGCCGTGCTAATAGCGTAGCTTTTCGTAGCGCAAGAGTATTACAGCGAACTGCACGCCCTGAATATTAAATCAAATGTTACCGTGATGCCACATTTAAACAATTGTTTCCATAGAATCAATTATAATCCTTAGAAACAATTATAATGATTCAAACCGACAAGTAACCCAAAAATAGGTTTACTAAATCCAAACATAGTAAAGGACTTTCTGAAGACATAATTTCTTCGTAAAATTCCTGGTAACATAATATTACAACATTTAACTAGTGAAACTAAGAACTAATTAATAATTTGCTTGTAATTTGAGTGAGTTTAAGCGTCAAACTCCTAAATGTTTGAGTACTTATTGTCCTCTTTGTCTATCTACCTATTGTTAAAAAATATACTATAAAAATTTGTTTTGTTTGGTATACTAATTATATTATTAACAGTGCAAATATATAAAAGTTAACACTCTCAACTATTTATTTGCCAAATAAATAATTTAAACATTTAATTAACGTATTTGCTTTACTATAAAATTATACATATTTTTAAATTACTTTTTAATTTTTTATTATTTTTTTAAAAAATTCAATTCGCTTCCTAAATTACAAATAACTATTGGTACTTTACCGGCACTTACTTTGGAAAACGTATATCCGAAAACATTAGGAAAATTTTAACTATCTGTGTTTTTTGTAGAACCATAAGATTTCTCCTTTTAAATGACGCATAACTACCTTTATTTCACCAGTACAGAACCATTACATTACACGGCAACCCAAAGCCATATTAACCAGGTTTTTGGGCTGTAAAAATCATCTCCTGATTTAACGAATGTATCGCTGCTGTGCGTACTGTCCAAGAACTACTAAAATATGTAAGTAACTAACTAAAATATAAACAGAGGGTGAATTTTTAATAAAATCGTGTAAAGGATCATCTTATCCAAAGGCATGTTATTCAGGTTTATTGGGCTGTAAAAAACCATCTCCTAATTAAATAAGCTACTGTGTATAATACCACTGTGTCACAATACAAGAACTGCTAAATGTAAGTAATTAACTAAAATGTAAGCACAGTGTGTTATACTTAAAATAATATAGTCATTCATATAATATCACATATTAAATGATGTTATGAAGTTGATAATTTACTGACCGAAATGTGTACATAGTATTAAATTTAAAGTTTATTTTAGGGTTGTTTCTACACAAACAAGTACGTACGAACATTCTTACAATGGATGCTTCTCAATAATTAGTTTCATACAATTGAAATATTTCTAATAAATAAATAAAATATTCAGTAATTATGCTAATATATTTAATCATAACGATTTTATGCCGAATCTGAAACTGAATAGTCATATTACTGTCATATTACTTAAACATCCGTTTGATAACGATCACTTAATCGATAACGTTCAAGAATGTCATATTAGTTAACAGTCCGTTAGACAACAATCGCTTTACGATTAAATCTGCTTTACTGACTGCAATCTGCTGGTTAGATTGCATTCGTCAATGAGAATTTCGAAATTTAGCTGACGCTACATACTATGTTGGAAATGCTTTTCTGATATTTTACCTACAAACCTTAGTATAAGAATGACCCTGCGTGGGTGTTGATGATCATAAAAATATTTACACCGTATTCTAACGCCTTTCCGATAAAAAAAACTCAGCTAATTGGTCCTGCGGTTTCTATAATTATTATTTGTAAGGAAGGTATATCAGATCTTGTAATAACGTCTTTGCAGCTATCGCCGCACGCCAGTAACGTTTTCAATGTTACATTAGCGATCCTAATGCACAGAAATTCGTGCGTTGACCAAATTCACACCATCTGTTGGTCTTGGAAAATCCTTTATTGTATACGACTTTGATTTATGATCATGGATATATTACGGATTGTCATTTATGGAGACCTGTGTAAGTCTTCCCTAGATCGATCGCGAAGCCTTAATAGCAATTTGCGCTCAACGATGATTATAATTATTTATGATAATATTTGATTGAATAAAGGCTACAAGCTGCTGATTTGCCTAATGTGATAAAGCGAACCGCCCGAGCGAATCCTCTTTGGCGGGGGCGCTCAATGCGTGACACAAAGTTCACATGCCTACGGATGCTCCAGGATAAAGCCCGAGTCGGCTAATTGAAAGGATTTCGGCAGAATTCACTGACATTGAACGCAGCCTCACTTGGCATACTAATTCGGCGACGGGATATTATTATTGCGCGAGGGGAAAATAAATATTTATAGTTGTTTTATTTTTGTAAATTGCGACACGCTCATTCGAAACCATGCTCGGAGGTAATGTGCTCAATCGGCTTAAGTTGGTGCGCTCAGCTGTCACGTTGATTCATAACCCGTCTCAAGACGTTACGCATTAGTCCGAGTGTAATTTCATCGATACCAAGTAAATGCAAACTTATAACAATATGAGTGAGCGTTTGATACCACTGCGGAGTGTACTTTGTTTTAATTTGCTAACTGTTAAATAACGAACAAAGTACACACATAAATAAACAATATTGAATTAAAAAATGAATTAAAATTATTATAACATAAATACTATTAATAAATAATTATTTATAACATATATATAATTTAAGAGCTACGATCTGTCGGTGTAATAACCGTCATCACCTTTTTCTTCTGCCAAAGACCTGACTTAGCCCCAATAGCTTCCCTCTTCTATTTTCAATGGTCCTTAAAATACATCTCTTTCCCTTTACAATCCTCAGAACTTTCTCATTGGACTTTCTCTCTGTCCAGCCTCCTCTAGAACCACATCTCAAACGCTTCCAGTCTCTTTTTATCTCGTTGCGTTAATGTCTACGTACTAAATAATAATTGTTATCTTTTGTATTTGTACCAAGAAAGCCTATAATTTATTCATAATTTCACGGTTTCAAACACTATATTCATTGACATGTTATCACTGCAAGTGTTCGTGTTTACAATTTTACATTAACCTACAAAGTTCACAAGATCTTAGCATTTTTTTCCTGAGTCGCTGAGTCCTTTGTTTAATTAATTTCCATTATTACATGGGACTTTTATGTTACGACCGCCCAAAAACAAAGACTTGATTCTCCTATGGTTAATCGCAACTGATTACGCTCATATTAATCCGGGAGCCAGCGAAAGCTCATCAAGTGGGCAGCGGAGCTTAGCGCGAGGGTGCTCCGATACTTTTGAGGATTAGAGCAAAAACAAAATCCCTGTTTATTAATGTCACGCTTAGCCGCAATTTGGGGTAGATTTAGGGCTGGCAAATGGGCGACTGCCTTACATTGTTACCTACCCCTTTTTTCCGAGAAGTAGCCAAGACTAAATTATAAAAATGGCCGCCGTACGTCATCATTAGCGTTCTCTAGCGACTTTTTTTTTACGGTAGCGTGCCCTGAAACGATAAAAGAACCAATCCGCAACTAACGCGCGGACTATGGTCTATTCACTGTTCGGGGGCTTTAAGCTTTTAAACGGGTAACTTAGTGAACTAAAAAATATCTAAGCATAGTAATCGCTCTGAATCGTATTCAAAGGATTATATTCGAATAAAAAAATGCACTTTTAGGTGTAAGAAACTGCAAGTTTATACCTCAACAAAATTTTCAGGACTATTTAAAAAGATATGTTTGTTCTTTAAGTCAATTTAAATATACAGATTGTTTTTAAATTTAGGGCACTCCTTTTAGGATGTTAATTGCATGTTTTTTAAAAAACTGATCTTCATTATTAGGCTGTATTATTTTTCTGGTTGTTGACACCAATGTTTAAAGTTATTTTATTTTTAACAAATAAATGTATTTGTTTTTAACTTGTATTTATATTTATTATTCATTATTATTTTTCTTGATTCGAAGGTATTATACATTTTTCTCTGGGCTTATGTTTATATATTTATTGTTATATTTTATTATTGAATTTTTTTTTTGCTTTTACCGTTTATTTATAATGCATACAATTTTCAAGTCTATTTAAATAGTAAGTGATTTTTTGCTTATTTTATATTAATAATATTCCTATATACAATATGGAAATAAAAGAAAATGAAATTGAAACCTAAAGCCCAAAACCCATCTCATATATATATATAAATATGGATAAAATAAATAAATAAACAAGTTTATATATCTATCTATCTATCTAAATCACACGATAACTGCCGTAATTTTACATTAATCACTTTCAAATTGATACATAAAATTTAAGGACACAAAATCTCGGTTAAGTTGGTTAATGGGCAAAATCAAAACAGGGGGCGGGAATGGAGGTATTTTTCAAAAAGTTAAAATTTTACTATAACTTTTGGTTTCGCTTTGAAAAATTGGTTTTTCAAAATTCAAAAAATCATACCTCTCTTAATAGGCACAAAATCAAATCCGTTGAAAATGTAAATTGTGGCCCTATAAATTCCCTACAACTTTTGTTTAAAACAATTTTTGATATGAGCAACCCTTACGGTAAGGGAAGACCAATTTTTTATACCTTTTTCTGTAACATTCAGTAAAACTGTATGTCGTTTGTTTAAACTTTCGAAGTGCAGTTAAAAAAATAATACTTAATGTACGCTGCAATTACGATGCCCCCCCCCCCCTCGCCCTCTCGCCCCTGCACCCCGCTCCCGCCACTGTTTCAAGTGCCTTTTACACAATGTTTTATTAAAATCCCGTCGGCTATAAATTTCGACCAGATTATAAATGTTGAGCTTACGCGAGAATATTTCAGGATTAAATCCGTGATGAATTAGTTTATCCTGCAGCCGTCACCCTGGTTCTCTGCAGCTGTTTGCGAAGCCTTGCAGAGTTGCTGATGTTTTCACACTAAGGCGCTTCTAATTTGGACTTTTCACGGATAACCCTGACTCTTCACACGGATCTTGTAAGCAGCGCAGCGCTCGTGTAAGTTCCCTTTTTGCTCGAAGGCAGTGCGGCCTCGCTAGCGACCGATCTTATGACAAGAACGATTTAGTACTTACTTAAGATCTACATTATTGTGCATATTGTGCGATTCAAATGTGGTTCTTCACGGAACCTAAGAAGCTACCGATTTTTTTTTTTTGGCTTTTATGTAATATTTTATCGCATTACATTTATGCTACGTTTCCCGAGGAAAATCAGAGTAAATATTTTATCCTCCTCCGACCCTGTGGTAACATAATTCTTTTTTGAGTCCTTCGCGACCCCTCGTGCAAAGGCCACGACCCTTCCGTGGACCCATTACCGCCCACTTAAGGGCAGGAGGGTTGTTTTGTGCAATCTGAAACGATCTCTCTCTCTATCTATCTCGCTTCCTCTGTATCGCTATTTCATTCTCTCTGATGAGCAAGTGGATAATTATGCCGCTGTATTGTATTGCCAAAATGGTAAAAGTCAGGAAGAACGCAGAGACACTCTGTACAGGATGTCCCAGGACGATTGAAAATCCTTAAAAAGGGGCTTTCAATGTGTATAGCCAGTCAATAATATCTGTTTTACTTATTTGAGTGACATACGTCACAATCAATTTACTCACAGTTGAAAGTTGAAAGTTGAAAGATGTGTGGAGGTCACACGTCCACATAACGACCGCGCCAGGTTTACTCTGACGTCTATATCACGCCACCCGTACACAGTTAGTCGAACGAGAGTGACGTCAAGCGAATGCACCACGGCTGAGGTAGAGGGTTTCACCTCCGACGCAGTCTATAAGAGTGGAGGGCGACCCCTAGTACGATGCCTATTCCAACCGAGTTCGCGCGCCGTCGATACCTACTCGTCTGCCTGACGTCACGTCGGTCCGTGCCCATACATTATGGAGTCAGATACTACATTGTATATCGGAGTTCTTATGTAATTAGTGGATCAGTAATAAACGCTTTAACAAGTTCTCAAGTTATTACCTTTATCCCACGGGACCCACTCGATGGGTTCGGTTACAGATGCAACAGATAAACGGACATACGGTTTAAAGACGGGGATAGTAGCTTCTTATACGTGAATGTATGTATAGAAGCAACGCGAGAAGAGAACGTCTCTTTGAAACGAGACGTTCGACGTCACCGAGTTCCTTCGATGACGCAGATTTTACAATTTGAGCCTGCCGAGAGTCGAAGCGAGCTCACGGGATTGGTTATGACGGAAGCGATTTTGAAATGGCGGCGACGCGTTTTGGCGGCAAAAACGTTGATCGCCGCTCTCATTTGAATAAGGCTCTTAGGCGCGATAAAGATGTAGAGGTCGTTAGGAGGCCGCGACGCAAGCGACGACCCGAAAGGCGTACCGGGGCTTACTTCACAAGTCGATCGTAACGCCAAAGGATAAATATTTATGTCGATTCATTTAGACCTTTTTTTCTACAACTGGTATTTGGTAACGATTGGATGTTTAATCGTAAAAAAAAATATTTAGGTACCTCGATCTTATGTCTTAAGCATTGAATTTAATAAATGATACACTGCTAATAGTTCTCTTTTAGTTGAAATGCTCCCTTATAAAAGATATTATAGCCTTGGTAAAAAATAGTAATTGAAAGCCAAATGAAGGGTTTAAAACATAGAAAAGTTTGTTTTTTTTTTCATTTCTATATTATGATACTGTAATTAAATAAAAACCATCAATTAACCGTGCAGAGAGTATAACTGACGCCCTATAAAAATACAGGTCGACTGAATATGCTTCACCGTAATGATAAATATCTTGCTTGATACCCGTTAAGGCTAAGCGTGATTTATGCATAAACTCGCTACGTTTATACTAGGCCAATCCGCTCATGAAAGTAATTTTTGATACACTTTGGTTGCTTCATTTTTAATGTTGGACAAAAAACTAAAATACACTTACATAGATCAGATAGTTGCGTATTCGTGAAAATAACTTAAAACTACAAACAGTATACAAATTTAACTTCTATACATTCATTTATAAGATGCTACTATCCCCGTCCTTTGGCCGCCTGATCATCAGTCCGTCTGTGTTGCATCATTCGAGTCGAAAATTAATATACGAAAGAGTTGATTTACTCTCGAAAAACAACCATAGCCATTTAGATCACGTCGGAGGCAGTCAAATAATATAGATATAAAACATTAAAGATAACAAATGTTTAGTTCTAATTTATGAAACATTCACATTTCAATGGAGTTTTCAAATATCATATTTAAATTTCAAAAACATCACAGCACGGCTCTTGGAACGTATATTTATTTACTACTGGCCAGTTAAAATTAATACAAACCATTTATATGCGCAAATAGAAACATGTAAAAGAATGAGTTGAGTGGGGTGAAAGTGCCAAAAAAATTATAGACCTTTAAAAAAAAAGCGTAGAGTGCTTATATTTCGAGTTATCAAACGCACATGGAACGGGCTAAAAGTGCTACCGGCAACCATGAAATTAGGAAATGAAGTAATTCATCATAAGTTGATACCACAGGCACATTGATTACCTTAAGCTAGCTGTAAGACGACAGGTTCTGGTTAAATAATTTACGAATTATAAACAATGTAAGAAGCAGTTAATATAATATGATAGCGACAGAGTATCATAGCCATTCTTGTTTAGTTACATCAAAGCGTCAACTCAACATCAAAAGAACTCTCACAGAACAGAAATAATGTTAAGTATTAGTATTTTCATTACCGCTACATTTACATACACCATTCTATATACATACACGTTAACACTCTTTTATACTCACATACTAATACGTTAAAACACTCACATCTTTTTTAAACAGGAGTACACCTATCTTTGTTTTTTTTTAATCATTGTAACCTTTTAGTTATAGTGTGAATAAATATTTTTGTTACTTGTTCATTTTTTTTTATTTATTTATTTTATCCATTTATCCATATAACATATTTTAACAGTACAGTACGAACAAAGAACATACATAATTCCCACTTTTTTTAAAAATATGAATTTCAAGGCCTTAAATATAATTAGTTATAGAAAAGAGGTTCAGGCATATTGGATTATAATCACTTTACTAGGCGTAATGCCTGTATCGAAGTGAGAAATTTAAATATAGATATTGAAATGAATATGGTTTTAGTCGACTTAAGTTGTAAACCTATGTATTTTTTATATACTTGTAATTATGTGTAACTATAAACTTTTTTTTTTTTTTTTTTTTTTTTAAATATAGGTTTATAGCAATCTATAGGCAGTCTTTTATTTTTTTTAATCAGCGCACCTCTACGCGTCTACGCGCGCGTAGACCTAAACCTACATAAAAGCAACTACATATCGTAAAAAAAAATAAAAATAAATGTGTAGTATTAGTATTTTTTATTTTATTATTTTCAAATATCACTGTGCCACCAACCGGTTTAATATATGTTTATAGAATTAACTAAATTAAATTTAAAAAATAAGTAAATTTTGTAACACCGGTAGCATAAAAAAACATCAATAATTTCTAAATTGGCATAAAATTAGAACGAAAATTAGTATAGCAATGATATCTAATCATGATTATATTTTTGGGCTTATACCAATGCCATTTTCATAGACATTAAATTATTTCCCACAAACGAAGTATTTCAAAAAGTCGAATTATAATTTCTCTTCGTTAATAACACAGTGAAGGCGGTTCGCGTGTATATGTGCTACGTGTAAATGCATATTATACTTATTACCTATTTGTATGGGTCATGGGTTTTAGTCATGATTTGTTAATTGTAATACATCCAGAATAATGGTTTGCGTTTTTCTTAAAAATCAAAGCAAGTTATAATGATGGATTAAACGGCGTACCAGCCCTAATGACGTCGCCCCTCACATGTTTCGATTCGTATCTTTGTTCTAAGATAAATTACTGTATCCTCTTTATACTGTGATTACACTCAACTTCCTACTGTTGAAATCCAGTTTCGCACTAGCCTCGCAACTAAATTTTATATCTCTATTAGTAGTAAAACGTCAACTCGGCGCGTCCATTGTTGGAACAATGTCTAGTTATAAAACTAGCCATTGACGGTTTATTGGAATTTGTCGTGAATGCGTTTCGATTAACTTGCGAGCTTCACCCGGGGGCATGTTCTCCGATGATATTTTCGTTTGGGCAAGTCGACCCGCAGGAACGATTTCGCCTATTTTATGTGTCCCCTCCAGCGCAGCGAGACGCTCCGAGAGCCACGTTGCTCCGGGAATATTTATCATTGTACCCTACCTCCAGAATATCATAACCTGGAGTGGAATTCTTCGACCTAACTTTTATTGATACCTGGCCAGCGAGCGTATTTCTTTATTCACGTCTCAGTACCGTAAAGGCAATGAAAAAATTCCGCCAGTTAATCAAAGTTTTTGCATGAACATACCTGTAGATATGTAGATATTATTAATTATTAATCAACAAAAAAAAATATTTGAGTAACAGTTTTCACCAAAAATTCGAAAAAGTAGTTTATTTATTTATTAAAATATCCAATACACAATTTATATTATTAAATATATATTACTTTGTAAAATCGAGAGCAATATTTTTTTTAAATAGTTATTTTTATGAGATATTTTATATGTATTAGAAAATAAAACTTGTACGCAACTATTAAATACATTGTTTTAAATATTAGTAACTTTATTTTTACATTCCAATATTCACTATATATTTATGTTATAAACGTGCATTAAACTAAAAATATCGACCGATGAAACACGAAATATCCACATAATATATTTGACTCGTCATAAATATTTTATATGAGACTAAGACTCCATTTTGACAATAAGTGAAGAATACAGGTTGTTTTAAAATTCAGGGCATTCCTTTTGGGATGTTGATTTATCTAAATAACTAAACCGGTCTCACGAAAAATATAAAATGTTATTTCGAAAAAAAAATCATACTAAATTAATTATATTAATAAAAAACTTTATTAATCTTCGAAGTGCTATGCGAGCCGCCCTAGTCACTTACCGGTCTCGCGTCATGCGTTCAACCGCAGTCACAAACATTAAAACGATTTCTATTTAATTTTGAAGTTGTTTTTCTCGTAATTGAGAAACATTTTCCAACACTTTTTACTGATTAAAATGTCGATATAGATCATCAACATCTCAAAAGGAGTGCCCTAAATTTGAAGTTTCTTAATTGTTAAATTAATCATTTTATAAACATTTTGGTTGGCTTATTTTTAACCGAAATTTATACTAAATCGTTTTGTTTCATTCTTTAGAAGTTTTGGTACGCTACGATTTTATAGCATTGCATGCAAGTATCGAACAGAAAATAATAGGTTCGTTGAACCCAGCTTTAAGCTAGGGTGACACATCTCACCTAAGTCGATAACCTCTACGATTGTCGGTGATCCGAAATTGATTTGGTGGTTATCGTTTGTTTGCTTGCTCGTGTGTCGTAGGTTTAGGTGAACTATTTATACCTATTTCGAAGGATATTTTACATAGTGTCGGTCTTTAAGTCCACTTGTCTTCGGTTAAATGCCTAGGAAATGCGGACGCCAGGCCATAGAATATAAAATAATAACTTTGTTACAGAAGCGACATGCCTTCGACCTGCGTATGACCCTGAGTGCGGGGTCCTAGAAGAAGCGGTAAGATGGCGGGCTTCTCTATATAATCATTGTAAAACAACAGTTATTAAATTGTATATAAAGAGGGTAAACATTTCCTTATACACATCCTTTTATAGGGTTATTCTACACACTAAAATGAACGAGTATTGTTCACATAATCATTATGTTCGACATGTCGTAGAAACTCCAAAAATTAACGCGCGACCTAATAAACTAAGGAAGTAGATACTTAGTGAAGACACTGACTACCTTTGAATCTTTAATTAACTTTGAATCAGTAAATACTTACTTTTGCTCAGATATGAAATGACAATCTAGAGCAACTGTATTCAAACTGAAGAAATATTCAGTATCAATCAAAACTGAGCAAATTCATGAAACGAAGTATCTAAACAAACACTCAGTTGAATAAAGTTGAAAAAAAGGAGGAAAAAACATTTAATCAATCTTAAATTTAATTTTCAATAAATTCCTGCTATTAAAATTAAATTAAAATTTCGCTTGACAAATATTACAATTTGCTTTTTTATAATATTATTTTTTGAGGTTTTCCCTTTCAGAATGCCTAAGCTTTCAGAATGACCTCTGAAAGAGAACAAAAGCAATCTAATTCTTTGAATTTGGGGGAACTGAATTTAATTTAATTTTACTTTCCACCCGGTATCTAATTAGATTTAATCTATTATTATCCTTCGTTTGATTGAGTGACTTTAGCTAAAAATAGGAATAAACTCGAAGTTGAATCCACGAAAGTTGCGGCCGTATATCTTTTTTTTTTTTGATTATGAAGTAAATATAATATCGATTTTAGAGATATTAAAAAAATAAACAATTAAATTGTTATACTGTGCTTTATTGTAAAAATAAATTATTGTGCATTGTATGCCCAAATTATTTTTTTTTATATGTCAGGGAATAAAATTTACACAGATTGAAAGTGTAAAATTCAAAAGAATATAATAAATACAGAATGTCCCAGGAAGTAGTGATCATCGAAAGCAGGGAAGTAGAGATTTAAAACACCTCCTTTCTTTTTAGGGGTTGATCTATCGACAACTAAACCCGTCTCACAAAAAAATATATAATCATAAATTTAAAATATTACACTTTAGATAAACTGTGAAATAACCTGTATATTATATATGTGACAAAATTTGTAAGGATGCAAGACTCACACAGTCGATCTGTTTAATAAAGTTGCGAAATTATACACTAAAATTAGGAGATTAAACCCAATTAAGATTTTAATATAATATAGCAATAATACATATACATACACTCCACTCGTAAATAGATATTATTGTATAGATATTATATGACATATGTTGTAAACCATACTATTTATTAAACTTGTATATTTATTTTATGATTAGGTTCCTTATACAACTACGGAATGCTACCTTATAAAATAATGATGAGAAAAAATTAATAGTAAAAATATATTTTTAAAACAAGCTTTTAATTAAGTGCTTGAATTCCTATCCAAAAATTCGTGTCTGTGCTGTTGATTGTTGAGCTAACAAACAATTCAAGCTAAATCAAGCTTGAAAAAAAATAATACAATCGTTATAATATTTTACATGTGTTAAACTAACTTTTCCAATCAAACAGCTTGAAAATGGTCGAAAGGCGAAACTGGTCGTTGCTTTGATTAGTTACGATTATGTCCGCCGATAACCTTAGGGCAGAACCCTTTAATAACGTTTATTTGAAAGTTAATTTGAGTTTTATTTGTTATAGATTATATAATAAATAGTTCAAGAAAATCAGGAAAATCAATCCTAAAAACATTTTGTAAAAGGCTTATATATTGCTTATTATTATTTATGCTTTATTTCGTATTCTGGTAATTAAATAAATTTCCTAACCCGTCCTACTTCCTAATACCAACCTCGTTCCTTGATGTATTTTTTCTATTTTATAAATTTTGGGGGAAACTCTCATTGGCTTTATGTTTTGATTATTTTTTTTTTTGTAACTTTATTTTTGTATCAGGTGTTGTTTCCTGAAATAAATAAATAAATTCCCGTAATTGTTTTTTTTTTAATCTATAACGCCTAAGTTTTAAGCTCGTCTCCAAATGTCCAGGCTGATGTTGGATGCAGGTAGGAAGAATAAGATGAGGCCATGAACCTTGAAGCCGTTTATTAAGCAGGCGTTATGACTTTATTTACATGAAATCCCATTCGGGAAACATTTCAATAATTGAAAGATGCGGTACTTAAAACTAATTAACAACGGTAAATGTACGACGGTAAATATATAAATTAAATAGCAAAATCGTTCGGATGGCTGCGCGCGCTCAACAGCTCTCTTGATGATGGTTTTCGAACGACTGTCCGTTGTCGCCCGGCGCTCGGCGATCCAGTTCGGCCCTGCGCATGCGCGCAGCGCCTCGGCTCCCCTCGGCTCCCCCCGGCTCCACTCGGCTGAAATCGGCCGCCGTCGGGTCGCCCCGCGCGCCGCCGACGCGACGTTCGGGTGTGTGCGTGAGTCGTCGTATGTGTGTAGCGGAGTCCACTCACACCGCTACATTCCTCCGCCCGTACAAAAAGGAAAAAATCTCATTTTTTCCGAAGTCCCGTGCCGTCGAATGTAGGTACACTGGAACGTAATAAAATTATGCGATTTACTGCACTCCAATGAATACAATATCTTGCTTTCTCGTCACTATTCATAACTAGGCTTTATTTAGGTTACGACAACAGGAACGGATGGAAAAGTAGGAAAGATGTAGATTTATATATCGATTGTCACTTAACCTAGCTTTTTCAATTGTCCGAAAATAATTTTAGATAATTAAATATATTTTACAAAATAGTCAGAACGGTTAGTAAGAAACGAATTGTTATAACATGTTAGTGAATGTTCTGTATACCTATTAAATACCAGTTCCCCAAATACCGATGTACGATTTTACTGGCGTTGCTACCTTCCTGGCGAATGGGTGGAACCAGCTCCGAAGGGTAGCCATCTCCGCGGTGCAGTGATACACCGGGATGGTCCTTGGGCTGGGTCAGCCGGGTCTGCCATGTCGCGAGCTGCTGAAATGGCTGAACCGACGGCTGTCCACGTCAAACGGGGGCCACCTCTGCGTTCCAGCTAGCTGCCGGAACGGGATGGTCGTTTGCCATATGAAAACGGTGGCCACCTCTGCGATACGGTGCGTTGCCGCATCGGGGTGGTCGTTTGTTACCAGGAAGCAGCTGTTGTCGGCCTTAATCACCGACAACCGTATAAGGGAACCAAGAGTGTAAAAATATACTAATTACTAATAAACTACATGTGAACGATAAATTCCATATTACATGATAATTTAAATAAATATTCGATATAAATAATTATTAAATTAAAACAATGTCAAAGAGAAACAAGGAATTTACGAAAGGATTGTTGTCGACCTAAATACCTGTTACGAATTCTCCGTTAATGGCCGTCTGCCAACAGTGGGTAGACGGGCGCAGCCTGAAGTCCCGAGGGTCTTGAAAAGTTGCGAAGCTGGAACGGGCGGCACATCCCATGAATCCGTGCTCCTGCTGACGGCATTGTCCCACAGGAAACAGCGGACCACCATGATGGTTGTCGGGATGCTGACTGGTGGATGCTGATGTCCGTCGTCGTCGATGCCCGTGTCCGTGCGTGTTTCTTCAGAAACCCGAGGCTGCGTGCTTCTTCACAGGGGTCACCAATATAACGCCTAAGTTTTAAGCTCGTCTCCAAATGTCCAGGCTGATGTTGGATGCAGGTAGGAAGAATAAGATGAGGCCATGAACCTTGAAGCCGTTTATTAAGCAGGCGTTATGACTTTATTTACATGAAATCCCATTCGGGAAACATTTCAATAATTGAAAGATGCGGTACTTAAAACTAATTAACAACGGTAAATGTACGACGGTAAATATATAAATTAAATAGCAAAATCGTTCGGATGGCTGCGCGCGCTCAACAGCTCTCTTGATGATGGTTTTCGAACGACTGTCCGTTGTCGCCCGGCGCTCGGCGATCCAGTTCGGCCCTGCGCATGCGCGCAGCGCCTCGGCTCCCCTCGGCTCCCCCCGGCTCCACTCGGCTGAAATCGGCCGCCGTCGGGTCGCCCCGCGCGCCGCCGACGCGACGTTCGGGTGTGTGCGTGAGTCGTCGTATGTGTGTAGCGGAGTCCACTCACACCGCTACAAATCTTAAGTTATTAAAAGTTGTAGGTTTATAATTATAAAATATTCACTAATGTAATAAATTATTACTCCACAGAAAAGTCAACTTTCTTTCTGGGGCTTTGTAATATTAATGTACGAGTATTAACTGAATCAAATAAGGATTTAAACGAAAAAAAATATTGATACTCATTGATTGATAATTTTATTATAAAGGTATTTTTATGCAAAAAAAGAATAAATAAAAGCCTTTAGTAGGGACACAAACAAGAGATTAAAATAATGATAAATATAGTCTCTTGATATAGGACAGCCATAATTAATTATGTACATATTATTGTAACTTGGCATTTGACTAAATAGTCAAAATGTCAGATTCCCTACACGCATACATACTTTTTATTGATGCACAAACACAATGCCTTCGATATGAATATAATATTTAAAATAAAAACCAATCATTAGAATAAATGTTTTCTGAAAAAAAAAACATCGTTTTCGATACCTAACTTCTTTACGGTATCATTCATTAAATAGAAAGTTGATTTTCCGTTACCGATCTTTATGTAACCTCATAGCATTTTCTTTTATTAAAAAATATTTTGTTTTAGGTATTCGGCTGTCCCAAGACCATTCCCGAAGACTTAAGAGGGTGTATATGTTCTCTGTTACGAGTAAAAACTTATAAAAATAAATGCAAAAATAACTCATCACCAAATTTAATAATTTCGTTAAAGCGTTGGTGTGAACTTCCTTTCCATTTTTTTCTTAGTAACCATGGTTTATTACATTTATTTAATATTTTTTATAAAAAACAATACATTAAATTTTACGTCACCTATATAGGGTGTACTGCTGTTCTAAGGTGATGAAGGTTATAGAAACATAGATCCTCAGCTGACAAATCATAAACTAAAAAAGACAAGATTTCATAACGAAAAAAAATTAAATAATAAAATGTGCCACTGAAAATTCTGTGGACACTCAGAATATAAAAATAATTATATAAGCTTCATAAATATTGAGAGTAAAATATAAAACATATTGAATAATTTGAAACTATGTGTGTGTGTGAGGACGAACCTAAAAAGTGTTCTATTTACAACAATAATTATAGATATACCGTATATAATACGCTTATACCGTATATAATACGCTAATAAAATAATAAAATAAGTACATATTTTGAAATATATGTTTAGTTCCCGTTTTGGATATCATATAATCTAAAAGAAATTTAAATACAGACTTTTATTTGCTTACTCTAAGAATTTATCATATGTTAAATTTTGATATGACGTCAATAAAAATCATGTTTGAAATCGCAGGGCCAATTAGCTGAATTTATTATTATTAGTTTATTCATTAAATTTACAATTATTTTATTTTATGTACCAGCTAAGCCCAAGGCTTATCTGCTGGAAACCAGGTGTGTAAAATACAGATAAATTATTAATTGTGAAATATTTCCAATTTATTTTTTTCTGTATTTTACACGTCCTTTACAATATACATATTCACATACATTGAGGTATATTTTTAAATCTTAGTAGTATATTACAAACCAAAAGAAAGTATACTAATAATACATTTTAAAATAATAATTAACACAAATTTACTACAAACAATTAAAGAGAGTGTTTTTGTGGGATTTCATAGCAAATATTTTGAACTTCATATTTATTTTTTTTGTATTTAATATTACTTTTAATTAAGCATCTTGGCAAATTATTAAAAAAGAATGGTACAATGAATTGCAAAGCTCGTTTACCGTAAACATTTTTAAATGCAGGTATAAACAACATTTCATTTTGTATTTGCCGGGTACTATATGTATGTTGAACGAGTGTTTTGAACTTGTCAGAGTCGAAGAAGTGGACCACTATCCTATATATAAACATTACGTTTGCCAGGAGAATCTTACAATATTTATTATCGGGAATGGTCTTGGAAATTGCGTATTACCAATTGTAAGGTTTGCGTTGTAGAACTGGTGCTCTTTTACAAATGACTCATTTGAAATAATGTTACACGCGTTTGTTCTAAAAACGTATCAGGTAAACCTTCCCCAGATAAGCAATTCTTAAACCGAAAGAACGAAAGGAAAAAGGAGGGAATCACCGAAACACTTAATCACAAACCGACCGAGACAAACAGAACGGCGAGGTTTGCCCACGACGACAAACTGAAAACAAAAATACCAATTTAACCACTCTTGTTTTCTGGTAATGCCACGACACGGGACAATCTCGCAGACGCTCTCAAGACGAGTCGCGGAACTGGCAATCTGTTTACTTTCAGAAAATATCACTGGTCAAAAGCACCCTTATAAAAGCATCTGTTCTAAATTGATCAGCGGAGTATTGAAAATTAAAACAATATTTGGTACCGTTTTGGTTTCTTTGTTGTTAACAAAAGTTTATATGAATGACCTGTAGCGACGCTAAATATTTGGACTGCGGCTGGCAGCGTCGTTTTAGCCGGCGACGTGCGATCGCTGCCGGGCGCATCTGATTGGTCGGCATCAGCGCAGGCGCGTATTGGAACGGCGCACTGGCGATCCGCCAGCGACGCAGGCATCCAGTCGGGTCGACAGGCTTGCAAGCCACCGCGCATTATGACTTTAAATTGTATCATGCCCAATTTATATTTTATTCCCTATTATCTTCTACTTCCGTTAAATTTACAATTGTTATCTAATTTTAATTATCCGTTACATACTTTTAAATGTTGAAATGTCTCCCATAAGGGAGATTCATCGTAAATGTAAAAATTACCGCCTGAGGAACAAAAGGACCCAGAACATCGGAGAAGTCTTCATCATTTCACCTCCATCATCCCTGGACCTAGAACCTCCCGGCATAGACCATTTTAAAACTATCTATTCACCTGTACTAATACCGTCTTGAAAACCTAGTTTTTTTATTATATTGTTACAATACAATTATTGTACTAGAAGCTTTCCAACGTTTTACGTTTTTAAGCGTTTCCAGCGTTTAGATAGTCTTAAATGACTAATAATGATAAGTCGTAGACAACCTTAGTTTCAGAAGAAAGATATCGCGCCTATCCAATTTATTTAAAGCTTTCACAAGCAAACCCGCTTGGTCAACCATAAGTAGCAACTCCTCAAATCAGTTTTAGGTGAACCGACATCGCAAATACATCGTTAAACAGTGGATTCATGTAATTGGCCAAATTTATAACTATGTATTTACTATAAATTAAGTTACGCTGTATATATTAAATTCGAATATAATAAATTAAATAAATAAAAATCAACAATGTATTTAAGAGGAAAAATGTTGGATTCCAATCATTCTTACCGCGCACAATTAGAGAATGGAATTCACTTAACCCATCCATTTTGTCCTCATTCCCTATTCATCCAACCACTTTACGAAAGCGGTTACGTGCTTAATAATACCTGCTACCAGCTATCAATTAGGTACACCACGGAGTCGAGCTTCGAAGTGTAGTCCATATGAATAAATAAATAAATAAAAAATAAATTGTTTTAGATTTTAATGTCTTTATCACTGCTGAATTTATGATATTGGCTATACGAATATTTCATAATGCAGGATTGACATTCTGACAGATCTATTTTAAGACATCACTTTTACGTGTGTGCATTTTTTCAAAAGTATGGAAAATAATATACAGGATGTACCAATACCATTTCCGAACAATTAAGGGGGAGTAACATATTACGAGTAAGAAATTATGCCGCGCCGATCGATAATGGCCTTGACACCGTTGCGACGTAAGGCGACAGCTGGAGCGCTCACAACAAAGATATTATAATACATGATTCTTTTACTATTTACTGGTAAAGTTTACATTTTTTTCTTGGTAACCATAATGACTTTTATATAGCGTCTAAACAAATAGTACTATGAATCGAGGGACCATTTAGCTAGATTTTTATCGGGAATGGTCTTGAGACACGGTGTCTATGAATAAATGCCTAATTTTTCAATTCAAATACACTCTGGAGTTTGGAGTCTGAAGTCTGGATGGGAGATTTGTTTAATGACGCCTGCAGAGCCTAGCTGTAAGACGTCAGGTTCTCGATAAATAATTTCCTACTACTAAATAGTGTATATGAAGCAGTTGATATTGTATCATAGTTACAGGTTGTCAAAGCCATTCTTGTTTATAATTAAATTTTCGTGATATAGGAAATAATCCATTAAGGATCGTTTAAGAAATCGATGCTCGTCGCGGTAAATTTGGTATTATACTGAAGAAGGTAACGACGAAAAAATAACTAAATCCTACAAAAAGGAGTTCTTGTGTTCCTAAAATGTAGACTACTTTTGGTCAAAAATATTTTAGCCTTTTAGGACCAATATTACATAATTTAATAATCAAGGGAAAAAATCTTACCTACCTACCTACTATCTCTGTTTATATATATATATACAATTATCAAAATAAAATAAAAATAATAAAAAATATGTATATAGTAAATCAAACTACGTAAAGCAAACATGTAAAATTGGAGCAGGTATCACCCCAGAACAGACCTTGTCTAGTGCGGTGATAAACTCCACACCACCTATCTATTTAGCTTTGTATGAGATAGTTTAAGATTGCTTTGTTTTATGCTATTTCAAATGTATTGTTTTGGATTGAATAATATATATATATATATATATATATTTTATATATATATATAAAAATTAAATCTGGTTACTTGAACTAAATGGTTACTTAAAAAGGGAGTTAAAAATTCTGAATTAATATTGAGATGTAAGATGCATTCTTGTATGAGATAGCTACAGGGTCTCGGTACTCGGGCGCGATCTGTTCCAGGTTCAGGGTCCTTGTCGCCCGCCCCCGCGCAAGTTCTCACCTAAGGAAGGTTTTAATAACGCGCGTTAGGCCCGCCTAACGGGCGCCCTGCGAAATACGCGTTCGTGTATATAAGATTTTAATTACGGCAATTTACGCTCAGGTCCTTGCGCCGCGCCGCCCGCCCTACGGCTCGCGCGTGTATGCATTATAAATGTGTGAGAAGCGCGCACGGGGCGGGGGTTTTCAAAGGGAACCAACGCGGGGCGGGCGGCTGGGAGACCGCCGGGTGCCTCCAAGGTCTCCCAACACTCGGGAAGCAATTTAGTGGTCGCGTTATCTAATTGGGCGAGCAAAGCCAGGGATTTCGACTATGATTGTATAGTTAATTATCTTCGTGCATATATAAGGCGACTACATAACTGAATGCTACAAAAATGCAAAGTCTCCAAATATTTCAAACACGTCAGGAGAGGTATTCACGAAAAATATAAGTCATCTAATTTATTTACATTAAAGATGATCTATTATTCTCGGGAATTACATAAGATAATTTCTTAAAACGTTATGCAAAAAATATTTAAAAAAAAAATAAAACCTCCATGTTTTTGAAATAACATTTTTTGTAGTCACTCCCGCTTATGAAACCAGAAACATTCCATATAAAATAAATATAATATGATGAGAATAAAGTAGAGGAGGAATTTACTAGATATATGCTATAATAATTTAGAAATAAAATAACAAATTTTGCCCAAAATTGGAGATTTTTATATTTCATATAAAATGGTAGGCCGCGGTTTGTGTTAGTTATTAGCGCCGTTGCGTCCGTCATAGAGTTTTCACCTTTCCGTTCATCGTGCAAGGCTTCTTTTTGCAGGCAATAATTTATAGGTCAGAATCGCTCAAAACGTGACTTTCGTTCGCGTATTATTATTCAACGAAATACAGCTAGTACTAAGGTACAGTCAAAGGCACTCGGAGCTTTACCCCGAGCATTTTAAGTGGAACTGAAACGCGTAAAAAAACCAGATAGTACGTGTGTGTGTACTGTATCTATGAGAACCAGAGGTCATTTTTCTCCGCTGTGAAAATTCCATAGCGTTTTTTTCATCACTTTCGACTGATTGAGTAACAAGACATACACAAAAAACACTCATTCAGTTACAGACTTGCGAGATGTTGTTATGAGATGTTCCCAATAGCGCCTCCCCGAAACACATCGGCATAAATAATACTGCTGTTTAATTAAAGTACATTTTTCAGATTCACTAAATGTGAAAATTAATATAGTTGCTTTTTTATTGCGATCAAAATAAATATAAAATGAAAAACACGTAGGCGAATGTTATGAATATAAATAACAATTTTACATACAAAGGAAAGGACGCCCTTACCTCCGGACAGGGTTTTGCTTAAGTTTCCTGATTCGCCCTGAGTCGAGGTCAGACGTGAGAGGAATACTTACAGTCAGGAGATAGAGTTACAAGTTTCATACCAATATTAACATTACCGTTAAGTACCACTTACAGTACATTATAATGATTACATTAGAGATTTGATAGCCATTGAAGAGAACTTAAACGTCGAATGATCGGAGTAGCTCTGTGTGTGAGTCTGTGCAACAATTTTGATAGTTATGTTGTGGTTTCATAGCGCAGGCCTTTTTTCAGTACAGACAGCACGAAGCGAAGATAAAATATGACCTAACTAAAATTTACACCGTGGATAGAAACCGTATTATTTAATTTCTCAAAAGAAGTTCATAGCAATCGTTAAAAAAACAAAAATTAACGCCCTTAAATTTTGAGAAATATAAAAATTAAAATGCTTTAAATAAAAAATAATCTCGACGTTAGGACTACATTGTTTTTTTCCTACCTTTCCATTTGGTTTATGAAGGCTTTATTTTTAGGCTACTGAGTTTTGTAACAGATTTAACATACAAATGTCTACTTAAATAAAAGGTAGACCTTTTTACGGGAATAAATAAAAAATAATAATAAACACTAATAATTCTAAAAGTACCCGCCGATAATGTGAGTATTTCTATGAAAATTATAAATTATTTGAACGGATTTCGGATTATTATTTATATTTTTTCATTATTATCGCAACGGTGACTTTTTATTAATATGTACGCATGCACTCTATAGAAGCAGGTCTGCTTGCAAAAAGAACTTCTTGAAGCACGCGCAGCTTTAGAATTCCGAGAAAGAAAACTTTTAATGAAAGCCTGAACAAATCGTTCTCGCTGAAACTCCTCACGCGCACTTTGCATACTGAAACTCATTCTGCTTAATTTCAAGCAAATTAAACGGACTTTCTAATGTTTGTTTCTCTTAAACCAGCATCTTAGTTATCCCGATAAAAAATTCAGCTATACCCTACAATTTCAAATATATGAGTAATTTGTTTGATGCGCAATGTGGCAAATTAAAAATACGTTGTTCCACCAACTAAAACCAGTTTTAGCCAACAATTTTTTAGTTTTCTAGCCCCAGAATTTTCAACACACTGCCAGTTTTTATACGTCAATGTTCTAGGTTTAAAAAACAAGATAAATTGTAGAAACAATATGGTTTCTGATATTAGGCAGGAATGGAACTGTAAAGATATTGAAATATATATCGGTATGATTAAATAAAACGATGTGTTAAGATTTATATGTACATATTTATATTTTTACTTTTTTATAACCAAAATTGTTATCCTTATATTGTTGATTATTATACTTATATTTTTATTGAGTAAATATATATTAGAATATTATATCTTATATCTTAATATATATAAATCTCGTGTCACAATGTTTGTCCTCAATGGACGGCTGAATCACATAACCGATTATAATAAAATTTGAACACCATGTGCAGTTCGATGTGCACTTGAGAGATAGGATAGTTTAAATCTCAAATTATAGTCGCAATTTTAATTTATCGCTAATTATTTGTCTGTTATTATTTGGCAGTCATAAAACTGACAGATGTCGATACCTTTCGACTGGGTTGATGGCGCTAATGTCTGTTATTATTTGACAGTGACAGTTATTCGACGCAAACGTATTAAAAGAGCCCATCAGTTGGCAGAACAAATTGAATCAAGAAATCCAGCTCAAAGAATCAGGACAGCAGGTCATGCACAAGAATCTCAAGAACAGTGTAACGAACGTCTTCAAGAGAATATCATAAGAACAAGAAAATTATTATTTTCAGTCAAATGCCACCGAAAAAATCTAACCTCAACAACGCGAGCGGCAAACGTCAAAACGCAAACGTCAAAACTACGATCGGAATAATATATTCACTTACGAGATGCTGTTGCTGGAAACATCGATGGAAATTTAAATCCCAATGACATCGGTAATGCTTTCATTTTACCTTCAAGCTACATCGGCAGTCCACGGAACATGCAGGAATACATACAAGATGCGATGACTTACGTACGTCATTACGGCCGACCGGATTTATTTATTACATTCACATGTAATCCGAATTGGGAAGAGATACAAACTTTACTATTGCCAGGACAACAAGCCATTCATCGTCATGATTTAACTGCACGTGTGTTTAAACAAAAATTGAAATCCTTAATTGATTTTATTGTTAAATATACAATTTTTGGTATCACACGTTGTTGGCTGTATACGATAGAGTGGCAAAAGCGAGGTTTGCCTCATGCCCACATTTTGGTTTGGCTTAAAGATAGAATCCGTCCTGAAGAAATCGATCAAATAATTTCAGCCGAAATTCCAGACCCATTAATTGATCAAGAATTATTTGATATTGTCACCAAACACATGATCCATGGGCCATGCGGTGTTTTCAACATGACCTCACCGTGCATGGAAAATGGAAAATGTAAAAAAAACTTCCCAAAGCCGCATACGAATGACACGATCACGGATATTGATGGTTATCCAACTAAATCAACTAATTCAATTGATCAAAAGAGTTTCGCCACGACTGCAAAATGACAATTATCAAATCGTCATAAAAGCCGACAAAGTACCATTAGGTGAACATGCTGGTAGATTCAACGCTCCAACTGTTGATGAGGTTGCTGTTATCATGGTTGGTGATCCAGTTGACAAAAGATCTATAAACATTACACGGCGAGACAACACTGTCAGTACGATTTAGGATCTACACCGTTCATATGACGCACTACAATATCCATTGATATTTTGGCAAGGACAAGATGAATATCACCTTAATATCAAACAGTATGATCCAAATACCGGTAAATTTGACAATTATCTATTTACTTTCTTACTGTATGTATAGATTTTAATTTCGTATTGCATTTTATTTTTTATTTTTTTAGGTGATTACAGAAATAATAAAGTTAGCTCAATGAACTACTACGCACACCGAATAATGGTTAGACAACATCAAGACAATTATATCCTTCGATATCGTCAGCTGTTCCATCAATACATTGTTGATATGTATGCTAAGGTCGAAAGCGAACGCTTGCGATTCCTTCGATTCAACTAGGCAAAACTACGATCGGAATAATATATTCACTTACGAGATGCTGTTGCTGGAAACATCGATGGAAATTTAAATCCCAATGACATCGGTAATGCTTTCATTTTACCTTCAAGCTACATCGGCAGTCCACGGAACATGCAGGAATACATACAAGATGCGATGACTTACGTACGTCATTACGGCCGACCGGATTTATTTATTACATTCACATGTAATCCGAATTGGGAAGAGATACAAACTTTACTATTGCCAGGACAACAAGCCATTCATCGTCATGATTTAACTGCACGTGTGTTTAAACAAAAATTGAAATCCTTAATTGATTTTATTGTTAAATATACAATTTTTGGTATCACACGTTGTTGGCTGTATACGATAGAGTGGCAAAAGCGAGGTTTGCCTCATGCCCACATTTTGGTTTGGCTTAAAGATAGAATCCGTCCTGAAGAAATCGATCAAATAATTTCAGCCGAAATTCCAGACCCATTAATTGATCAAGAATTATTTGATATTGTCACCAAACACATGATCCATGGGCCATGCGGTGTTTTCAACATGACCTCACCGTGCATGGAAAATGGAAAATGTAAAAAAAACTTCCCAAAGCCGCATACGAATGACACGATCACGGATATTGATGGTTATCCAACTAAATCAACTAATTCAATTGATCAAAAGAGTTTCGCCACGACTGCAAAATGACAATTATCAAATCGTCATAAAAGCCGACAAAGTACCATTAGGTGAACATGCTGGTAGATTCAACGCTCCAACTGTTGATGAGGTTGCTGTTATCATGGTTGGTGATCCAGTTGACAAAAGATCTATAAACATTACACGGCGAGACAACACTGTCAGTACGATTTAGGATCTACACCGTTCATATGACGCACTACAATATCCATTGATATTTTGGCAAGGACAAGATGAATATCACCTTAATATCAAACAGTATGATCCAAATACCGGTAAATTTGACAATTATCTATTTACTTTCTTACTGTATGTATAGATTTTAATTTCGTATTGCATTTTATTTTTTATTTTTTTAGGTGATTACAGAAATAATAAAGTTAGCTCAATGAACTACTACGCACACCGAATAATGGTTAGACAACATCAAGACAATTATATCCTTCGATATCGTCAGCTGTTCCATCAATACATTGTTGATATGTATGCTAAGGTCGAAAGCGAACGCTTGCGATTCCTTCGATTCAACTAGGCAAAACTACGATCGGAATAATATATTCACTTACGAGATGCTGTTGCTGGAAACATCGATGGAAATTTAAATCCCAATGACATCGGTAATGCTTTCATTTTACCTTCAAGCTACATCGGCAGTCCACGGAACATGCAGGAATACATACAAGATGCGATGACTTACGTACGTCATTACGGCCGACCGGATTTATTTATTACATTCACATGTAATCCGAATTGGGAAGAGATACAAACTTTACTATTGCCAGGACAACAAGCCATTCATCGTCATGATTTAACTGCACGTGTGTTTAAACAAAAATTGAAATCCTTAATTGATTTTATTGTAAAATATACAATTTTTGGTATCACACGTTGTTGGCTGTATAC
Source organism: Neomicropteryx cornuta (assembly GCA_020383195.1). Taxonomy (NCBI): domain Eukaryota; kingdom Metazoa; phylum Arthropoda; class Insecta; order Lepidoptera; family Micropterigidae; genus Neomicropteryx; species Neomicropteryx cornuta. The sequence continues at coordinate 22,988,906 of JAHKQU010000012.1, forward strand.
GATAGAGTGGCAAAAGCGAGGTTTGCCTCATGCCCACATTTTGGTTTGGCTTAAAGATAGAATCCGTCCTGAAGAAATCGATCAAATAATTTCAGCCGAAATTCCAGACCCATTAATTGATCAAGAATTATTTGATATTGTCACCAAACACATGATCCATGGGCCATGCGGTGTTTTCAACATGACCTCACCGTGCATGGAAAATGGAAAATGTAAAAAAACTTCCCAAAGCCGCATACGAATGACACGATCACGGATATTGATGGTTATCCAATGTATCGCCGCAGAAGTACTGAGAATGGTGGCCACACATTTACAATGCGACTACCGAACTTTCCAAATCAAGTTGAGTTTGATAATCAGTGGGTGGTACCATACCCACCACTACTTTCAAAAACTTACAAAGCTCATATCAATGTTGAGCTTTGCAGTTCTGTTAAATCAATTAAGTATATTTGTAAATATGTAAACAAAGGCAGTGATTTGGCCATATTTGAAGTAAAAAACATAAATAAAAATGATGAAATAGCACGATACCAAATGGGCAGATACATTAGCAGCAATGAAGCTATTTGGCATATTCTCAGCTTTCCCATCCACGAAAGAGATCCTACTGTCCAACATCTGGCAATACATCTTGAAAACGGTCAACGTGTATACTTCACTGAAGAAAATGTTTCCAAAGAGCGTTCGAAGCTCCGAAAACGACTCTAACTGAATTTTTTACATTGTGTCAAAAACCTGATGTTTTTGGCCAATTCGCGAAGACATTGGTGTATGGTGATGTTCCACGTTATTTCACATGGAACAAATCCAGTAAAAAATGGGAGCCACGGAAACAAGGAAAACCACATCCTTCCATTACAGGCATATTCAAAGCTAAGACATTGGGAAGACTTTACACGGTACATCCAAAGCAACGTGAGTGCTTCTATTTACGTTTGTTATTGGTGAATGTTCCCGGACCAACGTCTTTTGAATTTTTACGAACAGCTAATGGTCGAGTATTCAATACATACCAGGATGCATGTCGTGAACTGCAATTGCTAGAAGACGATAACCATTGGGACTTAACGCTTGCTGATGCTGCGTTGACATCAACACCGAATAACATTCGTCAGTTGTTTGCAATTATTTTGGCGACATGTTATCCCTCGCAAGCACAAACTTTGTGGGAAAAATATAAAAATTGTATGACAGAAGACATCTTGCACCGAATTAGACAAACAAATCAATGCCAAAACATAGATTATACACCAGAGATGTACAATGAAGCATTGGTCTTGATCGAGGATTTATGTGTTCTTATTTCAAATTTACCACTTAATCATTATGGTATGCCATCACCTAATCGTCCAGCCACCGACTTAGTCAATACCGATTTACAACGAGAAAATCAATATGACCATGGAAGTTTAGCAACAATTATCATGAACAGTGAACCATTACTGACAGCAGAACAAAAAATTATTTATGATCGGATTATGCTGGCTGTTGCTGCTGAACAAGGCGGTTTTTTTTTCTTGGATGCACCCGGTGGAACCGGAAAGACATTTTTAATATCGTTGATTCTTGCCAAAATACGGTCGCAACAAAAACATCGCATTAGCATTAGCATCGTCAGGCATTGCGGCTACTTTACTGGATGGTGGGCGAACAGCACATTCAACATTCAAGCTGCCATTGGACGTTCATAATAAACCAGATGCAATGTGTAACATCAAAAAGAATAGTGGAATAGCTGCAGTGTTGCGGAAGAGTTCTATAATAATTTGGGATGAGTGCACAATGGCACACAAATATTCACTTGAAGCATTAAACAGAACTATGCAAGATTTAAACAGCAATAATAAACTTTTCGGTGGTGCTATCTTACTTTTGTCTGGTGACTTCCGGCAGACCTTACCGGTTATACCTCGCTCTACTTTCGCGAATGAGATTAATGCATGTTTGAAACAATCATTCTTATGGCGAAGTGTTGAAACACTTCGATTGACCATAAATATGCGAGTACAATTGCAAAATGATCCATCAGCACTAATATTTTCCGAACAACTACTAGATATTGGGAACGGTAAAATAAAACTGCAACCAAATACGCAATGCATTAAACTACCAGACAATTTTTGCACTGTTGTTCAGGATAAAACTGAATTGATTCAGAGTATTTTCCCGGATATACAGAATAATTATTTGAATCATGAATGGCTTAGTCAACGGGCGATTTTGGCAGCCAAAAACGTTGATGTTGACGAAATTAACTTCCAGATACAACAGTTGTTACCAGGCGATCTGATGTCTTTTAAATCAATCGATACTGTTGTTGATGAAAATGAAAGTGTAAATTTTCCGATTGAATTTTTAAATTCATTAGATATCCCTGGAATGCCACCACATAATCTTCGATTAAAGATTGGTTCCCCTATTATTCTCCTCCGTAATTTGAATCCACCTCAATTATGTAACGGTACGCGTTTGGTCATCAAAAAGATCACCGGAAACATTCTTGAAGCAACCATTTTGGCTGGGAAGTTTAAAGGAAAAGTGGTCCTGCTGCCACGTATTCCGATGATACCATCAGATTCTACCATACCCTTCAAAAGGCTACAGTTTCCAATTCGTTTAGCTTTCGCCATGTCTATAAATAAATCTCAAGGTCAAACAATGTCCATTTGTGGTTTAGATTTGGAAAATCCATGTTTTTCTCATGGGCAACTATATGTTGCGTGTTCACGTGTTGGGAAACCGTCGAATCTATTTGTGTTAGCTAAAGACAGGTTAACCAAAAACATTGTGCACCGATTGGTGTTAAATTAAATTGAAATTGAAAGTATTTATAATTCAAAAAAAAAAATATTAATGTTTAAAAGTTTAAGACTGTCTGCCTTGCCTACCTCATTCATGAGTTTAAGCGTCACATGAATCCAGTGAATTTGTATACCAGCATCAACATTTTCGTCTTTGTTCGTAAATAATTTCATTGTACTAAAGGGTTATAGTAGTAGAAAGTCAAATAAGGAGATCACCATATTTTTTTACAAATACCATCTGTGTGAAAAAGCATAGTGGACTCCGTGACTGATGTTCTCTTATTGTTCCTCTTAGATTGTTTACTATAATGTAATATAACAAAAACTTTAGCCACAGCAACGCGTGGCCGGGTCAGCTAGTATATATTATATATTTTAAATATATTATATAAATATATAATATATTTAAAATAGCATTTTTATGTCATTGTAGCGCAGGAAATTATAAACATAATTATTATGACTATGTCACCACGAATAAAATCTACCGTAGTACGAGCATGGCTCAGTTAGGATTGACTTTGATTTTTTATTTTCAGTTCTGTTTTGCATATATATTTACGCATAAATAAATATCAAAATTCATCATGATTTCTGAGAAAAAAAAATGTTAACTGATAATATTAAATCACCGGGCCATTTACCAGCGCGAGAGCAACAAACTAAAGAGTGAAATACAAAAAGGGAATTTACTCGAGCGCTTTGGTAAAATTATTAAATTATTTTCCCATTTTTTTAATTAGATTTATTACACGCAATAGGAAACATACAAATCCCTTAAGTCCTCGGGAATGGTCTTGGGACACTGTATGTTCTAGCTTTTGAGAATACCGTGTTCTAAAATAACGCATAACTTGAATTATTTGTAGTATGTATAAAATTAAAATAATCATTATGAAATGCAGGTTAAACCCTCTGATTCATAAAATAATTAACATATTATTTATTTGTGGCTAAACTATATTTATCTAGGTCATAAAGAGTTAACTAACATGTAACTACTGTTCTTACGACAATTTTATGTATAACGAACAATGTCGCGGAAATACCCCGTTACAGAGCCGTAAACTGCATGGTTTTTAAATTAACTATGTAGGTAACTTATACAGGATACAGGATGTCCCAAGAACAATAGTCTAAGGAGGAGAGTTGTGTAACCTATAATGAGCATATTTGGTGAATCTGAAACCTCTGTCCTTATAACATTATATATAAACATACCTATATTAAACATAAATAATTTAACGACACACAATATCTCTCGCTCCTACTCTTTTAGTTTGAAAACATTTTGAACAATCAGTTTGAAAAAAAATACCTACTAAATAATATGATCTTAATTTTAATGTAATATTTTTAAACTGGGTGTTTTCGCATAAGAAAAAGAAAATAAAATAAAAATATTTATACCGTATATGGATTTAGTTCCTACGTAGAGTACGTGCGTGAGCGGGATATAAGATGTGTAGAGTTTGAGATTGAGTGGTTGAGAAAATTGTACGCGGCGGGAAATAGGCCGCAATACTGATACTTGTAAATTGCGCAGGTTGAATTGGACGCGTCGCGCGATTTGGCCCCAGTTTTCCATTTTCCAGAGAGCCCGACGAAAGGCTATTACGTCACGCGCTTTCAATCAATCGGGGCTTGGCTTTCGACGGAAACGTCGCTTGTTTTGTGTTTCGCTCAACATTGTTAACGGTTTTTTTTCCTACCCCTCCAAATCGATGTAGAGTTCTTAGAGGGATTGATACGTTTTCATTGACAGAAGGAAAAATCTACAGTACGCTAACTTCATTATATTTCATTTTGTTCTTAGCTCAACGAGAGATAGGATAGGATAAACATATATGAGAGCAATTTCATGTAATCATAGCACAAACACAAATAAAATTACAAACGTGTACAGACTTCATTAAGTTTGAACGGGAAATTGCCTCACAAATTGGACATGACGAACAGTTCATATAAACTTTTTAATGATACGAAACCAAAAAGCAGAAATATTTAAAGAGAAATGTAGGATTGAGAAAGCAGAATATAGGTTTAAAATTAAATAAAACAAAAAATTAAAAAAACGCATAAAACTATTCTCATTTTTAATAATTCTAAAAACATTTCTTGCAATTCATATTCAGTTATCATTTGATTCCCACGTAATAAAAATTAAAATTAGATTTTTATTGCTTTACTGTGCAAGTAATTTCATTTTATTTAATATTAATTAAAATTATTTTATAAAATCATTCAACCTACGCATTTTTTATTTTTCTGTGATACTGTGTGATTATGATTATTTTTTTAATAAAGCTAGGTAGTTATATAATATTTTAAAAAAATACTGTTTTAGAATAAATTATTAACAATACCAAGGTCATAAAAACTCTTATAGGAATTGGAAAACAAGATTTGAATTGTTTAAACCCTGGCATAAATTTAAAGCATGCATTACCTCGGACTAAAGTTTCTTTTCACGAATCTTTTACGATTTGTTAAAATGTCACGTTGGTGAGATACTTAAACCTGGGTATCTCGTTTTAATGCGAAAAGGCAAATACTATTTCCACCACTGTATGTAGCAAAAAAGATATACGTTTACATTACATTTAATTACATTTTCTAAAGCAGTTTTATATCGTATCGTCGTGGTTACGACACTCAGAAATAATAATAACTTTTTTTTAAAATCTCATGAAAATAGTTTATGATGCTCTTGGTTATAGCATTGGGTATACCTATCATATTATGATATAAAAATATGGGGTGAAATATCTCTGGCGTCTTAGACGTTCTTATCGAAGCTCAAAAATCGACCTCAAGAGTTATAAATAAAAACCCGTTGAAAGTATCCGTCTGACCGGTCGAAAAGGCTTAGAAATTAAAATTTGTTAGAAGACATTTTGGTTTCTTGGCGGATAAAATTTACAAGGTGAAGGGGAAACTGGGTCAGCAATGAATACGTTTGAGAACAGTCCGCAAGTAATTCAGCTTTTTCCCTATCACTTGGATGGAAAATATCTTTATGCTTTGATGATTGGTTCCTTTTGGAATAAAACTTTCTACATTTTAACTTTAATTTTAGAATTAAAAAGGCGTATAGACGGGATCCGAGTTCTTGAGAAGCTTTTTACGTGGGACAATCAGAGACCTAGCCACGAAAATAAAATTAAAAAAAAATAACTTTTATTGACCCAGTCCGGAAAATTTGAATCGGGGAAGGAATTATACTTATCAACATCTGCATTTTTAATTTCTACGTACAGTCTTGGCAAGACAAGCATTTGGAAAGATGGTCGCCCAAACCATCAAACACCTTAATGCCGGTCCAATAACTGGAGTTATAAGAAAGACATCTAAAATATTAGCAGCTTCCTTGCTAACACTGGTGGCTCAATTTACCGGTTGACAAGCAACTGGGTTTTGAATTGGGAGGAGGAAAGACTGTACAAGTCGGTGTCTGGGACATTTAAATCGTTTGCTATAATTATATAAATTCCAGGATTGCTATAATATCTTAGAAGCGATCTGAAAGATATTCCAGAAAAGAATTATCATAACTAGACCGATATGCTGGAATCATGAAAAAATGGTAAGACCCAACAAAGGTTTTAGCAGTGAGAAATTTATGGGAAAAATCGGTCCGTACATCAGTAAGTTCAATAGGTTTTCATGCTCCAATGGAAATACCTCGTCAGTTACGATTCTCAAAAACATCACCGGTCAGAATGTCAGAAAAATATTTACGTGGCTTATTAATATGACTCCGCTCGTTTTAAACCACACCACTAGGCCATTTATTGGTGTTTAGAATAGTGTCAGCAATTTTTTCCGGGGATGTAGATTTTAAAGCTATTCGAGTTGGGGAAGTTTTCTTACTAGATCATTTTTCCCACCTACCAGAATCATTAAGTACATGAAGTTTTTATATCCGAAATTTCTATTTGACCATCCATTTTCCCTAAATAAATTTGGGTCATTGATGGCACAGATAGGCATTGATACAGAGGGCTGTCATTCAACCAGAGCATCGCCCAAAACTTGACGTGGAGGTGATTTCACTGTGACAGCTGGGAGATTCATTTTTAGCTCGTCAGATCCGGTCACTTTTGTCATTTTAGTTTATTATTATTGTAATATATTTTTGATAAGTTGATATATTAAGAATAGATATCCTAAATTTAATATGAAGAATAAATTAATAAAAAAAATGCGCAAAACACAGGCAAAATTTGCTCTATCAATTCTTGTAATACTGACATGACAAAACAATATCTTTAGGTGAGTAGATTTCGAATACTATTTTGTTGACTTTTCATGTGAATTTATGCTTCACATTTTTTTTTATTTTTTTGTTTAACAATACTTTTATAATTAAACAACACTAATAAGCATTAACTACGTAAAGGCAATGACTTATCGTGGTAAATAAGTGAAATAAAAACAAACGGAAAAAAAACACAATATTTTTATTGTTATCTATTTTTCAAAAAAGCTTAGCGCAATTAAATTTGATTCAATTCAATAAATATTAAAAATAGCCTACCTTAGTACAGACAATGGCCAGTTAGGCATAGTTATGTAATTAATAATTTTAATAAATATATTAAAGAAAAACAAATGTAAATAAAATTAAATCTTTTAATAAATATTGTAAAAAATAATATTTGTCTATTACAACTACTTTAGAAATATTAATAATGTATATTTATTTTATTACTAATGTTAAAACTATTATTTGTTTTGCCTAACTTAACAACATAACAAGCGACAACAATATATAACAAGAGTTTTTTTATGTTGTCAATTACAGCGTGTCCGAATATTCCATTCTAATCTATGACAACATCTAAATTCAGATAATAAAATAAATAAACGCAAAGTTAATATTTTCTTACCTATCCAGTTTAATAATTTCGTAGGATAATATTAAAATAGGTGCCAAAACCCAAGCAGAAAAGTTTTTTTTACCCGAAAAGAAAATCCCTAAACTACCTTTGAGCCGCGTTGCATAAACTATTGTGTGTACTTTTTTATGGTAATATTACTTATGTACTTAGATTAACTAATAAATAACAAAAAATCTTACCGTTTATCACCGGTGAGAAAATATTTGTCTGGAACATTGAATTTGAAATTCAACGACGTGTCAGTATTTTAAATTTCCTCACTTCTCGTTTTAAATCACAAATTTGATTGGTTTCAATTCTGGCAAGAAGCAGTTTCTTCGTGTCGCGTGCCGAAGTAGGATTCGGACGAGGTAAATAATCAAAGCATGTCTATCGGCGCACGACGTCGACCTCTTAAATACTTTACCAAGTCCAAGTCGAATCGTAAATGCCGAACCTCTGTGTCAGTCACTCGAATTGCTGCAGAAGGAGATAATGTTTTATTTAGCGATCCCGATGGCCCCACGCACCGGGCCGCTATTAAGCGCCCGCAAATGTCGGGTAGGACGGCTATCGACACGCGAGCTGTCAGCCGAAAGGTCTTCCTGTCCCAATCGATTATTTTTTCAATCTTTTCTATGCAGCAACTCAATTCACAGCATTTTAAATAACCGTCTATTTAAAAGCTCACATCACTGTTATCTTATTAGTGAAGAAGTTCGGTAAATATAGTTTTCACAAATTTTATCGTTAGTAAAATAGTACTAGCTTAAATTATGACACCATTCATATTATTATTTTTACTTCTAAACAGAATTAAATTTATTTTTATTAAGTAATAATTTAAATATTGGTTTAATATAATTACATATAATTTTTGATTGATTATTTAGTGTTTATAATAGTTTTTTATGTATCACGCCGAAGGAAAATATTTAAAAAGTATTACTTTACGAATAGACATTTTCAATCTTTTTCGCACACATTAATTGTTTATAAAACACAAAAATATATTTTTATAAACTTCCGTCGAATATTTGTGAAAAACTTTGTATTTCGTCTCGAGGCGAAAAATATCGCGTCGCTCGTACTCCGGCGCGCGTCGCGTCGCGTCGCGTTCGCTCTGTCGCGTCGGGGTTGAGAGCGATACTGGCGACGAAACGACGGGCGGCCAGGCGGCGAAGGCCATTGGGCGGAATACGCCCTGCGCGCTTCGGCTGCCTGCCGGCGCCCATGCGGACACCGGCCGCCCGCCCTGCTTTCTTTGCAACTTTTCGAAGTGAAACTTCTTTGGAAAAACCTCACGCACATTTTTTCTAGGCAGTGAATGAGTCTAATTGCGACAGGCTCGGTAGTAGTCGATATGACGCTCGGATAGGTTAGGTTAGGTTAGGTTGAATCATATCTCATTTGGCTAAAGTCGTTATGCCGAACTCTCACGGTATATAAAAAGGTGTAAATGTAACTTTGATAAATGTAGATGCCAATTTTTATTTTGAAATCTATATATTAATACGTGAAGGGAAAACTTTGTACCTCTTTTTAAGCATATTAAAGTTAAAGTTTAAACGGAGAAGAAGTTAAAATTTATTCATAATATGTGTTACAAATAAATTAAATGTAATAAATAAAACGTTCATACAACTAACAGCTCATTGACAGAATAAGTTGTCAGTGAATTTTGTGTGATTTCAAATGTTTCTTTTTCAAGTAAAAATAATTAAACTGCCATTTATACTTCTATAAAAGGCTCATTTTTACATAAAAAAATTAAAACTGACAATGAAAAATATCAAATATAAATATAGTAATATGAAAAATATCAAAAATAAATACAAATACACGCTGAATTGGCCTTTATTTTTCAACTATTACTAACATTGAATTTTTAATTTTATAGGTTTTGCAAGGAATTAAGGCAAACAATAAACGAAAATGACGTATTTTACATGCTTGCAACTGACGTAATAAAACATAATTAAATATATATATATATATGTCATGATAATAGAGGTATACTCACCTCATTAAAGAGGTATTAGAACCTTAATAATGAACAAACTAAAAAAACATAATGAAATACGGTCGATTTTCGACCACTGGGCGACCGCTAGTATAATTAAGACATTATGCAGTTGATGACAAATTTTACGTTATCAGTCACGTTAATTTTCTTCTTATATAAATAGGCGTGTGGAAACATTGTGGAATGGGGTATAGGGATATAGGGTGCTGGGTTAGAGTAATAAATTTGAAATATAACATAACGAATTTAATCAATTTCCCTAAAAAACACAAAGAATTTTAAGTTGTCAGATTTGACTTTTTGTTGTCTGATTTCCATTTGTCCGAGCCAACGTAACCGACAAAACTATTGTTTAATTTCAGCCTATATCGAAAAAACAAAATAATTTGCTTATAGAACGGTAGATTTTAGAAAAAAATATTTAATAATTTTGCACAATACATTACAATTTCTTTTTCACATAGGTATGTATGTTTTTTAGTATATTTGGTAATATTATTATTGCTGTAATTATAATAATAATTTACGTGTTATACTTATTATATATTATTAATTATGTATATTACTTGAAATAAACTATAACAAGCACGTTTGTATTAATTTATTTATTTCAGGAAACAACAGCTGATATAAAAAATAAAAAACAATCGAAACATAAAACCATTGAAAGTATCCTCCAAACTTAATAAAAAAGAAAACTACATTCGGGAACGAGGTTGGGATTAGAAAGTAGGAGGGACTGGGAATGTACATAATTACTGTAATATAAACTCTGCATAACTCTTTAAAAATAAATGATTGTACATATACAAATACGAGTACTACTCTAGAGTTAGAGCTAGATGCTGTTGTACAAGTACGAGATGAATTCTGTAAAATTGTATCTATGTAAAATTTTATTATACAAAACAAAAGATATTCAGATTTATGCTCAGTATCACCCCTTAAATGTATAGCGCTGAATTTAAGTTCACCCTGTACCCGGGCCTCTGTAGGTACTTCTTGCTCATAGGTGTACTCACCTTCTTCTGAAGATATATTTAGGCCAAACTCTGGACCAATAAATGAGTGTGAGATCAATAAACGGGTGAATGTATAACAGTTGTAAGAATTTGTCCACTGTATTGAATTACTAAAAAGGTTTTAATTTTGGCCCTTAGCCAAATTTTGGCTGTTAAAATTGCAATATCGCTGGATCATAAGGATAATAAAGTTATTATCTTAAATAAAAGTTAATTAAAATGATTAGGGCTCATTAACTTTATGAACAGAAAGTTCGACCCAAAACGGTAAGTTGCCTTGGTAGATATTCACTTTTGTCATTGTGCGCGCATCGATAATTAAAATTCATATAATTTTGACTTTTGTACATTTATTAAAGTTAATTTATTTTGAGTATTGTTAATAAAAAACTAAATTTAATTCAGCTATGTTGTCACAATATTTATTTATTCTGGGGCGGTGCGAAGTTCGTCGGGTCAGCTTGCAAAAAAATATAGCTAGTATTTTTTTGTGTACCTGCCGATATAAGCAGCTTTGCTATTTCCGAATCAGCAGATACAGTAATAAGGCCAAGTATTATAATCTCGGCTCCCCATCTCGTCCTGCGGTTACCAAATAAGTCGAGGGCCGGCCAATCACGGCGCCCGCTCACAATTGAGTCGAAACTTGTTATGATTATCGGAAATAAATCTTCCGCTAGATGAAACGGAAATTCAATAATATTCAACGTAAGAATTGCCATCGAATCGTAACTAATAAATTCCGATTCGGTACGACGAGCTTTCATTGCTAATGATTCGAATTTTAACAATAACAACTGTGTCTAGACCAAACGATTTATATGAATTAAGAATAATTAACAGTAAAAATACATTTTTAAAAACAAGTTTTTATTTAAGTGCTTGAATGCGTGTATACAATTTCGTGTCTGTGCTGTTGACCGTTGAGGAGTTCCTTCATCTGGAGCCATTCCTGAGTGTTTAATCAGGTTATGCTTACCATAAAAACCTTTCAACACCGTAGGATAAGAGGAAGATTTGACATAAAGCGACATAAAAATATTGCAAGCTAAATAAAACCCTGTAAAAAAAATTGAAAAGCGCTGTTAGGATAGTCGTTTTCTGTTCCCTTCCTTGTTGTCTTGCGCGTGGTCTTAAATTGTAAAAGTACATCCCATTATTCATTAACATCTTTTAAAAAATATTTCACCGATAGTCTTATTTCTCGATTCTAGTATTCAGCAGGTAAATAAGACATGCTTAACATTTTTGATAAGTTAAAAGTATCGAAAAATAGAACTTTTCGACCAAGTACAAAATTAACTTATTTATCAAGGCCTAGTTAGTTATGAGATAAACGATATTCAGTCGTATTACAAGCTTTTATTTAGCTTGCAATGTTTGTATGCCGGTTTTGGTCAAATCTTGCAAGCTGAATTACCACTTCCTCTTATCCTTGAAATTTGACATGTTGGTTAGGTGACACTTTAATGGTAAGCACCACCTGATTATAACGGTCAACAGTGCGGACACGAAATTTTGTATACAGATAATACAGAATCACTGACCTTGATAGACGCTAATGTCCTTGCGGTCCTGACGCGACTAAAGCTTGGCTGCCACACTTCCACACAACAACACACACCACACTCTCAACAATCACTACCACTTCCACACATTCAACTTGTGTGCACACAATTGTTGTGTGCAAAAGTTTTTTTCT